>CM022947.1:76067328-77502128 GCA_012931725.1 Litsea cubeba
CCACCAAGTGGCGGAAGTCGGATTCAATCCTTCAAACTTCAAATAGCAAACTGGAGGGATCCGTTCATTGATTACATTATGTTCGGAATCCTACCTGAAGATCCAAAAAACGGGTAAGCATCCAAAGGCGAACCCCAGCTTTCATTTGGATATTCCTTCAAAAATCCTTACAGGAAATCCTTCAACGGAGTACTTCTACGCTGCTTGTCACAACAAGAGGCTGAAGAAACACTCAAAGAAGTTCATGCTGGTCTTTGTGGAGCTCATCAGGCTGGACCTAAAGCTCTATGATCAGATAAAAAGGTTAGGATATTACTGGCCTACCATGGTAGCTGACGCAATACAATTTGCTAAGCGCTGCCAACAATGCCAAGTTCATGGAGATTACATTCACATCCTCCAGATGGCTGCATCCTACAGCGATCTCATGGCCTTCGAAGCCTGGGGTATGGACATCATAGGTCCTATTTCTCCCCCTTCAAGCAAAGGTCATCGCTTCATCTTCGCCGCTACGGATTACTTCTCCAAGTGGGTCAGAGCATTTGCGTTTAACGAAATGAAGACCTCATAGTCCTTCAGTTCCTACGCACAACATCATTGTCGTTTCGGCATCCCAAAAGATTCGTCCATGATAACGGACCACAGTTCCGGGATCATCGATTCTACAGGTTCTGCGACAAATACAAAAATCCAAAGCTGTCCTTCGACTCCATACAATCCGGCAGCAAACGGGTTAGCAGAAGCTTTCAACAAGACACTCTGCAAAATCCTCAAAAAAATAGTCTCTAATCACAAAAGAGACTGGAGCGACAAAATGTTGAAGCTTTGTGGGCCTATCGAACCACGTTCGAGGACCAACCCATAGCACACCATTCTCCTTGGTCTAGGGATGCGAAGCTGTTCGTGCCCTGGAAGTACAAATCCTTCCTTGAGGGTATCCTTGCAAAATGACATGACTCAAGAAAGCAATGTCAAATTGCGGCTCCATGAGCTGGACAATCTCGATGAGAGACGGCTCGAAGCTCAACAAAGCATTGAACTTTACCAAGCACGCATGGCAGGATCTTTCGATAAAAAGTGCAGGCAACGCGCCTACAAAAAGAATGACTTGGTTCTTGCTGGGTAAAAAGACCAATGGTCTTCGCTCACAAGTCCAAAGGCAAATTTGAGCCGAAATGGGAGGGACCCTAAGTCATCGACAAAGTTTTCTCAATGGCGCATACGCACTCCTAAACAGGAAGGTGACAGATGTATGCTGCCCCATCAACGGCAAGTTCTTAAAGCGGTACTACCCTTGAAGACTTACCCAACTGGGTTAAGAGCAATGCCTGTACGGCCAAAACCCGGTTTTCCAGGTACACGCTCGCTACCCACCACCCTTTTTTAGAATTTTCATATCAAATGTTGAAATTTCTAGAAATCTAAAACAATGCTTACTTTCATCGTTTCATTGTTCAAAAAAAAATCCAAGTTTAGGAACCTTTCCCTAGCTTGACCAAAATTTTCAACCCTTGAACCCAAAATTCATGGTTTGAAACAAAATCCGGATTCAGGGATTTCCACCCTAGTCCACCCTGCCTTTTCCGCCAAAATGGTTTTTAGGTCAAAATTTATGACCCTCGTGTCTTTAAACAAAAAAAAAGGTTTTTCAAAAACCGCGAGGAAGCGACGCTTAGTCGATACTCGCACAAATCGGAAGCAAACGAACCATGTTCGACACTTCCAAAATCGCAGGGAAGCGACATTTCGTCGTACTTGCAAAATCCAAAACTGTGGAGATGCAACATTTCAGTTGATATCCACAACCCAAATTTCAAAGGTTCGAAAAAACCTAAAAAACTGTGGAGACGCAACATTTCAGTTGATATCCATAACCCAAAGGTTCGAGAAAACCACAAATTTCAAAAATCATGGGGAAACGACATCAAGTCAGTACCCGCAAAACCAAAACTTTTTGAAAAGCAAGGATGCGACATTCCATCGATACTTGCACCCAAATCCGCGAGGATGCGACATTCCATCGATACTCGCAACCGAATGAGCAAGGATGCGACATTCCATCGATACTTGCAAGAACATTCAGCAGGGAGGCGACTTTTAGTCGATACTTGCATTTTTTTTAAAACCAAACCGGCTATAAATGCCATCAAAACGGCTATCAATGCCACCAAAACAAACAGGCTATCAAGCCACCAAAAAACGGCTATCAATGCCACAAACAAAACGGCTATCAATGCCACCAAAATAAACCGGCTATCAATGCCACCAAAACAAAACCGGCTATCAATGCCACAACAAAAACTTGGATTTCAAAAAAAAAAAAACCGGCTATCAATGCCGTCACCAAACAGGCTATAAATGCCACAAACAGCTATCAATGCCACAAACCGGCTATCAATGCCACCAAAACTGGCTATAGATGCCACAAAAAAAAACTCGGCTATCAATGCCACAAGAAAAGCTGCTCTCATGCCAAAATTGGCTTCCATGCCACAAACAAAACCTGGCTTTCATGCCAAAACAATTACTTGACAAAAGATTTTAACAAAATGACAACCTTTTGATCAAATCCCATTTAGCAATTACTTTTATCACAAAAGATTCAAGTGAGCGTAGGGATAACAAAAAAAAGCATCCCATTTAGCAATTACTTTTATCACAAAAAGATTCAAGTGAACGTAGGGATAACAAAAAAAAAAGAGTACCAAAAAAATACAAGTGGTACCAAAAAAAAGAAAGTGTTCACAAGCACTACAAAAAAAAAGAGTACCAAAAAAATACAAGTGGTACCAAAAAAAAAAAGAAAGAAATGGTTTCTGTATACAGGAGCTCAATCAAAAACGGTCTCCAGCCAAGAGTTCAGCTCCTTAAGCAAGCTTTTGGCTTCATCCGTCAAGGATTCCAAGGCACGCTTCTTCAGGAACCTGCCATGAGATGCTGGGGTGGGCTGTAACCCTTCTTCTGCACTGGGAAGCTTCCTTCGAGCGGTTTTCCATTGTTTGTCCTCATCAGACTTCCTTTTGAGAACTCGAATGGCATCCGCAACTCGGTGAATCAGAGCAGTCTCCCTTTCACGAGCCTCTGTTATTTCAGTCCACTTGGCAGCGACTTGTGCCTGCAGATGCTCAAGACGTTTCCTGGCCTCATCGACCTCCCTATCAAGGATGTTAAGGTCATGTGTCAGCCTAATGATGGTTATTTCTTCTAAGTTCCTCTCTCGGACTGCCTGCTTCTTGCTTTCTGTAGCCTCATCCAGGTCAGATTGAGCCTTATCCGCAGGGTCCGAGAACATCTCCTTGAAGAACTGATCGTCAGGAAAACCCATGGTCTCAAACCACTTGTCACCCAGCTCAATGATCCTATTAACGATCGCCCTGGCATATGTGACATCCAAACCATCTTCTTCAGCATCACCGAGAATCTCACGCACATGCTGGATCATGCTAAATCCGGCTTCCAAGTGCCCAGAAAAAGAGAGTCTCAATCCAAAGAGCTCAGAACTCGCACCACCACCTTCTTCGCAAAAAGAAGAGATGGCCCAGCTGAAGATTCGCCCCAACTCCGTTGATCGGCTGCTCATGTCATCATCTGTTGAAAGAGTAACAAAAGAACTCTTTCCAGTTGAAGCTGCTCCTGCTCGGGAAGGAATCTCAGCGCGAGAATCTCCTCAACATTGTCAGAACTGGTCCCCGGAGTCTCTACCTCTGGATTAACCTCTGGCATCCTTGCTCTAGAAGCGACGGACCCTCCTCTGCCCACTTCAAAACCTGCAAAGGAAACACAAAAAGGTATGAATATGACCCTGTTTGAAAATCATTATCAGAGTTATAACTACAAAATACCTTCTTCAACGACTGGCGGAACACTTTCTTCCTCCATGAACTCATCGGAAGCATCATCAACATTTGCGTCCATCGATGGTTCAAAGTCATCAGAACCCTGTGGCAAGTCAGCTGACAAAAAAAAAAAATGTGTTAGCAAACCGAGTCACAAACTCAAAAAAAAAAAAAAAAAGAGCAAAAGAAGTCGTACCAATTGGAGATTCTGGATTTACTCTAGAGTCCCTCGGTTCTTCTTCAGGTGCCTCAACAGGATCCATCACCACCTCATCGGTTGGGACCTCAGGCATCACCAAGTCTTCCTCTGCTAAAAAAAAAAAAGAAGAAAAGCAGAAACAAGAAGCAAATCAGAACATGGAAAAAATCCCATGAAAATAAATGGAAAGAGAAAAAGGAAGAATCATACCTTAACCAGCGGTCTCTTCTTCTCGGCTTCTCTTCTCTGGAGGCTCGTCAGCATCCACTGGCACATCCTCATTGATAGTAAGAGGAACTTCCAAGTCAGGAGAGTCCTCATGCTGCCCCTTGCTGCGATGATGACTCCTCCCCCTCTTACTCCGGCGGGCTCGCTTCTTAGAAGAACCTACCCCGCTGTCAGAGTCAGGTTTCCCACTCGACTCCTCACTGGATGGTCTGCTCTTGCCAGTAGACTCCACGGAAGCTGCCTCTGTGCCGCTTGCATCCAAGCGCCAAGTTCGGCTTCCTCCAGTTTCTAGCTGCTCCAAAGCCTCACCAGGTATCTCTCGAACAGCTTCAGAACCAATGACGCCCTGGTCACCGAGAAAGCCTATCTTGTGCTTCTCTCCAGAAAGGAAGGCCCAAACTTCCTCTCGCCGGATGCCATCCGACTTTCCAAGGCCCTTTCCAGATGCCAGCTTCACATCAAGCTCCTTCTTGGAAAGCCCCCGATATGCCAAAAAGCTCTCCGCGAACCACTTCGCAAAGCCGGCAGTCCGGGAAGTCAGCAACACAGGATAAGAAATCATGGCTGTAGTGTCTTCAGCACTATAGAAAGCCCATGCATTTCTCCCGTCCTGTAAGCCTCCAAAGCGCTTCACCATGCTTGAAGGCGCTCCAACAACACCTTGAGAAAAGCCCAGCTGCAAAGCAAAGCGAGAAGGTACATACGGCTGGATGTCGACGAAAAGATGTCTGCGGTACACCATTGTGCCGACACGTATGCTGAAAAGCCATTCTCTCTCTGCATTTGTCAAGGAATAATGCCTTCCCGACCCCGCCCTGGTAGAGTCTCGGGAGGCACCAAAATCAAAAGCCTTCTTCCGCAACTCCGGAGGAAAGCTTCACTGAAGACTGCCCCATCTCGACGTCCCTGAACCGTCGGATCCTCATGCGGGCAAACAAAAGTGATTCGGAAACGGCTTGCCCTTAGCCAGTCGAATCATCAGAGGATCATCATCCTGTGCAGCACCCAGCCGATGGAAGCCAGGACAGTGGTATACATACCACGAATAAAAGACATGGGCTGAAAATACCCTATTCATGGGAAGCCCAAGCCGAACCAGAAAAGCAGCAGCCTGCAGTTCGGTACACAGGTAGGAGTAAAGAGCTGGCACCAAAAGCAAGCTGCTCTCCAACGCCATCTGACAAGCCGGGAAAAATACAATGCGGCCTGATGTGCGTTCCATCTCCTCCAGCAAAAACAGCCTCACCAAGCCAATAAGTGAGGTAAACAGCGAGATCTCTCCGCAGTGCAATGTCAGGACATATGGCGTTTGTACTTGCACAGAAATCTCTCAACTCTTCTTGCATGGCCAAGATCTTCTTTGAACTTGGATCTTGAGCTCCGGCTTCTTGGGTCACGCTATCAGAAGGCTCCCTGCTATCAAAAAAGTTGGGGAATGAAGAGCTAAAACTCTTCCAACTGCTGGATCTAACTTTCAAACCCCCCTTCTCCTTCAAAAAATCATAGAAGGCGACAAGCTGAAAGTATAGAAGCCTGAACTCCTCAGACTGCCCCTCGAGGACGCTGTCAATCGGCATAAACTCCTCATAGAGTTTGCCGAGGATGGGCAATCCAGTAATGGCGCTCAGCTCCTTCAAAGAAAAAACCAATCTCACCATTCGTCACAACGAAGGTATTGGTTTGTGGGAGGAATGACTCCAGCATAGCCATGAAGGCCTCGTCGGAAAAGATCACGGTCTCCCTAAAGGCGCGGACCGCATCAAAAATCCCGGCTTCCTTCAAAACGGCGCCACCAATCAGCAGGACGCGATCAGTCCACGACTTCCACTCGGAGGTCAGCATTGAAACGACCTCGAAGTCGAAAAGGCTTGATCCAGTTGCTTGCCGTCACCGCTGAAAATACCAAGGCCCACCGGTCTCAAATCGACCGATGGATAATCAGAGCCCTGGTAGCCGCTGGATGGCATCAACAGGTCCATGTCAACAGGCGACCTCTCCGTATATCCAGGAGAGCCGCCAACAAAAACCCCGGTCTTGATTACATTTGTCCTTCTCACCCAACTTGGAGGATCTTCCCTCTTAGGGCACGTGGGGGCAAGGCTCAGAATCGAGACGGTGCGATCAAACGTCGACCGGGTAGCAACAGTCTTCTTCTCACCATCTGCTGTGAAGGAAAACTGAAAACATCTCCTCTGGTATGTCATGTCATCAGGGACTGCATCACCAAAGAAGAAGGTAGGCTTGGGCAAAACGCTCTGATCTTCCATCACCCATGGACGACTGCTTACCATGATCTTATAGAATTCCTCTCTCTTGAGAGCAATCAGTCGCTGCCTCATCTCATCTCTGTTGAGGGAGTCGCACTCTTCCAGATTTCTCTCAACATACTGGACCTTCTCAAAAGCCTGCTGAAAGGCCGGATTAGAAGATCTAGAAGATCGACGAGGTACGCTTGTAGCAGGCTCTTTACCCTTGTTCGCTCTGGAGGAACCACCTGAAAAGGATGGAAAAGAAAAAGATCAGACATCAAATGACAGAATCTCGCTAAAAAAAAATCTGGCGAAATTTTGACATGATGACGGGGCAATTCCGAAGAAAAGGAACTATCCCGAAAGAAATAGAAAGCTTGAAGATGGGCTCAACATCGCTGCGAGCTCCGAAACTCCAAAACTTTCAAAACCTCAAAGTCTCCGCAAAATCAGGAAGGGCTCAACATCACTGCGAGCTCCAAATTCCCAAATTTGCGAAAACTTTCAGGTATGCTATCACATCATGCTACAAATTTAATTTACAAATTGAATGCATGCATGAACATCTTGGTTTGCAAAAAAAAAAAAAAATGCATTATCATGATGAGCAAAAAAAAAAAGAAAGAAAAGAAACTTTCTCAAAAAAAAGAAGAGGGGGAAAGAAAACAAAAAAAAAAGAAAAGAAACTTTCTCAAAAAAAAAAAAAGAGAAAAAAAAAGAAGGCTGGCCCACAGGCCACGTGGCCGTACGGCCAGATCCGTACGGATCTGTCCGTACGGCCCACAAAAAAAAAACATGAAAAAAAAAAAGAAAAGAAAGCACAAAAAAAAAAAAACCGTGTGAAAAAAAAGGGGGGCAAACACGTGGAAAGAAAAAAAGAAAAGAAGAAAAAGAAAAGAGAAACAAAAAAAAGAAAGAACTTTATTTTTCCTACAATGGAGTTTTCTTGAAAAAAAAAAAAGGAGAACTTACTTGAAGCCATTGATGGAGAAGAAGAAGAAAAGTCTTGAAGATCTTGAAGAAGAAGAACTCTTGGTCTTGAAGCCCTCTTGAGATTATTGCAAAAGAAAGTAACCAAAAGAAAGATATCTTGAGATATTCTATCCCAAAATAAAGGGATCATGAGAGATTCTCTCCAAGTAAAGATATTCTTAGATATTCTCTATCCAAATGAGATATTTTTGGATATTCTTTACAAAAATGACACCATATGAGATCTAAGCCATTTCAAAAGCTTAAGGTCCCATGGGTTAGCCCATATGAGCCAGGTTTGACCACCTAGGCACAAAAAAAAAATAAAATTTTTTTTTTGGGTTTTTAGTCAAAGAGAAATCCCTCTTACCAAGAGCATACAAAAATGGTTCCATGCCTCTTTTGAGTTGATTGGACCATACAAAAGAAAATTCCAAGCCCCATGAGCTTCCAAAAATCAAACCATCCAGCCTCATCTACCAAATTGAGCCAAAATCTTGAAATTGACATTCCACAAAAATCAAACCAAATCCTGGTCCCCTAACTGGCCACATACAGCCTGTTAGGTCACAAGACCAAAAACCAAAAACCAAAACCTGATCCCCTAACTTGCCACATACAGCCTGTTAGGTCACAAGATCAAAACCAAAATTGATCCCCCAACATTCCACATACAGCTTGTTGGGTCACACGATCAAAACCAAACCCGACCCCCTAACCTGCCACATATAGCCTGTTAGGTCACAAGGTCAAAACCCAAATCCACATCCCTGATGTCATCTTCAAAACTTTGCCTCGAGGTGGTACGTGATCCCTTTCACTACCATAAAATTCCCCTGGAAGCTCAAAAGGCTACAAATACCAAAAAGAAAGACTGCTCAAAGACTCTTGGTCAAGTCACAGGCTCTCCTTCAAAAATCTCTTCGAGGCACATCGACTACAAAAGTTAAGCAACTCGCCGCTGTACCTCGAGGTGGCATTTGTTGACACCAAAAATGTCACTTTGCCTTTTCAAGATCCAAAGAGCTACATGAAGTCGCAACCTGCCATAAATAGGCAATGCTGCTTCCAAAAATCAAATCTTGTCAGAATCAAACAAAAACTGCAAGATTCTTCCAGACAGCCAAAAGAGGAGTACACAAGAAGTTTCGGGCCATTTCAAAATCATTTGGCCTAACTTCGCTTCTCCGACAGCTGAAAAGGAGCTCTCGGCGGCAAAGCTCTCCGGGACCATAGTTTCCAAGACAGAGCCTATGGATCATCTTAAAATGACTCCAATAGGTTCCCTGTCAAATTTCAAGTCAATCGGACATCGGTTGACCGCACATCAAACCGCGACATCTTCATCGCGACAAAAAGCAAGTCTACAGGTAATAGGACCCCAAACGGCTTCAAAACTCAAACAAAAGCCTATGGTTGGTCTTATTTATTGCTCAGCAGGCTTCACACCAAATTTCAGGTCATTCCGACATCGTTTGACCCAGTTTCAGCTTCTGACGAAAAATCGGCAGCTCTGCGCGACAAAGTCTTCGGCTTTCTCAGGAAATTGGAAGCTTTGCAAAATAAAATGCAAGGATTCTCATCAGGTTTCCTACAAAGAAATTAGGCCAATAAATGGTCAAAATGTCAAGGAAAAGTACAGAAGAAAAAAGAATCGAAAAACAGCAAAAACGGATGCAAAACGGGACACGAAAGGGGGAAAACCCCCTTGGAACCCGGGGTCGCCGGGAAAGCCCCGGAAACCCCGGTTTTCGCCGTTTTTTCGCGATTCGAAGAGCCCAGCCTCTGGTACTTTCCAAAATTCATGCTTTTGAGACACCAAGTCCTCTGACATCCGTCCAAAATACGGGTCAATCATCAAGAGTATCGAAAATAATATTGATCGCCACCCGGTCAACCAAAAAAAGTGTGCTTTCTACCCGACCGATCGAGAAATCGACAGGACAGATGGCACCGACCCGCTGTTGGCAACAAACTCCTGAAATCACATGATCATCTGATGTCGATCTACATGAAGATCCATCGATGATCATCAACAGAAGAATCCCAAAAGACGTGGCACGGCCCGCGACTCTTCAGCTGCTCGGCGACCACTTAATGCGATTAATTGACTAGCTTTATTACAGTCATTAATCCATTTCTTTGGACGGCCCAATCAGAAGCAAGCATTCGGGAGTTACAAGTCAAGAGATTCATGGCATTTAACCCATGAAACTCCTCCCATCATGGCGATTAAAGGCGATTAAATGCCCTCAATCTCCTCCGGCCAATCAGAAGCCAAGAAAAAGGAGTTACAAAATAAACAATTCAATTTTGTAACTCCTCCCATTATGCGGCTTAATGACAATAAAAGCCCATAAACCCACCTAAAAGGCTACCTAAAAGCCTATAAATAGGAGAGCTCTCCAAGAAGAAAGATCATCAGAAACATCAGAGAAAAAAAGCACAAGCACACAGACAGAAATCCAGAGAAAGGAAAAAGAGAGAAAACTCTGCGGAAGTTCTACACCGGCCACCGCAACAAGGTGACAAAAGTCCCTTGGGGGGTACCCCCCCCCAAGGTCCTTGCCTTCTCCTCCTGCCTCCAATGGCTTAGATGTGGCTTTTCAGCCCGTCTACTCGGCTTTTTATTGGATATAGGACATCCTTTTGGTCTTTATCTTCTAAAAACCTGAGGTTATAGCCAAGCCAAGCGAATCAATAGCATCCTCTGTTCTCATCTGCATGGATGATGGCGAAGCCCACATATGGCTTGCGACCGTCAATCTAAACGGGTCCCCCACAATCTCCTGAGAAGTTAGATCCTCCTTTTCTTGCTTTTCATTGTAGTTTGTATTTTTTTCAAAAGAGACAAAAATCACAATTCTTGTCTTTCATTGTTGATAAGGATTGTAAATCGGCTATAAACGCCAAAATCGGCTATAAACGCCAAAAATCGGCTATAAACGCCAAAATCGGCTATAAATGCCAAAAAAATCGCCTTTCACGGCAAATCAAGAAAATGTCTCTTTTCTTAAATATATGTGCAATGGAAAACTTGAAAGAAGTTGATTTCCTTTTTACTTGCGAAGGTTGATCTCCGGATCACCACTTGCAATTCCAAGTAAAAATAGAAAATCTGGCACACCCACAAAAAAAGAAATGTTGATGCACGCCCCTTGCCCCCCGGTTACGAAAGGGTCGGAACCAAACGGACTCCCACGTCCGCCGACCTCGGTAGGAACCCGAGCATTCGGGGCGCGGTCCATCAACGCTCAACGGATCCATCAGCTTTGTGTTTTAATTTATAAACCCATTTGCACCCAACAATATTCATATTAGGACGAGCCGGTACCAATGACCAGGTTCCATTGTGTTGCAGTGCATCAAACTCAAGAGCCATTGCAGCCCGCCACTCAGGACTCTTGACTGCCATACTAAAGCAAGTGGGCTCAATTACAGATGTTGTGACAATAAGAGCAGTAGGCAATGGGTGCCGAGTAGTTGATAGCACTTTAGGTTTGCGGGTTCCATCCTTTGTGCGTTTCACCATAATGTGCACGGGTACAGTGGAGTTGAGACGCCGCTTTCTTCTAGAAGTAGGCGTAGACTGTATGGGCTCATTCATAGTTGTTGAAGGTGTTGAATCTACAAAAGGGTTAGACTGTTGTGTCGGCACTGTAGCAGCATGAGAGATAGTGGTAGCATTGGTATCAAATTGAGGCAGAGCAGGTCCACTATTTATTGTTTGAGTAGGTATGATGGGCCCAGTAATTGTGATGCATGTGTCGGTATGGGTAGGAACTATGGGGCCTGGTACACTGGGAACTGTGGGGCTAGAAACTATTGGTAGTTGTGGGTTAATAATATGTTGGCCAGGTGGAATATGTTCCTCAGGTACAGTGCAACTAAGAGATTCGGGACTTGGTGCTTGCATAGAATGGTTAATGGTGCTAGTGGCGGGCCATGGGATGTAAGGGGCAAGAGAGGAGAAGTTCACTACACCATTTCAGGGCTTTTACAGCGCGTCATTTACGGCGTGCATTGAATGCAAGCCGTAAATGATATAATAGTACGGCGCTCATGGAATGCGAGCCGCAAAAGGGCTTTTTATTCTCTTTATTAAGGCGTGCATTTTGCGCGCCGTGAGATCTTATTAATTACGGCGTGCATTTAGGACGCCGTAAATTTTTGAGCATTTGCGGTCCACATTCGCAAGCCGTAAAAATATTAGGGTATCACAGCCCACATGTTGCACGCTGTAAAAGGCCAAGCCATTCGAGTTAAGTTCACGGCCTGCTTTGAGAAGCTGTAAGATTAATCAGCTTTCACAGCCCACCTTTCGTATGCCGTAAAAAAAAAAGAAACCCGCCAAATTAATATTCCAAAAATATTTCACACCCTTTTTTTGACACACAAAATTTAACCCGGATAGACGATACCCATTGAGAACCCAAATCTTGACACCAAAAAAATTTCGCACACCTTCTTCTCACGATACCCACCGAGAACCCATTGCTCACACTATAAAAAAAATGACTTTTAGCGTCGAACTTTTCGCCGCGGCCAGTGTTTTTGTGGCTATTTCTTACTTGTTGCCACCACCAATAGAGTTAGTGGCAACAAATCTCATTTTGCCTCGCTCGTGTCTGCCCGTGACAAAACGTGTCGGAAAATTTTTTTTACCGATGAAGATTAGCGTCGGAAAATTTATCACCGACATTTAATATAAAACATCGATAAAGGTTGGTAGATTTTTTTACTTTTTTTCAAATTTTTTTTTTAATTTTTAACGATGAAAATTTCTATTTTTTGCGATGAAAAATAATCGTCGGTAAATTTTTCAATTTTTTTCCCTCTCCCGCCAACGAAAACCCCTCTTTTCACTCTCTCTCTCTCTCCGGCAGATGTTATGTTTTACCGGTAAAATATTTGTGTTGCCGACAAAGGATATATTTTTTGCCGGCGAAATACCTATATCGCCGGCAAATGTCAATTTGCCAAATTTTGATAATTTATTTAAATTGAAAAATTATATTTTCATTATTTTTGTTTTAGAAGAATAAAAGTTAACTCGGGCATTCAAAATCAATTCAGCCACAAAAATAACATTTCACACTGTGCCCGCCCCATTTTCCATTTCCCGCGCCCGCCCAACTGCATATCATTTCCAATTCCCTCGCCTCTTCTCAATCCCTGATCTCTCTGACCCTCTCTCGCCCAGCAATCCCTCAATCTCTCATCTCTTTGTCAGCCATCCCTCCCCTCACGACCTCAGCCCTCTCCTCCATCTCCCAGGAGACCTGCGCTCCTCCATCTCTCCAGGCGACCTGCACTCCTCCATCTCCCTCGCACGTAGACCTCGTCCATCTCTCTCACAACGGAACCAAGGCGCAACACCATCACCTCCTCTCCCTCTCGGTCTCGGCCCTCTCTCTCTCTCTTTCCATCTCGCAACCTCCTGCGCAGACCCATCTCAGAGGCAGCCACCCTCTCCAGTCTCTCTGATCTTCATCCCTTTCACGCCCGTGGACCGTCGCCCCTTCTTCCTCCATGCACAGACCACACACTATAACAAAAATCATTTTCGCGACAAATATTCCGCGACATTTTGAAATTTTGTCACTAAATATTGTTTTTCGCAACGAAAAATCCATTTCGTCACCTAAAACGAAAAGACAAATTATTTAGCTACGATAATTTTCAATTGTAGCAAAATATTGCCGCAAATTTGACACCAAAAAATGGAGTTGGCGCCATGAAGAGGTAAAGTTTTTGCGACAAAACTATTTATTTAACGACGATTTGTTTTCGTCGGTAAATCAATTTCACCATATTTTAATAAAGAAATTTCACGACAAAAATATGTCGTCGCAGAATCCATTAAAAATGATCCACGACGAAATTATTTCGTCGCGGAATGCATAAAATTTGGGGCGCGCGTCTGGCTTGGCGGTTCAATTTTTAGAACTATTGGGCGACGAAATGAAATAACACAACACCCTCGTCGATCCATCTCTCTCACACTATTGGGCGCAGCACCCACCTCCTCTCCCTCTCGATGTCCGCCCTCTCTCTTCATCTCGCAATCCCCTGTGCAGACCCATCCCAGAGGCAGCCCCCCTCTCCAGTCTCTCTGCTCTTCATCTCTCTCACGCCAGCAGACCGTCGCCCCTTCTTCCTCCACTACAAGAAAACTATCTTTTTACGGCAAACTTTTTCTGGCGACTTATATAGTCGCCGTATATATGTAATTTATTGTGGCGACCTATGGTGTCGCCATACCGTAAGGGTCGTCGTAGATTGTCAACACCTTATACGGCGACTAACATGGTCGCCGTATATTTCTTAATATTCTTTTCGCCTTTTCCCCTCCCGCCCTCTGCTCTCTTTTTCCCTCCCGCCCTTCTTTTTCACTCACTAAAAAAATGCAGCAATACAACCCTTCATCTCTTCTCCTCCTCTTCACTCTCATCATCTCCATCTCCATCGCAGATCTCCTCCTCGTCTCTTCAACTTCATCCGATCATCCAAATCCACACTCGGTAACCAAAACACACACACACACTCTCTCTCTCTCTCTCTCAAAAATTCTAACTCAATCTCTTCTTTTCTTCGGTTTTTCCCCAAATCAGGCCGAATCCCTAACAGATCCCAGCCGTCCCTTACTTCCACGGCCCGCCGATCGGTCCTCGCGCTCAAATCCAACCCTCTAAAGGCCAGATTCGATCAGATCCATAAGCAAGCCAACGATCACAAAAACCTCGTCAATGCCTACGCCGCCTACGCCCAAAAGCTCAAGCTCGAGAACTCGAAGCAGCTCCGGATCTTCGCCGACCTGGCCTGGACTTTCTCTGGTCTCCTCTCCCTGCCGGCGTGACTTTGAGCTATTGTATGCATACAATCTTACACGACCCACATATTTTCTATCTATCATCTATCATTTATTTTTTTAACACGCAAAGAAATAGAGAGATTTCTCCTTAAGTTCTAACCCTAGCTAGACATGGAGGAGAAGCTTTTGCAGAGATTGGAGTCGGCCGTTTCCCGCCTCGAAACCCTCTCCGCCGGATCAGATCCCTCGATCTCACGAGACTATCCTGCGGATGCGGCCGGGGATCCGGCCATTGCCGCTTTCAATGATCTGATTGAGAATCACGTCTGCAGAGTCTCTGCGGCAGCGGGGAAGATTGGTGGAGAGGTTCTGCAAGTCACTATGATCCCCAAAGTGGCCTTTTCCATGCAGAAGGATCTCCTTGTCACCATCGAGCAATATTAGGTTGATTTTCCTCTGCTTCGATCTCTCTGTGTATGTGTGTTTTTTTTTTTTTTTTTGGTCTTCTTGTGGTGGAAAAGTGTGGATTTGACGTGGAATCAACAGATTTTAACTTGATTTGTTTGTTTTGTTGTCGAATCAATAGATTTGTTGTTGTTGTTGTTGTTTATTGTTGATTGTTGCTAGGAATTCTAAGACTTTAAAGTGGTTAAAAGTGAAGGTGAATTTCCAAAAATTCCCATTTCATAGGCTAAGACATTTCGGTACAGATTTAGGCTTTAGGCAACTGCATCTTAGAGCAGAAGAAATCCCAATTCATTGGTGGATTTCTGGGTCTCAGTTGCATTCAAGATAAGAGACCCATGTTCAAAAATCTAAGTTATTGGATCCCATTTCATTGGAAGGGGTTTGTGTCTTGGAACCGAAGCGATGGGTCCGCATCATCGGCGCCCTGGTCAGATATGGTTTGAGCCCCAAATAGCCCAGTCCCTTGCATTTCACTCTTTAAATTGTTGTTGGATTTCTTGATTTGGAAGGAGTAGTAAACAAGAAAGAGGAAAGGAAAGATGTTGAATGAGGGCTTGGTATACTAGTGATGGAAGCAAAGTGCAAGAGGCCCAAATGAGAATTAAGAGGAAGTCTTAATATTAAAGGGCTTGGTATACTAGTAAATTAGAATTTGAATCGTGAATGTGGATGTTGATATTAAAGGGCATGGTGAATGTGGATGGTAATGAAGATGTTGAATGTGAATAATGGCAATGTAGATATTAATTTGAATGGTGAATGTCAATGTTGATATTGATACATATTGGTACAAAAGATATAGGTGATATGAACATCGGTACAGTTGGCTTTCCTAACATATCTTTCATTCTTTAGTTTTAACCACTTTTGATTAACATAGTTTTCTATTTTTTGTTTTATAGGTATTCTCTGTTCACATTTGATCTCTTTATTCAGTATTTTACTACGTTTCTGAAGGAATTTCAAGTTCTTGGATTGAATGAATGCCTAAAAATCAAGTTTTATAGGTATTTTACTATATTGGTATGGTCTCTTTCGTCAAAGGGGAATCCATTAACATTATTGACTACATTTTTGGCTGTTTCTGATACTTTTTGGATATGTATAAGATGGAAAAGGCATGAACATGACATTGACCTTTTTTCTTCAATATGTTGGCTGATGACTCATCACCAGGAAATGGTTGGCAATGTAGAAGGTAGCTGAACCTGCTTACGCGTCAATAGCCCAAGCAAAATTCAAGTTTTATTTAAAGCAAACAAGTTATTTATAAGTTTTACACATTGACACATACCAGGGTATGGCGTTTATAGCATTGGCTAGATTCCCCACCACCAAAAAACGTGTCTAGACTTAGACAATTGATTGCCTAACCAAACCAAACCAAACCAAACCAAGCCTTTTCCCACTAGGTGGGGTCGGCTATATGGATTTGACGACGCCAATAAAATCTGTTTAGGGCCATGTCCTCCGTTAGATCCATGTAGGCAAGATCATGTTTAATAGTTTCTTTCCAACTTCTCTTGGGTCTCCCTCTCCCTCTCCTACTCTTGGCAAACTCCATGCTTTCACACCTTTTAACAGGTGCCTCTGTTGGACGCCTTCTAACATGGCCGAACCATCTCAGTCGATTTTCTCTCATTTTATCTCCAATCGGTGCTATTCCTACTATGCCCCTAATCTCCTCATTCCTAATCCTATCTCTCCTTGTGATCCCGCACATCCATCTTAGCATTCTCATCTCCGCAACTTCCATCTTCTTGAGATGATTATGCTTTACTGCCCAACACTCTGATCCATATAACAACGCTGGCCGTACCGCCACCTTATAATACTTTCCTTTAACTTTGAGGGGGACTTTCCGATCACACAAGACCCACGAAGCACTCCTCCATTTGGTCCACCCGGCTTGAATCCTGTGACTTACATCGGTATCAATCCCTCCATCCTGTTTCACCATAGATCCAAGGTACCTAAAGTTTTCTTTCTCTACTATCTTTTGTGTGCCCAAACTTACTTCTATGTTACTAGGTGTCCTACTTTAACTAAACTTGCATTCCATATATTCCGTTTTGCATCGACTTAGCCTAAACCCTTTTGTCTCTAATGTTTTCCGCCACAATTCAAGTTTAGCATTCACTCCTTCTCTCGTCTCATCCACTAAAACAATGTCATCTACAAATAGCATACACCGCGGCACGTCATCCTGGATATGTCTTGTAATCTCATCCATAACTAGGGCAAACAAGTACGGGCTTAACGCTGAGCCCTGGTGTAGACCAATCGTGATAGGAAACTCCTTAGTTTCGCCGCCAGTCGTCCTTATAGATGTCACGACTCTATCATACATATCCTTTATCGCCTCAATATAAGCGACACAAACTCTTTTCTTTTCCAGAACTTTCCAAAGAATCTCCCTAGGAACCCGGTCATAGGCCTTCTCCAAGTCAATGAACACCATATGTAAATCTCTCTTACCTTCTCTATACTGTTCCATTAACCTCCTCAGGAGAAAGATAGCCTCCATGGTTGATCTCCCAGGCATGAAACCAAATTGATTCTCTGAAATATTTGTTGTTCTTCTTAGTCTTCTCTCAATAACTCTCTCCCATAATTTCATCGTATGGCTCATCAATCCCGCGGTAGTTCGCACAGTTCTGAATATTGTCTGTGTGTATCAATATGATCGGCTATAATGTAGTCAATGTATGCTTTAGAGAGCAAGGATAGTGTGTCACAATTTCTGCCACTGTCGAGAAAATCTGAAGCATCCAAACCATCTATCATAAAACAGAGCAGGAGCGTGGACGCACCTAAAGGCTGTCATACACGCATGGTAGTGAGACAGAGAATCTGCATTGTGGAATATAAAACCTGAAGCAAACTCCATTATTAATCACCACAGATAACTCATGCTTGAAGATTGGTTCACTGAAGAGAATACGGAAGGTGGTCCATATTTATCTATCAATAGTCCATGAGAGGCTTGTTTAGTATACAGAGTTATAGATGACTTTTGTTTCATTGTCTACTCATTGTCTGTCCCATTAAATGTTCTCGACTGAGATTTGTCCAAGTTACTATATGGAAATCTTAGCCCAAATGCTGTAAATCCCTCCTGTTCATGCATTATCATGGATTTCTGATTTGGGGTAAATCCTAATGCTCCCCCATAAAAGATTGATGATTGGACTGAACCAATAATTTTCTGGCTTCTAGTATCACTAATTCTTTTTTGTAACTTTCTCATTCTAAAGAAGATTAGAATTGCTAGGGTTTTTCACTGAAGGTATTTTTATAAGTGGGTTTTAATTTGTTGTTTTTTCTATTTTACTTTGAAAATGGATTGATTTTTACTTTTTTTTTTCTTAGAGATTTTTACTTGGATATCTGATTTCATGTTTTTGTTTGTTTTAAAGACGATGAAGGTATTAGCTAGGTCGCCCCAATAGATCCTCTGTTATATGACGATCCGAGCAATCAGATATTAGCTGGGTCACCCCAATAAATACTTTATACATTGATCAAGCACGTAGAGAAGAATATCTTAATATGTCTTAATATAATTGTGTGTTCCATACACGTGCCTTGCACGTGCCGGGCCAACTAGTTCTTTCTATGTGGAATGGTGTTGTACTTTCCCCTTATTTGATTATTAGCTGTCATTTATTTCTTTTTTCTTTTTCTTTAAAAGTTAGTTTCATATGGTATCACGTAAGTCAGTTTCAGATGGCATCACATAGGATTCTGTTTCATTCCATTTTTTATTTTATTGCTGTAGCTACTGTTGTATGCACGAGAGACATATACATGTCTAATTGGGTAGTACCGGGCTGAGATGTGCAATGCCATGTCGATTAATGATGAATCCAAGAACATAGTAACCAAGCGAATCTACAAGAAATATATAAGATTTTTGTTTTGTCCTTTTTCCCCTTTTCTTTTCTTTTCTTTTCTATTGTGAGAAATGTGTTGAAAGTTCTTATTATTCTTGTCTCTCGCAGAATGGACCTCTTGAAACTGGATATGTTGCTCAGCTGGAAGGGAGTAAGCCATCTAATGAGGTCGTTATTATTCACCACTCCTTGATATTGGTCCTAGGTGTTGATTTTATATATGAATGGCATGGGCATGTGCTTCACTTTAATCAAGTGCATGTGTATCTAGTCCAAAGATGCTTGAACAAAAATAGGCCATCACATGATCTACCTCCACAACCAATACAATCACCACCTTTTGATTTTTAAGTGACCATGTCCCAGATGATTGTGCTCAAGTAGGTGCAGACTGTTGGATAGGTTTTCCTCACATTGGGCTGCCAGATGGCTCTTGAATCACTTAGTTTGTATGATCCTATTGGTTCAATGATGGATTTTAATGTGGAATTTTAGCTGTTCTTTTCAATGCCTTCAATCAAATATATAGGATCATCTGATCAGAAATGTTAAGCCATGGTGGTTACACGCGAGTTTTGTACCTCTCAAAGTGCTCTTAGTGTAAGGTACAAACTACTTACCAAGGACAAGTATGATACTAGTTTACTACTGCAATATAATTTGGTGAGGGCCTGGTGCAATAGATCTTTCCTCTTTATGTATATACATTAATTGATTTTGTTTGCATTTCACATTCTGTTTCAGGTTATTGACCAAGTTGTGTAAATACTCTGCCATAAACGTTAAACAACTTGAACATAGGGATGTTATCTTTCTTTCTTGGTATACTAGTCTTGGCAGTGCATGCAAATGCAAGGAACATTGTGGTGATTAAGAAAATTGGTGAGAAAATTAATTAAAAACGCTTTTTGTATTATCTTACCTGTGATGTGCACATATACTCCAAGCAAAATGCAGTGGATCAGGAACATGAAATGATGATTTTGTAGTATGTGTATCAGGTGACACTAATAGAAGTAGTATATAAATTAAGTATTTTGAGTGAAATTGCAATCTCATAGGTGGTGCTCATTTATTTAATGAAATTAATTTATTTCTTTCCATGGATTTAAGGACGATTCTTCATTTATTTAATGGAATTCATGCTCTAGATGATAACTTTGAGGTCATTTCTCTTGTTTGTTTTGATTGACAGATGCATAGCAGTTCAATCTTTGACAATGTGAGTAGCAATCTAGTATTTTCTTTCCAATTTCTTGATTTTTTACTGTTTTAAGAAATTATTTCCCTTTTCATATCATTAGGATTCTTTACAGGTGGAGTGCTCAACTAACAACTGAACTTTTGATACTTTACAGGTGGTTTGTGGGAAACGCGCGGGAGCCTTTACATGCTTGCTTGATGAAATGGGAAGATATGACTCCCCTGATGCTTCCATATCTGGTGTAAAACCAGATTTCAAGGTCTCATTTCAAGGTCTCTTCACGTGGAGAAGTGTATTCATTATTGGAAGCAAATTTCGAACTGTCTCCTTAATCCCAAATTTTTTTGACAGTAGTGGATGCTATGATGTTTGAATACTTCAAATAAGCAATATACCATGTCATATTTTTAGGAAGGCAACATGTGAATGTTTTTCAAGCTTGATTTATCTTTTCTTGCTCTTTTATATTTGATAAGTAATATATGTGGAAGGGAACAAAGAAGAGGTTGTTTTGATAAGTAATATATGTGGTAGGTACCTTCGCGAATAAATCCCAATGGAAGAAGATGAAAAGTGTGTAAATCTTGTAAATGAACAAACAAGAATTCCCTCATTGTTTTGGTATTGATTTGAATGGATGATCATTTTCATGTATTTTTTTCCCATGGCCTATTTAGCTTGTATAGACTGCAAGTCCAGTGTTTTTGTTTTTAACTGCATGTCAAGTGTTTATTTGCAGGTTCTGTTTACATTTTTTATTTTAATTTATTAATTTGTATTTGTAGCAATAAAAAAATGTGGATTTAATTTTTTTAATTAAAAAATAATTAATTTTTTTTATAAAAAAAAACAATTAAGGCTCGTCTTGCAAGCCGTAAATTGAAAATCGCCAATTCTTTAATGGCCTGCATTTGCAAGTTGTAAAAATATATACTTAATTACGGCTTGCATTTGGAGCCGTTAATCAGATTGTACACAACCCATTTACAGCCCACAAATACAAGCTGTGTAAAACATTTTTCGTTTTAAGTATTCACGGCTTACTACGTGTGCCATAAACTTAAGCACACCAATGCTTTAACGACACTCATTTTGCGTCGTAAAAGTTTAGTATTTACGGCCTGCTTAGTAGGCCATAAATCTGGTCCAAAAAGTCCTAAGAGCATCATTTTCGGCGTGCATTGATCCTACTTACGGCCTGTATATGCACGCTGTAATTACATCGAACCTTTTACGGCAGGAGCTTTTACAGCACGACCCCCGTGAGCCGTAAACTTACATTTACGGCGCGCATTGCACGCTGTAAAAGCCCTGAAATGGTGTAGTGGTTGATGATTGCTTGCTTTGGAATGGCAATGGTCCAAGGATGCTTTGCTGTAGGACAGGTACACAACTATTGCTTGTGGCTGTGTTTGGTGCATTAGCTTGATGTTGAAGTAAGAGCATTGGTTCAGAACTTTCGGCAGCAGAGTGATGTAATGGAGAATATGTGTTTTTGAAAGGAAAAATATGCTCATTGAAAATGACATGTCGAGAAAGAAAAACACGACTCGTGTCTAAATCAAAACATCTATAACCATGATGGTTGAGACTGTAACCAAGAAAAACGCAAGGCCTGGAGCGAAATTCGAATTTGTGTTTGGTATATGGTCTTAACTAAGGAAAACACAAACAGCCAAAACAACGAAGGAATATCTAATCAGGTTTCCTATGAAATAAACATTCCCACGGGGACCTACTTTTAAGAAGTTTTGTGGGAAGACGATTAATGAGAAAAACAACTGTATTAAAGGCCTCCACCCAATAGCATAGGGGCATATGTGCTTGAGCCAATAAGGTAAGCCCCATTTCAACAATATGACGATGTTTCCGCTCAGCAACTCCATTTTGTTCAGGAGTGTGAGGGCATGAGATGCGATGGGCTATGCCATTAGAGGCCAAAAATGTTTGAAAATGTTTGCTCATGAATTCACCACCACCATCAGACTGAAAAGCCTTAAGTTTGAGTGACAACATATTTTCTACATAAGTCTTGAATTTAAGAAAAGTGACAAACGCTTGAGATTTAGCAGACAATGGATACAACCAGATGTATTTAGTGCAATCATCAATAAAAGAAATGTAATAATTATATCCATTGACTGACAACTCTGGAGAAGAACCCCAAAGATCACAATGTACTAAATCTAAAGGCTGAGATGAAAGAGAAGTAGAAGCTAAAAATGGCAATTTCCTACTTTTACCCATTTGACATTCAGTACAAACGGACTCAAACTTTGACGCGCCAACAAGTGGCAACTGATATGCTGAAAAAAGATGATGTAAGACGGTGGATGCTGGATGTCCAAGCCTCAAATGCCATAAAGAAGCAGAAACCCGCTCACCGACAAATGCAGCATGGTTGACTTTATTAGAATGGTTGGAAGTCCTATGAATTGGAAAAGGATAGAGTCCATTTTCACTCTGCCCGTGGAAAAGCGTCTTCCCCGTAGCCTTGTCCTTAACATAAAAGCCAAATGCATCAAAGACAAAAACACAGTTGTTATCGCTAGCAAACCGATGCACAGAAATTAAATTGGCAGAAATATTTGGAACATGCAACATATTAGATAGGTGAAATTGAGTAGTTGGTGTGGAAATAGAACTGGACCCAGTATGTGAAATGCACAAACCTACACCGTTACCAACAGACACCTTGTCCTGCCCATGATAGTCAGACCGAATAGATAGATTGCCAATGTCAGAGGTGATGTGATCAGTAGCACCAGTATCTGTATACCAATTAGGTTCACTAGAAAACTGATTTGAAGCAGCCATAGCAGCAAGTTTTGTTGGTGGATGTCGGCCTTGATATGTATGATCCATGCGATGGTAACAATCCAATGCAGTATGGCCAGTCCTATTGCAAATCTGGCATGGGAGGCGAGGTGCACCTCGTGTAGAACTTTGGCCAGTGTAGTTGTTATTCTTACTTGAGCCCGGGGCCCCCATTGCCACGACAGCGGCCACGACTTTGGCTAGAGGAGCGTCCTCCACCATGACCAGAATGATTAGCATTTCCAACTTTAGGAGAAAAAAGTGCTGATGTGGTTTGTTCCAATGGAGAAGACGAAGAAGATCTATGGTGGGCTATGCGCATCTCCATATTAAGAAGGAGACCATGTACATAAGCTACAGAGATAGGATTAGCTAGAATCGCAGCGGCAACATTCGTTACAACTGGATCATATTCCTCAGGAAGCCCGTCCAATATGTGAGTCACTTGATCCGACTCAGTAAGAAAGTGACCAACAGCACATAATTCATTAGCAATAGTTTTATGTTTTAACAAGTAATCTGTAATAGTAAGATTACCTTTCTATAGACTTTGGAGTTGACGTTTCAACTCAATAGTATGAGCGCGAGAAAGTGAAGCAAAACGTTGTTCAATGGCATTCCAAACATCATGAGATGTGCGCAAACCGACAACTTATGATAAAACATGCTCGGAGAGAGTAGCACGAAT
Organism: Litsea cubeba; assembly: GCA_012931725.1. NCBI lineage: Eukaryota > Viridiplantae > Streptophyta > Magnoliopsida > Laurales > Lauraceae > Litsea > Litsea cubeba. The sequence continues at coordinate 76,090,700 of CM022947.1, forward strand.
CCAACTGAGCAGATTTTGATCTTGGCGGTTCCAGTTCAGAAAATCATTACTAACAGTGGTTGTGATTTTCATATCCTTATCACGGTGATACTTCTCCGGGCAGGGGTTGGAGCCATAAAAAAACCCATTAAATCATGGCTAAGTTTAAGAGGTTCAAATTGAAAATGCCATAGCAGATAATTATGGCAGTCGAGTTTGATTGAAACTAAGTTTGATATGTTAAATATGACAAAAGATGGAGCAGAAGAACTAGATAAAACTAAACTTGCACCTGAACTAGAGGTACCTGAACTTGCCATAGATAAAGCTGAAGTAGCACTTGTCAAAAGAGATGGCCAGGTGTATGGTGCTTTGTATAGGAAGAATAGAAAAAAAAAATTGTGGACAGAGGTGACGTGAGTCTTACAAGGTTCTGATGCCATGTAAAGACTTGAAAATATTGAGTTAATCTCTCTTGAATACTTAAGAGGATTTATGTATTGATGTTATATATATATATATATATGTTTACACTGATAAGGATGGTTACAATTTAAAAATCTGAACACTTAAAATCATTTGAATTTTGAGTTTGTTGAGGATCACTTCTTTGCTAAGATGTTATCCTCTATAGAGACCTTATCTACTGAGTTGGAAGGCTTATCTTTTGATATGCCAATACTAACCATCTGTGTTGTGGTTCATTAATTAATTTGGTTTGTGATATTAGAGACAACCTTTCTAAAGAGTAAGATGCAAATTCAACCGCATAGTATAAAGAGTTTAGTCCACTTTTTTTTTTTTAAAAGGATTTATTGATATAAGCTAATGGTTGCATATAGGGATCCAAACTGGTAAGTTTCAGGGTGGGAACCACAGTACTGGATCTTTGCCTATATCTAATTTTATAGATTTGGAACCAAATCCAGTACAAAACCTATGTACTGTGTTTAGATTGGGCTTCAACTTGACAAATAAATAAGATTCAAATCCGATATCGCATTAATTATTATAACTCGACAAAAGAGCTTTGAAATAAATTCTTTAAATATAAAAGTGGGGTTATAAAATTGCATATGATTAAAGCAAAGTATACTCCCAAATATATAATTCAAGCTATGGGGCCCTTAAAACCTTTTTTTTTTTCATATGTGAATATTATCATCCTAGATTTGAGTCTTTGGATTGGGATATGTAGGGATCCAATTCTGAATCCAGATCTTCCAAAACTCATATGCATTGATTTAGACCATATCCGACTTTCCCTTGAATCCAAAAATAGCTTCCGTACCTGCTTTGATCGTAACGGGGTCCTAAGATACTTAGATAACCTGATAGCCATTAACAATCATATCCCTTGAGGATTTTTTACAAGGATGAATTGTGTTAGCCCTCGCTCACCTTTCTTTGACTTCACGCACTCCATACAGACCTGTAATGAATACATACATGTATACACAGTTCACAAAAATACTCCAATGGGATTGTTTCACATTTGGATTGATATTGATGTGAAGAATAAATAAATAACTTTATCAGTTGAAAACAAGAGATTAAATTAGAAAAAACACCATAGATTATGAATAAATGATAGGACTGGCCATGGGTTGGGTATGGTACACCATGACTCACCCCTTCATCTGACTTAGATTTGCTAATTTTATAATACTTCTTTTAAATGTGACAAAGAATATTTTATATGCATCTACACTAAGGAGGGCCCAATTCTGAAAACGCAAGAAAGCACATTCAAATGTCCAATACCAACCAAAAACATAGGTTTTATATATTATATTATATTAAAAATATGTAAAGTAGTTATAAATTTGAATTGATCTATAATCTGACTCAAGTCAAATCTATCCATACCTGGTGAGGGCTTGAAAAAAAAAAGTCATTAATATAGGGGGCTTGATGGGTCACTTGTTTAACCTGACCAATTGCCACCACTAATAGATTTTGTTGGTAAGCATCCGGCCTATCATGTTATAGAACCAAGTAAGCTGACATACAGAGATCAAACACTAACCTAAATGAAGTGGTACTCTATATCAAAGTCTTAATCTTAACAACTGGGAATGCAAATGGGTCTTCGATTTTCCGATTAATCGGAGGTTCTGGTCTATTAAAAACCAGGTATGGGTCCTTATTTAGACCCCGATAAGTAAATGGGTCCGGGTCCGGGTCCGGTTCCACCTTGGTTCGGATCCATGGACCCGAGACACGACATATTACCTCAATTTTCGAAAATCTCTCCTAAAAATCATATTTTTTTAATATCATTCTCTACCTGGACCCGGATATAGACCCGCCCCGTATATGGTTCTTGTTCCGGAGCCAAGAAACCGGTTCCGAAATGGTTCTGAATCCACCATGGACCCGGACCGGAATCAATCCGTTTACGGCCCTATTAACAACTAAGAGAGTTTGGGTGAGACCCAACTCCTTGGCAGGGAAACCGCCATTCCAATCATAGTAGAAGATGTGGAGTAGGAATGGAGCGATCTATTGGGATTGTTATTTAAGGAAGTTTGAAACCCTAATTTGGATTGTCTAATAAATAAATATCTATAAGTGCATGCAGGACGTACATCTCACAATCAGGCCATTTAGAAGGCACAAAGTTGTCAAAAAGAGCCGGGCCCAGGGATGACCCTTTTGGGGCTAGCAGATGAGTGGTCATTTCCTTGAGGCTTTTCCATCCAAGCTAATATATGATCAAGCCAATGGACTTTAGGGAATGTACAAGACATCAGGTTCTTTTAATGGGGATGTTTTGCCTAATACACATTGCAGTTGAAATGTTTACTCCCACATCCCATCACTTCAATTCTGTATTAAGGAAGATAATTTACATGGATCTTGCTGTTTTGCATAAACATTTAATCATATTGGACAAATTCCAATCCAAAGGCTACAACTACAGTGGACCTTAGCTTAGAAAAATCACAATCCAACTGCTTATTTGGTGGCATGTATTGAGATCATAAGTTAGGTTTTAAGCTCGTTTGATTATTACATCATACTAAAATATATTAAAATGATTTTTAAGTAGGATTAAGATAAGATTAAGGGCTGTGAGATCAGCATATCTTTTCTAGATTCGTGCCCGGGGAGTTTTTTAAGAACACCTAGTTTTTATTGGACCCGCATGGTTCCATGACAACCAAATATATTGAAATAATGTTTGTAAGATTTAGATAAATGAAATGAGTACTTTAAGCATGTTTTAAAGGCATGATGCACTACATTCAATTGAAGAATGATGAGCAGACCAGGACTACTGGTAAATACTGCCTGGATCAGTTTCAAATTGGATTTAGGCTTTACCCATGTCAAAGATTTGAATAAAGGATAGTGAAGTCCTGATCAATTCGCTGTATATGGTCTGCTTTCAACTGATCGAATACGCTCATCTCTCCCGCCTGCTCTCGGTTTGAACCTTCTCGTCTAGGGTATGGGGTTGCCCCCCTTTGCCCCCAGCCAGAAACCTTCTTCTCCGACATCACTCCCTCAGCTTCCACCCCCTCATCATTTTCCACCACCCAATCAAACCCCAGCACTCTTGCCCACCCTAGCCCCAGCCCCTCCCCAAGATTCGTCCCCCTGGGCAGTCCCCCCTCCAGATCCCATTCCCTCTTGGAACTTTCCACCTCTTCCCAGCCAGACAGCGAGTCAGCCAGCGGATCAGCTCCCAAAACCCCCTGTCTACCTTCTCTGTCCAGTTTAGCCCCTACCCTGCAACCACTCACCCAGTTTCCCACTTCTTTTGCTAACCTTTTTGCAGCCCCCAATCCTCTCTTCCATTCTACTTTCTACCCCCCCACAACCTGGAAAAATGGAAGACCGGCCTTAACCATTCCCCAGTCCATGCTCTCCTCTAGCAAAGAATCTTTCTCCTTTGCAGTCATTGGGAAATTTGCTGGGAAAAGGCCTTCCCTTGAGTGGGTTGAAGAGAAGGCCAAGCTCTGGGCCCTCTCTAGACCTTGTCTGGTCTCCCTCACCTCTAAAGGAAATTTCATCTTCCGTTTCAACTCCCCTGAAGACAAAGCTCACATCCTAGGCCTTTCCCCTCTTTCTCTAGATAGGAGAAAACTGTTCTTCCTTCCTTGGTCCCCTGGGCAAGATGAATCGGTTTGGCCCTCCATTGCTCCAGTGTGGGTTAGATTTACAGGGCTCCCTTACCATTGCTGGAGCCAACACATCATCTTCTCCCTAGCTAACTCCATTGGCCAACCTCTCAAGCTAGACGACATTACTTCTGCTCAGAGGATTCTTACCTTTGCAAGGGTCCTGGTTAATGTCGATCTATCCAAACCTAAACCTCAATCCATCCTTGTCGACCTGCAAGGAGAAAGAGAGATAGAAATCTTAGTTTCCTTTGAAAACCTCCCCTGCTCTGTTTGCTACCAAACTGGTCACTTCCATCATTCCTGTCCTACTGCTAACCAACCTGGCAAACCTCCTCTAGTCACTGTTAGCCCAGATTCCTCACCTTCCGAACCTGTTCCTACTCCTCAGGCCACCCAAACCCCTTCCTCCCAAACCCCTCCCTCTCTCTCCCATAGTCCGAACCAACCCAACCTTCCCTTGGACGTGTCTCACCCCCTCCAATTTTCAAATCACCAAATCCCTGGCAATGTAACTCTGGCACCCCCTCCTTCAACTGCTCTAACTCCCCCTCTATCTTCTGCCCTATCTCTAAACCATACCCCACCCAACCCCCCCCTTTTGGCCTCCCCCTCTCCTCCCTCTTGCCCAGCTACCTCCTCTACCTTAGCCACTTCTACATTCTCTTCTTCCCAGCTTTCACCTATTCAGCCTCAGACTCTCCACAACTCCTTAATTCTTCAGCCTAACAATAACCCACCTGGGCTTGCTAAAGCCAAGTCTGCTAAAGCCAAGACTTCTCTTAACTCATCCAAGCTTCCTGCTATCTCTTCCTCTTTCAATGATCAGCCCTGCGACGTAGTCTCTGTTATCCTTGAACATATCCCAACTCCACCCATTGACACCTCAAATCCCTTCTCCACTCTGGAAAATTGTTCTCTCCTGGACCCACCCTTTAACCCAAACCTGTATGGAAGAAATCTTGAGGCTTTCACTGAAGGTAACTCCCCCTCAGGCCCTCCCCCTGGCTTTGAGCAGGCCCAAAACTCAACATTAGGCCAGCCAACTGAACTCCCTCTGGATAATACTCTGGCTAGCCCACATGCAGGCCCTCCCACAAATCACCCAAGAGGCAAAACCAAGATCAAATGCCCTGTTTCAGGCACTGGCCCTATTACCAGGAGGTCTAAAAGCAAGCGCACCTCCCCCATCCTTTCCCCATGTTAACGGCCCTTTACTGGAACTGTAGGGGTATTGCCAACACTCCTACCAAAAGAGTCCTGGCTAACCTGGTCCGCCATCATCATCCAGACTTGATATTCATCTCTGAACCAATGACCACCTTCTCCTCCACCCAATCCCTTGGCCTCTCCACTTTTGGCTTTGACACCTTCCATTCTAATCTCCCAGCCTCAACTTCCCCAAACCTCTGGTGCTTCTCTAAATCTTCCCATCCTCTTGCCACCTCTGTATTCAATGCCTCCTCCCAACACCTCACTATGCTTCTTTCCAATCCAGCCTCTGGCCTTTCCTCCCTTATCACTGGAGTTTACGGATCCACAAACCATACCATCAGGAAAGATCTCTGGCAAGTCCTCATTGACACCTCTATTACCACTCAGCCCTGGTGTGTCCTTGGGGACTTTAATGCTACCCTTGCTCATCATGAGAAGCTCAGTTTTCGCCAGTCCACCCCCTCCTCTCTCAAAGATTTCCAAACGGCTGTCATGCAAGCTGGCCTCACAGACATTCTCTTCTCTGGGAGTAAATTTACTTGGTCCAACAATAGGAAAGGCCTTTCCTATGTTGCTGCCAGGCTAGATAGAGCTCTGGTGAACACCCATTGGTTGGCTAGCTACCCTGATCCCTTAACTCTTCACCTACCAAGACTTTCATCTGACCACAGTCCCCTCATTCTTAAACACACCAGCCTTCCCCCTGCCATCAAAGCTCCCTTCAAGTTCGAAAACAAGTGGCTCCTCCACCCTTCCTTCCTTCAGGTTGTTGCTTCCAGCTGGAATGCTACCGTGGATGGGAACCCTCAATTCATCCTTGCCCAGAAGCTCAAGGCTCTTAAGCAAGCATTAAAACTTTGGAGCAAGTCTACTTATGGACAAGTCCACAGCAATATCCTAGCGGCAGAGGCCTCTGTTTTGAGCTGTCAGCAGAGCTTCGACTCTTCTCCCTCGGATTCCCTTTGGAACGACCTCATGACAGCCAAGCTTGGTCTCCATGAAGCCCTCAAAGCCCAGGAGATACACTGGAAACAGAGGTCCAGAATTAAATGGTTAAAGGAGGGTGATATGAACACTAAGTTCTTCCACCAATCTGCAAAAACAAGGAGTTACTTCAACAGTATCAATCACATCTCAGTCGATGGCAATTATACAGAAGACCCTCTCATCATCCAAGCTCAAGCTGTGGATTACTTCTCCAATCTCTACAAACCCCTTGATGGTCAGCTCCACCACATCTTATTTCAGACTGACAGCCATAAGGTCTCTGATCTAGATAACTACATGCTCACTTCTATTCCAGATGAATCCGAGATCAAAGCAGCTGTTTTTGCTCTCAAGAAGAATAGTTCTCCAGGGCCTGATGGCTTCAACGGAGCTTTCTACACGTCAGCTTGGGGAATCATAGGCCAGACAGTTAACAAGGCAGTGCAACACTTTTTCCAGACCAAAAAAATCCTGAAAGCCTCCAATACTTTCTTTCTTGCCCTCATCCCAAAATCTAAATCCCCTGCTACCTTTGCTGACTTCAGGCCTATCAGCTTGCTGAATTTCTCCTACAAGATTATCTCCAAAATCCTAACTTCTAGACTCACCACTGTCCTTCCAAATCTGATCTCCACTAACCAGGCAGCTTTCATTAAAGGCCGATCCATCCATCACCATTCAGCTCTGGTTTTTGAGCTCTTCCAAAAGCTAAAATCCAAGCTCAGCAAAGGGTCTCTCTGCCTCAAGTTAGACATCTCCAAAACCTTTGACAAACTCAATTGGACCTTCCTTTTCTCAGCCCTCAGATTTTTCAAATTCTCTGAAGATTGGATATCCCTAATGAAAGAATGCGTTTGCACTACTAAATGCTCTGTCCTCATCAACCGATCCCCCCATGGCTTCTTCAGCTCCTCTTGTGGTCTAAGACAAGGTGATCCCCTATCTCCCTACTTGTTTACTATAGCTGAAGAAATCCTTAGCCTCCACCTCCATAACCTTTATTCTCAAGGTATTATCCTTCCCCTCTCCACTGTCCCCTCCACACCTTGCCACCTGTTATACGCTGATGACATCATCATCCTCATGAAGGGAGCCACTTCTGGTGTTCTCGCACTGCAAGACCTTTTAGAATTATATCAATCATCTTCTGGCCAACACTTTAACCTCCTGAAGAGCCAGCTCTTCATTGGCAAATGTAGCATCAGAAGAAAGGATAGGATCTGTTCCATCCTTGGAATTCAGGCAACCATGGCTCAACTAAAGTATCTCGGTTTCCCCATTGTTTTTGGTTTCCCAAAGAGAGCTCACTTCCTCCCTCTTCTGGACTCCATTAATGCTCGGCTGTCAGCTTGGAAAGCTAAAACCCTCTCTTTTGCAGGTCGTCTAATCCTCATCAAACATGTGCTCTCCTCTATTCCTATACACTTAGCTGCCATCCTTCCTCTTCCAATCTCAATTTGCAAAGCTATTGAGCGCCAGATGAGACACTTCCTTTGGTCAGGCAATGCTTCTACCACAAAGATTAACTATGTGAAGTGGTCTCAAGTTACCCTTCCGAAGATGGAAGGTGGTCTTGGCATCAGAAGGATTCAAGATGTTAATAAAGCCTCTTTAATCAAGCTTGGCTGGCAGGCCTCAACTGTGAGCACAATCTGGTCTACTTGGTTTAAGAATCGCTACTTCAGAAACAAAAACATCTGGGATCAAACTAACACTACTTATGGCTCTTGTATTTGGAAGAGAATCCGCCGCCTTGCTCACTTCATTCATCAAGGAAGTGCCTGGTGCATTGGCAATGGTCAAGAGATTAACCTTTGGCATGATACTTGGAATGGAGACAAACCTCTCTCTGCAGCATTTCCTAACTTGAATTTCCCTCCGGATCAGCGTCTGGCCTCCATCTTCCACTCAGGTTCTTGGCATATTCCATCGAATTTTCCCACTGCTGTCCAAGACCAGCTTGCATCTGCCACATCTCTTCTCTCTCTCAATCCTTCTGTCAGCGATCACCTCTTCTGGAAAGAGGCAACAGACGGAATGCTCTCTCTCAATCAAGCTTGGAACACTATCAGAGCTAGGGGGAATGATCTTCAATGGCCCAGCCTCATCTGGAATGGTAACTCTCTACCCAAGGTCAGTTGCTTTGGGTGGCGCTTGATGCTCAATCGAATCCCAACTGATAATCACCTTCAACGCCTTGGTTTCTACTTAGCTTCCAGATGCAGTCTCTGCTTCAACAGTGAAGAATCGACCAGTCACCTCTTCTTCCACTGCGTCCTAGCCACTTCCATCTGGCGTTGGCTTTTCCGCTGTGCAAGCGTCCAGCATCCCCTACCCAATCACGCATCATCCATTTGGCAAGCCCTCTCCAGAGGTAATGACAAGGCTGGCAGGCAATTCATGGCATCGGTTTTCCTCTCTGTTCTATATGCCTTATGGCTGGCCAGGAATGCTGCAATTTTTGAAGATCAGCACCCTCCTCTCAACCAGGTTATCTCCCAACTGCAGGATAATCTCTGCTTTTCCTTGAAGAAGATCTCCAAACCATTCTGCAGTCACCAGCTCAGTTCCCTCTTCTTTTGTTTCAAAATTGCTCAAGATGATCACTAACTTCCTCCCTGGCTCTTCTTTGGTTCCAGCTTCTGTAATCTCCTTCCTCTGGGGCTCCATGAGCCTTTGTATTTCTTTTTTCTTCTCTTTATAAAATTACCCATTTTATACAAAAAAAGTCCTGATCAATTGGTAGGACCCCACCAGTGGCTACAAATTGGATGATGATGATGATTTTAGTGAATACAATCATTGACTATCATTGAATTCAATCACAAAATCATTGAATCTTAAAACTGCAAAATGAATGAATCACCTGGGCTGGATTGCTTGAGAACACCCACTTAAAATTGAATAAAAATTAAAGGACTTTGTATGGTTTATTTAACACAGATTATAGTCTTGAGTGTCTTACCTAGATAGCAATGCAGATACAGATTGATTGAATATGAAAAAGAATAACTCATCCCAAAATGTCATATAAAGTAGGTCCAGCCAGCAAGATATTTTGCTTCACACACGAGAATAGATGAAGGCTGCTGAGCAGTGAGCCCCACTTGTGTAAAATTGTGTTGTAAAAGTGTACATTTTTAGAGTCGTATATGATCAGTGTGGGTGTCCGAAAAGATAACATAATAAATACTTGTCCATCCTAAAATAATAACGCCATTGTAGGCATGGTATTGGTTCTCAGTTCTCTTCAATTGACTTTTTTTTATTCAAAATAAAATTAACACAGAGGTTTTTATATTGACTTCGGCTTAAATTTCACCTAACAAAAATTGTTTACATGGTTCATATCTGAATTATCTGACATTAGGGTGTGTGTAGAAATCTGATTGCTAGACAAAAGGAGTACTAGAAAACTTTAAGAGAGTATTTTCTTTTAAAAAAAAGAACACCTTTCCTGATAAAAAAAAACGCATTTTCCAGTTGGACCTACCATGGTGTGTGACAATAATGGAATTTTGCTCGATGAATTCATTGCCATACCCGATAATTTAATGGTTTTTAATTGTTTCAACATATTATTAGAGTGGAGAAAATCTTGGACAGTATCACAAATATCTATCCCAACAGTCGCCAACATACTATGAAAAAGTGGGCATTAAAATGGCCTCATCTCTTTCCACATATTATGGATGAGTTAACTACTCATGTTCACGAAGAGATAACTTGGTGTGTGTTATTTGCAAATGATATTGTGTTCGTACATGAATAAAAAAATAGTATGAATGCAAAATTCGAGAGAGGATGGGAGGCTTTAAAATTCAAAGAATTTAAAATAAACCGTACAAATATGGAATATATGGATTGTAGCTTTAGTGAGCATATAAAAATAGCTTAAACTAGTATGAGAGTTGAAGATTATGAGATACCACAAATGGATTCTTTCCATTATCTTGCTTCTATAATTAGTAAAGATGAAGAGATTGAGCACGTCCAACGTAAGCTAGCAATAGCGCTTGTAAGGAAAAATTTGGCTATGAATGTTAATGGCCTACCAAGAAAAAGAGATAGATCAAAGATGACGTAGATGGAGGTAGTAAAAATAGATATATGAAGAAGTGTACCTTATCTAAGGACTTGGCTCAAGAGAGATTAAAATAGAAAAATAGAATTCGTGCAGCGAATCAGTAAAATTAGGACAAAGCTTTGATGATTATGGTGATTATGATTGTCTTAATGTCTTTCCTAGGTAGCAATATAGAGACACAATGATTGAATACAAATTAAAAAGAATAGGGACAATTACCATACAACATGTGTTAAACCTGACAATTGCCTCAGAATTGTCGGAAAATGTGTAATTACCGCAGAACTGCTCGTCTGTAGGATATTGCAAGCTGTATTATCCTAGGGATGTAGGATATCGCACTATCTGAAGCGAAAAGACTTGAACAGTCCGTTTTTATTTTTATTTTTTCATTAACTGTGTGACCACCAAACCACTATCCAAACCGTTGGATAGCTGTATGAGTGTAATAACTAATCTGGCACCAAATTTGAACCGTTGATCTATCACGGTTATCGAGAATTTTGTAAAAAAATATGACTTATAATTTGCAAAACAACGTGGTTTTGTTTTTCAAATTTCTTGATAACCGTGATAGACCAACGGTTCAAATTTGGTGCCATATTAGTTCTTACACTTATACAGTTATCCAATGGTTTGGATGGTGGTTTAGTGGTCCCACAGTCAAGGAAAAAATAAAAAAATGGACTGTTCATTTTTTATTTATTCTATTGTGATAATGTCACATGTGAAATCAACGATTATAAGATTTTTCTTCATTTTGGGTAGCTATATATTAAATCGGAGGCTGAAAGTTATAAGGCTAGTCGTTTTCATTATTTCAAAGATGTTTAACAGTCTTGATTGTGATTATAGGGCCCGCAGAAGTTCAAAAAAATAGATGTGTGGTTCTTCAATTTTGTCAAATATCTCAAGATCCGAGACAGATCAAAGGTTAAAATTTGGTATATGGGCCGTATTTGACTGTATTAATGTTTCCGACGGGTTGGATCATCTTTAATGATCACATAGTTTAATAAAATATTAAATAAAATATTATCGTTCGTGACATTGTAGCTCCACAAGTCTTTTCGCTTTCGGTAGTGAGATTTCCATACTTCGGTCGGCCGACTATCACGTGTAACACGTATTGTACGATAATTGTCCCAAAAGTAAACTCATCCCAAAATATCATATAAAGGACAGACAGCAAGATATTTTGCTTTACACACAATTTGATAGAGTCTGGTGGATAAGTGAGCCCCACTTCCGTAAAATTGCATTGAAAGTTGAACCTTTTCAAAAACAGATAACATAATAAATACTCAAAAAATCTAAATGGCCGGATGTTAGGCTGGAATCTTGGATCTCAGTTGAATACTTGTCCAGCCTCAAATAATAATGCCAGCTTGGCAGGACCCAGCAGGGCCGACGAGATTGGTTCTCTTCATTTGTTTTTCTCTTTTTTTTTTTTTTTAAGAAACACAAAGAATTTTTGTATTGACTTCGGCTTAAATTTCCCCCTAACAAAAGTTGTTTACATGGTTTACATATGAATTATCAGAAGGGTGTGTATAAATCTGATTTCTAGATAAAAAGAGCACTAGAAAACCCCAAGATAGCTTTCCTTTTTTTTTTTTTTTTTTTTTATAAAAAAAACGCTCCTCCCACTTGGACATACTAAAGTGCGTGACAACAATGAAATGATGCTTGGTGAAATAATCTAAATAATATTTACCAATGTGAAAAATACAACTCCATTAGATTATTCTAATTCCTTGATCCATGACCCCAAAGTTTAATGATTTTAGAAGCATAACTTTTTTTATGATTTCAATTCAATGGTGAGTAAAAGTTGAATAAGTGTCAAACATATTAATTATTTATTTATTATATATATGTATGTATGTAAGTTTGAGGAATTAGATTTTACAAGTAAAACTAACAAGGTGAACTTATAAGTTTGATAAAAAAAATTATGTTTCTCAACATAAAGATAGGGCATGTTTGCCTACAACAAAATCCTAGGTAAATCAGCTCCGCTATATTGGACTTCTACTTTTCACTTGTTTGGTGCGGCGAATAAATCCATAGATCAAACTAGGACTAATGGTAAATAACACCTGGCTAAGTGTCTAATTGGATATAGGATGTACCCATGTCAAAGATTTGAATAGAAGATAATGTTGTAAATCCAGCGAAAAGAAAAAATAAAAATAAAATAAAATTGGAGAGTGGGCCGTGATGTGAGTACTCACCAGTTTGATGGTATTTTCGTAAATCTTTCTCTCTCTCTCTCTCTCTTTTTGTTTTTTTTTTTTTTTTTCCTAACTAGGATTTTCAATCTTTTGAGTTAGACTCATAAATCTCTTTCGATAGAGACTGTGCCCAAAATATATAGAGACTGTTTTGTACCTTAAAAAGGCTGCCAAACCGGCTCTTTCACATTACCCCTTTTTTTTTGTTTGACCTTATCTTTAAAATAGATGTTGAGGGCCTTGAGGCTTATGGGCAAACTGTGTCGGGGCTATCAGATCCCACAGTCTAACAAGTAAAATCCTGATCAATTAGTAGTGCCCCACCTGTGGTTTCAAATTTGATGATGATGTAGATACCTTCTGTAAATCTAAACCGTTCAGCCAATCACTACCCTTATAAATTTGTCAGATTATTGTCTTAACTCTTGAGGCTCCTGCCTAGCAATGTATCGACTGATTGAATATTGAGTAAGAAGACGGCAAGTCATCCCAAAATATCAGAGTGATAAAGATCCAGCTAGCAACATGGTTTGGTTTACTAATTACAAGTTGACGTAGGCTGGTGGAGCACTGCCAGTGAGCCCCACTTGTATATATTATTGAAAGTAGAAAGTCTTTGCAAGTTGAGACTTTAAAGCAGGGCTAATTAATGTGGTAGGTTGGCATGTTCATGGTAGGTTGGCAGGATCCATGCACATGATATTGGTTTTTTTCTTCTGTCTTTTTTTAGTAATTTTAAAGTGGAGCGGCTTTTTAGAATTTTTCTACAAGTAAAGCTTAAGTGGGGCACTTACGAGCATGTTAAAAAAATTCTATGATTCCCAACATAAAGCATAAAGAGGATAAGGCTTCCAAGTTCCATCCCATCCTAACATTTTAACATATAAAAACATTTAAAACACATGGAATATTCTTTTAAAATTAGAAAAAATCCGTTTTTGATGGTTTGGGTACGTCCAACGTAAGTTGACAATAACGTCGGTATAAAAAAATGGCTATGAATGTTAATGGCCCACCAAGAAGAAAAGGTAGGTCAAAGAGGACGTTGATAAAGATAGTAAAAATAGATATATGAAAAGAGCAAGGATCTCCTAAGCTCAAGCTTAGGATAAGGTAGGCTCAAGTGTGTGGTGGGGCCCACTTGGGGACACACATGGGGATGCGGGTGGGGGGATTTCAATGACTCACTAGGATCTTCCTCCCTGTAAAAAATCATCTCCAACCGTAATTTCTATCATTTTCATATGGGCCCAAGAGTTTAATGGTCAACAATCCATTCGGATTGATATATAGTCAATCCAATGGTCCAATAAATACGGATCTTACCGAAAGTTGGTGGACAAGTACAATTCAAGGGGGTCATGTGTTTGGTCTATTTGGATGGACCAAAGGTAGGCCCCACAAGCACGAGCTTACAACATTTTCTCCCTAAGCTCGAGCTTAGGGGAGCCTTGGTCATATGAAAGAGCAAGGATCCCCTAAGCTCAAGCTTAGGATAAGGTAATTTCAAGTGTATGGTGGGGCCCACTTGGGGACCCACATGGGGATGGGGGTGGGGGGATTCAGGGACTCCCTAGGATCTTCCTTCCTGCAAAAAATCAGCTCTAACCGTAATTTCTATCATCTCCATATGGGCCAAAGAGCTTAATGGTCAACAATCCATTCGGATTGATATATAGTCAATCCAATGGTCCAATAAATTCGGATCTTACCGAAAGTTGGTGGACATGTGCAATTTAAGGGGGTCATGTGTTTGATCTATTTGGACAAACTGTGTGGGGCCTATCAGGATCCCACAGTCTAACAAGTGAAATCCTGATCCATTAGTAGGGGGCCCCACCTATGGTTACAAATTGGATCATGATGTAGGGTTCTGTAAATCTAAACCGTTCAGCCAATCGCTCCCCTTATAAATTTGTCAGGCTCAGGCGGTAGAGCTTTTACACATTACCTATTAAATCAACTCATTGACTCTTATAATTGAGGTTTTTCTCAATCATGTTTATTAACCCTCCTTTTCCAACCCTTTTGTTCAGTGAGCCTACTACAACAAATTAAAGTCATTCATAATCACCAACTTCAATGAATTTAGAATATCTGTATAGATTTTAGTTAATACAATCACAATGACTACCATCGAATTCAATAAAAAAAAAAGAAAATATATTTGCTTTAACAAAATCATCAAATCTTAAAATTACACTTGGATTGCTTGAAAACACCCGCTTAAAATTGGATAAAAATTAAATGCCTTATATTTGGTTAATTGAGCAGATTATTGTCTTAACTCTTAAGTCTCATGCATAGCAATTATATATAGACTGATTGAATATTGAGTAGGAAGACAGCAAGTCATCCCAAAATATCACAGTGATAGAGATCCAGCTAGCAACATGGTTTGGTTTACTAATTACAAAGTTGGTGTAGGCTGGTGGAGCACTGCCAGTGAGCCCCACTTATATATATATATATTATTGAAAGCAGAGAAAGTCTTTGAAAGTTGATGTAACGCCCCAAAATCCGGGCGCCTCGAATCTCGGGGCGCTACGAGAAAGTACCTAAGAGATGCGGAAAATCCAATAATATAATCAAGTGTGAATCTCATATGAGCAGGTAAATGGACAAGGGCCTAAAATTTTGTTTGACTTTAAAAGATTACAAGGTACTTTCCATAATTAAACTAACTATTCAGTCCTAGGCCAACACGGCCAGCTACAAGAAAAGGAAAGAATAGAGATCTATATGATAGACGCCTCACGATGCACCAAATGCATCATTCTCTGAACCCTGCGGCAACGGATCAGTCGCCAAACAAACCACCAATCAAGAAAGCGGAAGAGAAGATACCTGAAAACACCAAGGATTGGGTCAGGCTCGATGAGCCAGGCAAATAGGCATGTTTAGATGGCAATACATTATATAATTAGATAGGAAAGAGGACCATACCTGATCCCAGCTGTACCTGCATGATTAGTATCTCGATAATAATATAGAATATCAGAGTGCAACAGAAAACGGTGTAGAGTGTAGTGCATAAACGAAAATCGAGATATTGATATAACAGATGTTTGATACAACCTAACAAGTAGATAAGAGAAGCCATCAAAAACATCAGATAAACCACACAAGCACATCAGAGTCATCAGTAGCAGAAGTAAACAGAGGAAGTGACATTACCATAGTCGTATCCATCGCATCCAGATCCAACCGTATCAACGGCGGCAGTTAAAGGCAATAAACAATGATATCCATAATATATAATATTCATACATCCAATATACATACATAGAAGCACACAAAGGTACGTCCACAGTTGAAGTACAAAGGACGTGGGGGTCAGAGCCAGCCCATCGTCATCGTCCCAAGAACTGTCGATTGACACCAACCATGGGGGTCATAGCCACCCACAGTTGTCGTCACGTCGAATAAGAGCGTACAAGAATCCATCAATGTCCATAGCCACAGCCAAGTCACAGCCATTGGTCTTACGTGCTATCTCAACCAACAATATCCATAGCCACGGCCAAGTCCCAGTCATTGGACTTACGTGCTAGATCAATATCACCGTCCATCCATACACCGGTCCGAGCGCCGGCGGTCTCAGTACCCCACCCACACCTGGTACCTACTGTGTCAATCACATCACAATATCAAAGTCCATGCCGGCATCATAACCCTCGGCAGACTAATCAATATCAATGTCCATGCCGGCATCATAACCCTCGGCAGACTAATCGTACAACCACAAATCTACAGATCACTAGGTGGGGGTACTCCGAACTAGATAGCCTTATTATCCTTAATATGAGATGATAATAGTCAAGGGTACGAGACACGGAGTTCGGGTATAGCTAGTCCATCCTTGTGGTTCCCAACAGTTAATAGTGCATACCCTTGTAAACTCCGCTTCTCTATACGCTTAATTAGTATTATCTCAATATACAGTCCGTTTATTAGTATCTATCGTTAAGTTCCCAATATTATCGGTCAGGACTTCAAGTGCCATGTCCTGACATCTCATCCAATACGGACCGTGATCATGTATCAGAGCCTAAGTGCAATGCCCTGATTTATAGTACCTCTCAAGGCCTACATCCAAGGTTCGGATCTACCAGCCAGCCTTAGAGTCCGTTTCATCAACATAGATACCACACATCCCAAATCCATCGATGATTGCTGCCCCTCTATTCAGGTCCAAGGTCCCACTCCACCTAAGACAGTGATCACGGAGTCCCAGATGCTTATTAAGTATCCTTGGTGCTCCTGTAGGTATTTAGCATCATAAGACATCCATAACCCTTGAATCAGGTTCCGTTTAACAACCCAAGACCCTACTTAGATGGCTACACGGGTCAAGGTTAAGCCCGGCCCTTGACTCGCGTATAGCGTATCCCAAATAGTCCAAATGGAAGGTCAATGGGGCCCACACATGATCAAATCATAAAAGGGTACAAATCTGGGAAATGTCAGTGTATACACTGAGCTCGGCCAACCTACTCTGAGCTCGGCCAACCAGACACTGAGCTCGGCCAAATGGTTCTGAGCTCGGCCAACCAGGCATTGAGCTCGGTCAACCAGGCACTGAGCTCGACCAACTGTTCTGAGCTCGGCCAACTAGGCACTGAGCTCGGCTAACCTGCTCTGAGCTCGGCCAACCAGGCACTGAGCTCGGCTAACCTGCTCTGAGCTCGGCCAACTAGGCACTGAGCTTGGCTAACCTGCTCTGAGCTCGGCCAACTAGGCACTGAGCTCGGCTAACCTAGCTGAATGCTGTTGCAGGTACCGTAATTCCTGGATTTCTCCCTTTTCATTCCAATATTCACCAAACACTTCCAAACATCAAACACATCTCCTATATCATGATCTCATCACAAGTGGGCCATTAATCTTCCAAATGGGGGATTCTCATCCATCAATGGCCAAATACACATAAAAAGAGCTTAGACTAACAATTCTATACATCTGATCATCCAATCAACCATCCAAATACAGAAATCATGCCAAACATCCATAAAAGACAGTAATTACCAATCTAAGCATGTTAATCAATTTAATTAAAGAATCTAAGCATGTCTACTTGCCTTTCGTTGGAGATGCCCAAATCCAAAAGCACTAAGCCCAACAAATCAAACCTAAGGAATAATTAGCAAAGTAAAACTAAATTAAAACATAAATTAAAAGAAAGGGAAGCTCTAAGCTATCTTAACACAACTCCACACCCAAAGCACATAAACCAAACCTAGGGAAAGGGGAGCTTACCAAACAGAGAAGGGAATGGAGTGGTGGCTTGCAAATTAGAGATGGGAAGCTCGCGGGGTCCACGCGGAGATGATGGTGATCATCAGAGGTTATGGACAGCCTCTAAGATCAATTCCCAGCAAGGTGGGTGAGAAAGATTGGGAAAGAGAGAAAAAGAATTGAAAATGAGATGGGGAGGTTGTGGGGCCCACTTGATCTGTGGCCCACTAAATTGGTGGTGGTGGAGGGTCTTTGGTGGTCCATTGGATACAAAAAGGAGAAGACAGAATAGAAGAAAGAAAGAATGGAGCAAGAAAGAGAGAGAACAGAGAGAGAATTAGAGAGAAAGAGAGAGAAAGAGTGAGATGGCTGGGTGGGTGCACATTCACGTTGACAGTAAGGGGAGTGAAGAGAGGGAGAAATAAAGAAAGAGAGAGAGAGAAATGATGGAATGAATGAGATGGGTGAGGAAGGGGAAACACATCACATCGGCAGTGAGTGGAGAGAAAAATAGAAAATGATATGGGTGGGTTAGTCCATGTTGGTAGGGAGAGGTGGCGAGGAAGAGAGAAAATGAATGAAAGAAAAGAGAAACAAGAACGAAAACAGAGAAAGGAAAAGAGAAACAGGGAAGGGAAGAAGAAATGAAAAATGGAGAAAAGAGAGGTCGAGTGGCTGGCGGTGATCGAGGAGATCGCCGACGGCGATGGCGATGGTGCCGTGCTCGAAGTCCGGCGGCAGTGGGCGGCAAGGGTTGGGAGAAGAAGAGATGGATGAGGGAGATGAGGGAATGGAGAAAGGAGGGGCTGCTGTGTGTGGAGTGAATGAGAAGAGAGGGGAAAGGGTCTCCATCGTGACCTAGAATAGGGAATGGGGAAAAAGGGGAAAATGAGATGGGGGGTGTGATGAGAGTGAGATGAGTGAGGTGGGGCTCACATGGGATTAAGGTGGGGTAGGGTTTGACTAAAGTGCCCTCTTAATTAATGGGTAATGGGTCAGGCCACGGGTAGTTGGGTCATCCTAAGGTTAAATTCATAATTCTCCAAGGGAAGCCCATCTGTAATTAGGATAACCTATGGTTGACTTGGTCAAATTGGGTCCCACCAGGTATGTCTAGGGACGGGTCCTCACAGTTGAGACTTTAAAGCACGGCTAATTAATGCGAGGACATTATAAATACTTGTCCATGCACATGATATTAATGGTTTCCTTCTTTGTCTTTTTTTAGCGTTTTTAAAGTGGAGCATTTTTTTAAATTTCCCTGCAAGTAAAGGTTAAGCGGTGGACTTACGAGCTTGTTCAAAACTTTACATGATTCCCAACATAAAGCTTAAAGAGGATAAGGCTTCCAAGTTCCATCCCATCGGCCTAACACGTTAACATATAGAAATAACCCCAAATGATAGTTTAGTTGGTCTAGGACCACGGTTTACAACCGAAGGCTATGGGTTTGAAACTGCACTACTATACTGGAAATACATGGGAGTTTACCCGGCTTCCCTCTAGGCCTTGAATGGATTAGTCCAACTCAAAGAGTTGGGAATCCTCCGATAAAAAAATAAAATAAATAGAAACATTTAAAACACACTGGAATATTCTCATTAGAGAGGCTACATCATGACATGAGTAGGCTAGAGTATGAGAACCCAATTGTTTGGGCTAGTTTTGATGTGGAACAAGTCAACAAGAGACAAGTTTTTATCTAGTGAAATATATTTTCCATATTAGGATCTACTTTTAGAGCAAAAAAGTAATTATCTCTTAATTAACTTTTGCAAAAAAGGAGGAAAAAAACCCTGTTCAGGTGTTAAAGAAAGAACTCTTTTCTTTTTTGAAACTGAATATTTTATTATTTAATATTGATAGTTTTAACTATTAAATATTATTCTTATTCATAAAATAATCTTAAAATGATTTTCTCCTAAACAGTTTCTCCATTCGAACCCAAACATAGTGGATAATAACTACTTTTTAGTTCTCCATGAGGGGATTCCCCTTCCTAATTTGTTCTCCCCTATTTTCACCCTTTGTTGGTGTTGTGTGTTAAGTTTTAAGCTACATCACACACCAAAATGTATAAAATCAATTTGTCAATCGGTGTGAGATCAGTTTATTCCACCTACATGTATTAACATATATAAAAATAAAATATAAAATCAAGCCGCCCCATGTAAGAATTAGTTCGACTTAAACCATGCATTGCCTTCAGTGGTTCAAGCTACCACATATCCCTCCCATGGTTGTGAACCAGCCAAATAATCTAAAATATTTAAGTGCCTGCTTGTTTTTAATTATCCCCCTTTTTCGCTAGATTGGTCAGTGGTGGTGAAGACTGTAGATCAATCACTTTTTGTTTTGGGCCTGCTTGTTTGTATTAAAATACACGAGGATGGAATGCATAAGAATCCATGATCAAATGAACTCCACTGAAAGATTATTTAAGAGGTACAGCGTGAATCATAAGAAGTGAGGG
The DNA here is from genome assembly GCA_012931725.1 of Litsea cubeba. Lineage (NCBI taxonomy): Eukaryota > Viridiplantae > Streptophyta > Magnoliopsida > Laurales > Lauraceae > Litsea > Litsea cubeba. Next base: position 76,111,046 of record CM022947.1, read on the forward strand.
GCGAATAATGATGTAAAGGTATGAATGTAGATGAACCATGTAAAAGTTCTGCAGGACCTACAAGAATGAATGCTAGTCTAATTAATCAAATCAATGCTGCGGATGTAACCAATCAAACAAGATAAAACTAGCCAATAAATCTACTAAGCAATCATCATAAGAAGACAGACACAATATTTAACGTGGAAACCCTTGCAGGGAGAAAAATCACGATCCAAAAATCAAGAACTCACGAACAGTTATAATATATACTCTCAGCTCCTTTATCTCAGCCAGTACCTCGTTCTAAGAACTGTAGTTGTTCTTACACAACTTCCACCGTGCACCATTCTCCTTACTTGATTTCTGCGCACCTTGTCATCTAAGATGAACTATCTTCTACAAGAGAGTAGAAGCAATACAAACCTTATAGAGCAATCATTCAGAACAATCTCTCAATGGCTCTAGAAAATAACTCTCTCTCTAAGATATCTCTTACTCAGATTAATGAGAGAGGTGGTGTATCTATTTGAGTTGAGAGAATCACCTAATTTATAGCTCCAAATCTGCGCATAAGACTCCTGGTCATAATCCACTAAGAATATCAAACCTTTTCCAACGCTATAAAATAGTCCGGATCAGATCGGACTGGGCCTGTCTGCCTTCCTTGCTATAGCGAGCCATGTCACTACATTTTGGCTATGACAGCGTCTGGGGTAATTATGACCCTTACACCTTGACTTTTCAGGGATTCAAATTACTAGGGTGGCGATAAAGTATTCATTAAAAGAGAAGTTATCTGATGACCTTTTTTATATATTATCCATGTGAATGAATAAGTCTGAGCGAGACAAAGGTGCCTTGCCACTTAGGGGTAGTTTGTTTCCTTACATTTACGTGTGTAATTGGTCTCTATGTGCAATTCTTTCACATCACCATGTTTGTTTATGATATTTACACATCAAGTGTGAAAAGTAGGTGAGAAAATCATGCGAAATAGTTGTGCAAAAAGTGGCAGAACTTTTCACACCTCAACAGGTGTGAAACCGAATCACACCATCTATAAAAACGTGCGGAGCTACAGTAACCACAACGTTGAAACGCCATCGTCACCGTTTTCAACTTTTTTTTTTTTTTTTATCAAAGTGGGGCCCTAAATCTTGATCTAGACTGCTAATCATCTAAGTAGGGCCAAAAACGGCTCTGATGCAAAATTTGAGCCGTTGGATCAATATAGATTTTGAGGAATTCACAAAAAAATTCAGACCATTAGAACCATTTTTTCAAATTTTTGTGGGCCCACTTTTACGATCTGAATGGTTAATCCTCTCTATATGAACAAATACGGTCATGGGGTCAAATTTAAGATGTTGATTCATCAATAATCTTAAAAAATCTTTGAGAAACGTACGGACCATTAGATGCACTTAGATACACATTTGAAGAGGTGTGAAAATGACAAATAATGAAATGTGTTTCACATGTGGGCCATTTTCCTATCACATGTGAAATTGACAAACGACCCCGTAGTTTACATGGATTTGAATTACATATACACTGTAATTTATATTTAGATCCGGATTTGAAATTTCACAACCTATATTGGTTTCTTGATCAAGGTCCGGTTCCAAACCACTCTTCTCACAAACAGGGGACATTTGGATGTACGGATAATCAGATACTTGGTTAGAAACTACTGTTTCTTTTTGAGTAAATTAGTGAAAGGTCCATCAACACGGTCTTGTAAGGCCTTCGGTCCAACAATTATTTGAAAAAAATAATTGAGTTTTTGGCAAATTTTTCTAGAAATTTGAAAAAATGGTTTATCTTAGTTTGGCAAATGTATTTACGTTTTTTGCAATTTATTTGCGAATAAGAATTTTATTTACGTCTTTTGAGATTTATTTACATCTTTTGAATTTTATTTGGATCTTTCGAAATTTTCTTATATATTTTAAAATTTATTTGGATCTTTTGAAATTGATTTATGTCTTTTTATTTACATCTTTTGAAATTTATATTGCGTCTTTTGAATTTAATTTATATTTTTAAATTTATTTAGATTTTTTGAAATTTATTTGAGTCTTTCTAAATTCATTTATGTTCTTTTGAAATTTATTACTTTTTTGAAATTATTGCTCTTTTTTTAACTTATTTGCATTTTTTTGAAATTTACTTGTATTTTTTGAAATTTATTTGTGTTTTTTAAAATTTATTTGAAAATCTTATTAATGAAATTTCATTAATCGTGACCGATTAAATGGTAGTTGACCATTATTAATAGTATATCCCACTAATTATAAGATATAATTTAAAGATAGGATAAATTAAGTATTTTAAATCTTCAATTAAAAAAAAACTATTATACTATAAAAAAAATTGTACAACTGAGGATATAAAGTGAAATGTCGATGGCCGCCGAATGCCCATTTCTGTTTTCACTCCTGAGCCGTGCAGTGCGCGTCATGGTCGTTCATTTTCCCACTTCGCAAGCAAACTGCTAAAGTCTGCGTCTAGAAGGCCACCGGGTCCTCCAATTATAAAGAGCAAAAAACACACCTGAAATCACACGACTTCTTCTTCAATCAAGAGAAAAATCAAAAGAAACTTTTTAAAAGAAAGAAGAAGATGAGCAGTATCACAGCGATATCAGGAAACAGCAATCTCTACATGAAACCTCATCCATCTGCAACGAGTTCAAAGAAAAATCTTTCCTCCTCAATTTCCTTCAATACCCATTTGCCGAAAACCAACCCAGATTCTTCTTCCTCCTTTAATCTGGAGAAAAACCCAAGAAGAAGAAGCTCTGTTTTCATGGTTAGGAATTCATTAAGAGGAGAATTGGTTTCCATGGAGGAAGAGAAAAGCTTCTATGAGCTGCTGGGGATTGGAGAGAGCGGGAGCTTCCAAGAGATAAAGCAGGCTTACAAGCAGATGGCTCTCAAGTATCATCCAGATGTGTCGCCACCAGACCGGATGGTGGAGAACACGCAGAGGTTTATTCGGGTGCAGGAGGCGTATGAGACGCTGTCAGATCCGAATGCAAGGGCCATGTATGATAGAGATCTTGCAAGGGGTTTGCATCTTGCGTTCTCCTCTCGAAATCGTTTTGACCAGGTAACTTTTGTTGGTTAATTGGTGGAGTTTTTGCTGCTTTCTTCAATTTTTCTCTGGGATGTGGATTACTGACTGTGGGAAGTCTCTGTGGATCTCGAGCATCTAGATCTTAATGATTGTATGCACCACTAAGGGCACCACGTCCCTTTTATAATTGATGATTCCGAGGAGTCACGCTTCCTAGTTCCTAGGGACTTCTCCACCAATCCACCAACAAATGCACGTCCCTTAATCTACATACCAATCTATCCAATTAATGCAAGATCCCTGTCTTATCCAGTAGAGATAAAGTCTTTTGATTGATTATAGACTTATACTGTGAGTGTGTGTCTGTGTGACTCGGTCTCTATTGGCAATTGCCATTGCTTGATTTAACGTCGGACGCATGGCATATAGGCCACACAATTTCCAACACTCTATTCATTTTGGGATGCTCCACCTTTATCACTTCTACCCTAGTGTTCTGCCCAAGTGCTCTTTCATTCTGTTTATTTATTTATTTATATTTTATTTTTTTTATTTGTGTAGGACAGCTTTCCGAAGTGCTATGTCATTGCCAGCTTTTTCCTTCAGTTTTACTTTTCATTGCTCGTTTGTTGAAGCAATAATTATATTTTTCTTATTTTGGTGAGAATTGTTCACATGTATTGTTGAAATTCACTAAAATACAGATGTAGCTGTATTTGAATTCTTCTATACTCGGTTTCCTGATGTTATTTTCCTAGGACTTGTACCCAGGCCGGTTCTAGCATAAGGCCAATAAAGCCTTTACTTCGTGCCAAAAAAAAAAAAACCCCATAGTAGCGGCTGTCATCTTTTGAAAATTCAAAAAATCAAATTTGTCAATTGCCATATTTTTTTTTCTCCCCAAAATATTACTCTCTCTCTCAAAAAGTTACGACCAAGATTTTATGGGGCCTCAAAGTATCATTTATGGCCTATTATATTTACAAATCTGCTGCTTATATTACTATTGCTAGGAGTTCAATTGATTTTAGCATACCATTATTTTTCTAGCAGTCCATGTGTATCAAGTCTCAACCATATATTCAATCATGAGTTTTCTTTACAAGCCTTTCTTATTATTTTTGTGTATCCTATTTCAATAGGGGCCCATTTAGATTTATTCCATGATGTGGTTATAAACTTATAATAGATCCATAGCTTGGGATTTCAGCCCTAATAGTAGATCTTTAAATTTAAGATAAACAATGCCCCCCCCCCCCCCCCCCCCCCCCCCCCCCCCCCACTGACATTTATTCACTTGCCCACCATGCATATGAGTACCGTGTATCTGGAATATCCAATACATGGGGTATAATTCTGAAGTCCATCTAGGATGGTCCTGACTCATGGTGCGTATGCCCACTATGCGCATGTGAAAATGCTTCGAACCCCGCCCCACCAGTGGCAGATTCAAGATTTTTTTTTTTGGGTATAAGTATAATATTAAAAACATAGAATTTGCCTCATTTAGGATTATTTATGATTGTCGCTTTAGGCCTCAAATTATCTTGAGCCGGCCCTGCTTGTACCATTTGTCTTTTTTTACAAAAGAAAAAAAAAAAGGAAATAGGAACAATATGTTATCCTTGTATGAAAATTTACTTTCTTCGTTTTCTTATCTGCGTGCCATCGTCTTTAATTAATCTGGATCTTATAGAATATGATTGCCATCTATTTCGGCAGTGACTGACTTGATTGGAGTTGGGATATTGGACTTTGGATTTTTTCTCCTTGTCATTTATTCTGGTACATTGGTTTTCTTCAGGGGTTGGAAGAGAGAAATGAATGGAGGAATAGATGGCAAGGTCAAGTATCAGAGCTAGAGCAGAGGAGCATGGGTAAGACTTCTGGAGAGAATATGTCTTGGGCAGCCCGAATGCGGAGACAAAGGAATTAATGCATCACCATCACCAGCAGACTAGTTCTTGTTTCATCAGCAGCCATGGTTTTGGATTCATTAGAAATAGTGATGAGGATAAATGGTCCTCCTAGCCTGTTTTTCTTGGAAATTGACATAAGCTTGTTAATAAATTAAGTTGAAAATATGCAGTTTACTTTAACTTAGAAGTATGATTTCTGACAAATCTCTCTCTTATGCGTGCTGGCTGAATTAAGTGTGATTTCATTTTCATCCTCGGATGTGTTTGTTTTTCGAGAGGAATCTTTGCTAGAGAGGATTATGATTTTCTACATGACGGATTCCTCTCTGTTCCAAAAAATGAAAATTCGCGGAGAGCTCAATCCTCCCACAAACGCACCCTAAAAAAGTAGGATCAACTCAGGGTAATGGGATTGAAACTAATTAGTACAATATGAACAACACAAAACCTTTTCTCAATTCCCAGTTCCCAGTTCCCACAATCATTTGCCAGTAAGATTTCTTAGGGACTAAACGCTTTCTTGGAACTTCGAGTTAGTTTTCAGGAAAACAAAATCACTGAGTCTTGGAAAGATTAGTAGTACAATTAGGGCCCCACAGGGCCACATCTAATATGCCAGCATTAGTGATGCAACTTTGAATCGGATATCATGTCAGTATTCTGTTTGATTTCTTACAAAGTCCTGGCTTTGGATTTGTGAGAGCACAAGGGCAAATGATCTTAGTGTTATTCAAGCGGATAGTATCCATATAGGCAACTGAAACTGACTAAAAGGAATGCATATACTGGAAGTCCTAGACTGCTAAGTTACGCTACTGGTGTGGAACGATACTTTACACTTGAAGACCTAGGGATTGATCATTGTGGATGTGTGTGATACTAAGGAGCAAGGACCTGTTTGTGAAGGTGCCACAAAAACGGAAAACACATTTCCCTTTCGGAGGTACCACGATTCCCACCGCTTTAGGTAAGAAAATGGGATCCTCTCCGGCAGTAACTTTAACTATTGTGATGTTAGACAAAACTGATCTTTTTGTTTGATTTCTTTGCCATATGCTACTACACCGACCGTGTTTTATCTCTCTCTGCATAAATCCCATTCCCTTTCCATTCCGGGTAGCGGAAACACATGTTGCACAAGCACATTCCATTTCCTTTCCATTAGTGGAAACACATGTTGCACAAGCGCGTCCTGCACCGCTCGACCATGAGTGTGTTAGCTCTAATTGCATACTTTTGTTGCTTTGTTGAATAACATAAGTTCTGGGGTTAGATCAAGTCTGGATATTGCCTCCATGGTAGGGCTGTCAATTGGGTTATTTTATACCCAGCCAGACCTTCAAAATGCCCAAAGAATGAGGGCTTTTTTATTTTCTTAAAAGCTTAGGACAAGATTTTTGTAAGCCCACCAATTCGAGGATTGTGCTAGGCCCAGCCCACCCCTCTCATATTTATTATTATGATATATACTTATAGGCCAAGGCTCCCCTAAGCTCGAGCTTAGGGAGAAAATTTCGTAAGCTCGTGCTTGTGGGGCCCACCTTTGGTTCATCCAAATGGACCAAACACATGACCCCCTTAAATTGCACATGTCCACCAACTTTCGGTAAGATCCGAATTTACTGGACCGCTGGATTGACTATATATCAATCCGAATGGATTGTTGACCATTAAACTCTTGGGCCCATATGGAGATGATAGAAATTACGGTTGGGGCTGATTTTTTGCAGGGAGGAAGATCCTAGCGAGTCCTTGAAATCCCCCCACCCCCATCTCCATGTGGGTCCCCAAGTGGGGGCCCCACCACACACTTGAGCTTACTAAGCTTGAGCTTAGGGGAGCCTTCCTCATATTTATACTAACATATATTATATAATCTACACTTGATACCTTCTACATTTTGCTTGTTTTAACTACATCTGAATATGTATGAAATTAATTTTTATAATTATATTAAATAAATATGAATAGTTTTTTCCATGCAAACAAATAGGCTCATTTGATATGAATTCCTATGCATTTTAAGCCCATGCAAATGAACAAGCTCATTTGAATTAATTACTTTCTATGTATCCCAATTCTATAAAAAAAAAGGACCCATTTAAATCAATTTCTTCCTATGTATTCCAATTCTAGCGAACAATCATTCCGCCTTGAATCAATAACTTCATACTTATTCCAGTTCCATGCAAGCAAAATAGGCCTATCTGAATCAATTACTTCTTATATATATTTCAATTTATTTCTCTATGTATTTTAATTCCAGGCGAACAATCGTGCCGCTTTGAATCAATCACTTCATACTTATTCAATTCCATTCAAGCAAAAGTGCCGCTTTGAATCAATCACTTCATACTTATTCAATTCCATTCAAGCAAAATAGGTCCATTTGAATCAATTACTTCCTATATATTTCAATTCTTCTACCGATTTATTTATCAAAAATAACTTTGTCACGTTGCTTATTCCATTGCATTGTCCATCCCACGCCTGGATAGAGGGGATAGTTAACATCTTGTTACACTTGATGCCCAATGGAAATATAAAAAAGAAAATTAAAAATAATCTTCTCCTCTTCAGACCTTGGGTCACGAGGGTAGGATAAGGGGCTTAGATAGTGTAGGCCCTCCATGGGCTTTTGCCTTCCCTTAACTCGGTCCACAGATGTTGAGAGTAGTGTAATTACGGACTGCCTCATTCTATCCTGGCCCAGCCCTCTGACAATCCTTCTCCATGGTGAGGTAAGAGGTGTTTAGCGTTTTGATTTGCCTTGAAAAGTAGAAGGGTTCTACCCCTACATTGTAGATGTAAGGATCTAGGAATATTCAAACTTCTATTCTGAAAATGGTTAACATCTAGGATACAAAAGTCTTTAAAATTAAAGATACAAAGGCTACTTTTAAAAAATGGCCATAAATTAATCTCTTCTTTAATGGAAAATAATTTGAGGCGAAGTGGGAAATGAATAACCACCCAATCACCGAAGTAATTTAAAATCCGAAAAAAGTGAAGGTCATCTACGGTTCCCCACCCCCTCAAGAAAAATTGGTGAGATAGGATAGATTGGGAGGGTGATTAGAATTAATAAAAAAAGAGCATTTTGTATATACCCCCATAAGATTTGTAGGATTTGTAAATAGGCCCCTGAGGTTTTAGTATTTGTAAATAGGCCCCGGCCTTTTCTTTTTAATACCTTTCATGTCCCCAAAATCAATATTCCTAACAAGAATGGGCAACCACTATGAGATTTGTCTTGAATTTTCACATAAATGACAGCTCTGCCCTTACATCAATTAAACAAAATGAGTATGTTATTATTTATAAAAATACAACTATTTTATCTCAAGTCCCAATGATTTCTCTCAATAACTCGATCTTGCACAGGACCAGGGGTGGACCTAGGTGGCCAGGGGACTAAAGCCCCACCATCCCCCCTCAAATACTAAAAATTAATATATATTTTTAACATTTACCTCTTCCCCAATATTTCTTTTACATAGAGCCAAACACCACCCCCTCGCAAATTCTAAAAATTAAATTTTTTTTTTTTTTACCTTTGCTCATTCCCCCAATATTTCTTGTAAACCCCCTACATAGGAAGCAGAATCATGTATTTTAAAACTTTCATCAACTCAATAGTGGGTCATGTATGGATTGGATAAATCATAGCCGATTATAAGTACATGTGTTGATTGTTGTCATAATCAATTTGGACTTAAAGAAATGAGGCTTGTAATGATAAAAAAATGAATTCATGTAAGATTATTTTCTCCCACTAAGTGCAATTGTTATTGTTATATGCTTTATAAAAAAAATTTTAAATCCAAGCTTTTGAAATTATGCATATAAGGATAAAAGGGATGGTCGAAAGTCTTCGCACTCAAAACCTATGGTAGTTGGAAAACTATTGAATTTGGGGACACAGAAGGTATTAAAAGAAAAATACAGGGGCCTATTTTTAAATACTACAATCTCAGGGACCTATTTGCAAATCCTACAAACCTAAGGGTGTATATACAAAAAGATCATAAAAAAAATGTTAGCAGTTTTTTTTTTTTTCAACTGTCACACATTACCTTGCTTATCTTAGTAAGTTACATTTCCATTGGGATTAGTTTTGTTAATTCTTATCGATCTCCAATAAGCATTAAGAGACAATATATATATATATATAAAGTTACCCAATAATGAGATATTAAAATATTATCCAATTAGATATCTCATATTCGATTCTCAAATTCTATTGCAATAAAAACTTTTGCTTCCAATGAGAATGTAATATGTTGGTCAATATGCACTTTGTTTTTTCTTTAATTTTAAAAACCTTTTGCTCTGCAAACCAAACATGCACAGAGTGGTATACTTTTTTATTGGAAGCAACGACATTTCTGTGAAGTAATTGAGGGATCCTGATTGCATCTAGGAACCATTAAGATTTGAGGAAAATACATGTAATTGTATAATCATTTGTATATTTTACAATCTCACAAACAACCACCTGCCTATTTATTTAAATAAATTTATATATCTATTATTTAAGAGTCGTAGGGTGTGTTTGGTTGGACGACTTAAAATCATTTTTGAACTTATGAAAAGCTTGAATCCTAGGTAAGTTTGTTAGGATGATATTAAGCTTTTGAAAGGGCTTTTAAAATTTAAAAACTCAAAACTACTTAGGTAGCGTTTGGTTCGCTGGAATGGTTGTAGGCGGGAATGGAATGGAGACCGGAATGAGTCTGGAATGGAATGAGGCAGGAATGGGCATTTCCATTCCAGCGTTTGGTACGCTGAGGAATCAACCCAGTTGATTGCTATTCCTGCGTTTGGTATGCTGGAATGAGTCCTGGAATGGAATAAAATTTACATAAGACTGACCAAAATACCCTTGTTAGAATTTTATCTTTGACTCAGTCAATGTATAGATTATAATATTATTAAATAGGTGGGGCCCACACAAGGTCTTCTATTTTATATAATACTAATAATAATGTATAGATTATATTATTATTAATAGGTGGGGCCACACACAAGCTCTCTATTTTATAATCTTTATAATAATAATAATAATGTATGGATTATATTATTGTTATATAGGTGGGGGCCACACAAGCTCTTTTTCTATAATCTTAAACTAATAATAATAATAATATAATATAGATTATATTATTATTATATAGGTGGGGCCCACACAAGCTCTTCTATTTTATAATCTTATAACAATAATAATAATGTATATATATATTATATTATAGGTGGGGCCCACACAAGCTCTTCTATTTTATAATCTTATAACAATAATAATAATGTATATATTATATTATTATTATATAGGTGGGGCCCACACAAGCTCTTCTATTTTATAATCTTATAACAATAATAATAATGTATATATTATATTATTATTATATAGGTGGGGCCCACACAAGTTCTTCTATTTTATAATCTTATAACAATAATAATGTATATATTATATTATTATATAGGTGGGGCCCACACAAGTTCTTCTATTTTATAATTTTATAATGATAATAATAATAATAATAATAATATATTATTATTATTATTATTATATTATTATATAGGTGGGGCCCACACAAGTTCTTCTATTTTATAATCTTATAATAATAATAATAATAATAATAATATATATAGATTATATTATTATTATATAGGTGGGGCCCACACATGTTCTTCTCTTTTATAATCTTATTATAATAATAATAATGTATATATTATATTATTATATAGGTGGGGCCCACACAAGTTCTTCTATTTTATAATCTTATAATAATAATAATAATAATATATATATTATATTATTATATAGGTGGGGCCCACACAAGCTCTTCTCTTTTATAATCTTATTATTATTATAATAATAATGTATAGATTATATCATTATTATATAGGTGGGGCCCACACAAGTTCTTCTCTTTTATAATCTTATAATAATAATGTATATATTATATTATTATTATATAGGTGGGGCCTACACAAGTTTTTCTCTTTTATAATCTTATTATTTTAATAATAATGTATAGATGTGAATAAGGATCTTTTGGTCTAAAAAAAAAGTAGAAAGGAATGTAATGGCCATTCCTTCCCATCCCGGATGGAATGGCCATTCCTCTACATAAGGGAATGGGATTCCGGAGGTAATGGTCATTACGCCACTTTTTTGCAAACCAAACGCTAGTAATGACCATTCCGTTGGAATCACCATTCCATTCCGACCTTCATTACAGCGAACCAAATGCTACCTTAGAAAGAAGCACATCCCGGGTAACTTGGTGATGTCCTCTAATAAAAACGACCGGCTGTATGGCCATAGCTTTCACATTCAGATTTATTCTGGCATAGAAGATCATCAATATTCCTAAATTGAAGCAGCATATACATCAGCTCGGCCATGGTGCATTTTCTTTGTTTGTTGTTGTTATGGTCGTCACAAAATTGGGCCGCATAGATTTAAAATGCGTCATGTTGAGTTAAGATGAGATTTGAGTGAGAAAGTCTAGGGCCGTCACGACTTGGATATATTTCCGATGTGGGACAAAGCCTCATGGTGTTAACCTCTACCCCCGTGAATTCTCCATTTTGGCTCACAAGATCACTTGATTAGTTGACTTGACTTGTCTTGTCTTTTTTTTTTTTTTGGTAAATAGATATTTCATTAAAAAGCCCAAGAACAACAGGAGGGAAAACAGAAAAAAAAAAAAAGACAAAAGAGAAAACAGTTAACCCGTAGTCAAAAGGATATTTGAGGCCCATTTCCAGTCTACATCCTGTCTACTAGAAAAGCAAAACTTAGCAAGCCTATGAGCTTGCTCATTTAGCGCCCTATGGATAAACTCAAAGTCTACAGAAAGAAATAAGGAAGCCAAAGATTTAATGTCTAGAATAATTGAGTTAATGGACCAATCAAGGCCTCCCTTCAAAGCAAAAACCACTTCTTGAGCGTTCGTCAAAACACGAAGCCTATCAAAACCATTCTTCCAAGCCTTTTCTAGAGCAGCTAAGACCACCCTCGCTTCGGCCTCCTTTGAAGAGACGACTTTGGGCCCTTGGAGCACCTACATCCACGATGACATCATTTAACATCATAACGAAGCCAAACGAAGCATAGCCTTCATTATCCTCTTTAAGGCAGCATCCGAGAAGATTATAATATCATATTTGCTCGAGATCCCTAAGGATCTAAGGAGAGTTTCAAAATTTTTTTTAAGGGAATGTCTCTATAGTGGCATGAGGGAACCTCATGCATCTTATGAATTAATCCAATGATCTTAGAGGGATCTAATGATTGACCTCTATGAATAAAGTCATATCTAGCTTTCCATATAGTCCACCACATGGAAAGAATCCACAGTTTTTAGTGAACATCTCAAGGGTGGCCTTACTCACATGAAATGTTTTACCATTCTATCCATTAAGTCTAAAGGGTGCATAGAATCTGATAAAAAAACCCTTGCGCGCGAACCGAACCAACTTGCTCTAGCAAATTCACACTGCATCAGAGCATGCCCAATCGAGTCCTCTTCTTATTCACATATAGAACATTTGTCATCTGCAGAATAAATCTTAGATTTAATGATGGCTCTTACCGATACAACATTCTTGAGACATTTCCAACCAAACATTAGGACCCTTTGAGGAAGAGGAAGTCTCCATAAAGCTTTCCAATTTACCATCGAAAAGGAGTTAGCATCATTATTAGGGCATATTAATCTATAAGCTGATTTAGTAGTAAGTTGTCTGTTTTTGGAAACGGGCCAAACTCTTTCATCCTTAGAAAAGGATCTAGAGATATAGATCTTACCAATATCCTCAATGTCCAGAGGGTTGTTAAAATATTGTTTTAGAGTGTTAGTATCCCAATCTTTATTAGAATTCCATAGATCTTTAACTTTAAGATTTGGGTTAATTATAGAAGATAACGGCTTTCTCAAACCATTTTTGAAGGGAATCCAGTTACATTTCCAAACAGATATGTTCTCTTCATTACCAATTATCCAGCCAACCTTTTCGTTTATGAAATCAACTCCCTCTACAAACCCTTTTTAGAACAAGGAGTTGCCTTTTATGAATTTAGCTTCCCAAAGGTTACTTCTGGGGCAATATTTAGCCCTTAGAATCTTTGAGCAGAGAAGGTCCTCATTACTTAGACATCTCCAGCATGTTTTGGCTATAAGGGCTAGATTATTACTTTTCGTGTCTCTTTTTCCTAAACCCCCCTCGAAAATAGGCTTACATAATTCAGCCCATTTGATAGTATGAAATTTTCTTTTTCCTGCATTATCACCTGGCCCACCAAAAGGCTCCAAGCATTTTATCGATAGAGTCTGCAATTTTATTTGGGAGACGGAGAACAAACATATTATAAACGGGAATAGCCGAGGCCACATACTTGATTATGGTGTTTCTGCCTGCTTGGGATAGCAAAGGGATTTGCCAAGAGCTAATTTTGCTTTTGATTTTATTAGTGAGAGCCTCGAAACTCGAATTTCTATTTTTCCTAATAGTCAGCGGATTTCCAAGATATTTTTCATCCTTGACCATAATTCTCATACCTAAGATCGAAGCACTATAATTGCATCTTTTCTGGCATGCCCCTTTGCTTATAAACTGTAGATTTGTGAAAGTTTATGAGTTGACCTGATATATCGCAATAGTCCTCCAATAAGTTTTTAACTTCCCCAGCTTCTTTTAGCTTAGGATTACAAAAGATGAAGTTGTCATCAGTAAAAAAGAGGTGAAAGATACTAGGGGCATTTCTGGCTACTCTAATTCCTTGAATGACTCCCATCTCTTCAACTTTAGTGAACATACGAGATAAAATCTCGACCCCTAGAATGAAAAGGTAAGTGATAAGTCCACAAAATTGTAGCTTTCATTCATCATTTTATATGCATTTGCGGACTTAATTAGGTTAATTGCATAGAATTACACTTAATTTCATGATTTCATGCATTTAAGCATCAAAGCTAGAATCTTAGTCAAATTTGGTCAAAATTCATTACATTACATGACTTTTGTAAAATAGGGATTTTCATCTCATTCATCACCCAAAAATTAGTTTTTTTAGCTTCACTAATGCATACCTACTAATTTTGACACGATGCGTTATTTTTGGAAAGTTGGGTATTTTTAGTGCATTAAGTAGGCATGTAGGGTCCTATGCATAGTCCATCTAGATTCCTCACACTTGATTATTATTGACATTAATTAATTATATTTATGCAGGAGAAATCAAGAGTAAGACCTACATTGGTGAAATTTGAGAGAGATCAAAGGTGAGACACCCTTAATGGAGGGCCCACATATCTTAATATCTTGGGTGAGTTGGCTAGTCAAAGTTGCAAATAAGGAAGCGTGTCAAATATGGGAAGAGAATCAAATAAGAAAATAAATAAAGAGTCCAAATATGCCTTGGACGTCCAACATGGGTCCCACACACCCCATTGCATGCCAAACATAGAAGTTCCCTTAATTGCACTATTATTCTCAGAATTTTCAAGGGCAGCTGATCGACACTTAAATGTGCAACTTTTAACCGCAAGACTACGGTGTCGTCAAGTAATAAAGGACTAAAGAGTCCGGATTATCGATCCCACGAAGAGAGGATGGAACAAGCAATGAATCCAATTAAAGGAGAATTGAACTAAGATATAGCTAATATAGAAAATTAAAGTAAACAATTAAAACTACAAAACTATGTAATGTAAACTATTAATTAACAATCTAAAATATGAAATTAACAAGGTCTAAGCTAATCTAACAAACTACACTAAACTAGTGGATGAATGGTGGTGGAAATGGAAGATTTAAGGTGAAGATGTGGTATGAAATGTGTATGATTTTAAAATAAGTGGTGTGAAGTGTAGATCTAGAAATCTAGAAGTGAAAATAACAAATCAAATAAAGATTTAAATTAACAATAATAAGAATAATAGATTAGACAATCCAATATCCGCTAAGTATGTAATTAATTCAAACAATGCATGTTCTAATTCAATTCCCAAATCTACAATCCAATTGCAATCTCTTGCCTAATTAGAATGGATGATATAGCAATGAAGATCAAAGTAAAAGAAAATCAAAGGCCAAGATCCTAGATCATCATCTAGTTACCCTAACAATAAATCATCAAAATCAAGCTACAAAAGATCAAAGATAAGGGCTCTAGAGCATGATCTGTGAGAGAACTTAATCCAACTACAAAGCATCAATTGAGATTATCCGAGCATCAAGTGTAGAGATAGAGCATGAGAAATGAGAGAGATTAGCACAACTAGATCTAAAATCTACTAATCAATCAAGGCACAAGTAGGGAATTTAAACTAAAACTTGCATGTAATTAAACTAATCACATTACTTAGCTTCAAAATAAGAGCCTAATCCTAGATCTTTAGCACTAAACATCAAGAAAGAGCTCCAAATCTTCATTAATGGTCTTTAATTACACACTCTCTCTAGATTAGTTACAAAGAAGCTCCTAATTACAATCTAAAAGTATAGAGAAGGTAAAATAAAATTACTAAAAGACTAACTTGCCAAAAGATCTCTTCTTCTCTATAACAACATTCCAATTTATAGAAACTTTGAATACATTTGATTGGCTTATTTTCATTAACAAGGATTGCTTCCATTTGATTGGTTGCAACTTGAAGGCTTTTGATTAGCTCTTTTGCTTTCACATGGATTGCTTCAATTTGATTGGTTGCAACAAACTTTCCTTCCAAAAGTATATGTGCTTTTTGCTTTTTGTAGTCCTTCATTTTGGAGGCTTTTGATTGGCTCATATCCTTTCACATGGATTTGTGCCATGCCAAGCTTTGATTGGTGGAAATGTTAGAGTTGGATGAAATATCTTCTATGTAAAAAAAATGTAATTGTTGGGATTTAAACCCATAACCTATTTCATACCAACCAAAACTCTAACCAATACACCAACCACTCCTTTGTGTTGGAAAATGACTTCTTCTCATCTTATTTTGGAATTCTTCAACACTACTGATGCCTTGGGACATTAGCCGGAAGGTTGGGATAGTCGCGGGGTCCACCTACACAAGAGAAGTTACATAAAAATGCACTATAAATAATCAGGTTTATGGATGATAATCCGATAAACCGTTTAATGTGATAGAATGATAAAATCTCTGTGTAAAGCAAATGATATGCATATGATATGCTGATAAAACCCGAACTAATGAGGGGTAAAATATGCAATATTTAACACTCATCACACCCCCAAACCTACATTTTGCTAGTCCCGAGCAAAAACTATAAAGAAAACTAAACTATATGCAAGGAAACATGGTAAAGATCCTAACTCACTTTCGCAGGAATCGCGGCTGCACTTAGCTCGTGCGACAAGCCTTTAAACCCCTAGGTTTCCCCTAGTGGACGAGTTTTGTCTCATGCGGGTTTTCAGCGAATAAATCCCACAAAATTCTTTTTATTTTGGAAAGAAAATATTTTTGATGTCCAACAGTCTCTAGCAGGCTAATAAAAATGAGTACTGAGTTAGGAATACGAGCCAATTCCTGAAGATATGTCAATCAATACCTAAGTCCCACTGTGTATGTGTGTGTATTTAGCCAATAATCATGCAATCTTCAAGTTGAAGCTCACACAACCTTAATCCCCTTCGGAATACATTTCGCCTTGACTACAGCCTTACAGGTCATACTTTTAACAATGGAAGCACACAGATTTTGCTGACTAACTCTCAGTATGTGAGTATGAACAAGGCTAAGAACTCACATAATTGATGAAGAACGGAGCTTTTGTATAGAATGATTGATCTCAAAGAAAAACATATACCCAATAGAAAGTGGAAATGCCCACTAAACTTCTCACTCATTCAGCACCTAACCTTTCCTAGGATCCAATAGGTCTTTCATAGGTTGTAATGGGGTTAGGGTTAATAGGTAGGATAAGGGTTAAATGTGGCTAAGTGTTCTTGAGAATGTAAGGTTCTTCAAGTCTTCATAGGAAGGTCTTCCACTATCTTCACTTCTTTCATTTGCTTTGTGTTCTTTATTCCACTGTATATATATTTTTTTAGTGCTTGCTTTTCTTTGGTTTCCCTTTTTTTTTCCTTTGGTTCTCATTTCTCTCTCTCTCTCTCTTTTTCTCTTTGGTTCAACTTTCAAATTCCTTTATTCCTTTGTCATCCCTTTGTAGAACATCTATATTTTGGTAGCCCATGTGAAGTCTTCATCACTAATGCTCAAATCCTTCATTTCTTCATATATCTTACCCTTCTAAAACACAATAGGTCAAAAAGGCTATATAGATACGTGGGTGATGAGGCTTGGGACAATGAAGGAAGGTTTCTTATAAAATAGGCTCAAGAGGGCTACTAAGGGTATAAAATGTAATAGGTGAGTTCAAAATTTGGCCATTGGTTTTTAGAATGCCTATCATCTTCCCCTAAGTTTGGAAAAATGCAACATAAGCTACAAGTTAAGGTTTATTCGCATTTTGATGTCACTTCTATGATTAGAACAAGGAATTGCACTTATCAGATCGAAAGTGCTGGACTAAGAAGCTCTAAGAGTAGCTCTTCATTCTACTCAGGAATAGCGCAGAAGAGTCTCACCCAAACGGATATAGATAGGCTCAATCGCTCAATGGGATCTAGTCTCCACTAATGATTCTTCCGAGTCTTTCAGAAGTGATTTGCTCTTCTCTTGGACTACACTCATGTGGCCAAATGTGTAAAAAGGTTATAGGACTTGTATCTATGACAACTCTTCAAGCTAAGAATCCACGGACAATTTTTGAAATCTTTTTCAGATTTTTAGTGATTTTGGAAAATTTTTAAATTTTTAGGGTTTTTGGTATAAATGGAAAACAAAATAACTTATGTACATGCAAAATGCAATGCATGAAATGCAGTGCCTCACCCCCAAACCTATCCTAAACATTGTCCCCAATGTTTATGCATAACAGAAATAAAATAGGACAAGGAAGGTAAATTAAAATTTCTCACCATGGGGTGCCGACACACGGGTATATTGGGTTGCCTCCCAACAAGCGCTAAGTTTAACGTCTTCAGCCAGACGCAATTAACAGTGTATGAGGCCAATCTATCCTGGGTCCATAAGAAGGACCTTTTCAGCAACATTCTCAGGATCCACAAACTTAAGATAATCCTTTAATTTGTGCCCATTCACTTGAAATATGCTACCATCTATGGAATTCAAAAGTTCAACTGCACCGTGGGATTGGACTGAAGGTTCATAGGATGGTTTGGCACCCTCTTTCAGATGAATCTGGTGCATACCTATAGAGGGACTGATTCCTTTAATGTCCGAGATGGTCCAACTTAGGACACTCTGATGGTCTTTTAGCACATTCAGTATTTTATTTTCATGTTCTTCCTCAAGGTCTGAGGCAATAATTACTGGGTTGCTAGCAGAGGGCCCCAAGTAGGCATACTTTAAATTCTCGGGTAATGGTTTCAATTCAAACTTGGGTGGCTCAACAATAATTGATTCTTTTTCGACCTTAGATTCAGAGGTGGATGTAAAGATAGACTCAATTCTCTATTTCCATTGGCCAACATCCATTGGCTGGGTCGAATCCAATAATGCATTAACTTCGCATATGGACCCGTCGATGTCTATGTCGGCATTGAAGTGAGCCAGACATTCCTCCAGCGGATCTGTGTAACATGATGATTGAACTGTTTGATCAACTAATGTGTCAACCATGTTCACTTCCTCATCATCATCTGGGTCTAATCCATGTAATTTTGGTAACATGCTGATGGTGGCGGGCTGGATCTCAAATTGGTCCGCATTATTCTTTCGCCAAACTATACAGCTAGGTGAAGTGGATGCAAATGGTGTAAATAGTTCATTGAGGGTCCTTTACTGAGGGTTTTGGGCAGCCATTGGGGGTACTATGGTGGGGCAGGTAAAGCAAGGTAACCAATCCTCACTAATCGGCCTTGATCACGTATCTACACTCGCATACAACTGCGACTACCCTAGCAATGCAATAGCTCGCTCAATGAAATGAATGCAACATAACAAAAATTTTGAAAACTAAATGAGAAGCTAATCTAAACTAAGGTTACCTAAAAGAATTCTAGACAGCTCCTAACTGTGAAGAGGACACTCTGGCCTCCAACCTGGACCTATGAAATGAAAATTCTGGCCAGTTAACCCCCAAGTAGATGGTGGGATCTCGACGCGCTAGGCGAAGGCTCCTCTTAAAAACCAACTCCTCGAACAACAAAGTTGTCTCCCTATTTGGCAAGATGGTAGCCAAGGGACAAGGTTTGCTTAGGCACCAGAAAATCTGCCAAGGCACACAATTGGCACAACCGCGGTTGTCTTCCCTAGTGAGCTCGTAACCTAAGGTCACGTTTCTACTCAATTTTATTATGGTTTATTGGTTTAAAACTAAGTGAGAATTAAGATGAAATCCTAAGGGCAAGGAAACGGTGATGAAATCCGAATCCTTATCTTATTGGGGTAACTTGCCCTTTACTAGTAGTGCACCAAATTACAAGTGTATTTGAAAAAATTACACTATAAAGCAAGGAACAACAAACAAAGTAAACCCGCTTGCAAGGGATTCGCGGGGGTTAGGAAATGCAAACCTCCCGATTTATTTTGGGGGACGAATCGGTTGTCGTCGACTCACATTACGGACACCAATTTTCGTGTACGAATGAGAGGGGCTGCGACGGTATAGTCCAACCGTTCTCCTTCCGTATAAGCAATTTATTGCAATTCTACTCAACAACTAACCTCTTAAAGTAATTAAAGTGCGAAAAGTAAAGTAAATGGGTCACGGGCTGACCCGCAACCAAAATTATTACAATGCCTTGATAATAAATACCTAATACAACCAACTAAGAAAGAAAATAAATGTCTAAACTAATTGTAAGCTAGGAAAGCAAGTAAAATCTTCAAGTTCTCCAATGCACTTTTCCACTTTCCTTTGCTCCAAGCGAGGATTTCCCTACAAAAGAAACACAAACAATGTGTAGAATCCGCAAGGAAAATAAAGGAAAGATAAAAAGTACACTAAGCTAAAAATGAGTTCAACTCTATGGAATTCAAAACTTTTCGATGCCTATCCCCGGCAACGGCGCCAAGAACTTGATCGACACTTAAATGTGCAACTTTTAACCACAAGACTACGGTGTCGTCAAGTAGTAAAGGACTAAAGAGTCCGGATTATCAATCCCACGAAGAGAGGATGGAACAAGCAATGAATACAATTAAAGGAGAATTGAACTAAGATATAGCTAATATAGAAAATTGAAGTAAATAATTAAAACTACTAAACTATGCAATGTAAACTATTAATTAACAATCTAAAATATGAAATTAACAAGGTCTAAGCTAATCTAACAAACTACACTAAACTAGTGGATGAATATTGGTGGTAGAAATGGAAGATTTAAGGTGAAGATGTGGTATGAAATGTGTATGATTTTAAAACAAGTGGTGTGAAGTGTAGATCTAAAAATCTAGAAGTGAAAATAACAAATCAAATAAAGATTAACAACAATAAGAATAATAGATTAGGCAATCCAAAATCCACTAAGTATGTAATTAATTCAAACAATGCATATTCTAATTCAATTCCCAAAGCTACAATCCAATTAGCAATCTCTTGCCTAATTAGAATGGATGATATAACAATGAAGATCAAAGTAAAAGAAAATCAAAGGCCAAGATCCTAGATCATCATCTAGCTACCCTAACAATAAATCATCAAAATCAAGCTACAAAAGATCAAAGATAAGGGCTCTAGAGCATGCTATGTGAGAGAACTTAATCAAACTACAAAGCATCAATTGAGATTATCCGAGCATCAAGTGTAGAGATAGAGCATGAGAAATGAGAGAGATTAGCACAACTAGATCTAAAACCTACTGATCAATCAAGGCACAAGTAGGGAATTTAAACTAAAACATGCATGTAATTGAACTAATCACATTACTTAGCTTCAAAAGGAGAGCCTAATCCAAGAGTTTTAGCCACTAAACATCAAGAAAGAACTCCAAATCTTCATTAATGGTCTTTAATTACACACTCTCACTAGATTAGTTACAAAGAAGCTCCTAATTACAATCTAAAAGTATAGAGAAGGTAAAATAAAATTGCTAAAAGACTAACTTGCCAAAAGATCTCTTCTTCTCTACAACAACATTCCAATTTATAGAAACTTTGAATACATTTGATTGGCTCATTTTCATTCACAAGGATTGCTTCCATTTGATTGGTTGCAACTTGAAGGCTTTTGATTAGCTCCTTTGCTTTCATATGGATTGCTTCAATTTGATTGGTTGCAACAAACTTTCCTTCCAAAAGCATATTTGCTTTTTGCTTTTTGTAGTCCTTCATTTTGGAGGCTTTTGATTGGCTCATATCATTTCACATGGATTTGTGACATGGCAAGCTTTGATTGGTGGAAAGTTTAGAGTTGCAACAAACTTTCCTTCCAAAAGCATATGCGCTTTTTGCTTTTTGTAGTCCTTCATTTTGGAGGCTTTTGATTGGCTCATATCCTTTTACATGGATTTGTGCCATGCCAAGCTTTGATTGGTGGAAAGTTTAGAGTTGGATGAAATATCTTCTATGTAAAAAAAAATGTAATTGTTGGGATTTGAATCCATAACCTATTTCATACCAACCAGAACTCTAACCAATACACCACCACTCCTTTGTGTTCGAAAATGACTTCTTCTCGTCTTATTTTGGAATTCTTCAACACTACTGATGCCTTGGGACATTAACTGGAAGGTTGGGATAGTCGCGGGGTCCACCTACACAAGAGAAGTTACATAAAAATGCACTATAAATAATCGGGTTTATGGATGATAATCCGATAAACCGTTTAATGTGATAGAATGATAAAATCTCTGTGTAAAGCAAATGATATGCATATGATATGCTGATAAAACCCGAACTAATGAGGGGTAAAATATGCAATATTTAATAAATTTCACAAAAGTCATGCAATGTAATGAATTTTGACCAAATTTGACTAAGATTCCAACTATGATGCTTAAATGCATGAAATCATGAAATTAAGTATAATTCTATGCAATTAGCCTAATTAAGTCCACAAATGCATATAAAATGATGAATGAAAGCTACAATTTTGTGGACTTATCACTTGTTTTCCATTAGTGTTTTTTTTTCCATTTTTTTATTTGGTAGCCTTGGGCCATGTCCAATAATTTATTTTGAAGGAGAATCTTTGGGAAGGAGAAGTTGTAAAGATGAAGTTCTCAATGAAAAATCCCTTTTATTATAATGGAGGAGTAGATCCCTGGATCAGAGTGTCAGATGAAGTTATGTGTTTCTCATCGCTAATCTATATGATATTTTTGTCTCTTACGTATTGATTATAATAATAAGCCTTCTCTCATTGACAACCTTTGTTATTCAATTTTTTTATTTGAACAATACTTTAATCATGTATGTTTTCTTAATAGATTATTCTTAGATTGAAATTCTTTGATAATCTATCTTTGATTAATATGTGATATTAGTTAAGTTCATAATTTCGTTAGGTGAAGGAGATTTTTACCTTAAATAAATTGTGAAAAATTGTGCTCTTTGATAGACAAATTATCCGAATCAGAAACATTGATTTGTTTCTAATTTGAAGAATTTTTGGGTCAAATTTATTTTATCGATTGCATAGAATGATGATGGGACTACTTAATGGATTCATGATATTTTGATATGCATTTTCTCATATTTTATTTCTGCATTTTTTCCATTTTTATCATTGTTTTTTTTTATCTCTCTTGTCATTATCACTGATAAGAAAAAAAAATCAGATTTTAGTAAAAGAAAAAAATAGATTTCAATAGTGCTCCCTATGGGATTCGACCTGTACTTGTCACTGTCTCGACAAGACAGCTGTGCACTTGCAGTATTAAAAGATTTAATTTAATTTCACATTAGTAAAGGGAGAGAGGGTCTCCGTGTCTTAACCCTCTAGATATTTTGAAATTTCCAAAGGGGGACCCATTTAACAATATAGAGTAGGAAACAGAAGAAATACATTCCTTAATAAGTTGGGTAAAACTAATACTAAAACCAAAAGTATTGAGAGCCTCTAGTAAAAAATCCCTCTCCATTCGGTCGTAAGCTTTAGCCATGTCAAGCTTGATACCCATAGATTTGCTATTCTTATTAGTTTTAAAAGAATGAATAACTTCGTAGGCAATAATATAGTTGTCGTAATAAGTCTTCCTTTCAAAAAGGCGCTTTGTGAGGGGCTAATAATATTAGGAAGAACATCCTTAAGCCTATTAGCAATGATTTTTGATATAATTTTATAAACAACATTGCATAGGCTTATAGGTCTAAAATCATTCATAGTGGTGGCTTGACTTTTTTTTTTGGGATGAGCACTAAAATTTTTTTGTTAATTTTTTTTAAGGAAAATTTGTATTTGAAGAAACTCTTAACAATATTCACAATATCACAACCGATAGTATCCTACATATGTTGATAGAATTTAGCTGGATACCCATCAGGACTTGGAGATTTTAGGGAACCTAAGTTAAAGACCACATCTTTGACTTCTTTTTCAGTGGGAATTTCTACAAGCTTAGTATTTTCATCATGTGAGATGATCGGGCTTATCAGTTCTTTAACCAAGTCCAAATCTCTGGGTCCAGCAGATGTCATGATGCCCTTTAAGTGATTATAGAATTCGGACCCTATGTCTTCCCTATTGTTCAGCCAAACACCATCATTATTTTTTAATTTGCTAATTTTGTTCCTTCTCCTTCTATTGATAGTGCTAGAATGGAAGAATTTAGTATTTTTATCCCCATCTTTCAGCCACAGCTCCCTAGATTTATGTTGCCAAAGATCCTCCTCTTTTGCTAAATATTCATCTAATTTAGCACTAAATTCCAATTATGCAATAATACTATTTTCACAAGGAGTTTTGTGTCTAATAGATTCAAGATCGATCAGCTCTCGTGGATCTGATGACGTCTTCCACTTTCCCTATCTTCTTTCTGTTCCACTTTATAAGATCTCTGCTGAGTGAAGACAGGGTCTTAGTAATATCTTTTTCAGTAACCCCATTAGCCTTTTCCAAGTACCTATGATCAGGTTCTCGCAGTCTACCTCTCTTAACCACATATTGTGGAATCTGAACGGTCGCGGAAGTCTGGGGTTCTTAGGGTGTGTGGATAAACAAATTGGGGAATGGTCAGAGTCACCGCCTGTTAGAACTGTTAGGGTGGCTTCAGGAAACATGTTCTGCCATTCAATGTTCACTACTGCTTTATCAAGCCTTTCTTTAATATAAGCAAACCCTTTTCTTTTGTTTGACCAAGTGAAGGATGGACCGCAAGAACCTAGGTCAAATAGTTTAAGATTATTTAAGATATCTAAGCAAGTTCTAGATTTCCTCGGGTTAAAACCCCTCCCTCCCCACTTCTCTTGCTTATTAAAAGTCTCATTAAAATCGCCTGCTATAATCCAAGGACCTAGGCAATCACCACCCAAGTCAGCAATACGGTTCAAAAATTATTTTTTTCTGCTGCGTAAGGTGGTCCTTGAATTACAGTGAGCTGCCAAGGTTGGCCATTGGTTACATTGATAATGCGGTCGAAAAAGTTTTTCTCTTTAGTGTCTATGTAAAGGTCAAGATTGTCACGCCCCAAAACTGGGATCCTGCAGTGATTCGATCTCGGGGAGCGTGATTTGGGGTTAATTAAAAATTATATTTCTCCCCAGGATCCGCGTATGTGAGGAAGGCAGAGTTCTACACAAATTGAATATTTCGCGGAAGCATACATGGCATTGCGACCTAGAGTATGTGGCCATCGGATTCCGCGTCGCACTCAACCTATCAGCGTAAAGCTGTCATAAAAATGTTTAAACTCAGATTGGAGCGAATCATGATGTCAAAATATATAGAGCTGACAGTAATTGGCTTATCATTACCCGAACATATTCAAGTTATATTTTAACCAGTGCATTAATTACATTCCCAAGAAAAGACTAACAAAAGCCGTACAGAATAACAAGCTAAACAAATACTACCCAAGTGTGTAACGTAACTCTGGAGTTAAGCACGACGTCTACATGATATCATTGACACAACAAGCCTACAAAACTCGTGGCTCAACAGCCATCTGCACACGTGCTAGCTCAGGATGAGAACCTGCTACCTAGAGCACCAAAGTATAGTATATCAGACAAGTCCATCTAGCAGGTGAATAAGTTGAGCATGGGTATATACAAAAATCCGAGTTTAAGAGAAAAAATATTTAAAATAATTTACTGAACTTTAAAACAAGTACATGACTAAGATATATTTCACCGATACGAAAATCCATGAATGAAGTACGAAACAAAACTAGCACGAGTACATAATATATCATGAATAGTAAATCCACATAGAGCTCATCCTTTCTCCATCATACATGATGATAAGAGTAAGCACGCACGACACGCACGACAAGCACAACATGCAAAACACGATCCCACGCTACACAAGGTAGACGGGGAGGCCGGCTGCGGAACCGGAACACGCACGATGTGTATACAATACACGACTAGTCTGCAGACAATCCACATGTTTAAGGACCCCCGAATAGTGGATCAGATTGAATGGGCAATCCAAGCTCAGTGGTATTTACTTTGTATCATGAATGCACAAACACGACAATATACTCATCAAGCTTCTAGAAATTTAAGTGGAAATCACCCGTCAAAACGAAACAAGGCACGGCTAGCGAAAAGGCATAATATATATGCATAATAAGCTTAGGAAGTGATCCCCTCTTTCATTCTAAAAAAAAAAAATCTTCAAATGAACTTGTACTTGAAATTTCAAAGCGAGAGCATGACTATGATTCTTGAAACAATTCCTCAAACGTTGTACTTGAAATTCAAAACAATACACGATGATATTTTGGGATATCAAAACTAAAATTCGAAAAACAAAGTGTATCAAGCATATGCTAAGACCTTCTATTGAGCCTTGTGTATTTGAAACCCAAATGTGAGAAATAAATTAGAATTAGTGCCTTTGAAGTTAGAACAACAATTCAGGTTTTCAATGCACAATATCAAGTTAAAACCTCACCTCATTTCATTCTTAAGTTCCATAATCAAATGTTTTTCAAATTTTTCCTTATTTCTTCCAAGCAAGTTTTTGGATTTAATAACGCATCAATTAGTGAGAAGAGGAGTATTCAGCCCATCCAAACAAATGGGGCAGCAAACAAGCCCAACCAATTAAGAGAAAACATCAAACAGGCCCAGAAATTTAAGTGGGGTAGGGGACGGGTCCGCTCGAGCGTGCTTGGGTCCATGGTTTAAAATCTCGGTCTCGGTCGCGGTATCGGCCGGGCCGAAAAACCGATATCGTTGCGAATATCGGTCCGTCGCGGTCGTCGCGGTGTGATATTTTTTTAATCCAAAAAAATTCGCAAAAATATCCAAAAAATCCATAATATTAGAAAATGCTGGAAAAGAATATTTTTTCCATTAGTAAAAAACAATAAATCAAAATCTCGACCACCTTAAGTTATGAGTTCTATCTGTGTCGCTATTCGCTTTTTTCTCCGGTATTTCATATAATGTAACCATTATTGATGCTCATGATCAATAAGCTGAAATATCATAAATTTGACATAATGCAACTATAACTTTGGGCAAAAACTCACTTTTTTGTTCCAAAAGTATAGATTTATGTTAAACTAACACATTATCAATGCATTTGAACAGTAATGTGGAAAAATGTAATTGATTTTAAGAAAAGCCCCAAGTTTTGGAAATAAAAAAAAAATAGATTTACACTTTAAAATACTAGATATATGAAAAAATAAGTGAGTACATCAAATCTAACTCAGTATAAAGCCTTTTGGTTCATGAATTAGTGTATTACACAATCTTTACTACTATATCATTCCAAATATAATTAAACAAGTTTAATATCATACATAGCAAGTTATGATAATAATAGACATCCAATCACAAAAAAGGAAAGACAATTAGCAAAAGAGTCCTAGCTATCATGGTCAAGTAGGATCCTTTTGTCTTCATGGTTGCTACTTCTTTAAAACATGCGCTTCACGAAGGGGTCCGGGGGTATCCCCCGACGGGGATCGAGCTCCATTTACTTATATGGTGGCTGCTGCTCTAAGGAGTATGGAGATGAGAGGAGAGGAGAGGGGAAGAAGATAAAGATGGGAAAAAAGGTAAAAAAAAAAAGGACTTTGGGCTTTTTAAATGATCTTGACCGATATTTTGAAAATATCGGTCGAGATCTCGGTAATTCCGAGATGATGACCATATCGGCCGATATATCCCGAGATTTTGGAGATATATGAGGCCAAATCGCCGAGACCGATATCTCAGTGAGATATCGGCCGGTTTTTAAAACCATGCTCGAGCGGACCCACCCAGCAAGTGGGCTCGCTCTTGCGAGCAAGCTTGCTGGCTGGTCTTGCTGGGGCTGTTTTCTGCACTGTTTTGGATCTCTTCTTCCACTCTTTTCCAACCAAACTTCAACATCAAATCTGCGTTCTTTCAAGCCTCAATCAATCATCCATTCAACACTAAAAATGTCTCATTTCATGCACAAATGACAAGGAGAAATCAGATATTAAGAGAGGTAAATACAGGGATTCAAAATCTGAAATCTAGATTTCCTCGGGTTAAAACCCCTCCCTCCCCACTTCTCTTGCTTATTAAAAGTCTCATTAAAATCGCCTGCTATAATCCAAGGACCTAGGCAATCACCACCCAAGTCAGCAATACGGTTCAAAAATTATTTTTTTCTGCTGCGTAAGGTGGTCCTTGAATTACAGTGAGCTGCCAAGGTTGGCCATTGGTTACATTGATAATGCGGTCGAAAAAGTTTTTCTCTTTAGTGTCTATGTAAAGGTCAAGATTGTCACGCCCCAAAATCGGGATCCTGCAGTAATTCGATCTCGGGGAGCGTGATTTGGGGTTAATTAAAAATTGTATTTCTCCCCAGGATCCGCGTATGTGAGGAAGGCAGAGTTCTACACAAATTGAATATTTCGCGGAAGCATACATGGCATTGCGACCTAGAGTCCGTGGCCATCGGATTCCGCGTCGCACTCAACCTATCAGCGTAAAGCTGTCATAAAAATATTTAAACTCAGATTGGAACGAATCATGATATCAAAATATATAGAGCTGACAGTAACTGGCTTATCATTACCCGAACATATTCAAGTTATAATTTTAACCAGTGCATTAATTACATTCCCAAGAAAAAGGCTAACAAAAGCCGTACAGAATAACAAGCTAAACAAATACTACCCAAGTGTGTAACGTAACTCTGGAGTCAAGCACGACGTCTACATGATATCACTGACACAACAAGCCTGCAAAACTCGTGGCTCAACAGCCATCTGCACACGTACTAGCTCAGGATGAGAACCTGCTACCTAGAGCACCAAAGTATAGTATATCAGACATGTCCATCTAGCAGGTGAATAAATTGAGCATGGGTATATACAAAAATCCGAGTTTAAGAGAAAAAATATTTAAAATAATTTACTGAACTTTAAAACAAGTACATGACTAAGATATATTTCACCGATACGAAAATCCATGAATGAAGTACGAAACAAAACTAGCACGAGTACATAATATATCATGAATAGTAAATCCACATAGAGCTCATCCTTTCTCCATCATACATGATGATAAGAGTAAGCACACATGACACGCACGACAAGCACAACATGCAAAACACGATCCCACGCTACACAAGGTAGACGGGGAGGCCGGCTGCGGAACCGGAACACGCACGATGTGTATACAATACACGACTAGTGATGAGAATGCAAAATGTTATATTTTTCTCCATTAATGTTTAGTCATTTATACTTATTTGATGCATAAATGTACTCACTATTCTTATATTTTGCTTTAGGATGCAAATGGAGGTGCTGTGTGCAAAACAAAGCTAATTGAGTGATTCTTGACAGTTTTTACATCGCTTCGTAATTTGGGCATAACTCTCTCATCCGAACTCCAATTGAGATGATTCAAGATGCTATGGAACGCCAAGAAAAAGATCTACAACTTTTATGTTTTGAGTTTTGAGATATTCTTGCTGAATCAAGAAGTTTTCAGATCTGAGTTGCAAGAGAAGTGCTCATATTTGATGCTAAATGGATGAAGAATCAAGCAGAAGGGCATTGTGGTAAATTTGATGAAATCAGGAGTTTCCCGGAACATATCCAATATTGGGCTCATATTGTCCGGAACGAAAAATGGTGCAACTTTAATTCTTGGTTCGAGCCCAACAGAAGCCCGAGTGAGAAGATATGATCAAAAAGAAAATTTTGACTAAGTTTGAATTTAATTAATTATTTTATTCCATCTACAATCCTACATCACTTCAAATTCTCTAAAAAACGTACGGTGCATTCCATCTCCAACGATTTCTTTCTATTATCTCTTTCATCTATTCTCTCCTACTTTATCTCTCCTTCATTCTTTTTCTCTCCAATCACATGGGTCCACATCACATAACTTCTCTTCTCTCTCTAATCAAACTCTCCACTATAAATAACTCACTTGACATTCTCCACAGTACCTTCCCATTGCACGTTTCTCTCTCTCTCTCTTTCTTTTCTACTATTTTCTTTGCAAGTTAGTATGGCCCTGCGTGGCTAATTTTATGTTATTCGTTGAAGAAGACTGAAGCCTCGGAATAAATACTGTGAGATCTAATTTATTTTCATTATTCAATTTATGCTTTGAATATGGGTTGTTTTTCTGTGCTTAATTTGTTATCATGATTGTTTCGTTTAATTGCTAGGATGCATACTAGTTTATTTTTCGTTGCAATCTACTGCTAAATTAGAAATCAAATCCGTAATTGTTTGATCCCTTTAATTTGCGAAGCAACTAATATTTAATAATTTGCTGCTTAGGAAATTATTAGATATTAGGAAGAACACCTGGCTAAATTAAATGCAACCGTGTGTGCTTGCGTTGTTTAGATTTATCAATCTCTCAAGGTCTTTATGCTGTTACTAGATTAAATCTTTGGCGCTTGTCTTGGGTTGTTTAGTAATTAGGGATAATTAGAGCGTGTGTTTTCTAATTAACTAATTAAGAAGGTAGGAATTTAATTCCAATGATGAATATTCAAAGTATTAGTTGATTTATTTTTGCATCAATGATCAGTATTTAATTTCCAATGGTGGATGTTAACTTTGACCAATGCTTGTTAATTTGATTGAATTTCTTACTTTATTATTCTTTATTTGCTTTTATTCAATTTTTTTTCATTATAATCAAAACCCCCATCTTTGATCACATAGCATAAAATTTGGCTAAACACTCTCCGTGGGAACGATCCTTACTCGCACTACTACATATATTTTTAGGAGTAAAGGTTTTATTATTTTTGGGTGCCTGCGACAGCACGACCAACTAGTCTGCAGACAATCCACATGTTTAAGGACCCCCGAATAGTGGATCAGATTGAATGGGCAATCCAAGCTCAGTGGTATTTACTTTGTATCATGAATGCACAAACACGACAATATACTTATCAAGCTTCTAGAAATTTAAGTGGAAATCACCCGTCAAAACGAAACAAGGCACGGCTAGCGAAAAGGCATAATATATATGCATAATAAGCTTAGGAAGTGATCCCCTCTTTCATTCTAAAAAAAAAAAAATCTTCAAATGAACTTGTACTTGAAATTTCAAAGCGAGAGCATGACTATGATTCTTGAAACAATTCCTCAAACGTTGTACTTGAAATTCAAAACAATACACGATGATATTTTGGGATATCAAAACTAAAATTCGAATAACAAAGTGTATCAAGCATATGCTAAGACCTTCTATTGAGCCTTGTGTATTTGAAACCCAAATGTGAGAAATAAATTAGAATTAGTGCCTTTGAAGTTAGAACAACAATTCAGGTTTTCAATGCACAATATCAAGTTAAAACCTCACCTCATTTCATTCTTAAGTTCCATAATCAAATGTTTTTCAAATTTTTCCTTATTTCTTCCAAGCAAGTTTTTGGATTTAATAACGCATCAATTAGTGAGAAGAGGAGTATTCAGCCCATCCAAACAAATGGGGCAGCAAACAAGCCCAACCAATTAAGAGAAAACATCAAACAGGCCCAGAAATTTAACTGGGGTAGGGGATGGGTCCGCTCGAGCGTGCTTGGGTCCATGGTTTAAAATCTAGGTCTCGGTCGCGGTATCGGCCGGGCCCAAAAACCGATATCGTTGCGAATATCGGTCCGTCGCGGTCGTCGCGGTGTGATATTTTTTTAATCCAAAAAAATTCGCAAAAATATCCAAAAAATCCATAATATTAGAAAATGCTGGAAAAGAATATTTTTTCCATTAGTAAAAACAATAAATTAAAATCTCGACCACCTTAAGTTATGAGTTCTATCTGTGTCGTTATTCGCTTTTTTCTCCGGTATTTCATATAATGTAACCATTATTGATGCTCATGATCAATAAGCTGAAATATCATAAATTTGACATAATGCAACTATAACTTTGGGCAAAAACTCACTTTTTTGTAACAAAAGTATAGATTTATATTAAACTAACACATTATCATTGCATTTGAACAGTAATGTGGAAAAATGTAATTGATTTTAAGAAAAGCCCCAAGTTTTGGAAATAAAAAAAATATTAGATTTACACTTTAAAATACTAGATATATGAAAAAATAAGTGAGTAACATCAAATCTAACTCAGTATAAAGCCTTTTGGTTCATGAATTAGTGTATTACACAATCTTTACTACTATATCATTCCAAATATCATTAAACAAGTTTAATATCATACATAGCAAGTTATGATAATAATAGACATCCAATCACAAAAAAGGAAAGACAATTAGCAAAAAAGTCCAAGCTATCATGGTCATGTAGGATCCTTTTGTCTTCATGGTTGCCACTTCTTTAAAACATGCGCTTCACGAAGGGGTCCGGGGGTATCCCCCGACGGCGATCGAGCTCCATTTACTTATATGGTGGCTGCTGCTCTAAGGAGTATGGAGATGAGAGGAGAGGAGAGGGGAAGAAGATAAAGATGGGAAAAAAGGTAAAAAAAAAAGGACTTTGGGCTTTTTAAATGATCTTGACCGATATTTTGAAAATATCGGCCGAGATCTCGGTAATTCCGAGATGATGACCATATCGGCCGATATATCCCGAGATTTTGGAGATATATGAGGCCAAATCGCCGAGACCGATATCTCAGTGAGATATCGGCCGGTTTTTAAAACCATGCTCGAGCGGACCCACCCAGCAAGTGGGCTCGCTCTTGCGAGCAAGCTTGCTGGCTGGTCTTGCTGGGGCTGTTTTCTGCACTGTTTTGGATCTCTTCTTCCACTCTTTTCCAACCAAACTTCAACATCAAATCTGCGTTCTTTCAAGCCTCAATCAATCATCCATTCAACACTAAAAATGTCTCATTTCATGCACAAATGACAAGGAGAAATCAGATATTAAGAGAGGTAAATACAGGGATTCAAAATCTGAAATCTAGCTTTGTAAAACAACCATTAGCCAGAACTTTTCAATGTTATGATGAGCACAAAACCCTGAAGAAAGTTGAACAAAATCTGAACATGATTGAACACAAAAACTGCAGAAATCTAAACATGCTTGAACACAAAAATTCTACAGAAATCTGAACATGTTTGAACACAAAAATCCTGTAGAAACCTGAACATGATTGAACACGAAAATTGCAGGAATCTGAACATGTTTGAACACAAAAATCCTGCAGAAATCTGAACATGATTGAACACAAAAATTGCAGGAATCTGAATATGTTTGAACACAAAAATCCTGCAGAAATCTGACCATGATTGATCATTATAACAGTGCAGAAATCTGCACATAATCTGAATACAAAAGCCTTTAGGAAATCCACCTTGCATAGCCAAAGAAAACGACTCAATGAAATAGAAATTTCACATCAAACTTTGAAAAAGAAACACTTCAGTTGCATGCATTCCAAGACCAATTTATTCACTTGCCTTAGCCCAATGTCAAACCAAAAAATCTCTTCGAGGATCCTTTCCTACAGCTGAACCGAGCTCTACAAAAAGCCCCAAGAAAGCCACCTCAAAATCCAACAAAATCTTGAAAACAAAGACCCAATTCGAAAATGGGTTTGCATGCTAAATAAAGGAGCTCTTCATGAGCTTAAATGACTCTATGGAAGAGGAGAAGCTGAACTCTAACATGTAGCTAGCTGAACAAGAGAAGAACAACCGGGGGAAAGTGAAAATTTGCAGGGATTTTGCTCCAAATTGTATCCAGCTGTAGCTTGAGATGAGGGGAGGAGAAATGTGGTCTTAGATTTGCAAATGGTGCTTCCTAGCCATAGAAACAAGAGAAACAAGCTTGGAAAAAAGAGGGTTTCCTCCTCCAGTCCTGGGTCAGAAGTGTTGCAGGAAAAGTGAAAGTGAAGATGGGTGAGGGAGAAGAAGACTTAAGTAACTTGAAAATGGGGCCCATTACAGTTGAAACTTAAAATGGCCAAAACATGGTCTTGCGGGTTCCGGACGAGATCGATGAAGAAGGATAAAACGATCATCGAAATATCTTGTTTTCAAAAAGTATAATTTTGACAAGGTTTTGGAATTTCGAAATTTGTGTCCAGATTTAGTGTGAAAAGTCAGATTTACCCGTTTGGATCATAACATAGGTTTCTGGGCTTCAAACACAGACGGGTTGAAAACAAAAGTTGTAGAAAATAATAAAACCATTCAAATGAGACTGAAATCACGATTAAATCGGAAAACCAGAATTATCATCCCATATTACACGTGCACTCAGGGCCTCCCTGAGCGTGTCTGACTAGGTCCAACGGCTCTCAAAATTTTTCAAAGCTATAGAAAACAAAACAAAACCACAAACCAACTCGATTAGAATCAAAACTCACTTAAAGAACTAACCCAAAATTAAAAACACACAAATCAAGAAAATTAGGGGTTGGGGTCTTACAAAGATCATCGATCCAAAATATCGACATCCCACCCGCATTTCCGATGGCCAGGATTATATCCATGTTATTGAATTTTAGCTTCCGCACTAATATTTTCATTTGATTTTCGTCGGCCTCTATTTCTGATAAGAATAAAAAATTTGGATTATGTACCTTGCAAAGGCGCCTAATTTCTCTGATAGTGGCAACAGTATTAGCACCTCTACAATTCCACATAATGCCACTAATATTGTCAGTATAACCAATGGTATTAGTTTTAGGGGTGGAAGCCCTTTGTATGCTTTGGGCAGTTATAGTGTTAAATCTGGGATTGCTAATACGAAACTTGAAATAACAGGGGAAATTAGGGGACTTACCTGGTTTGCATCAGCAAACTCACTTTCCCGGCCTTCCATCGATGCAACCATTGGATCAGGTCCTAAGGTTTGAGCGGTGACATTGAAAGAGATGAAAACCTCACTCTCACTAACCCATCTAAATTAACCCAACTCTTCAGTCATTACAACCATGAGGTCAAATTGTCAAAGTATGACAAGGCCTTTCTACAGGGTCAGGGATCAGGCATACAGTGCCAAAACAAACCCAGTCCCTTGTTTTCACTCGAGCCCGGTTATATGCACTGCATGTAATGCAAACACAGTCGAGTATAAAAGAACAAGAAACCAAGTCCATGTTTGTTGATTGACACTTTTGTTAATACTAGTGGAGCCCTGCACGTGCAATGCACGTGCACCTAACACACAGTTCTACAAAAATAAAAAAAATAAAAAAAATAAAGCTCTTAAAAAATTTAATAGAAGGTAAAATGCATTTAAAAATAAAATTTCAACAGAAAATGAGTGATTGTAAATTGCAAGGCCCGTTCAATGTCCAAATACAACTGACACTATTTTTTTCCTATACATTTGAAAACCATAAAATAATGATATAGTGAGAAAAATGAGATTTGAAAAGACAATCGATATGGAATTTATATAAGTTTTTGAGGATCTAAATCACATATTTCTAGATATTTTATCATGAATGTGTACAAAGAAATTTAAATTTACTTTATTTAACCTATCAGGTCAACTTATCAGTTTCCTGGTAGACTTGACCTGCTACAGTTGGAGTCCAGTCGAAAGCATAGTCAAATTGATAACATGCAATTTTATAAAAAAATAAAATTAAAGACTAAGAACCAGATGAGCTTATTGTTGTAACAAATTACCATGAATATTATATGTTCACTACAAAATCAGATTCTATTAAGGAAAAAAATTAATTATATCCGACCTAAGGACATCAAAGAAAAAAAAAACAGAGATGGTGGTTTTAGTCTTAACTTACAAAGAAGAATAACATCTCACACCGATCGTCAAGAATAATGAAGTAATATGGCTTGTCCTCAAGTGACAGGGATCAATAATGGTGGAATTATGATATAAACTCTGACGGGTAAGATTTGCAGAGCACCTGTTGATCAATATTAGTATTTAACATGTACTTTGTTTTATTTTATAAGACGGACCACTATCAGGTAAAAAGAAGCAATACCTCTCCAAGAGTCAGCATCTTCTTTTGCTTGATACAAAGTGCTATATTTTATACCTAACAAGAAAAGGATAATAAAAAATAATCATAGAAGTTCAGTTAAATGGAAGCTCACAAATAGAGATATTCATAGGGAAAAAATACCAAAAAATAAAAAATTACACATACAAATATGACAAAAGAATTGGATCTTCCTCTTAAGAAATACATAAGAATGTAACCTAGGTAACCTAGATCAACTCTTCTACTATGTTCTATATAGAGGATGTGAGTGGTGATCAAAGTAAGAAAAATTCGAAACGAACAAAGACAAACTAAATTTGTTACAACTCAGTATCAAATACTTATTTTAGTTATTTACACTTAAAACGATCACTTCATTCACTAACTCTGAAGTTAGTAGCAACGTCACCATAATAAGCAGTTTCTATGAGATTCTCATTTTTCCTTTAAGAAAATGCATGACGCTTCATTGAAATATATGAAAATAAGAAGAAGAACAATGAAGAAGAAGCTTGCAATGATGAAAAAAATAAATGTGTTAGAAAATGATCAAAGTTTTTAAATTTAAACCTCATGAGTAAGATCAATAATAAATAAATATATTCATGTCCTTGAAATGCCCTTTTATAATAATTTTTTTTCTTACAAAAGTTGTATATTAAGAAACTAAAAATTGTACAGAATAATAATAATTTTATAATAGCAATCTATAAGACCTACCACTAAATTGCATTTTATGAAATTATCTTTAGCAGTCATTAATATTAGAAGAGCAATAATATTTAGTAGTAGTTATCACATTATCGAACTTGTGATTATTCTTCCAACAGGGGTATATATCAAGATCAATACAACTATTATGTCATAAGTGAAAAATAATATACTAAATGGAGCCCACATCTTGCAGTTTATTGGGTATATCTATATATATACCTATAATAATACTAAGTGAGGCCCACATCTTGCATTTTATTGGGCAGGTGTGTAGTGAAAAAGTACTACACTTTACTCTCTTTTATATAAAGGTATAGATATAGAGATAGAGATAAAGAACTAATAATAACAATAATCATAATAATAATGTATAGATTATATTATTATTATATAGGTTATCTTTTATATAAGGGTAGAGATATACATATAGATATAGATATAGATATAGAGATGGAGATGGAGATAGAGATAGAGAAATAATAATAATAATCATAATAATAATAAATAGATTATCTTATTATTATATATGTGGGGCCCACACAAGTTCTTCTCTTTTATAATCTTGTTATTATTATATAAGTGGGGTCCAAGTTCTTTTCTTTTAAAAGGGTAATAATAATATATAAATTATATTATTATTATCTAAGTGGGGTCCACACAAGTTATGTCATTTTATTCTTAATAATAATAATAATAATTGTAGGTGCAAAAAATAACGACCCACAATAATGGGGGGTGCCTTAGAGGACTTACCCAAGTGAGATTAGGGACACCGATGCCTGCGCCTGGAGCCTGAGAAAAGGAAGGAGAAACGTAGGTCAGAGGACCCTGGCCTGGGCGGCGCAGGGCTCTCCGATGCCTAAGTTAGTGTATGAACTAAGCAGAGGGAGGAGATTTTTGGGGAAGAAGATGGCATACCAGAGTGGTAATGGCGTCCTCCTCTCCTTTGGAGAGGTAGCTGTGTTTATATAGAGGAAGAGGAGGCAAAGGGGTAGTTGGCTGTCTTGTCATAGCCCACTTTGTCAGGAACTAGGGAGGCGCCGTAGCCTGTCTGGTCCCGTCGTAGCCTGTCTTGTCCCGTTAGGCCATATCCTGGCGCCTTGGGAGCTGTGGAGGGTGATCTGTCAGGAGATACGGGCTATCCCCTTGTCTTGTCGCACGGGCCATAGCGTGCTTGAGCGTCCATGGGAGGACAGCTGTCAGTGCTCATTACTTTCATCGATATGAGGCGCTTGGCCGGGATGGAGTATCGTGCCGGGTGAGACCTGGCGGAGATGTAGGGTCAGGGCACTGTTGCCGAAGTGGAAGGGGATGGCACTGTCGCCGAGCTGGGCAGCCGAAGTGCGATGCTTTGCCGAAGTGGAGTGTCTGGTCTTGCTAAGGCGTGCATTGCCGAGGTGGGGGACTTGCCGGGATGGACTTGCCGGGATGGATTTGCTGATGCCCCCCCCCCCCCCCCCCCCCCGGGATGAAGGACCTTGCCCAGGATTCTCTTGGGAATTTCCCCACACAAAGCCCCCCAGCTTCTGAGCTCATTAGACTCCTCATTGAGGTCGGAAGCTAAGTACCATGGAGGACAACACTTGTGCCTTGGAGCTGCTCATAGTTTTGAGATGACTGGCTGGCAATGGACCGGAGCTGGAGGAAGGATTTCCTGCCGTACTGGAGGCTGGCGCTGCTGTGGAGCTGCGAACTGGCATGAGGCCGAAACCGGAGACTGGCACCGCTGCCGAGCCGGAGGAAGGATTTCCTTCCGTACTGGAGGCTGGCACTGCTGTGGAGCTGCGAACTGGCATGAGGCCGAGGTGGAACCAGAGTAACTGCCAACCTGGAATCCGGCACTGATGCCGAGCTGAGAACTGTCATGAGGCCGAGGAGGTGATATGGAACAGTCTCTACTGCAATCTTGTCGAGCTGCCCTTAGCCGAAGTGGCCAGCTTTTGGCCGAGACGAACTGCCTTGCCTTGCGACAGTGGATCGGAGTTGAGCATGAGTTCGGCAACGGTCTTTGAGGGGTGTAAAAACCCTGACTTTAGGAATCTGACTTTGGCCGAAATGGCTGGCTTTGGCCGAACTGCCTTGCGCCGAGGTGTGAGGGATTTATGAACCCGGACTTTAGGAAACGGCTGAGTGTAGGAACTCCAGGCCATTTCCAGGGCGTATGTACCCGAAGTGTGTCCAAGACACGGGGGCTTTAGGAAAGGCCGAGTGTAGGAACTCCAGGCCATTTCCAGGGCGTAGAGCCTGAAGTGTGTCCAAGACACGGGGCTTTAGGAAAGGCTGAGTGTAGGAACTCCAGGCCATTTCCAGGGCGTAGAGCCTGAAGTGTGTCCAAGACACGGGGCTTTAGGAAAGGCTGAGTGTAGGAACTCCAGGCCATTTCCAGGGCGGATGAACCCAGGAGTGTGTCCAAGACACGGGGCTTTAGGAAAGGCTGAGTGTAGGAACTCCAGGCCATTTCCAGGGCGGATGAACCCTGTAGATGGGTAAAAACCCTGAGTTTAGGAATTGGCCGAGTGTCCGAACTCGAGGCCTTTTCCAGGGCTGTTAACCCTTGGAGATGGGTGAAGACCCTGAGTTTAGGAGTTGGCCGAGACCAGCATGAGGCCGAACCTGTGAAGCGCGTGGCTAGCACGAGGGCGATACCAACATGAGGTCGTTAGATGCGGTCAAGACCAGCATGAGGCCGAAACCAGCGTGAGGTGAATACCAGCACGTGGACGGACCAGCATGAGGTCGTTAAATGCTGTCGAGACCAGCATGAGGCCGAAACCAGCGTGAGGTGGAAACCAGCACGTGGACGGACCAGCATGAGGTCGTTAAATGCTGTCGAGACCAGCATGAGGCCGAAACCAGCGTGAGGTGGAAACCAGCACGTGGACGGACCAGCATGAGGTCGTTAAATGCTGTCGAGACCATCATGAGGCCGAAACCAGCATGAGGTGGAAACCAGCACGTGGACGGACCAGCATGAGGTTGTCAGATGCGGCCGAGACCATCATGAGGCCGAAACCAGCGTGAGGTGGAGACCAGCACGTGGACGGACCAGCATGAGGCCGTTAAATGCTGTCGAGACCGGCATGAGGCCGAAACCAGCGTGAGGTGAAAACCAGCACGTGGACGGACCAGCATGAGGTCGTTTGGAGGCCAAGGAGCCTGGGTGCGCCTACCCGAGGACTTGGTTGCTCTGGCGCCGAAGGCGAGTCACGCCTGAGTGTATAAAACGACCCCAGGGTGAGCTCGGTGGCACTGGATGACTGATGGCGGTAGAGGACCGTGCGATCGAAGCTGACGGGCGGTCGAAGCTAAGCGACAGGAAAAGGTTCGCCTAACTGCTCCCCGTGTTGGAAGAGATTTCTGCAGAGCGGGGGGCTGCTAGCGAGCTGGAGACGTCCGCCGAGCTGGAGGCGTCCGCCGAACTGGCAGCGTCGGATTAGCAGGAGGCGTCGGCCGAACTGGCAGGTTCGGCCGAGCTAGAAGCGATCTGGTCGCTGTCGCGGAGGTTTGAACTGCTCCCGGGCTCGGGTTTCGTCCTCCTCTTGCCTGATGAATTGATTTACCCTGGTCATGAGTGCAGCCATAGGGACCACGGGATACATGACCAAGTTGCTTCGCTGCTCGTTGCCCGGTACGAGGGCTTGTTGGAAAGACAGGACTGCTATTGCATCTGAAGTTTCCTCGATCTGGCTGTAGACAGTCCAGAACCTTTTGGCGTACTGCGTGACGCTCTCGGCCTGCTTCATTCTGGGGGCCATCGGGTCGGCGGCTGATCTGGGGATGACTCCGTAAACTTGGAACTTCGTCAAGAAGGAACTCCGGAGCTGCTGCAAACTTTTGATTGATCTCTGGAGAGAAAGGAGATCCGAACTTGAGCGTAGTCGGCCATTTCGATGTGCTGTCGTACTGCTTGCTCTATGCGTTGATCGAGCCACTCTCTGGAGTCGCGGTCGTTACCCGAGCCTTCGCCATGGGCCCGGTTTGCTCCTGCTCTTCAGGGTGCGTCTTTCTGAGGGTAGAGTCGAGGTCGAATCCTTGGAGGATGAACCCGACCGAGTATCCTGAAGCTGGTCGCCTGTTGGACCAGATTTTGCTCCTGACCTCTCTCGGCGGGGGACCGTCGGCAGCTGGGTCGACAGTGCGATAGGTTCCTTTCCCTTTCTGGTTCTTCGAGGCATGGTGTTTGGAAAGATTTGGAGAAGGTTGGGAAGGCTGGGATGTTACTTTCCCACAGACGGCGCCAATTGTAGGTGCAAAAAAATAACGACCCACAATAATGGGGGGTGCCTTAGAGGACTTACCCAAGTGAGATTAGGGACACCGATGCCTGCGCCTGGAGCCTGAGAAAAGGAAGGAGAAACGCAGGTCAGAGGACCCTGGCCAGGGCGGCGCAGGGCTCTCCGATGCCTAAGTTAGTGTATGAACTAAGCAGAGGGAGGAGATTTTTGGGGAAGAAGATGGCATACCAGAGTGGTAATGGCGTCCTCCTCTCCTTTGGAGAGGTAGCTGTGTTTATATAGAGGAAGAGGAGGCAAAGGGGTAGTTGGCTGTCTTGTCATAGCCCACTTTGTCAGGAACTAGGGAGGCGCCGTAGCCTGTCTGGTCCCGTCGTAGCCTGTCTTGTCCCGTTAGGCCATATCCTGGCGCCTTGGGAGCTGTGGAGGGGGATCTGTCAGGAGATACGGGCTATCCCCTTGTCTTGTCGCACGGGCCATAGCGTGCTTGAGCGTCCATGGGAGGACAGCTGTCAGTGCTCATTACTTTCATCGATATGAGGCGCTTGGCCGGGATGGAGTATCGTGCCGGGTGAGACCTGGCGGAGATGTAGGGTCAGGGCACTGTTGCCGAAGTGGAAGGGGATGGCACTGTCGCCGAGCTGGGCAGCCGAAGTGCGATGCTTTGCCGAAGTGGAGTGTCTGGTCTTGCTAAGGCGTGCATTGCCGAGGTGGGGGACTTGCCGGGATGGACTTGCCGGGATGGATTTGCTGATGGGCCCCCCCCGGGATGAAGGACCTTGCCCAGGATTCTCTTGGGAATTTCCCCACATAATAATAATGTATAGATTATATTATTATTATATAGGTGGGGCCCACACAAGTTCTTCTTTTTTATAATCTTATTATTATTATATAAGTAAGGCCTCAGTTCTTCTCTCTTAGAAGGATAATAATAATATATAGATTAGTAAGTGGGGCCTACATTTTGCATTTGATTGAGCAAGTGTGTAGTGAAAAAAAGTAAAAACTTGTACATCTTGCTCTCTTTTATAATAGTAGAAGATAGTAGATAGATAGAATAGTAGAAGATAGAAGATATATATATATATATATATGATACATATAGATATAGATAGATAGATAGATAGAGATAGGTATTTGGGGGTGCGCTCCACAATGGAGTGGTGAAAAAGTCTATAATTTCTCATAATAAAGATATTATTATATTATATTATAATATTTGGGGGTGGGCCCCACAATGGTATAGAGAAAAAGTTTGCATTATAATATTTGGGGCCTTTCTCATAATAATATATTATTATATTATATTATAATATTTGGGGTGGGCCCCACAAAGGTGTAATGAAAATGTTTGCAATTTCTCATAATAATATATTATTATATTATATTATAACATTTGGGGGTGGGCCCCATAATGGTGTAGTGAAAAAAGTTTACAATCTCTCCTCTTTTACAATGGTGTAGTGAAAAAGTCTATAATTTCTCATAATAATATTATTATATTATATTATAATATTTGGAGGTGGGCCCCACAATGGTGTGGTGAAAAAGTTTGCATTATAATATTTGGGGCCCTTTCTAATAATAATATATTATTATAATATTTGGGGGTGGCCCCACAATTGTGTAGTGGAAAAGTTTGCATTATAATATCCGGGGGTGGGCCCACAAAGGTGTAATGAAAATATTTGCAATTTCTCATAATAATATATATTATTATATCATATTATAATATTTAGGGGTATTATAATATTTGGGGGTGGGCCCCACAATGATGTAGTGAAAAAAGTTTGCAATCTCTCATCTTTTACAATGGTGTAGTGAAAAGTTTGCATTATAATATTTGGGGCCCTTTCTCATAATAATATATTATTATATTATATTATAATATTTGGGGGTGGGCCCCACAATGGTGTAGTGAAAAAGTTTGCATTATAATATTTAGGGGTGGGCCCAACAAAGGTGTAATGAAAATATTTGGAATTTCTCATAATAATATATTATTATATTATATTATAATATTTGGAAGTGGGTCTCACAATGGTGCATTCAAAAAAGTGTGCAATCTCTCCTTTTTTATTATAGTAGATAGATATAGTCATATAGATAGATAGAGTAGAGATTTATTATAATTTATAATTTATAATTATAATATGATGAGATGATGATGATGAGATGAGATGATGAAGTGGGCCACACAATGGTTAGACAAAAGAAAGAAGCAATCTTCTCTCTTTTATAAGAGTAGATAGAAATTACGCATAATCACTCATGGATAATAAAATATGTACTTATATTTCTTTTACTCTTTCTACGAAAAAATATGTGTTTTCACAAGCAAATTGAAAGTTACCTGTAAGTGCAGAAAACTATGACTCACAATAATAGGGGTGCCTGATAGGACTTATCCAAGTAGAAGAAGATGATCTGCTGCCTCAAAGCTTGAAAGGGAAGAAGAAACAGTCAGAGGACCCTGGCCTGGGCGGCGCAAGGCTCTCCGATGCCTAAGTCAGTATGAGTACGTAATAAAGGAAGGAGAGGACTCTTGAAGAGAGGTAGAGTAACGACTCTCAAATGTGTAAGTTGCATACATTGCATGTAAAATGAAGTCTTATTTATAGAGGACTCTTGAGGATATTTCGGATGATATTTTGGAGTGGGTCCCATGATTTGATAGGGAAGTCTCTATCAGCCCACAAAGTAATAAATGCCAGTCGGATCAGCCCACATTGCATTTAATGCATGTCATGTTGGGCCAGATCATGTTGGAGGCCTTTGGCGGTAGAGGTCCCGTCGGGTTCATCCTCGGGCCTTGCCCTAATGTGGCTACAGCCGCTGGATGCCGCCCTGTCAGCGATTTGGCGAAGATTGTAGACGGTTGATGTCGCATCTGTCCCACTGGTTCGCGCCCCTACTCTGCCACGTATTTGATGACGTGGCGGGCATAGGGCGCGAGCGGGGATTCTTCTTTGCTTCGGCTTCCGTCCCGGCTCCTTTGGCCGGGGTCAAGTTCTTCAGCCGAAATGGGCCCCTGGTAGCCGAGCTCGGCGCTAGCAGCCAAAGCCTGTCTGGTTTCGGCTGAGGCCTCTGTCCCGGCAGCCGAGGCGAGTCTGGGTGCCACGTGGATGGCACGTAGACGGCACGTGAGAATACTTAGTCCCATCTTATAGCCGTGATCAGCGTAATCCTAGAGCTTTGAAAATCTCCCCACACAATTGCCCCCTAGCTTGTGACTTCTTAAGCGCCCTAGCCTTTAGGGGTCAGAAGCTAGAGAATCCGTCTGGGGATACTGCGATCATTACTGGGCGCCGCTTTGGTTTCTTCAAGGCAATAAATATCGCGTCTCGTTCGCTTCGGGGAATGAACCGGCGGCTACACGTGGTGCTTTCTCACCGATCGTGCCATCAAGGTGATGAGACAGGCGCGGATCGCGAAGTCTGCCTTTTCAAATTCGTGAATGGCGCC
Organism: Litsea cubeba; assembly: GCA_012931725.1. Classification (NCBI taxonomy): domain Eukaryota; kingdom Viridiplantae; phylum Streptophyta; class Magnoliopsida; order Laurales; family Lauraceae; genus Litsea; species Litsea cubeba. The sequence continues at coordinate 76,154,998 of CM022947.1, forward strand.
AAAAGAGGGCTTCCTTCCCCTATAAATAGGGTTGCCTTCCACTGTTGTTCTTTCTTTATTTTCTCTTCCGATTTTATTTACCCTTGCTTTCGATCCTTGCTCTGTTCTTCATCCGTCTTCTCGAGATGTCTCCATATTGCTCTGGTGAGGACGATCGTGAGACGTGTCCAGATCGATTCTTGGCTTGCCTTTCTGTCTCTGTAAGTGACTTCGTGCCCCTGTATTTTTTAGGGTTTTTGCCTTTAGGGTTTCTGTTCGCCTTCTTCTTCTTGTAGAGATGACCACCCCTAGGTTTCAGTTAGACACGGATGAAGGCATGGCTAGGTTTAGGGCTACCTTCAGTATCCCGAAGGGGGTTCGCCTCAGGCAGGCAACTCCCTGCGACTACGCCCTGCGCTGCTGGTCCTGCGGCTGGATGCCGTTCCCTTTGATCTCTGTGATCGAAGGTGGGGTCAGATTTCCGCTGCATCCCCTGCTTAGAGCCTGTCTCGACGCCTGGTCCATCACCCCGTGCCAGTTGATGCCCAATGGCTTCAAGGTCATCATGGGCACGGCGAAATCCTGGGGACCAATTTGGGCATCCACGATATCGAAGACGTGTACGACATCTGCAAGGCTGGGGGAGACAACTATTATCTTCGAGTGAAGCAGCGCTGAAAGGGCTTCGTCCTGGCCTTGGAGGATTCTAGTAAAAACGCCGAAGAAGATCTCTTCTGTGTTTCGGGGGATTGGGAGTTCGGCGCTGGCGAGGGCAGGACGCTCAGGGTCCCTCGCCATCTCGGGGCCGTCCCAAGTAAATACCGATTCTTCAGTCTGCTCCTTTTGCTTAACCTTTATATTGCCAAACTGACACCCGGTTGTTCGCTGTGCAGAACTGCGAGCGAGGCGACGCCGGGCTATGAGTGACGGTTGGACAAAGAACGTTGCTGACCACAAGAAGGTTGAGAAATACACTGAGCACGAGACCAGATCGGCCTAAAAACTGCTAGGATACACGCCGAGGTACCGCGATCATTATAGGAGGATTGGAGCAGCGCAGGAGGACGAGCTGTAGGCTGATCTTCCTTCCGTTTCATTGGTCGTGGCTGCGGGCGTGCCTTTGATCGATCCCGCTGCGAGCCGAGCTGCGTCTGGCGCTGAGGCATCCACTTCTTCTAGTTCGGGATCGCCGAGTTTAAGGGAGGTGGTGGACGCTTACCCATCTGACCCGGAAGAGGCGATGGAGGGTAGTTCAAGGATGACTGGAACCAAGGACCGGGCGGCCAAGTCTAGGCGCGGGTCTTCGTCTTCGGCGGCGCCTTCTTCTACTAGTGCCCGCATGGCTTCAGGCTCGGGGGGAGCTGCTACCTCCTCTGCCCCGACCACTGCTCTGATTGAAGGAGTGCGGCGGCATGGAAGGTCTCCTTCAACGTCACTCGAGGGACGGGTCTCCACCGAGGAAAAGGTCCAAGGCAGGGGAGAAAGAGTCGGGGGCCGAGCAGGCTCCTAAAGATAAGGCGCCTGCGCGCACCTCCGGAGGCAAGGCACTTCCTGGAAAAAGTGCGCCAGCAAGTAGGATGACTGCTGAGACGGCCCGCGACCTCAGTGTCATTGTGGGGCAAGGATCCGGATCGGCCTCCGGACCTCGTACTGCCCCGGCGGCATGGAAGCCTAGACTGGAGACCCAGCCCGGGAAGCCTTTGAATGTGGAAGACTAGGTGCATGGGAACTGTCTCGTCATCGAGGCTCTTGCCAAAGCCTGCGCTCTGCCGCGTGACATGGAGGTGCACTCGAAGTATGATAATGAGAGTCTGCTGGGCTCGGCGATCCAGGCTTCTCTCTAGGTAGGTACCCTTGATATTCTTTTTGATGTATTTCACTTCGGCTGCTCCCATCTGACTTGCTTTCTTCTGCAGAACGTGCAGAGGCTCTAAACGGTAATGGAGATGAGCGACAAGAACGTCTCCAAGATCACCCAGCTGGAGTCCGAGAGGGAAAAAATGAAGAAGGAGCTGGGAGAGCTGAAGAGGAGCAGTGCCGAGGCGACTGCGCAGCTAGGTGTGGTGCTGGCCAGCGTCACCGATCTCACGTCGGCAACCCATCAGTTGAAGGGTGAAATCTGGGCGAAGACGAAGAGGATTGCCGACTTGGAGACAGAGCTGGCCATAGTGAAGGTTGATTCGGCGTCTGAGTCGGCGAGGCAGCGTGGCGAAGTGCTCGCTGGTCGTGCCGAAGTGGAGAAGCTGAAAAAGGAAATTACCGAGCTGAAGGCTAGGCACGCCGAAGTCGAACGGCTGGAGAAGGAGATTGCTGACCTCAAGTCCTCGCAGCAGGTTAAGGCGCAGTCTTCCTTTCAGAAGGGAGTGGACCAGGCTACGGAGGAATACAAGAGGCAGGTGGAGGAGATCACTTCCATCTTGTTCGAGGAGGGGTGTCTGGCTGCTTTGAGACGAGTGGGGGTTCCTGAAGACCATCCGATCTATCAGGATTTGCCAAAGTATTCCGGCCCAGAACCCGAGCCGAGTCCCGCTCTGCTGACTGAGGATGCCCCAGTGGATGCCCCTGCAGCTGGTCCTAGCTTGGATGGCGCTCCACTTATCCCTTCTGCTGGTGATGCTTCGGCTGCACCTTTGGGCGACGCTCCTTCTGCTCCTCCTGCGGGCGATGCGCAAGGGAAGACTGCTGTTGTAGCCGAGACCACCGGTCCACCAGAGACAGTAATAGTGCTGGTGGAGTCGCCGAAGTCCCTGTAGCTTCTTGATCTCTGTATCTTTGCTACTTTCATACTTGTATTTTCTCTGTTTTTTCTTTTGGAATGTAGTGTGATCCTGCCTGTAATCCCCTTCAGTTTTAATGAAAAGCAGAGTTTCTTCACTTGTGCTTCTTTTTTCTCTATCTTTTTGATTTCGGCTACCTTGTGCTTGAGTCCGGCTGAGTGACGTGACGTGAGAGTCTTGAGTTAGAGAGAGTGCCGTGCGGTCTTCATAGGTATCCGCTCCGATATTCCGCATTCCGAGGCTTATAAATAGCCGTAAGTACGGCGGTACGGCCGATGCAGAAAACGAGCAGATGATTCCACGTGTTCGCCATCGGAGTCGCAAGTCAACTTATGGAAGACGTGCACTCCACGCGAAGCATGGGAGACCTCGCCTCATAAATTTTCTTGAGGGACGGACTCTTCTTCCTCCTATAAATGGAAATAGCATGCTCGCCATGGGAGAGAAAAAGAATCAGGACTTTTTATTTTCTGTAAACATGGGGACCTGTCTTTTTCTATCAGCCATTCTAGCGGTCGCACTCTGTAGGACTTTAGGAATCTTTGCCCCGGACGAACCTCCTGTGACAGAAGATAGCTTCCTCCGGGAGGGATGTCCTTCGTGGTCTGCGCGCTCTCTGAAGATGGTCCCCGTGGACGACGCATTCTCTGAACGCGGGTCCACGGCCAACTCCCTTCTATGCGGTTGTGCGGAGATCATCTCCTGCCTGCGCGGCTGGGAGGTGATTATTCTCTGTAGTTGGGAGTTGGTGGTGCTCCTGGCCTTTGAGGGTCTTGTCTTGATCCTACAGAGTCCTGTGTGGAATCATGCCGCAGGGTCTCCTGTCGGATATCAAGACCTCCGAGCGACGGGCTGGATGGAGAGGCCTTCGGGCTGAAGATCTCTAATCAGTGGATCAGGATCCTGAGCATTGCTCCCAAACCAGAGGGTGTTGAAGAGCTCCTGACACTGAAGACCAGACTGAAGAGTCGGTGAAGATCAGAATCTCCCAGAGCCTCCAAGCAGCGGACCAGCGAGGATCAGAGCCTCCAGGCTTTATTTCTTTTTTGTTTTTAGAGGACTGCGAGCCTCCTTGCTGTATTCTGTTTTTCTTTTCTGTAACCCTTGTAATGAAGAAATTACATTCAATAAAAAGAAAAAAAGCTTCTAATAAGATGAGATGTGTATCTTTGTATTTTTGCATTCTTTTTTGCTTTTTTCTGTATTTTTGTGCTGCTTTTCTGCACTTTTGTGCTTGCACTGCTTTTTTCTTTCAAAGACTATCATTGGCCGAGATGAACTATCATTGGCCGAGATGAACCGTCATTGGCCGAGATGAAACCAGAGTCTCGAGGATCTCGGCTATGCGAGCCTGAGTCCGGGATCGATCTCGGGGGGTGTATGAACCCAGAGTTTTAGGGAAGACTGGATGTGTAAATCCGAAGTCAGTCCCAGGGTATATGAACCCAAGGGTTTTAGGAGCGACTGGATGTATAAATCCTAAGTCAGTCCATGGGCACGTGAACCCAAAATTTAGGGAAGGCTGGATGTATGAATCCGAAGTCTTCCCAAGGTGTATCAACCCAGGGTTTTAGAAGCGACTGGATGTATCAATCCTAAGTCAGTCCATGGGCACATGAACCCAAAATTTAGGGAACGCTGGATGTATGAATCCGAAGTCTTCCCAAGGTGTATCAACCCAGGGTTTTAGGAGCGACTGGATGTATAAATCCTAAGTCAGTCCATGGGCACGTGAACCCAAAATTTAGGGACGACTGGATGTATGAATCCGAATCTTCCCAAGGTGTATCAACCCAGGGTTTTAGGAGCGACTGGATGTATAAATCCTAAGTCAGTCCATGGGCACGTGAACCCAAAATTTAGGGACGACTGGATGCATGAATCCGAAGTCTTCCCATGGTGTATCAACCTAGGTTTTTAGGAGCGACTGGATGTATAAATCCTAAGTCGGTCCATGGGCGCGTGAACCCAGAGTTTTGAGGGAAGACTGGATGTATGAATCCGAAGTCAATCCCAGGGTGTATGAACCTGGAGCTGCCGAACTCAAATAAGATGACACAGATTGGTGACAGGGCAAAAGCTGCTTTCATTGATCATAAAACTTTCATTACATCCTAGAAATAGAACTTCTTCAAGTGAGATGCGTTCCACGATCTCGACAACTGTCTGCCTTCCAAGTCTTCAAGCTTGTAAGAGGATCGTCCTGCCAATGAAACCACCCTGAACGGGCCATGCCAGTTTAGGGCCAGTTTGCCATCATTTGGGTCTCTGTCAGTTGGCAGGGTCTTCTCCAGCACCAGTTCTCCTACTGAGAAGCTTCTTTCTCTGACTTTTTCATTATATCCTCTGGCTAGCCTTGCTGATAGTCGGCCAGTCGTATGGCCGCTGCATCTCGGCGCTCGTCAGCTAGGTCCAGTTCCATCGCAAGGTTCATCTCATTTCGGCCTTGGTCGACAAGTTCCGATCTCAGGGTAGGGAGGCCAATTTCTAAGGGAATGACCGCCTCCATCCCATAGGCCAACAAGAAGGGTGTCGCCGAGGTGGATCGTCTTGGAGTCGTCCTGTATGCCCACAACACGCTGGGAAGCTCTTCTACCCATCTCCCTTTTGCTTTGTCCAATCGCTTTTTCAGGCCGTCAAGGAGTACCTTGTTAGAGATTTCGGCCTGACCATTGCTCTGCGGGTACGCCGGAGTGGAATAGTGGTTCCTGATGCCGTGCTTTTGACAGAAGTCTCTAAAGGAGTTGGAGTCGAACTGAGTCCCGTTGTCCGAAATCAGGGCTCTAAGGATGCCGAACCTCGTTATGATGTTCTTCCACACGAAGTTCTTGTAGTCTCTTTCAGTGATGGAGGACAGCGGCTCAGCTTCTACCCACTTCGTGAAGTAGTCTGTAGCGACTATCAGCCATCTCTTGTTCCCTGGAGCTCGGTGGAGAGGTCCCACAATGTCCAGCCCCCATTGAGCGAAGGGCCATGGACTAGAGAGGGGACTCAGGTCTTGCGCTGGCTGATGAAGAGAATGGGAGAACTTCTGACACTTTTCGCACTTTCTGGCGTATACCTGCGCATCCTTCTGCATGTACGGCCATTTCTCTGTAGGCCAGTGACCGCCCTCCGATGTGACTGCCGCAGATTCCTTCGTGGCTCTCATACAGAAAGTTGTCCACCTTGCTTAGATGTACACATTGGAGATAGGGACCTATGAAGGACTTTCTGTAGAGCTTGCCTTCGGGAGATAGCCTGCCTTGAGTCTGATTCGGTGGGCTTCATTCTTGTCCTCGGGGAGCTGGTCGTCCTTCAGATAAGAGATGATTGGGTCCATCCAGCTCAGGCCGAGATCAACGCACAGGACTTGCCGAGATGAGTGGAGCTCTAGGCTTGATCTCGGTATCGATCTGACCTCAACGGTCCTTTTGTTTCCCGCTTCGACAGCGGAGGCCAGGTTTGCAAGCGCATCAGCATGCGTGTTGGTATCTTTGGAGATCTACCTGACCTCGGCTGTCTGGAAGTGAGAGCAGTTTCTTTGCGAGGGCTAAGTAGGCCGCCATCCTGTCGTCCCTGGCTTGGTAGTCTCCAGTGAGTTGGCTAGTTACCAGTTGTGAATCACTGAAGACCACCAATTGCTGGGCACAGAGGATTTGGGCGCTATTCAGCCCTGCTATCAGAGCTTCATACTCCGCTTCATTGTTCGTCGCTTTGAAGTCCAAGGTGAAGGCTTGCTCTATGACCGTCCCTTTGGCGATTGGAGAACTATGTCGGCGCCAGCTCTCTTGGAGGTGGACGAACCGTCGACAAAGACCTTCCATGCCGAGACAGGAACCTGGTTCTAAGAAAATTGTTCGACCTCGGTGACTTCATGCTCATGCCCTATGCCTCCCAGTTTGGTGCCGGGCTGGGTCGAAGCCGAGCTTGGAGAGACGAACTCTACAATGAAGTCTGCCAGAATTTGGGCTTTGATCGCAGTCCTGGGACGGTACTGGATGTCATACTGCCCCAGTTCGACTACCCATTTTGATATTCGTCCTGAAAAGTCAGCTTTCTTGAAGATAGATCGGAGTGGGTGCTCCGTGATAACCACAATAGTGTGGGATTGAAAATAATGGGAAAGCTTGCGGGAGGCGCTGACGAGTGCCAACGCAAGCTTCTCCAGCAGAAGGTATCTGGGCTCGGCATCTAGCAGAATCTTGCTCGTATAGTAGATTGGCTTTTGGACGCCGTCGTCCTCTCTGATGAGGACGGAGCTCACTGCATGATCTGAGACCGCAAGATACAAATACAAAATCTCCCCCTAAGTTGGGGTAGAGAGTAAGGGTGGTGAAGACAGATAGGTTTTGAGTGCTTCCAATGCTTGGTCGCACTCAGGGGTCCATTGAAACTTAAAATTCTTTTTCAAAAGCTGAAAGAAAGGTCGGCACGTATCTGATGATCTGCTAATGAAGCAATTGAGTGTTGCAGCTATGCCTGTGAGCTTCTGAACTTCCTTTGTCGTAGATGGGCTTTGGATGCCCAGGATTGCAGTAATCTGATCCGGGTTGGCCTCTATCCCCCTCCGCGTCACTAGGCTCCCGAGGAACTTGCCAGAAGCTGCGCCGAAAACGCACTTGGTAGCGTTCAGTTTGAGCTTGAATTCATGGAGGGTGCTGAAGACTTGGGCCAGATCCGCCAGATGGTCGCTCGACTGCTTGAACTTGACGACCATGTCGTCAATGTAGACTTCAACTGTCCTGCCGAGCTGAGCCTGGAACATTTTGGTGACGAGGCGTTGATAGGTTGCCCCTGCGTTCTTTAGCTCAAAGGGCATCACCTTATAGCAGTAAGTGCCGCGGGGGGTAATGAAGGCAGTTTTCTCCTCGTCTGGCTCATACATCGGAATCGACTGGTAGCCTCTATAGGCATCGAGGAAGCTCATCCTGTCGTGGCCAGCTGTCCTTCGGGCATGCTCTGTTGAGATCTGTGAAATCCATGCACACCCTCCACTTGCCAGTCTTCTTTTTCACCACCGCTGTATTGGCCAGCCAGACCGGGTATTGGACCTCCCGGATTGCACCTGCCTCGAGCAACCTGTCGACTTCTTCGACCACCGCTTCCGTCTGCTGCAGCCCCGTTTTGCGGACCTTCTGTACCACTGGCTTGTGGTTGAGAACCACATTCAACCTATGACACATGACCTCGGGGTCGACTCCAGGCATTTCGCTCGGGGTCCAAGCGAAGACGTTCATGTTCTGCATCAAAAATCTTGAGAGCTCGGCTCTCTCTGGTTCGGGCAGCTGGGTGCCGATCAGGAAGAATATGTCAGGGTCTGACGGGTCGAGCCTGACTTCGGCGAGATCTTCAATACTTTTCTTGTCAGGATCTCGGCCGATCTCATCCAGCCCCCTTTCGAACTCTACGAGGTTTACTCGCTCTGGCTCTTTCTTTGGAGGGACCATGGCCAACAAGCACTGCTTGGCCAGCTGCTGATCCCCTTCAACTGTAACCACCTCCATTCTGCCATCCTTGCCTTCGAGCACGAACTTCAGCTTCTGATGGAGAAAGGAGGGAACTGTTTCCATCTTGTGGAGCCACGCCCTGCCCATAATGACATTGTAGGGGGAGGGGGCGTCCACCACCAGGAAATCCGTCATGACCGAAGCTCCGCCTACTCTGGTCTCCAGAGTAATTCTCCCCTTGGGGTAAACCGGCTTGGTGCTGAACCCAATCAGAGGCGTGCGAGCTTCCTTCAAATCAGTCTCCTGGAGCCCCATCTTCTTGAAGCATCCGTAGTAGAGAACTTCAGAAGAGCTACCGGGGTTGATCAGGATCCGCTTCACTGTGAAGTCTCACAGCTTCATCGTCAGGAGCAGGGGATCATTATGGGGAAGCTACACTCCCTCAAGGTCTCTATCTAAAAACGAGATGGCCGGGCGCTCGCGCTGCGCTCGCTTGGACGCAGGTCCGAGCTCGGCTCTCATCACCTCTTTCCCATGCCTGGGAACTGCCTCTAGCTGGAGGAGAGGGAGCTGAAAGGCGCCAGATGGGTCACATTGATGATCTTCTCAGAATCTTCGCTGTCTGGATCCCTATCAGTGCTCTGATGAGCTCGGCCGCTGCCGCTAGCGCCGGCATCTCCTACCTTGACAAACTCCTCCAAATGGCCTTCATTGGCAAGCTTCTCCAGGAAGAACTTCAAGGTCCTGCACTCCTCAGTTTTGTGCCCATTCTGCTTATGGTAGGCACAGAACCTAGTCTGGTCATGGGTGGAGGCTTCGCTCTGCATGGGATGAGGCCAGCTGAAGAATGGCCTGTTCTTGATCTTGTTCTTGATTTGGTGGATCGACTCCTTGAAGACGACGTTCACTGCCTGGTAAGCGTCGGGAGGAGGTCTGGTCTTCTTGCTGGTCCCATACCTGGACGTTGTAGCCTTTCCCGAGCTGGAGACCCAAGCCTGCTTCGGCTCTTCCTTTCGAAAAGGGCCTTTTTTCTCTCTGCTGGGGCTGATTGCCCCTCTCCTTGGGTCCTGGGCCGTGGTTCTCCCGGGCCCGGATTTCATCCTCCTCCCGGGCGACATAGCGCTTTATCCGGGACATTAAGGCCGGCATGGAGGTTGCGGGGTCTCCAGCCAGGTCTTTCCTCAGCTCGTTCCCTGGCAATAGGGCATTCCGGAAGGCGAAAATCACCACTTCTTCTCTGGTATCCTCAATCTGGCTGTAAATTGCCCAAAAACGTTGGGCGAACTGGGTGATGCTTTCGCTCTGCTTCATCTTCAGGGCAAGAATATCAGCATCAGTCTTGGGGACGATGCTGTAAGCCTGGAACCTCTTCAGGAAGGAGAACTGGAGCTGTTTCTAACTCGAGATGGACTTCTCCGGAAGGGCGCAGTACCACTTCAGAGGGAGGTCGCCCAGACTGGAGGAAAAGATCTTGCAATTGAGATGGCCCTCGTTCCCCCAAATGGACATCTTCTGAGAGAAATGTCGGAGGTGAGCGGCTGGGTCAGACACTCCATCTTAAGGGACGAACCGCGGGATAGAGAACTTCTTGGGCAATGGAGTCTCGTTGATATCCCGCGTGAAGGGAGAGGCCCCCAGATCGGTGGGGCCGCAGATCTCTTGCTAGTCTCGGGCGAGAGCAACCATCTCCATATTATGCTGAACGGCCAGCTTGATACGCCTGTCGAGCCGCTCCTGCTCGACATCCTTCCGCGGTGACACTGCCTCTGACTTTCGCTTCGAATGGCCTCGGCTGTGGTAGCTGCGGACTTGGTCGTCTCGGCCGTGATGGCTTCGACCATTGCTCGAGTGCTCGTCGTTGGCCCGACCACGCTTCTACTCTAAAAAAGCTCTCAAATCTTCGCGGGAGGGCTGGACCACCTTGCTCGGGGCTACTTTCTTCCCGCCCTAGGGCCCAGAGGGCTGGCCTACTGAGGGGGCTCTTGCCGCTCTCAGTTGCTGCTGGAGCTGGCGGATTATTCTGTCCTGCACCTGGATGAGAGCATTTTGAGCCGCGATATCTCCTCCGTCATCGAGGTCTCGCTGAAGGCGCGGCTCGTCGACTGCTACACCTTTGTCCTTCGGGGGACGCTCGCGACGCCGCTCGTCCCGTCGGGGAGGCGTGTCTTCGTCGCCCGGGGACGAATCTTCTACAAGTCCCTATTGGAAGGGAGTCTCGACGAAGAGCTGCAAGCCTATGCGCCCCTCGCCTATAGATGCGCCATGCACCGTTCTGGACCGCCCTTGAGGAGGGGCGTCCGTCGATGGGCCTGGTTGCTCAAGCACTGCTCTCGAAGATTCTCCGCCTTTCTTAGGTCTCGGAGGCATGGTATTTGGTAGGATTGAGAAGGTTAGGAAGGTTGGGAAGGTTGGGATATTACTTTCCCACAGACGGCGCCAATTATAAGTGCAGAAAACTATGACTCACAATAATAGGGGTGCCTGATAGGACTTATCCAAGTAGAAGAAGATGATCTGCTGCCTCAAAGCCTGAAAGGGAAGAAGAAACAGTCAGAGGACCCTGGCCTGGGCGGCGCAAGGCTCTCCGATGCCTAAGTCAGAATGAGTACGTAACAAAGGAAGGAGAGGAAGAAGAGAGGCAGAGTAACGACTCTCAAATGTGTAAGTTGCATACCTTGTATGTGAAATGAAGTCTTATTTATAGAGGACTCTTGAGGATATTTTGGATGATATTTTGGAGTGGGTCCCATGATTTGATAGGGAAGTCTCTATCAGCCCACAAAGTAATAAATGCGGTCCATATAAGCCCACAAAGTAATAAATGCCAGTCAGATCAGCCCACATTGCATTTAATGCATGTCATGTTGGGCCAGATCATGTTGGAGGCCTTTGGCGGTAGAGGTCCCATCGGGTTCATCCTCGGGCCTTGCCCTGATGTGGATACAGCCGCTGGATGCCGCCCTGTCAGCGATTCGGCAAAGATTGTGGACGGCTGATGTCGCATCTGTCCCACTGGCTCGCGCCCCTACTCTGCCACGTATTTGATGACGTGGCGGGCGTAGGGCGCGAGCGGGGATTCTTCTTTGCTTCGGCTTCCGTCCCGGCTCCTTTGGCCGAGGTCAAGTTCTTCAGCCGAAGTGGGCCCCTGATCCCCGAGCTCGGCGCTAGCAGCCAAAGCCTATCTGGTTTCGGCTGAGGCCTCTGTCCCGGCAGCTGAGGCGAGTCTAGGTGTCACGTGGATGGCACGTGGACGGCACGTAAGAATGCTTAGTCCCATCTTATAGCCGTGATTAGCGTAATCCTGGAGCTTTGAAAATCTCCCCACACATTACCCTCGGCAAGTTCGAAGTTTTTCAGTTGGGGCCTACAATATGTAATTACTTTTAATTATAAAAATTAAGAAATTATATATTAATTTATATTAAAAGCTACTTCTATATTGGACTTGACTCTTGGTTAAATAAAGAACATGTGGCTATACCTATATTTAAATTAAAGTCTCATACCTAAATTAGACCCAAATAAAGGGCCTGAGCCAAGATTTTGAATCGAGACCCCACTTCTAATATTTTAATTTAATATTCTTGGAGAAGGCCAAGTGGAGATGTAAAAGGAGACCCCACTTGTACCTCCAATATAATGATCTCTTGTGCTCATAAGTTTGTTAAGGTCAAATACTGTCTAAATAAAACCCTTTGGAAGGCTAAGTATAAGGATATATAGAAGGGAAACTCTTGGTTTTGGAAGGGTTTTGTAGAGGCTCTTTGATTGTTTTTTTTTTTTTATAAAATCTAATGTTTGTTGGATTATTAAGAATAGGGCAAACATATTGGTTCAGAATTGTAAGTGGGTAAACCTATGAGGATGGCTTTAGAAATCCTATCTTAAGTATCTCTGATCCAACTTTAGTTGTTGAAGATCTATAGAACCAAAATAAAAGGGTTAGGATGGTTCAAAGATCCAAAATACCTTGGATCATATAATAAGGACGTTGAGAATAGCTTGTGAATCATTATTCCTCGGTTAGTGCTGAAGATAGAAGAATCTGGTCAATCTCTAAAAATGGTAAGGTAACAACTAAATCAGCTTATAGAGTAATCATGAGAAATAGGAGTAGCTAAAACCTCAACAATTGCTGGATAAATTGGAAGACCTGTTGGAAAACTCCTCCCCAAAAGAATCTTGACTTTTTGGCCGGAAATGTTTGGGGAAGGCAATCCCGAAAGGATCTTTACTCCACAAGAAGATAAACTCTATTGATATGAATTTCCCCATGTGCAAAATAAAGGATGATTTAGTGGAAAATGCTTTCTTCCATTTTGATTTTGTGAGGGCGGTTTGGTTCTCATCTATGATGCCCAGATACGGCAAAGACACGGCAGGGACACGGATTTTACATGTAAAAAGTAAAGTATCGGATACGATACGACACGATACGTTGCCCATTTTAAAGTATCCGTGCATCATAGGTTCTCATCACCTTTTTGGTCCTGAATCAAATAATATTTCGAAAAATGGTATATCCAATTGGTAGAAGACTTTAGTTAAACTGAAAGTTTCGATATCTCTTGGCACTACACCAAAAATGAAAAATTGAAACGAATTACCGTTCTTAATCCGTGTGTTCCTAATCCGTTCATCCGTTCTAATTTCCTATTTTTGGAACGGATTAATGGATTAGGAACGGTTTAGGAACGGATGAACGGATTAGGAACACACGAATTAGGAACGGTAATCCGTTCCAATTTCTCGTTTTTGGTGTAATGTGGCCATGAGCATGGGTTGAAAACTTGGATATTGGCGGTACGGTGGGCCACATGGAATGCCATAAATGAGGCCATTCTCATGGGTGCATCCCTAAATCCAATTCAAATCATTTTAAGAGCTCAAAAATTAAAGCTTCATCCTATGGCCCCAAGCAACACTAACAATTTAAAACTGTGTGCAATTACCCCTAACTCTCAACCCATTGTCAGTGATGATGAGATCCAAATTTTCATCAATGCTTCGTTTTCAAAAAAAAAAAAAAAAGAAAGAAAGAAAAGAGAAAAGACGGGAAGACATCTTTTGGTTATCTTATGTTTTCTAAAAGAAGTCTTATGTATAGGGATGGCAATTCCGTCCGGTCCGGTCCGATCCGATCCGATACCCGCTCCGTTTGGATATGGATTTCGGATATTTTTTCGGAGATCGGGTCGGATTTGGATATGGATTTTAAAAAAAATTCGGAGATCGGATCGGAGGCGGATATGGAGATATCCGATCCGAATATCCGTTTGGATATCCGATCCGAATATCCGATCGGATATCCGTTTGGATATCCGAACCGTATCCGACCCGTTTGGATATCCGTTTAACCCTTAATTGCAGTTTTCATCCTTATTTTATATAATATTATATATATTACACCATATATATATATATATCAATATATTACAGAGAATACTTTAATAATTGGGATTTGTATGACTTGTGTAAGTGTATTGAAACTTGAATGACTTTATTTTGGAAGTTTATTTTGGATATATTTTGAATTGTATCGTCTTTTTAATGTTTTTAATGCTTAAATTATATTTTGAATTGTATTGTCTTTTTAATATTTTTTTAATTATTTGGATATCTGATTCTCCGTTTGGATATCCGATATCCGTTTGGAGGCGGGGATGGAGAATAGAATGGATATTCGTTTGGAGATCGGAGCGGATATGGAGGCGGAGAATTGGATTTGGATATGGAGGCGGATATGACAATATCCGCCTCCGATCCGACCCGCTGCCATCCCTACTTATGTATGTAGGTGCTTCCAAAAGCTCGAGGATTCTCAACTGCAAGGGCTCTGCCATAGAACCGAACTGGAAACTAAGGAGGCCTGAGGGTGTTTCAGGCCAGAGCAGGTCAGATTGGACCTGACCCGCCGAAGAAGTCCAGCCCAGTTCAACAGCACGTGTGCAGGACTGACGTCATCAGAGCTGTATGGTCAGCAGGGTTGGACTGATTGGAGGGCTGAAACTTGTTTTCACGATATCTTAGAGTCCAATGGAGATCAATTTGTGCCCAGGAACTCGTTGGGAGCATGGCTACACAATTGTAGAAAGGGATTGGAACTAAATGGTCAATATGAAAGATTAATTGATCGAAGGGCATAAAATCACTTATTTGATATAAGTGCCATCCGGAGTCGATCAGGTTTATTATCCGTTTATTTCAGCATGCTCATGGTGACGAGATCTACAGCGTGATGGATGCATCAATGTTAGAATCAGGTCGATTGGACTCGATGACAAATGCAAGCCTAGTCAACAAGTATCATTGACATCATCAAAGGGAACCTCAAATGGGCCATATTGGACCAGATTGGAGAAGGTTTACAGTATGCCATTCATCTTGCTAAATCCGAGTTAGCGAAGAAGGAGCAGGCATGAGCTAATGTCATGCCTACATCAGCAGTGGTCAAATAGAGTTTTTGACAAATCAAAAATAGGAATTTAGACTAGGTCAAACATAGATTTGATCGTTTGGAGGCAGAGGGTGTTCTGCAGTTATGGAGTCATAAGGACTCGGATTCTCGATCCGTTTTGCGCGCGCTTGCATGTTCGTTATGAATAGAGCTTCGCGAGGGTGCTTAAGTTAAGGCAGTTTCAAGGCTGGATTGTGAGTGATTTAGACATCGACATCACTTGGACATGTCAATGGATTCGATCGTCAAAGTTAGAGGTGGGGTTTGACAAGAAAACGAACTTTGCTCTAAGTAAAGTGCTGGTTCAACGTATCAGAATGTTGAAGACTGCACCATTGATGTAGGGACGTACTGTTCAGCAAGGTACGGGAAGACAATATCGGGTATCTCCAAGGTGGCTTGAGTTTTACGGAATCCAAGCCAAGGTGGAGATTGTTGGGATTATATCTTGTATTCCGGTTAGATCGCATTGGTTAATTGGGTTGGCCAATGACCAGGTTCAGGGTCAGGCCTATTTGGGTCTTTGTACCGGGGCTTTCTTGGGGGTCAAGAAAGCAAAGATTATATATTGGAGTCATTCTGTTGGCACACAGAAATAACTCTTCCCACACACTCATTTTTTTTTAAATAAAAAACCTATGAAATTTCTTTTTTGCCCAACCTCCTCCCTTTCTTTCCCCCACCTCACCCTTCACCTCCGGCGCGGCCTCGGCCTGGATGGCGGCGGATGACCCCTCTCCCCCTTCTCTCCCTCTCCTTCTCTTCCTCCCTCCGCACTGTTTCCTCTCTTTTCCTCCCTTTCCCTCCCCACTGCTTTCTCTCTCTCCTCCTCCCTTTCTCCCCCCCCCCCCCACCTCCCCCTTCACCTTTGGCGGTGGCCGACCCCTCTCCCCCTTCTCTCCCTCCCCACTGTTTCCTCTCTCTCTCTCTTCCTCCATTTCCCTCCCCACTGTATTCTCTCTCTCCTCCTCCCTTTCTCTCCCCCCTCCCTTTCACCTCTGGCTTGGCCTCGAAATTGAGCTCGTGGAGTTGGAGAAGCACGGCCTCGTGGCCTGCCGCGTTGAGTTCGGCCCATCTCAGCGGATGAGTACAAGAAGATGGGGAAGCAGCCGGATCCAGGCCAGAGGTGAAGGAGAGGTGGGGGGTGAGAAAGGAGGAGTAGAGAGAGAAAATAGTGGGGAGGAAGAGAGAGAGGAAACAATGGGGAGGGGGAGAGAGAGAGAAGGGGAGGAGAGGGGTGGCCGCCGCCGTCCAGGCCGGAGCTGGAGGGGGAGGTGGGGGAGAGAAAGGGATTTGAGATGGGGCAAAAGGGTAATCTCTTGTTTTTTTTTTTTTTTCTTATAGAAATATTGGCTGTGTGGGAAAAGAAAAAGTTTGTGTGCCAATAGAATGATTCTATATATTGATGTAATCAGTAACCCTAGATTCAGAGTGAAAGAGGTGAGAGCTCTCTCTCCCGTGATTCCTCACCACGAATGGGGGCAAATGTGAGAGCAAGACGGAGGCATATGGGGAGAGAGTAGGCTAAGTGTTAGAGGGTTTGGAATCCTTGTCACGAGTTGCCCGATTTTCTACATAGTGAAATAGAGCAAAACGCTCATAGCCCCATGTACTTAAGTAATTGCCGAACCATATAAATCTCTCGTGTGGTGGATTGCTTGTGGTTGTGATTGATCATGCGTATTAACGCTCTAACTTATTCCCCAGTAGCTGTAGCCCTTGTATGGGGTTTGATTGATAGGGGCTGGACACCATGAATGAGTTTCCATTTTCCATCTTTTTTCCTTTGAAAATATTTCTCTATTAAAAATTATTTTAAAATTCTCTATGGACCTATGAGAGTGACGAACCGAGTGGCAAAGCTAGGATACAACTTGTTTATCTGTTGGGGTGGAATTTATGCTTGTCAAATCCAATCCAAGTCTCTAGCAAAAAAAAAAAAAAAAATCCAATCCAAGCACAAATATACCCATTTAGGTCAAACTCTGTCATATATATATATATATATATGTCAAACTCATGCTTACTACCATTTTTATACCACAATCGTATAAATACATAAAGTAAGGTATTGTAACTAATTAATCTTGTACCATAACATTCTTAGGAATACAAGTGAACGAGATCTCAATAATTACTGAGGTAAGATGTTCCTTTGACCAAAGTAGGCTTCAATTATTCCTATCACGGATTCCAACTCCAAGATATAAATCCCTGATACCCTGCATCTCCACCATAGCATCTCCTATCTCCATTCGGTCCCTTGTTGATATCATAGAACAAGCTACACACACTCTGATTGTAGAAATTAAGCACGTTTCAAGTCTTTTTTTTTTTTTTTTTTGCAATTATGTGAGTTTTATTGCTTTCATTAAGACTTTCAACTTCTATTGAGACCAAGCTTTGATCAATAATCTCCATCACTCGCTCAGGTAAAGCCATCTTAGCAAGAAGGTTTAGACTTTCATTGAACATTTCATCAGTTGGCCTCTTTCCAGTGAATATCTCCAAAAGAAGGATCCCATAGCTATAGACGTCTCTAGATGTAGATGCTTCATCGCCCATCCCATACTCTTGTCAGACTCCAAATGTTTTCAATGGTTAGGATTTGCTTCAAGAATAGAATGCAAGACTCAATATCTCAGAATAACAAAAGGAAATGATTTTCTAATTGGTATGATATATATATACTAGTGTTGGAGAGTGGCTAAATTTGAATTCTTTCTAGTACTCTAAAATCTTATTCTACGTACTATACTAATAAAGTTGTCATGATATTCTAAAAGTTAAGTTCCAAAGGAGGTAATAAATTCCATAAATTATACAAAACATAAACTACAAAACCATCAAAAGGAATTTTCCTTAAGAACCACCCACTTTCGCCATTTATATATATTGAATCACCTACTTCAAAATTTTGACAAAGTTCAGAAAAATTTCGTGCTCGAGATGATCTTCAACAAAAATAGTATTGGATAACTACAGGACAAATGACTGGGGAATTTTTGTGAGATAATGTGCAAGTCAAATGATAAAGGGGTAACTCTATGATTTGTTGATAGTTTCATTTGTCATTGTACCTTATCCCTTCAAATGGGTATTTTTATTTTTTCTTTTTCTAGAAAACTGTTTAGTGTTTAACACGGGAGTTTTGAAAAAGCATAATTTTTAATACTAGCACCAAAAAGAATAATATTCAATATTCATCCAATAAATGGATGTGTAAACCCTAGACCCTACTTTATGTGGCTGTATGGGTAAAGGTTAAACTCAGCCCTTGACCCATGTTTGGTCCATCAATCAAAGTCCAGATGGAAGGTCAATGGGGCCCAATTGAAATCAAATTCTCAAAGAAACAAATTTTGGAAGTTAATGTCTGCAATGTCCACGATCATCCATGAATGAATGCTCGGTCGACCGAGGATACTGAATTACAAGGTTCTATCTGTCTGGCCTGAGTTACAGAATGCAGTGTTTTCAATCAACCGTGAAAGGTCTTTTAATAGATCGAGATCACCGATGCTACAAATTAATAGTCTAACAGGTAGTTCCAAGGTTGGGATTCTGTAGTGACCGTGGTCGACTGTGAAAGGTCTCTCGGTTGACCGAGAACACACAGACTCCGAGATTTCCAGTTTCTGCCTTCTTCCATTTTCATTCAATTTTCATCTAAATCCGCCCAATTCCTTCCCTAATCATGTCCAATCATCTCAAAACACAAAAACACCTCCATCCATCAGCATTCATCAACAAATGGGCCACTGATCTTTCAAATGCGTATTTATCAAAGGCCCAAAACATAGAAAATAGACCTTATGAAGAGAAGTCTACGGATCTAACATCAAAATGAACAATCCATAGCAGAATTCAGATAAAGGAAAGCATGCATTCAACGATAAGTGTATATTGCACTTGCCTTGGCCTCCTATATTGGTTATCCTAGCTTTATCTTCAAGATCCAAACCAAAAACCTCTAGATCCAAGCTCTAAGGTCTCCAAATCTCTCAACAACCCCTAAAACTACAGATCTCCCAAGATCCGCACCTCCTACACCTACTCCCGAGGAGAAAAGTGTAAAAGAAAAGAGAATCTCACCAGAAAAGGTTAGATATACATGTAATCGAACCTTGAAAAGGAAATTTACCTTGAATTGGAGAGGAAAAGGAGATGGGTCTTCTTGGTTGGAGAGGGCTGGAGCTTGAAGAAATCCCTTGATTCTTGATGGTGGAAGCTCTAGGTCTAGGTAGAAAACCCTAGCTTGGAGAACGGAGAAGAGAGAGAGATAGAGGAAAATCAAAATGGGGAAGAGGAGAGAAAGAGAGGAAATGAGAGAGATGTTTTTCATTGGCTATGGGAGGGAGTTTTATTTATAGAGTTTGGTTGGTGGGAAGTGACCAAAAAACCCACTCTTAGTGGCTTGGTTAATGAAGGGACTAAAGGACATTTAGGGTATTTTAGGTTTGTTGCACAATTCTTCCAAGAGAACCCCTATCTAACTTGGGAATTACACCTAAGGGCATCTAACCGACTAACTAACTCTATGGAATACAACTAACCCCCTAACAACTCTACAAAATGTAAAAAGACCCCTAAGACATTAGACTGGGCCTAATTTCCGAGAAATGGCCCATAACCCCTACTAATTAGCATAATTAGATATTATAAAATAAAATCAGCATATAACTAAGCCAAGTAAGAGGCGGCACCTCACAGAGGCCATTTCATCTGTGTGCGGTGTGCATGAGAGTTCCCATCCATACCTTGTTGTGGGGCCCACCAAGGATGGGGTTGGAGGTATGTAAAGATCTAGTTGAGGTCTACCTTTGTAGAAAATATGGGGACCTCCTGATCATCCTAATGCCTTGAATAATTACAAGAAAAATAGATCGTCAATCCAACGGTGTAATCCATTTAGATAGGTGTAAAAAATGGGATTAATGACTATCAAGGTCCCCTTGTGTGTGATCCATTTGGATGGGTGATCATGTGGGCCCCACTAGACATGCACCTAGAAATCTTCATATGTTTACATGGGCCCTACGTTGCTAGTACATATACTTCATATTGTAATACTGTATGAGGTGGCTGGATGAGGCCTAGTTGGGGCCCCATTGATCACAAGACCAAGGGGATGGAAAGTTCCATCTTGGTAGGACCCAGATTTCAAAAATGGGGTCAAACAGATACCTCTAACCCCTTGATCATTGACCATCAACTTAAACTACTTTATTTAAAAAAAAAAGAACTTTACCTTTGATGTAACGACCCCATCCATTCGGATGGGTGTAGACCCATGGGATCCCATGTAATTCAAAGCCTGTGTGTGTGGCCGGCTTAACTTGGTAATAGGTGGGGACCTAGACTTTACCTCGTACTATACTATGTTATCATAGTTAGGTTGTCTATGACATTTTTAAGGAAAAATGAGGTTGTTTCAAAGGTCAAATGCAAATTTTTGTACAAAACTTGCTAGTTATAATAATCTTCATTATCTATATTACTAAAGGGATGTATACACTTCATGAGAATTCCTGGAGGAGGACACCTGGCATGTCTTGGAGAGGGACACGTGGCAGCAGCCAGCCTAAAATGGTGTTCTGCTAGAAAATAGAAATTGCTTGATTAGAATTTGAATTATCCTAAACTCTCTCAATGAGATCCCTATTACCAATAATAATTATCCTAAAATCTCTCAATGAGATCCCTATTACCAACCAAAATAGAAATTGCTTGATTAGAATTTGAATTATCCTAAACTCTCTCAATGAGATCCCTATTACCAATAATAATTATCCTAAAATCTCTCAATGAGATCCCTATTACCAACCATAATTATCCTAAAACCTCTCCATAATTATCCTAAACTCTCTCAATGAGATCCCTATTACCAACCATAATTATCCTAAAAGTGAAAGTTGACGTCTCTACAGTCCTCTCCACACCTAATACTTCTCTCAGTCAAATTGATGATGCCGTCCACAAAAGATCACTGCTATCAGTACAGTGAATCTCACCCTCATATAATTTAATTGAACTTTCACGCTGTTAAATATGAATGGTTGTCCATTATCTTCAATTTATGAAAAATTTCCGTCCAGCTTCCTTTTTAAACAAATGTTTCATAAAGTGGTGTACGTTTATAATTGGACTGAATTGATTTGATTTGATTTGATTTTAACTGATAAAACTTAATTTATGACATAACCACACCATTGATGGACATTGATCACTGTCCAATTCCAAGTTTGCTTTCTCCATAAAATCCAACTACCTTCTAGGTACGACCCTTCAAACACAGATTTATCACAAGTGGGACCCAGTGCTCCACCTTTCAAGATCTTAAATCTATATTACTAAAGGGATGTACTCATCCTCACATAAAGACACATGGAACAACCTCAAGCTTTTTGAAATGTCATTTCCAGAGTTGCCCTTATCCCTAAAATCTCTATATCTATTACACACTCAAAAGACCTAAAATCTCTCCATGAAGAATCATCTTCCACTCAAAAGCCTAAAATCTCTCCAAGAGATCCCTAAATAAGCCAACACACCAGATGTGCTAAATTTATATCAATCAATTCATGGGTCCCAGCCCGCATCATTTGATTTTATGGACGGTTAGAATAAAGATGGTGGACCCCATTCATCTGGGTCCCACTTAAAAATATTTGGTCAATTTGTTAGGTCTATGATCATTTGATCATTTGATCTTTCTTAATCAATTCATGGGTCCCATCCCGCATAATATGATTTTATGGACGGTTAGAATAGAGATGGTGGACCCCATTCATTTGGGGGGTTCCACTTAAATAGGTTAGGTTTGGTCAATTTGTGAGGTCTATGATCATTTGATCCTTTGACCTTTATCAAGCAATTCATGGGTCCCAGCCCGCATCATATGGTTTTATGAACGGTTAGAATATAGATGGTGGACTCCATTCATCTTTGGGGTCCCACTTAAATAAATTAGGTTTGTTCATTTTATGAGGTCTATGATCATTTGAAATTTATCAATCCATTTATTGGTCCTGGCCCGCATCATATGATTTTATGGACGGTTAGAATAGAGATGGTGGACCCCATTCATCTGGTTCCCACTTAAACATATTTGATCAATTTGTTAGGTCTACGATCATTTGATCCTTTGATCTTTTTAAATCAATTCATGGGTCCCATCCCGCATAATATGGTTTTATGGACGGTTAGAATAAAGATGGTGGACCCCATTCATCTGGGGGGTTCCACTTAAATAGGTTATGTTTGGTCAATTTGTGAGGTCTATGATCATTTAATAGTTTGATCATTATCAAGCAATTCATGGGTCCCAGCCCGCATCATATTATTTCATGGACGGTTAGAATATAGATGGTGGACCCTATTCATCTTGGGGGTCCCACTTAAATAGGTTAGGTTTGGTCAATTTGAGAGGTCTATGATCATTTGATCATTTGATCTTTATCAATCAATTCATGGGTCCCGGCCCGCATCATTTGATTTTATGGACGGTTAGAATAAAGATGGTGGCCTCCATTCATCTGGGTCCCACTTAAAAATATTTGGTCAATTTTTTAGGTCTACGATCATTTGATCATTTGATCGTTTTAAATCAATTCATGGGTCCTGGCCCGCATAATATGGTTTTATGGATGGTTAGAATAGAGATGGTGGACCCCATTCATCTAGGGGGTTCCACTTAAATAGGTTATGTTTGGTCAATTTGTGAGGTCTATGATCATTTGATCTTTATCAATCAATTCATGGGTCCCGACCCGCATCATTTGATTTTATGGACGGTTAGAATAAAGATGGTGGACCACATTCATCTGAGTCCCACTTAAAAAATTTTTGGTCAATTTGTTAGGTCTACTACGATGATTTGATCCTTTGATCTTTTTAAATCAATTCATGGGTCCCATCCCGCATAATATGGTTTTTTGGACAGTTAGAATAGAGATGGTGGACCCCATTCATCTGGGGGGTTCCACTTAAATAGGTTATGTTTGGTCAATTTGTGAGGTCTATATTATTTGATCCTTTGATCTTTATCAAGCAATTCATGGGTCCATCCCGCATCATATTGTTTCATGGATGGTTAGAATATAGATGGTGGACCCCATTCATCTTGGGGGTCCCACTTAAATAGGTTAGGTTTGGTCAATTTGAGAACTCTATGATCATTTGATCATTTGATCTTTATCAATCAATTCATGGGTCCCGGCCCGCATCATTTAATTTTATGGACGGTTAGAATAAAGATGGTGGACCCCATTCATCTGGGTCACACTTAAAAATATTTGGTCAATTTGTTAGGTCTACGATCATTTGATCCTTTGATCTTTCTTAATCAATTCATGGGTCCCATCCCGCATAATATGGTTTTATGGACGGTTAGAATAGAGATGGTGGACCCCATTCATCTGAGTTCCGCTTAAATAGGTTAGGTTTGGTCAATTTGTGAGGTCTATGATCATTTGATCTTTATCAAGCAATTGATGGGTCCCAGCCCGCATCATATGGTTTTATGGTTGGTTAGAATATAGATGGTGGACCCCATTCATCTTGAGGGTCCCACTTAAATAGGCTAGGTTTAGTCAATTTGAGAGGTCTATGATCATTTGATCTTTATCAATCAATTAATGGGTCCCGGCCCGCATCATTTGATTTTATGGACGGTTAGAATAAAGATGGTGGACCCCATTCATCTGGGTCCCACTTAAATACATTAGGTCAATTTGTTAGGTCTACGATCATTTGATCTTTCTTAATCAATTCATGGGTCCCATCCTGCATAATATGGTTTTATGGATGGCTAGAATATAGATGGTGGACCCCATTCATTTTGGGGGTCCCACTTAAATAGGTTAGGTTTGGTCAATTTGAGAGGTCTATGATCATTTGATCATTTGATCTTTATCAATCAATTAATGGGTCCCAGCCCGCATCATATGATTTTATGAATGGTTAGAATAGAGATGATGGACCCCATTCATCTTGGTCCCACTTAAATATATTAGGTCAATTTGTTAGGTCTATGATCATTTGATATTTCTTAATCAATTCATGCCTCACCAAAAGAATAAAACATTTGAAAAAAAACATAAAGATCAAATTAGCAATAAAAAAAAGGACTCACAAGTTTACTAATTAATAAATTTATTAAAAATAATTCAATATCAGTCTGTGCATTTGGTGGTTTCGTGGTTATCCACGGGGTTTTGCTAGTATAAATTAAAGCAAAGGGGGAGGTGGGCTGTGAGGTGCCACCTCATCCCTAAAAAGTCTCTTATTTCAGAGAAATATGCACAAAAAACCCACATTATTTTAAGGTGCCACCTCACTTTGGGCTACTCTTTCTCTCCTAAAACCTCTCTCATAAGAGATTTTTATGAACTTTTGAATTTGGGTCCTATTTATTGCCATTATCCAAATTATAAGTAAATCTTTATAGTCGGTTTGTTTTCTTTTCCTTAGATCTTCAATCGTCAATGGGTCTCACGTTAAATATGTTTTGTGGGCCCTACCGATGAATGAAATCCAAGCTGTTGCTCATTTACTTTCCTTTCGTATTAAATATATTTCAAGATTGGACTCTATCTAGTATTGGATGAAATCCCAATGACCTTCTCTTAACTCCTTTTTTCAAAGAGTGGGCCCCACTGATGGAGGGAGGCAAGCCTGTGGGCCGTTGTTTGGTTTCTTAATGGATGCAAATCAATTAGTGGGCCTCGCACATTTAACTTATTTCTGCAGTGGGACCCTCTCATTGATTAATATAGCTCCTTTACATGTGGGATTGGTAACCTGAGACAATATCTACAGGGTCCTACGGTCCCCACTAAAATTGTCGAGATATTTGATCAAGACTTTGTATATGGATTATGGACCCATATCTTTCAATTTCCATATAATATTAAGCAGTAATCATGAAGGACTTGTATCCCAATATAAATGTATCGATACAATACAAAGATTAATATGGTAAATAATTTATTATTATTATTATTAACCATCTGATTTCATGGGCATGCTTGGCCCATCGCTACAATCAAACCACACAGCTTCTCTATTGTCCCACACATGGCATACTTGTATGTACGTGAACAATGAGAAGGGTATGGACTGTGCAGTGCCATCAACAAAGCCTCTGGTGAAGCGGCTTGGAAGAACAATGCCCAAACTACTGGGTCCCACGTATACAAGATTTGTTCATGTGGTCTCTGATTAAATTATGCCTTTTATCATATCAATCGCCATGATCAAATTGCAACCGTTGAAAAATAAAATCGTCAATATCATTAAAAAAGATTTGGAACACATGTCACAATACAATGATTGTAGTGTGCGGTGGGTGAGATCTAACCGTGTGATCGCAATTAGATGGCAATAGAGTAAATATTCATTTTCCTTGAAACCTTGGCCCACCCATCATGTGTCTTGGAGAAACTATTTTTGAGACTCACAAGAATGCTCCCTCCATCTCAAAATTCATCTAAAATATTATATTTAAATTATTATGCCCATCTTCAATTTTTCTATTTTAATATTATAAATAATTATGTAATTTAAAAGACATGACAACAACTAGCTTATATCATATTTCTTTTTCTTCTTTCTAAAAATCACAGGAAAAGAAAAAATGGGTGGAGATTTATAATTTTGAATTTGGTTTGTAGGTTTTGTAAGTTTATTTTAATTTTTTTCTTTTTTTTGTAGAATCTTGATGCATCGAATATCAATGATGATAGATAAATAGATTTGTTTCTCTTAAAAAATTTTATTTGTTTCTCCTTTCTCTTTTTTATCTTAAGATATTTTCAGAAAAAATTTAAATTTTAATAATATTTTTTTTTGGGACCGGGCTTAGCACGGGCCTTTTGCTCCAAAAATTCTCTTTATCCCTATGCTCTATCTCATAAAGTCTCTCAATCACTATCCCATAAAATCTCTCTTTTGCTACAATTATTCTCTCTCTCAGTACACCATCTATCTTTCATCCTCTTAAGATTGTCATCTTTTTATTTTAATATTTCGGGCCCACCTTTCTACAATTCATACTGATAGATTTTTCATTAAAAATATTATTTTCCTTTAGTTTCCAAATACAACTCTATTCTATTCAAAGATTGTCACATGTGAACAAAAACCAGACCTGACCTTCTGGTAGACCACCTCATGGATGGGCTTGTGATAAAAATATTTTGAGGTTGGAGTTTTTTGGTTGAATCTTATAGGCATCCTTTTCTGATCTGATTATATAGATATATGACCATTGGTTTGGCCCGTATGGACTCATAATTAAGAGATATATACATTGATCCAAGGTGTGCCAATTATTATTAGGATCAAATAACACTAGCCCGTGTTTTTAAAGTCTCACAATTTATGGCTTTTAAAGTTAAGATGTTTATACATTTTTTAAAAAAATCTAGAGCTAAAAAATGGTTTGATCAGTTTTAAAATGATATTGGTGCTACTTCAAAGGGGAAGAGAAGAAGTTTATGTGGAGGGATTGAAATGACCATTGGCCTATGGGGAAATAAAAAAAAATGATGGATTTGTGCAATGAGAGGATTGCACATTTTTATGATTTTCTTTGTTAACAATATTATGTTGTTTGGTGTGATGTATTTTCCTTGCATAGAAGAAAAACATGAATCATTTTTCCTTAATAGAGTGGACTTTGATTTTCTACGAAAATACAAAATTCCATTCTTATGAGGAAATAAAAATTTGCAGAAACTAGAATGCTCTTGTTGCATAAACAAGTCCAAATGGGGTGGCTTTGTTTTATTGGGCTATGAAATTATCAATGGGTAACAAAAAATTGAATGCATTTCTCATTACTAATATTATATATATTAACAAAATTCTCTTTTCTATATCTTTTTTAGTAATTATTGTTGTTATTATTATTTTTATGTTGTTGTTGAATGAATTTTTTTTAGCTTTATCTTTGTAATAGTTTATTGCTGATGTTGACCACTTATATTTATGATTGAAGATATGTTGATTGTTTTTATATATATATGCATGAATATATGCTTATATGTTTATAATTAATTTTGATATCTCATAAATTCAAAATGAATATCTTACTTTTTGCCCCGGGCTAAGCACGGGGCGTTGTTGCTAGTTTCCAGTTAAAGGAGTTTTTAAGTCCTTTTGAGTCAAAATATTCTTAGAAGGTCCTAAAATGTAATTTAGAGATTGGTTTAAGGGTTCTTATCTACACTGGATTTTTTAAACTATTTTTGACAATTTTTACTATTTTGGGGATTCTTTTTGCTAAGGAAAAAAAACTACCTTAACCTGAAGAATAATAAATACGAGACATGTGATGATTGAGCATGAGAACCATATATAGCCTCATTACCTAACAAGCCAAGGAATCCACAATTTTTACGGCACTTGTCCATATCTTGGACTTCACAAGTGTTTTGTTCGAGAGACTTCCAAAGAGAAAGGGGTCTCTAACCATCCTCCCTTGCATGTTGTCTCCTGATGGTAATTACTCTTCCACTATTCAGGAAGTAAGTTATAGGTTATATATAGTTAAATCTCTCTAAATTAATAGCCTTGGAACTGACAAAATCTATTAATTTAGAGAGATATTAAATAATCAATAAATTAATAATTTATTAAATTATTCATTAATTAATAACTTATTAATTTATCAAACTATTATTTATTTTCTTAAAAAATTCAACAAAATATTTATTGTTGTACCTTGTTCAAAGGGTTGAATTATCGTAATGGAATGGATGCCGAATACCTCTTGAACTACCCTGGAGAGAATAACACAATTTTAGAGATGTTGACTGATGAGGAGATGATTGAGAACATCATAAGGAAATGAGCAAAGTGATGAAGTTGAAGATGAAAGTGATGCTATGGAGCCGCCTTCACGAAAAGAAGCTCTCGAAGTAGCAAAGACATTGAATAATTTTTTATTGCACCATGAGAAGATAACACCAGAAATTCTTACCATGTTAAGAAAAGTCCGAGATGTGATTCAAGGTGACATAAATTTCAAGAAGCAACAAGTCACAATTGATTCATTCTTTATGAAGTCATCCTAAATGTATAATCAATTACATATGTATTAAGGCATTATTAATTTATATATTGCATGGGGTCTATATGAATTCTCAAATTTTGATTATCTTATAAATTTAGCGAATTATTAATTTAGCATGTTGTCCCCAAGTCGGGACCGGAAAAAAATATTATTTTGGCGAGGTTATTAATTAATCGGGTATTAAATTATCGAGGTTCTACTGTATAAGACATTATTATGTTAGATGCATGAAGGGTTGAATTTCTTTTCATATGAAGGCATTAAACTCGTGGGCCATAGATGAAGGAGTTAGGTGCATGGGATTGAGGTCAAATTTGATACTTGGGGTGGTCCCCTATAGATCTTTCCACCGGATGGGACCCACAAATAATCCCTATAAAAAGCTTTCATGGTGACTTTGTGAGAAGAGTTCCCACTAGAACAAAGCCCTTGTTAATAATATGAAATTTAGTTCTATTTAGGGTCGGCCAGTTTGGCAATAACTATTAAAGTAAAAGTGATGTAAAAGCATCAAATCTAGAGAGAATAAAATATAATAAGGTTATGATGGTATTTTATATTTAGTGGATTGGTAGGGAATCTTTTTGACTTTTTATGTAAAAAGGTTTTTTTTTTTTTTTTTTTGGAGACGGGAGGTTGTTTTTTTACTTATATTTTTTTTTAAAAAAGAAAGAGGAAATTTTGAATATGTGTACTTTTGATATGACACCTTATTTGAAAAGTGGAGGCTTTACATTACTTTTACTAACCTAGTAAATTGCCAAACGGGCTCGGGTTTTCCAGTCTTTTCCTTATGGATTCAAGGTTTTATTATTAGGTTGATGGTGATAATCTTCTCCCTAATCCTTTTGTGCCTTTTGTTGTACCATTCAGGGACGGATCTATGTAGGGGCGATGCCCCTCCCTAATTTTTTGACAATCTCATATGGGAAGAGGTGTTTTAAATCTTCTCTATGGGTAGTTTTGTCTTTTTTCTACTTTTGTCCCTCCTTACTTTTGCTACAACCAAGTTATGAAAGAGTGCTGCTACCTACACACTTCGTTTTACTCTCCACACACTGCAATAGATTTTGACTAAAATGCCCACTTGTAAATTTCCAAAATGTCTGAACTTCAGCCCTCCCAGTCTAATTGAAATGTTATCTACACACTGCCTTTTTTCCCTCCAAAGTGAACGTATGTTAAGGGTTTACTTCGAGCATTCATCACTCCTCTCCACTTGCTTCCATTTAGTGTGTGCCATGCATCATGAAATGAAGATAAGTTTTCGACTTTTCCTGCATTTTACTGATATCTACGTCCCCCCCTCCTTTTCATCTTCTCTCTCGGTTTAAAGCCTCATTTCAAAGTTGATACTCGCTTTGCTAGCATTCTTAATCAATGGACGAGCGAAAGGACAAGCAGATGATGTCTCCTGATCATTCTAGCAGCGTTGAGGTAAGCATATTCATCGCGACTGCTGTATTGGGCAGAAACGTTCCGTTCGGCCCTGCATGTCCGACCGAATGTCCTTTGCGCGGCCCTGCAAGGCCGACCAGAGGTACTTTGCGCGGCACTACAGTGCCGAGAAGAAGTAAAAAATGCTGACATGAATGACCGAAATTAGGGAAACTATGCGGACATGCATGACTGAAAATAAGGACATTATGCGATGGTTTAGGTCCGAACAATTTAATTTTGTCCCAGATATTCAGAGCCGTGCAGTTGTGTCATTTACATACTCTAACAAAATTGTTTCATAGCAGTTTCATGCGCCTACTGAATGCAGCAAGGTTGGCTCGGAATGTGTGGTCGACTATAGTAATGAGTTTATCACTCAAGAAGTAATTAATCGAGATGTATCATTCGATATTTAAATTGATGTAGTCACTTGGTTCAATATAATTTTGTTTGGTTTTGTGCAGATATTCACAAGCCGAGAAGCCCTAATTGATTGGGCTCGTGAGGTTGGGAAGAGAAATGGTTTCATTATTGTGATTAAGACATCAGCAGCGCCCAACAGGAGAAATAAAAAACCAAGGCTCACCCTTGGGTGTGAGAGGAGTGGGTCTTATAGAGACACGAGGATAACTAAAGACGGGACCTGTGGGAAGAAATTGAAGCAGACTGGTTCGAAACAATGTGGATGCCCATTCACGTTACAAGGCAAAGTGGTTGGCTCAAATGAGGAATGGATGTTGCATGTAGTGTGTGGTGTGCATAATCACCCTGCTGCAGGATTTCTGGAAGGGCACTCATTTGCAGGGAGATTAACAAAGGAGGAAACTTCATTGCTGGTAGACATGTCCAAGAATATGGTTCGGCCAAAGGATATCTTGGTGACACTGAAACATAAAAATGAGTTAAATGTAAGCACAGTGAAGACGATTTACAATGCATGTCAAAGGCATAAAGTTGCGGAGAGGGCTGGACCTCTTGCGTGCATTTCCTCATATGTTGATCATGGACTGCACCTACAAGACCAATCGGTATCGAATGCCCTTATTAGAGATTGTTGGGGGTACATCCACATAGAAGACTTTTTCGGTATGCATTGTATATCTCCAGATTGAACACGAAGACTGCTACTCATGGGCTTTGGGTATTTTACGTCAGGTTATTGGCGAGGGTGTTCTTCCTAGTGTTATCGTCACTGACAGAGAGATAGCCTTAATGAACGCCATATCTATTTTTTTCCTCGGCGCCAAACATCTTTTATGCAGATGGCATATCAGCCGAAATATCCTGGCTAAATGCAAGAAGTTGTTTGAGACGAAGGAAAAATGGGACCGGTTTATCTTCATCCATAGAGGAACATTACAATCTGCAATTCAACTTATATCTAAAGGAGTTCATCACCTATCCGGCAACACTTCATTATGCTAGAGCGTCTTGGTTAGATGCGTATAAGGACAGATTTGTGGCTGTCTGGACGGACAAGGTCATGCATCTTGGGAACATTACTACAAACAGGGTGGAGAGTTCACATGCACAGTTGAAGCGGCAGCTTGGATCAAGCTAGGGGACTTTTGAAGACTCTTGGATGAAGATACACAACCTATTGCTGCTGCAACATACAGGCATAAAAGCATCATTTGAAAAAAGTAAGACGGTTGTGCAACACAAT
The DNA here is from genome assembly GCA_012931725.1 of Litsea cubeba. NCBI lineage: Eukaryota > Viridiplantae > Streptophyta > Magnoliopsida > Laurales > Lauraceae > Litsea > Litsea cubeba. Next base: position 76,185,827 of record CM022947.1, read on the forward strand.
TTCAAGCCTTCCGAATTCAAAGAACTTTGTGTGAATATTTCTATAAGTGCATTAGAAAAAATCTTGGCCGAGACGAAACGAGCCTCGTCAATTGGTATTGATAGAGATGCTTGTGGCTGTGTACTTCGACAGACACATGGTTTACCTTGTTCTCATGAGATTGCAGAATACATAAGTGCTGGGCGCCCTATTCCTTTGGATTGCACGCATATGCATTGGCACAAGCTTGACTTACTATCTACCGCTTTTGACCAGGACTCCAGTGTCAATTTGGATTGCATGCCAGAGATAGATTTAATTGTTGAACAGTCCAGGGGCTTTGATTCGAGAAAGAAGTTACAGATCTTGGGTAAGCTTAGGGAGCTTGCAAAGCCTGAGACGACCTCACTGATTGGGCCAGATTCGAAAACTAAATGTCGGGGGCGTCCCAAACTGAAATTACATAATTCTACTAAACGTGAACCCCCTTCCTTTGAATATGTCGAATCAGCTCAGGAGAGTTACTCTCCTGTCTTGAAGATGGAAGAGAATATTGTCAGCAGTGGGGCCTCCTTAGTGCCCGTGAAGAAGCTGATTCCTAAGCAAGAGGTCAGTCGCACCCAAAATTTGAAGCCAGTTTCTTATATTAACACATTCCCAGCTGGTTTAAGGCCTTATATTCATCATGTAAAAGATGTCAATGCGGATGGCAATTTTGGCTTTAGAGCCATTACAAGGTTGATGGGACTTGGTGAGGATTCGTGGCAACAGGTATGGAAAGATCTTTCTAGAGAGTTGGTGGCTCATGTAGAGCACTACAGACAACTATATGGATCGTACCAAAGGGTTGATGAACTTTTCGGCATCATATCGTACCATGGGGATTGCCCTCCATATGATCGGTGGATGACGATGCTGGGCATGGGACATCTAATTGCTTCGCACTATAACGTTGTCCTATACCATTTGTCAAATGAGCAGTGCCTGACTTTTCTTCATCTTCGATAGGTCCCTATTCCTACTCCTGCTAGGTGGGAGATCGCAATCGATTTTGTCAATCAGAACCACTTTGTTTAGGTGATAATAGTAGATGCATAGATTCACCTTTCTTATTTTGCCTGAAATGTCGTGACTCACTTGAACTCCTTGTTATACGTAGGTTTTCCTCGTACAAGGTCATCCAATTCCACCTATTGCTACTAACTGGATTCGTCACCATCACCCTTCTGCAGATGGTTGGGATACAGCTTATCAATCTCGGATCCAACTTTTTTGAGAAATTATCAATCCATCAGTTGCCACATGCGAAACCATCAATTTGGAATGATTGTTATATTTTATAAGGATGTACAAGGATCAAATTTTTTAAGAGCTCAATGTAATTGAGCATTGTCGTATATTTTCTTCCACATTTTTTTTTGCAAGAACATTCCATATATATCTTCATAGTGAATGGCACATCATTTAAGATGTAGTTGCTAACTGCAAATGACAATTTCAACTGAATGGTCCTGATATGACGGAAAATAGTTTGATCGGCCGTGAGACGCCGAGCACAATCTATGGTCTCGGCCCTGAGACCCCGAGCAAACACTATGGTATCGGCCTTCAAATGCCGAGCATACTCTATGGTCTCGGCCTTCAAATGCCGAGCAAACACTTTGGTCTCGGCCTTCAAACGCCGAGCAAACACTTTGGTCTCGGCCCTAAGATTCCGATCACGACCAATGGTTTCGGCCCTGAAACACCGAACACATCCATTATCAACTTGGACAATACCAATTTACAGGACTACATCATCCATTTCATCTAAATGCTATGTAAATAAAAGAGACTATCATTTTACATTAATACAAACTGCAACATTAAAAGGATATCCATAAAGAGGACAATAATGTATGTCAAAAGTTTTACATGTACAATCTTTGTTACCAAAAAATAATGTTGAATTGCAGATTACAATCTTACAAAAGAAGTACTTCAACCAGAACCATAAAAAAAATACATAGAAGTATGCTAAGTCCACATCCTAGACCCCACATCTCCCTCTGCGGTTGTAAGTGCATGTCTCGCTCCGTGGCGGTCTATGAACAAGATCTTCCGGATCGGCTCCATCTAAGACCCTTTTGACATCCTCAATTGCCGCGTACAAGGCATCGGGATCTCGGACACTCAGACTATGCCCTCTCCTTAGAATCATTTGAATAATACTTTGGGCATTCACGATTAGCTGTTAATTAACCACATAATGCACAAATTAGTCAGTATGTTCATTTGGTTATACTTAATACAATAAATATGCTCGTCAGGCTTCGTACCAAACGTGGATCTATAGAAGAGCTGCCCTGAGAATGTAAAGGGTTCTGAATTATTGTGTGCAACACCCGGAGGAACCATTCCATATAATTGGGTGCACAGTCCCATGGGTGCGCCGCGGGCACACCGCGCTCCATCGGAGACAAGTAATTGTAAGCGATCCGATACTGATTTGCGGTCGCACCCCTAGTGGCGCGTTGTGGAGCTAGTGGAGAGGGGGGAATGCATTGGAACCTACGAAATTGCCTAAGCACACGATCAAGATGATATGGTTCAACGATGTCCATGCACTTAAGACAGCCAGTATAATAAGCAACCTCGTGGAAGGGGTGATCTGCCCTGTGCTCTTGGTAGGGGTCCCACACCACCTGCAACATTGATCAACAAATGCATTAGTTAAATTGTACGGTTCTCATTAACTCAAAAAGATTATTTATAATTTATAAGACCTTACCTCATGGGAACCAAGATCGTCAAGTGCCTTTCGTAATGATTGCAGGTTGGACATTTGGTCCCCAGACTCTCTTCGTGGCACCCAGTGATGCACCCGCGGTCAATTTTCTGTATATGTGCGGTTTTGGTGAGGCCTACAACTGGGGAAATGCTTGTAAATCCATGCCTTTAGTAGAGTAAGGTATCCTGCAATCTGCCTGACTCCACTCCGAGTAGCAAACCCCAACTGTCGGTATAGGTACGCAAGCGCAGCAGCTCCCCAAGCATATGTGCATGCCTCATCGAAGTTCATTAGCAGCCTTAGATAGACCACTGGGACCCTCGTGCCACTCTTGTCTATGAATAGTGTACAACCCAAGATATACAATAGATATGCTCTTGCGGCATGCCTAATGTGCTCTTCTGGATCCGCATCGGTGACATCTTTATATAGGTCCCTCGGCCACTCCAATCTAACTGACAAGCCTCACACACCTACTAACTCTTCGTGTGCCTGCTGGGATGTGACCCCAAGACCATGCTCTACAAGTGTCTTTGACCGCTCAAATGACAGTTGCTCCACTGATGCAGATTTTTCAGTGACCGGGATCCCTAGAATGGTGCTCACGTCATCAAGGGTAATCGTCATTTCACCAAAAGGCATGTGGAATGTATTTGTCTCAGGCTGCCAACTTTCCACAAATGCTGACACCATGTTCTTGTTGATGGAACGATAAGATGTCGACACCAATGGAGCCAACCCCGAACAGCCAATGAGACGATTAAAAACGGTATTCTGCATTCCCTCTGAATTCCATGCCCATTCACTGATTTTCTTGCCATGGCTTATGCATTTAAGTGGCGGTCTCTCCTGCAAAACGGAAAAAAAAAACCAAATTAGTGGAGGTTAGTAAGAACTTAAAACATATTTACCAAGATTAATCACAGACCTGCTGCTGCCAAATACTTGCAGCAATATGCGTCCGAAAACTAGGTAGCAGGCTCAAACTTGTTGGCCCCCCGGGAATTTCTCCAGTCCCATCATGAGCAACAGTTGCACTTTGTTCACGTACTTCTTCTGCCTGTTCGGAGACTTCGGTCTCCACTTCGGCTTCGGGTTGTTCTTCAACTACTTCTTCATTACCCTCGGAGTCATCAGCAATAAACCTCTGACGGAGTCTCCTGTTCGACGCTGTGGGTCGAATCCTAGAGGTCCTAAAGGTATTGGGCACATCCATATATCTGAAAAAAAAATCATCAAGACATAGTTCAGCATTGAGTCATAGCCCGTTCGGCCCTGACTATCCATGTGGAGATTATGCTCTCGGCGTTACATGGCCGATAAAATGTTTTCTACTCAGACCCACAATGCCGAGAAAATGTTTTATACTCGGACCCATAGTACCGAGTTTTTTAGTTTTTTACGGATCGTGCAGTCTGAAGAGAATGTCTTCTTTCAGATCTACAGAGTCGAACGGGATCGTCACAGACACATTGAAATGATGACGATGGCTGGATAAATGGAGGAGACAAGGGCGCATGAGGGAGGATAAATATGAATAAACCAAATCTTTGATCTTAAAAGAAAACTACAAGCATTTCTAATCAAGCAAAAGGTATCGAAATCACTCAAAGAGGTTGGAAAATCGACGATTCACAATAATGCAGTTTGAAGAACAAGGCAACAAGAGCACATAGTGGTGGCTGAACAGGAGGAGGTGCGGCGTTCACGTCCGGGTGAGAGAGCTTGTCAAGATCGCCTTTGACGTGGGGGGTGCAGTGAAACGGTGGTTTACAGAGTGAAATGGGAGGGAAGAATGCAGCGTGTAGGGAGTATTTTCATCGAGTCCAGCGTGCAGGGAAGAATGGGTATTTTAGGGAAATTGCAGAGTGTAGAGAGAAAAAGTTGAAAAATTCTTCACTGAAGACCACTGTGTAAAGAGATGCAGTGTGTGGAGAGCAAAACGCAGTGTGCAGGTAGCAGCTTTCGTTATGAAATTACAAGAGAACCTCATGTTAGAGCTGTCTTTTTATTTCTCCCTACGAGGCAAGTTTATCTCCTCTTTCTTCTCTTCTTTGAACTCATTTGAGTTGGTTCTCAAGTATAGAAATACATAGGAATTCTTCATCCCATTTTCCTTTTGTTTCTTTTATCTTATCTTATCTTTTTTTGTTGGTTGAGTTCAATTAATGCTCTTTTATGAATATTTAAATGTATATATTAACTTTCTTCCTCTTTGATGAATATATTTAAATGCATATATTATTTTCTTCATATCTTGTGTATTTTTTTCAAATACAATTACTTCTTGTTATTCATTTTTTTAAAAAAATCTGCCAAGATAATTGATTTGGATTAGATTGGATTGAAAATCTAAGGCTATGTAAATGAATAGTTGGAATTGCAATAATGATGACCCATAGATCAAATGAAGGTAATCTTTATGATACATCCATTTTTTTTTACTTATAAGTTCCATTATTTACCACTTGTGGCCCTCCCTCTTATTATAGGTTACAACTGTCAACAAAAGAGTGCAATGAATGTACTACCTATCTTTTGATTCTTTTGCATATCCAAAAATCACTAGCACATGATTGATCGTGTCCGTAAAATATTGTACAAAAAATAAAGTTTTACACAAATTAAAAATAAAAAAAGTAAAAATGGTAAAAAAGGGGTCGCTAATTCTCATTTGTGATTGACAAACGTTGATGTAATTGAATGGGCTAATTGATTTATAAGTATTTATGTCAATACAACTTGTTACTTTTTTATACATGTTAATTTTTTTCTTTCTTACCCCTTTAGATGAAATTCTTGGCCCCGTCACTTGTACCATTTATATAGGCACACGAAATAAGATTCTTTAATCACTTGATCTTCTACAAGAATAGATATTAAGGAATACCAATAAACAATATCTCAATAATAACTCAGGTAATTAGGCGTACCTTTGGCCAAACTAGGCTCAATTATTGCTATCATGGATATTGCAAACCCCCAAGATATAAATCTCTAATAAGCTTCATCTCCACCAAAACATCTGCTATAGCCATTCGGTCCTTCATAGATATCATTGAACATGCTACACCCACTTTGATTGTAGAAATTAAGCACATTTCAAGTGTGCTTTTTGGATATGTTTGAGTTTGGTTTTCATCAAGACCTTCCACTTCTATTTAGAGCAACTTAATTTGATTGGCAATCTCCATCACTCGCTCGGGGAAAAGCCAGCTTAGCAGATTGATGAAGGCTTAGACTTCCATGAAACATCTCATCAGTCGGTTTCTTTCATGTGAACATCTCTAAAAGAATGATACCATAACTATAGACGTCTCCAAATGTAGACACTTTGCTACTCTGCCATTATTCCGGATTTTCTCAATTAGGAATCAATTCAAGAAAAGAATGCGACGCGTTTTGGAGATTCAGTAATTTGAATTTTCTTCCATTAAACTATAAAATTTCCACAAACTCAATGTTCTAGTAAATAAGTAGCAAAAGAGGCAAATTCCATAGATTAAGCTAGATAAACTGCAAAACAACAAAAGGAATTTTCCTTAAGCACCACTCTTTTTTTAGATTTATGATGAATGACCTACCTCACATTTGTAGACAAATAACAAAATTGTTTTACTAGCTTGTCAATAAAGTTAGACTACAGTGGTAGCGATGGCAACGGGGCGGGGAGGGGCGGGGCAAGGCGGGGGCGGGTATTCCCTTCCCATCCCCATCCCCGAACCCCATCCCCGCTATTTGGGGTTCGGGGAATCCCCGAATCCCATCCCGACGGGGACGGGTAACACCCATACCCGATCCCGACCCCGCACATTACACCAAAAAAAAATTTTTTTTTTTGGAGAGAAATCAGATATCATTCAAAATAAGGAGAATTATAAATTTACAATCAGCCATCATAATATACAATCAAATTTAGCAATTTTAGTTGCACCTTAGGCGTGCAGCCCACACCCACAAACATCCCTTGTGCGTGTTTCGTGCAGCGCACAAAGGCACTAATCTTAGGCGTGCTGCCCACAAAATTTCCAAATCTTGATTAATAGACAATCAAGATTTCCACAATATTGTCGGGTCGGGTTCGGTGCCGGATATGGCACTACCATACCCGACCCACCCCCGGGCTGGGGGGTTTGGGTGGCACCCGAACCCAGTCCCATACCCGAATTTCAAGTCGGGTCCCCGCGAGGCCCCGGACCTGCGAGGATTTTTGCCATCCCTATATAGTGGTGAAAGAATGGATGTTATAGAAAAATTTGCTACTTGAGTCTTAACATAATCCTCAACATAAATAGTAGTATATACTCATCTAACATATGGTTCTCATTTAACAAATGATTGGTTAATGGATTTAATGAACTTTTGTATGATAGTGTACAAGTCAAATATTTTTCGAAAAAAATGTTAAATCTAACAATATTTGTTGATAGTTTCAATTTATCATTGTACCTTGTCCCTTTGAAGGAGTATATTTCTTCCTTTTTTTTCTAGAAACTCTGTGGTGTTTAACACAATAGAATTCAAAAGATGCAATGTTAATATTATCCCCAAAAAGAATAATATTCTCAAATCATCCAAAAAATTAGTGGATGGATATGATTTAATGAATTTAAGTCAAATTTTTATGCTTTGTTGGATGGATATGATTTGATGAGTTTAAGTAAAATTACCTTGCTAAAGCATAGAACCAATTTGTTAAATAAACAACTTTAGCATATTATGATAATTTTACTCCATTGACTCAACTTTCCATGTTATCCTTGTCAATTTTTTTTGGTAATTGTGGGATTTGTTAATAAATGTACAAATGTTTGTTATAATCATTTTGTTTATTCATCTAAAATTCATGATGTTGTTCAAGGCATGGAAATTTATCAAAGGTTATAACTAAAGCATGCTATTAACAAAAAAAAAAAAAAAAAAACATAAGAGATGAATGCTTGTTACGTGGAGCAACATATCCAATAGTGCCTCTTATGCCAGATGAGTTGGTATGGTTTTGAGAGCAACTGTTGGTAGCTTCGGAAAGAAACCTTACTAACCCAAAATCACCAACATGGGCAATCATGTTGTCATCAAGAAGAACATTGCTTGGTTTTAGATCGCAGTGAACTATTGGTTTCTTGCAAGAATTATGAAGATAATTCAATGCAGAAGCCACATCAATAGCTATATTTAGCATTTGAATAAAGCTTAATTTCTTGGATTGATGTTGCTTGTGTATATCTGGGCGCAACCATTGATCCAGATTCCCATTAGCCATGTACTCAAAAACCAACGCTTTGAAATCATCACCTTTAGAATCCATGCTTGAGCAAACGGTAAGGACTCTAAGAAGATTTCGATGCCGAACATTTCTCAAAGCTTTACATTCAGCAATAAAACTCTTAGAAGCTCCCGGATGTTGAAGATTAAGCACCTTGACAGCCACAATAATCCCAATGCAATCTAGAAATGTTTTATAGACATGACCATAACTTCCTATCCCAATCAAATTGGCCGAAGAAAACGAATTAGTTCCTTTACAAAGATCTCTATAAGAAATGTTCAAAAGTTGTTCCTCCAAGGGGTATGTTACTGGGTCTGAATGTGAATGCTTCTTTGATTTCCTCATACAGAAATAAAGGAGGGAGAATAGAAAAACATAACCATAGAACCGAACCAACAATTATTGCAATTATAGCTCTTGGAGAAAAGTGCCTCCTCTCTTCCTTACTATCTTGGCTTGGGCACCTGTGAAGCAAAAAGTGATGGACTGCCCCCACAGAGCTCTCTATTGCCAATGATAGAAACTTCACTTGCATTCTTAGAATATTCCTTCTTGTAGTACTTCCCCCTCAAAATTATTGTAAGATATGTTTAGATATTTTAGATAAGGAAGCTTTTGAAGATACTCTGGAATTTTACCCTGAGAAGTTATTGCATGAAATATCCATTCCTAGCATACCTTTCAAAGAACTCAAAGGAGGAAAAGTTCCTTGAAAGAAGTTACTCTCCATATAAAGGTTCTCCAAACTAAGACAATTATCTAGGCTTCCGGGAATTTCACCCGACAATTTGTTATCAGAAATAATTAATGTCCAGAGTCTTTTCAGGTTGCCTACTTCTGTTGGCTGGGACCCGAATAAAGAATTCGCCTTTAGATTGAGAATTTGCAGAGTTGCAATGCTAAAGACTTGTTTGGGTATATAACCGTGTAGATGATTACAAGCAAGGTTTAACTGTTTGTAGCCGATGACAATTCTCCAGAGTTGAAGGTATGCTTCCTAGTAAATTGTTTGTAGCAAGAAGCAAGTAGGACAATTGAGTGTTGTTGCCGATGAAAGCTGGGATTTCACCCGAGAATCTGTTTTCACGCAAATTCAAAACTTGTAACTGTTTAAGCTTTCTATTAGGCTAGATATAGTTATATTTAGCCCATGTAATTAGGCCAATCATATAATTAGGAATGATTGAATGATTGGCCGTGTATTTTGGTTAGTTAAATTAGGAATAATTTTGTGTTTACTTGTTGATCAAGTTTAGGTTGTATATAAATACCTTGTGATTAATGAGAAGAGATAAAGCTTTCTTCATAGCTCTTCATGGTATCAGAGCATATCAGAAGGTGGGCCACGAGATCACCGCTGATCTGATCTAGCGTGCAGCACGTCGCCGGAGTGCAGCACGTCGCCGGAGATCTCGGTGATCGTCGCCGGAACAGAGAACTCGCCTCACCACCAAACCATCGCTGCCAGGCGCAGGTTCTGGTTACAGAACCAGAACCCGTCAGAGGAAGGAGAAAGAAGATAACTGTTGGGCCAGTTTCCAGGCCTGTTCAAATTCGGGTCAGGTCCAGCAAGAAAAAAAAAATTACATAAAGGGCGGGTACAGATCAACGTTCTTGTTTATGTTGATGATTTGATTATTTCTGGCAATAATTCAGTTTCCCTTAAAGAGTTCAAGGTCTATTTGAGTACATGTTTTCACATGAAGGGCCTTGGTGTCCTTAAATATTTTCTTGGCCTTGAAGTCGCTCGGAATCTCGAAGGCATTTTTTTGTGTCAACGCAAGTATGCCCTCGATATTATCACAGAAGCAGGACTCCTTGGCGCCAAACCGGCAGCTTTTCCCTTGGAGCAGAATCATCGATTGGCCTTAGCCGAAGGTCCTCTGCTAACTGATCCTGAGCCGTATCGACGGATGATTGGGCGTTTGATTTACTTGTCTGTCACGCGCCCGGAGCTTTCATACTCTGTTCATATACTATCCCAATTTATGCAAGCGCCTAGACAAGAGCATTGGGAGGCAATGCTTAGAGTGGTACGCTACTTGAAGAGAAATCCGGGTCAGGGCATCCTCCTTCGATCTGATAGTGCACTTTTTCTATCTGGGTGGTGTGACTCGGATTGGGCAAGTTGTCCTCTTACTCGCCGTTCCCTGACAGGATGGTTTGTTTTACTTGGCCACTCTCCAATATCTTGGAAGACAAAGAAACAACATACGGTCTCTCGCTCATCTGCCGAAGCAGAGTATCGTTGTATGGCGGCTGCTACTTGTGAGTTGAAGTGGTTGAAAGGCTTGCTACTTGATTTGGGTGTTAATCATCCCAGGGCCATGCCCTTGTATTGTGATAGTCAGTCTGCGCTATACATAGCACAGAATCCAGTTTTTCATGAACGGACGAAGCACATCGAGATTGACTGTCATTTCATTCGGGACGCTATATCCGAAGGACTCATTAGTCCCTCATATGTTCCCACTCGAGTGCAATTGGCGGATATATTTACAAAGGCATTGGGCCAAAGTCAATTTGAGTTTCTTCTCAGCCAGTTGGGCATTTGTGATCTACATGCTCCAACTTGAGGGAGGGTATTAGGCTAGATATAGTTATATTTAGCCCATGTAATTAGACCAATCATATAATTAGGAATGATTGAATGATTGGCCGTGTATTTTGGTTAGTTAAATTAGGAATAATTTTGTGTTTACTTGTTGATCAAGTTTAGGTTGTATATAAATACCTTGTGATTAATGAGAAGAGATATAGCTTTCTTCATAGCTCTTCACTTTCCAATACCCTCAGGAATCATACCTGTGAAGGAGTTGAAAGATAGGCTCAATATAATCAAGTTGAACAAATTGCCTATTCCTGAAGGGATGCTCCCGAACATCTGATTCTTCCCTAAGTAGAGCATGTCAAGATTAGTTGAGAGGTTGGCTAAGGAGTTGGGCAATGCACCTGTGAGCCTGTTTTCACTCACTGACAACTTGTTGAGAAGGCTACAGTTGGTAAGAGAAGAGGGAGAATTCATGTCCTCAGCTTCCCCACTTCCAAGTAGATTATTTTCCAAATTCAGAAATTGGAGACCTCCCAATTTTCCTAAGTTTGTAGGAATTGGTCCACTGAATTGGTTTGAGCTAAGTGCAAGTTCTTGAAGTCCTAAGGCATTGGACAGTGAGACTGGGATTGGTCCTGTAAATTGGTTTTCTCGCTGCTAAAAACTGAATGAGATTGGGAAGACTTCTGCCGAGGTCAGGTGGAAGTCTTCCATTCAGTTGGTTTGCAGTCCCAGAAAATAAACTCATAGATGTTAGATTGTAGAGTGTGGGAGGAATAGTACCAGATAGCTTATTATCTGCTATGAGTAGAAAGTTAGGCTTCTAATCTGGCCAAGCTCTTCTGGTATTTTTCCTCCCAATTCATTACCCATTAATGCGAGACGGGAGAGAGATGAAAGGTTCCCAAATGAAGTGGGAATGCTTCCTTTGAGATGGTTCTTGGCAAGATAGAGCTTAAAGAGCCTTGACAAAGAGCCTGACTCAACAGGAATCCTGCCTAAGAGCTCATTGTAATTAAGATCAATGGTTCTGAGTCTCCGACAGCGGGTCAGATTAACCGGAATTTCTCCTTCCACCAAGTTTTTGCCGAGATTGAGGTACCTGAGCTGGAACAAGGCACGTTTCTCAGAACTGGATAGAAACAATTAGGACGTGGTGAAGATTTCGATCTCGCTAGACAGACTTTGCGTACTAATGGTAAAGTCTATAGTGTTATTTGTTAGATTATTGTTAGGAATACTAACACTCTTTTGTAGGAAATGGCAGACCAAAAACTCAATCGTAAGATAATAATGGAAGTGGGTCGAACTCTAATGACGACCGTTTCAATCGACTCTTGGAAGCCTTTATGCAGTCGCAGACTGACCAGATTAAACAGAGGCAGCGAGAAAAAGAAGAACGAGCAGCTGAAAGAGCTCAAGCTGATCAAAATAGGGCAGGATTTCAAGCCCAAATTCTAGAATTAACAAATCGAGCAGCTCAACCAGTGCAAGTGGTTATGCCTCCGAAAGTAGTGGATCCGAATGACCTTTATGAAAAATTTAGGAAAATGTTTCTTCCAGAATTTCATGGCTCAGAAGACCCATGGTAGCAGACGATTTCATAGAACAACTTGAACAAATATTTGCAGTTTTCCATTGCACCCAAAAGCAGAAAGTTAGTCTGTCAACTTACATGTTTCGAGGAATAGCCCTCCAGTGGTGAAATTCGGTTAAAGCAGTAATCTAAGCAGACACCGTGACAGAAGAAGATGCATGGAAGACATTCACTGAAGAATTTATAGATAAGTTCATTCCTAAGTATGTCAAGGATCAGTGGAAGAAGGATTTTCAGAATCTCAAACAAGGTGATATGTTAGTGCAACAGTATGAACAACAGTTTATTAGGTTGGCTAAATATGCTCCTACACTCATTACCCCAGAAGAAGAAAAGATCAGGCATTTTCTCGATGGCCTTTCAGCTGATATTTACATGATGATCGAAGATAATCAGCACCCACTATTTCAAGATGATGTTAAGAGTGCATATTGGGCGGAGGGTGCGCTAAAGAAGAGAGCTATGGAACGACAGGCTAATTTGCAGCAGAATCAGTTAAGCAGTCGGCAAGTCAGAACGATCAGAATAACTCAAAGCGACAGAGATTTCAGAGTCTACCCGCAGCCAGTCTGATACTACGTTATGAGCGATGTGGAAAGAATCACTCGATAGAGCAGTGCTACAGGCAGTTAGGGGCATGTTTCCACTGTAAGCAGGTTGGACATCTGATGAAAGATTGTCCTAATGGGGGCAGTCAGTTATCAACAGCCCGGACAACGGGATCTCATGCGCCTTCACAGCAGCAGTGGAGGACAGCGCCTTAGCAGGGACAACAACAAACAGGTCCGCAGTTTCCTCGGGCGCCGCAACAGCAGCAATTTAGGGCTCCTCAGAATCAACAATTTAGGGGACAAGCTCCACAACAGCAGATGCAAGTTCAGGGCCAGCAGAGGCAGCAACAAGGAAGTCAACAGAGGCCACTTGAACCAGCACAAGGGCAACAGAACCAACCCCAGAAAGGCAGGGTGTATGCTTTTACCCATGAGAATGCAGACGGTTCAGCGGGCGTCGTGGAAGGTACCTTTTAACCTCAGTGAAGAAGCAGTACCCGCATCTCCTTCCAGAGTTATGCTAGTAATTTGGATGACCAAATGTCCTAAGGGGGAGAGAATGTGACGTTTTGATTATTTTATATATATAAATTATTTATTTTATTATTATTATATAATTGATTATATTTTAGTTAAATACGCGATTAGTCTAAGTAGGGACCACATTAGCCTTAAGTTTGGTGAGTTAGGCTTGTTGGATAAGTGTCCTAACCCATAGTTAACCCAGGTCCAATTTAGTAGTATAATTCTTTTCTAATCCAAACTCTTATCTTTTTAGAACCCAAACTCAATTATTTTTAGACTTTAAGTCAGATTACAATTCCTATTCCCTATTTATACACCACACTCTTTTATTTTCACACACAATTCTCTCTCTTCCAACTTTTTCTGGGATAGCATTTTGGGCTTTGGCAATAGGAATTCTAGACCGTCTCCCTCAACCGTGAACCTCGGGCAAGTACTTAAGCATAATTTGTATATTTAATACTTGTGTTCTTCCTTGATTTTCTTGTGGGTGCATATAGAAACCCTTCGATGCCCTCCCTTTTATGTTAATTGTTTTAATGATAGAGATCGGAGATTGGGGATCATCGCATTGTTTTTCTTATTTTATTTTTTTCTTTTTTTGTATCACTGTAGACCCACCAATACACCCAACGAGGACCGGACCTGTTTCCGGACGCAAACCATGTAGGTGTGTTTAATCCGAGTTTTTGACCAATGGGGCCCACTATCCATACACCCCTTGCAGTGCCTGATGTGAAGCCTTCTCATTCCAGGGTGGTTTTCTACTTGGACATGAATTGGAAAGAAGGGTTCTGTGTTGGATGAGGGAACGGATGACTTGGACTTGTTTTGGAAAAAGAAATACCATGTGACATAACTTTAGCACTTGTTAGTTGTTAGAGCTTTTCATGTAACCCATTAGTTTTTAGAATTTATAAAAAAAAAAGGGTTGTGTGTGGGTGTTTGACTGGCCACGGTTTTGAAAAGGGTGAAGGCCCTTGTGACATCACATGGTGTTAGGTGCGGTTAGTACTAAGACCATGATTTTCTAAAAATTAGGAAACGGACCCTGGTTATTTTATAAACTCAATTTAGACCCTTTGGCTTACTTTGAATGTGAAAAATGTTTTGGATGGAGACCTCGGGTTTCTAAAATTATAAACTAAGAATGTTATTTCTCATTATTATTTGCAAATTAATATTAAATGATATCTTAAGTTTCTAATGTGTTAATTTATATTTTTGAACTCTATTGATTGGATCATTGGATCTGAGTAAATACCGACCGGGCACACGATATATTACTAACATGGGGTTTAGTACTTTGCATGACCTCGGAGAAATCCTAGTTGATTCGAGCTCAAGCCATCTTTACTGGAAAACCCTTAATTGGGTCTATGCACCATTGATTGAGAAGGGATGTGTTGATCTATTATATATATTTAGAGATTACTGTGGTTGTTGGGTACGAGACCTTATGTTTGACCTTAGGATTGGCTTGTGATTATTCTTTTGACATTGGCGTTTGCATATATGATTGTGATTGATGTTGGTCTATTAGCTGCATACCCTATGTTGATTGGATATGGACCGTGATGTGGCTTGGTATTTGATTGAGATATTGTGGAGGTTTATTCGAATGATTTGATTGGTATTCGATTGTGGATTGTTGTGCAGCCAGCCCTTCACTTTGACTTAGATTTCTGTGTCAGAGCTTTACAAGATCATTAGGTCTATTCTACTATGATATATATATATATATTTCTATTGGGTCATATTCGAACGACTGTAGTTGTAATTGGAGGGCTGATCACCGATGTGTGCGGACACTGTAATGTCCGAATTTCGAACCGGTTTATTCGACCTACGATTACAAACCAACTTAGACGCCCCGGAGTCCCACATCGACTATAGAGAGGAAAGTGAATGGGATTATATGTAGATCTCACACCCTTACCTTGCATGAGGCATTTTGATGGGTTGAGGCCCATCAGAAACAAAACCGTGAGGCCAGTGGGCCAAAGCGGATAATATCATGTATGGATAACGGGTGGGACGTTACAAATGGTATCAGAGCCGACTCTCGACTAGTTTGAGCGTGGGTCCCCTACCGTGGTCTGGTGCAAGTGGGCGAGTTTCCATGTGGGCAGGCCAAGAGGGCTGGCAGGCTATTGTACAGGGACGTGCAGCCTTAAAGGGGTGGAATGTGACGCCCTGGAGTCCTACATCGACTATAGAGAGGAAAGTGAATGGGATTATATGTAGATCTCACACCCTTACCTTGCATGAGGCCTTTTGATGGGTTGAGGCCCATCAGAAACAAAACCGTGAGGCCAGTGGACCAAATCGGACAATATCATACATGGGTAAGGGGTGAGAGGTTACAAATGAAACGCGTCATGACAATGGGGGTAGTTCCCATCTGCCAGATATTGTCCTGCCTAACTGTCATTAGAGTGCACAGCGGAGGTTTTATTTCCCAGCCTGGCTCACTGGCCTAGCTCGAGACCGCTTTCGCCTACTGGCCTCACGGTTTTGTTTCTGATGGGTCTCAACCATGGTTTAAAATCTTGGTATCGGTCGCGGTATCGGCCGGGCCAAAAAACCGATATCGTCGCGAATATCGGTCCGTCGCGGTCATCGCGGTGTGAATTTTTTTTTAATCCAAAAAATTCGCAAAAATTTTCAAAAAATCTAGAATATTAGAAAATGCTGGAAAACAATATTTTTTTCCATTAGTAACAACAATAAATCAAAACCTCGGTCACCTTAAGTTATGAGTCTTGTTTATATCGCTGTTCGCTTTATTCTCCAGTATTTTATATCATGCAACCATTATTGATGCTCATGATCAATAAGATGAAATATCATAAATTTGACATAATGCAACCACAATTTTTGGCAAAAACTCACACTTTTTTGTTCCAAAAGTATAGATCTATTTTATACTAATCTATTTTAAACTAACACATTATCAATGCATTTGAACACTAATGTGGAAAAATGTAATTGATTTCAAGAAAAGCCCCAAATTCTGAAAATAAAAAAATTTAGACCTACACTTTAAAATACTAGATCTGGGGAAAAATAAGTGAGTAACATCAAATCTAACTCAATATAAAGCCTTTTGGTTCATGAATTAGTGTATTACACAATCTTTACTACTATATCATTCCAAACATAATAAATAGGTTTAATATCATATCTAGCAGCTTATGATAATAATAGACATCCAAGCACAAAAAAAGAAAGACAATTAGCAAAAGAGTGCTAGCTATCATGGTCAAGTAGGATCTTTTTGTCTTCTTGATTGCCACTTCTCTAAAACATGCGCTTCGCAGAGGGGATCCGGGGATATCCCCGAAAAAAAAAAAAGGATACGTAACAGCCGCCACAAAAAAAAAAAACAAGGATACGTAACGACCGCCACCAAGGATAGTCCTGCAACTCTCGTTACTTATATGGTGGCTGCTGCTCTAAGGAGTATGGAGATGAGAGGAAAGGGGAAGAAGATAAAGATGGAAAAATAGTTAAAAAAATATGTTTTTGGGGGTATTTTATATAATATCGGCCGATATTTTAAAAATATCGGCCGATATATCGTTACGGCCGAGATGAACTTCATCTCGGCCGATATATCGCGATATTTTGGTGATACGGAGGCCGATATAACCGAGACCGATATCTCAGTGAGATATCGGCTCGGTACCGGCTGATACCGGTTCATATCCGATTTTTAAAACCATGGTCTCTACCCATCAAAAGGCCTCATGCAAGGTAAGGGTGTGAGATCTACATATAATTCCATTCACTTTCCTCTCTATAGTCGATGTGGGACTCCGGGGCATCACACAAACTACCAAATTCTTAAGGGATTTCTCCATGGAGTATGTTGTTGCTAAGGTCGATTTCACGAAGCAATGTAAGGTTTGATATGAAGGGTGACAAAGGACTTACCAACTTTAGCCCAGTCAGGTTCATGACCACCACCCTCAGATCATGTGGACTGCACATGATTCCTCACCACCGGCAGACAGGGAGAGATTCATTCCATGTGCTTAAAGCATCAAGAGGATCATGCCATAGCTGGTGCTTGAAAGCAAGTAGAGCAAGTTGTTAGGTTTTTTAGTATTGGCTAATTCATGGGTTGGACAAAACTCTAGGAGTCCATTGAGTTATAATCTCATCTTAGAAAAGGACTCTGAAGATAGAAGATGGGAAGGACTCTAAGAAGAAAGTCTGAAAGAATTAGAAGAAGAAAAGAGTGCTGAATTTTCGGATCATCCGGAATGGAGTCCGCTCGAACGGTCCGAGCTTCGCTCGAGCGAACGCAAGACAGAGAGCTCAGTCGCCTGACAGAGTTGTAAATATGTTGAAATAGAACCTCATCCGCTCGAGCGGATGGTGGGTCCGCTCGAGCGAACATGGCGGCAGAGTCCAAGGAAAATTAGAAACAACTTTTCTAATTGTGCCTAAACTGCTTGTTCTAATCCTAATCGAGTTAGGTAACCTTAAGCACGTCCCAATGGCTATTTAAAGGACTCAATGGCTATTCTAAAGCTACACCTCACCTCTCAAAGTGCTGAGTTAGAGATTTAATTGAGATAATTCTTTTCTAGAGATTTATTAATGAGTTATGCTGACAAGTTCTCTAGAGCCAAAGTCTTCTGCATCCTTTGTAGAAGATTGTCTTCGTGTGTAGAAGATTTGAGGAGTCAAGTGCTGGATTGAGTCTATTGCAATCAGCGGTGTGAAGTTGTTGAAGCGTGAAGCGACACAAGGTAACTTCAGTCCTTAGGTAGGGGATATCTGGGGAGGAAATCTGAGTTTCTTGTAATTGCGAGATTCATAGTGCTTGATTATTGATCCAAATTGGATCGGTGGTTTTTTACCCGATTAGGATTTTCCACCTTATATTTGGTGTCCTTGTGGTATGTGCTTGTTGATATTATTTTCGCTGTATAGTTTTAATTATTTCTGCACACTAGTGGGCTGATTAATTGAGTGGACTAATCTAGAGATTTCGAACCATAAACTTTCAATTAGTATCAGAGCGGGTTACACTAATTTGCTGTGTTTGATCTAAAAGAATTTCTAGAATGGTGCTCAATAGAGAAAGGACATCAACTTCCAAACCTCCTTTGTTTGATGGTTCTAATTATGCATATTGGAAGCAAAGGATGATTGGATCTCTTAAGTCCATTGATGATGATGTGTGGGATATTGTTGAGAAGGGCTACTCCTTACCAACGATTGTGGTCAATGGGCAAACTGTTCCTAAACCTAAAGCCCAATGGACTAAGGATGAGAAATATATCTCCAATTGTAATAATAAGGCTGTGAATAGTATCTACAATGGAGTGTCTGCTGATGAGTTTCATAGGATTTCCACTTGCAAAACTGCAAAAGAAGCATGGAAAGTCTTACAGACAGTTTATGAGGGTACAGACACGGTGAAGCTAGCAAAATTGCAAAGGCTGACTAAAGAATTTAAAACCGTCGTGACGGAAGAAGATGAGACCTTTGATCAATTTATTACCAAGCTGAATGAGATTGTCAATTCTGTTTTCATCATGGGTGAAGAAATACCAGAAAACAAGGTTGTCAAGAAAATTCTGAGGTCTCTGCCTTCGAGGTTTGATTCTAAAGTTGATGCTATTGAAGAAAATAAGAATCTTGATACCCTCAAGGTAAACCAGCTGGTTGAGAATCTTCAGACATTTGAAGCAACCCGGTCGAATACAGGAAAATCAAACGAGAATGGTATTGCTTTGAAAGCCATCTCAGAATCAAGAAAGAAGCCTGCAAAGAAAATTGAATCTGATTTTGAATCTGAGGCTGAAGATATTATGGCTGAGTTTATGAAATGCTTCCAAAAATACTTGAAGTCAAAACAAACCAATTAGAAGAATTCAAAATCTAGGAAGAAGGATCCTGCAAAAGGAACAAAGTGTTTCGAGTGCTAAGGCTATGGTCATTATGCTAAAAGTATACTAATAAGAAGAAGGATACAAAGCAAAAGGTTCTCAACACAATTTGGGATGAAGAATCTTCTGAAGAAGAAAAGGAAGGAAGAAAGAGATCATGAAAATGATCCTTCAGATAAAGGGAAGGGCAAGTTTGTGGCGTTCATGGCTGCATCTGTGTCTGACAATGATACTGATAATGATGATGAGATGTCAGATCAAGAGAAAGATTGGGAAGAGCTGTATCATGCTACCTATGCTGATTGTGTCAAGATGACTAAGTTTGGTAACAAGATCACTATCAAGTTCAAGGCTGTTCAAGAAGAAAATTATGTACTGAAGATTGAATTAGAGCAAGCGCTTAAACATGTTCATCTCTTGAAAAGTCTGAAAAATTTTTTGGCTGAAAATTTGACTACTGATGGTGATAAATTGCACAAGGCTGAAAAAGAAGTGCGAATCTGAAGAATGAGATAGTGATAATGAAAGCTCAAAACCAAGACCTGCAAGGAAAACTGAAGATCACTTTGTCTGAGGTAGAAGGAAAACAAGCTTCTCTAAACAAGATGAACAATAGTTCAAAAATTCTTACTAATATCTTGTGCAGTCAGAGTCTCAGTTTGACAAAAGCGGTCTCGATTATGATCATGGTGCAAGCACTTCAAATGCTAAATGTAAAATAATTTTTGTTTCTAGCGTTGCACATGCTACTCCATATACTGCACTTTCAAATACTGTGTCGAGTAGTTTCAATAAAAAGAATGTGTCATTCACTGCACACACATCCACTTGTCATCATTGTGGAAAGAAAGGACACATTCGTCCCCATTGCAAGAAGCTGAATAATCTACCCAAGACCAAGCAATGGCGGAAGAATTTTTCTCCACCCAAGACGACTCCAATTTCGGTTAGAAAATCTGATTTCTCTAAGAAGTTTACTCATATTATGATGGAAAAACAAAATACACAAGTGTGGGTGGCTACTAATAAAAAGCCCTGATGAATGAGATACAGCTCCCACCCCCAGCGCTGCTACGAAGATACTTTCTGGGGGAGTTGCAATTGAGGGGGAGCTATTGATCCTAATTGACAAGAAAGCTGCCAGTTATTCTCTTTAGCTTTGTCAATTATGGACAAAAAATGGGAGAAAGGTGACAGATCAAGGGGGAGAACAAGAAGGTCAGAAGAGTCAGAGACATTGCAGATCTACATGTGCTGATTGCCAATTTTTTTAAAATTCAATGTATTTTGGGTTTCTTTTTGGTAGATCATTTTGTATTGTCTTAGGGAGTTTTGTCCATGAATTGCCAAATGGGGAGATTGTTAGGTTTTTGAGTATTGGCTAATTCATGGGTTGGACAAAACTCTAGGAGTCCATTGAGTTGTAATCTTATCTTAGAAAAGGACTCTGAAGATAGAAGATGTGAAGGACTCTAAGAAGAAAGTCTAAAAGAATTAGAAAAAGAAAAGAGTGTTGAATTTCCGGATCATCCAGAATGGAGTCCGCTCGAGCGAACGCAAGATAGAGAGCCCAGTCGCCTGACAGAGTTGTAAATGTGCTGAAACAGAACCTCGTCCGCTTTAGCGGATGGTGGGTCCGCTCGAGCGAACATGGCAATAGAGTCCAAGGAAAATTAGAAACAGCTTTTCTAATTGTGCCCAAACTACTTTTTTTAATCCTAATCGAGTTAGGTAACCTTAAGCACGTCCCATGGGCTATTTAAAGGACTCAAGGGCTATTCTAAAGCTACAACTCACCTCTCAAAGTGCTGAGTTAGAGATTTGGTTGAGAGAATTCTTTTCTTTTTTTTTATTAAGGAGTTGTGCTGACAAGTTCTCTACAGATAAAGTCTTCTGCATTCTTTGTAGAAAATTGTCTTCATGTGTAGAAGATTTGAGGAGTCAAGTGTTGGATTGAGTCTGTTGCAATCAGCGGTGTGAAGTCATTGAAGCGTGAAGCTACACAAGGTATCTTCAGTCCTTAGGTAGGGGATATTTGGGAAGGAAATCTGAGTTTCTTGTAATTGGGATATTCATAGTGCTTTATTATTGATCCAGGTTGGATCGGTAGTTTTTTCCCCGATTAGGGTTTTCCACCTTATATTTGGTGTCCTTACGATGTGTGCTTGTTGATTTTATTTCCGCTGCATAGTTTTTATTATTTCTGCACACTCGTGGGCTGATTAATTGAGTGGACCGATCTAGAGATCTCGAACCCTAAACTTTCACAAGTGCATCTGATGTATTGGCTAAGCCTTTGTAATCATGGATTCCACCCCGGGTGGTGAGTGGTGACATGAGACGGGGTGCATGGAGGAGGAATAAACAAAACCACCTTTCAACAATATGTGAGAGCTTCATGATCAACTATTCATCTTTTACAAGTAGAAGAGTGTAAGGAATGAGGAGAAGTCGAATCCTATATTACCAATTTATACCAGCTTGCTTTTGCAATGTTTACCTATGCTGATGACTCATCCGTTTCTCTAACTTGAGACTTGGATCTGAAGTGCATCAAGTTGGCAAAAATCCGAATCTGATGTTCTTAGGCTTTTTTTTCACTCAGTGACTTTTAGTGGACCAATCACAGTCTGTCACGTCACGATGGGCAAGCCTACCCAAGCATTGGGCAGCAGCCCGTGCATGGCAGTCTGCCCACAATAACAATGCCGACCGTGATCCACTCACAATTATCATGGGAAGAGCCTCACCGTGCCATATGCAAAACTAATCTATCATTTGAACTTTCTTCCTTACCATCAAACCTGAGTCTATTTCAAACACGCGCATTAGAGAATAATATAAAGTCAGTAAGAGTTGGAAGGCGGGTTTGTGTAAAGAATGCTGATGGGTCAAATTTTTGTGAAGTCAGCATCAGCAGTTAATTCTGGAACCATTTTCTCCAGCCATCCGATGGGTCTAATTTTTGTGAAGTCAGTGTCATCAGTTAATTCCGGAACCACTTTCTCCAAGCATCTGACAAATCATTTAGCTGAAGTCAGTGCAAACGTATGTGGGCCGACAAGAAGATTGTATTGATCTGCAGACTTGAGATTGTAAAGTAACTGGTCAATAATCTTTTGGGATGGACTACGAATCGAATTGAGGTGAGATAAAGTTTCCAATGTTTAAAATATACCCTGGTCATATCAAAAGTATACAAATTTAAAATTTTCTCCTCCTTTTAAGAAAAAAATAAGCAAAAAATCAACTTTATTTCTCTACTAAATTACAAAAGAACATCCTCTCTGTACTCAAAAAGTCGAAAAGATCGTCTATTAAGCCACTAAAAATAAAAGATCATCACAAATCCCTCTCTTGATTTGATGCTAGCTTCACCTCACTTTACTTCAATTCACCATCCGTCCAAACACGCCAAAAACTTGTCCAAGAGGCCCCGTAGGAGACATATGATCTATTTTATATATTAATAAACTAAGGGCAGGGCTGAGCCCCCACCCTGTAAGTCCAGAGGCGGAACCAGGATTTTTGCTTAGGGAGGGGGCCAAATCATAATCTTAGTGATTCAATCATAGCACAAATACCTATCATTTTTTTATACATGTAGCTTTTGTAAGTTACAATTTCAAACTTTATTATTTAAAATCTCAAAGAAAAGTAATGATAGCATCTCATATTTAAAATCTAAACCATTCAAAAGTATGGTTCTGCTATTTTTTATCTCTTTGATATCAATTTCTTTAATCAGGTTACATAAATAATAATAATAAAAAAATGTTACATCTATATTTCTTTATCCACAAAAGGTAAAACGCCAATTGAACTAAAACTTAATGTAATAATGAATGCAAACAAACATTGATTTTAAGCGGATTAGATTTCAATATAAGCAACAAAGATTGAAAATACATAATGACTTATAGTGAAAATAGTACATTTATGCAAAATTATAAAAGAGAAAGTGGGTTTTTCATTCTTCTGTTTTATTCATACCTCAAAGTCAAGTATGAAGCCTACAAATTCTTTCAATATCTCCAATAAGAAGATTTGTTTTCTCATCTTTCTCTCTTGCATCATAAGATTTGGGAAAAGTCTAAAATGAGAATGACTATTAAAAAAATCTCTTCCACAATCTCCATCAAGTTTTTTTTTTTTTTGTTTATTCTCCTTTCATTCATTTCATTTCCTTCCTTTTTATTTCCATTTTCCTTCTAAGTTTTCCCTAAAATCGGAAATATTCTTATTTCCTTTTTTTCTAACGGTCAAAACGATCTTAAAATGTCCTAAATAATGGATTAATGGATGGCCACACATGGAGGGGCCAAAGTACTGTTTTGAAGGGAGTTATTGATGTATTGGTGTGTGTGTGTGTGTGTGTGTGTGTGTGTGTGTGTGTGTGGGGGGGGGGGGGGGGGGGTGGCATGGCCCCTACCAACCCCCCTAGGTCCGCCCCTGTCTAAGTCAAGCTCTAGTGGAGCCCTGAAGATTGTGGGCTGTTTAAATTTGGGCCATATCTTATCTTCGGAATTTCGAACAAAAACAATTCTCATTTTAAGGACTTTTGAAGGCCAACCCATGCTAGACACCCTCGTCAAAGAGCCGGATTGACAACCCTAGGAATGATCCTATGTTGAGTCCTCTGAGCTCCACCATCTCTTGATCCAGGACCTTCACATTATGGCACCCAATATTTGCCCAAATTTCACTTAATGTGAAGTATATTTAACATCAATCTCTATTCTTTCACACTAATTTGTTCAATGATGTAATTGATAATAGGGGAGATTTCAAGAAATTATAAAACTTTTTGCTCATTTTCAAAAAAGTACACAAAGATGTCAATATTTCAAAAACTTATAAAAGTTTTCCACAATTCTTTCAATCAAGTCTTTTCCTTAATTTTTTTTTGTAAATGATAAAAATACCCTTCCCTTATGAAGGTTTTTCTCTTTTCTCAACCTTTTTCCTCCCTAAAACTGGCCATTTTGATTTTGATGGTTATAACCATTTAGTGAATCTTGATCATTTGGAATTCCCTATTTTAAACCATCTATGTATAAAGGTAGTTGAAGTGGGCCCCTCTAGGTCATCTAGGTTGGACCTGATAATTTCTTATAAATGACTTTGACATAAGGGTATTTCAATCCTTTTTTTTTTAATTAATTAAAAGTTTTATACTTTTTTGAGACTTTTTCCTTTTATAAATGCTATGATATGTATGGCCCATGTCACGCAACTCATCGGAAAAGAGTCTCCTTTACAAATGGACAGAACAAGCGGATACCAATAAGATTTTGAATTATTTACCAAAAAAAAAAAAGATTTTGAATTACCGTGTGGAGCACTTTGAAATATTGCAGTGACAGGTAAACTTTTGAAGTTTATGTGACTTTAAATTAGTTGAGGGATACGGATGGCAATGGACACCTTTTAATAAGAGTTCCAATCCGCCACGTCGTCACCGTGGGCAGCCAGCCATTCAGGTGGAGCTACTAGGCAGGGGCTACCTCACGGTGACATGGCGGACCATAATTGGTCTATTTTTTGTTTTTACCCAAGTTGGACAGGTCTTGAGTATTGACTACCCCCAACCTATCGTATCTCACCTCATTTGTGACCAGTATACAATTTACCTTGTAAATGATGAACCTGCTGGGGATCGAGTGCCACTTGCCTTTTTTTTCTTTTTCTTTTTTACCCCGAGGATTCTCCCAAGGTAGTAGACCTCGGATGAGGCTATGGAGCCCTCGGGTGAATGAAGTACACCTCTGGAGAGTTGTGCCATGTGAGAGTTAATAGTTGATAGTGCGACAACTGGGGCAATATGCCAAGATTACTTTCCATAGTGAACGGTAGATGATGAGTGTTAAATACTGCATATTTTACCCCTCATTAGTTTGAGTTTTATCAGCATATCATATGCATATCATTTGATTTACACAGAGATTTTATCATTCTATCACATTAAATGGATTATCGGATTATCATGCATAAATCCGATTATTTATAGCACATTTTTATGTAATTTCTCTTGTGTAGGTGGCGCGACTACCCCAACCTTCCGGCTAACGTCCCAAGGCATCATTAGTGTTGAAGAATTCCAAAATAAGATGAGAAGAAGTTATTTTCCAATACAAAGGAGTGGTTGGTGTATTGGTTAGAACTTTGGTTGCTATAAAATGGGTTATGGGTTCAAATCCCAATAATTATAATTATTTTTTACTAACCAATCCATGTGAAAGCAAAAGAGCCAATCAAAGGCCTTCAAGTTGCAACCAATCAAATCGAAGCAATCCTTGTGAATGAAAATGAGCCAATCAAATGTCTTCAAAGTTTCTATAAATTATGATATTTTTGTAGAGAAGAGAGGATCTTTTGGTAAGTTAGTCTTTTAGGAATTTTATTTTACCTTCTCTATACTTTTAAATTGTAATTAGGAGCTTCTTTGTAACTAATCTAGAGAGTGTGTGTGCAATTGAAGATTATTAATGAAGATTTGGAGCACTTTCTTGATGTTTAGTGGCTAAAGCTCTTGGATTAAGCTCTCCTTTTGAAGCTAAGTAATGTGATTAGTTCAATTCCATGCATGGTTTAGTTTAAATTCCCTACTTGTGCCTTAATTGATTAGTAGATTTTAGATCCAGTTGTGCTAATCTCTCTCATTTCTCATGCTCTATCTCTACACTTGATGCTCGAATAATCTCAATTGATGCTTTGTAGTTTGATTAAGTTCTCTCACATAGCATGCTCTAGAGCCCTTATCTTTGATCTTTTGTAGCTTGATTTTGATGATTTATTATTAGGGTAGCTAGATGATGATCTAAGATCTTGGCATTTGATTTTCTTTTACTTTGATCTTCATTTTATATCATCCAATCTAATTAGGCAAGAGATTGCTAATTGGATTGTAGATTTGGAAATTGAATTAGAACATACATTGTTTGAATTAATTACATACTTAGTGGATTTTGGATTGCCTAATCTAGTATTCTTATTGTTGTTAATTTAAATCTTTATTTGATTTGTTATTTTCACTTCTAGATTTTTAGATCTACACTTCACACCACTTGTTTTAAAATCATCTACATTTCACACCGCATCTTCACCTTAAATCTTTTATTTCCACCACCATTCATCCACTAGTTTAGTGTAGTTTGTTAGATTAGCTTAGGCCTTGTTAATTTCATATTTTAGATTGTTAATTAATAGTTTACATTGCATAGTTTAGTAGTTTTAATTGTTTACTTCAATTCTCTATATTAGCTATATTTTAGTTCAATTCTACTTAAGTTGGATTCATTGCTTGTTCCATCCTCTCTTCGTGGGATCGATAATTCGGACTCTTTAGTCCTTTACTACTTGACGACACCGTAGTCTTGCGGTTAAAAGTTACACATTTAAGTGTCGATCAATAGAGTCCATGCATCCATTATGAGGTAAAATTGTATAATTTAAGGTTGACACCTTGGGTTCCACCATTTCTTAATCCAGGACATTTGCATCATAATTGGCCCAAAATTTTTTTGAATTCAAGTTATATTCAAATTGATCTAATTGTGAAAATGAGATTAACTATTGATCTCAGTCTCACTTCTTAAACATTGATGATTTATCAGTACAATAGAAATATATTACTTTGGCGGGTGATTCTAAACTCACCCACGTAGAATGCTGAGCACACCCACCATTAAAAAAAATACACATGACAAAAATACCCCTCTTCCTCTCCTTCCTTCTCTCTCCCTCTCCCTGCTCCGGCGACCTCCGCCCGCCATCCCCTCGGTGCTGCTTGCAGGGGAGGGAGCGACAGAAAGGGAGGGAAAGGGAGAGAGGCAGTGTGATCTTCAGCTTGCAGCTTCGACCTGAGAACTTCCACTATGAAGTTTCCTTTCACCAACCCATATGCAGCCTCGACCTCAAAACCCTCCTCTCTCAGCAGCGCTCCGATCTCGACAAGCACCTCCACTCCCTCCTGAAATGCACCGACGTCGATCGTCCGCGCCGACTCCGACCACATGCTCTCCTCCATCCAATCCATCTGTGACCTCGCTGGGCGGAGGGCGGGGAGAGGGAGGGAGAAAGGGAGGGAGAGGGAGAGAGACAGGAAGGGGAAGAGAGACAGCCGTGCATATCTCATGTGCACGGATATGTTGAATCGTGCAAATAAAAAATGCACGGAGTTTTCCGGCCATGCACCTCTCTATGTGCATGGCTCCGAAACTCCGTGCACGTTTGGAGAAGACTGCTATCTGTGCAAGGATATGATAAACCGTGCAAATGAAAAATGCATGGGGTTTTTCGACCGTGCACCTCTCTATGTGCACGGCTCCGAAACTCCGTGCACCTCTAGAGAAGACTGCGATCAAGAGAGGGCAGAGAGAGTTGCAGTGCGTAGGGGAAAAATGGAGATGGAAGAAGAGATATGGTGAAGCAGGGACAGAAAGAAACAAAGGAAGGAGAAGAGAGGGGGGATAGATGAAGGAGAGAGAGAGGGGAGATTGAGTGGGCGGTGGCGGAGAGGGAGAGAGAGAGATGGGTGCGCAGTGGGGCAGAGAGAGTTGCAGGGCGGAGGAGAAAAACGGAGATAGAGAGGGTGAAGCAGGGAGAGGAGAAGATGGCAAAGAGAGAGGGGGATGAAGAGGGTGGTGCGCAGTGGGTGCAGGTGGCAGGGAGGAAGGGAAGAAGGCTGGAGGAGAACGATGATCTGCAGGTAGGGGTGTACAAAAATCCGTGAATCCGTGAATCCGATCCGATCCGATCCGATCCGCGGATTTTAATCCGATCCGAAAGCTAACGGATTGGTGACGGATTGAAAATCCTGTAATCCGTTAGCAACGGATCGGTGGCGGATTTCATTCTCAATCCGCGGATTCGATCCGATCCGATCCGTTGACATTAAATATAAATAAAATAAAATTTAAGGGGTGTAGATATAAATTAAAATATCTAAATATAAAATAAAATTAAATTAAGGGGCCAAATGTAAACAGATTTTTATCCCCCATAAGGCCATAAGGCCAAAATGCCCAAATCACTTTCCCTCTCATCATTCATCTCCCAAACCCTAGTCGCCAGTGAGAAGACCCTTCTCTCTCTCTCTCTCTCTCTCTCTCTCTCTCTCGTGTTTTCTTCATGTGCGGCTCGGCGAACGGGCTGCATTCATGGGGAAGGTCTCTCTCTCTCTCTCGTGTTTTCTTCATGTGCGGCTCGGCGAACGGGCTGCATTCATGGGGAAGGTGGGGGAGGACAGTTTTGGGGAGGAGATGGTTTTTGTGATGAATGAGGAGAAGGTGCAGACGCGGGCGGTGAGGATTGATTTGAAGGTGAAGACTGCGGTTTCGTATATGAAGATTGGGTTTGATGGGAAGAAGATGAAGGCGGAGGTTGTGAGAGAGAGCGCAAAGGATTCGCTGCTGAAATCGGAGTTGAATCTTGCTGTGCTGAAAGAGGTGAGGGAATTATGATGTTGATCTCTGAAATCGGAGAAAACGCAAAAATTATGATGTTGAAAACGCAGTAATTTTTCAATTATTGCCAAGTCACTGTCCATAATCTTTGAAATCGGAGTTGAATCTTGCGTTTTCTTGATTTGGGAGTTTTACAATGAACCTGAAAGGACAGTTTACATTTTGGATGAGAAGGGGGTAGAGATCAATCTCTGATGCTTGTTCACTATTTGTTTCTGTTCTCGTGTATATTCAAATTTTTTTGGTTGTCTTATACTGCACATGGAAGTGTTTTGCTCTGTGTAATTTCTATGACAAGAAAAACAATGCAACACCTCTGTTTATACTAAAGAAAAGGTAACGGATTGAACGGATTAATCCGATCCGATCCGGTCCTCCACGGATCGGATCGGATCGGATTTTAACCCCCACGGATTGGTGACGGATTTCAAATTCGTCAATCCGTAGGTAACGGATTGGTGACGGATTTAGCCCAATCCGTACCAATCCGATCCGTGTACACCCCTATCTGCAGGGGAGAGAAAATGAGGGTAATTTGGGTATTTTTTTAAAAGTGGTTGCGTTCAGCAAAAATCGTGGTGCATATAGAATTTCCCTACTTTGGCATGGGAGGGCATACAATAGGTATAGGCTGGAAAAGTGACAAGGTCCATGTCGCGTACCTCGCACGAAAAGAATCTTCCCTCCAAATAGACAGAAAAGGCATATGCCAGAAAGGACTATCAATTAGCGGGTCAATGTCGGTGGAGGACTATGAAATGTATCCGTGGCTTTAGGACATGTTTCGGACCACTAGTCTATTTTTTAAAGACCATTCAACATAAATCCAAATAAAAAAGAGTCATAAAAAAAAGGGCTAAAATAAAAAGAGTTGTTTGGTAATGTAAGGGTCTATGCTAAATAGACATTTTTATATCATTGGTTGAGAGTTTTTCCACATATTTATTGAGATTCACAAGGTATTAGGCCATGAAAATTGACCATATGGACGTGCTCAGCCTTCCAAAGAGATCTCACGGTTTGGATCCTGTGTTTGGGGCCCACATAATCCACAACCTAATGGCTCATTTTTTTGCACATATCTAGAGATTGATGATGATCCAACGGGTGAAATCTGGTCTGGTCATGTTTCATATTGTGAACATTACTTACGGCTTAGATCTTATTTTACACGCCTCTAAATAATAAAGAAAATTAAAACAGTTTACTGCTCATGGACAAATGCAATATTGAGCATAATACATCAATGATTATTTTTGGTCTGAACATATCTCGAGATTCACGTGGTATTATGTGATCAAAATTGACCACATAGCTGTTTTCAGCCTCCCAAAAATATCCAATGGTTTTGATCTTGTGTTTAGGGCCCACAGATCATAACAAATTATATCCAATGGCTCATTGTTTGTGGCACATATCTTGAAATTGGTGAGGATTCAACGGCTAAAATTTGGTTACATGGCCGTGTTTGACCTTGTGAACATTTTCAACGGTTCGGATCTTGATTGGGCCTATCACATTTGGAGAAAAATTGAAAAAAATGGACTTGGCGTGATTATGCATAAACATTGTAGCTCCACCTCTTCTTTATTCCCTTTATTTCTTAGCTACCTCGTCAAGGGGGCTGTGGAAAGTAGAGTCATTGCCTCTACTTCTTTAAAATATATAGAAGTTGAAAGGCGGTGCCAAACACTCTATTGTTTTAAACCTCTATCAATTTTAGAGAAATATAGAAATAAAGGGAAAAATTAGACCTCCCAAACATGCACTTAGAAGCTAAAGATTTTGACCTAAGTCGAGTTGGGGTATTAATAGAGATAATTAGCGAAAGGTCCCTCATAGAGATCTTGTAAGGCATCCAGTCCATCAACTTTTCCTCTAAGGCTTGTAGTTCATGCAACTTGAACATATTTCGACAAGAAGTCCTTAGATACGCCACCTCATGGCGAGAGGTCCCTAGATACGCCACCTTATATATTTTCATGACTGATTTGCCCTTCCAACTAATTAGGCATAAAATTTTAAATCTTCCATTCTCCCTATTCTTCTTCTTCAATCCAGACATGGACAAATCTAAAACAGCACCGTCCTTCTTTGATCGTCTTCTCTAGTTCGATCTAGAACAACAACCAGATTGGGTTGCCGGAGACATCTTCTTCTCCGACTCGATTTCTGTTCTTTGCTACAGAACAGAGACTCTGTTACAAGAATTCTTCTCCTCCCCTTCTCCGACGCAAGCAACGGGCGTGGGAAGGCTGCAGCGATAACTAGCTCCGGCCGTGGTGAGACGGCTCCAGTCTTCTTCTCCAGGATCGTGCGATCCCAAGAACCCATGTTTGTTTCGCTGCAACGATATGAATTTCCCTGTCTCTGCTTTTCTTGCAGTTGTCTTCTCCGACAACGCTGAAGCACTTCCGACAATAGGCAACGACGACGGCAAAGAGTGTCTTTTTCGACTTGCGGCGTGGCACGATGGCAGCACAAAACCTACGACGATTCCCTTCTCCGGTTCCGACGACGATGGGCATAACAGTTCGGTTGCGAGGCCAAGCCAGGTTTGAGTTCAGATCAGTTCATCCAAACCCATGAAGCAGAAAGCCCAGCCTGTAACATGCTGATGTTTTGGTTTATGAAATTTATTTGAGTTTTTGTTAAATTTATCTAAGTTTCTATTAAATTTATCTGAGTTTTTGACAAATTTATATGAGTTTCTGTCAAATTTATCTGAGTTTTTGGTTCTTTATCAAATTTATTTGAGTTTTGCACAAATTTATCTGAGTTCTGAAATACATTTCTATGAGTTTTGGACAAATCTATCTGAGTTTTGGGCTCATTTATCTGAGTTCTGAAACACAATTATATGAGTTCTGGACAAATCTATCTGAGTTTTGGCAAGTTTATTTGCATTTCTTTTGATCTATTTGGGCATTTGGATTTTATTTGTGTTTTTTGAAATTTATTTGTATTTTTTGAAATAAATTTAACTGAGATTTTGACAAAAATACTTAAGTTTTTGCCAGATTTTTCGCTAATTTGGAAAATTGGGTTATCTTAGTTTTGGCAAATGTATTTACATTTTTTTAAATTTATTTGTATTTTTTAATTTTATTTACATCTTTTGAAATTTATTTGTGTCTTTTGAAATTTATTTACATTTTTTGAGATTTATTTGGATCTTTTGAAATTGATTTTCATCTTTTGAAATTTATTTATATTTTTTGAAATTTATATGGATCTTTTGAAATTTATTTGCATCTTTTTAAATTTATCTGTCTTCTTTTGATATTTTTTTAATTTATTGTATTTTTTTGTAATTATTGTATTTTTAGAAATTTATTTACATTAGTTTGAAATCTATTTATGTGTTTATGAAATTTATTTGAAAATCTCATTAATGAGATTCCATTGATCGTGGTCATTGAAATGGTAGTTGACCATTATTATTGGGATATCTCAATAATTATGAGATATGTAACTTTTAGGGGCGGTTTTTGGCATTTTTCTCGCCGCTAGAAGTCACCCTTTTTAAATGGTTTTGGCATAACTGTACATGTAGGCCTTAAAATTCCTAAATATGAAGCAATAGAGTTGAAGCAATCAATGTCCGTCAGCCTCATAACATCACCACACGTATGTGACTATGCTACAAAAGAAGCTTCATAATTTATTTTCTCCCTTTTTTCTTTCATTACTTTCACTTAATATAGTTGAAAAAATATTTATTTCATTCCCTCTTAAAAAAAGATTCCTGAATCATCTCTTTATTTTTTTCAATACTCGAAATGAATGATCAAGTGGGCCAGATAGGGATTTCTTTACGTTCTTAATAGATTTTTGGATATCATTAAAAAAAGGTGGTAAAAAGGGATTTTCCAAGATTATTACCTTGACAAGTGAAAATATAATAAAGTAAATGACAACATCACCACAAATGGATCCCATAATTTGCCCAAAACCTACCCTAGATACCTACCAATCCATAGATAATGTTTTAAACATTAGAAAAAACACAAAGATATTATATGCATTAGAAAAAGAGAAAAAAAAAACAGGTTGACGTTCATTAATATTATCTATCCTTATATTTTTGTTTCTAAATAAAATAACCAACATAAGCATATAAAAATAAATAGATCAATCACTTACAAGCTACCAAGCCAAAAGTAACAAATGGCCTTCATTTGTTCAATAATATATCATCAAAACCATGAAAATCACAAAACCAAGCCATATTGATGTTGAATTTCTTGTCTAGGATGGAGAAACTAGGTAAAAATATAAGGGGGCTTCGGCCGTCGGAGGTCCCTCAAAGTATGACTTTGTTGCAAATAGTCCACAAAAAAAAATTGCCATAGAGCCAAAGGTCCCTCCCACACTTTTTCATACCTGAAATGTCTAATTTATCCTTTTTTAAAATCATAACCAATGATTGGTGGGATATCCCATTAATAATGGCCAACTAACATTTAATTGCCCACGATTAATGGAATCCCCAGATTTTCAAATAAATTCTAAAAACACACAAATAAATTTTAAAATAACAAAAATAAATTTTTAAAAGTAAAATAATTTCAAAAAATGCAATAAGTTTAAAAAAGAAAAGCAATATATAATCAAATAACGCAAATAAATTCAAAAAGATGCAAATAAGTTTCAAAATATCAAAAATTTTAGAAAATATAAATAAATTTCAAAAGATTCAAATAAGTCTCAAAAGATTTAAAGAAAATTTTAAAAAATGCAAATAAATTTAAAATCACGAAATTTTTTTTTTAAAAATACAATAATTTCAAAAAACGCAATAAATTTGAAAAGATACAAATAAATCCCAAAAGACGCAAATAAATTTTAAAAAATGCAATAGATTTCAAAAAACGTAAATAAATTTGCTAAAAAACTCAGATAAATTTTGAAAAACAATCAGTTAAATTTACCAAAAACACAAAGAATTATGGTAGAAAACAGATAAATTTGAACAACACTCAGATAAATTTGACAAAAACTCAGATAAATTTAAACAAAACTCAGATAATTTTACAAAATAATCAGATAAATTTTAAAAAAAACTCAGATAAATTCACCAAAAACATAAAGAAATATGACAGAAAATAGATAAATTTGAACAACACTCAGATAAATATAACAGAAAAAAGATAAATTTGAACAAAATTCAGATAAATTTGACAAAAACTCAGATAAATTTGACAAAGACTAAGATAAATTTGACAAAAAATAAGATAAATTCTCTTCTAAGTAAAGCCTGCAACTAAGCTCTTCTCTCTCCTCTCCATCGCCTTTCCTCGCTCTATATCCAATTCGACGGTCGCCGATAAAAGGGTTCACCGACAGCATACATAGTAGTAGAATCAGCTTCCTACTTCACGGGTCAAGCCGAACTGACCCAAACTAAGCCTAACCTGCTCTAGGCTCTGGGCTGGGCTTTCATAGCAGGTCAGGTCAGAACTGATCCGGAACCCAACCTGGCCTGGGCGAAAAACCCAAATCCCTTTCTTCTTCGTTATGTGCTAGTTTCTGTAACCAGAATGAGAACCAGCGCCTGCGCCTGTTGCCTTCTTGTGCAGGAGTCTTATTCCTCTCCGGCGATGGCGCAGCAGTAGCGGGACGGCGGCGATACGCAAGAAGTCGTCTTCTTCGATTTGGTTCTGCTACAGAACTTTGATTCTTCATTCTTCTTCCCTGCGTTTCAGAAGACGAAGATCCAAGCACCTTTTTTCGTGCTTCTTCAGCGGCGATTGGCACAGCCACGAGTGGACTACGGCAACATCGAGCAAGAGTCCGGAGTCAGGTTTCCTTCTCCGGTTCTGGCAGAGAATGACGACTTGCACAGCGACGGCTTGTGGGTTCTTCTCCGGTCTGCGCGACAATGTGCAGCACTGCAAGCCTGCAACCCGGATCCTCTTCGTCTTCTGACTGCAACAGGCAACAACTCAAACCAGAGATTGATTCGGTCCTCTGATTCTTCTATTTTTTTCGGTGGGCGTGAAGCACCGACAACGACTCGATGATGTCCAAATACTCTGCGATTTTTGCGATTTTCGGTTTGGAAATCCGAATCCACTTCTTCTGCAGCGCGAGCAGCGCCCGGGAAAACTGCAACTCAACGTCTTCGTCCTCGGCAACGATCGAACTAAAGCTCAGAACAGAGATGGAAGTTCTCTGGTTTTTTTTTTCTTTTTCGATACTGCAACTCCAAGTTCGACAAACTGAGAACCTTGATATCCTCTAACCTTGATATCACAATAGAGATTGGAAACGATCTCTCTTTTCTGCGACGAAGCACCACGAACAGAAATCTGGAAACACTTGATCTAATCCGTTGATTGCAACCCAAGACAATCCAGTTGTTGACTAAGCAGAAAGATAGAAGAAGTCTTTAAGTTTAGGCGAAGTTAAGAACGAGGGAGAATTCAAGATTTGAAATTTTAAAATTTAAAATTTTATACCTAAAATGGTTGGAAGGGCAATTTGGTCCTGAAAATGTGGGCACAGGGACCTAAGGCTGGAAAAAGTCTAGTTCAGTGGACCAGAGGCCTTAAAAAGTATTTCCTTGGACTGGAGGCTGAAAACATTGACTTATAGGGACCTTTCACTAATTTTGCCAAAAAATAAAGAAACAAAGAAAAGAAAAAGATAAGAGAGAAGAGAGAGGGAGAAGGAGAAACATTCGGTGCTTAAGGAGTTAAAAGTCACGTAGAGAAATGATGGCTGGGGAGTTTTAGTATTAAAGAGTCATTTAAAGAGAGGAGAAATTTTAGTATTAAAAAGTGATTTAAAGAGAGGAGAAGTTTTGGTATTAAACAGTGTTTAAAGGGAGGAAGGTGGATATTAATTAAGGGGTGTTTGTTCGGAGGTCCCTAGTTGCATGACTTTGTTGCAAACGGTCCACAAAAAAAAGTCATACAGCCAAAGGTCCTCTAACACATTCTCTTAGCTGATATGTCTAATTTACCCTTTCTTTAAATCATATCCTATGATTGGTGGGATATCCCATTAATAATGGTCAACTACCATTTAATTGGCCACGATCAATGGAATCTCATTAATGAGATTTTCAAAAAAATTCTAAAAACACACAAATAGATTTCAAAATAACGCAAATAAATTTCAAAAAATGCAATAAATTTCAAAAGAACGCATATAAATTTAAAAAGATTCAAATAAATTTCAAAAGATCCAGATAAATTTTAAAAAATATAAATAAATTTCAAAAGATGAAAATCAATTTCAAAAGACCCAAATAAATTAAAAAATGCAAATAAATTTAAGAAAATGCAAATACATTTTCCAAAACTAAGATAACCCAATTTTTCAAATTGGAGAACAATCTAGCAAAAACTCAAATATTTTTGTCAAAAACTCAGTTAAATTTATTTCAAGAAATACAAATTAATTTTAAAAGACACAAATAAAATTCAAAAACACAAATAGATCTAAGAACATACAAATAAATTTGCCAAAAACACAAAAAAGATTCGTTCAAAAACTCAGTTAAAATTTTTAAAATGGAGATAAATTTGTCAGAAACTCACCTATATTTTTCAAAAACTCAAATAAATTTGCCAAAAACTTAGATAGATTTGTCCATAACTCAGATAAACTTGTTCTAGAACTCAGATAAATAGACAAGAATTCAGATGGATTTGTCCAAAACTCAAATAAATTTGACAAAAAATAAAAAACTCAGATAAATTTGACTTTGACTGGACTGGGGATGGACTGGAACGGGTCAGGTTGAACCTGACCTGGAACCAACCCATAGCTGCTGCAGAGCCCAGGCCCACTTTCTTTTTCTTCTTCGTTCTGGAATAAAAAACATAGAAGCCCTCTTCGTGTTGGCCGAAGATCTATGTGCGTTCCGACAGTTTGGATCATAAAGTGACAGTTTAGATCGGAGTAGATCTAAAGTTTTCGTCAGTAACCCAAGCATTCGTTTTTTTCTCTGCATACCTAGTTGAAGAAGAAGACGAGAAAAAGGAACTCATACTCCTTCTATCGCCAGCACACGCTCCAGAAACAAAAGGGAGTCAAAATATTTTTTTCATCTAGCCTTGGGTTTCGTGCATTGAAAAGGACTTTTTAGTGGAAGCCTTGGTCACAGCACGTGCAGTTGTTGTTTTATCATCGTCTGCCCTCGAGACGCGCGCTAAAATGGAGAGGAAGTAAGGAACTCACAACTTTTGGGCTTCTTCCACTTCCTCGCCCACGGCACGGGGCAGCAGCACCAGTGGGGCCCTCTCCTTCTCCGGTGACTTCCATAAAAGGACTCAAATCCAAATCTTTGAAACAACACACACTCAAACACCGTGAAGAGTAGAAACCGCCATCCCAAAAGAACTCTCGATCTTTCCAAAAAAAATAATAATAAAGCACCCGAGAAAGGCATTGGTTTGTTGTAAAGTTACTCACCTAGCGACACATGCAAGCCAGTCCAAACCCATTCAACAGTAAGGAGACTTTGCCTTTAAAGCCAGGAAAATATACCTCACCCAAATCCAGAGAGATAGAGAGAGTGCTTCGTCTCTAATGTGGATCCTTCGGAATGATGGGTGCGGCCCACTGCTCCTTCTCCGATGAGTATGAAACAGTTCGGATCCCCTCTCTCGTCACTGACCTCAACCAAAACAGGACAAAGTCCTTTCCCGTCTTCGATCGACAAGCCCTCTGAAAGCCACGTGCAAAAGTCCGGATAAAAAAGAAAAGGGAGAATGGAAGATTTGAAAATTTAAAATTTAAAATTTTATGCCTAATCAGTTGAAAGGGCAAATCAGTCATGAAAATGTATGATGTGACGTATTTAGGGACCTCTCGCCTTGAGGTGGCGTATCTAGGGACCTCTTGCCGAAATATATCCAAGTTGCATGGACTACAAGCTTTAGAAGAAAAGTTGATGGACTGGAGGCCTTACAAGACCTCTATGAGGGACCTTTCGCTAATTTACTTAATTAATTGAAGGGGTCAAAATGAAATTCACATGGTCAAGATCAAATTGGAAATCATGGCTTATTTCTCAATTGAAATCAGTCGATTTCATATATATAAATTAGTTCATGTAATGTTATGTATAAAATATTTATCCAAGTGGGTTGCTAATAAGCTTAAAGAATTCTTGGTATATACAAAGTGCCTTTATCAAGGAAATATTTATTTTTTATAATTATTTCATGGCCCATGGGCTCCTCTGATCGATAAAAAAAGTAGAAAATGAAACTCACAGGTATAAAACTTCATTTGGCAAAAGCATATGACGAAATGGAATGTGATTTCCATGCTGAAGTGTCAGAGGCATATGGTTTCCACAACGATTTCATTGCTATTATTATTGCGTGTATCTCTTCCGACTCTTTATTTATCCTTCTTAGCTCATGTTTGGCACCTCTATTTCCAGCCTCTACTTGTCTAAATGTCTAAAGCGGACAAGGTTATGAAAATAAGAGCGTTTGGCACAACATTCTGACCTCTGTCCGTTTTAGACATTTAGAGGCAAATCCTCTAAAATCCAAATGCTCAAAAAGTGGGCAGCTGAAAAATAGAGCTTTGGCCTCTTCTTTTTATGACTCTTTTTTTTTTATGGCTCTACTTTTACTGGATCTGTAAAAAAAAAGAGTAGAGATACCAAATATGGCCTTAATGGTTCATCATTTGGCAACTTCACATTAAGAGAGGTCTTCCACTTCACATTAAGAGAGGTCTTCCGCAAGGGGACCCTCTCTTACGTTATTTATTTATTCTAAGTGCGGAGGTTTTTTCTTGCATATTATCAAAAGTGAAAAAGGAGTGCCTCATCCATGGTGTTAAAAGTTAAAAAAAAAAAAAAAAAAAAAAACTCCAAATGTTACTCATATGTTTTTTTGTAGATGATAGTCTTTTTTTTTTTTTGTAATGCTAGAATTAGTGAAGCAAGCAAGGGAAATAGAAGAGATATTACAAAAGTATTGCCATATCTCTTGCCAGCTTATGAGTTTTGAGAAGTCAGCTGCTTATTTTAGCAAGAGATCATGCAACTTGAGAAGCAATAACCTATGCAAAATTATGAGGGTTAGAAAAATGAGAGATAATGAAAATGCCTTGGTAATCTCTTTATTATAAATACAAGTTAGAACTCTAACTTCCATAATATGATTAATAAAATAAATTGTTGAATTCTGTCGCGGCAGTCTCCTCTCCTATCTCAGGCCGGGAAAAGCACCCTAATAAAAAAGGTTGCTTCCTCTATTCATGTTTACAATATGTCAGTTACCGAACTCCCATTTCAAACTAGTGAAATGATTGATAGATTATTTAGAAATTTCTTTTAGGTGACATAGTAGAAAAAAATAAATTACATACCATTAAATGGAGTGAAATTTGCAATTCTATTTTTTTTTAAAGGTAATTTTCAATTCTATTGATGAGGGGGTATGGAAATTCGTGAAACGGCTAAAAATAGTTTGACACTTTTAACTAAAACCAGTTGCAAATGTTTATCTAATGAATCTGAATGTGGAAATGCTGCAAAAAAAATAAATGGAATGTGAATGATGGATTTGATGGAGTCTCCCAAGTAAAGGGTACCTGATTTAGGAGAGAAAATAGAAAAAAAGCTAAAAAAGGTACAATAGCAATCGAGAAAGTCGGGTTCCTTGATTGATTTCAGGATAAGGTACATAGCCTGCGAAATCCTATAAATTTGGGTCAATACTAAGCTCTTGATTAGCCTGAAGACTGCCAATACCCTTGGTACAAACCCACGAGATCACGGTGTATCTGGGATCTCATGTCTTCAATTATAACTCCTCAAAGAAACATCTAACTCAATGATTATTCTCTAGCAAGTCTAAACACTGAAGGGAAGCCGTCTAAGGAGTTGCAACACTAATAGTAGAGTTCACCCAAGGGAGATGCATACGTACCTAGAACACATTCAAGAGGACTATGTACTAGAGAGGGATCGCTCTGAAAACCCAAGGATCTACTTAGCCTAAGGCAAGACTGGCCAACAGTGAATGGGGCAAGCTATTCCAAAAGGTTTCTATATCAGTAGAAGAGTTCACCTGTGGGCAGAAACACACGCAGCCAAAACACATCTAAGGGGACTGCGCAGAGGTGAATAACTCTTAAGATCCAATGAGCCATCGGCCACACTTGGGGCCGACCGGGTTTAGAGCCGTTGGCTCTCAGAATTCAGATTTTGTTACTGTTGAGCCCTCGGTCGACCGGGCATGTAGGGGGTCAACCGAGTACTAGCCATTGGCAAGTCTCTCTCTATAAACTGAGCTCCTTCATTCGGGATTTTGGCAAGAACTTTGAAGGAGATTCTGAGCCAAGGAAAGAGGACCAACTGAGCTAAGATAGTGAAGGGCTAGAGAGGCTAATCCAAGGATTTCAACCTTTGTTTCATCACAGATGGGTTTGCCCCCTTCCTTAAACTAAATCATGCTTTACTTTTAAATCCTTGATTTAGTACTTGTTCAAATGTTGTTTTCATAATTAACATGCTTAGAACTTTAAACTTGCTTAGTTTATGTCTTCAACATTTGTTTGATTTACACATGTTTAGTTTCATATTTTATAAACAAATTTGCTAGTCATTAATGGCATCTTTCAAAATCTAGTTTGTTTATCATTTAGAACATGTGTGCATCATTTATTACCTCTATCTCACATTTATGTTTTGATCTTAGCATCATTTAAGAGCATTCATTCTCAAAAAGAGATAGAGGGTTTATGTATATGCATCATTCATAGAACTTTGCAATCATCATGCATATACTTAGAAGTTGAGATTTTATTTTCAAATCAGCCTATTTAGAGGCACCAAATTATACTTAATTGCATCTCTCCGGCCTAGTGCATTCACAAGCATAGAATTGAGAGATGTAAAGGTTATTGCTTAGCCTTAAAAGCATATAGAGTGGTTGTAAAGGTTAATGCTAAACCTAGTAGCATAAGTAGTGGTTTGTAAGGTTGGAGGTGATCCTAAACCTCAAATTAAAATAGTGAAAAATCCGGTAGGAAAAACGAGAGTGGATGTAGGCATGTTGGCCGAACCACTATAAATTCTTGTGTTATGGTGGATGATCTTATGCTTTCATTTTATGGTTGATGCTCACACGCTTATTCTATTAATGTTCATGGTTAATGCCTATGTTGAATGATTATATGGTTGTTGGTTTCTTTACTTGTTCATGCATATCTTAGAGACTTCACTTATACTCAAGTTAATTAACCTTCACTAAAGCATAAGCATAATTGGCATTAGGAAATTAAAATTGGACAAGATTTGAGCTCACCCTATTCCCCCCCCCCCCCCCCCCCCCCCCCCCCCCCCTCCCCCATCTAGGGTTCGGATCCCGAACTTTCATGTACATGCTACTTTCTCTCTTTTTCAATGCTAATAATTTTTTAGATTGATATTAGGGAAGCTAGTAACTTTTAATTATTGAATTACATTTCCTGAATTGTTGAATTACAAAATCTACTAGATTAATTGTTGAGTCTATTACGTGTCGTGAATTACTTGAATTGTTGAATCTACTACATTTGTTTTAAGTTCCTCATTAGTGCTTCATGAGTTGTTGAATTACATGTTAGAAATATTTTGTGCCATGTATTTTTTTTATAGGAAAAATGGTGGGCGAGATAGATCCAGCATGGAACCACGGCGAAGAAGTCAGAAGCAAGCACAAAGTCAAATGCAATTATTATGGCGGAACCATCAATGGAGAGATTACCAAATTGAAACAACATCTAGCACAAAAGACCGGACAAGTAGCAAAGTGTCACCAAATGTGAGAAAAGAAATGCAGAACCTCCTTAAAGCAGGAAATAAAAAAAAAAGTTGTTAACAAGAAAGAAGAAGTGAGGAATGTGAGGCCTGCAAGGAAGAAGTATTTGGGCCTAAGGAGGAGTTAATTTCCTCCGACGATGATGAGGACCCAAATATGAGGAGGGGTAGGAGAGAAGGTATGAGGTCTCTTCAGGAAGAGGAGGAGAGGAGAAGAATGCAATATGAAGCGGCCACTAGAGGGGCCAATATGAACATGGTGGCTCATTCAGATCCAATGGAGGGGGTTTGCGCCGGGCAATTAGTAAAAATCAACCCTGTCGGGATCCAAACATTGAGGACGTTGTAAGACCTCCTATATAGGCACCTCATAGGCCGGATGTGGGGGTTCAACTGACCCATTTTCTTATAAAAAATCAACAGCGAAGCATCCCAACATTGTAAAAACACTAAAGTAAGGGCAAGTTTGGTAGAACAAGGGATAATTTGGTGAGAGCTACCGAAAAGTTTTTTTTAGGTGTTGGCATTCTACCAAATAAGGCAACTTCTCCTTATTTCACGACTATGTTAGATGCAACCGCAAAACATTATTCAAGAATAAAGGTACCCACCCCTTATGAGATTAGGCATCTTTGTGTTGAAAAGGAGTATGAGGAGCTGCAGATCTGGGTAGGAGGTTTTAAAAGGATGTGGAGAGATAAGGGTTGTACACTAATGTGTGATCGGTAGACGACCATCACTCATCGTCATCTATTTAATTTTCTTGTCTACTCACCTTTGGGCACAGTGTTTATCAAATCAATTGATACAGCTGATTATATCCAAGATGCAACTGGTTATCCAAAATGCAAGTTGTTTAATGAGGTGATTGATGAAATTGGGGCAGATTGTGTAGTTCTGGTTGTTACTGACAATGTTGCAAACATGAAAAAAGTAAGATTGATGCTTATGAAACAAAGGCCAAGGGTTTTTTGGTGTCCATGTTATGCACATTGCCTGGATTTAATGCTTGAAGAGAAAACGGAAAGTCGTGCAGCAAGTGATTGATAGGATAAAGAAGATCACTAATTTTTTTATCAGTCGTACAGACTTATTTCCATGATGAAAAGGTTTACGGATAAAACCATAAACTACTACAGCCTAGCATTACTAGATTTTCCACCCACTTCATTGTCATAAAAAGTTTTTACAAGTATAGAGGAGGATTTCTCCGATTAATAAAATCACAAGAGTTCATAGATTCAAAGTGGGGAAAGAGGCCAAGTCCTATAACATTGAGTCAAATAAGTTCTGGCCTAGTGTGAATAGTGTTTTAAATGTTTCTTATCACTTAATAAAGGTTCTTCGATTGGTTGACAGTGATGATAAGCTAACAATGGGCTAGCTTCTTACATGAGGCAATGGAGAGACCAAAGTTGACTATTTAGGAAAATTGTAGATATTATATAAACTATTGGAATATCATCAACAATCGATGGGGGTGACAATTGCATCATGACTTACACACTGCCGGCAATTGGAGATTGTTTTCTTTGATACTTTCGTTGTTGTATTAAATTCTTCTTACCATATTAATTTATTATTGACTAAAGTTCATTGATTTTACATGATACTTCTTTAACCCACAAATATCTGATGAAATTTGTATGGGACTGAAACATGTAATTGAAAGACTGGCAGAAATGCAGATGATGCAATTGGGGCAACTAACTATGTAGGCAAATTGAAGGTCCTAGAGCATGTTATGTGAAAGAACTCAATCAAACTACAAAGCATCAATTGAGATTATCCAAGCATCAAGTGTAGAGATAGAGTATGAGAAATGAGAGAGATTAGCACAATTAGATTTAAAATCTACTAATCAATCAAGGCACAAGTAGAAAATTTAAACTAAAAACTAAAACATGCATGTAATTGAACTAATCACATTACTTAGCTTCAAATGAAGGCTTATCTTCCATGTAAAAAAATATGAGATTTGAAGCCATAACCTATTTCATAGCAACTCAAGCTCCAACCAATACACCAACAAATCATTTGTGTTAGAAAATTACTTCTTTTTGTACTTGAGGTCTTATCCTCTTATTTTGGAATTATTCAACACTTCACCAAGATTTCTTCATGTAACTTCTTTATTGAAATCTCTTCTTGATGCCTCAAGACACTAACCGGAAAGTTGGGTAGTCGTGGGGTCCACCTACACTAGAGAAATTACATAAAAATGCGCTATAAATAATCGGATTTATGCATGATAATCCGATAATCCATTTAATGTGATAATGATAAAATCTTTGTGTAAAACAAATGATATGCATATGAGATACTAATAAACCCGGACTAATGAAGGGTAAAATATGCAATATTTAACAGTCATCAATGACTTTATGGAATGGTGCTACAGTGCTTGGAGTCTAATTGGTTGGACCTAGGGGTGATGCAAACCATCAATTTTAAAAATTCATGCAAGATTAATGGTTTTTGACTGATTTTGATTGAAATTCCAAATTTATCTTCATATGCATGAAATTATGACGCATTTTGTCCTAATTAAGTCCAGAAATACACATGAAATAATGGCCTTCTGACCCAATTTTATGGACTTATCAAAGGAGTTAGAGAAAGAAGGAGGAAGAAGAATAGACGAGTGAGGATATTCCCTCATGTATATGCGAGTGAGCAGGGATATCACTTAAGATTCATTTTTTTGTAAATCTGACCTGGGTAGTGATATCGCCACTTAACTGTGAAGAAGAAAAAAAAAAGAGTAATGATATCCCTCGTATATACAGGTGAGCATGGATATTGTTTCTCGGTTAAACAATAAAATAAAAAATAAAAAAGGGCCCTTGGGACTACTACAGTTGATTCATATCTTTTATGTCGTTTTTGGTCCATAGTGAATCTAAGGGCCTGTTTGGACAGCCATGTAATGAAATGGAGTGAAGCTAAGTGAGCCACAACGGTATGAAAATTTTCAATTCATTGGTGTTTGGATCAGCCCGGCCCGACAAATGAAGTAATATTGTCGGCCCACGTGGATGACATTTCATTTCAACCCAAAATACTTCGGTTGCCCAAAGTAGAATTGATTCTACTCCTCAACTCCCCTCTCCTCTCCTCTCGATTATACTCCTGCAATGTTCTCTCTCGCATTTAAACCGAAGGTTTGCTGATTCATCACGATCCATAGCTTTAGCTTTTGTTCTTTTTTATTTCTCTTCTTTCTCATCTTTCTGATCCATCCCATACGCCAGCTTCGTTGCCTTTTTCGCTCTATACCTTGGAGTCGTCCGAAACCCCGCTTTCAGCCGCTATGTACGCTTCAATTTGATGCAGGCAGTCGTCTTGGACGTTCTCCTCGCGATCCCTCTCCTTCTGCAGAGGATCCCAAGCCCCTCTAGGGGTTAGGGTTTCGTATTTTGATGTTGGGGTATAATGCAATCTTCATCTTCGTCGTCGCCTACTTTCTCTACAGTGTTGTTTTCGGCATTCTGGGGCGGACTCCGTATCTTCCTATCGTCGCCAGCGCGGCGGATCGTCAGCTTTGA
The DNA here is from genome assembly GCA_012931725.1 of Litsea cubeba. Taxonomy (NCBI): domain Eukaryota; kingdom Viridiplantae; phylum Streptophyta; class Magnoliopsida; order Laurales; family Lauraceae; genus Litsea; species Litsea cubeba. The sequence continues at coordinate 76,230,777 of CM022947.1, forward strand.
AGTGGGGTTTGGTTGGAACCAAAGGATTGAAAATGGGGTTTTGGTTTGGAGCTAGGGTTTTGAGGTAGGTTTTCTTCACTTTGTTTTGTGTTTAGACACTGAATTATAATCTTTTCAGAAAAAAGGGGTTTATGGGTTTTGTTGGAGTTGGGTGATTCAAAAAAGGGGTTTATGGATTTGTGGCAATTGGGTGATTGGAGGAGGGTTTTGGGGATGTTGAATAGTGGTTCTTTATTTCTTGTCTTAAACTCTAAATGAGGAAGGGGGAAATGTTATTTTGAAACTCTAGGGTTGTGGGTGTGTTGGATTTGGATGAAATAGATGAAGAGAATTATAGCAGATGGGAATTTGATGTTTGTTTTTTATAATCCTTTCGTGATTTTTATGGTTGTTCTGCAAACTGAGTTGAGTTGCCTTGGAATTTAGCAGTGTTAAAATGCATCATCTGAATTTGGGATGCATTTTATCAGACTTCATTGAACTCAGCTAAATTCAGGTGGTTTGGGTTTGTGAGCTGTAGATTGTAATGGGTGGTTCAGGTGGTTTTGGATGATGGGGATTTTTCTAAACACATAAAGAATGGATTTTGATGGGTGTTTTTTGGTAATTGCGATATGTATAGCTGTTTGCTTCATTGGGTTTGTGGATTGTAATGGTAGAAGGTATTGCAGTTGGGTTTGGATATTTGTTGTTCTCTTAATTACATCTGAAAGATTAGATTTTTATCGTGTTTATGTGTAATTTTGATCTGGGTTGTTATCATTTAATCAGGTTTCGTAGATTGTAATGGTAGAAGGTAGTGTAGGTTTGTTTTAATAGTAGAGATTATCATTACCGTATTGAAAGAGTAGATTTTGATGTTTTCTTATATTTGGGTAATTCCGAACTGGGTGGTTAGAGAGTTCATTAGATTTGTGGGATGTAATGGTAGAAGGTATTGCGGTTGGGTTTGGATATTGGATATGAAAAATAGGTTTTTTTTTTATTTTTTTCAGTATTTCAAACTAGATGGCTGTCACTTGATCAGATTTGTGGATCTTAATGGTAGAAGATAGTGCTGGCAGGTTTGGATACTGGAGACTACCCAAAAAATATGTATATATATGGGGTGTGTAATTCAGAAACTGGATAGCTTTCATTATCAGATTTGTGGACTGTAATGGTGGAAGACCATTGTTCCTTTTCATATGCTCACTTATATGCTTATATGTATATTTTATAATCGCTATAACAAATGTCAAATAGCGTGAGAATTGTTGTGTAGTACAGTAGTTAATTGTATGCCTAAAGTTGTCATTGATATAAGTGGTCTGTTCTTGCTACTCATGAATTTTGTTAGAAATGTAGTTATGCAATTGGGTTCCACCACCATATTTTCATGAAGTGATGGTTCTCCTTTTGATTTTTAAATGAAGCTTAGGCCACTTTCTAAACAAAGATGTCTGCTTCATTGGATTTGTGGATTGTAATGGTAGAAGGTATTGCATTTGGGTTTGGATATTTTCTATTCTCTTAATTACTTCTAAAAGATTAGATTTTTATTGTGTTTCTGTGTAATTTTGATCTGGGTTGTTATCATTTAATCTGGTTTTGTGGATTGTAATGGTAGAAGATAGTGTAGGTGGGGTTTTAATAGTAGAGATTATCATTAGTATAAAGATGGAAATGCCTTCTATCAATGGGAGCTTTGAATTCTCTATTTAATTTGCTTTAAATGGTGAGAATTAGCTGAGTATGTTAGCGAACAACAATCACTATGCCATGTCTCACCTCTTTCACACATTTACTGTGATTTCTTATTGACCAATGTGGTTTTCAAGTCCTTTCCATCATCTTCTTTAGTATGTTAGATCATACACAGGTATAAATGCATAATGGCTCTACTACAATGCCATTGTTCTCTTCTGCAGCATCATCAGGATTCTCAACCACAACTTCAACATCAGCTGCCCATCCTTTGCCACCATTTTAATAGCCACCCTAATCTCCATCTCCCCCTCACTACTATTACAGGAGCTGAATTTTGTTTTTTTTTTTGGGTCAAAACAGGAGCCAAAAACTCAGTTTATTAGACATGTCATGCATACATAAAGTGAGCATACTTGGATTTATATTTCTAAGCACATACTCTGTTAAATCACATTTATATGTGAATATGTGTGTATGTAATAATGTCTACACATCCACTCTCTTGGTAGGGATGTACAAAAGTGTTTTTGGATGGGATGATATTTCAGGTTTGCTTGAGGGAACGAACATGTGCTCTCTGAAGAAACCGGGGCCTACTTTCATGTGTTTCTGTGAAACCTGTATATATCTCGGCCCTGCTTTAGCTATTTACCACGTTATAGCTTATGGGTGTGAAATCACAGAGGCATAAAAGCTGATTATACTACCCTGCTCTTCCAGAGAAAAATGCTACCGAGGCTTTAGAAATGCACATAGGCCATTATAATTTATGTCTCATCTCCCTGAGCCTTTTTTACTTTTTTATAGGCTTCCAGCTGGGACTGATCACTATCCAACTTTTGTTCTTTTGAGGCTTTCATTGGCTAAGTCACTAACCTCTCCAAAAAAAAACAATGAATGAATTATCTTCTGTGGGACCCATGATCATTCTAACATGGCTGTGGCCTAATTAGACTTGTGTGAGCACCGTTAGATCAGATTATGCTTATTGACACTATTAGTTGCTTTTTCCATTAAATTGGTATATAAATCATCTTACCAAGATTTCTTACCAGATCAGTAGTGCCCAACTGATTATGACTTGTGAGTTTTCTTGTGTGAATAATGGATTATAGCCTTTGATGCCAATTGATCCCAGGTGAACCCTGTTTTAATATTATATATGATCTGTTGAAACAATCCCGGGAAGTGTTAAGAGAGAGAATGAAAGAGAGCTTATTTTTCTCTGTGTTTCCATTTTTACTTTACTCATAGGTATCCAAACACATAAAAGGTATTTTAGATTTCACTTTACATGAAGCAACCAACCAGAGTGAAGTGAAATTAATTTAATTAACTTCAACCCACTTCACTTTTCATGTGAAATTTACTCCACTCTATTCCACTCCTCATTTATCTAAACAGGCCCTTAGGGAATTCTTCCAGTAAATTCCTCTTAAATAAATAAATTAATTAATTTAAACACCAATTATTTGTTAAAATCTTAAAATAATTTAAGTAGTAAAAATATGTATGTTTATCCGTTCATTGTAGCTCGTTGATAAGGGACATGGGTGTATGCGTAGATCATTGTAGGAAAAAAAATACCCCCCACCCATTTTCATCTTCTACCACACCATGCGTAGTCTATTATTATCCTCCATGTAGGAGAAGCTGTTAAAATCATAATATGGGGAACGTTGTCTTAAAATCATAAAATGGGGAAACGTTCTCTTTATGAGCAACTTCAAGTGTAGTCAGCGCACTGTGGGGCCCACCTTTTATCAGTACAGCCTATTTGATACTCTTTTCATACCATGATATTGCATCAAGTCCAATGTTAAAATCATGGGTAAACTAGAGAGAGATCCCTCATTTCCGTGTTATAAAGTCTCTAGAACAGAGCATTAATGTTTAAGGCCTAGAGTCCCTTGCGCATGGGATTAATTCAGGCGGTGGTCCCTAAGCATGTGCTATCAGATTTTTTATGACTCATTTGCCTTCTAACCATTTAAATGAGTGTGTGGTCCCTAAGCATGTGACATCAGATTTTTTATGACTCATTTGTCATTCTAAACATTTAAATGGGCGTGTGGTCCCTAAGCATGTGACATTAGATTTTTTATGACTCATTTGCCCTTCTAACCATTTAAATGGGTCATCATGTCATGCAATTTAAATCTGGGTTTTAACTCTAACTCACTGTCTTTCTCGGATTATTTTTACAAGGTCCTTACCATCTATAACAGGTTGGGTCTTGGAGCATGGCAAGTGAACTACTTCATAATCCTAATGGCTGGTCCTAGAACAGCTTTGAGGAAAGTCTTTATTTCTCGACATTGGAAGAGCACCTTGCACAATACACCATTTCAGGGCTTTTACAGCGCGCCATGCGCGCCGTAAATGTACGTTTACAGCTCACGGGGGTCGTGCTGTAAAAGCTCCTGCTGTAAAAGGTTCGATGTAATTACAGCGTGTATATACAGGCCGTAAATAGGATCAATGCACGCCGAAAATGATGCTGTTAGGACTTTTTGGACCAGTTTTATGGCCTACTAAGCAGGCTGTAAATACTAAACTTTTACGACGTGAACTGAGTGCCGTTAAAGCATTGGTGTACTTAAGTTTATGGCACACGTAGTATGCCGTGAATACTTAAAATGAAAAATATTTTACAAAGCTTGCATTTGTGGGCTGTAAATGGGTTGTGTACAATCTGATTAACGGCTCCAAATGCAAGCCGTAATTAAGTATATATTTTTATGACTTACAAATGCAGGCCATTAAAGAATTGACGAGTTTCAATTTACGGCTCGCAAGACTCGCCTTAATTGTTATTTTTTTTATAAAAAAAATTAATTATTTTTTAATTAAAATCCACATATTTTTTATTGCTACAAATACAAATTAATAAACTAAAATAAAAAATGTAAACAGAACCTGCAAATAAACACTGTACCTGCAGTTAAAAACAAAAACACTGGACTTGCAGTCTATACAAGCTAGATAGGCCATGGGAAAAAAATACATGAAAAGGATCATCCATTCAAATCAATACCAAAACAATGAGGGAATTCTTGTTTGTTCATTTACAAGATTCACACACTTTTCGTCTTCTTCCATTGGGATTTGTCCCTCATTTGTGCTTGACCCTCCAACTTTGAAGGAGTTGCTCCATACCCAAGCCCTTCGTACTCGTCCTCGTGGATCAGGACCGAGTACCTTTGCAACAGCGTCATCTCTAAAAGAAGAATCATTTTCTTATGCTTTGTATTTTTTGACTTGTTGCTGTATTACAGTATAGCAAGAAAATGTCAGCAATAAGAAAATGTGCATAGAATATAGAACTAAAAAAAAAATGAAAGGTTAAAAGATAACCTTGTAATCCTTCAGAAGAAGATGGACCATCCAATTGGCCTTCTTCTTCCCCATCATCTTGCACAGGATGAGATGATGAAATAATAGCCTTGCCATTACCATTACCATCAGCAGCTGCTTGAGATCCATTTGTTCCAATTCTTTACAAGCATCCCCAACTATGTCTTTATTAGTACACCCCATGTCTCCTTTGTTCACCTAAAAGAAACACACATATATACTTCATAGACAATTATGGATTTGCAAACAAGATAAAAAGGTGATTGATTCCTCACAGAATCAAGGAATGTTGAGTTAGTGTGAAAATTGAAATTGCATACCAAATGTTTGAGAACATCAGCTCGATCCTCCAACGTCTTGACCAAAAAAATGCTTAAAGAAAAAAAAAAAAACAACATGTAACGGTTACATAGCGCCATAAATTCATTTAACCACCTTAAATTCATTTAATATTGAGGGATGGGAACTTCCAGTGATCCAATCTAACAGTGAATGTGACTAATTAAAAAGCATGGACACATACCTATAGAAGGTTTCAATAAAACAAATCCACTAAAGAATGCAACTTACTAGGTAATTTAAATGATTGACCCTTTAATTGATTGTTGAGAATAAGTCTCTTGACATTTTCATCTGGTAGGGGTACATATATTCTGTTCGATCACCTGGATATAACAGCAAACAAGCATAGTTAAAATTAGTTGGTGCAGTACAACAGATTAACAAGCAAAAAATAAAACAGCGAATGGGGTATAGCATTAATCACATTTGAAGACACCAGAATATGCAAAATAAATTCGAACATCTCACCACCAGAATATTTAATAATTGATTTGTTCCAGACACATAAAATGAGAATCATTAAATCCCCATAAAATGAGAATCACCCACCAACCCAAATTTCCTTCCTACCCACATTCCATCAACAAAACACATAAAAGGATTTAAAAAAAACACACAAAAGAATTACCTGTTGAGTAGTTAAATCCCAAACAGTCACTATTCCTTCATAATCACTACTTGCTATATGGTTCTTGGTATATTTGTTCCAACTCAAGCAACTAAGTTTAGATCGTGTGGACATCTCTAGAACTGGGCAGTGCAACATTATTTGCAGGTTCATTTACAACCTGAAAAGAACTCAATCAGCTACATTCATGTCACTCCAGAAATACCCTGCAAAAGGGAAATGATGCTATGAGAAAGTACTAACCAATCTTCCATTTGCTATCAAAACAGATCTAACCAATCTTCCAAAACCAGAACAAAGCACTCAAACAAAGATAAATTGTATAAGATATTATCCTAGAATTTCATTATAATAAAAACTCCCATTTCCTGATTTAAAAGAGAATAACTAAATTTATTAAGATAGAAAAATTTGAAGCTTAGAAACTTACATCGAGCGCATTTGTTCCCTTGTCCATCATGTCCAGCTTTGTTAACACCCCAAATGTCCTCTCCCCTAAAATATTTCAACAATTCCAGCTTTATATAAATAACAGCAGCCCAACAAGTAGTTCAAAACAGACTTTTACAAATATCGTTAGACTTCCAAGTCCCAACAAGTAGTACAAGAAACAGACTTTTACAAAACAGTTTTGGATGAGAACAATAAAGAATGTCAATGATAACCTCATTGACACTTGGAAGAAAATCATGAAGCACTTCTCTTTAGTCATCCTACATTAATCCTAGGATCATGATAAATCATGAAGCACTTCTCTTTAGTCATCCTAGATTCCTAGGATCATGATGAGTTGGTATTGACCATCTCCATCTCCAAGTAAACTAACAATAAATCAAATTTGAGTTTCTAAGCTTCAACCTCTTTGGCATAAGAGAAAATAGGAACCAAAGTCAAACAAGTATTTCTATCATTCAATCAAACACCTAACATACGTTTCTGCTAGTGCGTTCAGTTTATCTCTCTCTAAGAAAACAGAGAAAAGGATAATAGATATGAATTTCTACTGTCTATTAGTCTGGATCGCCCCAATAATAATTCAAAATAAATACCAAAAGTATAAAATATCATCCCCTGCTTGAGAGATTTGAAATTTCAATAAAAGATCCAGCAATTGATACATATTCTCAATGCCACATTGGTTTGGATCTCCAAGAGAGAACACAATTTCCATAATGTAAAATTCATATTTGGACAGTTCCACTTCCATCCATCTGGGTCAATGAAGAAAAATAAATAAAAAAATTGATTGAAAGTAAAAAATTCACCATTACATCCCCCTAGTTCTCCAATTAAGCTATCTCAAAAGTAATCTCAAACCCTCCCTCTCCATAGCATGCTGTTTGCATCAATGGGTTCTTTCTAAAATAAGGAATGAAAAAAAAAAAAAAAGAAGACAACAAATTCTACTTTCCCACTCTCTTTCTCAAAGAAAACAATACAAATCAATACACATACACATCTGGGTCTTCATCAGAACTATCAATCAATAAATAAAACCCCAAATGAAAATACATTTCTACAAATTTTCTACTCCATCCATGGGCATTCTTCATGAAACAATCAAATATCAGTAAAAGAACAAAATTCACCACTTCAATCAATCTAGGTCATCAAGAAAACAATCAAGAATCAACAACAAAACAACTGAAGTAAGAATACACCAACAATGCAAGCATAATCTCACCACTTCGATGCAGATACTATCAAAACAGGAAGAAGCAGAGAGAAAGAAAAATCAAGACAATTACCTGAAATGGTAGAAACCCAATCCATGATTGACGCCGCACTTGAATTCCCCAACATAACTGCTCCCATCTGAACAGGTCTGCACTCCAAAACCATGGCTTTGCCCATTACACCACTCTCCACCATAGCTATCCCCTGTGTAAAACCTATAAACCCCAAATCCATGCCTTAAACCCTGCCGATACTGCCCGCGATATCGACTCCCCCTTGCCCAGCTCTCAATCCCATACCCATCATACCTCCCATCGATCCAATCTCCCTCATACCTCCCATTCACGAAATAGTTATAAACCCCACTCCCATTACTCTTCCCCTTGTGGAATTCCCCCTCGTAAAAATCCCCATTATTGTAAAATTCAACCCCTTCTCGAACAATCGTCTTCTTCACGGCCTTCTTCGACAGAGAATCGCCCCCACTTCCAATAAACCACTGCACGGATTCCCCCTTTTTCAATATCGATTTCGTGTTTCTCTCCTCCCAGAAATGCTTCAAAACAGAGGACGAAATCAAAGTTGCGTTTTTTATGATGGAACCCTTCTTCACGGCGGCCACGGCGACGAAGATGGGGGCGAGCAGAAAGCTCCCCAGAATGGCGATTTCTTCTTTGAGGAGGAAGAAGAAGAGGGGGAAGGCGATGGTGAGTGCAAAGAGAGGGAGGAGGCGGTTTGAGAGGGTGTTTGGGGAGATGGGTCTGTGGGTTTTTTTCTGGGACTCTTCATCGATGGATGAGAGGCTTTGGATTGAAGATCGTACGGTTGGAGAGCGGAGAAGCGATGATGGGGTTCTCGTCAAGCTGGCGGCTCCGTCTCCGACGTCCTTTCATCCACCGTCTCGATCTTCGACTCCCGCTTCCACTGCTGGGAGATCGGCCCCAGCATGAGGGTCTCCATCGAGTTCTCCACCGCCGGCGTCCTCGATGGCAAGATCTATGTCCTCGGCGGCTGCCTCGCCGATTCCTTTGCCCGATCGTCGTCCTGGGCGGAGGTATTCGACCCGGCAGCCGGATCTTGGTCCCCCGTCCCCTCCCCCATCGACGTCCAGGAGAAGTGGATGCACAGCAGCACTGTCCTCGGTGGCAAGCTCTTCGCCATGGCGGACCGCGGTGGGGTCATCTACGATCTAGCCTCGTCCGCCTGGACCAACGTCTCTACCAAGCTTGATAAAGGGCGGGAGCAGGGGAAAAATGGTTTCGGACGGGAGCAAGGGAAAAACAAGGGGGGAAGGGAAAAGTGAAGGAAAAGGGGGTGTTTTGTATAAAGGGCATTAGGGACCGCCATTGACTCCCGCTTTTTGCTGCGTAGATACTATAATTTCTAGTAGTGAATCATGACAATCGAGCCCGTTGATTTGGTTGGGCTCAGTGATTAAAGCATCCACGTAAAAAATTTCTTTCATCGGGTTTAGAAAATCCCTTCATCGGCGCGCTATCGATACTAAATTAGATCCTGTAATAGTTGAATGTACATTAGCCATGCGACTATGACAAAATCAAAATGATCGAGATTGTTGATTTGGTTGATCTTGTCGATTACATCATTCGGGTAAATTTTGTACTCGATCGGGTTTAAAAAGTCCCTAAATCGCAATACAATTGATAGTAAATTATAGCTTGTGCACTAGTTGAATGTACAGTATCACCAAAGCCGGGACATAATCATGACAATCCAGATCAATGATTTCTTTTTAATTGTTGATTAAATTATTTGTGTAAAATTTTAGCTAGATCGGGTTCAAAAAGCTCATTCATCGGGGTGCAAAATCATTAGGAACATGATTTGTGATTGTTGTACAAGTTTCATTTGCTGGAATGTTGCCGACTAAATAGTTTAGTCGAAAATTACTTAGACACAATGGCCAACCAAATAATTTAGTCGGTAAATATGAAGAGAAATTTCCGACTACATTATTTAGTCGGAGTTGATCAAGTACTACCCGCGATTATTTCCCCGGGATGCTAGGTGGCGCCAAAAAAACACAAATTCGCCGACTAATTTATATTTTGGTAGGGAAAATATTTGATTTTGCCGACAAAAAATAAATTTGTCGACGAATTTGTTTAATTTTGCCGATCAATATTTATTTAGTCTGTAATTGTTCGTTGTTTGCCAACTAACGTATTTTAGTCGGGAAATTTAGTTGGGAGTGGTGTGATTTGTTGTAGTGAAAAAACGCCGGGAAAAATGCAAAATGTTGTAGTGTGAGCCGAACCTGGTGAGCAATGGGTTCTCGGTGGGTATCGTGAGAAGAAGAAGGGGTGCGAAATTTCTTTGGCGTCAAGATTTGTGTTCTCAGTGGGTATTGTCTATCCCTAATTTGTGGTTAAATTTTGGGTGTCAAAAAAAGGGTGCGAAATATTTTTGGAATATTAATTTGGCGGGTTTCTTTTTTTACGGCATGCGAAATGTGGGTTGTGAAAGCTGATTAATCTTACAGCTTCTCAAAGCAGGCCGTGAACTTAATTTGAATGACTTGGCCTTTTAGAGCGTGCAACATGTGGGCTATGATACCCTAATATTTTTACGGCTTGCGAATGTGGGCCACAAATGCTCAATAATTTACGGCGTCCTAAATGCACGCCGTAATTGATAAGATCTCACGGCGCGCAAAATGCTCGCCTTAATAAAGAGAAGAAAAAGCCCTTTTGCGGCTCGCATTTCATGCGCGCCGTACCATTATATCATTTACGGCTTGCATTCAATGCACGCTGTAAATGAAAAGCTGTAAAAGCCCTGAAATGGTGTATTGTTAATAGAAGACATTGTTTCAATATATGAAGAGCTAAAGAAGAAAACTAAGAGATTACTTGAACAACTGATTGCATAAGTCACATGGGACAGGTTGCTAGATTCAGTTAAATTTTTATCAAAGCTAGATAAATTTAAACTAAATCTAGTCAAACCAAACCAAATCTAGTTAGATAATCTAATATCAAAGTGACATAACTTGTTTTCAAATTGGTTGTGATTTCAAACACAAATAAATTCATATAAACTCAAATAAACTCATGCCAAAGTCAAATAAGTTAACATCAAAGTTAGATAAATTCGTAGGAAACTCAGATAAATTCACTTAATTCGTATCAAACTCAGATAAATTCAAAGCAAGCACAAATAAATTCATATCAAACTTAGATAAATTCGTACCAAACACAGATAACATCATGCCAAAGTTATATAACATATACAAAACTTAGATAAATTCACAGCAAACTAAAAAAGAAACTCATTTAACAACTCAAAAAAACTCATGTCAAAGTCAAATAAGTTCACATCAAAGTTGGATAAATTCACATCAAACTCAGATAAATTCACTTAATTCATATCAAACTCAGATTAATTCAATGCAAACACAAATAAATTCATATCAAACTTAGATAAATTCGTACCAAGCACAGATAACATCATGCCAAAGTCATATAACATCATGCCAAATTCATATAACACATACAAAACTTAGATAAATTCACAGCAAATTCAAAAAAATTCATGCCAAAGTCAAATAAGTTCACATCAAAGTTAGATAAATTCACAGCAAACTCAGATAAATTCACTTAATTCGTATCAAACTCGGATTAATTCAAAGCAAACACAAATAAATTCATATCAAACTTAGATAAATTCGTACCGAGCACAGATAACATCATGCCAAAGTCATATAACATCATGCCAAATTCATATAACACATACAAAACTTAGATAAATTCACAGCAAATTCAAAAAAATTCATGCCAAAGTCAAATAAGTTTACATCAAAGTTAGATAAATTCACAGCAAACTCAGATAAATTCACTTAATTCGTATCAAACTCAGATTAATTCAAAGCAAACACAAATAAATTCATATCAAACTTAGATAAATTCATACCAAACACAGATAACATCATGCCAAAGTCAAATAACATTATGCCAAAGTCAGATAACACATACAAAACTCAGATAACACATACATCAAAGTCAGATAAATTCACAGCAAACTCAGATAAATTCACTTAATTCATATCAAACTCAGATTAATTCAAAGCAAACACAAATAAATTCATATCAAACTTATATAAATTCATACCAAACACAGATAACATCATGCCAAAGTCAAATAACATTATGCCAAAGTCAGATAACACATACAAAACTTAGATAAATTCACTGCAAACTCAAAAAAAAAATCATTTAAAATCAAGTTGAATACATTTTAAAGTCAAAGAAAATATTGTGAAATTCAGTTAATTTCATACCAAACTCATTATTTCATAAGAAACTCAGATAAACTTAATAAAAACTCAGAGAAAATCATTTCAAAGTCACATAAATTCATTTGAAACCTTGTTTAATTAATAACAAACGAAGTTAAATTGAAATCAAACTCAGAAAAATAATGTAATATACAGATAAATTCATTTAAATTCCTATTTAATTGATCATAGATTAAGATAACTTTATATAAAGCTTAGGAAAATACATGTCAAAGTCAAATAATTTCATATCAAACTCGGATAAATTCAAACAAAAACTTAGATAAACTCATGTCAAACTCAATTAAGTTTAAGTCAAGATGATTCGATTGCTTGAGGTCACTGATGAGTTGATTTTGTTTCTTTCTGCAGTTTCCTTCATCTTTAATTTCAGAATCTTTATTTAGCTTAGATTTCGAAGTGTATGAAGGAATATTTTAAAGCAATGCATGTTTGGTGACGTATAAAGTATATAAATAGAGGACAATTTTATCCTTTTGACTCATTAAATGTTAAAAGGGGACCGTTGCCTTTATGAGAAAATGACCTGGACCACAGGCTATAAAACGTACTGATAAGGGACCTTTCACCAAATGCCCCTAAAATCATTGAACATTCTTCACTCACAATCGGATTGAATCTAAAAAAATATAATATTAAGATTCAATTAAAAAGGCTGGAATAATCTAGTGATTTTTTCTTTTAAAATTTTTTATCCCCCTCATCCACGATGAGTCCTCTCCATCAGCTCTCCTCTCATTCATATATTCAAATGGAACCGTTGAGCACATCGCTTCAGGGATGTAATGCATTAACTGTCGAACCATCATGTAAAGCAAAACTTGACCTAATTTCAAAAGTAAAGGGTCTGGATGCTGGCCCACATAATAACTACTGCCACAACTACGGCTGCTAGTACCAACCATCCCCTCTAATTAATTCAGTAAGATGCGGATCTAGATAGATGTACCAAGAAAAAAAGAAAAAAGAAAAAAGAAAAAAAAAAAGGAAAAGGGTAGAAACACGACAAGTGGGCCCCACCTTAGCTCTGTATCCCACCACTTTCTCTCCGGCCATGAGCCACCATCGAGCTCAAATTTTCCACCAAGCAACTGGCAACTCCCAAAAAGTGCACCAAATGGTCCCACCAGAATGGTCCAAAATTCCAAATCGTACACTGCCATGGAATATTGATCAGTGGGACCCACCACTTTGAATGATCCACACATTCCAAGAGCAGCGGCAGCCTTGCAATTCCCGTCTCACTGACCCTATCCTTTCCTTCCCTTCTATAGCCTATAGGCGTTACCGCGTCCATCTCTCTACCCTTTCTCATATTGCAGTCCTGTTTGGTCCCCTCTCTATCTCTCACACTTTGCTCAGATTTCTTAATCAGGGGCTTTGAATTTCTCAATCTTTTCGGGGTTTCTTGATCTGGGTCAGTGCTGCATTGACCTGGGTCGGTTTCGTTCCGGTAAAGTCGGTATTTCAATCTCCTTTTCTGGTTCTTCATTGGTTGCGTTTGGTGTTTTTTTCCAATCTTGATTCGATTTCCTAATCTGGGTCGATGCTGTTTTTGTCAAATTTTGTTTGTGCCTTTTCTATTGTCTTGTTTGATTCTCTGTATCTCTCTACCGTTATCATTTTTCTTGGGACTACTTCATCTGGGTGCTTTTGATCTTCTTATTATTTTTGGTGATTGGGCACTTGGGTTTTTTCAGTCTTCTTTGATTCTTTGAACGTTTATCTTTGATTACTTTGTTGTTTTTCTTAAGTTTCTTTTTAATCTTCTTCAGTTCCCGGATTTGGGTCTGAGTCATTTCTAATAAATTCTCCTCCTGTAAATGGGCGCTTTCGATGAGGGGCATCTCGATGCAGAGCTGGAGAATAGAGTGAAGTTAGGATTTCTTGAGCTGGGTCTGGGGAACGATTCGGAAACTGCTGTTATTGAGGATGCTGTGATGGTTCTGCTGCAGGGTTTGGGAGAGGACCCCAACAGAGAAGGTCTTAGGAAGACACCTCTGCGTGTTGCCAAGGCTTTTAGGGAAGGAACCACAGGTGAATACATATCTGAAGATTTCTATTGCTTATTAAAGTCTCTTGCTTTGGTTTTTGTTGTTCCTCTTTTATATGGTATTGTTGTCTATGTACCTGCAGAAAAATGAGGATTGGATGTTTGGATGCACTTTCTTAAAGTCTCATTGGCTTTTCAAAAGCTTAAAATCCTCAAAAAGTTTGCTCTGTCAATCAAGTTTTAAAATCATATTACAAGCAGTAAAAAGCAACAAAGACACTTTTAGGAAAAGCACTTGCTTGCTTTTGCAGAAAGCATCCAAAGCAAGCAACGTGAGATTCTTCTTTTTTTTTTTTTTTTTTCTTTTTGTGTTTTATTTTTCCACCTCTACGAGCATACTGCATGGGCCCAGTTGGATGCATTCATTATCATTGGAGGTAATATATATATATATATATATGAAAAGATATCTTTTGGATAAAGGTCTAGCTTGTGGGGTCCTCTTGGATGCATTCCTATCCTTAGGAGTAGGATATATGAAATGTCTCTTTTGTGGATTAAAATCAGCCCCATTAGATTTCCATAGTCTTTTATATCAGTGTTAAATTTTAATGGTCTTTTAACCATAGATTTTGTACTGAGATTTCAATCCAACAGTGAGTAAATGTTAGATGAGCTTAAAACAGGCATGTTGCCAGATTAATGGTGGATAAGACTTTGAAACAAGCTACACCGTATCGAAGGTGGGCCCACATAGAGCAGGACTCTATAATGTATATGTTGTGTCTGTATGTTTATGTTTTGTATGCCTTTGTATTGATTATTGGGCAAATTGATGAAGATGATTTTCTTTTCTTTTTTCCTTTTTTTGTTATTTCATTTTCTTTATAAATTGATAATTATGTTATTAAATTCCAGCCATGCCAAAAAGCTGTTGATATGCTATTCAAAAAGAAGTTTTGATATACAAACACGATGGAATATACAAAAAATAATAATAATAATAATAAATCCATGCATGCCCATTGTAAGTTTTTGTTAAGTAATTTTGCATAATCTTCATGTGTGAAATCTACACACTTTTTTTTTCTTATTTCTTTGGTAAAATTTGTATTATCATGCGTACTTTAGAAATTATTTCTTGGCAAATCCCCAAGTTATTTTGGTTGGGGCCCACGTAGAATGACATTATATGGGCCCATTTTATTTATCTATTATTTGTAATTATTTTTATTATGAAATTTTAATATATTATTTTTTATTGAAATCTAAATAAATTTTTTTGTAGTTATATACTAAATTTGATGAAGTCTTTTTCTGAATCGATGAAGAGACTTTTCCTCTCATTATTCTTTCATTATTTGCCTAAGTGAGATGATAACTGACATCCCTGGCATGAAACCAACTTGATTTCAGAAATGTTGGTCACTTGTTTAAGTCTTTGCTCTATTAATCTCTTCCATAATTTTATAGTGTTTAGTACGTTTAATCCCACAATAATTAGTGCAACTTTGTGCATTTCCTTTGTTCATGTATTAACCTATAATACAAAACTCCATTCATCCAATAATTTCTTTCTTCTTAATCTCTAATTGAAGAGCCTAATTAACCAAACCTATCCAATGTCCCCTAAAGCCTATCCAAGCCTCTATCAGAATGCCATCTGGCACTATAGCTTTTCATGTCTTCATGCTCGTTAACACTTTTTTCACTTCTACAACCCTAATTCTGCGGTTAATGGTATGTCCTGATGAGGTATCCACTCGTTCCCATTCTCCTATAAAATCTTCATTTAAAAGTTTGTTAAAAATATTTCCTCCTTTTTTTTTTCTTTAATATCATTGTCCCTCACTAAAATCCTTTGGTCACCGCGCTTTATACATTTGACATGATTTAAGTCTCTATTTTCCTTTCGCTTATTTTTGCAAGCTGAAAAACATCTCTTCTTCTCTTATTCCCAACTTATTATTTAGGTCATCATATGCTTTTGGCTTTTGCATCACTTACTTCTTTCTTTAATCTTTTCTTTACTTTCTTATAGATTTCATAATTTTCATATTCCTAGTCCCCTGCCAAACTTGTAGATATATCTTATCTCTCACATAGCTTCTTAAACCTCTACATTCCACTATCAAGTGCTTCTTTTTTTTTTTTTAAATTAGAGAGTTTATTCTCCTTCAACTCTCTAAGCAGCTCCTTTGCACTCCTTCTCATACAATCGCTAATTTGATTCTAAATCACCATAGTTTCTCCATTCTCCCCCCTCAATCACTTTATGCTTAAATATTATTGCCATTCTCCTTTCAAATCCCGTTACCTTGTTTTAGGGCATGTTTTATTTACAATCCATGTCTTTCTACTACTAATACAAATAATTAAAACCACTATCCTATGTTGTGTGGTCAAACTCTCTCCAAGAATAACCTTATGGTCATTACAACCTATTGGTCATGTTTTCTTGGTAGGAAAAAGTCTTTAACTCCTATTAGTTCCACTCTTCTTGGTAGTTAAATGCCGTCTTTCTTTGCAAAGTAGGTGTTTGCTATTAGAAGGTCTCCTAACTCATCCATTTCTATAAATCCTTGTCTTCCATCCACTCCTTCATACCTTCTACTATCCTTTCATACATGCCCTTATAAGTTCTCTCTTAGGAAAGTCATTTCGCTAGTTGGAATTTTTCATATTAAGCCATCCATCTCCTCTCTCTTAAAATTTTCTATTGACAACTTTATCCGATCTAGCTTAGGGTGCATAGGCACTAATGATATGTATTATATTTTCCTCTAATATTAGTTTAATTTATGTAACTTTATCACTCAATCTCTTTGCTCCAATAGTCTTTTCTTTCACATCATTATCTATTACTATACCTACTCTATTTGTGGTATTGTTCGTTCCTGCGTAGTAGAGTATGTTACCATTAGTGAGCTCCTTTGCTTTATCAACCAACTCCATGCTCTTGCCTATTCCAAGTAGCAAGTTGAATCTTCTTCTTTTGAATTAACTTCTTTATCTGCACTCATTCAAATTGGTGCAGGAGCCCTTGCTTACTTTTAAATGCAACTAGGGGCCGCTGCAGTGCGTTGCTTGTAGTTTGGAAAACCCTAGCATGATCCCAGAACCCTTTCCTACTTTTCATAACAAATGAATGCCTACTTTTCATAACAAATGAATGCCACTGCAATGCGTCGCTTATAGCGGAGAAGCCTTAGCATGATTATGGAATGTTGTTTTTCAAAATTCATGTTTGAGTTGTGACAAAAGTTTAATATTTGTTGTCACCTACCTAGCGCAACCCCCCCTCCTTTACCGAGCTTGGGACCGGCAGTAAAAACTAGCAAAGTTTAAATAGGTGGAGTTTGGTCAGGGCTTTGATGATGGTGGTGGTGGTGGTGGTGATATACTAAAAACTTTTTACTTTTTATGTGTTAACCAAACAGCCTAGTTGCCCCCGAGAGCAAGCACGAAACTTGCGTTAAACCAAACTTTCCTATTTTTCCAAAAAGTTATTTTGAATAAGTAGCTTCTCAAAACTACTTTTCAGAATGCACTTTTTACTTTTAAGAAGCCCAACCAAACACACCGTCCGTCTTTGATGGTGCTCAAATCTTGTACTGCATTTGGTCCCAATTTTTCAGGTTTCTTTTTTTTTATTTTTTATGTGGGTTACATTTATTTACCCTTTGTATCAGTAACTAGCTTATGGATGAGTGCAGTCTGCCATTTGGTTGTCACTCCAATGCATATTTTACTTCATTTTGATGTGTGATGTGTTGGTGATGGTAAGTAAAAAATGTTGTCAGACATAAAGTCTTATTACTATATTCATAATCGGGTAAACAGTGCAAGTTTTAAGATTTAGCTGGGAAGTAAAAGCCGCAAAGATGCACATCAAGGCCTTATTGAAAATGAATCAATTTTTTTTTTGTCATAGAAAACCTTCATGCCCAGATCCTTATAGACCACCTATGATGCACATATACTTCAAAATGGACAATGTATCTTGTCATGTCATATCCGATACTTCACTTTTTACGTGTAAAATCTGTGTCCATGCCATGTCCATGGCGTCTCCCTACTGTATTCATGCCTTATCTGGGAATCATAGTCGACCATCTCAAAGGAATATGTGCCCAATCCGGAAGTTAGTATTCTATAAATTTGACCAGCAATTACAAACAATGCAATCGCTAAATGATTTAGTGTATATATGAAGAGGGTGGAAGCCATTGTTTGTTTTACACAGATTCCTGAAGCATTGACCTCACCTCTGATGAATTCCTTGGACTAGGGCTGATATGGGATCAACCAAAGGTTGACTGACCCATATCTGATATCTCAATCCAAAGATATCAATTGCTTAAGTTCAAAAGTTTTAAATCTCATGGATTCTCTGATTATTTCCATCGCTTTTTTTTTTTCCTCCTGGATAGCACTCTTTTAAGAAACTAATCTTGCTTCCTTCTTCTACAACTAGGATTGAGTTTCTCTATTTAGAATAGAATGCTTATATGTAGTAGGCTTGTGTTATTTATAAAAAGGTGTATAAATTCCCAATCACTTTTGGAATAAGATTTTCTTTGAGAAACTGTTTCTCTAGTTGGGTGTGCCTTGTAGAAAGGTTGGTCATGTGACCGTTCAAGATGGATCTTGGCAAGGTTTGCCTATTCAGGTTGTCTCATTTGTTGTGGAGTTTGATCATACAATCGAGAATAAAATCCTAGTGTAGGCTGTTTGGCCTTTCAATTGCATCAGTTGGTAGTAGAGAGAGTTTTGATCCCACCAGGGTGTCAAGAAAAATGACTCATAAGCAAATGTTGGTCGAAGCATGAATTTGTCCTTAGAACAGTTGTTAGAATTAATAAAGGTTCAAGCTCGATGGTTGCAAGAAACATGTAACTGAATAATGGCACTCAAGATGACATTTGTCAATTCTTAAATAGACTAATAGGTTTTGATTTCTAATAGCAGGATTGCATTCCAAGTTAAAGGAACTCAGCAGAATGAAATCTCATGAAATAGCACGAATAGTATTCATGTGGTTAATCTCGCATTAGAAGATTAAGCTTTAGGTACATATATTACATTAAAAAGTAAATTGGATGGAAGACTTATAGGAAGAAAATTCTACATATGATCTTCCTTAAAGGCCAATCAAGGATTCTTATGAAGATCATGTGATCAACGATCTATCCTCAGAAATTGTCATCTTATTGCAATCCACTAATCAGCATATTGAGATTCATGTTGCCATCAGAAGTGAATAGCAATTGATTTTATTGCTGGAAATTAAGAGTGACAATGTGACATCCAATCTACAATGACAGACATCATGGTTAACAATTAGCAACGAACCCATGAAATTTTTCTTGGAGAGGGGGAAGGAAGGAGGGAGGGGGCAGGGTGCAGGGAAGTGGGGGTGCATATGTAAAATATGCATAATTTTTTCAGAGAATACAGAGGGATTCTAGAAAAATTTTGGGTGACCACGGCCACCCCCTGGCCCCCACTAGTTCTGCCGCTGCTGACAGTGAATCTAGTGATCGGGTGGGAACACCTTTGATCCCAATGGTTAGTTGGAAGCAAATGTTTGACCAAGCAATTTAATGGCTTACATGGAGAAATTCAACCATTCTACGGTGCCTATGCTTAAATTGTTCATTCACCAATGCCTGCAATCCAATCTAAACTATTGGAGATGAGATCCTATTACCATCTATGGAGAAATATTTATTAAAAAGGCAGCATTGACGATGAATCTCGTGGTTGGTTGGGAACACGTTTGATCCCAATTGTCAGTTGGAAGCAAATATTTAACCAAGCAATTTAATCGCTTATATGGAGAAATTCGGTCATTCTATGTTGCCCATGCTTAAATCTTTCATTTATCAATGACCGCAGTTGAAACTAAACTGGTGGAGATGGGATCCTATTACCGTCTATGGTGAAATATTTATTAGAAAGGCAACTGCAGTGCTAAGCCCTTGTTTGCCTAGTGTTCAAACCAGGAGGACAATGGCACTGCTTACAAACTTGAAGGCAAATTTTCTCTAATCCAGAAGGAATAATGCAGCTTTTGACAATGGCTGAGATGCGACCCACCAAGTGAGTTGACTGACCCATATCTCAATTCAAGAATGTCAATTGCATGAGTCGTGCCATTGCTCTTTTTTTCCTATTTAGAATAAAATGGTTATATTTAGTAGGCTTGTGTATTTAAAAGGAGGTGAAAAAAACCAAATCAAGCCTTTTCCCACTAGGTGGGGTCGGCTATATGGATTTGACGACGCCAATCAAATCTGTTTAGGGCCATGTCCTTCGTTAGATCCATGTAGGCAAGGTCATGTTTAATAGTTTCTTTCCAACTTCTCTTGGGTCTCCCTCTCCCTCTCCTCCCGGCAATCTCCATGCTTTCACACCTTTTAACGGGTGCCTCCGTTGGACGCCTTCTAACATGGCCGAACCATCTCAGTCGATTTTCTCTCATTTTATCTCCAATCGGTGCTATTCCTACTTTGCCCATAATCTCCTCATTCCCAATCCTTTCTCTCCTTGTGATCCCGCACATCTATCTTAGCATTCTTATTTCCGCAACTTCCATATTCTTAACATGATTATGCTTTACTACCCAACACTCTGATCCATATAACAACGCTGGTTGTACCGCCACCTTATAATACTTTCCTTTAACCTTGAGGGGGACTTTCCGATCACACAAGATCCCCGAAGCACTCCTCCATTTGGTCCACCCGGCCTGAATCCTGTGACTTACATCAGTATTAATCCCTCCATCCTGTTGCACCATAGATCCAAGTTACCTAAAGTTTTCTTCTCTACAATCTTTTGTGTGCCCAAACTTACTTCTATGTTACTAGGTGTCCTACTTTGACTAAACTTGCATTCCATATTGTTTGTATGAGATTGTTTCTCTAGTGGCCTTTTCAGGATTACACGTCCTGTAAGTTGTAACTACTTCAATCTCATACAACTTGCAGGATGATTTATGTGATTGAAGTTGTAACCTTCCAGAGCTCAATTGTTTGGTCAATTGTTTGATGTTTATCCAAATAACCGTCCAGAGCTCAATTGTTTGGTCTCTGGTTCGATGTTTGTCCAAATAGTTTCCGAGGATGATTTATGTGTTTGGAATATCTTGTCAAGGGGGTCATCTTTTTATTTATTTTTCTTTTTTCAAAGTGAATAAATTTTGATTTTTATCTAATATATTTCAGAATAGATTTCCATCTTTTCTTACCAGTAAGAATTTAAGCACAGTGATGCACGGAATGAGAAAACCTCAGTGAACTTACCCTGGCTGATACTATCCAGGATGAGATTCTTAGGAATCTCACTTTGGTCTTCATTTTGCTATAGGATATCTTGGAGCCACACTAGGAAGAAACTATGTTATAACACCAAACCTATAGAACATGCAAATGATTTCCCGCAGAATAAGCATCAATTGAACTCTTATGACTCTTGGTCAACTAATTCTTGTCCATGTGAAAATTTTCTAATTTAAACTCTCAACACAACTTGGACTTCTAGTTGACCTAAAAGACTTTTATATACAACTTATTCTAATTAAGACTAACTAATTGAACACTTCTTATAATAGGATATAGATGAAATAACAAACAACTCTCGGCCCATGCATTTTATCTGCAAAGCATAGAAAACGCTTACTTTTTTTAATTACTTGGCCTAGTGGCAAAGGGGGATTATCTAAAGCTATCAGACCTGGGATCAATCCCTGCGAGGTATGGTGAGAGCGGGAGTCCTATCCACGGAGACATCCCTGTATTCTCTAGAAAACACCTACTTTTGTGCATTCAGCATGACCTTCCCTATTGGATCTCCCAAGGAATCGGATCAGCGTCATGTATACTTGGTGAGGGTAAAGATAAGAAACCGCTTATTAATTAAAACTGAAACTTTAAAATTGATTTTTAGTTCTATAGCTTACAACTCCTAGATGCCATTATTCTTTGGAACTGATTTTTATCATGGCTTTACTTATGAGTAGTAACGACAATATTTGTATACTGGGAATTAGGGATTTAGAGGATCCACTCTATCCAGTCCTTGCCACACTTCATAGTTGTACTTATATTTAGGAAACGTAACTTATAAAGTTGACATGTAAATGCTAAAGTACACCCTTGTGATGGCCACTTCTTTTTGGCTTCTCATGCTTTTATCTATGCTTTTTATATGTACATTCTATGCTATGAGTCCCAGATACGACCAGGACATGCCATGGGTGTGGCAAGGATGTGGCCTTTGCACATAAAATTGAAATGTGTAACATGATAGAAAAGTGACATCACTTTTGTTGAAGTATCTGGTTATCATGGATTTTATATGTCCTAAAATTTCTTTTAGGTGTAGTTAGCTGGGGTCAGGTCAGAATGTGATGTATGGCTTTTTATGTGCTATGCATGTTCTATTTAGAAAAATCTATTGAACCCTGCGAATTTTGATGCAAAACTAAAATATCTGTGAAATCCTCAAGAGGCGAGGAACATAGTTTAAAAAACTAGACTCGAGACCCAATCCTGCTAGGGCTGAGTCACATGGGACTCGGCCAAGTCGGGATCCATCCACCGCAGTTCCCAAGAAATTGTAAAAATAAAGTGTATATATATATATAAAAAGTCCACTCCAGCCCCAGCCGACTGGAAAAAGAGAGGAAGAGAAAGTGAAAAAAAAAAAAGAAGAAAGAAAAGAAGAAAAAGAGAAGAAGACCCGCGTACAAGCAGCACTGCAGCAACAACATAGCAACAAAGCAGCAACACTGCAACAACAATAGGCCAGTAGCAGAACCTCTCTCTCTACAACAGCAACAGAGACATCTCTCTCGCTGAAACTGGAAACTCGTTCCCATCCTTTTTTTCCATTGTTCCTCCAACGGTCTCCAACAGTTTAGGCCCTACATCATGATACTCTCTGTGTTATATTGCATCAAAACCTAATAATCTTTGTGGTTTAGGTCTCTAAAAAGGTTGATCCATATGTACAGAGTGTATAGTGTTGAAAGAACAAAACAATGTTGCATATACTATATTTCCTTTTTGTTATTCTTCATTTTCACGAGAGAAACTCTCAACATTGAAAGCTGATTAGAAGTTTAAAGGCGGCATGCGGATTCTAAGTTGATGATCACACTTGTTGGTAACAAGTGTAATCTTACTAAAGGAATGAATGTTTGCACCGGGGAGGGTCAAAAAAATTTCTAAGAAGCATGGGCTCGGCTCCACAGAAGCTTCAGGAATGACTAGTGATATATGAGGTGATGACCCTCTGAACTATCCAATTGCCAAGGAGTTATGGTTTTATCTATTGATTCTAAATTATAGCTTTGGTTTTCTTCTCATTACATGAAAACATTTTTAGGTATTTTAAAACATGGCGAAAGAAATTTATGAGAGGAAACAAGAAGGAGAACTTGATGCTACCGATGAGGTTAGCTTCCTTTTTCTTCTATCTCATGCATGTGGTATATTGTTTGTCTCTCATCTTTGTTTAGGAAACTCTTTCCATTAAAAATGTGTGTGAACACCTTGCTATTGCTCGCCTTTGGAATAGGCTAATTGCTAGCTTCAGACTAAAAGCCACTAGGAAGAACACCTTTCAAAACGATACGACTGTTGACATTGTAGTCACGCTTGTTGGTCCTTAAAGTGATATAGGGTAGTGACTTATATTCCTTCCATACTTATTAAGATGATACAAGGCTCACTATCCAATTGGGTGGCCAATGTGGTCAACTGTAAATACACTCACACTATCTCTGGGGTCAAATGTTGAGGGAATAAGATGACCCTAGACAAGAGATAGTGTATCGACCACATTGGACAACCTAGTTGGGTGGTCGGCCTTATATCACCTTAATAAGTATGGAGGAATCTATGTCACAACCTTTTATCACTTTAATGGGCCAACAATGGTAACTAAAGTGTCAGCAATTGTATTGTTTTGAAAGGTGTTCTTCCTGGTGGCTTATAGTCCGAAGCTAGCAATTAGTCTATTCCAAAGGCAAGCAATAGTAAGGTGTTAACACACATGTTTAATGGAAAGAGTTTCTTAAACAAAGACAAGACAAACAAAATACCACATGCACAAGAGTGAAGAAAAAGAAAGCTAACCTCATCAGAGCATCAAGCTCCCCTTCTTGTATCCTCTCATAAATTTCTTTCGTCATACTTTCAAATACCTAAAAAGGTTTTCATGGAATGAGAAGAAAACCAAAGCTTTAAATTAGAATCAATAAATAAAACCATAATTCCTTGGCAATTGGATACCTTAAAGGGTGATCACCTCCTTGACATTCTCACTAGTCATTCCTGAAGCTTCTGTGAAGTTGAGCCTATGTCAATTGGCAAATTCTTGACCCTCCTCGGTGCACACATTCCTTCCTTTAGTTAGATCACACTTATTACCAACAAGTGTGATCATTGACTTAGAATCTGCATGCCACCTTCAAGCTTCCAACCAGCTTTTAATGTTAAGAGTTTCCCTCCTGAAAATGAATAATAATGAGGAAATATAGTATATGCAAAATTGTTCTGTTCTTTCAGCACTATAGACTCTATACAAGTGGACCAACCTTTTTAGAGACCTAAACCACAAAGATTATTAGGTTTTGATGCATTATAACACAGAGAGTGTCATGATGTAATGCCTAAACCACTAATAGATGAGCCCCATTAATTGCTACACATCATGCAAATTTATTATGATGGAATCCACCACTTGACCAATGCCTAGCTCAATGCTAAACTAGTGAAAGCAGGGTTGTCAAAGGCGTGCCTAGGCGCAGCGAAGCCCCACTGTTGCGCCTCTAATACCTCAAAGCGAGGTGCTTTCAATGAGGCGCAGTCTCAGCGTGCTCCTTGGCTCTAGACGCAAGGCTCACGAAGCAAGAGCTTCTTCACAGTCACGTGGTTGGATTAAAATTAGAAAAAAAAAAAAAACTTTTAGGGGCTAAATGTAATTTTTTATGGCTTAAAATTTTAAAAAAGACTGTTAAGGGGGCTAAATGTAATTTATTTTTACTCTTTAAAGGGCACCAAAAGCCCTAATCTTTGTTTCCATTGAAGCATAAAACTAAAAAAAAACCGCTACAGCAGGCATCGAATGAAGGAGGAGAAGAAGAAGAAGAGTGAAGGCAATGGGGCCCTAACCTTTGTTTCCATCGACACAGAAAAAAAAGCTACATCAGCATCGTACGACGAAGAAGAAGAGGAGGAGCAGCAGCAGCAAAGCATACCTGGTCTCCTCCAGTCATCTCCACCAACTCCAGTCAGAAACCTTTGAATTGAATTGGGTTATAATGCTTCTTTGGCCAACTTCCATTTGATGCGAGAAAAAATGCATCTTTTCCCTTTGTTGGTCAGTATTGTGTTAGTGTATGGCTTCTTTGTTGTGGGGCATTTTTGTATGGCATGTTTGATGGTTTTTTGTACTTTTGTTGAATGTTTAGCATTTAGAGTGATGGATGCTTTTATGACTTTGAGTTCTTCTAATATTCCTTGCCTTTTTTGTTATAATTTGTGAATTATTTTCACTTTGCCAATGTTGAATTTTGAATTATCTATCTATACCAAAATATCTATTTTTTATCTACAATGTACGCCTCGCTTCAATAAAGCCTGCGCCTCGCATCGCGCCTAGGCCCCAGGAGACCTTAGCCTCTCGATGCGCCTCTCGCTTTTAAAAACATTGAGTGAAAGGATTGGATATAAGTGGGTCCACATGGAAAAAAAAAGACACCAATTATTTGCATAAAAATAAAGAACAACTTATTTACCAACATAGTGTTCAGCTAAAAGATTTAAGTGCTTGGTTCCTTGTAAGACGTGGTTTCTCGATACCTTTCCGAAGCATCTTTAAATTTATACATTTGAACATATCAGCCGATACAGTCACTGGCTTTATTGGTGGCTGGTGTTATGTATCTTTTATGTTCAATACACGTGGTAAATGTGTATTACTTTTACCTCATATCGGCTAGTCAATAAACAATATGCATTTACAGGTAAGTAACATATCAGCTAAAATTGAAAACAACAGGTGCACAACCATGGCCTTGGGCCTCCAAGTGTACATGTGCCGCCTGGCTGGGGTGTGGCATGAGCCAAGGCATGGCAAATGGACCTTGGACGCAATATGATGGGCTCAACCTGCATCACCTCTGCCTTCTCTACCATGGGTAGTTCTGGTAACAATCACATCCTTTTTTGCTTATTGTGCACCATCTTGAAATGCTTTTTTTTACCCAAAAGGTAAACTTACTCTGTGAATCAATAGTATAGACCGATATAATTGACTATATTGGCAATATTTATTTACATTGGATGCTACACATGCAGTCCATGTGTTGCACATGGCCGACATGTCAAGATACCGTAAGTATCAACTGATATGCAACATATAAAACTATGGGTGTAAGAGTAGGAGTCATGGCCTTGAATCCCACTGTGATGGGCTCAGCCTACATCACCTATGCACCTTTGCTATGGGTATTCCTAATAAAAACATTAACATCCTTTTCCACTTCCACCACATCTTGAAAAAACCCAATCCAATTTAGGCAATAGGCCAATAATTGCACCCAATGGTGAGAAATGTTTTCCAATCAACCTTTAAAAAAAATGTAAACATTTTTAAAAAATTCAAACCTTTCAAAAAAATATATATTTTTCCATTCAGCAGTTCAAACAACGAAGACCCGCAGGATAGAACTTAATGAAAAAGCCATACTTTTTTTTTTTTTTATTAACTTGCTTCCTCATTTTAATGAACTTATATAATAATAGTACTTATTCACACAAGATTTCATTAGTGTACACCAAAACAGTTCAAATATGGACAGTACCTGGTAATATTATAAACCAGGAGAACAACAGCAGCATCTTTACAGTACGATCTTGTCACGGTCCTAAAAGATGCCTGGCCGGTCTGTAATATGAGTAAGAGATTTCAGTACTGCAATGTATCTAATAATGATTTACCGTAAAAAGGGGAATCTCTTAAATTATTGATGTAACATGTAGGGTCTTGCACAGAAATGCAATAGTCCGTAGTCAATTTTCAATGAAATGAACATGCGTATTCAATATTTGTAGTTAATTTTCAATCAAATGAACATGCTTATTCAATATTTATAGTTAATTTTAAAATCAAATAAACATACGTAATTTTCAGCCTTTATAGTTAGTTTTTAACCTATATGACGCAAAATCTTTTTTCCAAGTTACAACTAATCAGTTGCCCTTCTTGTATGACTAATATGATATCACAACAAAAAACATCATAAAGGAGTTATAGTTAGTTTTTAACCTATATGACCCAAAAAAAAAATCCAAGTTACAACTAATCAGTTGCCTTCTTGTATGACTAATATGATGTCATAACAAAAAACATCACAAAGGAGATTTATCATAAATAACACACATTCTTCCGTTCTCCAAACCCCCCCCCCCCCCCCCCCCCCTCTGGAGAGGTGAGAAACACTAGAACAAATCAAGGAAAGAAACAATAGAGAGCAACAAAAGGGCCACCATCGCATCGACATTACAGAAAATTGAAAAAAAAAAAGGATCAGATCTACCCAACGGCTAATTCTGATCAAGACCACTTGGTATTAGCTTTCACAGGTGGGACTTCTGTCTCCTTGCTGAGAGCCTTCAGTCTCTCCAGAATGTACACCTTTATAATGCTCCAACCAATCACATCACACCCCCCCCCCCCCCCCCCCCCCCCCCCCCCCCCCCCCCCCCCCCCCAACCGATCCCTCTCTCCCTCTATTTAAAATGATTTTCTTGTTTTATTTTATTTTATTTACTTGAGTCCAGTCAGAGTCACTGTAGACCTGATGAGTAAGTTTTGTTTCACAGCAGTTCATGCATCTTTATGGATAAGCATCTATGGTTAAAAAAAAAAACTGCCGTTATGAAATGGTGGCCTATGCCGTTACGTTATTTTAAGTATAAAGGTCATGGTATCAAAAAAAGTGAAAAAATCGTTCCATAACGGTCATAACAGCTGTTATTTTGAATATAACAGTCATAATGGGCTGATATTTTGAAAATAATAGTCAAAATATCGGCTGGCCATTTTTTTTTTAAACTTTCTTTCTCTTTCTTGCTTTCACTTCTTTCTTTCTCAAACCATCTTTGGAGCTTCCTGAGACTGTGATAGAGCTTCCCAAGCCTCTTTTTTCACAAAAATTCAAATGATTTGCTAGATTTTGGTGGATTCTCATATGAAGGCGTCTTCTCTCAACCACAATACCCCTATGTCCATTTTTTATTTTTTTTGAAAATGGTGAATTCCCCTATCTCCATGCTCTACTACTTTCATTAATTAATTCATCTTGATGTCGTTGTAAATGTTACTTAAAAATTGATATTCGCTCTCAACTTACTTGGTAATTGAGTAATTGAGAACTATATTACTACTACTGGTTTCTTGACTGTTTAACACTAATGGTAAGTTCAAAATTATGGTTGCAATGCATAATATAAATTTTTTGATATTTCAACTTGTTTTAATATATATATGTAAATCTATTTAATTCAAAACAGACTTTACAGGTTTCAGATCAAACAGCGATACAAGATGTTATGACTTAGGAGGGTTGATATTTTGCTTTAAAGTGTTTACTAATGGAATAAATACATTGTTTTCTAGCATTTTATAATAATTTGGATTTTTTGGATATTCTTTTCTGATTTTTTTGGTGTAAAATAAAATTTTGCACTGCAATAACCGCAAACTGAGACGCGATGCAGCGTCATAACAGTTTTCAGGGTCTACCACGAAGGCAACCGCGATCGCAACTGCAATTTTTAGCCATGTAACCATCTCATTTGATGCGGAGAAGCCCTTGGAATCACACTCAAGTATTCTCCATCATGAGTAGGCCCCCATAATTTCTCACCCGGAGAGAGGATGACGACTTCGTACCATCACCAAAATAGAGGGAGAAAATTCATGTTTTTTGAAGAAGTAATTGAGTTTTCCCCCTTAGGGTCTTGTGATTACAAATACATAGACACCATTAAAAAAAAAAAAAAAAAGATTACAAATACCTAGACAATTTTTTTGTTATCATGTGAAGGGATGGATAATCCCTTTAAAGATTAGTCATCCACCTTAGAGAGTTTCCTAGTGTAAACACTATTAATACTCACAATAACTTGGGCCTTTGACTTTCGTGACATAAAATAAAAGCTAGGGCTCTTGGAACTAACAATTTGAAGACATGGACTTCTAAGTTATGGTGATTTCATATCATTCACCAAAATATAGGGAGACATCCAGATCTCTGAAAAGTAACTTAATTGTGAATTGTTCCATTAGGATGATGTGATGAAAAACATGTTGACAATTTTTCTGAGTTTTGTGCTAAGGATGGAAAATCTCTTACAAGATTAGTTAACCAGATTAGAAACTTCCCTAATTTAAACATTATTAGAAATTGGGGTTCTCTTTCTTGACATAGAATAACAGCTAGGACCATTGAAACGGTCAATTTGATGACAAGAACTCTTGAACTATGTGAAACTATTGACAACTGGGACAGTAATTAGCAATGTATGACTGAGCTGAACTTGCACTAGGCACAAAAACCCGAAAGGGTTGGTCTCATAGGTGCAGGGCCCTTCTAATTGAATCGCAGGCCCCTTTAGTTCCTCCAAGGCTATGGATTGGCTCATCACTTCACATCTTAACAAATATTTTATCTCCACATTCAAAACATTTAAGCAAGAAATGTAATGATTTGAGGGAAATGCAAGGTTTTCTGTTCTTGTAAACAAACAGTCCCTTTACACTTCAAGTTTCATGTTCTAGTTTGATACATTGTATATTGTTCAAATTTCATATTCTAGTTTGATATGTTGTATATTGGTCAGTCCTCCAACTAGTTGGGGCCTATTTATCTTTTGATCTCTACTGTCTATGTTGTCAATGCTTTGGTACTGTGGTGAGTTTCTCTAAAGCATTCACTAGTATTGATAACAATCCATGCACGGACTTGATTTTTCATGCGCACTTGCGCAGATTATAGGCTCAAGCTCAAGATATTTTAGGAGATCGAAATTGCTTCAGCATTGAACATATTGCACTATGTAAGAGAGCAGATAGTACCCTCATTATGTCTCAATGAATTTGCATCAATGAAAGGAAAGGAACATTTAGGAATACCTATTTCTCAATAATTTCATATGCAAAATTGATGGTGTCTTGTTTAAAAATAGTTAATGAAAATGTAAGGAATTTTTATATGCTACTTATGGAAAAGAAAACGAAGGGAATGGCTAATGTGTTTGTTTGAGGCACTCATTATATTTTCTACTCGTTTTTATTTTTTTACTTTTTCATTGCTCATGGTTCGATCACACCAAAGCATAAATATCTTTGTTGCGTACAGCAATTTAGATTCTGCAGCATAAATTTAATAGAAGCAGAGTTTCCTTAATCTTTGTACATGTGGGGCCATGGTTTGGTGATCCATATCATTATCTGATGGACCTTGACCTTTAAAAAAAAAAACAGAATGGAAGATCTGTTAGCTTTACATATTGTTGGTTGTCGCTGTTTCAAAATAAAGGAGATATACCAGCTTATAAATGCAGAGACCTGATACCTATGTACATGTGGGATTAGTTTATTGCCGAAGGGTGTACTCCCTAATTGGCTTATCTTAAACAATTTGAATATGTTGGCACAACGGATGGTCATCCATTCCCTTGCATTTGGGAGCGCAGCATGGAAATCAGAAGCCACATTTAAGCGGACACTAATTTTCTGTCTTGTCATTCCCAAACCGGCAGGGTTTTGGAGTTGTCATTGAGTCAGAGTAAGAAAGGCAGAAGAATAGTATCCCATCTAATATGGTTTGCCCCCAATGCTTATTCTAGCTGCTTGTGATTTGGGTCATGCAAACCTTCTTCTGAAATATCTCAATGCCTAATTTTGGAGCTACAAGATTCTGTCATGTACATACTATATGCTGCTTTCTTGATATAACACATATCTGATTTGCTCAGACCGTCATCTCATATTGAAATGATTCTTTCTCAGTTAATATAGTGAGTGTGGATATTGACTGTCAATACTTCTTTGATGCCCCTTTCAGGTTACCAACAAAAAGTGAAAGATATTGTTCAAGGGGCTCTGTTTCCAGAAGCTGGTTTGGATGGTGGGTTAGGCCATGCAGGAGGGGCTGGAGGGCTTGTGGTTGTTCGAGACATTGACCTCTTCTCATATTGTGAATCTTGTCTGCTTCCCTTCAAGGTCCAGTGCCATGTGGGTTACATCCCATCTGGGCAACGTGTGGTAGGTCTCAGCAAGCTATCCAGGGTTGCAGATGTATTTGCTAAGAGGCTTCAAGATCCACAGCGTCTAGCGGATGAAGTCTGTAGAGCACTGCACAGTAGCATCAAGCCAGCTGGTGTTGCTGTCTTCCTTCAATGCTGGCACATTCAGTTCCCAACAATGGAAAACCGAACTATTTCTTCCAAAGTTCATATGCAAGGATGGGCACAGATTTCTGTCTGTTCCAGCTCTGGGGTGTTTGAAAATGAAAATAGTGATGCTTGGGGTGACTTCTCTACGCTTCTAATGCTTAGTGGTGTGAAAATGGAGAGAAATTTCAAACAGTACTCTAGCCAGTGTTGGTGCCCATCCAAGCCTCTCGAGGCGGTGGCCTGCAATGGGCATAGCAGTAGAATTCCTTCCAAGGCAGGGTTGGGGCACCCTCAGCCTGCCATGAT
Source organism: Litsea cubeba (assembly GCA_012931725.1). Taxonomy (NCBI): domain Eukaryota; kingdom Viridiplantae; phylum Streptophyta; class Magnoliopsida; order Laurales; family Lauraceae; genus Litsea; species Litsea cubeba. The sequence continues at coordinate 76,262,567 of CM022947.1, forward strand.
AGCTGCAGTAACTTCAATTCTCTGTTCATTGGGTGAAGATCCATTGAGGAAAGAGCTAGTGGGGACTCCCCAACGTTTTGTGCATTGGCTGATGAACTTCAAAAGGTGCAATATGGAAGTGATGTTGAACAGTTTCAATAATGGTAAAACAGGTCCGTGCAATTTCAGTTTGATGCGTAAGAAAACAGGTGGAGATGACCATTGGGACCAAAACAGGATCCATTCCGAGCTGAATCTGCCCTTTTGGTCTCAATGCGAACATCACCTTCTTCCCTTCTGTGGAGTAGTACATATTGGATTCTCTTACCATGAAGGAGCTAAAACCATTAAAAGATCCATTTTGGACTCGATAGTACATTTCCATGGTTGCAAGCTCCAAGTGCAAGAAAGGCTCACTCGCCAAATTGCAGAGACTGTTGCTTCCATGTTTGGAGGAGGTGTAATGGTGGTGGTGGAAGCCAACCACATCTGCATGATCTCTAGAGGGATTGAGAAGGTTGCAAGTAGCACGGCAACAATCGCCGTAATTGGTCGATTTTCAACTGACCCATCAGTGAAGGCGATGTTTCTACAGGACATTTCAAACAGCAGGGTTCAGGAAGGATGAATATATATAGATTTTCTCATATTTATTTGAAATAGTTGCCTTTTTATTCTTTGGGTTGAACAGGCATGGCAGGAACAAGATCAAAAGGAGAGACAAATCTTGCATGACCAGATAGCGATCTGTTATTCGTTTAAACAGAGGCAGGAGGAAAAGCAGGATATACAAAAGTTGAGAATCCATTTTCTGCTAATTTGATTTGTTTCCTATTTTTAATGTGCTTTCAAAGCTGAATAAGATTGATGATATTGACCATTATCATGTAACATGGAATGCTGTCTTTATGGAATATAAATCAGAGCTCAATGTTTTTCTTAGCTGTGTTCTAATCAGGAATCTGAAAGTTTTTATTATCTACCATATACGTGACCTGCAAAAGGAGGAGTGGTGTGTAATTGCAATTCAACAGGCCTTCTCTTCAGTTATCAAGGTCATTCATCTGGTGGGCCTTATTTTCTCCGACTGTGGCATCAAAGGGTGCATTGGTCAAGTTTTGGTTGGCATTGTGGTGAGACTGGATCCACATCTGATTAATTTGTTAGATTAGAATCTGGACCCAGTCGAAAACTCTTATACTAACTGCATGATGGAACCCAGATCCAGTTGCGATTGGTTGAAAATCAGGGGCCATATCCTTTTTTCTGTGGTCCAGTCATTTTGGTTAGCCAGTTAATTGAGTTTATTGTCTTCTCTTGTCTCAGCATTTTTGGTCTATAAGACGTTCTTTTTTACAGTGAAGATTTGAGGGAGTCTTGTCCGAAGAACTTTGAAGCTCTTAAAATTCTCTTGACAAACTTTGCCATTGGGATTTCTTCTTAAATGCTAATGACTAAATAGCAGTTGGAATCTTAAAGTCTGGAGCATTTCAAGGGCTATTTCAACCATTTTAATGTTGCATATTTTGATGCCTTCTGAGGTACTCTTGTCAAACAGAGCTCCAATAATTCTAGGGTAGCGTTTGGTTCGCTGGAATGGTTGTAGGCGGGAATGGAATGGAGACCGGAATGAGTCTGGAATGGAATGAGGTAGGAATGGGCATTTCCATTCCAGCGTTTGGTACGCTGAGGAATCAACCCAGCTGATTGCTATTCCTGCGTTTGGTATGCTGGAATGAGTCCTGGAATGGAATAAAAATTTACATAAGACTGACCAAAATACCCTTGTTAGAATTTTATCTTTGGCTCAATCAATGTATAAATTATAATATTATTAAATAGGTGGGGCCCACACAAAGTCTTCTATTTTATAATAATAATAATAATAATGTATAGATTATATTATTATTATATAGGTGGGGCCCGCACAAGCTCTTCTATTTTATAATCTTATAATAATAATATATAGATTATATTATTATATAGGTGGGCACAAGCGCTTCTATTTTATAATCTTATAATAAAAATAATAATGTATGGATTATATTATTGTTATATAGGTGGGGGCCACACAAGCTCTTCTATTTTATAATCTTATACTAATAATAATAATAATAATAATATAGATTATATTATTATTATATAGGTGGGGCCCACACAAGTTCTTCTATTTTATAATCAAATAATAATAATCTATAGTTATTATTATATAAGTGGGGCCCACACAAGTTCTTCTATTTTATTTAAATAATATATAATTATATATTATTTATATAGGTGGGGCCCACACAAGTTCTTCTATTTATAATCTTATAACAATATAATAATAATGTATTATATTATTATATAGGTGGGGCCCACACAGTTCTTCTATTTTATAATCTAACAATAATAATATGATATTATTTAATATAGGTGGGGCCCACACAAATTCTTCTATTTTATAATCTTATAATAATAATAATAATATATAGATTATATTATTATTATATAGGTGGGGCCCACACATGTTCTTCTTTTTAAATTTATAATAATAATAATGATATATTATATTATTATATAGGTGGGGCGCCCACAAGTTCTTCTATTTTATAATCTATAATATAATAAATGTATATTATTATATTATATGGTGGGGCCCACAAGCTCTTCTTTTATAATCTTATTCTTATTCATAATAGACTGTATAGATTATATTATTACGGGTATAGGTGGGGCCCACACCAGTTCTTCTCCTTTTAATAATCTTATACTAATCATTATTATACTCATGACTGTAATATATTATACTATGATATAGGTGGGGCCGAAACAAGTTCTGCTCTTTTATAATCTTTTATTTGAATAATAATGTATAGATGTGAATAGAGGAGGCTTTTTTGGGCTCAAAAACCGTTGAACATGCCATGGCATGCGCCATTCCTTCCCATCTCCAGATGATGGACCATTCCTCTACATAAGGGAATGGGATTCCGGAGGTAATGGTCATTACGCCACTTTTTTTGCGAACCAACACAGTAATGACCATTCCGTTGGAATCACCATTCCATTCCAACCTTCATTACAGCGAACCAACGCTACCTAGGAGACAAGGGCAACAGAAATTTGGAATTTCAACGGGTGGACTCCAGTGAGAAATTGCACCTATAATGGACGGTATGGTTTAATTAAGTTCATATTATGAAGAAATAGTTTGAATTTATTCGGCTAATCAGCTAGCCGAAGCCCATATCGAATACTTAATGGTCCATAACTGTGTTTCCCAATCAGCCGATTTCATTTTCAGCTGAAAAAATATATATGAATTTAGATTCAAGTTATAGTATCTCCATGTATTTTCCTTTATCAGTGAGATTTCACTTTCAGCTAAAAATAAAATAACTAAACTGTATCAGCCTATATTGGCCATTGTTAGTTGTAACCCTCCATCAGCAATGTGTGCCAATACAGGTGTGAATCAAGTGTCATTCCAAATTCTTGCCGGGTTCTTGCACTTGTTGGCTGATATTTAAAACCATGCTCAACTTGAACACAATTAAGTTTGTTACATTGGACCACAACCGATTTACTGTCTGGCCCAAATAGGGCCCATACTAGGTTTCGGTGAGCCAAATCCTTCAACGAATTACTTGTACGCACCTTTTGTCTAAAATAATAGGCCCAATCCTGCTTACGTTTAAAAAAAAAAAAAAAAAAATTAGTTCAGCCTGGTATTTCATAATTGCACATTTATGCATAGACATGACTGGACTATGGCTTAACAGGTCCATAATATTGAACCCGAGTTGGACCGAGTGGCAGGTGGGTCCAAAATCGAAGACCATTATTGCCATATCTGAATTTTTGGAGCCCAAATCCGAGTGATAGAAGTCTCATAGTGTAAGGTAGAAGTTGTCTCCATAATTCGAAGTAGCTGACTTGTACGAGGATCTCAGAAGAGAAAATTAGGGGTGGAATGGGATTATAGGATGTGGATTTGAGCATACTCGGTAACAGCATATCTGAGAATTTCTCACAGCCCCTAGAATAGAGAGATTCCTCAAAGAGGATTTCACATCAAGGTGCATATAGTTGCGAAAAATTAGTTTAAATATACAAATCCTTCAAAGTGATGATTTTCAAAACTTATGAGGGTATGTCGGACTTGAAAATCCAAAAGAATGAAGATTTCCATAGATCCAAGTCTTTGTAGATTTACAATTGCCAAACGATGGTTTTCCACGGGGAGGCAAAGAAGATATATTATACGGGGAGAAAAAACTCCACAAACAGCATATCATGTAACAAAATGTACAAGATAAACCCAGAAACCCATGACCAACTATACAACACTGGGGAGCTATAACAGCTATGCAAAACAGAGAAGAAACCAGAGCAAACATCAATAGTTAAGATCAATTCCGAGGAACAACATAAAGGCAGAAAGAACTACCCTGAAATTTATTCTTGTTGCCTTGGAGAGACATGCAGAGGCTTGGCCGGCCTTGCTTGGGCCTGGCCGGGACGTGTTGTGCTAAGGACGGAAGGGGTCGGCCCACAGGCACGGCCCTGGTTGTGCCATGCTGGGCCGTGCCAGCCCACGTGCAGGCCTGAGTCGTGACACAGTCCGAGCCCGCCCACGGGCTCCTTTTTATAAATTTTTTTTAAGTATATTTTTTTTGAGAATTTTATTATTATAGAAATTGAAAAGGACTTTAGAGACTTTGGTTTCCAACTTGAGATAAAGTTGAAAGCAATATAATAAATGCACAAACATTGATGCTAATTTACAAATGAAAAATGAGACTTGGGGTTTTTACCCGAAAATACACTTTAAATGGCCACTACACGCAACAGTGCACTTTAAACATATATGCACCTAACAGGGAATCCGTACAGGATTCCCAATTTTTTTTATCATTTTTTTCGGAGGTCGAATTCGACCTTCATTTTCAGTGTTAAAGGTCGAATTCGACCCTGAGGTGTAAACTTCTGCATACAAAAATACGTTGGAGGTCGAATTCGACCAGATGTTTCAGCTTTTAAGGTCGAATTCGACCTTTAACACTGAAAATGAAGGTCGAATTCGACCTTGAGGTATAATTCACTATATATACAAACCCTTTTTCCGTTCGTGCCCTACCCTTACTAGTCGAGTTGTAGAAGACTGAAAGCTGCTTTTTCGCCATTCTTTGTCTGATTCCACATCTCTTGGACATCTCCCCTCTGATCTTAGGTACTTATGCAATGATATATTAAGAATAAGAGCAGAATTGATGTTTACATAGCTTTTAAATGAATTTATTTGCTGTTATGGGCATCTTCCCTTTTAAGATGGTTCTCATCGTCTTCCCTACTTCATTGTTTAGATTGTTGTCATCATGTGTTCAAGTTTTATTGAAACAAACTTGTATGGTTGAATATGAACATGAAGGTTTTGGTCATGACCGTTAGACATATGGGTCTGTTTTCTAAGTAGAGGTATAACTATATTGGGTTAAATGTGAACGTGCAGTGACCAACCCAAGAAGTTTCCTTGGCCATTCAAGCACTATTTTTACTGTTTTGTGCATTTGCATTTCATAACATGAATTGGCAGTATAAGGTTGTCTCTCAAAATTTTAGTACGAACTTGTTCAATTGAGCTCAATTTTTCCACTAATTTAATCAATCGTTCCTTTTTGTAACAGCATGTCAGATGTCCAACAATTAGCTATTTTTCATTACGATGGCACTTTTGAATTTGATCTAAATCGACCCCAATATAGGGGGGGGGGGGCAGACAGAAGGTGAGGTATCTGTCGAGTAACATAAGTATCAGTGAGCTGAGAAACATGGCACTAGAAGCCTCATGCTGGGATGTAATCGTCGAAGATCTTACTTTAAAATACTTACTGCACAATGGAAGCTTCTTTTCGATGATAAACATTGATGATGACAGTGATATCAATGGACTTTTTAAAAACTGTACGTCCAAATCTTCAGGGATATTAATATTTGTAACACGAATAATGAGCGAGGAAGATGGCACCTTACACCTATATCAAGAAAGGTTGGTTGTTGTTGTTAATACTTAGTTTTTATGCCTGTTGTATTCAATATTGTTATACATACTTGTAATTAATGTTGTTGTATTCAGTATTTATACACAATATGATGGTGCAATTTTGAATGTGCAGGTTTGATCGCACGGGCACTAGTCATCCCACTGATAAGATTATCAAGAATATGGAGTCTAAAGTAAAAGGATCGACATTTACGTCTCCCACGAAAGACTGCCCTACCATCAACTTAAGAGAGGATGTTGATGTGAACTTCTCGTCTTTCATGAATGATGTCGACGATGTGGTGGGCCAACCCTTGTCTCACGAGTCAAATGAGGTGGCAGTCAATTTTGTAACAGCTGATACCCAAAGTGGGCCTGACGAGTTCAATGAATTGGGCGTAAACACTGCATCCGAGTCGACTCGGATATCTGCATGTCCCCACCCCAAGTATAGGCCTATGGAGCGAGGTACTACGGATTCAACTCCGTTAGAAGGGTGCAACGGATCTGGACGTACTACTTTAGATGGGTCACATAGTATTCATGAGAAGACGTTTGTGGACACAATGGTCCCTGAAGCGGTCATAGCCGAAGGAGTGGACAGTTCTGTCAGGGAGATGTGGCTGGGTCGTGAGTTTCCAGACCGCGAAGCGTTCCGAAAAGGCATAATCAAGCATGCAATTTACAACAATTTCACGTTGAAGCACTTAAAGATGAGCATGAAGATGGTAACCGCATTTTGCAAAGATGATAATTGTTCTTGGCGAATACACGGCGCTATAGTGGATTCTAGCCCACAATTCAAAGTTCGGAAGTACAAGCCGAATCATTCTTGTTCCAAACCAATGATGGGGACAACGCATAGGCAAGCATCAGCGCAGTTAATAGCTGAGTTCGTTGAAGGGAAGATACGTTGCAATAATGATATTAGACCGAAAGAGATAATGAATGAATATGAAACGGAGTTTGGTACTAAGATCACATATAAGAAAGCACATATGGCAAGGGAGATGGCACTGCGTAAAATTCGAGGGTCATATGAGGAGTCCTTCCAGATATTACCACTTTATTGTTTTGAGCTACAAAGGACCAATCCTGGCATAGTGACAAACATTGATATCACCTTGGATGGCCGATTTAGGCGGTTCTTCTGGGCCTTCGGGCCTTGCATACATTCATTTCAAACTTCTTTAAGGCCTTTGCTAGCAGTGGATGGTTCACATCTTCGTGGAAAATATCCTGGAGTACTGCTACTCGCTGTCACACACGATGCGAATCATCAATTGTTTCCAATAGCATTTGCATTCGCGGAGGCAGAACGACGTGATAGTTGGGAGTGGTTCCTAGCGAACTTATCGATTGCATTGGGCGAGCCAAAGAATTTGACAATTGTGTCTGATCGTCAAAAGAGTCTTATTCCTGCATTGAAATCCATGCTCCCAAGCGCTTTCCACTGTTTTTGTTGTCATCACATAGCTGAGAATATCAAAGCATCTTTCAACGATCATGGTATCGTCAGGACATTCTGGAAAGCTGCACGAGCATATAGACCAAACGAGTTCAATGTTTACATGAGCGACATACGTTCCTTAGACGAACGTGCTTTTGAATACATTGGTGCGATTGGCCGTCAGTTTTGGGCTACGGCGTATGTGCATGGACGGAGGTATGACATGCTAACGAGTAACGCTGCGGAGTGCACCGACAGTCTTTTAAAGGACACAAGGGTTCTTCCTATCACAAAGCAAGTCGAAGAGATCCGTGCAAAATTAATGGAGTTCTACCAAAAGCGTCGGGCTCAAACACAAAACATAACACGTCTTACTGCATATGTAGAGAATTACCTTGACAATGAAATTGAAGAAGCACGTAGGCTCCATGTTCGTGTCGCCGGTTTGGTAGAGTTCCAGGTTCAGTCACCTGAGTACGTGGATGTTGTTGATCTTGAAAAGAAGTCATGCACATGTCGCAAGTGGGAAGTGATTGGCATCCCATGCTGCCATGCGTTGGCATCAATGAAATTGCGGAATATAAATCCGTGTGAATATTATGAGCATTGGTACAGTGTGAGCATGTATCAAAGGACATATGATGATATAATTCATGCAACACGTGATATGAAGCAGTGGGAGCAAAGATCAATTGAACAGGTACACCCTCCGTTGGCAAAGAAGCAACAGGGAAGGCCTAAGAAAAATAGAATCCGTGTGGAAGATAGGAACCGACAGCGCAGAGTGGTAACTTGTTCCAATTGTAGAGAGCGTGGACACAACAAGGGCAGCTGCAAAAATCCACCTGTTTCATCTCAAAATTAGCGACCTGATGAATGGATTTTACTTCTATCTCTTTTTATGAATGTTGTAAATACCAGCTTTAATGTTAATGTAAATCTTCATGAGTGGATGTAATCTTCAGATCTTTTGTTATTGTAATCACACATGAATGGATGATACTTTCATCTTTTTTGTAAATGGTGCAAATACCATCTTTTAGGTTAACGTAAGTCTCCATTAGTGGATGTATTCTTCATATCTTTTGTTAATGTACTCCTCCATGAATGGATTATACTTCCATCTCTTTTTCTGAATGTTCCAAATACCATCTTTTAGGTTAATGTAAGTCTCCATTCGTGGATGTAATCTACATATCTTTTGTTGATGTAAGTCTCCATGAATGTTTGAAACTTCCATATTTATGTGTATGTAATTTAAAACGAATAGATGTAATATGCATATTTTTGGTTTTCATGTAATAGAAAATGAATTCGACAATCATTACTAAGATTACTAGGTCGAATGAAAGAGCTGGAAGTGAAACAGGTAATTTACAAAGTCGAATTCGACGCTGGGAGTGAAAAAATGTTCGGGACCCATGATTTGAGATTTTTCTGTCCACCATGATGGAGGATGTCTAAAAATGTTGCAGAGATTGGAAGATTTTAACCGTCTTTTTTTTGTTATGTATTTTTCTGCTATTCTTAAGCCAACCCTAGTCTGCTCGGCCAAGGCTAAGGTGGTGTGGTGGTGGTGGTGGAGGTGATTATTCTGATATTCATAGCTGTCCATTTGTTGGCCACTGATTTACAAGTTAGGATCTTCTAATCTGGCACATTTATGGGATACACCCATCAATTATGGGGTATCCAGCACATCAACGGTCTTTACCACTGATCATCAATCCCACATTTTTGAAGTAGGAGAGGCATGCTCATCTGTAGTTTTGCCCTGGCTCTCCTACTATCCAATGTGAACAGTAAGAACAGTTCCAACAGAAGTTGGGCTGAACTGAGGAAATAACGGCTACTGGTAATATTATGTTCATCATCAGAGCTACATTCCAACAATTGCTTGATCTTACTACCTTTGGATTACAGACATTTATAGAAGATGCAACACTGTGTGTAGTTGTTATCAAAGCAAGTAGACTCTGACTTCTAACTTCTTCTGCCCATGACAACTCATGAAATGTGGAAAATATATCATTACTTGCAGAAGCCCCTCAATTGCCTAGAGTTTTTAGGCATTCTTTTATTTTTATATTTTTTATAACAGCCTTCTTTATATTGATATGCCTCCATAATATAGCTCTTTAATTGTTGCCTATTATTTAGGGCTTGGTTTCCTCTTTCTTTACCAAATTTTAAATGTACGTCGAATTCGACCTTCATAACATGTTTTAAGGTCGAATTCGATGCTGGGAGAAAAAATACATGTTCCAAAATTTTTTACATGTAGGTCGAATTCGACCTTCATAACATTGTTGTAAACGTCGGAAATTCGATGTCGGGAGTCAAAAAACCTATTTCAATTTTAACATGTAGGTAGCATTCGACTTTCACCATGCTAAAGGGGCCGACTTCGCCGCTAGGAGTGAATAAAGACCTTCCAATTTTACCATGTAGGTTGAATTCGACCTTCATAACATTTGTAAACGTCGAACTTCGATGCTGGGAGTCAAAAAAAAACTATTTTAATTTTAACATGAGGTCAAATTTGACTTCACCTTGTGTAAAGGTCGAGTCGCCGCTGTGGTTGGCGTGAACAAAAGAGTTCCAATTTAACCTTTAGGTCGAATTCGACCTTCACCCTTTGTGTAAAGGTCGAATTCGACGCTGGTAGTAAAAAATATTTAATATATTTGTCGAATGCGACGCAGGGAGTCTGAAAGACCTGTTCGAAAGTGAATATGTAGGTCGAATTCGACCCTGAGCATGTAAAATAAATAAAAAAATACTAAAAGCAAAACCCATCTACAAAATTACACAACCATGAATTAATTCTGGATTCTGTTTTAAACATTTTTCACAATATACCTGTTCAATAACATCTGACAGAAGGTTTTAAACAAAATAATACACATTCAACCATTTAACCATGTGCACCTCAATAACACAAAACCACCAACAACAATTGTACTTCACTGTTAAAAACTTTACAACCATTACAAAATTGGGATTTTTGTTAGCAAAACAATTCTCCTTCTTGCATGATTAGTCATTGATAGCCTTGTCACCATAGGTCAGGGAGATTGAATCTGTTTCCATTCAACTCCCAACTTCTCTTGAATATCTCGATCAAAATCCTACGGCAGAAATATGGCATGTTAGCTTGGGTGAACCGAGCTGGACTAGGGGTGGAAGAAGAAACCGAACCGAACCGAACTCTGGACCGTAAACCGAACCGTAAAATTAAGTTCGGTTCGGTTTATCTGGTTTTCGGTTCGGTTTCGGTTTTTGAGTTTTTGGCAAGTTCGGTTTTTCGGTTCGATTTCGGTTTTTAGAAAATAATTTCGGTTTTAAACCGAAAAACCGAACTATATTTTATATTTTAAATTAAATATATATATGTTAGTAGTAGACAGACTATTACTGTAATTTATCGAGACTAATAGACTCTAATCTAAAGACTAAAAGAGTAAAGACCAAATGGGAAAGGAAAAACCGAAAAACCAACATTTAATTGAAAAGTCGGTTTAAACCGAAAAACCGAAAAACCAAACCGTTTAATTATTTTCGGTTCGGTTCGGTTTTACATCTTATTCGGTCCGGTTCGGTTTTTAATATTTTGACATTTCGGTTTTCGGTTTTTTTCGGTTTCGGTTTAAAACCGAACCGAAAACCGTACTTCCACCCCTAAGCTGGACGACGAAAGATACAATGCTCCGCAAACGCACACACGAATACACCGCAGTCACTTCCATTCTGTTGACGGGGAATGTTCGCTTTCACGTCCATCGACCACACCCATGGCTCCGTCCACCCATAATTGTAAAAATATTCGGTTAGCCACAATTTCTGTAGAAAAGTTTAGAAAAGTTAAGTTAAAGGGTGAGTTAATTTAAATGAAACGTAAATAACGAAAGAGATTTTAATGAATACTTACAAAACCTTCGCACACGACTAAACCATATTTATCACTGTCAGAGCTATTGTAGAACTCCCAACGGTTCTCATCCGTGTAGCCAACAAGCAAGGTGAAATGATTGTGCTGGTGTAAAATGTAAACGAGCGTCTTACATTCATTTGCATCCCACACTCGTGCTCCGTTGACCCCAAATGCACAATCATCACCAGCCTTGTGCTTCTCCTGCCAAAAGCTCTGTATCTCAAACAAAAATTGCATTAATAAGTTGATTTTTAAACATTACATCAGTAGCTTAATAGTTTGTAAAAATACTTACGCAAAGGCTTGGATCTGCTAGATATGCGTCACCGCAGGTCCTCCTTAAGTATTCAAAATAGTAGTAGATGACGTTAGTGTCTAACAATGTATCCGGGTCCAACAAAGCATTAAAGGTGTCACAATCAACTAAGGAACAAATAAGTCGAAGCTCATCCTTCCTGAAAAGGATATATATATGGGTTAGCATAAAGTAATTGTAAAATCTAAATTTCATACAAAGTTGCTTCTAAATTTCATAAAAGTTTCACTAGTATTTCAGTTACATGCTATTATTATCTATGAGAAATTACACACAAACAGTGATTTTTAGGCCTTATGTTGTGGTACAGGGGAGAAGGTTTGGATGACAGAACGAACAAAAAAAATGAGAGTTTACTGATTCTACTGAATAAGATCTTAGATGAGATTCTACTGAACTTCCAACCAAAAGCTTCATAATCCTCACATGGCTGACTTTTATAGCATAAAGTTTCTGTCATCATAATACCACCATATACAAGAAAATAGGCAGTAGCTAAGGGTCTACAGTTCATATACAGGATTAAAATCCTTCTTGGTCTTATCTGTGTAGTCAACTGATGATGAATCCAAAGATCATTAAATGATTGGGTGTAACCTGCATGGGTGTTATATGGTTTATTTCAATCGTACAGTAGTAAATGCCCCTACTCAAGCACCAATTAGATGTTGAAGGTAGCATGTACTTGAAAAACCTGAATTAGTCTGTATTTAAGAGGACTTGAAGATTTGGTAACCCCCTAATTTTTGTGTTCTTGATTAGATGATATTTTAAAAACAATGACATTTTAAAAGATATTCACCTTTTCACTATTGTTTTTTTCTCATATCATCATTTCCCAAATCCCTAATTTATCTTGTAGTGTAGTATCTGTGGAAGCCCTCTAGTATCTCTTTATCCAAATCTGATAGAACATATTCAGAATGAGGTACTCCATGCTCGAAGTCCAGCAACCTCTCCGACACTCTCCTATTCCTTGGCAGGTGTTTCAACCTCCATACTAATGACTCAATTGTAGCAGGTGAGGGTGCTACAACAATCGCAAGTGGTTCTATAGGGGTTGGAGTCAACAAAACATCGGGGCAAGGAGAAGTTGAGAATATTTCTTCTAGCTGCACAAGATTGGGTTCATCATCAAGTTGACTGTTAAGTGCTTAGACATATCCATGGACGCTTGATTCGCCGGTATGAGATGTAGGCTTGAATGGACTTTCCTCCTCAACACGCACTTTTGGCTTGACATTTGATTCAGGGTCAACAGTGATTGACAGCCTTGTTGGACTAGCTTCGGTTGGACAAGTTTTTCCCTTCTTTTTTTCTTAAAAAGAGATTTCGATGCGGGTCTCTTGACATACACTTTCTTCGGAGTAACATCCTGTAAGAAGCCAATTAACAGTATAAGTCAAATGAAAACAGTAACATTCCAACAAGCAATAACACTATAATACGAAGATTGATAGTTTAGGGACCATTGAATTTAGATATATGGTAGAATATAGAAAGTTGACATTAGATACATAAAGTTGACGTTAGATATATGAGTGAAGGCTATGAAGGTGATGACACAATTGTCAATTCTGCAGTATCGTCATTAAGGTGCAACATGTTCCGATTTAATTATTAATTCTTATGCGTTAACATGTTCTTAGTTTTCTATTTGTCATTCAGATATTTGCTATTGATTTTAAGCATTGGAGCTCTCTTTCCAACAGAATCCATGAATCATTAAAGCACCAAATTTTGCAGGACATGGTACTATTCCTCCCTCCTGCGTGCCATTACTTAGGGTGGACCTATTGCAGTATCTCCTAGAGGATTCTAACACCTTGAATTCATAAGCTGTAAAAAGGTTCACTAAGTATCTAGTGGATCTTGTCCATACTGTGTTATATCCTATGGTTCGATACAGAAAATTCTCTCGAGGTTTTGAAATTGTCCTTTTATGAGGAGTCAAAATCGAAGTCCTACTATTATGTGAATTAATTACTTGATGCCGGTATAGCGGATAATAACAAACATGATGTTACGAACCCAGATAATCAGAATTTGATGGCACAAAATACAGTTAACACTTTAATTAAATTGTATCTGTTCTTTCAGTTTAATCTTTGATTCAGAAGATTTTTCATTGAACACGAAACTATGGGAACACTATTCATGGTGAAAGTGTCATGAATCAATTTAGTAGAGAAGAACGGTCCTTACCAACTGTTTATCCACCTCGGACTGAGAGCTGTTGCAAGACTCAACATACTTATCGAATGTAGTTCCAAAAGCAACTGTGAATTTCTTCAGCTTGTCTCTCAATGAGGATATAAATTTCCTTAAATCGGTGCCTTCATTTCTAAGCGCTCGGTCACATGACCGCTCAATGTGATCAATGAAATCCGCCACCTACAAATGAGAATAAGCGAGAAGGTTAACCTCTCCTTTTTCGTTTTAAATTAAAAATAACATAGCTGTCAAGCATATAGATATTCATCATCAACTGACCCTTTTCTGTGGGATACTCGGTTCTGGATCGAATGTATGTTCTTTCTCTATTGGTCGTTGGCCTTCTTCCCTCCTAATGCGGCCAACAAGCATTATGGTATTCTGCAAATACCATGCCATGTATTCATCGGATTGTGACACACTAGATGACTTCTTCCCTCTTGTAATATACCGCCTCCTGTCCTCCCACATATCTATCTCCATCTTATATTTTTGGCTATAGTCAACAATCACTCTTTGTTTTCTTTCGACCCTTGGGAAGGGAAGGACAAAAGGTGGGGGGACAACCTGTCGTAGGCCGAATTGCTTCATCACCCTTTCGGTATTGTGTCGCTCAAGCAACCAATAAAAGATGAGGGGCGCATAGGACGTGAAGAGTTCTCGGTCGGCTTTTGGGACCGATCTCAAGAATGGCTTGCCAAGTTTCTTGTATGGTTGCCATTCAAACTGCATGAAGAAGCATAATTTTTGTTAAGCATTCAATAAATCATGCCATGATTAGTGTAGAAAGTTAAAAATACAAAATATAACTATCGTAATGAATTAGTCTCACCTCACCCGATGCGAGATTGTTAAGTTGTTTGCGAACACGCCTCAACGTAACTTTGTCAAGTGGCTTATTCCCTCTAGCCTATTCCGCCATGTGACCATCAAAGGGAACCGAACGTTCTCGCTAGTGTATCGTGAGGGATTGATTGATCTACCAATGGCCATCCCCGAATACGCCCATACCTATGAAGCATAATGTCAATGATCGTTTAGTTAAAATTGTCGATGAAAGTTTTGATATCACTTCTTTCTTCAAATAATTTTTATTAGTTTTGGATGATGAAGTTAAAAACCAGTTAAGGAGATCGATGACATGCTACTGGGTTATACAGGGAACTAAACATACATAACAATAAAAGAATCCTATCGTAAAATACCTGGAGCAACTGAAGTGGTCCTGACATAGTCTTGAATGTATGTTCCAAGGCATCACTCTCATCTGTCGGGTCTAGACCCGCACGTATGGCCGCCTCTCCACCCTCGGTATTCTTGATACCGGACCATTTCACTCCCTTCGTCAGCATCCTATAAAGATTAGCTAGACAAGCAGGAGCCCACGCATTCGGTTTGAACTCCCCGAATAGCTCTAGTAGATAAGCAGGCCCCCGCGATCCCGAAGCATTTGCCAATATCTGTCTGGACACCAAGAAGAATAGATACGCCCTTGTGACATAGATCTCATCCTGTTCAGATAGTTTCTTTTTTTTTTCTTTTTCTTACTTTTTTCATCATCTCTTTTAGGCCCGAAGTGATGGTCTAACCATGTGAATTTAATTGATATGCCATTAAAGTCAACTCCATCCACGGGGCGCTTCCCTAACAACTCTTCGCAAACATCTGCAACACTATCATGAGGGAACGTTCTGCCAGTGACCAGGGACCCATTTATAGGTAGACCATAAATGTAGGCCACGTCCTCAAGAGTCACTGTAACCTCACCGATAGGGAAGTGAAACATGTTTGTCTCAGGGAACCAGCGCTCTGCCATTCCAGTAATCAAGGCATGGTCAATTCGCATCCACCTCATCTCCATCAGTTGATGTAGTCCAGTCTGCCTGATATATTCTTGCTGCCTTTCATTTAGGTCCCACAACCCATGGTCTGGATTAGTGGGTATGCACCTATATGAACCAAGCTCCTGCACAAATGTTAAAAAGAAGAATATACA
Source organism: Litsea cubeba (assembly GCA_012931725.1). Classification (NCBI taxonomy): domain Eukaryota; kingdom Viridiplantae; phylum Streptophyta; class Magnoliopsida; order Laurales; family Lauraceae; genus Litsea; species Litsea cubeba. The sequence goes on from CM022947.1 coordinate 76,278,481, forward strand.
AAAAAAAAAAAAATTTGTGAGGTTATTCAGTCACTTTACATTACCAATAAAAATAAAACGTGAGGTTATTCTGTCACTTTACATTACCAATAAAAACAAAACGTGAGGTTATTATGTCACTTTACATGATATAAAAAATAATAATAAATAAATAATTTCCCTCCATTTACAAGAGCCGATCAAGAGATATACTAGATTTCTTATTTAGTAGACTTACAACATTCAAAAGACCACAAGACCTAATATAATTTCGCAAGATCTTTTTTTAGGGCACACAACATCTTTGACATAAAATTTCTATTATTCATCCAGACTTAGTTAAATAAGAAATCCGATAATGTACATATCTCTAATTTTTGTCAAGTTGTAGTCTACAATGTTGATATCATCAGATGTTCAGTCCCTCATGAGTTGGGTTTAGATCTTCAGTTTAGAATGGAGAATGGAGAATTGAGAATTGAATAGCACGTACTGGTCCACCTAAGTTCAACATGTTCATTAACTTGTTGGAAATGTTAATATGAACTTACTATCATAAAGTCCACTGATTATAAGGATTTATTGTTGTTGGTGTGTTTCTTTTGTTGTCTTTTGTTCTTTTTAATATTAGTTAAAACAAAGTGTTTGAAAGGGACTCGAGGTGGTAGGCCTTCATATAAGGTGTAAAATATTTAAGGTTAAAAGGACATATAACAACAAAAGTAATTCTATATGACATATTATAACTACTAAAGAAAATATTCACTAAGTATCTGCGCATGGTAGATACTTAGTTAACAAATTCAAACCCTTTTCATTGGAAATGTCACAATCATTTACGATGTTGGATAGGACATTTGAATCTCAAGTTACTGTGACCTCATTGTTCTTTAACTTGAAACTGATGATCTGGATGTATTCAAGTTCCAGCTCTTATGACAAACAATTGCAAGTGAAGTGAAAGCGAAAGTGAATGCATAAACAAAAGTGAAAACGCTGTAAATAGTTCTGCTGAAAATCAAAGATAACTAGTACTATGGTCTATGGATCATCCAAGGTGGAAGGATAAGTCCTTTTCACCTAAGTCAAATTTGAAACACAAGGTTTGTGTCATTCCCTGAAGTCTGTCCTAATGTGACATGCTACCTAGTATTATTGCTATGGGCCTATGAACCCCATGAGTTTTAACCCACAAAAAGGGCAAAAAAAAAAAAATTTTCCTTGAAATCAAATCAAATTGGAAAATATAAGCGAGGCACAGAACCAGTCCCTACTGTTTGCGATTATTTATCATAACTTTGTAGATTTAAGGTTCATGTTAACAACCTTTTTTTTATTTTTATGTTGTTATTATTATTTTCTCTCTTAGATTCACACCACCTAATTTTTCAAACAAGTCCCTACTGTTTTATTTGTGCAATACTCTTAACAACAACCACCTACATCAATACCCATGGTCCAACTCATATTCCCATTCTCTATTTATACAACATTACCGTACTTCAAACGAACTTAACCCATAATCATTACTTGCAAAAATAGAATGTAATCTTTTTAACAGCTTACCAGTCCACATCGTATCGCTGATGAGATGTGGGTATCCTGTTCGTATAGTAGCCTTGTGGTTGCTTCTTCAGGTACACCTTCATTGCTATTTGTGGCTTCGGACATCTGCGAAATGGAATCTAATAAGAAAGGAGCTAAAATCTACATTGTAGACAGTATAAAGAGGATATTCTTACTTTACTTCTGTGAAGAGGATGAAACATAACAACAAACAATAACAACTATAGTAAAAATGAATTTCAGAAAGATCATTCAACATGAAAGAGAGCAAAAATGTACAATAACAACAACTATAATAAAAAAAATACAATTTAAAAAAGACCCTCACTTTCAATATGAAATAGCAGGTAAGAGAAGAAAAAAAGAAAAATAAAAAACAAAAACACTCACATTACAGCAGACCTTAACTTGTAGGTCAAATGAGCTTCACCAAAAAATCCAGTGCCACCCTCACTTTCAATGAGTTTTGGAGTAATAAAATCAATTCATTCATTTTAAGGGGAGATAATTTGGACAACCACATGGGCAGTTACAAAACAAAGACAACCACATGGGCAGTAACTTGACAAAGACAACCACATGGGCAGTTACAAAACAAAGGCAACCATGGCAACTGACATTAAAAAACAGAAGAGACCATGGCAACTGACAATAAAAGTCAGAAGAGAATATAAAAAAAGATGAGCATTCTAGATAACCATGCAGTGTAGATAACCATAGCAACACATCATTCACATCATTCTGGGTTGAAGTAAAGTAAAATTTGTACTGAAAAAATGAAATCAAGGGAAACAAATATGTGGTTGCCCAAAAAAAACAAGACATTCGTAGTTGCCGTTGAAATCAAAATCCAAAACCCCAAACCCAAAATTTCAAAACCAACAAACAAAACCCCTCCACATTCATAATGGCCATGTCTGTATATGTGGTGACAATCTCATCTGCAACTATATGGAATCGAAGACCTAAATACGTAGGGGATGAGCACGCCAAGAGGGTGCAACCACGATGAACATGCAGAGATGCTGGCAGTCGACGTAGAGCATAAGAAAAAAAAACAAAAAAAAAAAAAACAGAGATAATGCGCGCGCGGGGGGGGGGGGGGGGCGGACCATGGCGACACATACCTTTTCGTCGATTGAGAAGGATGGACTTGGAGGGGACCACAGAGGGTAGGAAGTGCACCCTGCTGGCAGTCGTCGGGATGGAGGAGAAGAGAAACCAAATGTCGCAGTCGACCATTTCAGGGTAAAATGACTTTATTTTACTGTGAAACAAGGGATTTGAAAAGGGGGAGCTAGTTCTGTCGTGGTCGAATTCGACCTTAAAAGCTGAAAGATCTGGTCGAACTCGACCTCCAACGTATTTTTGTATGCAGAAGTTTACACCTCAGGGTCGAATTCGACATTTAACACTGAAAATGAAGGTCGAGTTCGACCTCCGAAAAAAATGGTAAAAAAAAAAATTGTTAGGTGCATAGATGTTTAAAGTGCATTGTTGCGTGTAGTGGCCATTTAAAGTGTATTTTCGGGTAAAAACCCCATGAGACTTTTAAGTATGATAATTTTATTGGAATAAAGTTTACAACAACTTTGATGATAGTTTCCAACTTCAAATAAAATTTAGAAGTTTAGTGATAATTCCGACTTTAGAAAAACTTACAAATAAAAATAAATAAAAATTTCAAGTATGATGATTTCCTAGAAATAAAGTTTACAACAACTATGATGATGATTTTTAACTTGAGATAAATTTTATAATTTACAACTATTATAATTTTTGAATACTATGATATTTTTAATGCTGAAATGCCGTCTTTTTTTTCATTGTTTCTTCTGATAGCATTGTAATCTTATTATCGATATAAATCGCTCACTTGCACTAATAGCTTGCTCCGATGCAATTGTAGACACTGAAATTATTAGTAAATCACGGGCCATGGCAGAAAGCACACAAAATCTACTTTCACTTGATATCCATCAGGCCAAAAGGTCAAATCTGGTGTCATCATCTATGACATCAACCGGACCTGTACGTAGATACATTGTTAAATTATTTATAATTTGACTGGATCCAGAAGAACTGTCGCCTCAAGGCTTTCTTTTTCAATGCATGTGGTTGAGGAAGGGTATAAGTTGTTTCCAGTCTACCTAGTTGGGTAGAATACATCATAACAAGTTCTTCTAAATAAGATTTGATGATAAAAGTATTATTTACATTAGTGGTATTCATATTTTTATTTATTGTTTCAAGCAAAGTGTGAGATCCCTAATTTTTTTGTGATTATTATTTAAATAATTATATTTATTAGATAATTAACCTAGTTTTGTATGATAGATTAAGATTAGGTTAGTATTTTATGAGATTTTGACCCTTGAGGGACCTATTTGTAATTTGATAAAAGGTTAGGGGTTATTTGTAAATATTAGATTTTCGTTTTCGTTGATCCGTTCGTTCAGAGACGTTATTTTGATTATCTTTTGTTCTTTAACTCTTCTATTTCACTGTGTCATTTGACCAGAAATTATGCATCTTCATGATGTGGGCTTATTTGCAATTTTGAAAATATCCACCGATTTATAATTTTTCAAAACAACCGTGCTACACAACCCGGCCTTTCTGGCCGGGCCGTGTGCCCGATCCCAGCTGGACGCTGGGATCTCATTTGCAAGATGAGACCCCAGCGTCCAGCTGGGATCGGACACACGGCCGGACGTTTTCTCTTCAAAAGACTCATAAATCTATATATTTCTCTTCATTTCTCCCTTACAATATTCTAGCAACATTGAGTCTCTCTCTGTTACTCTCTGGCTTTCAACTCTCTCTTCCTCTCTTTTTCATTTCTTCTTCCTCATTTGTTTTTCCTTCTTTTCCTTCTACTTCTTGTCATTCTTCTTCTGTTTCTTCTTCTTTTCCATTGTCTTCTTTCGATTGGGTGGTTGGCTAAAGTTGTTAAAGCTAGGATTTTTGTCTAGTTGATAGGAGATGAGTCTAAGGCAAGTTACTGATGTTTTAAACATGTTATCAATGTTTATTTGAAAGAAATTACATGGTTTTCGGATTATACAAAGTTTTAGTTAAGTTTCAGCTTAACGATGGATTTCTTGTATCATTGTGCTTTAGGTTTTCTTTAAATAAATGATGATAGAAACATGTTTTTTAAGTTCTATAGAGTGTGTTTAATTTGTAAAGAAGAAGAGAACGAAAGGAAATGAGTTCAGAAGCTGAAACAAAGAGAAAGCTCAAAATTGAGTTTCTATTCTGCAGCTTCACGGCCGTGAAGAGTCTTATAGTCGACCATGGGACACTTCACGGCTAATTGTGAGGTTAGCGTAAAGTTGACTGTAGAACAATCTGTAAGAGAAAACTTTCAAACCACCTATAACTAGTTAATTCAAATCAGGTTTTCACGATTGACCTTAGGTTGGAAAGGTATTCTATAGTATTTCAATAACCCTAAAACTCTAGGAAATCATTGTACATGATGTCTAATACAAACATTAACTCCCAGATTACCTTAAATTCACATAATTATTATTAAACAGTAATGTGTAATTCTAAGTGTTTTATTATGGGATTTATTCAGTAACACCAATGTTCTTAACCCTGAAGATACACATTTTGCTTAATGGTAATTTATGAATATTCCAAACTGTCTAGAGAGCTTTGGTTATTTAAAATTTATGTTTCAATTACTGTATTTCTTTATTTCTGAAATTCAGATATCTTGTAATGTATATGTGCTATGCATTGTTTTCAGAAAACTCGTTCGATTATATATATATATATATTGAATTGACGCCTCTTAGCTTCAATCCTACTATACCTAAACGGGGTGAAAATTGGATTGTATTTATTCTTATTATACTAACTGCACCTTAGTCCATGTTATCAATTGGAGTATTTATACTTTTTGGTACCCCTATTCTCCTGTTTTTGATAAGTGGTCATGCTCTGACATATGATGGTACCATCGAAGATTCTATTATCATGATCATGATCTCTGTTGAGAGAATATAGCTAATGTGGATATGCCTTCCTGTTAAAAAATGTTAAAAAAGGTTCCTATAGCATGCTTTATCTTATTTTTACTACTATGTTCATTATTTATCTGATACTCACTGTTACTAACAAATTATTAGTTTTTTTTTTTGCTTTATCTTATTTTCTTATTTATATTACTCTTGTAGGTGCAAAAAATAACGACCCACAATAATGGGGGGTGCCTTAGAGGACTTACCCGAGTGAGATTAGGGACACCGATGCCTGCGCCTGGAGCCTGAGAAAAGGAAGGAGAAATGCAGGTCAGAGGACCCTGGCCTGGGCGGCGCAGGGCTCTCCGATGCCTAAGTTAGTGTATGAACTAAGCAGAGGGAGGAGATTTTTGGGGAAGAAGATGGCATACCAGAGTGGTAATGGCGTCCCCTTTTCTCTGGAGGGGTAGCTGTGTTTATATAGAGGAGGAGGAGGCAAACGGGTTGTTGGCTGTCTTGTCATAGCCCACTTTGTCAGGTACTAGGGAGGCGCGGTCTCATCGTAGCCTGTCTGGTCCCGTCGTAGCCTGTCCTGTCCCGTTAGGCCATATCCTGGCGCTTTGGGAGCTGTGGAGGGCGATCTGTCAGGAGATACGGGCTGTCCCCCTTGTCTTGTCGCACGGGCCATAGCGTGCTCAAGTGTCCAAGGGTGGACAGCTGTCAGGCCCTGCCTCGGCTAGTCCTGGCATCCTCAACGAGGTCGGGGAGCCGAGGTCGGAGAGGACCTTGACTTGGTTAGAGCCCTTGCAGAGACGCCGAAATGGAGGACCGGGGAGGAGTCCCTAGCCGAGCTGGAGACTGGCCGAGGTGGAGCTCAGCCGAGCTGGGAGCGTCCTGGCCAAGGTGGAAATGTCGTGCAAGGTGCCGAGATGAGTCTCTGGCCGGAGTGGGTCACTTGGCCGAACTGGCGGACGTTGAGACGGGCCTTGCCGAGATGGCGTAGCTGGCGCCGGAGCATGAGATAGAGCATCCGGCCAGTCATCCGGTGAGTTCGGAAATATCCCCACACAATAGCCCCCCAGCTTCTGAGCTCGATAGACTGCTCTCTTGAGGTCAGAAGGTAAGTATCATGGAGGATGACTGGCTGGCAATGAACCGGAGCTGGAGGTTGGCATCACTGTGAAGCTGTAACAAGATGCCTCTGTCGAGCTGGAGAGTGCATTGTTGCTGAAAGCCAAGGGAGATGGCTCATTTATTTAGGAGTATCTTGCTACTGCTGCTGCTGAGGAAGCAAGCTGATGAGGAGGCTGCTAAACCGGAGACTGGCACTGCTGCCGAGCCGGAGGAAGGATTTCCTGCCGTACTGGAGTCTGCGAACTGGCATGAGGCCGAAACCGGAGACTGGCACTGCTGCCGAGCCGGAGGAAAGATTTCCTGCCGTGCTGGATGCTGTCGCTGCTGTGGAGCTGCGAACTGGCATGAGGCCGAGGTGAAACCAGAGTAACTGCCAACCTGGAATTCGGCACTGATGCCGAGCTGAGGACTGTCATGAGGACGAGGAGGTGATACGGAACGGTCTCTACGGCAGTCTTGCCGAGCTGCCTTAAGCCGAAGTGGCCGGCTTTTGGCCGAGACAAACTGCCTTGCCTTGCGACAGTGGATCGGAGATGAGCATAAGTTTGGAAACGGTCTTTGAGGGGTGTAAAAACCCTGACTTTAGGAATCTGACCTTGGCCGAAATGGCTGGCTTTGCGCCGAGGTGGATCATCGTTCCGCTGGACTCGGTTAGGTGAGTGTGAGTGCGGCGATGGCCTTCTTAGGGGTGTATGAACCCAGACTTTAGGAAAGGCTGAGTGTAGGGACTGCAGGCCATTTCCAAGGCGTAGAGCCTAAGTGTGTCCAAGACACGGGGCTTTAGGAAAGGCTGAGTGTAGGAACTCCAGGCCATTTCCAGGGCGGATGAACCCAAGAGTGTGTCCAAGACACGGGGCTTTAGGAAAGGCTGAGTGTAGGAACTCTTCCATGCCGTTTCCAGGGCGGATGAACCCAAGAGTGTGTCCAAGACACGGGGCTTTAGGAAAGGCTGAGTGTAGGAACTCCAGGCCATTTCCAGGGCGGATGAACCCAAGAGTGTGTCCAAGACACGGGGCTTTAGGAAAGGCTGAGTGTAGGAACTCCAGGCCATTTCCAGGGCGGATGAACCCAAGAGTGTGTCCAAGACACGGGGCTTTAGGAAAGGCTGAGTGTAGGAACTCCAGGCCATTTCCAGGGCGGATGAACCCAAGAGTGTGTCCAAGACACGGGGCTTTAGGAAAGGCTGAGTGTAGGAACTCCAGGCCATTTCCAGGGCGGATGAACCCAAGAGTGTGTCCAAGACACGGGGCTTTAGGAAGGCTGAGTGTAGGAACTCTTCCATGCCGTTTCCAGGGCGTAGAGCCTTGTAGATGGGTGAAGACCCTGAGTTTAGGAATTGGCCGAGTGTCCGAACTCGAGGCCTTTTCCAGGGCTGTTAACCCTTGTCACTTGCTTTTCTGGCATTCGCCGAGATGGAGAGGCCCGGGTGTATGAACCGAGGGCAGTCTCGATGGCACTAGCCGAGACCAACATGAGGCTAAACCTGTGAAGCGCGTAGCTAGCACGAGGGCGATACCAACATGAGGTCGTTAGATGCGGTCGAGACCATCATGAGGCCGAAACCAGCGTGAGGTGGAAACCAGCACGTGGACGGACCAGCATGAGGTCGTCAGATGCGGTCGAGACCATCATGAGGCCGAAACCAGCGTGAGGTGGAAACCAGCACGTGGACGGACCAGCATGAGGTCGTCAGATGCGGTCAAGACCATCATGAGGCCGAAACCAGCGTGAGGTGGAAACCAGCACGTGGACGGACCAGCATGAGGTCGTCTGATGCGGTCGAGACCATCATGAGGCCGAAACCAGCGTGAGGTGGAAACCAGCACGTGGACGGACCAGCATGAGGTCGTCAGATGCGGTCAAGACCATCATGAGGCCGAAACCAGCGTGAGGTGGAAACCAGCACGTGGACGGACCAGCATGAGGTCGTCAGATGCGGTCGAGACCATCATGAGGCCGAAACCAGCGTGAGGTGGAAACCAGCACGTGGACGGACCAGCATGAGGTCGTCAGATGCGGTCAAGACCATCATGAGGCCGAAACCAGCGTGAGGTGGAAACCAGCACGTGGACGGACCAGCATGAGGTCGTCTGATGCGGTCGAGACCATCATGAGGCCGAAACCAGCGTGAGGTGGAAACCAGCACGTGGACGGACCAGCATGAGGTCGTCAGATGCGGTCAAGACCATCATGAGGCCGAAACCAGCGTGAGGTGGAAACCAGCACGTGGACGGACCAGCATGAGGTCGTCTGATGCGGTCGAGACCATCATGAGGCCGAAACCAGCGTGAGGTGGAAACCAGCACGTGGACGGACCAGCATGAGGTCGGAAGCTAAGTGACAAAAAGTTCCGTCTAGCTGCCCCCGAGTTGGAAGAGATTCCTGCAGAGCTGGGGGCTACTAGCGAGCTGGAGATATCCGCTGAGCTGGAAGCGATATGATCGCTGTCGCGGAGGTTGAACTGCTCCCGGGCCCGGTTGCTTCTGCTCTTCAGGGCGCGTCTTTTGGGGGGTAGAGTCGAGGTCGAATCCTTAGAGGATGAACCCGACCGAGTATCCTGCTGTTGGTCGCCTGCTTGGCCAGATCTTGCTCCTGACCTCTCTCGGCGGGGGACCGTCGGCAGTTGTGTCGACAATGCGATAGGTTCCTTTCCCTTTCTGGTTCTTCGAGGCATGGTGTTTGGAAAGATTTGGAGAAGGTTGGAAGGCTGGGATATTGCTTTCCCACAGACGGCGCCAATTGTAGGTGCAAAAAATAACGACCCACAATAATGGGGGGTGCCTTAGAGGACTTACCCGAGTGAGATTAGGGACACCGATGCCTGCGCCTGGAGCCTGAGAAAAGGAAGGAGAAATGCAGGTCAGAGGACCCTGGCCTGGGCGGCGCAGGGCTCTCCGATGCCTAAGTTAGTGTATGAACTAAGCAGAGGGAGGAGATTTTTGGGGAAGAAGATGGCATACCAGAGTGGTAATGGCGTCCCCTTTTCTCTGGAGGGGTAGCTGTGTTTATATAGAGGAGGAGGAGGCAAACGGGTTGTTGGCTGTCTTGTCATAGCCCACTTTGTCAGGTACTAGGGAGGCGCGGTCTCATCGTAGCCTGTCTGGTCCCGTCGTAGCCTGTCCTGTCCCGTTAGGCCATATCCTGGCGCTTTGGGAGCTGTGGAGGGCGATCTGTCAGGAGATACGGGCTGTCCCCCTTGTCTTGTCGCACGGGCCATAGCGTGCTCAAGTGTCCAAGGGTGGACAGCTGTCAGGCCCTGCCGCGGCTAGTCCTGGCATCCTCAACGAGGTCGGGGAGCCGAGGTCGGAGAGGACCTTGACTTGGTTAGAGCCCTTGCAGAGACGCCGAAATGGAGGACCGGGGAGGAGTCCCTAGCCGAGCTGGAGACTGGCCGAGGTGGAGCTCAGCCGAGCTGGGAGCGTCCTGGCCAAGGTGGAAATGTCGTGGCAAGGTGCCGAGATGAGTCTCTGGCCGGAGTGGGTCACTTGGCCGAACTGGCGGACGTTGAGACGGGCCTTGCCGAGATGGCGTAGCTGGCGCCGGAGCATGAGATAGAGCATCCGGCCAGTCATCCGGTGAGTTCGGAAATATCCCCACACACTCTGTTCATTATTTATCTGATATTCACTGTTACTAACAAATTATTAGTTTTTTTAACATGTTAGTCCTATTTATGGTAACAGTTTACTTGCTCACTTTTTTTTATGTAACTTTTAATGTTACAAAAGACTCCACCTTTACCAATACCCAGGAGGTTGAGGCGGTCGAGGAGAATATACAAGGGAGTAGGTAAGTGGACTTTCGATGATGTAGTATGAGCATCTGAAACCACATATATAAATAAAACATTTTTCTACAAATTTAAAGACCTTTGGGTTGTAAATATTCTGAAACCACATATGCTCTGTTATTTGGTAATATATATATATAGTTTTGTTACTGTTTAATATGCTTTTATAGGAAAGGTTTGAAAATATGCAGGTTAAACTTACCCGTTATATCATGTAGTAGGTATAGTGTGAGGATAACTTTTTTAGTAGTGCTACATGGACCAATTTTTTGGTCAGAATTTTGGTCAACCCCTATAATATCCCTTGAATATTCAAGGGATATTCAAGGGATATCATAGGGGTAGTCCAAAATTCTGGCCAAAAAATTTGTCCACGTAGACTGTTTGTAAATTTTTTATTAAAGTTGAAATGACTTGGATCCCTACGCTTAGTTGCGTCATGAAATTGAAAGTCATCAAGGATATCCAATTTTGAGATGTGACAAGTTTGGTAAGCAATTCTGAAATTTAAAAAAAGGGGATTTAACAGGAAAAACCCTCATAAATAGGGTATTATTGTAATTGGCCCCAGTAAAAAACATCAGACAGATTGGGCCCTGAATCTATGTTTTTTTTTTTTTTGTCTTTTAGCGCTATAGTCGATATCGACTATCCATGTGTATAACAAAGACCGAAACCCATTTTTTTCCTGTTCGTCTTCTTCCTCGTTTTCCCCTTTCATCTCTTCCTCTCTCTCTCTCTCTTGTTCTCTATTGCTCTCTGCAACTGATCTCAAATCACAATCTCAAATCTAAATCTTTGAGAAAGAGGAAGAATGAAAGAAAAAGTTGGTGGGTATGTAAAGATGAGATGCACGGAGATGGAGGTGTGCGCAGGGGCTGTGAGGGCGGAGTGCAGCAGTGAAGGAGGGGGAAAAGAGAAAAGAAGATAAGGAAAGAAAGAGAAAAAAAAGGAAAGAGAAGGAGAAGGAAGAAAGAAAGAAAGGACTGTGCATTGGCGTGGAGTGCAGTGGGTGGCAAAGGACAGTGCAGGGAGAAAGGAGAATAAGAGGGGGAGAGAGGAAGGAAGAAAGAAAGAAAGGAACAGGCGAAGACCAGATCAGATTTGCAAGCCCAGATCCTCTGAGTTTCTCCTCTTCTTCGATCAAATCAGATTTCTCTGGTTCGTCTTTTGCGCCGCAATCCAAGACCGAGGAATGGTCTTCTTCTCCATTCACGGTGGCCAAACCAATCCTCTATTTCTAGTCGCAACACACACACCCCTTTTCCGGTCTCCTTCTCCGATCTCGGCGATTGACTTCCGGACCCAAACCAACACAGACCGATTTCTGCTTATAGAATGATTCATCTTTTATTTGTTCAATATAGGCTGCTTGTGAGGTTGGCTTTCTGTTGTTCACTTTTATTTCCAATATCAATTTGATCCGATAATCTTAGCCAATCACATGAAAAGCCAGTCAATGCACTTAAGGAGGATTATTTGCCTACTTTCTTTTAACCATTTATTGTCTCAAACCATTCAGTTAAATAGTATGTATTTTGGAGATATAACCACCAGTGATATGGTTAACAAGATGAATGTTCGGAATGACAAAACATTTAAGTCGCCATGAGTGCATATGATAAAATATCAACGCTTTCAAATAAATTAAATGAAAGTCAAATTGCCTACACAGAATTCAAAGGTATTCTGGTGTTTGATACCGTGTTTTTTAGTTTACTTGTCACTGTAATTTGATTTTGCAACAGTTCTGCAGCAAAGGTATTCTGGTTTTGCTGTTTTTATGGTGTTCAATTGAGGTTTAGAGAGAAATGGTGCATATATACATATTTGTTATGTTTGTTTATGTGCAATATCTGGATTTAGATGCTTTCTTTAGAAGTGAAAATTTTGGAGCATGTGTTTCTAGTATTGTTTGTGGAATTATAGCTGATCTTACTGATGCTAAGGAAAATGGTGGAGAAGAACAATGAAGTAGAGTCCGACATTGGCCATGCTTCAAGCATATATGATACATTGATACTGGCTCAAGACAACCACAACATTCAGAAACATACTTTTTCCTTTTGTAAGGATCGCCCATTTTTTGGGATTATATGTTGTTGAGAACTTATCTATGATAATAAAATGGTTGTTTGTATTGTCCCGTTATTGATGTTTTTATTTTTTACACTTTTATTATTGAAAATGATTAGCTAACCCGATTTAGAGCTACACTTAGACGGTTATAGTATTATATCATAATCGATATCAACTATGACTGTGTTTTTTATGTTTCAGCTAAATAGTCCATATCGACCATGATAATAGTCGATATCGACTATGACTGTGTTTTTTATGTTTCAGCTAAATAGTCGATATCGACCATGAAAATAGTCGATATCGACTATGACTGTGTTTTTTATGTTTCAGTTAAATAGTCGATATCGACTATGACTGTGTTTTTTAGGTTTCAGCTAAATAGTCGATATCGACTATGACTGTGTTTTTTATGCTTCAGTTAAATAGTCGATATCGACTATTGATCATGTTAAACAAACTAGACAATGGTACTTCCATTATACTAAACATTATTCTATATATGAGTATGCTAGTTTTATGGCCTATTTTTATTGCAATTGTAAACAAAGAATCCAAAAGAATTGTCTCTAGCATGTCCAAAAGAATCCATTCAACCCCATTATGGGCTCTAAGGTTTTGAAAGCATTCCAAACCATACCATTGTACTAAACATTGTTCTAAATATATTGGTACATTCCATTCACATAATCAATCCACAACCATTTTGACAAACCATTCAATTTCAAATAATGATACACGAAGTTCCACAACATAAATCCAACTGCCCAAAACCATAGAAGTTCCACAACCACTGCCCACAAGTTCCACAATTTCAATTACGAAGTAAAGAAAGTAAGTATCTATGTTTGGCCTCTCCGTCTAACCAGCTAAGAAAATTACATCAAATTAGCATTCACTTGCCAACTTCTCTTGAATAATTCAATGACAATTCTGCTACAGAATAATTCAATTATCATTTCTCATACCTTTCTTCTCACAACAAAGAAACTACTTATAAAAGGAGATATGCACATTTACAACACTGCTTACAAAAGCACAAACAACAAATGATACCTCATTCATTTACAGTGAATCAAAACAAACAGAGAAACAGAAGAAAATTCTGGTGTCAAGTAATACAATGCAATCAACTACACGTCCCTATACCCAAAGGATCTCTGCCACACCTCAATAGATGTGAAGTAATACAATACAATCAACTAAGAATCCTCCCCTGCCTAATTCAGATTCTAATAGAACTCTGCCACACCTCAACAGACTGCTGATCCTTCCTGGCCAAGACCATCTTATTTCCACCAAAGGCCATCTGCGTTACCCTACAACCTCCAATATCCTTCAACCTCCCCCATCAGATTCCTTTTAAAAACCCTCTCTCCCAACCGATCTTCACCATTTCTATAGGAACCCATTTCCACCTCAGACCACAGTTCTAAATTCCCACCTTTGCTGCAAAAAACCCGCCTCCCATGGCTCTGAATCTTGGAATTAGAACCCTCCTTCTTCCCATTGCCACCCTTTCTACCATCCCCTAAACAAACCCATGGGTTCACTCTATCAAGCTTCCTCAAATCAGCCATGAACACCTCACCTGAGTTCACCCCAACCTTGAACATTGCAAAGACGCTATTGGATACAGTAACATCAGAGAAGCAATAGAGGACTGGTTCGGCCACCGTGAACGGAGAAGAAGACCATTCCTCGGTCTTGGATTGCGACATAGAAGACGAACTAAAGAAATCTGATTTGATCGAAGAAAAGGAGAAACTCAGAGGATCTGGGCTTGTAAATTTGATCTGGTCTTCGCCTGTTCCTTTCTTTCTTCCCCTCTCTCCCTCTTCTTCTCCTTTCTCCATGCACTGCCCTTTGCCACCCACTGCACTCCACGCCAATGCACAATCCTTTCTTTCTTTCTTCCTTCTCCCTCTCTTTCCTTTTTTTTCTCTTTCTTTCATCATCTTCTTTTCTCTTATCCCCCTCCTTCACTGCTGCACTCCGCCCTCACAGCCCCTGCGCACACCTCCATCTCCGTGCATCTCATCTTCACACACCCACCAGCTTTCTCTTTCATTCTTCCTCCTTCTCAAAGATTGTGATTTGAGATCAGTTGCAGAGAACAAGAGAGAGGGGAAGAGATGAAAGGGGAAAAAGGGGGAAAAGAGGAAGAAGACGAACAGGAAAAAAATGGGTTTCGGTCTTTATTATACACAAGGATAGTCGATATCGACTATAGCGCTAAAAGACAAAAAAAAAAAAAAAAAAAAAAAAAAAAAAAAAAAAAAAAAAAAAAAAAAACGTGGATTCAGGGCCCAATCTGTCTGATGTTTTTTACCTGGGGCCATTGCAATAATACCCTGTTTAGGAGGGTTTTTCCCGTTAAATCCCCTTTAAAAAAAAGACACTCGAATTTTAGGGCACGTGGTGAGATAAGTTAGAATTTATTGGGTGATTGCTAGTATTTGATACTTTGGTACATCGTGTCCTTTTATTAAAGGAAATGCTTACAGTTTATGGAAACCAATAAGACCGTAGTTGATTATTCAAAACTCAAATTACTTAAAATTCTACCAACCCAACTTAATATTTACTCTAATACATCAATCTCTAACAAAATCAACAGTTTTAGATGAGTGGACGAAGATTATTTTGAATCGGTATTCAAAACGAAACAAATCAGTGCGAAATTAACAATAGATGGAATTAGTTGTTACATCCAACAGTTCTATGGTGTCTATAATAAGATCTAAGCATTTCTCACGGGATCTAAGGGGATGAAAACACCATTTTCGTATGAGTAAAGTTGAAGAAGGTTCATATTATATATCTAAAATTTTAATTTATCTCAAAATTTATGAATATTTTTTACCTAATTGATCCTGCAAACACGTCCTAGGAGGAAACCGTACTAACACCCTTCTAACCTAAAAAGGCAAGAATCATTTTTGTACCTTTTCGGGTGTAAAAGTTGCATATAAAATGGCTCCATTTACGCACCACTCTCAAACCTTATTCAAGCATGTGAGTGCAATACGCTTAAAGTGTTATGGATGTGCAATGTAATGAGTGCAAATGAACGACCCCTAAGTGAAAATTAGTTGCAAGATGGAGCCAAGTTCCAATTGGTGTTTGATGCGGGTGAATTGCTAATGGATTTGAAATCAAGTTTAAGCAGCCGAACTATGGAAGGCATGTAGATCCCATCTTGAAGTAATGACTCATCTAAATAAAGCTATTATTGTGAAAATCCCTCCACTCCAAAGTTCCCTACGCAGCCCTCAAAAAGCTCACAAAATGAGGGGTTTTAAAAAATAAATAAATGAATAAATCCCAATGGCTGAACTTGGACAAAGTTTTTGAAGGCTCGTTGCTTGTAGGGTTGCAAATGGGTATCTGATTTTTCATTTACCCGGAAGTTCCGACCTGCAAAAAACCGGGTCTGGAACCTATTTTATGTTCCGATTCATAAATGGGTCCGGGTCCAAAACCCATTTAGTTCCGATTGATAACGGGTCCGGTTCCGGGTCCATATAGGGTTCCGACCGTGAACCCGGCATATGAGTCTTTGATATGTCAAATTATACCTCAAAATTAACTTTTTATGACATTTTTAGGTATATATTGGAGGTAGTAGACTTGATGCACTGTTATAGTGAATGATATGCTTATTTTAAGAAAAAAAATGAAGATATAAAGAAAATTAGAATCGATTTTAGAACTAGATTTCAGTCGCTAGGTGGACCAGGTTCCCGAAACCGGATCTAGGTTTTCCCTATCGGAAACTGGGTCTGAAACCAACAAAATAAGTTCCGATTTCAATCCGGAACCGTCCCGTTTGCAACCCTAGCCGCTTGCCTTATAAAATTTACTAAAATGCCAATTTCTTTTCCTCTCTAATAGTGGATCTAGAGGTGATTTCAAAAATCCAATTCCAGAATCTATGTATGAGATTCCTACAATGTAAAGCTTACTATTTGTTCTGGAGCTCTCATATTATGGACTCCATCATATGGTTTTGATGATTGAGTTTCGTGAGGTTTGACCTAATGTTAATTCTTGTTCCCTCAGACACTGTCTCATTGTGGGATCCTGGTTAAATGGGTTCATTACTCCATTCTTCCAAACCATTGATCTGATGAGCCCCACTAAAGATTGATCATTTGGAGAAAAAAAAAAAACAGAAGGGGACAATCCCAACTACTCAAATGCTGACATTTTTTCACCTTGTCAATGTTATTGTGTTCGTTTCTTAACCACATATCGATCAAGGCTAATCAGTGAGATGTTATGACTGGTCCATCCACTGTAGTGTTGGATCATAGTTCATCTTAGCACTTATATTCATGGACAAACTACTACTGATAGTGAAACTTGTTCCTTTGATTAGATTATTTGATATCTAGTAAAATATCTTCATAATGTTGCACAACATGGATGGTTTGTAATTGCATTTAGAAATGAGTATTTTTCTAGTGATTGTATAAACAAATGCAGATTTTTTTTTTAGTGAAAAATAAGTATACAGAATATAAATTGTTTGTTTTTTTAGTAAAAAGAAAATTTGATTTCTTCTCTTCAGCCCCTGGGTCCATACCTAGCCTGTTAGTGTAGGGTAATGACCTAGGTAATGGAGGCCCTCCGAGCACTTTGGCCTGCATATTTGAGGGCAGGATAAGGACAGCCGGGACTTTGACCAGCCCCATTGGCAACCCTAGTATAGTCCCTCTTATTGATTGAATCTGATTTGTCTTGTAAAATAATCCATAATAAATAAAGTGCATTTTGGTTGCATGAAATGTAAGCAATAGATTGATTTCTTCAGAAGACTGCAATCTTGTTAGGATCCAGGCTTTCTGTCTCATCAGAAACCACCCTCAAAACAAGCATCCTTCGTACTCATAAATTAAAGGGGAAATATTTCCTTTCATTGTCAAACTCGAATAAGGACAGGTCACGGTCTTCTCATATAGAAAACTCTCCACTGCTTACAATGACACTAGTGCACAAATGGTCTAACTGATATCGATTAGACCGGTAAATATTTTCCAATTGAGAATTAGGAGATTTAAACTCTTTATCTAAGATCATTATTTGTCCATAACTTGCTATACCCATCTTCTACTCCCAACTTGAACCGACCCACCTTTTTTTTTTTTTTTTTGGAAGAGGAGATAATATTGAGAGAGAAAAGATAAAGCAAGGACAGAACAGAATCTAATCACAAACAGACAGACTGGCAGTAGATCCCTGTACAAGAGACTAGACCATTGTCTGGCCCAAAACTAATCACATCAGCACTCCCACTGCACACTGAACTTTCTTGTTTGCCTTGGCAATGTTTCTCAGTAAAATGGGCTTTCTTGGCTTTTTATCCAAGGGGCCACTTCTATGAGGGAATGATTGCCTAGCTCATGTTAAGTTCTGGATGAGCTTTGTCTAACACCCTATCCAAAGAACGATGGTGCTTCCAGTTAATTAGCTTCCACAAACAGTAACTTTAAATAGCATAAATTCTGCTGGACTGGAAATCTAGCAGAGGCTGATGAAGGAACAAAGCACATGGTAGTGGCTGGAATGATGATATACATCTGATTACAGAAGAAACTTACCAAAATTTTATTGACTCGTTTGATTGAATTGGAATTTCCAGTGAAGTATATGTATATAACCCATTTTAATTTACAATGATACCCGCAGTTCCTATTCAATAAGGAAGTGAGTTTTAGGGGATAAAAAAAAGAGATCACCCCCCAGAATACAACTTGAAGGAATTTGCTCATACATGACCCCGCTGGAAAGAAGAAGGGATGGCCATCATTGACCCAAACGAGTGGTTCTCCAGTATATTATTGGGCTGCAGAGTAGCGAAGGTGAATCCGGCAGACTGAGACACCCCGAGTGGCGGCTGTGAGACTGGACTGCAAGAGCAAAGAAACCAAAAAAATTATCCACACTGCATTGCATTTCATTGCATTCAATAGATTATATGTTGCAAGAACATTTGATTACACAAATTTGGCAGAATTAGAGCAGGAATTAGGTTAGATATTCGTCCAACCCAAGCACCACCTGCATTGTAAGTCCTGACCCAAATAAAACCCAAACACTAACATACTCAATCTCAGCCTGACCCACATTGGAAATGTCTTACCTAAGTGCAATCCAGGTCCACTTTGGTCGGGTTGGCCAGCAACTCAAGGGTTTAACTAGCTTTTCAAAAGGCCCAATGTGGTGGTAAAAAAATTCTCAGGCAAAGCATGAGACACTTATATCAGGAGAGGTACTTATAAAATATAAATTACACAGACACATGTTTAGAATGGTTTAAATCACAACAAACTGTGTATCTGCTGCCACCAATACACGATTTTGATTTTAGCGCGGTATGAATCCATATCCACAATATCCATAGATAATATTGGTTGCAACAGCTGCCATGGCCTACAACTGATATTATCAACCGCTACAGCTCTAATGGCTGCGAAATATTATTTTTTTTAACATTTGGGATCATACAATTTTTATAGGTGTTGAATCTGTTGGATTTCTAAATCATACTCTTACAATGGAGGGGTTAAAACTAAAGGATTCAAGGTTTAAAAAAAAAAAAACCACACAAGGGGCCATCATAAGATCCCACATTTGATATGAAATAATTACAATCAAATCCTATTATAGTAATGATCCCACCTAAACCTACATCTTAAACCCATTCTTCGACTCTTTAATACTCCTTTTATAAAAACCTTTTTTTTTGGTGATTGGTTTTATAAAATCCTCTTTACTATGAGAATTCCCAAGAATTCAACAACAATCAGGCAACGTGCTCTTTATGTGATACATGACCAAATATAGTGTGGTTCTCTGTTGGGGTTTACTTTGTGGGGCCTACTTGAGGCTATTGTTCTTAAAATGGAAATCGCATCGCAATTCTTATTGTGAATTGTAGGACATCTAATTTTTGTTTAAAAAATAATAAATAAATAAGGAGCTGTTCAATCCATCCATACTGGCATCAATATAGTGACAAAATAATGACTATGAAGCGATCATACGAAAAACATATTGAAATTTAAAAACATATTTCAAATGATGTATAATGTATTTGTGAAAAGTTAACTATGTTTAAGATATCTATCTTTTTTTATTGGTAGTTTAAAATATCAATCTTTAAGGGAAAAACTAATTGTAGTTTTCTTCCTCTTTCAATCGAAAGATAAAAATAAAATCCAAATCATTAACACTAAATGGTTAAAATGTGTACCCTAAAGATTCATAATGAAAATATTGAAAAAAAGTAACTAAGAAAAATAAACAACGAAAGAGTTGAATGCTCCAGTCACATGCATCTTCATTATTTCTCCAAAATCTCTCCAAAATTATAGGAACACTAAAAATTTGAAAAAGAAGAAGAAAATACTTGAAAAAAGAAGAAGAAAATACTACTAAGATTAGCCATTTGACTATATATATTCCTGCCAAGACAAATCACTTGAATCATAAGATTTGACAAAGCAAATACTGAATTATAAGATTCACACTTTGTTTTTTTGTAAATGTAAGATTCACACTTAATCCTAAGATTTAACTGTAAATTAGATTTGTTCAGTAGATACAAAAATTTTCCCTTGATTCAAAATGGATCCTAGGATTTTAACAACAATGCTATTATCAATCATAATACAATGTGGAATGTGAACGATTCATTATGGATGAAGGGGTGCATAGAGAAAGCACAATCAAAACTTAAATAAATAAATAAATAAATAAAACTACTTCAAAAGCTCATGCATATATGATCATCATTATAGATAAAATTAGTCAAGCTTAGAATGAGGTAAATTCCTTGAAATACATCTGATTCAATCCTTAAATTTCAATTGTTTCAACAATTTAAGATAAATAGGAATATAGGACCTCTATAACAGGAAATTTTGCTACAGCCTTAAGTTGTACCTTAGTAATAATAATAATCTATATTTTCTCAATATTATGAATTTTTTGTTTGGGTCAAAGTATCACACCATAACAGACAATGATGACCGCGAACATTGCATATCACTACAATGCATCACTCTACCAGGGCAACCACAATGCCCTCCACATAATGATTTTAATCCATGGTTTTGTAGATAAGTTGGATACCCAGGTTAAATTTTAGTACCCGAAGCCCTAAATCCAAACATGGTCCAACTTTCACATGGGTTTCAAAATCCACACCCAAGCCTAACACAAACCCGAAAAACCCAACCCAAATTTCACATTTTGTCGGGTAAGGCCATGCAGGTAAAGAGTTGGCCCAACATATGTTCCACATCTACGCAAAATTATAGGAAAATAAAGTAACTGGCAATATGACATGGACTAAGAGAATTCTCACTTGTTCATGTATGATGCCGCCAAGGAAGACATTGTCGGGACATCATTTGCAGTTTGATTGGATAATAAGGGCCAAAACACTGAAAACAAAACACAAATAATTTTCATGCCAGCCAGCATAGCACAAGTCATTATCTGATGCAACACACATTCACGAGGATAGTATAAAGTCATGCTACGTATATAAAAAAAATAAAAAGAAAAGGGAAAAAGAAAGAAGAAGGAATAAATGTGCACTATAATACTCAGTTGATGAATAATTAGAATAGGAAATAACCATTTTATTTCATTTAATTTAATAGATTCAAACAATCAATAAAAAGAGAAGCATATGTTCCTTCAATCAAGAAAACCCTATTACAAGCGGTCCCTCTAGGTGCCCACATCTTTATTCCTATTAGAAACTCTAACATATCTCTTAAAAAATGGAAAGAAAAAGGAAAAGATTGCAACCCAAGGGCCATCCACCATATAGACATTTAGGAAAATTATAAAGGTTCAAATTGTGGTCATAATCGCAGTCACGGTCAACCCTAAAAAGAGATAAGTCGCAGTTCTCAAATGTTCAGGCCCATTGCACCATGAATTTTTTTCGACCCCAAAAAAAACTTAAAAGATATACAAAAAATCAAGAATAATATTTTTTTTATTAGCCTACTATAAAACAAAATATCAATCCCCCTATATTATAACATCTGGTAGTGCTACTCAACCTTTCATTGTTAAATATGTTAAGTTTTAGTTTTTAATTATTTGGCCATGTTTATAATTCATAAATCCATCAATGTGGCGGTTATCTAAAATCCAAAACCACAAAAAATAATAACCACCCACTTATATGAGCTATGTGAAAATTTTCTTTCCAACCGGAGTGTGGACATCATAAAATTGACTATTCCACATGATTATAATCATTGGCCTACTAGATAAAAGACTTTAGGATCTACCTATCTATAAGAAATCATGTCCAACAGATGTTCTAATAAGACTTGGATCTGATATCTGACTGATCACTAAAAAAACTTGAATTTCTTTCTTAATACTTTATTAACATGTTTTATGAGTGATCAATTTAATAGTAAGAACGACTTCGATTGAAGTGAATTTGTTAAGGGCCCATGAATCAATAGGCATTTATTTTGAGTGTTTGGAATTTTCATAGGCGCGGGCCCTATAAGAGGGTTAGAATTTAAATATAAAAAAGAAGAAATGTTTGCAGAAAGTTTGTAGGATCCACAATGGGGTCCGCCAAATAAAAATCTGAGCACCCAAAATAAAAACCCAACCCTCACCCCCCAGGGGCCCTGGCCAGATTTCATTCTAGCGGGATATAGACCAAAATTTTCATGAAAGCCAACACACTCACGGTTGAGTGGTGTTGGCACCTTAGTAGCACACACATGCCTAAGCAACTGATCTAGGGTCCTCAAATTTAAAAGTTCCACTCCTAACCAGTAGTCCAACTTGGCAAAAAAAAAAAAAAAAATTTCATGATAGGTGTAGGGCCCCACCTATTGAATATCTAAAACATTCAAAATAAATGCTCCCTCATGTATGGGCCCCGATCAAATTTCACTCTTATAGAAGATGGGTCTCCTGTCTCATTGATCATGTATAACACTAAAGAATTTTTTAATATTTTATTCATGTGTTCTATAGATAATCAATCTTATGATGGGTCCAAAGCATATTGGAGTGAAACTCTGGCCGATCTCTTAAAAGAGAGGACCATTCATTCATTTTGAGCAAATTAGATTTTATGGATGGGCCCACATGCAAGCCTCATGAGTCATCAAATCATTTTGTGTTCTAGCCTTGGGGCATCAGACACTTTAAGAAAAGAAAAAGGCCTCGTCTAGGGCATTTTCCCTTCTTCACGTGACAGAAAAATAAGAAGAATTCCCTCCTTTCTGTGGGAGAGAGAGAGAGAGAGAGAGAGAGAGAGAGAGAGAGAGAGACTCTCTCTCTCTCTCTCTCTCTCTCTCTCTCTCTCTCTCTCTCTCTCTCTCTCTCTCTCATTACATCCCTTATGATCCTTATATTGAAAATATCAACCACGACGGTAGATATTTCCAATAATTATATGAAACGGACCACCACATATATCACAAGATATCATTACGATCCGAACCAATTCTCGATTAGCATTGTTCGATATTTTCTACATGGAAATTATAAAAGTATTATTGGATTGATGTCCTCATGCTGTTTATAAAAGTATTATTGGATTGATGTCCTCATGCTGTTAGGTTTCGGCAGGGTACCTAGATATTTAATTTGGTCAGTTTTAAATAAAAAGTATGTTCTAGGAGGTTATATTGAAATTCTACCAATGGAGAGACAGGTGAGTTCCCAATGACCGTATGTTTGCACCAGGGGTCAGCTCTAGGAGCTTTTCTTTTTGCATTGATTATGATAAGTTAACTACTAATATTCAAGAGGAGGTTCTTTGGTGTATGTGGTTTGCAAATAATATAATGCTAGTGGATGAATCAAGAGATGATGTGAAAGCAAAACTTGAGAGATGGAAGGAGGCTTTAGAACATAAAGGCTTTAAAATAAGCCATTAAAAGACAAAATATATGGATTGCAACTTCAATCGGCATATAGAAAGAGCTGAAACTACTATGAGAATTAAAGCCCAAGATACCACAAAAAAATTCATTCCATTACCTTGCTCAATAATTAGTAAGGATGGAGAGATTGATAAAGATGTCAAACATAGGATTAAAAAACGAGATAGCGGGATGGTTGAAATGGAGACTTGATTCTAGAGTTCTTTGTGATCGACGCATGCCAACAACATTTAAGGAAAAATTTTACAAGATAGCGATGTTGCGAGTCATAGTAAAGGACTTATTTATAATTTGTGGCGAGTCCAGGGCTTCTATGTGAATACTAAAAACTAGAGGGGATTTTTTGCACTTCTCAAAAATAGTGAAATAATAATAAAATGATGGTCGTCTAGCCTAATAGGTTATTCGAATGTTTTGGGGTTTAGTCAATTTCTTCTTCATTCTTCTTTTCCACTTTCGTCGAGATTTCCTTGGCACTCCTTGATAAAACCCTAAATCTAAGAGGATCTCGAGCTGCAACTAGCGATTAGACCAGCTATGACCAATGGAGCAAAATGTTGGCAAATCAAAACATATGCACAAAATGGATGTAGCAGCGATGAAACATTAAGGTGAATGTGTGGTAAAACTAGGAAGGATAAAATTAGAAATAAGCGCTTTCAAGAGCATTTATGGGTAGCATCAATAGGTGATAAAATTAGAAAAACCTGTTTGAAATGGTTTGGTCATGTCCAATGCAGGCCACAAATGGCATCGGTAAGAAAAAGCCTGGCTATGCATATTGATGGCCCACCAAGGGGTAGGAGTAGGCCGAAGAGGACGTGGATAGAGGTAGTAGAAATAGATTTGAAAATGTCCAACATATCTAAGGATTTGGCTCATGATAGATCGGAATGGAGAAATAAAATTCATGTAGCCGACCCCAACATAATTAAGACAAGGCTTTGATGATGATGATGTCCTCATGCTAGTATGATTTTGGACTGTAAGGCATGCTAGATTTACAAGTATTTTCCTTTACTGGTCATGGTCGTCATTCCAATTCATTTCAACCAAAATGGCTAAAGCTTTTCATGTTGCTCACTATTTGAAATGAAATAGTTACATATATTTTAGGACCAGGATACTTGAAAATAGACAATGTATCAAATAAGTGCCATTTCTTATACTTCAGTTGTATATTAGAACTCATCACCCAGCCAAATCCATGGTGTGCCAGTTGTATGTTGTGTCCGGACGTCGTGGCATTTCAGTTTGAATTTTGGCATTTCAACTAAAATCAACTCAACACAAACTACCCTCAATTTGGATTTCAGCACATTAAGGGGCTTAGTTGTTTGCCGATGCAGCCAGATTGCTGGAAGCATCTGCCCAAAAGTAGGCACACCAACACAATTGTTCCAAGGGTCTTCAAAAAGGCCCCTTGAGATTCCCAAAGAAGATATTTTCCTTATTCATTATCAAAAACATGTATTGAATCTAGACACTAGTGATATAGAAAACCTATATTGAAGGGAAATACTTAAAAAGATAATTGTTCTAATAGAGATATATCCAAGAACATATCATTTATTGCCTTATTGGACCCATTGACTTTCTGCACATAGTTGGGTTGACCCTGTTAGACTAGTTGTGGGGATTGGGCACACTTGACATGAGCATGGCCCATGAGTCTTGGGCTGGATATGACCCATTGTACAAAGCTCGTTCTGCCGCAGGCAGCCACTTTTGAACTGCATCATTTGCATAGAATACATGGGAGTTCAAACCATCTTTAATTAACTGTTTGAAAATTACAAGAAGGATGGGATAGAAGTTACCTGATTGCCTTGGATGGTCCTCAAATCCTGAGTAGAACAATATATCCTGCATTTTTTAAGTTAGCAAAAAGAATGTAAGGTAATTACCATTTTTGTCACCAAATAAGGTAATAACATTAGCCTCTCAATACATCTATGCATTACATGATCATAAGCACATGAAAGCTCACAAGCAGCTTTTACCTCATTGGCACATTGCGAGGCCCTAGGAACATCCTCTGCATAGAGAAAACACATTACAACCTTTCATGGTGAAGCTGTTTTGAGGTGGTCTCCATTTATAATATATTGACCTTATGTGGACGCTATTTAAAGAGGTTTTTTATTGTATGCATAATAGTATCAGGATTTAAAGTGTGGATGGTTCATGCTCCATCACAATGATCAGAATGCACCTGGAAGTAACCTCAACTGGAATATCCTAGACACCAAATACTAAGCCTCCTTTGGACTGAATGTAGGCGACTGCTGGTGTATTTCTAAGCCATCTATTTGCTAGCCATTAGTCAGCAAGTCATAATTCTCCATGGACCATCATCAATATTTACAAGCTAGGGCATGATTGATCCATGGCCAGTGCAGGTCAAAAGACTAGATAGATTGGATCACCAAACCATGTACCCCGATCGTAAGCACGGCGTATCATGTCGCATCATATCCAATACTTCACTTTTTATGTGTAAAATTTGTGTCCTTGCCATTAGCATGGTGTGTCCTGCCGTATCCATTCTGTATCTGGGCATCATAGCTGAGAATGCTATTATATATGTCTTTGAGCTGAGAATTATCAAATTCCTCCACTGTAGCTTGTAAGATATCATGTACCAACCCAAAAGCTTAAGCTTATAGGTGGAAGGCCCAAACAGGTATATGAAGCCCTGTCCAACTTAGGACTTGGGCGATGTGGGATGTGGGACTTCCCATCACTCCCCCTCACGTGCAGGCCCAACAGATTTCATGGACGGGCCTGCCAAGTGGGCTAGACAAGAATGACAAGAGCCACATGAGCAACACAAGAACGACGAGATCGAAACCCGCTCTGATACCATGTAAACACAAGAGTGACGATTAAGCTTTTGGGCTGGTGCATGGTTTCTTACATAGCTGTCTGGGTAAACATAAGCAGGGGATCAAGCCTGCCACCTCATTGTTAGAACAAACTATTATGCAAATGTCTAGCTTGATCCTGAAGCGAGGTTTACACAAAATCCCACATTTGGTACAAGCCAAGTCCAATGAGATCCTATATACTTGGGACATTCCATCATTACCTAAGTTAGAGACGCTGGGCTTAACTGCCAGTGTTAAGCCAAGGAAGCAATCATCAGTTTCAGTGTCAAAATCCCATAGATTCAGTTCAAGCTTTGGCTTTGTGCGCGCAAAGTTCAGGAAGTGACCTGAAACTGCCAAGGATTATGATCACATCAAAAATAAAAAGAAAAAAGAAATAACATATCATAGCATCAATTAGATCAGTAACTCACCACCGTTATTTGGCCTCGTCTGGAAAGGATCTTGAAGTGGACAAGAAATCCACGATCCTACCTGTTGTGAAGACATGTCAGAGAGAGAGAGAGAAAGAGAGAGAGAGAGAGAGAGAGAGAGAGAGAGAGAGAGAGAGAGAGAGAGAGAGAGTTACATGGAAGAAGGGATGTTGCAGCGCTTGCTCGGCGGTTGGTCTCTTCAGTGGGTCCCAGGAGCAGAGTTGCTGAAAGAATGTCATATACAAATTAGATCACAGCCTAAACAATTCACTGTAATTTGGATAAGGGTGGTAGAAGGATTGGACCAGCCAAGACCATTCGAACCTTAGGCATGTTAAATGAGCCTATGCATGAATTTCTGGCCAGAGAATTAAGCAAATTATGTCAGCCTGAAGACCTTCATGTTTAACATGAATGAGACTGGATACAAATAGGCTCCAGGTCTTATAGCATAAAGAATGCTGGAAGGAGGAAGGATCAAGGCCTAAATATTTGGATCAATTACAAATAAGCTACTTAGAAGCTTCAGGCTTCAGAGTTCAGCCTAGTACATGTGTCCAACTAAATATCAAAACTATAATATTTAACATTTCAAAAAATAAGAAAAAAACAATACGCATTTAAAATGTAAATCAATGTTATAAACAAACACGTACCATGATTAGGTCAATTGCTTCCAAGCTAGCATTCGGAATAATATCAGAAAGGTTGGCTGGCATGATCTAAAAGAACAAAAGAGAACTCAAGTAAAATGGAACCTAAAGAAGCAGCAACCTGCTGTGACAGAAAACTTACATGTGAGAAACTAAAATTAAGCGAACGTGAAAGGTTCATCCCTTCAGGCCATGTAGTGGAATCAGGGCTTCCTAGAACATAACAAATTTTGTATAGTTGGTCTGTTTCACTGCACAAGGAGAAAAAAGAACCATATTTTCAGTGAAAGATAAAACCCTCACAACAGTACTTAATTTTTGTGTGCCTATAGACCTTTATAAATCAATAGGTTGAAGTACTCTTTAAGTTTTTTTTTTATAACGGAAAGTACTCTTAAGTTTTCATTAGATGATCATTAAGAAGCAAACTTAAATGAATGGAAACGTGCTGAATGTTAATCAGCAATAATTCTTTACTTTCTTTTCTTCTCCTTTTTTTAAAGATAAGTCTTTCATTTTGTAATCAAACATAATTTACAAGAGAAGGGAACTTCATCCATTCAAATCCTCACAATCGAGAATGAGAATAGAGAATCCAAATGGGGCATACCCCATGAGAAAACAATAATCAATAATCCAGCCCACATCCCAGGTTACAAGCAAACCAAAAAGAATCACCCATCATGAAAGAGTCACTAATGCAACCTCTTAAAAACGAGCACGAACCTCTCGGTCTCTTTTAATTTTTCTACTGAATCTAACAAAATGAGGTGTTAGAGCATCAAGGTGGATTATAACAAAATTCTGAATTAGCAATCCCAATTTCCTTGCTTCATTACTTTCTTTTATTATTTTCTTATAGGTACTGATCAGCAACAAATTAACTGCATCCTTCAACAATGATAACAATACCAGTTAATTGTTAGCCTTTTTTCCTCAGGACAACAACAGTTTAGTGATGTCAAAACATTGCTTCATTGATCACCAAGATTAACAGTTCAAAGAAAAATCGAAGCAGGACAAAGAAATGTGATTCTACTCCAATTACATTCTGGTTTCCCATCGGAACTACTCCAATTTTATCCTGGTTCCATAAGTCTTTTAGCCAACCTGTGATGAACAACAAATTGCGCACCAATAATGTAATTATCGAGGGAAAAAGAAACTATACAACAGGAGTGCAGCTTGGATTGAATAGGTCAGGTTTTGGGCCAATCAGAACCCAACCTAAATTCTGGAAGGGCATGCCGGAATTGAACCCTCTCCCATACTTTACAGTGTCGTCAGTGCGCTCAGTGTTAATGATGGTGTTTCAAGCCCAAACTTGCAGGCCCATTTAGGCCTAGGATCTAGAAGATTAGACTTTGATTGTAATTAGGCTCATTAGTCAAAGCCACATGTACCACATGTACATACTTAATTTTTGCCATTAAACTTGATTAAGGTGATTTCAGATCTCTCCATTTGTAACAAAGATGCAGATGAACCAGCCAAATGATTATTAAGACAGAACAGCAATAACAGAACAACCAAAAACACAGAGATCCGAAGAATAATCAATTAACAATGGAATTTGCAGCAGAATAAACCAGAAGAAGTAACAAGGAGAATGAAGAAGCACTGCATACACTGGCAGAAGAGGCAGTCAGCAACAGTTTCCGGAAAGACATGACAGGCAGCAAAAATCGTCCATGTCGTCAGGTAAGCGGAACAGGACCTGGGCCCCACCTGGTGATCTCTTGATAGATCAGAGAGTGGGGATGGTTGAGCAGGATAATCACGCAGTGGGGATGGTCGCTCACAAATCAAATTCAGATCCAGGATTTTGAACGGCCGAGATGAAAACAAACCCAAAAATAGGTAGAAGGCCTACCTCGGATGACCAATAAATGTTGAAAAAATCTTCAGAAATAAGAGGAAATCCAGACGACCAAGATGGAGAAGTCCACTGAGATAGCCACGCCTGATCACAGGTGATCAGGGATGATCAAAGCGGATCTGACTGACGAATATGATCACAGATTGGCTTCCAAGGCATGGAAGATGACTAAGACAATCACAAACCTTGCTCTGATACCATGTAAGAATATCCAGAACACAAAGAACAAGCATACAAGAGAGAAAGTTTGCAAGAGAATTTTCCATGTCTATTGAATGGACTAAGGATACATTTATACACATTAAGGGGCTGCACAAGTCAAGTAAAGGGGCTGTACAATTAAGTATGTACATGTGGCTTTGACTAATGAGCCTAATTACAATCAAAGTCTAATCTTCTAGATCCTAGGCCAAAATGGGCCTGCAAGTTTGGGCTTGAAACACCATCATTAACACAATCTGCAAAATGTGCTTTCCTTGGTTATGCTTCCCACCAAAAAGGTTTTGTTTGCTATGATCCCACATCCAAGCATATTCGAATTTCTAGGAATGTTGTCTTCTTCGAACACCAGTACCTTTTTCAGTCTTATTCTGATTCATCTCCAGAAATCTCTTTTTCTAAAGTACCATCCTTTGATGATGAATACCTTTCTCCACCTTTGCGTTTTCATCCGGACAAGGTGTATGCTCGTCGACAAGGAACAAATGCCACTACTTTGCCTCCTTTGCAAGAACCGGTCCTGAATCCTGCTCTAGCATCAGATTCACCTCAACTTGCTATTCGTCGTTCTTCTTGAATCTCTCGTCCACCAGATCGATATGGTTTTTCTCATTCTTCATATTTTGCTACTTTATCCTCTGTATCCATTCCTTCTTCTTATTCACAAGCAGCAAAGCAGGAATGTTGGAGAAAGGCTATGGACGAAGAACTTAATGCTCTACAGCAGAACCATACATGGGTTGTTGTTCCATGCCCAAACTCGGTTAAACCTATTGGGAGTAAATGGGTTTACTCTATCAAATTGAAGGCAGATGGTACTTTGGATAGATACAAGGCAAGACTTGTGGCCCTTGGAAACAAACAGGAATATGGCATTGACTACGAAGAAACTTTTGCACCTGTCACAAAAATGACCACTGTTCGCACCATCCTTGCCATAGCTGCATCTCAATCCTGGCCCCTTTTCCAATTTGATGTGAAAAACGCCTTTCTTCATGGTGATCTTAAAGAGGAAGTTTACATGCGTTTGCCTCAAGGTTTACCAAAACCATCAGAAGGACAAGTTGCTCTTTTGAAACGGTCCTTGTATGGGCTAAAACAAGCACCACGAGCATGGTTTGACAAATTCAAAGATGCTTTACTCAGTCTGAAGTTTCAACAGAGTCCTTATGATCCATCTTTGTTTTTGCATCACACATCAACAGGAATCACCATCCTTCTAGTCTATGTAGATGATATCATCATCACGGGCACAGATACTGCCACGATTCACGATCTCCAATTTTCTCTGCATCAATCTTTTCATATGAAGGATCTGGGCCCTCTGCAATATTTTTTGGGATTGGAAGTTAATCACTCTGAGAAGGGGTTGATTTTGCATCAACATAAGTATACTATGGATTTAATTGAATCAGCAGGCCTGTCAAACTCCACACCTGTGGATACTCCTTTGGAACTGAATCTAAAACTCCATAGTGACTGCGGTGATACCCTTTCTAATCCGACATATTATCGCCAGCTTGTCGGTAGTCTTATATATTTGACTACTACTCGTCCTTACATCAGTTATGCCGTCAACTTGATGAGTCAGTATATGACCAAGCCCCATCATCTGCATTTAGCAGCTGTTCGGCGCATTATTCGTTATCTTCTAGGCACTTCTCACAGAGGCTTGTTTTTTCCTGTTGGCTCACAAATGAAATTGACTGCCTATTCTGATGCTGATTGGGCAGGTTGCCCTGATACTCGTCGGTCCACCACGAGCTGGTGCATGTACTTAGGTGATGCTCTTATTTCTTGGAAAGTAAACAAACATAACAGAGTTTCAAAATCATCCACTGAGGCAGAATACCGTGCTATGTCTGCCGCCTGTTCAGAAATTATATGGCTTCGAGGTCTTCTTGAGGAACTTGGCTTCTCACAAAAATCATCCACACCTTTACATGCGGATAACACCAGTGCCATTCGGATTACTGAAAATCCGGTGTTTCATGAGCGAACTAAACACATAGAGGTTGCTTGCCATTTTATCAGGGATGAATATCTACGCAATGTACTTTCCCTTCCGTTCATCTCCTCCAGCCTCCAGATTGCTGATATTTTTACAAAAGCTCTTCCTCGACCACGTCATCAATTCTTGACAGACAAATTGATGCTGGTTGATTCATCGGCATCAATTTAGGGGGGGGGGGGGGGGGTGTTAATGATGGTGTTTCAAGCCCAAACTTGCAGGCCCATTTAGGCCTAGGATCTAGAAGATTAGGCTCATTAGTCAAAGCCACATGTACCACATGTACATACTTAATTGTACAACCCCTTTACTTGACTTGTGCAGCCCCTTTACTTGACTTGGGAAGCCCCTTTACTTGACTTGTGCAGCCCCTTAATGTGTATAAATGTATCCTTAGTCCATTCAATAGAGAGAGAAAATTCTCTTGCAAACTTTCTCTCTTGTATGCTTGTTGTTTGTGTTATGGATATTCTTACACTCAGGTCAGGCCCGAATGCACCCAGTCCAAGTTCAATAATTGAGGATTCAGTCTGTCCAACAGGATCAATAGGCCAGCCCGGATCCAATTTAGGGTCCATATTCATAATTGGCCATAAAGGGGCCTTGGAATCTGGGCCAATTGGACTAGAATATATTTTAAATTGTATAATGTTAAATATATACATCTAGGTATATATATGTACATATATACCATCTCCATTTATAGAAATATATCATATGCTTCTTTTTAAGTAATTATTTGAGTTGTAGAGAGCTCTTTCACTTAACAAACTTTTAACAGAGTCAGGCCTCCAATATTTCCTATCAGGCTACCATTCAGAAAAAAATATATCCTATCAGGCAGCCTTGGACCTGGGGTCTAGGGGTCTAGGAGTCTAGGGTCCATAACAAACCCAGACTTGGACTTGGTCCCTTCGATCCTTATCAGGTCCAGACTCGTGCTCAGGTATGCCCTGCCCGTTGACAGCACAACTAGCTTATATTGCAGTTTTATAATACCCAATCCCTACCTAACTTCAACCCAAAACTAAACTTGACCCAGATCCAAATTGAGTTTTCACATTCGACCTCAAATCGGTCTGAAACCAAAATGCCAGGCCAGAATTTGCATTTGAGGAAAGTCTCTGGTCAGTTGGATTGGGCCAATCCCATATTGTTTCCTTTGTAGTTTCTCCTTCCAAGTGATATACACTGTTACCAATCAAGAAAAAAGGAGAGCATATTTTCTTAACAAAATGCTTTCTACAATTCACACATGACTTAAAGCAAATCTGCATTACTTTTACTTATTGCAGAATTCCTGCAAAGTAGACATCTTGGTTGAAATCCTTTCACAAATTAAAATAAACCCACATACTACAGCGCTATGGTTATCAATGAGGCATCGTTGTGCCAATCTGAAAACAGATTTGTTAATCAAAGCATTCTTCTAATATAGTTTATGCATAAGCATTCAATAAAATATTTGCTGATGCAAATCCAATGATTATATGTGCATGATTATAAAAGATCAGTGAGCAAGGAGATAAGAAAATGATTTCCAATCTGCTATTTACTTCCATCGGGGGTTGATGAATATTACCTTTCACCGGGAAAAAGAGGGCACAGGGTAAAAAGCTCAGCAAGTATAGCACCAACTGCCCACATGTCTGCAGGAACTTCCCATATTAGTTATTAATCCATGAGAGGGAAAATTTGAAAGAAGAGAAAAGATAAATATATATATATATATATAGAGAGAGAGAGAACCCTATCCTTTTACACCATAATTTCAAAAGATGTAAAATCAGTTTTGATGAAATTTAACAATATGAAAATGCTGAAAAATCATGACAGTAACGGTGACTATGATGACAGTAACAATGATAATGGTCAGCTACACTGGTCTGAATAATACATTGAGATTTAGGTTAGAGCTATCCAACCTAAATATACAGGACAGTAGTTGAGCGACCAAAAGAATTCTGCATAAGTGGTATACAATGAGTATAATAGTAATGAGTAAATGAGTTCCTCTCAACTCACATGTAAAACTATTTCTGAATCATCATCATGAAATAGGATTTTCTTATCAGTGTAAAGGCATCACAGTAGCAAATGTGATAATATAAATCAATTGAAATATTACCATTAAAAAAAAATCAATTGAAATATTAGTTCGAATAAAATGTTGGTTGCGCCATGGTTCAAAATAACGCATAGTGGCCGCATTATCAGCCGTAGCGGTGGAGGCCATTTAAACAAAAAAAAAGCAGCGCTACGGTCTAAAACCTAGAAAAGCCATGTAGTTTCAATTTAAAACACTGTTTTTTTTCCCATTTCTTCTCCTCTATAGGCTTTTTTAAAGTTATCTCTACCCTTACATGGTCCGAAATCACTAAAAAAAAAATACAAGATTGGTTGCTACACAAGATTCATGCCGCTACGTATCGCCGCAACCTTTATGTATCCGCTACATAGCGTTTTGGCCATTGGCCGCTACACCTACCACAACCGCTATTTTGATCCTTGGGTTGCGCAAATAATTGGTTGATGGCTACATTCTTTGCCTCCAATTTCAAAATGAAATTTAATTGGATAGTGTTTATTGTTTAATAATAGGAAATTGTTATGATGATATGCAAAACAATGAGGATACATGTACGTATAAATTGAACCTAACCACAGAACAAAGATTCAATTGCATAAAATAGATTATAATACAGCTAAACCATCTCTTCTATGGTTTAAATATCCTTGCCAGCACAGTCAAAATTCTTACTGAAGTAAGGCCTCCGTATCTTTAATAAAAATAAGCAAAAAAAATCAACTTTTCCTTATTTAAGAAAAGGCAAGCATATCATACCAATTGCAGGGGTGTATGATGAAGATTGCAACAAGACTTCTGGGGCCCGGTACCTAGCACATGCAAACAAAGCACAACTTTCAGTTTTGCCAAGTAAAATACATTCAGGAAATTGCAAGACATCTATATCGTTAAAAGATAAAAGGCATATAGGATGCCGATTAAGTTACTAACCACCGCGTCGAAACATAATCGGTATAAGGAGGCTTGGACATCACTTCTCTTGCCAGTCCAAAATCAGCAATTTTAATAATGTCTTCCGTCACAAGTAAATTCTCTAGGAGCCAAAGGATATTATATCATAACTGATGCATGATTATTCAATGAAAACAAAAGGACAAACGTTTTTTGCACGAACTACGATGAAAAAGGCCAGAACAGGAACACAACAATACCAGGTTTCAAGTCACGATGAAAATATCCATTTCTGTGCATATATGCAAGCCCCTGCAGTACTTGAGACATAAGGTTCCGTATCTCCGCCTCTGGAAAGGGGCTTTGCCGATCTCTCATTTTCTGGTATAGATTATATTCCTGAGTCATGTAAAAGAGAACAGATAATAGTAAGTCATCTATGGACTAAATAACATTGAAAATGAATAATTACTGTGGTCGAGATATAAAATACAAGAAAATGACACTAATGCAGTAAATAAATTGCCGAGAAGCTTTCCCACCTATGGTCTAGCATTTCATGTTTATAAGAAACACAGTCAGAGACTTTGCAGTTCATAAAAATCACTACTTTTAGCTATCCTAATCACATCCATAATTTCCTCAAAGCAATACGTGGAGAAAATGTTTTTATAATTAAAAAAAAAAAGGCATACTGATACAAAAAGCTGACTCTCATCTATCCAATCTAGCAAATGACAAGGGGAAGAAGATAAACTGGAAGCCCATCAAAGGAGCAGAAAGAATCATCTTCATCAGCCTAATGACACACAAATTACACTTCTGTTTGTTCTAATGCAATTGTAGTTGTTACAATTTTTACCCCTGAATCCTGATGACATTAAGTCCTGTTATAGGTCATAGAATATTCCCCAGCATCCCATGTTTAACATCATTGAAAAGAAAATAAAAACATCCCATGTTTAACTATAGTAAATGTTCCCTTTAATCAATGAATCTCCACAGTTTTCCAATTTGCACCTCACTTCTAGATTTCTGTATGCAATTAATTAGGATTTGATAACCAAGGGAGAGGAAAGATAAGTCAAATCATGTGTGATCTGTGTTGGTGTGAGACCAAGAAATCTAACCACCTGTGTTGCATCACACTGTTACACACACACACTGTTACACACACACACACACTGTTACACACACACTGACACACACACACACTGTTACACACACACACAGAGAGAGAAAGAGAGTCCAAAAACTCAAATCCTGACCATGAATTCAAAGATGAAAAAAAGCTCATGGTTTTCCCGAACAATCTCCTTCAACTTGACAATGTTGGGGTGATTCATTTTACAGAGGGCCTGCAGGAGTAAACATTATATTAAACATGCATATCTATTGAAAACGTCCATATTGATCCACAAATGAGTAAGATGGTAATATACCTTAGCTTCACGTAGATTCATGCACTCTTCCCAATAGTAATACTTTCTCTTCATTTTCTTGATAGCAACCTACGAATGACATGTAAAATGTCAACTTCCAACTTTTCATGGTTAGAACTCACAAGGAACCATGAAGCCCGACCCAACATTCATAGCTATAGCCCAACCAAAAATTTGACAACCCATTATGTGGCAGTTGAACATGCAATTTCCAACTGCTATGGAAACACTGATGAATTCACTGAGAACAGAGTTCATTACTAACAATCTCATTTGTTTCTAAATTGAGTGCCTTATATACACTTCCACAAGTTCCATCTCCAAGCTCTTTAGTTATTTGTATCTGGCACAATAAGAAACACATTAAACATCCACAAGGGGGGAAAGGAAAAATATGTCACACAATTTGAAATTGCCCAATTCACCTTTCCATTGTTAGAGTTTTATATCCTTTGACAAGATTAGTGCTCCAATAAACACGGTGAACAAGCCTCCACACCGACGATGCAGTGTCTTTCACCTAGTTGAAAGTACAGATTACTGCCAGATGCTAGCATGAAATACAGAATGTTGTCAAAAGTCCATTTCTCATGATACGAGTGATTAAACATCACCCAGAAGAAGATCGACATGCTTTACGTGCAGCCTCTATATGCTGCAATCAACCGATATCATCTAACAAAGATCAGTCGTGTCATGAGAATCTCTGGTAGAACTCCATCAAAACAACTGTCAAACTCAATTTGAATCAAATCCATAAAATTGATGAAACTTTGCTCCATCTATCTCAATCACCTAGCTGTTAAAAAAAAAAAAACTGAGCAGAAATTGAGGAAAAAGACTCAGTAGACGTCCAGTAAGTTGAAAGCTTCAATCTAATTTTTTTAGAAAAAAAAAAAAAGTTGGAACAACTACTGCAATAATGAAAAGAAGCCTAATAAATGGAAATATAAA
The DNA here is from genome assembly GCA_012931725.1 of Litsea cubeba. Taxonomy (NCBI): domain Eukaryota; kingdom Viridiplantae; phylum Streptophyta; class Magnoliopsida; order Laurales; family Lauraceae; genus Litsea; species Litsea cubeba. The sequence continues at coordinate 76,315,397 of CM022947.1, forward strand.
TGTGTAAAGTCCACTGGGCACATAACACGTATTTTTTGTAATTCGAATTTGGAAAGCAGCAGTGTGCGTCAGTTCTAGAAAAAGATGCAGTACATTCCCAAGAATATTCAAAATTGATGGCACCTAATCAATCTTCAGTTAGATATAAAAATTGTAAAATTTAAATTAAAAAAAGGTCTAAGTACAAAACTACGGCCAACAATTCCTTAGACCACATCAAAAACTATTGATTTAACTATTCCCAATAATGCATTGAATCGGCTCAAAAAAGTCTATTGATTTAACTGTTCACAATAATTCCTTAAATGGCCACAAAGTTATTGATTTTGTTTGAGCACGGAGAAAGCTTGAATAAAACAGAAAGGGTAGGATTCTCAATATGATCTTCTCTTCTTCCATCTTCATTTTCTGGAACTCTAAATTAACCATCTGCCAAGACCCAACACAGGAAAAGGATCTTATTAGAAGAAAAGGAACCCCATCCAAAGAATATAACCCTCTAAGGAAAAATGAAATGTCCCAAACACACACTCAAAAAAAGTCGATTTACGGAAGGGTTATGTTTAAAAACTTTCAGGGAGAAACATCTAAACCTATTTGTTGTCTGTAAAATAACCAAATTGATGGATATAGGGGGGAACCAGGAAAATCAATTTTCCCAAAGTTTGCAAACGTGGGCCCTGGTTTGCAGATTCAGGGGAGTCCCATCTTCCCAGAAACAAGCTTTCCCACAAAAGAACGCAGCCCAACCACAATTTAGATACATAGTCATGGAAAACTTACTTTGGGTGAACTTTCCACGTAACCTTGATAAGTATAGAAAACAGTCAGAATGCACATCACAAATAAGTTTCTCCACACCAAAACTGAATTCGCAACAAGATACTCCACCAAAATCTAAACCCTAGTGCATCCACAAATAGATAACGGCTTCAACTTAACGAATTAAAAGGCTGTTAGATCATGATCTCCATATCCTAACAAATACCAAACGATCACCGACCAAAAGCAACCCTACCGATTGATTCTTCAATACTTGATGAATATACCACATACAATCACAACACATTTTAACAAAACACAAACCCATAACAATTCAATGATTCACTCATTATCTCAAAAAAAAAAAAAAAAAAAAAAAAAAAAAAAAAAAAAAAAAACCGGATCATTTGGATACAACCCAAAGCAGTAGAAAATCATATCCCAAAACCACCCAACTGAATCAATTTTCTCAAACAATCCGATTCTCGAGCTTCAAAGCAAGTCCACAGCTACAAGCTCTTCACTAGTTTTGGGGAAAAACCGATTCCTCAGAATAAAATCATTCAAAACAAAAAAGGAAAAAAAAAACGATTCTTTCATCTTTTTCAGGTTCACAAGATCAAAATCTCCAATCCCCAAAACAAAAAGAAAACGAATCCAAAACTAAAATCGCGATTGAACAAAAAAAAATGGAATAAAAATCGAAACTTTCATCAAAAATCCACAACAGAACAAAGATTCAAACCAAAAAAATCACATTCATACAAATTCGACTCCAGATCGAAACAGAACCTGGAAAAAAACCCTAAAGATCGAGAAAACGGAAGATTTCTAACGAAAAAACTCACCATCAACACGAACATTGGTGAAACGACCAACGGCTGAATCGACACGGAAAGATATAAATCCTTCTTATCGGAAATCAAGAAGAAGATTCTCAAAATGCAGATGGAATTCGATTTCCATGAGAGCGGATTGAAAGACGAGAAGAGAAGAAACCAAGGTGGGATTGGGAGGAGGAAAGAAAGGAGAGAGACAGAGAGGAGAGGAGAGGAGAGAGATGGTTTAAATAAAATACTAATATAAGTATCTGTGAAATTACGTATAGGTCCTCGACTTTGCTTATTGGTGAAGGCGATGACGAAATTCGTTGTGGATTATTTATAGGGGTTGCTTTCGTAATTTGGAGGGTTTTCACTGCTCCATTGCGTGACTTGGCAAGTTATAAGGGTTATGTAACTTGTTTTTTAAAATTAAAAAGAAAATGAGTGGGGACGAGTTTTTTTTTTTTTTTTTCCTGCACAAGGGTTCCAATCCTTTGACTATACTAATTTATCTCGAGCTAGAGGAAAGCCGGATAAATTTCTCTATAATCCGAGTGTGGTAATACAATTTCAAACCTATAACCTCTGGATGCAAACTGTAATCCTAAGCCAACTGAATTAACCCTTAGGGTTGGGACGAGCCATTGAATTCATCAATAAAACAAGATGGTGAGTGATATGAATTGAATTAGCCTTTATTATAAAAAAAAACTTAAATTGAGCATTGGCTTTTATTATCGACCGATGGATCAAGAATTTTAGGGTTAATGATAAAAAAAAAAGGAGTGGAACTTATAATTTTAGAAAAGTTCATAGGGCCCGTTGGATCCATACAAACAAAAATGGTGGTGTGAATTATAAAATAAAGGCATCATTTTCCCTATCGATCATTAAATCAGAGGCTTCGATTCATAAAAAAAAAAAAGTAGTAGGTTATTTTATAACCCAACCAAGGGGGTTGGAACCCAAGTGAGAGCCCGTATACCCACGGAAAGACAGCTCACTTAAATAGAAAAGGAGCCGGCACACGTAGAAAGAATGCCCATATAAATAAAAAAGGAAGCTTGCACGCACGGAAAGAATGGCTTATCTAAAGTTGGTATCCAGGTGAGAACTAGGGCTGCACAGAACCGGACCGCAGACCGGACCAGACCACAAAACCGGACCGGATTTGCGGTCTTAGCGGTCCAGTCCGGACCTTTTGTGGTCCGGTCCGGACCAGACCGCATTTTTTTAAAATAATAATAAAAAATTTCATATAGATGAGCCCATGAGGCATGAGCCCAACACCCATTTGTAAACACATCATTCATTCATTTGACATTTGCCCACTTTTTAGATGTGAGGTGAAAATGAAAAAAAAAAAAAAAAGAAAAAAAAGTGAAAAAAAAAATGGAAACCGGTCTGACCACTTTAAGTGGTCCAACTGGACCGGTTTGGACCGGTCCGGTCCTTCATTTAGGCCGGACCGGAAATCCGATCCGACCGGATTCCGGTTCGAAAACCGGATCGAAAATCCGGTTGATCACCCCTAATGAGAACCGTCACTAGTTTTCACTATCGTAAGAAGTCTTTCTCAAATAAGTAGTAATTAACAACGATAGTCATCTAATAATTTTTTAGTAGATAACTAATAACACTCGAATCCTTGTGTTTGATGTGCCAGTGAGCCCCACCAACTTTTTTTTCTTATCGAAGAGATTGATTATGCATAGGGCAGATCTGCCTTGCTTCCTTTGATAGGTTATTTGACTTGTGGTCCACCAGATGATCGGATGTGGTTAATTTAATATGAACGGTTAAGCTTATAGAACAGTAGAAATTGATGTGGCTGGAAATGTGGGACGAACGAAACATATCATATTGTGAATTTTCTGAGATTTTGTAATCACATTATCTTTTCAAGCTTCACAGGAGAGCAAGAATATTAAACGGGTGACTCATTCCAACCTAACCTGCCCTTGTTAGAGACAGGTTAGTAGTGCTTTTGTTGGTTCATGGTAACTGTGAATTTATAAAATTCCACCCAACTTTGGGTTTGGGGCAGTTGTGAGTTTTGAATCACTCTGCCTTGACCCACTTTGCCTCATTTATAATATAACTGACCTATGTATATCTCTTTATTAGATGCTAGTGTAGCATAATTGGTAGTGGAATATATTGAATGATACAAAAATAAGAATAAGATTAAAAAGTAATCGATGTTAAACTAGACCTGATCTATATTTTTTCTATATAACCTAAATAAATTTGGTATCATAAATCGTAAATACGTCATGAACAAGGTTCAATGCAAAGCCGAAAAAGTGTGAGTGAAGATGGTGTTTAGTTTTGAATATCTTTAACAAACCTGCCCAACAAATATCCCTAATTTGCCTGTGTATAATGTGAATCATCTCTAGTGAAAAAATGAAAATGAATATCAAAGGAGAATGTTTTGCTTTGTTTTTCTTTAACAAACCTGCCCTACAAATATCCCTATTATAGTTGCTTTTTCTTTTTTTTTTTTGTGAATCATACTTTCTATGTAAAATAGTACAAATGGCCTTATCTTAATAATAACTTTGGTTTGACTTCAATTCGGCATTCACACCAAAAATTTTACACTTAAATAGGTGTGAGCCACGTTGACATCTTTCATTTATAAAAAAGAAAAAGGCATTGGTACCATAATTATTGCATTTGGTTAAGCAATTGGTCATTGGATCAACTACTTTTTCTTTCTTTTTTATTTCCTATAGACCCTATATTTGTAATTCAAACCGTGCCTTTTATTTTCTTGATCTAAAAAATTCCAAACCATTAAGCCAATCATCTTAAATCTTCATAAATTCTGAAAATATTGTTGAGAAGTCCAAAACATCCCAACCTACATATCTAATTTTTTTGCATTTTTATCAATGATAAGTATTAAGACATTTAGTTTCATATCCTGATTCTTCATTGATTTTTGAAAAAATTGTGAAAAAACTACAAAATATCAAAAACACATCTAAAACCATTCAATGTACTCATTTACGAGTAAATACGATGATTATGAGTTTTACATATATAACATTTATATATGTAAAAATCATTTCTTATCCTATTCGTAAAAGGAAAACGACCCCTTTAAATTTTACGGAAAAGAAATTCACAAACAAGAGTTTAGAGAATCCTATCACATGAGGCAAAATTATATTACAAGTTGCCATAAAAATTGTTACAATGATTCAATCAATAAATTCTGAAATGATTTTTCCAATGAAAACTTCAGTTTCCATATTTTGAGAAAAGAAAATTAAGCTTGAGCTTTCAGTTTTGAGAAAAGCAGAATATTCTACTTTGTTATGGATATCATAACAATGTCCGAATCATAACTCAGGTCTAATTTCCAATACCAAAACCAAGGTCCAACCAAAAATCCACTCCTTTACAGCCCTAACTTGTATTGGTGGTGGGGGAAGCTACAAAATTCAAAGAGAGGTGGGTTTGGTTGAACGGCGTGGATTGGATTAAAGGAAAGCCAAGCCCAAAAACATGCAACCCAAGGCTTAAATGCGTTTACCTGCTGACTTAGGTGGGACCCACCCAAATAATTATATGCCACGTTTGTTTGTTTATACCACCAATGACCAACCTCATTTGCCACTACCTAACATTTGATTCCCTTGTGCAGAATATAATAATCACACAATGGCCTTAGTTACATTGTAAGTCTTCCACCTGCAAAGGCATCAGTTGATTTCTTGAACCTACAACTTAATAAGATCATATTAATCCACACCGTTTAAAACTGTGACCTGTTTAAAATATCATCGTGGAGCAATTGAGTCCTCTTCAATTAGCTGTTTCAAATAAATGATCGATGGTCCAAGCTCAATGAAATTGGGCAAAATAAGGAACTATTCAAGATAGATGTTTGTAAGATATTCCCCTCCTAAATTCAGTGGCTCACCCATGATTTTCATTCGAGGAGACTAATTCAAATAGATAGTTGGATTTTGGGGGCAAATCTAAAATATTCAGGTGGAATTAAGGGGCATGTAGATTTTGAAAGAGGACTCAAAAGTTTCATATAGTTTTTTTCTAAAGTGGACCCAAATTCCACGAGGTGACTACTCTCAAATGCTTGTACGTAGGTGTGCTCCAGATTGAAATGTATTTGTGATTGGTATTTTATATAAACTTATTATTTTTATTTTACCATGCATTTTGATTTCTTGATGAGATTTACTATTTATTTTTGTTTTTTTGTTTTTTTTTTACTTTTCTAATGGTAAGTCTGATAACTAATTCATCAGGGCAGGAATTCCTGCTTTCCACATGAGAGAAAAATCCAGGTGTCTTCTTCATCTGAGTAGATGAACGCTGATTACAATATTGGATGTGTCGCTATAGAAGCATTGTTGTGTGCAAGACTAACAATTGAATCGAGTCCCCCAAAACAATAATAGCGGATGAATGCGGAGAGAAGAAGATATAAATTTGAGTTGAGAGGATAAGATGGCATCTGGAAGGGTATCTGGAATATTCCCCACAACAATCCATTTCTCCGTATTTTCTGAAAGGAAGATGCCAAGGATGCTCGCTGCGTGTGCTCTCAATCGTGGCTCGCGCATTATGCTTTGCCATCTTTTGAATCTAGTGATCTGAGCCGTTCTTGTGGTAGATCTCATTGAAGATGGCCCACTCATGAAAGATCAAATTAGTCTGATGCTTTGACTACTCAAAAAGATCATGATCATAAACAACGGCCCACCTGTTTTTGCATGGCATCCGAAAAAGAGGACTGTAGTCTTTGTAGATTTGGATGTAAGTGGTATGTCTACATATTAATGTTCCCTTTTTAATAAAAAGTTAACATAGGGCTTTTTTTTATTGGAAGGTGTCCCATCCCTTCGGGCCGGGCTATTCTCTTCAAGTCCAGGAGGATCTAGGTAAATCCCATGTAATCCAGTGTGGTAGCGCATTTTCAAACTTCCAATCTCCTGAAGTAAACCGTGATCCTAGGCCAACTAAGCTACCCATCGGCCTTTAGGGTTAACGTAAGGCCTATTTAGTTGCAAGCATTTGGAGTTTGCTGATTGGATTACTATATATATATATAGGTCATACCCCTCGGCCTTTGGGGTTAACGTAAGACCTATTCAATTGCAAGCATTTGGAGTTTGCTGTTTGGATTCACTATATGTAGGTCATGCTTGTTAAAAAAAATGAATGTTTAGAAGATGATTGTTGCCACCGTTGGATTAAGATAAAGCTCTATCTTAATCCATGAAACTGGATCTTGATCACATGCAATGATAAGATCCATCCCTAGAAAATTCATTGTCAAGGTCTACCACTCAATTTGGTCCACTCAAGAAGAATTCAGGACGGATTGTCAATTAGGCGGGCCTCACATGTGATGGGGCTCTTTTTATTCATTCTGAACGTGATAAAAAAAAAAAAGATAGGAATTTCAAAAGACATATAAGACTATAATCCATATGCTTAAAAAGAGTTCCTAATAATACCTCTTTGATTTTCCACCCTCCATTATTATCACATCTTAGATCCTTCACCCAAATCTTCCAGAATGCCAAAACCCATATGTAGAACCCTCTTCGACAAATTCAGGCTTTCTTCAAAGATCAAACCAGCTTTAAAGAGTCGGTGGGACCAATTGCTTTCAAAAAATCACAACCATTAGGTATTTCCATTTCAAAGCTCACGGCAAGATAGATTACACCTGCCACCTATCCTATAACATAAAGCTTTCCTATTGTGGCTTGCATATAGGATCTTACAAGATCCTCTCTTTTCACTCTTGGGTGATTCTATTGGCACCTCCAAAAAGTGTTGTGCCCATCCACCCCCCTCTATGAACAGTGATTTTCAAAAAGTGTTGTGCCCATCCACCCCCTCAATGTTCATAGAGGGGGGTGGATGGGCACAACACTTTTTGGGGGTGCCAATAGAATCACCCTTCACTCTTTTCCCATCCATTGACCATTCCCATCCTTTTTCAGAACTAGAAGAAGGAGATCTGGTCCTTGAGATCGAGAGCAAGAAACTATTTTGGAGACCTGGCGTGTTACGATGGCTTTACTGAAATGGCAAGTGCCACCTTTGGGCCTTTTTGGATCCAACCTAGGGCCACCAGCCCTAATGTGTATAACATGGGTCTGCCCCTGGGTTTACTCTTTTAACTCAGGGATTCTCTAAGTCTTTAACAAAGAGGGTTGGGAATCAAAACTTAAAGACTGGAGGCATATTGTATTGTATTTGCGAAAGATCTTTTAGGACAAGTAATTTTTTTTTCTTTTTGTTGGACCTACCATTAGATTGATTTCTTTGTAAAAATACATGATTAAAATATAAAAAAAGCGTGCATTCGAACAGAAACACTGGAACCCTAGAAGAGTCCCCTAAGTTTGGTCATCGTGAGCACCTCCGTGAGGTTTGTGTGTGGGTGGTTCTATCTATGGTATAGTTCAGTGCCATCTTTAGCTGCATTTGTCGATGTCCATTAAATGAGTTGGCTAATGTAATCGCTTTATCCCACTCCTCCTGATATATGTCATTGATGAAATGGGGAAGATAGGAGTGGAAAACTATCTAGCAAGGGTAGTCGTGCTTAGAGAGGAAATTAACTACCATATAAGCGATTTGCTTACAAATTTGTATGGTTCAAATCTCAAAATTAAGCAAGCATATTTGTAGTTTTTTCCAATTTATTGAAAGTCCTAAGATATGGAAGATGTCTTTTGAATAGAACTATTAAGTATCAAATCGTCACCTTCCGGCTGTAATTTCTTGATTCCGGTATGAAGGCAGTTCTTCAAACCCTTTTGTAGAGACAAAGTTCAGCTTTCAAGGGCGACTTGACAATATATGGCCGGTGCATGCTGCAATCATATTTCTTTAAAGGTCCTATCTCTTTAGCAAAATTCTGAAAAGATTTAATGGTGGTGGGGATTTATGGACAGTGATTTGATAAGCGTATCTTGGCATTTTCAAATTTCATGTTTCTCTATTAGAATTCTAAATTCCAACCACATCAAAAGTCACCTTTTATCCTTTGTAATTCCCAAATTTCAACTCCCTTTAACATTTCTGGATGCTCCAACCAAGAGGATGATTCAGAATTTTCACCCTAGGGGACAATTTTTGGAAATTACAAATTTTTCATACATGAATTCTATAGTATCATATTCAATACAGATTAATGGCACCTCATAAGGATATATCAAACCATCTATAGGTCTTTAGGTAAGGTGACCCTTTATTGCCTTATATTTTCATTATGTGCACTGAAGGTTTGTCGCTATTTTACATATGGCCAGCTCTTCAAATGTCCTAAATGGAATACGAGTTAATCCCATATGTTCCAATATCTCTAACCTCTTTTTTGAAGATGATTTTTTCTTAGTTGAAAAAACTACTTTTAGGGGTCGTTTGTCTTTTACACATGGGATATGTAAATACAATTTACACGTGTAAATGATGAATATTCAAATTTTAAGTATGTAACGTTTACACATGTGTTTTTTTTTAGAACGTTTGTCTAATAACACTATTTTCGTATCATTTACATATGTGATTTATTTTACCATATTTGTTTCAATGATATGTGATAATGTATTAAAAGATTTTATAAATGATACTTATTATTCATTAAATTAAATTCTAATATAATGATTTAAAAAGGAGAGAAAATGTCCATTTTATATCAAAATTTTCATTTGTATTTTAGATCCTTCAAAAAGTGCATGTCTTTCAACATGAAATATACTTTTTTAAAAAAATACATTTCTATCAGTGATCACCTTCACAAAAAGACATTCCAACATGTTTGGTTAATTAAATATGAATTTATATTTTAATGGTTAAGCAAATAGCATTATTATTAATATTTTTATTAATTGATATTCAATTCAATATTGACCTTCATTCATTATTCAATTTGCATAAAACTTAACCCACGCATCTCATAGGCTTTATGCTAATATTTATTTTTGAATGATGCCATAATGCTATATAAAATATATTATTTCTTCTCTTTTACATTCATATATACATGTTTAAAGGTTTTTAAAATATTGCAATAATAAATGACTTTAGAAAAATCATTGAGATATTGGAAGAAAACTAAAATAATAAGGCAATTAACTAGTTAAAAGTTGATATAAAAAAATAATTGAGATATTTATCTTATAGATTGTCCCTTAGATTTTTTATTATCAGTATGTATTTTGTCTTACAAATTTTGTCCCTTAAAATCATTGGAGGCACTTTAATCTTCTAATATGTTTTTTGTCTTACAAATTTTGTCCCTTAAAATCATTAGTTTTGAGACCTCTTTTATTATTATTTTTGTTATTTTTTTTTCTAATGTGTTGGAGGGGGGTTTCGAACCCAAAACCTCTTTCATGGAAATGCCCAAACTTTGAGACCTCTTTTATTATTATTTTTCTAATGCATTTGAGGGGTTTCGAACCTGGAACCTATTTCACGGAAATGCCCCAACACCAAACCGTCCACCTCCAACAACGGGTATTCTTTGAAAGAGCACCTCAATAGGTGTTCAAATCTTGGTGTGAAAATGGGCACATTTTCATACCATTTACACATATGATTTACACGCAAGATGCGTAAATAATTGTACACAAACATGATTGATACGTAAATGTTACACATATTCACCATTTACATATGTAAATGGGTGTAGACAAACGACCCCTAAAGGAAGCACCTATGTTTCATGAACTTCTGTGGCTATATTGTTAAGAGTCTGGGCAAACATTGAATTTTCATAATCATGTTTATTTTTTAGCCATAACACAGGACCAAGTTGCAGGAAAGCATTTTTAAGCTGATGGGCATCAGAAATAATATAAAATAGGAGAAACACCTTGGTGTGGGAATTGAATTTGGCAAGACTCGTAGTTATTCCAAAAAAAACTATCAGTCGGCAAAGAAGTTGTTGAATCAAGAAAGAATGGGGTTTAATCAAATCGGTCTTGCAAGCCATTCCAACTTATAATATGAGTTGCTTCAAAATTCCTAAGAGAGTCATTGATGACATTGATAGGGTTACAACAAAGTTTTGGTGGGGAAGTAAAGCTGGAACGCAACAACATTATTGGGAAAGTTTGTCAAAAACTCTGCGATGGAGATTTTTACGGTGGATATGGATTCAAGGAATTGAATAAATTTAATCTATCACTTCTAACAAATTTGGGGTGGCATATCATTAACCATACGGAGGCATTATGGTCAAGATGGATGAAGGGGCTTTGTTTCTCTAATGAAAACTTTTTTATAACTAAGTTGGGATATCGCACATCCTAAGGGCCTATTTGGATGCAGAAGAAAACACAAGAAAATAATATTTTATAGAATATAATCTTTCATTTTCTAAAAAAAGAGAATCTTGTGCGTTTGGGTAACCGAAGAAAAACTTGAAGAAAATATTATTGTCTTTCAAAAAGCTTAATATTTTAAATCCCCCCCCCAAATGTAGATAATTTTCTACAAGATAAGAATCTTTCAAAATGGCGATTACAAAGTGGTAGAGTAAAATAAAGACTTTAGTTCACCAAATCCATCATGATGTGTTTGTTTACATATATGGTGAAGTAAAGTAAAAGTAAATCTCATAGCACAGTAAAGGTGGGGGTAAAGTAAAGGTGAGATAAAATACTTGGTAAAGTAAAGTGGAAAGAAATGGTAAAATAATTTCTTTTTATTTAACTTTACTTTATCACATTTATCGTAGTTTTATATGATAAATAAAATGACTTGTTTACAAGTGTGGTAAAGTAAAATAAAGATTGATGTCATATCATAGTAAATGTGAGGTAAAGTAAGGTAAGATGAATGGAGTATGTGGTGAAATAAAGTGGGAGAGAGAGTTATAAAGTAGTTATTTTTTGCATTGACTTTACTTTACTATACTTTATCATGGTTTTATGTGATAAAAGAAGAGTAACTTAAAGTAAAAATATGGCAGTTAAACTTTACTTTACCACACTATTTTTTTATCCAGATGTGGTAAATGACATTTAAATTAAAATATTTCATAAATAATTATTTCAATAATATATGTAATTTACTTTAATCATAGCACCTTCCAAACAACTCAATTTAAAATCTGTAAAATTCTTCAAAAATAGCCAAACAACAAAAATATTGTAATATTATAATATTACATTTTTCTATTCTATACTATTTTATTCTTGGAATATTTAAATCTGTAAATATTTTATTTTGTAAACATCCAAACGGGCCCTAAGGGTGTTACAGTTTGTTTGCTTGCAGGGCAATACTTAATGAAGGCATAAAGTGACAAGTGCATGATGATGGAATAATAAAAATATGGGAGAATCCTTGGATACCTACGCTTATCCATGTCCTTCACTCCCATCTCTCCTAAACCAATTTCCTCTCCTTTGCAATGGGTTTTTGAACTATGAAATGGAGGATTTGGAATGAGACTGATAACTAGTCTATTCAACCTTATTGAAGTAAAGGATCCTCCATGTCAAGATAAATGGGTGTGGCACTGCTCAAGAAAAGGAATCTTCACTGTTAAATCAGCATATCATATTCAACAAAGAGATCGATGATCGAGTTCATCATCTCAAGGTGTCTCTGAGATGGTATCGGAAAAGCTATGGAGAATTCCCTTTATGCCTAAGGTATGCAACTTCTTATGTAGAATCTTACATAATAATATAGCGGTAGGTGAGAATTTGATTAAAAAGAAGATTCCAATGGATAAGTTATGCCATGTGTGGCGCATCTCTTGCAACTATTGACCATCTCTTTATGTATTGTCCCTTCACTCGAGCTCTGGTTTGAGATTTCAATTTCTCCTTTTATAGATGGGCACAACCAAGTCTCTTTCATAAGAAGGTGGGAGCATTCATTGGAACAATACACAAAAATACATTCAATTGAATGATATAATTCGATTTGGGTTTGCATTGTTGAAGATATGATTAGCTCACAATGATCAAGTTTACAATAATCGGTTGCATAATTGTATTGAGGTAATCTAGGCTATCAATTGCTCTACTGAAGAGTGGATTTCATCTTTTGAGGAGGGAAGTGATGTTATAAACAAGAATCTATATCTTTGATCTAGAAAACCTTAATTAACCAAGTCCTCCATGTCAAATCATTGAGAGATGTAAAGCGGAAACATACCTTGATCCATTGGATGATATTGTTCACAGGTTGTTGATCTTCCAATCCAATATGGCTACCTTAAGAAACAATCTTGATTCTTTCTGATGATGAGATGTCAGAAAGAATAGGAATTCACCATATGAATTGGGGACCATAACCCTAATATATAATAATGAGATTATCATAGGTTTTGCTATTTCTAATTTAGCCCTTCATCAAATTAGAAATAGCATTCTGGTATCTACACATTAATCCCATGACAATAATACCCTTAAGCCTTAAAACTTTATGTCTTAATTAGATCACTTCAATTTAGGCTTAACCAAAGAGAGCATAACACATTTAATATTTACATGTGTGGCCCCACATGATGGAATTTTCCAACAATCTCCCACTGGGCCATATATGTAACGTAACAAATGTGTATGATTGTATGAGCTCCAAAATTGTGCTATCATAATTTTAGGGTATATCCGAACAATCTTATCCATTGATTATGCCGGTATAGGATCAAAGCAGTTTTAGCCACATTTAACATGACTAAACCCATCAATGGTCACATACACTAACATAACCAAATGACATAGATCAATCATGGATGCGTAGAATGGAAAGTACATGCAATGTGATCTATACATGTATATTTCCAACTGGTTATACTTTATTCCTTAGTGAGATCAATATTTAACACAATGTAACATAGTGAAATGAACTGAATACTTTATTTTTTATCAGAAAAATATCCAAATACATAAATGCATAAGTATATTCAAAATCAAACATAAAATGATGCAAACTCCCATTATAATCTGAAATCCTCACACAAAATAACACCCATATGAGCAATGTGCTCATGAAAAACCTTGGGTGGTAATCCCTTTGTAAGCGGATCCGCTATCATGGAGTTTGTCCCAATGTGCTTTATGGATATCTGTCCATCCTGTATTCTCTCCTTCACAACTAGGAACTTAATGGCAATATGTTTTGACCTAAATGAGCTCCTGTTGTTGTTGGAATATAGCACTGCTAACTTATTGTCACAATATAGTTTGAGTGGTCTTTCAATACCCTCCAGAACTCGCAGCCCAGTGACAAAATTCTGAAGCCATATTCCATGGTTGGGTGCCTCATAGCATCCTACAAACTCTGCTACCATGGTGGAATCAGTTACAAGTGTCTGTTTAGCACTCCTCCAAGAAATAGCTCTCCCAGCTAATAGGTAGATGCAGCCTGATGTGGATTTCATACTGTCTTGGCATCCAGCATAATCGGAGTCGGAATACCCTATGATCTCCAACTGATCCGATCTCCTATATGTGAGCATATGATCTTTTGTTCTCTATAAATACCTCATAACCCGCTTGGCTGCTTTCCAATGATCCATCCCAGGGTTGTTTAAATACCTGCCTAACATACCAACAATGTACGCAATATCCGGACTCGTACACACCTGAGCATACATTAGACTCCCTACAGCTGATGCATAGGGAATATCTTGTATTTCCTTAACTTCAAGGTTAGTTTTAGGGCACTGATCGAGACAGAACTTGTCTCCCTTAGAGACAGGGGTGTCACTTGGTTTGCTGTCCTGCATGCCAAATCTTTTGAGTACTTTATCGATATAGCTTCTTTATGATAATCCAAGAATACACCAAGAGCGATCACATTGTATCAGGATTCCTAATACAAAGGAGGCGTCACCAAGATCTTTCATCTCAAAATTCTTTGATAGAAATCTCTTGGTTTCATGTAATGATAGAAATCTCTTGGTTTCGTGTAACATGCCTATATCATTTGTGGCAAGCAGTATGTCATCGACATACAAAACCAGGAATATGTACTTACTCCCACTGAATTTGTGATACACACAATTATCAATAGTGTTTGTCTCAAAACCAAACGAGATAATCACTTGATGAAACTTGTGATACCACTGACGAGAAGCTTGATTGAGTCCATAGATGGACTTTGTCAATTTACAGACCATATTCTTTGGGTCTCCCAACTCAAAGTTTTCTGGCTGCACCATATAAATTGTTTCATCAATGTCACCATTGAGAAAAGCTGTCTTAACATCCATTTGATGAAACTCAAGATAAAAATGTGCAACAAGTGCCATGATTGTCCGAAAAGAGTCTTTCGATTCTTTCGATGAAACCAGAGAGAAAGTCTCTTTAAAGTCAATCCCTTCCTTTTCGGTAAAGCCTTTAGCTACAAGACGAGCCTTATACCTCTCCACATTACCATTCGAATTCCTTTTGGTTTTAAAAATCCATTTACAACTAATGGGCTTCGCACCTTCTGGTAATGGGACAAGTGCCCAAACCTTATTGTCTTGCATAGACTTATACTCCTCATTCATGGCATCAATCCACTTTTGAGAGTTGGAACCTTACATGGCCTGATGGAAGTTGATTAGATCATTTTCCACCATTCCAATTTCTTCCTCATGTTCTTGGAGAAATACGAAAAAATTGTCCAGAATAGTATTTCTCCTTTCTCTAGTGGAACGCCTTAACAGCACTGGTTCTTGAGGTTGTTGAGTTTGTTCCTCAGGAACAATCACCTCATCTTGAATGGGGTTTTGATCAATATTGTCTGATTGAGGATCCAGATTCGCTTCTTGATCAATGACAGGTATAGAAACCTGCACTTGTCAATAGCGATAGTGGGAATTGAAACCGATTTTTCCTCAAAGACAATGTCTTTAACCTTATTTCTCCCCCCAAACTCAACATCCTCAAAAAATAATGTCGTTCTCGTCTAAAAAATTGACCTAAGTGTGGGATCATAAAACTTATAGCCCTTAGATCGCTCAGAGTAGCCAATGAAGTAACTGCTCACAATTTTGGAGTCCAATTTCTTTTCAAGTGGCCTATAAGGTCTTGCCTCAGCTGGACATCCCCAAATGTGAAAATGTTTTAGACTAGGCTTTCTGCCTGTCCAAAGCTCATAAGGTGTTTTTACAGCTGCTTTAGTTAGCACTCTATTCATAATATAAGCTGTTGTTTTGAGTGCTTCTCCCCAGAGTGATTAAGGTAGAGAGGAATGACTAATCATACTTCTTACCATATCCTTAAGAGTCCAGTTTCGCCTTTCAGCTACACCATTCATGCTAGGTGACCCTAGCATGGTGTACTGTGGGACGATTCCACATTCCTCTAGGAATTTAGCAAACGGTTCTGGACGTTGTTCACCTGAACCGTCATATCTACCGTAGTATTCACCACCACAGTCAGACCTGACACACTTTATTCTTTTGTTGAGTTGGTTCTCAACTTCAGCTTTAAATATTTTGAACAAGTCCAAAGACTGTGATTTCTCATGAATGAGAAATAGGTACCCATAGCGAGAGCAATCGTCTATGAATAATATGAAATACTATTGGCCATTCCAGGAAGCCGTAGGGAATGATCCGTGTATATCTGTGTGTATCAATTCTAAGACGTCTGTAGTTCTATTGACACCTAATTTCTTTATTTTGGTCTGTTTTCCCTTGATGCAATCAATACAAACATCAAAGTCTGTAAAGTCAAGGGAATCTAAAATCCCATCAGACACAAGTCGCTCAACTCTAGTCTTTGAGATGTGACCTAAGCGTTTGTGCCATAATGTGGCCGAATTTTCTTTACTTAGTTTGCGTTTAGTACCTCATGATTCCATATGCAAGGATTCATTATAAGAAACGATTGTATCAAGCAAATATAAGTTGTCATATACACATAGAGAACCAGTTTCAACAACATTGTTTATAGATAAACTGAATTGATTGTTTCCAAATGAACAAAAATAACCAAACTTATCCAATAAAGAAACTGAAACCAAATTCCGTCTAAAAGACGGTACAATAAAAGTATCTAATAAATCCAAATAATAACCAGTTTTTAATAACAACCTAAAATGCCCTATTGCTTTTACTTCTACCAAATTGCCATCGCCCACAAAGATTTATCTTTCAGCATCACTTGGCTTTCGGTAGCTCAAGCAACCCTACATAGAAATACTGATGTGAGTAGTAGCACCAGAATCTAACCACCACGTGTTTCTAGGTACTGAAGCTAAATTTACCTCAGAACAGACCAAAGTAAGAAATGTACATTTCTTTGCACGCCAAGCGTGATACTTGGTATAGTCCTTCTTCACATGTCCAGGTTTGTTGCAAAATAAACAACCATCATTTGCTTGCTGTTGTTTCTTTTGGGCTGGACCCTTAGCAGCTTCATTGTTCTTCCTCTTTTTGCCCTTATCCTTAGAGGTGCTAGCCAAATGAGCACTTTCTGTCCTGTCTTGCTTCAATCTCTCTTCCTCTTGCACACAGTAAGAAATGAGCTCATTAAGAGTCCATTTCTCCTTTTGACAGTTGTAACTGACCTTAAATTGACTATTTTGTGCAGGAAGTGATATTAATACCAAATGCACAAGCAAGTCGTCAGACAGCTCGAACTTCAGTGCCTTAAGCTTAGAAGCAATATGAGACATTTCCATAATATACTCCCGTATGTTCCCCTTGCCATTGTACTTCATAGAAATTAAGCTTTGCAAAAGCGTGCTTATTTCTGTCTTATCGTTTTTCACAAAACGCTTTTCAATTTCGGCTAGGAATTCTTTAGCTGTGGTTAGCTTTTCAGATACCGCACCCCTAAATGCCTCCGGAATGCCACACTTAATGATCATAAGACTCATGCGATTTGAGCGATCCCACTTCTCGAAGTTCTTCTTGTGATCAGGAGAACTTGCATCCGTAAGAGAAGCGGGCTGCTCAATCCGTAGTGCAAGGTCTAGATCCATGCAGCCGAGAATAATTTATATGTTCTCTTTCCAATCCTTAAAGTTGGTCCCATTAAGCACATGTATAGAGTTGATATTAGCAGATATAGTAGAAACACTAGCTGTAAAGAGAACAAAACAAACAAACATACCTGCTCACATTAATAACCAAATACACTAATCAACATATTCAAATAATGCTAAGTCTCATCTCAAGGTACCTAGCACAACATTAATATCAAGTCTTTGGACAGTAATATTAATTGTAAATGGTACTCTTGTTGTAGTGATCAAACATTGACAATAATTCATGTCAAATAATGAGTTTATCTTTGGATCGACTTATTATTCACATGTAAAACTTTATAATCATCATATGTTTACCACCACAGGTGTGCATGTAATTCGACCAAGTATTGACCTTCCTTTGGGCCGACTAATACCCACATGAATTTACACACCCACAAACATCCAATATTTCTCATGAATAATCTACACAAGAGAGGTCACTTTGGTGACATCTTGTTTCGAATAGCCCATTTAGAATGATGGATTATTTTATTTAACCATAAAAGATATACCAAAAAATATTTGAATTTGAGTTGAAGAAAACCCTAGGTTTGTTGCTACGCCACCCAAACCTTATGCCGCTGAATTAAAATAAAACATAAAGTAATAAAAATAAATAAAGCGACGAACGGCGGCGCAAAACCCATCGACCCAATGATCAGATCTGATACATATGTCAAAAACCCATTGACCCAAAGCGCAGATCTGAATCATATATCAAAACCCATCGACCCATGCGCAGATCTTGAATCATGGACAGATCGATCCATCTCTTGCATCCATATGTCAGAACCCATCGACCCATGCGCAGATCTTGAATCATGGACAGATCTGCATCCATATGTCAGTAACATATAGTAAACAAGATGACGCATGCAATCTGTCTTGATTCATGTCCCGAGGCGAAAGTTTATCAATAGAATACTCATATTTAAAAAAGATACTAATATGTCTTTCGCTGGAACAGAAGTGAAAAACAAAAGCACTTACACATGTTCCGATGCGAATGAAAGTCAACAACAAGAAAAGAGAATTGCTTGATGGCGTGCGGATGATGTAAAAGAAATAAACAGATCCAACTCGATCAGATTAGACGGCTACCATCGTCCGATCCAGAAAATCCAGTAGACACAACATCTTCAACATGTGATTGATCGATCGATCAAATCACTCATTAAAGACTAATAACTCATCTCGGATCGCCAGATCTTATCGAAGCATCTCAACATGGATCGATCATGGTAGAGGATTATACACAAAAGATCTATGTATGTATCATAATTAACTTAATTCCCAATGGCTTAACATGGAGATGCTCTGATACCACTTGTTATAAACAAGAATCTAGATCTTTGATCTAGAAAACCTTAATTAACCAAGATCCTCCATGTCAAATCATTGAGAGATGTAAAGCGGAAACATACCTTGATCCATTGGATGATATTGTTCACAGGTTGTTGATCTTCCAATCCAATATGGCTACCTTGAGAAACAATGTTGATTCTTTCTGATGATGGGATGTCAGAGAGAATAGGAATTCACCAAATGAATTGGGACCATAACCCTAATATATAATAATGAGATTATCATAGGTTTTGCTATTTCTAATTTGGCCCCTCATCAAATTAGAAATAACATTCTGGTATCTACACATTAATCCCATGACAATTATACCCTTAAGCCTTAAAACTTTAAGTCTTAATTAGATCACTTCAATTTAGGCTTAACCGAAGATAGCATAACACATTTAATATTTACATGTGTGGCCCCACATGATAGAATTTTCCAACAAGTGATACAATGTTCAGGGAAAGAAATGTGAAAGGATTGACAACTTCAGTGAAGAGGATACTGTAAAACTTGAGTTTTTCTATGATGGAGCTATGGATGAAGACTCGAATAAACTAGGTCTAGGAGGTGTTGTTGGAAATAGGTTGGCCTCTTGGATATGTTTAAAAAACTTTTGACCCACTTGATGCAGGGATCAACTATCCAGAAGGCTACAAAATCCAATCCAGGATGCAAACCCTCAATCTCAGCCATCATGATCAGTAAAATAATCTATCTAGAAGATAGAAACAGCAACTAACAAGCATCCATGATAATCTACAACATGCAAAGAAGTTGATTATACATTTGGAGCTCGGTTGTGCTGTAATGGAGAAGTTGTGTTTTTCTTTGATGATGAAACACTTTCACTAATCAATTAGCAATCTTCAAGACCTCTTGATCTTCCACGCTATGACCCGTATCAGATTCTCTTTTTCTCAAGAAGATGATGGGATCTCTAAGAGAAAACTACCAGGAACTCAAAAGAGGAACTAGAAGGAGAACTACAAGAGGGAGAAAAAAAACCATGCATGTGCAATTCTTGCACAAGGGGTTATGGGCGTGCAACTTTTGCACTTCCCTTGGGCTGGGCGTGGATTCCAATGATGGAATAGCATCGAGCAATTCCAGCCCTATATCTCCTCTATTGATAGCTTTTGCAAGCCCCACTTACTAATTTCTATTAGAAGTCTTACTTCCATAAGAATTAGTAAGTTTCTCTTCTTTCACTAATTAAAATAGAAGTCTTACTTCTATTAAAATTAGTAACTTATTATATCATAATTAGAAGTCTCACTTCAAACATGATTAGTAACTTTCTAATTCCTTTCTAATTAAAATAGAAGTCTTACTTCTACTAAAATTAGTAACTTACTATTAACACTATTAGAAGTCTTACTTCAAATAGAAATTGTAACTTTTCTTTTAGAGTTCAACTAGAATTAGTATCTTAATAATTGGGCTAGCGTGGGGACCACTAGAGATTCCTTAGAAAGCTGGCTCCAACTGGGACTCGCAACCCCACATCTCATGTGTAATCCGGGCCCACAGTTAATTGCAAATAACTCCACTATATGAATGCAATTGAACTCCAGTCTTAGAAATATTACATAGAAGACCCTAAACTTCCACATTACCACAAGTAGGCCCCTCTATCAATATCCATGAATCAATTGGACCTGTATTCCAAAACTTGATCCACATCTTATTATCCTTGAGCCTCAATTAATTATAATGATCATATATACCTTTCCAATTAACTCTTAATCGGAATGGGTGCACACTTACTAATGATAAACCCATTAATTGGCACAAGGGGATATTAGAGATAGTTTCCATCTTGACCATTGAATGTTCCCACAACTCTACTACCACGTACCCAAATCACCAAGGTGTTGACCTACAGTTGGCCTCACTCATTGGTGACTCAAAGCAAATGAATAGATAGAAACTTGAGTTCATTAATGTCTCAGGATTGAGAGCTTATTGCTAGGGAATTATGAGAGCAGACCTTAAGTCTAAAGACAGTGTTCATAAGGTGCTTCTTATGGTCCTTCAATACATCCAATGTACTAGCACTATGATCCAGAATCTTTCATTCTGATGATCGAGACAAATCACACTATCTCATAATATAGTGATCAAAGTGCTGCAACCATGTCAGTATGAGATGTCCAATCTCATCACTGGTTGTGAAGATATTTAAGTATAAGGTTTGCTACACATGTCTCTTGTATGTGGATCTCATCCATATACATGTGTTACATCTAATATATTTGTGGACTCCGGTTCATCTCATGAACCATCATCTCATTCGTATTGGTTATGTGCAAGTATATAATAAATCACCATTCATCTCATGAAAAGAAAGCATGAATATATTGATAAATAAAGAAATTAATCAATTTATTATATCATCTACTGGATTGAGTCCATAAAACTAACAAGTATTTCACTCAAGTGTGATGGTCAGATTTCAATACGATTTTCACAACGGAAGGAGGTGGAATCTTTTCTTATAGCTGAGATCCTTACAGTAGAAGAGGCCTTGGAACTGGCTATACAACAAGGATGGATGAAAGCTTGCTTCGTAAGTGATTCGCTGATATCTATAAAAGCGATTAACTCAAATGCAAATGATCCACATTAGCAGATTTATACTTCAGTGCAAAATATAAGAGACAAGGTGAAAGAGTTCACAATAGTGAAATTCAAGGCAATCCGCACGAATGACAATGTTAAAGCTCATGCCCTAGCAAAAATAGGTTTAAGTTTAAATTGTGTCAATTTAACTATCATAAATGATGTAGAATGTAATAATCTATCTTGAATAAAACAACTATGCTTCCAACAAATAAAGAAAAAATAACTTTTTGAAAAGAATAGGCCAAAAGGGTCCAAAATATTGCCGTTTACACTTACAGTTTTGGTTAATGGGTTGATGGAGCCATTAAAGTTTAATATAGGAAGTTTACACAATGTAAATCCATTGAACTTTGATGACGTAAAAACTAAGGGATGGGATCATTTGATTGGTTTTATTTTGCCTATTTCCTAATCGATATCCAACCCTTTCCGTCACAATGCTTCCATCTTGCATTCAAGTGGGCCCCACTTAAATTCATTTTGGTTACGATTAAGATTGTTAAGTTTAAACAAAGAATGCATTTTCCATTTATTCATAAAAATCAACAATTATTTGTTTTGCTGTCAGGCCAGGGAATTTTTAGTACAAAGACGAAGTTATGGGCTTTTAAGGTTATCTGAAAATATAAGGGTCGTTTTGTAAAAATCCCTAAATCTTTATAATATCAGCCCACCCTCCACACATCTTCAACCAAATAGGTTTATGGGGCATCAACTTATTTTCTCTACTCCTAGTCGTGTCTCTAGCTAGTTAAGCTATAGCTGAGCGACTTTATACGAGTGTCATTTTTGTATGGCAACATTATGGAAATCCATTTATCGTTTTTTATTTTGGGTCATGCATGATACTTAATTAGAAAAGATGGTGGACTAATGTGTAATAGTATCTGAACTATTATCTATTTATTTAAAAAGAATCCTCCTAAATGGGTTAAGGTTGATCAGGTCAGTTGAAGTTGACCTAATCCCAGCTTGACCCCTTTTTTCGTTTTTTGAGTTGTGTCCCATGCAGACAAGAGGTCACATCAAAAGCACTTTAATTTAAAATTCCCTCCATCATTTTTTTAAAAAAAAAAAAACAACCACCTTTATCCACTAAAAGACGAAAAAACTATATTTTTCTAAACAAAAAAGTAAAAAAGAATCCATACCAAACAACTAAAAATAAAATACCATCATAACCCACTTATATTTTATTCCCTCTTGATTTGATGCTTTACTTCACTTCATTTCACTTGATTTTAAAAGTAAAATTACCAAACGGGCCCTAGGGCCAGTTAGCAACTCTACTAATAGAGTCAAGTGAAGTAAAATTGATTTTGAAGAAAAAATAAAATTTAAGTGGGTTATGATAGTATTTTATTTTTAGTTCTTTGTTATGGAATATTTTTGACTTTTTTTTAATGGGAAAGTGGAGTTTTTTTGTATTTTAGTGGATAAAGGTGGTTGTTTTTTTGACTTTTTTTTTTAAAAGATGGAGGGAGTTTTGAATTAAAGTGTTTTTGATGTAACATCTTGTTTGAAAAATGGAGGCTTTACTTGACTTTTACTATGTTAGTAAAGTACCAAACTAGCCTGAGGATCCGGAGTCGATTAGATTAGGTTTGGTAAAGTGGCCCCCACAATGGAAATTAGATGCAGCAACTTTTGAATTACCATACTTGACTTTTACTATGTTAGTAAAATGTCAAACTAGCCGGAGCTTTAACGAAATAATCAAAGAGGTACTGTTTCGTATGATGATGATTATTACTTGTTTGGAGTTATCTAAAGTTTCTTTATTGTTGTAGTAGTGTCGTCTCTAATTTGATTTTCATCCCACTGAAAAACTAGTTTCTTGATAAATTGGTTATTTTAGTTAAAAAGCTTATGTAGCAGTTGAATGTTAGTAGTAGGATGTGAGTTCTTTATACTTAATTCTCCAAAAAAAAAAGTAAAATAAATTTCATGTATTTGAACCATGCAATAAGTGAAGATTATGGGTAGTTGGTGTTAGTTATTTGTAGTGACATTGTTTTTTGACCTTTTCAATTGGTCGTCGCATCTTGACCTTTTAAATTTACCATCATCTGCTCCACTTGAATGAAAATTCCTAGGTCCGCCATTGGGTAGAACAATATAGGGGGGCCCACCTATTGAGAATTCAAGCGCTCAAAATGAATGCTTAGGGGTCATTTGGCATTTATGCATGTTCTGCGTAAATGCAATTTGCATATGTAAAATTTAAGTATGTAAATGATGAGCATGTGAAATAAATTCCAATGTTTGACATTTACCCAATAGTTGTTCTTGGCCTTCTGCAGTGGATGAATGATTCATATCATGAAATGAGACCCACAAAAGTTTAGAATAGCAGTGCTTAGAGTCTGGTCATTTTTACAAATATCTAAAAACTTGTGATGAATCAATCGACGAGAATTGACCCCATCGCCATTTTTCGCCTTCTAAAGAGAATGGATGATTTGGATCATGATATTGGTGGTCCACAATAATGAAAAATTGAAAAAAAAATGCATTGCCCCAGTTTTTTTTATATTGTAGTGCATCAACGGTCTTGAATTTATCTCACAAGTTTCTCAAGATTCATAATGAACCAAGATGTCAAGTTTGATCCCCCTATCCATTTTTGGCCTTCTAAAGAGGATGAATGGTTTGGATACAAATGGAGTCCACATAATTCTAGAATGGCAGATTTTAGGGCTTAAACTTTTTCATATTAATATGAAAATTTGTGATGAATCGAGAAATGAAATTTGACCATCTGGCCCTATTGGCCTTCTGAAGGCATCAAACGGTTTGGATTTTGCTTTAGGGGGCCTATCGAGATAAAAAAATGAAAAAAGGATTGTCGTTAGAGTTCTTCTAAAAAATAAGTTATAGCGGCACTTTTTATTGTGGGTATTTTTTCATCTAGCACCTCCTCAAATGCTCAAATCTCGGGCTAAAAAGGAGGCTATTTGAACAGACACCTCAATTGCGCATACATGTGTAAATGAGTGCAAACAAACATGATTGATGCTTAACCATTATGTATTTTTTTATTACATATGTAAATGAGCGCAAACAAATAATCCCTTTAGCATCTTTTGAATATTCACAAATTTTAATCCAATAAGAAAAAATTCTCACGACCTTGTGCTAGTTGTGGCTCCAATCGCATAAGCAATGGAAAAATCTAACGTTACAGCTTGAGTTG
Organism: Litsea cubeba; assembly: GCA_012931725.1. Taxonomy (NCBI): domain Eukaryota; kingdom Viridiplantae; phylum Streptophyta; class Magnoliopsida; order Laurales; family Lauraceae; genus Litsea; species Litsea cubeba. The sequence continues at coordinate 76,340,150 of CM022947.1, forward strand.
CAAATCAATTGGGTAGGGCTTCTAAAGTGGGCGTATTCAAAAATAGGTCCAAGCAGTTTTGCATTGAATATATAGGGATTGAATATGTAAAAAAACATGATCAAATTAGGTCCACCAAAGATTATTAAAGAGATGAGGGGTGAATGATATAAGGCATTAAAGTAGACTAGATGGGACATTGACTTTCTTAAGACTTGAATTACTATAGGGTGATGGTTGCGTATGTATTCATCTTTTCTTGATTCAATTTTCATTAGAGGGGAGATTACTTGATGATCCTTCTTGGATATTCATCTTTTCTTGATTCAATTTTCATTAGAGGGGAGATTACTTGATGATCCTTCTTGGATATTCACCTTTTTTGAGTCTTCATGTTTTCATGGCAACTAATAGAACTACGAAGAGGGCTTGCTTCTTTACTGGAATTCTCATAATTTTAATTTGTAAAATTTAAAATTCTCCTCCATGATAAAATTCCTGAATGGCCTGTTATACTTGAGCAATCATAAATTCCATTAAAAAATAAAGGGGATTGAAATTCCTACACATTCAATTACACAAGACCAACAAGCCCTTCGATTTTCCCATGTCAAAGCTTGTCCATTCACAGCCCAGGGACATGCCCGTGCAGTGACATTTAATTACAAGAAAATTCTTTAGCATATGAAGGCCATATGAAGGCACTAAGCATTTGTCAGACGAACTCTATGGTTAAGAATATTGGATGGACACATTTGATCCATATGTAGTTCACTGAGTATTCCGATCAATCCATAGTCAATTTGCATATGATAAGCATATTATACTATCTACATGAATTTGTCAGCTTTATATCCAACCTGTACTCTTCATCTTTCATAAGATAGAGATCAAAAGTAGGCAATTTTTTAATGAGATCTTTTCTAAAAAAAATATTTAAATGGACAAATCATACAATATAATATTTTTTTAAATTAAAAAAAAAGCTTCATATGAAAATAATTTTTATATGATTAATTTTAAAAATAATGTAGAATATCTTGCACAAAATAAACTTCAACATACAAATCCCCTCTCACCTATAAAACAGTAATATTTAAAATTGGCCATATTTAGAATAATTGACATGCTGTTAAGTTGGATAAGCTTGGCCATATTTAGAATAATTGAAATGTTATTAAGTTGCATAAACTAAGCCGACTCAACAGACAAACAAAAAACTAATTATACTATATTAAAGCCAAAAGTTTTGAAGTTAGTCAACTGCTGATTTTGACGGGAAATTTTTTCCCATGATCTACAATTAACTCACTTTTTCCCCCACTTCCAACATGTAATTGTATTTTAACCACTCAAGTCTTCTTCCCACTTTTCCCTCCCTGCAATAACTTCATTTTCATCGCAAATCTTATTCTCCTCTTTTCTTCGTACTCCACTACTCCTTCCCCATCTCGACTCTACGGACTTTAGGATTGAGAAAAAAGATACTCTCACAATCATCTCTAATTTTATTCTCTTTTTAAAATCTTATTCTCTAACTAAACAAAATCGCTATAGTAAGTGTTTGAGGATGATTTTGCATGATCCAATTTTCTTCTAATGGTTCAGAGAATATATTTTGCATGTATTGGTGAACATGCCCGTGCTTAGCACGGTTTATGGTGCTAGTGCTATTTAAAGGACATTATCTTTTTTGTAGTTAGAAGACAATTAATCACACCTAGCCAATCCACTAGTAGCTCAGTTGGTGAAGCACATGCCTTTCATAGAAACAACAATCCATAGGAACAATAAGGGATCAATTTCCGGTTGGAGCACGAATGGTGAGGGACTTGGGGGAGCATGTGGGCGGATGCGTGTACTTAACTTTCAAAATAAATAAACAAACAAAATAAAATTAACAATAATCACCCCCAACAACTAATTGTTAAATATTAATACATAGGGGTTTATTCATCATGTAGCTTGTGAAAAACTATGTTGATTCGTATGCAAATGCAATTCCCGTTAGAGAATATTGAGTTGTTGGATTATGAAAAGAGTTAGTTTGAATTTGAAATATCTTTGTGTATAAATTGGGAGGAGTTCCTGTTATGAAACTTACGGTGAAATTTATGGAAAGAAGTGAGTCTTGAAATTCTTTATGGTACCAGAGCGTGGGCCCAGCGATGATCTTGCGATCAAGCTAGGTACGATCCTGCATTGTCAATTTTTTATTTTATTTTTCAATAAAGAAAACCAGCATCTTCTCCCCTCTAGTCATCCTTTCACCTCAAGCCTTACGATCTTCAAAACTTCTGAAAGAGACATAATCAAGATGAGCGAGTTGCGATAGAAATGGATCAACAAACAGACGGTGTTCCCCAAGAAGAAGATATGATCATTTATGCAAAATATGTCATTTATATATATATATATATATTTTTGAGATCCATGGATTTTATTTTTAATGTCAACAATCACATATCATTTTCCTTGAAATGATCATGTGATTGAGGGGAGATGTTAGAGAATATTGAGATGTTGGATTATGATAAGAGTTAGTTTGAATTTGAAGTATCTTTGTGTATAAATTGAAAGGAGTTCCTCTCATGAAACTTACGGTGAAATTTATGGAAAGAAGTGAGTCTTGAAATTCTTTAATTCCATCTTACCATTTCCAATTGCAAAACTCACCACCAAATTTCATTTTACACAGATCATTTCCACTACTTTAATCTTGATATTGCTTCTAACATGAATATAATACAAGTTTGGTTGGCAACTAGAAATTGCCTACAACAGTTGCAGTGAAACAAGTGAGAACTCCAGTTTATAATATTGGAGTTCCACTGTGCAGCATTTTCTCATATATATACAAGACCAATTTCATCACAAGTATCTTCTTTTGTACTTCTCTCAGTTCTCCTTCAACCTGTAGAAGGAACCTACATACCTTTCCACATCCCAAAGGAACGACCCAAATGCAACAGCCTCCAAAACCAAGCTCTTGAGGCTTGAATATGTGATGGAAATCACCTCCTCGCTGGTGAGGGAACCTGACTCGTTTCCATCTCCAAACAGCGCCCAGCTGTGTTTCTCAATAAGATTTACTGCTTCCTGTGAATTCAACTTTGCGCATCTCTGCAGGGTATCAGAATCAAAACCCATTAAATAACTTTTCAGCTTCCCACTTCTCCTGGTCCTTCCTGATCCTTCATACAGTGAGGATGTCGTTTCAGTTGAGCAGTCCACAGCAGCAACATTTTCCAGTGCACAGGGCCTGCTTTGTGCAAGTGGGTGTTGGATCCTATGGCCTACCGGAAGTTCCTTGTGTGTTGGAGTGAGATTTTGCTCCAGCTGGTGCCGCAGGCAAGCAGATTTTAGAAAGTACCCATACATGATAGAAGCAGCATAAATTCGGCCGAGCTGCAGCCTGCTCATTTGAGTTGTCATCCAATTATCTGTGACCTTGGATTTTCCTCTCCAGCCAAGAACAGTGGAGAGATGCTCCCTGACCAGTTCCAGAACATCAAAGCTGTGGATGGACTCCAGTTCTCTGTCCTTCAGTGTCCATATCTCTAATCTCCCATTGTTCGCACATTCTGATAATCTGGGAACCATCGGGACCTTGATCTCAGAGAACTTGTGAACAACTAGCATATACATGACCTCTTCAATGGCAAGTTGGCATTCATAGTCCTTCATTTCAGCAATCCTCCTGGTGCACAATATTACTAATTTGTCAATGACAACTGACAAGTTCTAGATGCTCTGACAACTAGCATGAGATGTGAATAAAAATCTCTTAAGGGCCCCTTCGTTTCAACATAAATAAGTTCCAATGCAGGATTATTAAAGAGGTGAGGAGTGAAGGATATAAAGTGGAGATGACCTTGACTTCCCTAGGAATTTGAATTACTAGGCCAATGGATAGATATCAATTTTCCATCTTCCCTAAATTCGTTAAAGTGGAGATTAGGTCATAGCAATTCATGGATCTCCGCCTTGGTTTTATCATTAATTATAGCCACTTTTAGGAGTATGAATCTTAGAATTACAAGGAATTCAATTCCATGCAATCAAATGTGCCTACCTGAGATAATTTATCATCCTTGACCCAAAGATATGCATGAAATATGGTCCTATGGTTTGGAATCCAGATTCAAGATCATTGATCAATGGGTTCCATTGTCAATTAGCTGTATCCTAGTACCAGATTGTTAATTAGCATGTACAAGCTCATTGCTAGATACTTTGGTCACAGATCATACATTTCCTTCCAAACCATGCATCTGAACAGATGCCATAACCAACAACACAATCATTCTGAAAATGTGCATTTGTAATCTACTATATATAGTCTCTCCTAATTCCTAAACATCTTCAGATTTTCAAGAACGCAGAGTTTGGTAATGATATAAGAATTAATTGAATCTGGCTACTTTTAAGGCATGTCAGTGGGCTCACAAGATCAAAGGTAATGATCACCACAGCATGGATTCCACATGAAAAATCCATTGATATTCAGCTTGGACATCATTAGAAAAAAAAAGAAAAAGAAAGAAAAAAAGGACCACATACACAAAACATAGAGAGAGACTCACAGGCATTGTGAAAAATTAGTTTTTTTTTTCTATTTTCACAAGTAGAAATATCTATCAGACGCTTTTTCGCCTGGCAAATATCTTAGGCATAGCATCCAACGCGTACTTTGGGCATTTAAATGTTTTTATTTAATGCAACGGTCCCCACACATGTTTACCTCGACATGAATAAACATGAGAAATAATACGCGATTGTTTTTTAGCAGTAACACGACTCAAACCTGCAACATCAAGATTGCAATAATGAGCACCTTCCAACTGTGCTACTGTCTCTAATCATATAATACCAACCTTAAATGGGATAGACAAAACATTAATCTAAGTACATAATAGCTGAATACAATTAGACCTGCAAGTCTTATCAATTGAGCATAACACCCAAAAACAAAATAAAAAATAAAAAATGCCAATGATAGAAAATATGGGCAAACAAGAAGAACAAATTGGCCATGGCATAATACAGAGCATGCATAACAATTTAGATATAAAATCCAAAATTAATGAGTAATGGAGCATTCCCTCATTTTAAAATAGTGCTAGAGAAAGAACAAATCAAGAACTTGTGCTAAAACTATTGAAACTGATCAATCATTAGATCAGGTTATCGGGCAACTAACCCATGAAGGCATGATTCAGTTGAACCCAAGCTCTGCTCTCGTCGAGCGAATGCATCATTCCTCTCTGCAGCCAATTCCTCTAGTTGTTCTGCAGCAGCCACATTGAAAATGTGTGGATGGTTCTTCAATATACCACTCAGGAATTTTCCAGCTGATGACCTTGGCTCAAGAGGTGTTTCCACACTTCTAGAATAGCATTTACTGAAGTCCGCGCTGGCAACGGTAACAAATGGACTCCTCCAACTACCACATCCAACCTTCCCACCAAAACGTTGGCTTCCACAGAAGTTGACCAAACCCTATATCATTAGTCATAAAGAAGAAACAATTAGAGATATCCAACGGCCTCCTTCCTAACCAAAAGCCACAAGACCTAGTCAGGTTCTCCTTAGCTGATCATGTGAGAGTTAAAATATATACACATACTGTATTCCCCACTAGTCATTTTCAGGAACAGCAGGCTATCACTTGGCATGGAACAGCCTGGCCTGTGGGCGCCACAGTGGGTATGAAAGGTCTCCTCATGACCGACCTCTATGTAAAAATCAATGTCCATTTGAACAAAAGAGGTAAACTTTTGAGGGCTCTAAGGCTGTCCAAATTCTAGTCATTTCATAATCAGATGGGTGCCAAATCTGCATGATCAACCCCCAAGGGCTTAAAATTATCAAATAAGTTTGGTGGGAGCTAATTCCTAGGTGGTAAGGGGTCTTGGGGTTATTGGTGATAATGATGATGATGATATCAATGTTCCTATTGCATCCATAGATTTAGAAAATAAATCATTCATATTCCTGTCAAAGAACATCTGGGTCAGATACAAGGGTGGGTAAGGGTTCATTGTTCATGTGCTCCCAACAAAACCTGGGAGAACCCCACCAGAGATCTGGCCGTTCATTATGTTGGTCACCCCACGTTTTTAAGCATGCCCAAGATCCAGGCACTTGGTGAATCAAAACCTTTGGCTAAGAACTCATCAGGCACTTGGTGAATCAAAACCTTTGGCTATGAATTCTTATCGGACCAGATCTTGTAACACAGCCCCGCCAAATATGCACAGGCCTGAGAAGTGATAAGAGGGTGGGTGAAGAAGAAGAGACCTGAGAAGCGAGGGAGATGCGAGCGATATTGCGAGACCGGACGGCCCCAATCCCAATCGCAGCTGAGAAAATCCTAGAAACGCCTTCTGACTTCACCGCAGCGGGCAAAGCTTCAACGGCAGGGACTCTACCGCAGCAAACGCCACTTTCCATCAACAACCCAACACTAGAAATAGAGAGATAGTTAATAAGATAAAGCCCTACAAATTCAACACAGAAGAGATAGAGAGAGAGAGAGAGGGGTAAAGAGATCTATAGAGAAGTTGTGGATGGAAAAGAGTTTTCTATATTCTATATAGTGTGGAATCAGACGAATGGTTTGGCAGCAAATACCAAAAAAGATGAAACAGACCTGTTGTTGCAAGTGTGCGAGTGCTACTTTTGACTTTGTCCGTTCTTTGTACGAGTGGTTGAGGAGAGGACGTGTAGACGTCCGGACTACATGGAATAATCATCCTTTTGGAGTAATATATTTTTTTTTTTGGTATTTTATTGAAAAAATTCCATTAGACTCACTGCATGGCTAAAAATTGTTGGGACGTGTTTGACAAATAACTGGTTAAATTAAAGAGAATTTAATCGAAAAAAATACTTAATATGCACTTGTTACATAATCAAATATTTTAGCAAGTGGTGTACCAATTAGAGCAATTGGGCTTAATTTTTTTTTTTTTTTTTACCTATTTAGCACATCACGGCGCCGACCTTATTTATACTGCATAATATCGGTGCCGACCCTATTTACATTGCATAAGGTCGGTGCTGACCCTGTCCGCGAATCCTATTAGGGCTCGAAACCCTGTTTCTTATCATTCTTTTCTTTTCTCTCCCAGACCACCGCCAAGACTGACTTTGGACGAGTGCTCTTGCGTGGTTGCTACCATTTCCACTTACACTAGGTTTCAAACTTCCTCCTCAACTGCATCTCTTTGCTTCCGATCGATTTTTCCATCATCTATTTTTTCTATCTTGACTGTAGATGTATCTATCTCCTTCCATTTTTTAGTCTTTCTCTATGTTTTTGTATTTTCCTTCCTTTTGGTTCTCTTGCCATCCCGCATATGATATCGAAGTGCATGGTACGTGGGCTTCAACGTCGTTGCGGAATTTATAGATTATTCGTTTGAATGGACTAGAGTTTGTAAGATTCTAAATTTGGGGTTTTCTGAGTTGAGAAGGACGATGGTTCCGGAGCAGTTACCATCTTTGGCAGTTAGAATGAATTTGTTCTCCTTACTCATTTTTCTTGTTTTGTGAAATGGATTGAGTTTCTTTTGGTCTCAAAGCTTTAAGATACTAGATTCATTCTGTTTTTTGGTGTTCAGTTGGATCTGTAATTAAATTAAGATTATGGTTTGATTAGTTTACTTTTATTTGATTGGTCTTTTTGTCTGTTATCAAAACATGCCTCATTGATGCAGCCCAAATGCATGAGATCCATATGGAAAACGTGTCTTAGTCAAGTGACAAAAAACTAGGCAATTTCGTGTTCCAAAAATGGTCACTAGTTTCTTTATGAAACCACATTTTAGTTGAACCACGTCTGAAACTGTTATCAGGGAACCACCATGGAACAATAATGAAACTCTTTTTAATTAGACCATTTATCAAAGGAATGGTTCATATATAAAGAAAAGGTTATAAAATAAAAATGTTAGGGTAATTTAACTAGAATGATATCGGTCTCATACTTTACTAGCAAAGATAAATTCTTGTTGAGCACAGGTTAGCAACCAACTAAATTTGTAATACAAAAATTATAAAGAGAGTAAAAAATGGAGATGCACTAGTTTTTTAATGCATATTTCTTTTATACAATGCAATTAATAAGTAATATTAACAATATTAACAAATGTAGTTGGTTACAAATAACCGATAATACATGATATACTTCCTTGCAAAGTCAATAATTCACCCTACATGAACTTTAACTATTGTGGTGTTAGACAAAACTGTTTATCTCTTACTTCAAGTGGGCGTAATCTATCTCTAATATTGGATTGTTATGAAATGTACATTCTTAGTGTTCACTATTCCATATAAGCATGAAATTTTTAGTGTTCATTATTTCCGTCTTGTGAACATTTTTTTATGTATGCTTGCCTTCATTACATTCATTGCTATCATGTATAACTTGGATATACACAGATGTCTAAAGAGAATACAAGCAAGAACGAATTACCCCGCAACGAGGCTAGTTCCTCAAATGCACAACCAGGCCAACTTTTGTGAGAGCAAGAGTACCACATTTCCGTCACTATCGAACGTAGTTTAGTATACTCTTCCACATAATCACTAATCAATTGAATTTCCTTTCGAACTATGGCTAACATTATTCAAACTGTCATTTTTCGCAGGAGTGGTTATGTTTGAGTGCTTTATCTTAACCTCCCTCTACTCTCGGTATTGCCTCCTGGCTTACAGTGAACCTCCCCCTACATTTATTGTGCTATATGTGTTCTTGAATATTGATCATAATGTAACTTATAATTGAAGTATGGTTATGTTGTGGATGTTGTCAATTTGTAACTTCAAAACTTAGGAGATGTGCAGGCAATTTAAGTAAATGTATATTGGATGTTGATGGATTAATTGAATGTTAATTGAATGCATAAAATGTTTTTGTTTGTATTTAAAATGTTGTATTTGAAGCACATGGTGACCTTTTTGATGTAAATGTATTGGTCCCCTTCCTTAGGATTTCTTCTTTCCAAATTTATATATCGTCATCACCGATGCTGTATCACTTATTTTAGACTGCTATGGTCATCACCGACCCGGACTTAGAATCTTTTCCAAAGAATGCCTGAAAAAAGTTACAACTTTTAGTAAAAAAAATAAGAAACTTCCGTCGGTGATGACCTTATTTTACACTGTTAAGGTCGTCATCGACCCTAACTTAGATTTTTTTTTTTGAAATGCCTAAAAAAAGTTACAACTTTTGGTCAAAAAAATAGAAAACCTGTGTCGGTGATGACCTTATTTTACACTGCTAGGCCATCACCAACCCTGACTTAGAATTTTTTTTTGGAAAATTACAACTTTTAGTGTAAATAAGGTCGGCGCCGACCTTATGCAATGTAAATAAGATCGGCGCCGATGATGTGCCAAATAGGTAAAATAAATAAATAAAAATTGGGCCCAATATCTCTAATTGGTGCACCACTTGCTAAAGTGTTTGATTGCGTAACACGTACACATTAAGTGTTTTTTCTGGTTAAATCCTTTAAATTAAAATAAAGTGAATCCAGATAAGAAATGACAAGGGGTTAAATCAAAATTATATAATTTCAAAACTCCTTCCGAATTTTTTCAAAAAAAGTCAAAAAATAATATCCTTTCTCCACTAAAAGATAAAAAAAACATCAACTTTTCTATAAAAAAGTAAAAAAGATTTCATACCAAACAACTAAAAATAAAACATCATCATAACACATTATATTTTATTCTCTCTTGATTTGATATTTCACCTCACTATACTTCAATTCACCATGCCTCCAAACAGGCATTTAGAATATATGAAATGACCTTAGTAGTCCCAAGGGCCTTTTTCGATTCATTTTTTTTTGTTGTTTTGCCAGCGGCGATATCCCCGCTCACCTGCATATATGAGCGGGGTGAGAGCGGGGATATCGCCACTCGTTTTTTTCTTCTTCTTCACAATCAAGTGGTTTCTCTTCTTCATAGTTAAGTGGTGATATCCCCACTCACTCGTTTATTCTTCTTCTTCCTCTTCCTCTTTCTCCTTCCTCCAACTCCTTCCACCTCTACCAACTAATCAATTACCCCTTGTATCCAACTTTGATAGGAATGACCAAAATGGGCTGATGCAAATCATTTTAGAGTCTACCAAATATTTGGTACCTCTACCTAAACCAATATGCAATGACCAAATCCTCATTTAATTGATAACCATGTCTCTTCTTGTCTCTATCCTTAGCAAAGTGGCCCTATCAGAGAACGAGGTGATCAAGATGGTTAGAAGTCAGGCACTACCCATCCCTGATCATTTTTTCAAAGGTGAGAACAATGCAAACCTAGAAGTTCTTTCCAAACGACGGAGAACCAGAATGTTAGTTTTATGGACTCAATCCAGTAGATGATATAATAAATTGATTAATTTCTTTATTTATCAGTATATTCATGTTTTCCTTTCATGAGATGAATGGTAATTTATTATATACTTGCACTTAACCAATACGAATGATATGATGGTTCATGAAATGAACCGGAGTCCGCAAGTATATTAGATGTAATACATGTGTATGGATGAGATTCACATACGGGAGACGTGTGTGACAAATATTATACTTAAATATCTTCACAACCAGTGATGAGACTGGACATCTCATACGGACAAGGTTGCAACACTTTGATCACTATGAGATAGTATGATTTATCTTGATCATCAGAATATAAGAATCTGGATCATAGTGCTGGTACATTGGATGTATTGAAGGACCATGAGAAGCACCTTATAAACACTGTCTTTACTTTAAGGTCTGCTCTCATAATTTCCTAGCAATAGGCTCTCAATCTTGAGACATTAATGAACTCAAGTTTCTATCTATTCATTTGCTTTGAGTCACCAATGAGTGAGGCCAACCGTAGGTCAACACCTCGGTGATTTGGGTATGTGGTAGTAGAGCTGTGGGAACATTCAATGGTCAAGATGGAATCTATCTCTAATATCCCCTTGTGCCAATTAATGGATTTATCATTGGTAAGTGCGCACCCATTCCGATTAAGAGTTAATTGGAAAGGTACCTATGATCATTATAATTAATTGGGGCTCAAGGATAATAAGATATGGATTTAGTTTGGAAGACATGTCCAATTGATTCATGAATATTGATAGAGGGGCCTACTTGTGGTAATATGGAAGTTTAGGGTCTTCTATGTAATATTCCTAAGATTGGAGTTCAATTGCATTTATATAGTGGGGTTATTTGTAATTAACTGTGGGCCCAGATTACACATGAGATGTGGGGTCGCGAGTCCCAGTTGGAGCAAGCTTTCTAAGGAATCCCTAGTGGTCCCCACGCTAGCCCAATTATTAGAAAGTATCTAATTCTAGTTGAACTCTAAAAGGAAAGTTATTATTTCTATTTGAAGTGAGACTTCTAATTGTGGTAATAGTAGACTTACTAATTTTAGTAGAAGTGAGACTTCTATTTTAATTACAAAGGAATTGGAAAGTTACTAATCATATTTGAAGTGAGACTTCTAATTATGATATGGTAAGTTACTAATTAATTAATGAAAGTAAGACTTCTATTTTAATTAAGAAGATATAGTTACTAATTATTTTGGAAGTAAGACTTCTAATGAAAATTAGTAAGTGGGGCTTGCAAAAGCTATAAATAGAGGAGAGGAGGGCTGGACGTCCAAGTATGCTCCATAGCATTGGGATTCACGCCCAAGGCCCCCTTGTGCAAGAGTTGCACATGGTCTTTCTCCTCTCCCTCTTCTAGTTCTCTTTCTAGTTCCTCCCTAGAGTTCCTAGTAGTTTTCTCTTGGAGATCCCACCATCTTCTTGAGAAAAAGGAGAATCTGAGACGGGTCATAGCATGGAAGATTAAGAGGTCTTGGAGATCCCTATTTGATTAGTGAAAGCGTTTCATTATCAAAGAAAGACGCAACTTCTCCATTAGAGCACAACAGAGCTCCAAAGGTATAATCCACTTCCTTGCATATTGTAGATTATTATGGATGCTTATTAGTTGCTATTTCTATCTTCTAGATAGATTGTATTTACTGATCATGATGGCTGAGATTGAGGGTTTACTTCCTAGATTGGGTTTTATAGCCTTCTGGATATATAGTTAATCCCTGCATCAAGTGGATCAAAAGTTTTTGAAACCTATCCTAGAGGCCCACCCTATTTCCAACACAGAAATCCTTCCCAATTGTCACTGTGTAACTTCATGTTTCTTTTAGATACATTTAAGAACCTTGGAGATCCAAGCAAAAATCCTTCCCAGTATGCCACAATGTGACTTATTGTTCAGGTTTCTTTTTCCTCCAATAAAGATCTTTGGATACCTAAGCATCAATGGCCACAACACTAATAAAGATGCAGTTAAGCCATGACAAAATGAAGGTCACCGAACACACTTGTTAGAGTGCTTACCTTGAGATCTCTTGCTGAGTGCTGATAGATCTGTATCCCTTCAGTGCATGAGAAGCAATCTTTCCAGCCCAGGTCATCAGAGTTTTTGCTTGCAAACAATGCCAGTCACTGCCTTGGTGGGCTTCATCTCCATTTTCACCTATAAAACTGCATTGGAAGCAGGCTCTCACAGATGCTATCAAAGTTGGATATAAGGGGTAATTGATTAGTTGGTAGAGGTGGAAGGAGTTAGAGGAAGGAGGAGGAGGACGAGAAAGAAGAAGAATAAACGAGTGAGCGGGGATATCGCCACTTAACTATGAAGAAGAACAAAGCATTTAACTGTGAAGAAGAAGAAAAAACGAGCGGGGATCCCCACTCATTTATACAGGTGAGCGGGGATATCGCAGCTCGACGAAAAAATAAAAAAATAAATCGAAAAGTGCCCTGTGACTACTACGGCCATTTCATATCTTCTAAAGCCTTTTTGCTCTACAGTGAGTCTAATGGGTTTTTTCCGATAAAATTCCCTTGTTTTTTCCTTTTTAAGAATTTCCTACCATAAATCACAATCCAAACTGTTTGAATAGTTAAGAAGATCAAACAAAGGGACTCCAAGGGCCTGTTTCTTTATTAGAATTCCAAAGTTTCTGACATTGGTTCATCTTTGACTTTGATATATTTGCAAAAACCTTTAAACACTTGTATTTACTTATTTTATTTTATTTTTGTTTGCCCTAAATTCGGACCATTAAATCGACTGAACAAGACTATGGGGTCAGATTTAAAAACTTGGTTCCTCGTGGATCTTGAGAGACTTGCGAAAAAATGTAAACCCTTGATGTACTATGGTTGGTTTTGTATTAGTCCATAAGCTGTCTGATTTTTCTTTTCTTCTTTTTTGCTTATGTTTCTAGGATAATAAATCACGATCAAAACCGCTAAAACTGATTAGAAGGTCAAACATTGCTATCGGTCCAAATTCCAGCTATTAGATGATCACTAATCTCAAGACATTTACAGAAAATATGAACCATTTGACATTATTTTTTTGGATTCTGTAGGTCCCAAATAAAAGATTCAAACTGTTAAATAAATCTGTGAATTACCAAACACGTTTTATTTATTTATTTATTTATTATTCTAGCATCTTTTTTACAGCTTTGTTTTTAATAGCTCTATTTGGATGGATCTGCCGGAAAAGAGTAGAGATACCAAAGAAGGCTTTAGTTCGTGTCACTAACCAATTGAGCTGAGCTAAAACTTAAAAACTCTCTTCAGAGCATGATTTCTATTATAATGAAAGCAAAACGAATGCCTATGCACTTGTCCAAGTTGAACCGGTCAACTTTCACAACTTTTGTCTCCTTGCTTTCGTCAATAGCTCTTATTTCAACATCCATCCTCATGGGGATAATTTTCACAGTTCCATCAGTTCCTGTAGCTAAGTGGAGTGCTTGTAGTTTTGTGGTGCTTTGTTTGTGTTGATTTGTTCTTTCTCAAATTTTATTTTGTATCTGTTTCTTTTCCTACTTTGTCTTTTTTTTTTTTTCCGTTGCTGTGTAACCCTTTTGATGTAGTAAAAAAAAAGGCCTACTTTTTGTTGTCCGAGTATGTACCGCGAATAGGAAATGAGAAATAAATGCCAAACCCAAATCAAGACTGCGAAATCATTGCTCACAAAAAAATGAAAATACTTTAATTTTTGAGAATTTTCGCGAAAAACCGCATCTACTCCAAACATGTAAATCTAGTTGTTGCGAGGAAATGCGACAAGATTTACACGGTAGTCTTTATGCACGAACATCTCCCAACTCCTAAGGCCCTATTTCTATACTAAAAGTCAGTGAATTCATCATATTTGAAGAATTTGTACATTATTCAAAAGTTGTCCCCGGTATGCAAATGTTGAGAAAGCCGGAATTCTCATAATTTTTAAAGTTATTTGAGAATTTTCATATTGCTGCAACTTAAAATTCTAATAAAAAAAAAATTAATTTCAAATGTTAACAGGACAAGCCATTACATGATCACAAATTCCTACTAGGGATTCTAGTAAAAGAAGAAGGGAACAAAATGCTCCACTCTCTCCTCTCTCTCATAGGAGAATAGTTTCCGCTAAAGAGCAAAATTGTCATTTGTCCCAACTTTCACAAATATTTCGTTAGGAAGGTGGAACTTGAAAACTCCCAAAATCAATAATCACATTTTCAAGGGGTAAATTTTCAGGATTTGCTTATCAAAGTGGGGATTCTAAGTACGCCATGGATAGTTGTAAAATATTCTTGACATATGGAATTTAAATTAGTGATGAGCGGTGTCCCAAACAACAATGAGGTTTTAAAAAAATTCTCTTTATCCTTATCCTTTTTTGTTTTCATTTTGTTATGGCCTCATCATTAAGAGAGTACTATTCCAACTTACAATCCTAGCTGTGAAAATGAGACGTCATTTTAGAGGTACTAGCGGTAACCCATGCCGTTGGCACGATAAATTTTTTTCGTAAATTAACTTATTTGGATTTGGGGTTTACGACTTTATAGGATTTAGTGTTCTTAGAATTTCTGATTTAGGTTAATATATATTTTATTTATGTTTAGTATATATAATTTATGATTTAATGTTTAGGGTTTTTAGTATTTTGTTTTATTAACTTTTATAATTTAAGAGTTTACACTCCAAATTTCAAAAAAAATTATTTTTTAATGTTCTTAACTTTTAAATTTTTTTAACACTCTGGCCAACCAAATCGGACCCAGCTCCCCTACTTTTTATTTTTCTAATTTTAGTTCTCTGAGAAAAACAGTGCGATGAAAAGTAAAATGGGGTCCACAAAAAAGTGTGATGGACGGCTGAGATTGAGATTAGTAGGAAAAAATAAACCCATCAGCCCCCCACGCCCCCTCTCCCTCATTCATTTTCTCTCTCTTACTTTCCCCTCTCTCTTCCACGTGCAGTCAACTGTCCTCCCTCTCTTTCTTTCTTGATGGCAAAAGTTGTAATTATGTTCAACTTTAGCCCCTTTTAGCCACAGTGCCACGTAGGACATTTTTTGGAACAGTAAAAGGCTGTCCTGGAATGTATAATAGATTAGTTGATCGTCAAAAGAAGATTCTCTAAAATCTTTTTCAATGATGTTATTTTGACATTTTCAAATATAGCGAAAAACTAGAATATCACAAAATATCAAGATAAAATTAGATAAATTATAAAGAAAATCTATAAAAATCTTTGTAGTGGTATTTTGCTACTCAATTTGTATAGGTAATTGATTTTGGTACTCCCTTTTTCTCATTTTTTTATGGAGGCACTCTAAAATTTTGTGAAGAAAAATGGGTGTCTTCATAAAAAAAAAAGAAGTGCCAATATCACTTCTCTTTGTATATTATATTATGAAAAACTTTCTCGTACAAACTCTTTGCATGAGAATAGTGCATTCTTATGGAGGCAGAGGTAAGACCTACCTTTGAAATGGCTGCTGATGCAATGTGCAATGTGCAATGTGCATTGAAGAATATTTTCTTGGTATAAGAAAATTAACCTCAATGTACATCTAGAATGTGCAAATTATTTTGAAAATATCCCAACATCCTCCGACAAGATAATTTAGTGGGAAGAATATTTGTGACAATGATGATTGGCAACGATGGTCCATAATAACAAATTAACATTAAATCCCCACCTAAATCCATGAGCCCCACCTAAATCCATGAGCTGAGCCCACCTTTTTAAAATTCAGATCAGTTGCAGAGGCTGCCGTTTCATATTAGAAATCAAATAAAAGTCAGTGCGTGTAATTTGACGTGATCAATCTTAACAAGTAGAGAAAGTTTTGCTCTTGTATGTCGTTTTTGACTTCAAAATGAATTAGGTGAACAGCTAGACATTATCATAATGCAAGGGCACTGTGCTGTAGTTGCACCAAAGTTATAATACTAAAAGATCAATTCAAGTATTGCTTTTCCTGCATGCTCCCCATATATAGGACCATCAACATAACATACATGCAGTAACTACTCCCTGCAATTGTCAATTGTCCCTATTACATTCACTCTTGGATTGCATCATAGTATAGTATGGAAAAGACTACAATGGATTTAGATTACAATTAGTTAATTTTATGGGCAGTTTTTTTTTTTTTTTTTTCTTATGACAATCTTTCCTAGAACTTTTGTCATTGTCCTTTCTTTTTTCTCCACTCTCCACTGTTCAATTCATTTCCATCTATGTGGGTTTCTAAAGGGATTAGGTTGACACTGGTCATATCTAAATGGCTAAATTTAAGGGTGACTCCCTTGCCTAAGTCACCTCCATTTACATGATGTCCACTTTAGAACACTTGCCAAGCTCAGAACGACGGATTCTCATGATGGATTCATATTTTTTGGAACTTCTCTACTTGGTTGTCATCATATGTCATGTAATTGGTCCTACTCGTTTGATGAGGCCCCTGTCTACTAAGCCTCTTTTGTCAACTCATACTTTCCTTTAATAACACTGTTATCACTTATCACCCTTCTAGGAAAAAGAAGACAGGCTAAATTTGTTTTCTGAAGGGTTTTCAAAATTGTCATATCTAAATTAACGATCATAAAACATAATTATAAACTAGCAAAATAGCTGGTGCAAAGTACAGGCAGGCATGTCGACACATGATATTTGTGAAAATAAATATTAAAGCGGATTTTATTGGAAATATCACCTTAGATGCGGACTACCAAAAAGACCCTCTTAATTTTTCTTTTGTGTTTATGTGCGCGAAATGAGATCTATGTTGATATTGACCCTCTTCCGCTAAATAATTTAAAACACGAAAAATCCTAATTTCCTCCTTATTTTCCTCCTCTTTTATATGGTGATAATTTTAAAAAATGAGCATCAAATACCATCTCATTTGGACTCGATCTATTTCCTTAAAATAAGATGTTACTAGCACAATATTAACCCGTGCTTAGCACGAGCATGTTTATCAATAATTATAAAGTATATTTACTGATTTATTAAGACAAATTCAGATTATTCAAAATCAATCCTCAAATAATTTGATGATTATGATTGGGATTGAATTAAAGTTTTTGCAGAAAAGTAAAAAGTGCGGAGGAGAGGTGGTTACATGAAGTGGAGGAAATGAGTGGTTACTTATTGAAAGTGGATAGTGGTTATATATTGGAAGTGGGGAGTTACAACTCTCAAAATCATAAGTCATGGTGAAAATCACCTAAAAAACCCTTCAACTTAATATAATATAATTCGATGTTGATCTTGGAAATTAACCTTTAATCTTTATTTTTAATCACCCTGTGTATTCAATTCCTATGCATTTGAATTGAATATTAAAAATGAAGATCAAAAGATGAATTCCCATGAATGAACATGAAATCCCATCTTATTTTGACTTTATTTTCCTTAAATAAAAAATATTATTTGATATTAATTTTAAAAATTAACCTTTTTATGCTTTATTTTTAACCACCCTTTGTACTCGGTATTCAATTCTTATCCATCTTAATGCAAACAAACATGCCCTCCGGTGGCCACTTCAACCACGGCTACTACACCTCCGGCGAGGGAATGGGATTATGCGAGGTTCAGGTTGGTTGCCGATAAGTTTTTTTATATGATCATCATCTAGGATTTAGTTGGTTTGTTGGTTCTTTGATTTTTTATTTTAGTGATCTGGGGTTTCTGTTTGCATGTTTATTTGTGATGGTGATAAAAGATCTGAATGTGGGGTTTGTTGGGTTTAATGTTTTTTTTTTTACTAATATGCTTATGAGTTTTGCTGATCTGGTTGAGTAATTTTTAGGTCTGGGTCTTTTGGTATTTAGAGTTCAGGTGACTGTGGTTTAGTGATCCAGGTCTATCATTCTTGTCGGTCCAAGAAGGGATGGGCAATGGACATAAAATCTCAGTCATCCAACTACCAATTGGATGACTATTATTGCTGTAAGCGCATAAAATGTCACTCACAAAGATAGGGTGTGTAGTCGGAGCTCTTTGGTTGAACACCGATGCCTGCTTGAAACCTGAGAAGAGGAGGAAGAACAGTAGGTCAGAGGACTCTGGCTGTGGGCAGTGCAGGGCTCTCCGATGCCTAAGTCAGTATGAGAACTGGACTAAGGATAGAGATTTTGGGGAAGAAGGTGATACCAGTGTGTGGTTCTCTCGGACGGGAAAGAGCTCTTACTGTTCTGGTTTGGCCCCTTTTATAGAGGAGGAGAGGAGACAAGGAGGTGACTCTGTCAGGGAGCTGTCCCATTGTAGCACGTCGTGTCGCATCGGGCCATACCCGGGCGTCTGTGGACGCCGTTCTGTCAAGAAGCATGGGCGGTATGGGAGGCTCTGTCAGAGAGTATGGGCGGTGCCATTGTCTTGTCGCACGTGCTGTAGCGTGCTTAACTGTTCATGGGAGGACAGCTGTCAGCCCCTGCCTTAGCTAGCTCTGGCATCCTGACCGAGGTCAGGGTGTGTTGCCGAGCTCGGGGAGCCGAGGTCGGGGCGACCTTACCTGGCTGGAGACTTCGCATGGACGCCAAAGTGGAGGACTGGGATGAGTCCCTAGCCGGGTTGGGGATGCCTGGCCGAGGTGGAGCTTATGAGCGTATAGCCGAAGTGGATTCGCTTGGCCAAGCTGGAGACTGGCACTATCGCCGAGACCGAACCTTGCCGAGATGGACTAGCTGGTGCGGGAGTCTCGGATGCTGCATCCGACAGTGATCCCGGTGAGTTCGGGATTATCCCCACACAATAGCCCCCCAGCTTCTAAGCTCTGAGAGTACTCTCTGAGGTCGGAAGCTAAGAAGGGAGGAGCTGTTTGAGCTTGATAGTCTTCAGTGTTCGGTTTGTCACCAACTGAGAGACTGAGACATGACCAGCTGGCCCGTCGCCAGAGGTGTAATCCTGTTGGAAGTATTCTAGTGACGCTGCCGAGGAGGCTAGCATTGCTGCCAAGCTAAGGACTAGCACTGCTGCCGAGCTGGAGACTGGCACTGCTGCATAGCTGGAGACTGGCACTGCTGTCGAGCTGGAGGAAGAGTTTCCAGCCGAGTTACAGGCTGCGCTGCTGCCTAGCTAGAGACTGGCACTGCTGCCGAACTGGTGGACTGAGACCGAGGTAGGAACACTTGGCCCAGACCAACATGAGGCCGAGCCAGCGTGAGGTCGTAGCCAGTACGTGGACGGACCAGCAAGAGGTTGGGACCATCATGAGGCCGAACCTGCGTGAAGCACATAGCAAGCACGAGGGCGAACCAGCAAGAGGTCGGGGCATGCCGGCAATCTGGCATGAGAGCCGAGATGCTCACAAAGTACGAACTGGAGAAGACCCACTGGCTCGTCGCGAGGGGCGCGTCGGCAACTTGGCATGGGCGCCGAGGTGCGCTCATAACGCGAACTAAAGAAGACCCGCTGGCTCGTCGCCAGGGGCGCGTCGGCAACCTGGCATGGGCGCCGAGGTGCGCTCATAACGCGAACTGGAGAAGACCCGCTGGCTCGTGGCCAGGGGCACGTCGGCAACCTGGCATGGGCGCCGAGGTGCGCTCATAACGCGAACTGGAGAAGACCCGCTGGCTCGTGGCCAGGGGCGCATCGGCAACCTGGCATGGGCGCCGATGTGCGCTCATAACGCGAACTGGAGAAGACCCGCTGGCTCGTCGCCAGGGGCGCGTCGGCAACCTGGCATGGGCGCCGAGGTGCGCTCATAACGCGAACTGGAGAAGACCCACTGGCTCGTCGCTAGGGGCGCGTCGGCAACCTGGCATGGGCGCTGAGGTGCGCTCATAACGTGAACTGGAGAAGACTCCCTGGCTCGTCGCCAGGGGCGCGTCGGCAACCTGGCATGGGCGCCGAGGTGCGCTCATAACGCGAACTGGAGAAGACCCGCTGGCTCGTCAAAAGGGGCGCGTCGGCAACCTGGCATGGGCGCCGAGGTGCGCTCATAACGCGAACTGGAGAAGACCCGCTGGCTTGTGACCAGGGGCGCATCGGCTACCTGGCATGGGCGCCGAGATGCGCTCATAACGCGAACTGGAGAAGACCCGCTGGCTCATGGCCAGGGGCGTGTAGGCAACCTGGCATGGGCGCCGATGTGCGCTCATAACGCGAACTGGAGAAGACCCGCTGGCTTGTGGCCAGGGGCGCGTAGGCAACCTGGCATGGGCGCCGAGGTGCACTCATAACGCGAACTGGAGAAGACCCGCTGGCTCATCGCCACGGGCTCGTCGGCAACCTGGCATCGGCGCCGAGGTGCGCTCATAACGCGAACTGGAGAAGACCCGCTGGCTCGTGGCTAGGGGCGCGTCGGCAACCTGGCATGGGCGCTGAGGTGCGCTCATAACGCGAACTGGAGAAGACCCGCTGGCTCGTCAAAAGGGGCGCGTCGGCAACCTGGCATGGGTGCCGAGGTGCGCTCATAACCCGAACTGGAGAAGACCCGCTGGCTCGTTGCCAGGGGCGCGTCGGCAACCTGGCATGGGCGCCGAGGTGCGCTCATAACGCGAACTGGAGAAGACCCGCTGGCTCGTCGCCAGGGGCGCGTCGGCTACCTGGCATGGGCGCCGAGGTGCATGATGTGGAGGCCAGCATGAGGGCGACACCAACGTGAGATCAAGAATCTGGCACTGCTGCCGCGATGCACGAAGTCGAGATCTGGCACGTAGCCGAGACGCAAGAGGTCGAGATCTGGCGCGCGGCCGAGATGTAAGAGCACGGGGCTCTGGATGACTGATGGCGGTAGAGGACCGTGCGATCAAGGCTGACAGCAGAGGACCGTGCCGTCGAAATGACGGTAGAGGGTCGTACGATCGAAGCTGACAGTAGAGGGTCGTACCGGTGTCATCGAAGCTGACGGCGCCATCGAAGCTGACAGTAGAGGACCGTGCCGCCAGAAATGACGGTAGAGGGTTGTGCGATCAAAGCTGACGGGCGGTCGAAGCTGAAGGATGATGAGAGGCTTCAGTAGCCCCCCGAGCTGGAAGGGATGTCTGCTGAGCTGGGTGAGTTGCTTGCCGAAATGGAGGAGATACTTGACCGACCTCGAATGAGGCCGACCGTCTCCATGTTTTGCTGGATTGCTTGCCTGACGCGCTGGTCAAGCCATTCTTTGAGGTCTGCGTCTTCCTCCAGTTTTCGTCTCAATTTCTTTAAGGGATTGGAGGATGGAGCTGAGGTCGCCCCTTCTTCTTGTAGCTGCTGCTGAAGTTGACGGATCAACTCGTCCTGCGCTTGGATGACAAGGTTTTGGGCCCTAATCTTCGTGAGGAGAGAATCGACGTTGTCCATCTGATCCTGAGATGCATCTGGTTGAGAATCCTCTTGCCGGGAAGGCTCCAATCGAAGGTTATCTCATTGGGAAGGTGTTGGGACCTCCTTAGAGGATGAACCTGACTGAGCTTCCGGCCTTTGGATACTCGCTGGACCAGATTTTGCCCCGGACCTCCTCTGGCGGGGGACCGGCGGCAGCCGCGCCGGCAGTGCTGATGGTTCTTCTTCCTTTCTGGTTCTTCGAGGCATGGTGTTTGGGGGAAGATGGCTTTTTGCTCGTTTCCCACAGATGGCGCCAATTGTAAGCGCATAAAATGTCACTCACAAAGATAGGGGGTGTAGCCGGAGCTCTTTGGTTGAACACCGATGCCTGCCTGAAACCTGAGAAGGGGAGGAAGAACAGTAGGTCAGAGGACCCTGGCTGTGGGCAGCGCAGGGCTCTCCGATGCCTAAGTCAGTATGAGAACTGGACTAAGGATAGAGATTTTGGGGAAGAAGGTGATACCAGTGTGTGGTTCTCTCGGACGGGAGAGAGCTCTTACTGTTCTGGTTTGGCCCCTTTTATAGAGGAGGAGAGGAGACAAGGAGGTGACTTTGTCAGGGAGCTGTCCCATCGTAGCACGTCGTGTCGCATCGGACCATACCCGGGCGTCTGTGGACGCCGTTCTGTCAGGAAGCATGGGCGGTATAGGAGGCTCTGTCAGAGAGTATGGGCGGTGCCCTTGTCCTGTCGCACGTGCTGTAGCGTGCTTAAGTGTCCATGGGAGGACAGATGTCAGCCCCTGCCTTGGCTAGCTCTGGCATCCTGACCGAGGTCAGGGTGTGTTGCCGAGCTCGGGGAGCCGAGGTCGGGGCGACCTTGACTTGGCTGGAGACCTCGCAGGGACGCCGAAGTGGAGGACCGGGATGAGTCCCTAGCCGGGCTGGGGATGCCTGGCCGAGGTGGAGCTTATGAGCGTATAGCCGAAGTGGATTCGCTTGGCCAAGCTGGAGACTGGTACTATCACCGAGATGGACTAGCTGGTGCGGGAGTCTCGGATGCTGTATCTGACAGGGATCCCGGCGAGTTCGGGATTATCCCCACACAATTGCCATATATATACGGTCATCTTTTCATCATTGATGCTTGATGATAGGCCCACTCAAGAATTACCTGGATTACTAAAGGCATGCTCCCTCCATATGAAATGCTAGGCCAAACATGTTCACCATCATCATCGTTAGAGCCTCGTTCCAATTGTATTGGGTTGGTTGCATAAGTTCGGTTTTCCATTTTGGTCTATCATGGGCCAAATCTTTTGATAGGTTGAACTTCTTCGGATCTAACCTTACTACTTCCATCCATCCCTTCTCGGGCCTACGCCTAACCACTTTTCCTTGGAAAGTCATCAACTTGCATAGAAAGAATTTTCCTCAAACACGTTATTTTGCCTTTTACTAGAGGATAATTGGGCATTTTTTACATCCATGTCCCCTATGATGCACAGATACGGATGTTGGTACAATCATGGATATGGGGATCGTGGATTTCACTCTGCACTTTTGAAAATCTAGGACAAGGATAGGGATATGGGTGTTGTGTGGGGGTATTTTCACTAAGCCGAGATCAAAGCTAGTCCTGGTCTTAAGTGCTTAAAGAGCTTAATCTCGCCTCCACTCGGCCGAGGCGGGTCGCGGCTAAAAGGCCACGGCACTCGCCGAGATGAGCACCCCTGAGGTCAGGCGGTACGGGGCATTGTACGCTGACCTCGGCGCGGCAGATTAGACAGGCGCTGAAGGGACTGTCGACAGGTTGGAGGCGCGTACTATGGCGTGCCCTGTGATCCATCATTCCTGACGAAACGGCGTGTACAGAGCACGTGCGCCCCTAAAGCATGGCCTCGGGCCAAGCCCGATGGGACCTGGCCCAAAAGTCAAACCGCCGCCTGACCCGACAAGATTGGCATTTAATGAAGTATGGGTAGGTAAGGCGAGCATTTAATGCATTGTGGGCTGAGTGGACAGGGCCACTCGAGTGGCCAGGCCCATCTTGGAACTCGCCCACGCAAGTCATATCCATCTCCTATAAATAGCATCTCCATCTCCATTCCAAGGTACGTAACCCATAATACACAGACTCACTCTGCCATTTTCTCTCCATTTCCCTTATTTAGTCCCTGAACTAACTTAAGCATCGGAGAGCCTTGCGCTGCCTACAGCCAGGGTCCTCTGACGTGTTTTCTTCTCTTCCTCTTCAGGTTTGACCGGAGCCACGATCATCTTCATCTAAACCACTCAAGACAGGGGCCCTCATCCCTGATCTAAAGCCCGTAATTTTTAGGCACTTACAATTGGCACCGTCTGTGGGGAAGTATTAACCCTTTCCCAAAACCTTTCTCAAAACTTTTTCAATCGCCATGGCTCCAAGAAACAAAAGAGGCGGAGAGCACCCGAAGTCCCTCCCTCCAGGGCCGCTGGTTCTCCCTGGACCATTGCCCTATGTGTCCCATCCAGAGCAGCACAACCCGAGAGGAGAGACCAGGTAGACTGTGTTGGAAAGCAAGTAGTGACGCAGCTTTTGTACGGCGAACATCACTGCAAGGCATTCTTTTTCGACTGGAGAGTAGCGATGCTCTGCACCTACTAGCATGCGGCTGAGGTAGTATAGAGCAGCTTCTTTTCTCTGATCATTTTATTGCGCAAGCAGAGCTCCCAAAGAGTGATCAAGGGCTCTTGTGTACAAGATGAATGGTTTTCCAGTGGTAGGAGCAGCTAAAACTGGAGGTTTTATCAGGTATGACTTGATGTCTTGGAAAGCAGCTTCACAGTCAGCATCCCAGACAAAATTTACACCTTTTTTCATCAACCGGGAGAATGGACGGCATTTCCCCGAAAGATTGGAGATGAACCGTCTGATGTAGGCCAATCTCCCTTGAAGCCCTTTGAGTTCTCTCAAGGTTCTTGGAGAGGGCATTTCTAGAATGGCTTTGACTTTTATGGGGTCAAGCTCTATTCCAGCTTTCCGAACTAAGAATCCGAGGAACTTACCCGACGAGACGCCGAAGAAGCATTTCAAAGGATTCATTCGCAGTTTGTGTTTGCGAAGCCGGAGGAAGACTTCTCGAAGGTCTTCGAGATGATCTTCTTTTCTTTTGCTTTTGACGGCGAGGTCATCAACGTGACATTCAACTGTCTTGTGCTGCATATCTTGGAATATTTTCATCATAGCCCTCTGATATGTGGCACCAGCATTTTTCAGACCAAATGGCATGACAGTGTAGCAATACACGCCAAATGGGGTCTAAAAAAAATGTATGTTTTTCATCTTCAGGATGCATCTTTATCTGGTTGTAGCCAGAGAAACCATCCATGAATGTCATTGCTCGAATCCACAGGTGTTATCAATCATTACCTCTGGTATGGGGAGCGGAAATTCATCTTTAGGGCATGCGCCATTCAGGTCTCTATAGTCAATACTGACCCTGATCTGCCCATTCTTCTTTGTCACGGGGACAATGTTGGCCAACCATTCAGGATGTTGTTCCTCACGGATGAAGCCGACGCTTTTGAGTTTTTGAACTTCTTGTTCAATTTTATCCATCACATCTGGACGGAATCTTCTTTGGCCTTGCTTGACAAGCTTGATGTCTTCTTGAAGGTTGAGTTTGTGAACTGCTATTTTGGGGTCTAAGCCTGACATTTCAGCGTAAGACCATGCAAAGCAATCAACGAACTCACGAAGAAAGGCGATATACTCGGGTAACTCATCATCCTTTATATTCTTGCTTATGAATACAGGACGTGGGTTATCTGGTGTTCCCAAGTCTATCTTTTAAATAGGATCTTCTGTTGGAAGGTTCGAAGGTGGTTCCTCCATAATATTTTCGGAGGCTTCCAGCTCAACGAAACCTTCTGGGGTTTCAAGGGCATTTCCAGACCAAGGCTTTGTTCCTTTCCACAGGTCTTCTTGATCGGTAATTTTCCAAAGGCTTGCTATGAGATGATCCCAATCGCCTGTTGAAACCGGGTCGAAGTAGGCTACTTCTTTTGGAGATGAGGGTTCTTCTGGGTCAGAAGTCCACACGTCTGTGCCATCGGACAACTCCTCTTCATTTTCGGAGAAATCGTGCCAATTGGATGAGCTTCCTGGATCTTTGTCAGGTGACTCATCAAAGAGATATCCAGGGAGATCGACGTCTTCATGGACTTGAGATGTTGAGGCTTGGTCAGCATAATGACTTTTAAGCCTTTGTGTCAACTGTCTCAGGGGAGTGTTAGGATCATACCCTAACCCGTGTGAAGACTTTTCTACATAGCCGTAGAGTCTCCAATCTTCCAGCTGGCTTTTGGTCAAGACGGGCCCCAATGGCGTGAGAATACCGCGTCTTTCTCCCAAACCGACTGGGTTTTGAGCGTCATAGCCCATTTTCTTCATAATAGCTTGTGCCACAGAACTGTATAAGGATAGTTGAGGCATACCTTTATTTTGGAAAGGTTCAAGCATGGAGTTTGATGAAGAAGCATCCGATCTATGGAAGAAAATCGGCTTTTCCTTTTTTGACGTTGCTGGAACAACGAAGGAAGCTGACGTAGGATCTTCTATGTCAGAAGTTGTCTCCATTGGAGTGAGAGCAGGCTGAACTTGCTGAGTGTCAGCTTGGCTTGACGATGTGTCGTCTTCTGGCTCTGAATCCGAGTCCGTGTCTTGCATGATAGACACGAAAGAGACAACAAATTTGCCCCCAGATTTACCGGATGGTTTGTTTTCTTCCGGTGATTGTTGAGGAGCTTTGCCTTTATCTTTCTGGAGATTTTCGACAAAGGATGCTGTGTGCTTCTTCTCTTCTCCTTCATACATCTGTGAGTCTGCGAAGTGGACTTCTTTACCTTTGAAGGGTTTTCTGTCTGCAAAGACTCGATGTATCATGCCGTCGTCGCCAACAAACTTGATGCATTGATGTAGAGTTGAAGGGACAACACCATTCTCGTGGATCCAGGGGCGTCCGAGAAGGATGTTGTAGCATGAAGGGGTTTTTATTGCATACACTGTGACCTCAGAGATAAGATCACTGATCTGCAATTTGAACCTGATTTTGCCGATAGGCCTTTGAGTACTCCCATCGTATCCAAAGATAGATACAGATGTATGGCTCAGCTTGCTGGGTGGGATGCCCAACTCTTCAAGAGCCGATGTGGAGATGAGGTTGAGTGCAGAACCTGGGTCGGTCTGAACTCTGTGCATAGGCATTTCCTTGATATACCCTGTGAAGTACAAGGGTCGGTTATGCCTGGTTTCGCCAAGTAGGAGGTCGTCCTTTGTGAAGGCGATGGTTGCACTGGTTGCTTTTTTAACCGAGAGGCATTCAATGCATGATCCATCAGTTTTCTTCTTTTCTCCCTTTGAGGAGGCTTCTGAGTTTTTGACCCGGTAATCCATTTCAATTTGAAGGACTTGCGGGGCATGTTTGTCGACATCCTCATTCAGCTTTTGCAATTCCGAGATGAGATTATCACGAGTGTGCGGAGACATTCGCAACAAATCTAGGATGTGCAGACGTGCAGGTATGTGCTTGAAGTGTTCAATCAAGTCATACTTGAAAGCCTCCTTAGGGCCTGCATGTTCATCATTGTTGCCACTAGGGGCGCTTACAACATCTTTTCCCGAAGGATTTACATATGTAAAGGAAGATTGGTTGTAATTTTTGTGGTAGTCCCGGCCAGAGCGGGTGCCTCTACCAACTTCGAGAGCTTCTTGAGAAGGGTCTCCGTTTGGAAGATTGTCTTCAGGATCAGGAGGCTGTCGTTTTTCATTTGCTGAGGATAAATCAGCAGCAGAGTTGCCATCCTCAGTGATTGTGTTGCATGGAGCATTTTCCGGGAACAAGTCCTGAACAGCATCCAGCAATCTTTCTTCTTCGTTGACTAATTTATCGTCCCAAGCATCAATAGGTGGGAATTGTTCAGTCAGGAAGGGTGTGAACTTCGAAGTCACAGTCTCAGGAGAAGAAACCTGAGAGGGTGTCATCTCAGTGAAAGTCACGTGAGACGAGGTGGCTTCAGAAGATATATTGCTAGGCGTCGCCGGAGTGTAAGTGCTCTCATCAGACGATGCTTCGGAAGAGCTATAATCTCGAATTATCACATTACAGGAAGCTCTGACGGGAGACGTTGCCTGATCGGAGTCAGACTCATCCTCGGATGTAAGAGGATCGTCTATCCAGCAATTTTCTCCATTTTCAGGAGTTAAGGGAGGATGTACCTGGTGGTCTTCAGGTACTTCAGGCTCTGGATTGCGAGGAGGCTCGTTGACGCGTTCTTGCTCTTGTTCTAGAGCGAGTCGCTGCAAGATCCTTGCATATTCTTCAAGATCAGGCATGGGAGCCGGATCTTCTTCTTCATCAACTCTTTGTGGCTCAACATGGTTGATTCCCACTGGAGTAATGAGAGGTGCTGAGTCAGCTGCATTTTCTTGTACAGCCTCTTGGTCTTCTTCATCATCAGACCAGGATCCTTGTGGCTGTAGGGGGTTATACCAGATTACTGGCATAAGATGAGACTCAGGAACCCATTCTTCATCGGAGAGATATTCTCCTATTTCAAGGGACTCTTCCCACTCATCTGTGTAGTTGGATTCGAATCCATCATCGGTGTCGCTGGACTCGTATCCATCAATGGAGAATCCAACTACCGAATTACAAGAGTATGATGCCTCCTGCATGGCTTCTTTGAATTGAGGTGGCATGAAATCACTGAGAGTGAATTTCCTTACCGCCTTTGAAGTCTCTGGAAGGGATGTTTTTGTTACCTCCAGTGAAGCGGTAGAGGAAGCCTCTGCCTTTTCTTTGACCTCTAGTTTTGGCTGGGTCTTCTCTTGCCGTTTGAGCTTGAGGAGATGTTTCCTAGCCTGCCTTCGCTGTTGAGCTGTAGGCTTTATTTTCACGACCTCCTAATTTTCATCTTCCAGGAGATCGGGATGTACCCATATCGGTTGTCCGTCTGGTGTCGGGTAAGGAACCAGTTCCTCGGACGCTTGGATTGAGTTTATCACCTTGAAGGAAGTAATGATCTTTTTCTTTGGTGATTTTGATGTTTGTCCACATGTCACCATGTTGACGGAGGCAGACCCATAGTTTTTGTCAAAGGTGATGACTCCGTTTTTCCACATCTCGTTTATTTTCTCCCTCACAACGAAGCATTGATTGAGAGGATGCGAGATCATCTGGTGGTATGGACAGTACCGAGGATCGTTGGTTTTGCCAACATCACCCGGTCTTTTTAGTTCAGGCAAGGTGAGCTTGCTGTTTACCGCAAGAGCCCCGAAGATTTTATCAACGTCTTCATCAAACGGGTATTTCTTCTCTACTCGTTCTTTGAAGGCATCTGAGAGTTCAGGCCTCTTACCAGCAGCTTTGTTTTCAGCTTTCTTTGGTGGCTGAGGAGCTGACTTAGTCTACACATTGAGGACCTCTTTTTTTTTTGGTTTAGAGGTTGCAATGGCGGTTGGCTCTTTTCCTGATGATTTCTGACTGTTGAGGTCTTTAATCACCGTTTCAGCTTCCATGGAAGCTTCTAGGAGTTCTCCCTGGTTTTTTGATTTATTGCCGATGATCATGGAGCGGATTCTGGCTCTCATGTTGTTTCGGCAGATGTCGACTAGCGACGCTTGAGGCAATACATCAGAGCATTTGTATGCCATTGCTTTCCACTTGTGAATGAAGTCATATGTTGATTCAATCTCCCCCTGTTTTAGGCTGCACAGCTGAGCCATAGCAGCGGGATGATCTTCACCTTTGAAGTGAGTCAGGAAGCGTGTCTCTAGCATGGCCCAGTTTTGGATTGAGTCCTCCGGCAGAGTGGAGTACCAATCGAAGGCCATACCTTTTAGGGTACTTGCAAAGAGGCGGATCTTGAGTGCATCTTGATCCGCGATAGCTCCCGTCAGGATCTTGAAGTGGATGACGTGCTGTCTGGCTGATCCTTTCCCCGTATATGTTTAGAGAGTAGGATGCTTGAATTTGGTGGGGAACGGGACCGAGTCCATCCATAAGGGATATGGTGGCTTGATCCCATGCTCCTTGAGTATATCCTCTTCTTTTGCTTTGGCGAGGATACTGTCTACGTCCTTTTTGGTAAAGGCGCGTGACTCATTTTCTTCTCTATTTACCTCGTCGTCTTGATGATTCGGAGGAGGTTCATTGTTCGCCTGATTTTGGAAGGCGAGGAGAAGGTTTTCCATCAGAGTTTCAATCCTCTGCTGGCCCTGTTCCAACTGCTGGATGCGGGTGATCGCATCTTCTGGAGGTGGATTGCGGGGTGGTGGCTCAGAATTTGTAGCCAAGACATTCATCCTTCGTGATTCGAACGAAGAAACTGTCCTGGTGACTGAGTTGGGGCTCATTCTTTTTGAAGAAGAGCTTGAGGAAGGATCACTCTGCTGTCTTTTGCTTGAAGGAGCAGGGGATTCTTTTGAATGTCTTCTTGTCCTTGAGACGCTGCGGGTCATTGGACGTCGGACATGGATTTTTGTTGCTGATTTTTGGCGCCTTCTGGTTTTTCCAACCATACGGACGGCAGCAACTTGGTTGGGTCTTTCTTTTTCGACCCATTTGGGAGAGACTTGAAGTGTAGGAGGCTGGGTCCTTTGCTTCTCTAGTCTCTTTTGCCGGTATGACGTGCGGCGGCGTATACGACGGCCAATTTGAGCTTCGGTCAGCTCTGGATGGGCTTTGACGATGAAGGATGTGCTCCCTCGGGCGCAGCAGCCGAGCCTGTCTTCTTTGTAGCTGGGCAAGGACAAGATGCGAACCCTGTCCTTCACATGTTGCAACGAAGCTTTGAATTTTTCGAGTTCGGCCCCTGTAGAGATGAAGGGTCGAACTGCGGGATTGTAGGCCTTAGCAGGTGCTTGTAGAGGCCTTGTGATGCATGACTTGATTTTGGGCTTGTAGGAACAAGTCGGCTCATGCTGGGATGACTTGGAAGTCAGGTTGGAGATGGGTCTCTCCTCTTTCATGTAGGCAAGAGGGTAGAACTGGTTCTCCTTGAGTGGGGCCAGGAATGCTGGCTTGGTACCTTCTCTGTTTTGGTGAAGGTCTTGGGGACCAAGTCTTGGGGTAGACCTGGTTGTTTGCAGGTCGAGGCTTCGTGGGGGTGCCACGGGCTTCAGGCCTGCTGGTGCTCGCCTTTGGTGTCACGGTAGTGACACGTTGAGAGGCGAGTTTCTGCTTCTTGGAGGGAGCAGTTTGTTCTTCGGGAAGTGGGAATGGTCCCAGCGTCCCAAAGACGATAGTCCGGGGAGTCGAGGTCGACCCGGAGTTCAGAGAGTTGCCGAGGGAGTTGACGCTTCGGCAGCTGATGGGGCGCTTGTAAGTGCGCGAGGTTTGCTTCTGTTGAAGCATGAGTTGGTGCTTGTTTTCATCGAAAGTAATGGTTAGCGATGCTGCCATTGTTAGTTTTTTTCAAAAATTTCTGAAACAAGACTACATCAATTAGTAATCACAAGAATATAATGATCATAAATGGGAAGTTCTA
Source organism: Litsea cubeba (assembly GCA_012931725.1). Classification (NCBI taxonomy): domain Eukaryota; kingdom Viridiplantae; phylum Streptophyta; class Magnoliopsida; order Laurales; family Lauraceae; genus Litsea; species Litsea cubeba. The sequence goes on from CM022947.1 coordinate 76,371,315, forward strand.
TGGTTTCGTCTTTTCAAATTGCTCGAGGGGGATGACCCAAACAATATGAGGAAGGCAAAATGCCATAGAGGGTACAATTGTTCTGATCGCAGGTATGGTAAGCCCAGAATGAGCGTCCCAGTGACTGCTAGAAGCAATTGTGAACTTAAATTCGACTTATCGAGAAGCAAAGCTTGCTCGAGATAAGAAGAACATAAAGTTTGGAGTTACAGATGTGCCGGTCGCAATACAGTAGACCCTGAAAGGGCGTACTAGTACCGCTAGACACAAATGTTTTGAGACCGCATCCATGAGATGAGATTTTCTGTTTCGAAAGGGCAAGATTGGATTCATTAAAAAGAGCAGATGGTATTCCGATCTAAACACGGGCTCAGCGATTTCCGCGAGCGCCAGTGCTCAGAAAGAAATGAACCATAATTTCTCGGATCTGAATCTAAAGATGACGAGTTTTTTTTTTTGAAAAGTCAATATCGGGTTCATCAAAGAGAGCAAAAGGCACTCCAATCTGAACACGGGCTCAGCGATTTCCGCGAGCGCCAGTGCTCAGAAAGGAGAAGACCAAGATTTCTCCAATCTAAACCCAAAATGACGGAAGTTTTTTTTTTTGAAGATTTTGAAGATTTTTTTTAAAAAAAAAAACTTTTTTTTATTTTTTATTTTTATTTTTAAGATTTTTTTTTGAAAAAATTTTTATTTTTTATTTTTATTTTAAAATTTTTATTTTTTTTAAATTTTTTTTTATTTTTTTATTTTTAATTTATTTAAAAGACGAGAGAGTACACATAGGCCTCCTAACCCGGTCTTATGAAATCTTGATTGATAGAATTGCCCCCAGGTAAGGGTAGGATTACTTAATGAACCCGTTTGGAGGACCCTTGCCTAGAACAGTCAAGCTGTCTCCACACTCTGGACAAGGCTTTCCTTTGAATCAACCATGATCAAAGAACACAGTTGGTTTAACCTTAGTGGTCTTTCTCTTTTTTTTTTTGTTTTTTATATATATATATTTTTTATTTTTAATGAAACTCATCGAAGAGAAACGATGGCCCAAAACCTTAGTCGAACAGGCTCAACATTTCTGCAAGCGCGATGAACGATAGGAACGGATCAAGGTTTCTCAATTTTGAATCCAAATTGAGAAATCTAAATTTTTATATATATATATATTTTTTTTTTTTTAGATTTTTAATGAACTCATCGAAGAGAAACAATGGCCCAACCCCCGATCCGAACACGGTCTCAGCGATTTCCGTGAGCGCCAGTGCCCAGAAGGGAGAGGATCAAAGTTTCTCAATTTTGAATCCAAACTGAAAAATCTGATTTTTTTTGTTTTTTTTTGTATTTTTTGAAAAGAGAAAGAGTGGAAATAAATTCAAAGAATTAAAAATTCCCAAACAAAAAATCTCATCTCATTTTTTTTTTGCGGAATCCAACATAGGCCACCAATTATAAAGTAACCAAGGAATCGAGAAAAGAAATATAAGCATAAAGCAAAATATATGATATGCAAATATTTCATTTCTAGCATCGTGTTCTCAAATAAACGAGTCCCACCGGGTGTAGCCAGCTTGATGGACCGCGCTCCAATGCTCGGTTCCTACCGAGGTCGGCAGACGTGGGAGTCCGTTGGGTCCGACCCTTTCGTAACCAGGGGGCAAGGGCGTGCATCAACATTTTTTTTTTTGTGGGTGTGCCAGATTTTCTATTTTTACTTAGAATTGCAAGTGGTGATCCGGAGATCAACCTTCGTAAGTAAAAAGGAAATCAACTTCTTTCAAGTTTTCCATTGCACATATATTTAAGAAAAGAGACATTTTTCTTGGTTTGCCGTAAAAGGCGATTTTTTTGGCATTTATAGCCGATTTTTGGCGTTTATAGCCAATTTTGGCGTTTATAGCTGATTTACAATCCTTATCAATAATGAAAGACAAGAGTTGTGATTTTTCTCTCTTTTGAAAAAACACAAACTACAATGAAAAGCAAGAAAAGGAGGATCTAACTTCTCAGGAGATTGTGGGGGACTCGTTTAGATTGACGGTCGCAAGCCATATGTGGGCTTCGCCATCATCCATGCAGATGAGAACAGAGGATGCTATTGATTTGCTTGGCTTGGCTATAACCTCAGGTTTTTAGAGGACAAAGACCAAAAGGAGGTCCTATGTCCAATAAAAAGCCGAGTAGACGGGCTGAAAAGCCACATCTAAGCCATTGGAGGTAGGAGGAGAAGGCAAGGACCTTGGGGGGGGGGGGGGTACCCCCCAAGGGACTTTTGTCACCTTGTTGTGTTGGCCGATGTAGAACTTCCGGAGAGTTTTCTCTCTTTTTTCCTTTCTCTGGATTTCTGTGCTTCTGTCTGTCTGTGTGTTTGTGCTTTTTTCTGATGATCTGTGATGATCATTTCTTCTTGAAGAGCTCTCCTATTTATAGGCTTTTAGGTGGCCATTTAGGAGGGTTTATGAGCTTTGATTGTCATAAAGCTACATAAAGGGAGGAGTTACAGAATTGAATTCTTTATTTTGTAACTCCTTTTTCTTGGCTTCTGATTGGCCGGAGGAGATTGAGGGCATTTAATCGCCTTTAATCGCCATGATGGGAGGAGTTTCATGGGTTAAATGCCATGAATCTCTTGACTTGTAACTCCCGAATGCTTGCTTCTGATTGGGCCGTCCAAAGAAATGGATTAATGACTGTAATAAAGTTAGTCAATTAATCGCATTAAGTGGTCGCCGAGCAGCTGAAGAGTCGTGGGCCGTGCCGCGTCTTTTGGGATTCTTCTGTCGATGATCATCGATGGATCTTCATGTAGATCGACATCAGATGACCATGTAATTTCAGGTGTTTGTTGCCAACAGCGGGTCGGTGCCATCTGTCCTGTCGATTTCTCGACCGGTCGGGTAGAAAGCACACTTTTTTTGGTAGACCGGGTGGCGATCAATATTGTTTTCGATACTCTTGATGATTGACCCGTGTTTTGGACCGATGTCAGAGGACTTGGTGTCTCAAAAGCATGAATTTTGAAAAGTACCAGAGGCTGGGCTCTTCGAATCGCGAAAAAACGGCGAAAACCGGGGTTTCCGGGGCCTTCCCGGCGACCCCGGGCTCCAAGGTCGCCGGCGACCCTGGGGTTTTTTTCCCCCCTTTGTGTCCCGTTTTGTGTCCGTTTTTGCTATTTTTCGATTCTTTTTCCTTCTGTATTTTTCCTTGACATTTTGACCATTTATTGGCCTGATTTTTTTTGTAGGAAATCTGATGAGAATCCTTGCATTTTATTTTGCAAAGTTTCCAATTTCCTGAGAAAGCCGAAGACTTTGTCGCGCAGAGCTGCTGAATTTCCGTCAGAAGCTGAGACTGGGTCAAACGATGTCGGAATGACCTGAAATTTGGTGTGAAGCCTCCTGAGCAATAAATAAGACCAACCTAGGCTTTTGTTTGAGTTTTGAAGCCGTTTGGGGTCCTATCACCAGTAGATTTGCTTTTGTCGCGATGAAGATGTCGCGGTTTGATGTACGGTCAACCGATGTCCGATTGACTTGAAATTTGACAGGGAACCTATTGGAGTCATTTTAAGATGATCCATAGGCTCTGTCTTGGAAACCATAGTCCCGGAGAGCTTTGCCGCCGAGAGGCCTGATTTGGCTTCCGAGGGTTGATGTAGGGTGAAACGTTGTCGGTTTGACTCGGAACTTGACGTGGAGCCTTTTGGAAGTATTTTGAGTAGGGCTGCACAGAACCGGACCGCAGACCGGACCGGACCACAAAACCGGACCGGACCGGACCGGATTTGCGGTCTTGGTGGTCCAAATCCGGTCCGGTCCGGACCGGACCGGACCGCATTTATTAAAATAATTTTTTTTTAATTTTTTTTTCATAATCTTTGAGCCCATGAGGCATGAGCCTAGCACCCATTTGTAAAACCCATCATTCATTCATTTGACATTTGCCTACTTTTTAGATGTGAGGTGAAAATGAAAAAAAAAAATGAAAAAATAAGAAAAGAAAAAAAAAAGGAAACCGGTCCGGACCACTTTAAGTGGTCCAACCGGACCGGTTTGGACCGTACCGGACCGGACCGGACCGCTTATAAGTGGTCCGGTCCGGTCCTTCATTTTGGGCCGGACCGGAAATCCGGTCGATCACCCCTAATTTTGAGACCGTCCATCGGCTCTGATCGAAGATTTGGTGTCTCCGATGCTTTTGCCGCCGAGAGCTCCTTTTCGGCTGTCGGAGAAGCGAAGTTAGGCCAAATGATTTTGAAATGACCCGAAACTTCTTGTGTACTCCTCTTTTGGCTGTCTTGAAGAATCTTGCAGTTTTTGTTTGATTCTGACAAGATTTGATTTTTGGAAGTAGCATTGCCTATTTATGGCAGGTTGCGACTTCATGTAGCTCTTTGGATCTTGAAGAGGCAAAGTGACATTTTTGGTGTCAACAACATCTGAACGACAAGAGCCGCGAGCGGAGTCACGCTGGGAGTTCCTGCCATAACCACATTGACAGGGGGTCAATGCCGAGATCTGAGGCGGGAGATCAGAAGGCACTGATTGACCACCTGGTCAATCAGGCCATCCAGAACACCCTGAAGGAGGCAGGGCTCGCTCAGAACCAGCTAGATGTCCCCGACTTCACCGGCCTCGACTCATCACCTTTCTCCAGAGAAATTATCGACTATCCCCTCCCAAAGAAGTTCAGCGTCCCGAGGTTCGTCCTCTACGACGGAACCTCGGACCCAGCAGCACACCTCCAGCATTTCACCCAGAAATTATCCGTCTGGGGTGACGTCGGGCACCTCAACTGTAGAGTCTTCTCCTCCAGCCTGGGGGACCTTCCCCTCAAATGGTTCTATGCACTCCCGGAAGGATCGATCACGAACTGGTCTCAGTTGCGGGACTCCTTCTTGGGGAAATTCCAGGCGCACAGAGTCATTCCAAAGACTGATAGCGACATCATGGCCCTCAGAATGAGGTGGAGTGAAAGCGTCACTCAATTCGCCAAAAGATTCTGGACGGTTTATAGTCAAATCGACAACTCCTCCGAAGATGTCGCGATCAAGTCCTTCCAACATACCCTCCTGCCAGGGTGCGAGCTCCGGAAAGAGCTCGTCCGAAACCCTGTCCTCTCCGTAACAGCCCTCATGGCAAGGGTGAACAAATACATCGAGCAAGAGGAGGACGAGGCGCGGGCTAACGAGAGTTTTGGCGTCTCCAAGAACCGGTCTCGGAACGAGAGCCGGTCTCGGCAGGAGGATAGACCGCGGCAGGAGGATTGGTCCCGGCAGGAGGATCGGACCTCCGGGAGGGAAAAAAGAACCTTCCGCAGAGAAGAGACGAGCCGAGACCACCACTCGGGTGGCCAGTCATCAGCCCCGATTCGCACTTCGGGAGGAGGCAAGAGATATAGACCATCCTATTCTTCGCGCGAGAGGGTCAATACGGTCTTCAAAGAACCGATTCACCAGATACTGGACAAGATCCAGGGGAAGCCGTACTTTAAATGGCCGCAGCCCATGAAGAGCGACCCCTCCACGAGGGATCAGACCAGGTTCTGCGCATACCACAAGCAGAGCGGGCATAACACTGGGGATTGCTACTCCCTCAAAGACCATCTCTAAAGGCTCGTCAAGAGCGGGCACCTGAAGGAATATTGCAAGGGAGCAGATGGCAGAAGCAATGAGCAACCTCGGCGCCGAGCCGAGGAGAGTCATGACAGCGACGGGTCGGAAAGAATCATAAGCGTCATTCACCTGGCTCCTGCTAAGCAAAACAGCAGCCAGGCCCGTGCCGAGGCCAGGAGGGCCTCCCATGGGAACTAGGTCATGGCAGCCGAGCTCGGACCAGTTTCCAAAAAAGCTCGGAAAGAGAGGCCAAAGATCTGGTTCTCAGACGAGGACCTGGAAGGAGTCCAGCTCCCTCACAATGACCCACCGATCATGACCCTGAAGCTGGGGAGCTGTAAGGTGCAGAGGATCCTCGTCGACCCCGGCAGTTCGTCCGAGATCCTCCACTTCGACTACTTTACTAAGATGGGGCTCACCGGAGAAGACCTCCAAGAAGCACGGACCCCCCTGATAGGGTTTAGCACGAAGCCCGTATATCCAAAGGGAAGAGTCTCCCCCAAAGTCCAAGTCGGAGGCGCGTCAGTAGTGGCTGACTTCCTCGTCGTAGATACGCCATCCCCTACAATGCCATTGTGGGGAGGAGTTGGCTGCATTAGATAGAGGCTGTCCCCTCCTCCTACCATCAGAAGCTTAAGTTCCCTTGGAAAGGGACGGCATGATCGAGGTGGTCACAGTCGACGGTGACCAGCAAATGGCCAAGCGTTGCATGATGGCCGTCATGTCCGGCGAGGAAGAGCCAAAGCAAGTACATATGGCAGAGCTGGAGGCCGAACTTGACAGAGTTGGCCGCGATCCAGAAGAAAGAGCATTGAAGATCTCACCGAGGTCAGGCTTGACCCTAGTGATCCCGAGAGGTACTTCCTGCTTGGGAGTCAGCTCACCGAGCTGGAGAGGTCCGAGCTGCTTAACTTCCTGCTGCAGAACAGAGAGGTTTTCGCTTGGACCCCGCAGGAAATGCCTGGCGTGGACCCCGAGGTCATGAGCCACAGGCTGAACGTGGACCCTCAAGTCAAGCCTGTGGTCCAAAAGGCAAGAAGATCCGGAGTCGAGCAATCTGCGGCCGTGGTCGAAGAAGTGGAGAAACTGCTAGAGGCAAACGCCATCAGGGAGGTCCAGTACCCGAAATGGCTGGCGAACACCGTGGTAGTAAAAAAGAAGACCGGAAAGTGGAGAGTCTGCGTCGACTTCACCGATCTTAACAAGGCATGCCCCAAAGACTGCTTTCCACTCCCGAAGATCGACCAGATGGTCGATGCCACAGCCGGTCATGAAAGGATGAGTTTTCTTGACGCTTACTGCGGCTATCACCAGATACCCATGTACGGACCAGATGAAGAGAAAATGGCATTCATCACTCCTAGGGGGACCTACTGCTACAAGGTGATGCCGTTCGGCTTGAAGAATGCAGGGGCGACCTACTAGAGGTTGGTCACCAAGATGTTCCGAGACCAGCTCGGCAAAACAGTCGAGGTATACATTGACGACATGGTCGTCAAGTCCATCCAATCTCACGACCATCTGACGGACCTCGGCCAGGTATTCAACGTTCTCCGGAGGTTCGGGTTAAAGCAGAACGCCTCCAAATGCGCCTTCGTAGTCGGCTCCGGCAAATTTTTAGGGAGCCTCGTCACGAGACGAGGTATTGAAGCGAACCCAGACCAAATATCCGCGATCCTGGGAATTCAGAGCCCGGCAACGACGAAGCAGGTCCAGCGGCTCACTGGCATGGCCGCCGCTCTCAACCGCTTCATCAGCAGGTCTTCCGACAAGTGCCGTCCTTTCTTTCAGCTGCTGAAGAAGAACCTGAGGTTCGAGTGGACCCCGGAGTGTGACTCGGCTCTCCAAGAGCTCAAAGCTTACCTGGCCTCACCTCCATTGCTGTCAACCCCGAAGAAAGACGAAGCGTTGTATTTGTACTTGGCGGTCTCCGATCATGCTGTGAGCTCAGTACTGGTCAGAGAAGATGAGGGGCAGCAGAAGCCCATTTATTATACGAGCAAGACCCTCCTCGACGCGGAAACCAGATACTTGCAAATGGAGAAGCTCGCACTAGCTCTCGTCAGCGCCTCTCGAAAGCTCTCACATTACTTCCAGGCCCACACGATAGTGGTGGTTACTGAGCACCAACTCAAATCTGTCTTCCGGAAGGCCGACATCTCCGGACAAGTTTCAAGATGGGCCGTGGAGCTGAGACAGTACGACATCCAGTACCAACCCAGGACAGCGATCAAAGCACAGATTTTGGCGGACTTCATCGTCGAGTTTACTACACTGAGTTCGACGCCGAGCCCACTCAACCCCGAACTGGGGGGTAGGGGGCATGACGACTTAATCTCGGGGATTGATTACGAGCAATCTCGGGATGCGTCTCGAGATTCAGCTTGGAAGGTCTTCGTTGACGGGTCCTCTACCTCTAGGAGGCCCGGCGTCGGCGTAGTTCGCCAGTCTCCAGAAGGGCTAGTCATTGAGCAGGCCCTGACCCTTGACTTTCGAGCATCAAACAATGAGGCAGAATACGAAGCATTACTAGCAGGGCTGAATAGTGCCAAGATTCTCGGAGCTCAACAGCCGGTAGTCTTCAGTGACTCACAGTTGGTGACGAGCCAGCTCACTGGAGATTACCAGGCTCGCGACGATAGAATGGCGGCCTATCTGACCCTCGCCAAGAAGCTCCTCTCTCAATTCACGGAAGCAGAAGTCAGACAAATTGGCAGAGATTCTAACTCACACGCTGACGCGTTCGCCAACCTAGCTTCCGCCGTCGAAGCTGGAAAAAAGAGGACTGTGGAAGTAGGCTCGCTGACATCGCCAAGTATAGAGCTCCGCCCCCCACGGCAGATCTTGTGCATCGATCTCGGGCCCAGTTGGATGGATCCCATCATCGCATACCTCAAGGACGACCAACTCCCCGAGGACAGGGCTCAAGCTCACAAAATCAGGCTCAGGGCAGCCCGGTTCTGGCTCTCTCCAGAAGGAAAACTGTACAGAAAATCCTTCACAGGTCTTTATCTCCAGTGCGTCCACCAGAGCCGAGTTGAAGACTTCCTCTACGAAATACATGAAGGCATCTGCGGAAGTCACATCGAAGGAAGGTCACTAGCTTACCGGGCTATAAGCCAAGGATACTGGTGGCCATACATGCAGAAGGACGCACAGATGTACGCTATGAAATGCGAGAAGTGCCAGAAGTTCTCGCACAACCTCCATCAACCTGCACAGGATTTGAGCCCACTCTCCAGCCCGTGGCCCTTTGCCCAGTGGGGCCTGGACATCATGGGACCTCTCCATCGAGCTCCAGGGAATAAGAGGTGGCTGATAGTGGCCACCGACTATTTCACCAAATGGATAGAGGCAGAAGCATTGTGTTCCATCACTGAGCGAGACTCCAAAAACTTTGAATGGAAGAACATCATCACGAGATTCGACATCCCTCGAATCTTAGTCTCGGACAACGGGACCCAATTCGACTCCAGCCTATTCAAAAAGTTCTGCAAGGAGCTCGGCATCAGGAACCATTACTCGACTCTGGCCTATCCCCAGAGTAACGGCCAAGCCGAGATCTCCAACAAAGTGGTCCTTGATGGACTCAAAAAGAGACTCGACGGGGCCAAAGGAAGGTGGGCGGAAGAGCTGCCCAGTGTCCTGTGGGCGTACAGGACTACCCCGAGACGTTCTACTTCGGAGACTCCTTTCTCCTTGGCATATGGAATGGAAGCAGTAATCCCGCTTGAGATCGGCCTTCCAACGCTCAGATCCAAACTTTTTGACCAGAGTCAGAACGAAAAGAACCTAACCCTGGGATTGGATCTGGCCGAAGAGCGCAGAGAAGCGTCTATCCGTTTAGCAGCCTATCAGCAACGGTTTGCAAGAGATTACAATCAGAGAGTTCGGGAAAAGAAGTTCTCCGTTGGAGAGCTGGTCCTGAAGAAGGCTCTGCCTGCGGACAAGGACCCGAACCAGGGCAAGTTGGCTCCAAACTGGCGCGGCCCATTCAAGGTAGTCTCGACTACAGGCCGGTCCGCGTATAAACTCGAGGATATGGATGGAAAGCTACTGCCACGGCCATGGAACACCTCGCACCTCAAAATATTTTACTTTTGAAATGTACTAAGTTTATGCAAATCAATGAAGAACATTTCCTTTCAGAAGTTTCTCTTGCTTTTCTAAGTCAAAGACCACGGCAATACCGCATTCCCCCAGCTCAGCAGCAGTGCGCGGGGTCATCCCGGCTTCGGAAATAAAATCGGCGAAAGAATGACTTCGCCCTCTCCAACCAGGGGAACTTCTCCATCCATGCGATAAGCGCATCTCAGCCCTCGTGCCAGATGACCAGCACGACCCCTGGTGACGAGACAGGGGGGACTTCTCCATTCGTGCGATAAGTGCATCTCGGCCCTCGTGCCAGATGACCAGCACGACCCCTGGTGACAAGCCAGAGGGAACTTCTCCATCCATACGATAAGCGCATCTCGGCCCTCGTGCCAGATGACTAGCACGACCCCTGGTGACGAGCCAGGGGGCATCGTCATTCGTGCGATAGGCGCATCTCGGCCCTCGTGCCAGATGACCAGCACGGCCCCTGGTGACGAGCCAGGGGGGACTTCTCCATTCGTGCGATAAGCGCATCCCGGCCCTCGTGCTAGATGACCAGCGCGGCCCCTGGCGACGAGCCAGGGGGACTTCTCCATTCGTGTGATACGCGCATATCGGCCCTCGCGCCAGATAGCCAGCACGGCCCCTGGTGACGAGCCAGAAAGATCACCGTACTCGCACACTTGGTCGCTCGGCAACTATCCTGAAACAGTCTAACCCCGGACTAAGACACCTCGGCACCTGCCGAGCTCATATACTTTCTACTGTTCGGAGACTCCACTCACTCGCCATCACGGCACTCAACTCCCTGGGGGCCCGACATCGCATTCTAAAAGCTTCATCTATTAAGCGCGGCTAATCGATCGCGGGTCTTCAAGGTGTGAGAGTTCGGTCATATAGCCGATGCGAAGCACTTACACACATTTAGATCAAACAAAAGCACGAGGAAAGGGGAACAAAGAGTAGACGCAAAGAAAGGATTTCATTTAAGGTGATAAAGTTCCTCTAAAACATTAAGGGCGCGACGCGCCAAAACAGAAAAATTTTTACATCAAAAGAGAGGAGAGCAGCGACGGATGGACTTCACGCAGCAGGAACGACGTCATCCGCGCCCGGAGTCGCGGCTATAGGAGGGGCTTCGGATGTAGAGGCCGCGGCCGGGGTCGCAGCTTCAGCAGGCGCCTCAGGTACTGTTGGAGGGGTCCCAGCTCCAGCTCGACAGTGGGGTCCCCCTCTGCTTCATCCACAGTGTCTGAGCGCGGATACTCATCCGGGCTCGTATATGCAGGATGATCGCGGGGGACGCCCATCTTGTCCAGGGCCGCCCTCCACCCCATCTCCCAAGACGAGATTCGTATATCATTGACCTGCGCCGCGTACTCGTCGCCCGCCACGTCAACGCCATCCTAAAAGGCAGCTTTGACCTCGGTCTAGAGGTTGAACTCTAATTCAGCCTTCTGCCTCTCTAGCTCCCAAATCTTCCTTTCCAGTTCGGCCTCCCTCCTCTTGACCAAATCAAGCGCCGATTTTACATTGTCGAGCTCGGCAAATAGGGATTGGTGCGTATCCTCATACTCCGCCACCTTCGCCTGAACCTCCTCCAAGGCCTTCTTGTGCTGTTCACAGATAGCCTGGCCTCTCTTCAGCTCGGCGTGGCATTTCTGGGCTCGCGACACCGAGACCTGGGCCATCTGCATGATCTGCAAGAAAATCAAGCCACCAATGAGCAAAAGCTATCGCTAAAAGGGAAGATGTTAAAGTAGGTTTAACTTACGCTCAGGCTCGCCTTCATCTGCGATGCCAGCAGGGAGATGTCGTCCATCTCGTCATATTTCTCCATGTCCCGCGGCAAGGCGCAGGCGCTCCCCAAGCAGGCAATCACAAGCGGCCCCCCCCCCGAGATTCGATCGTCTACCGTCAACGGCCTCCCGGGCTGGAGCATGAAGCTCGGTCTCCAGGGGGCAGAAGGAGCCTGCGTAGCCAGGCCGGATGCCGAGGACTCCCCCGCCGAGCCTTCGACCCTGGCCTTTTTCCTGATCTGGTCATCCCATTGCGTGGCCGGGGTGGAGATGACGGCGGGAGTTCCGGTCCCGGTCGCGGCGAGCGGCGTAGGGGTCCGAGCAGGGGGAGCCGCAGTAGAAGACGAGGGTGCACTTGACGATGAGGGTGCGTTGGAGGAAGATGCAGCGCCCCGACCTCTACCACTAGGGTTGTAAACGAGTTGGTTCCGGTCCGGGACCAGGGTGGAACCGGAACCGGAACCGTTTTCTAAGAAGGGGAACCGGAATCGGAACCGGAACCGTTAAGAATAATGGGAACCAGAACCGGAACCGTTTGTGAGGCGGGTCTGGTTCCGGTTCCGGGTCTAGACTAATATCTGTATTTTTCTTTAAAAAATTATGCTTTTTTCACATGTCAATTGGATCACGTACCTACAAACACTAATGTGACATTTTGTCTATAAATAATAGACACTTTTAACCAAAAACTTAGAAATCACATCCAAACAGGCAATGAGATGTAGAAAAGTAGAAAACCCTAATGTAGAAAAGTAAAAAGGGTTCTGTTCTTACATAATAAAGTTACCTTATGTTAGTATATATTGGGTCGGGTCTCAGGTCCACGGGTCTGAGCCACTGTGGATCCAGAACCGGAACCGTTAAGGTATCGGTTCCAAAAAAAGGATCTAGAACCGGAACCATTTTCTTATCGGGACCAAAATAAGGACCCAGGCCCGGATCCTAACGGGTCGGAACCTTTGGGTAATCGGAGAATCGGGTACCCATTTACAACCCTATCTGCCACCCACAGGCAGGGCCTTAAGATTCCTCAGAACTGGTTTCGGACGGGTCCTGTCCATCGCCTCCTCTGAGTCGGTCTCTGACAGAACGATCCTTCCGATCGTCTCGGCGTTGTCCTCGGATCCCGAAGTGGACGTCTCCGAGTTGGATGCGGAACGATCCCCTGAGTCTGCCGCTGTCTGCTCCTCGTCCGCTCTGATCTCCCCCTCTACCTCCGCCGCGGCTTGCGTACGGTGAGCAAGATGCTTCTTGTCCTTATAGCTGCGGTATCTGGGCTCGTACCCCAGCACCTTCCACGCCGACCTGTCCTTGTGGCCGTGGTAGCTCTCTAAGGCCCGGATCCAAGACTTGTTCAGCTCCCAGCCGTCTCGACCTGCAGCCGCTCTCCTCTGACGAACACCTGCAGAGCAAACAAAGAACATAAGCCCAGCAATACGAAGGAACGCAAGAAGTGAAAAGGCGTGCTAAGGCTGTAATTACTTGGAGGAGTGCCGAAGTGACGGGGGATCTTGAAAGATCTTTCCGCGATGGGCTCGTCATCGCTGAACTCCCAGTTGCCCGTGACCATCAGACGGTCGTCCCCGGCATATTTATTGGAGTCCTCCAGGGCTTGCACAAATGGCCTCCGACCCGGCTTGATGCGGAGGTAGTACATATCCTTCCCGGATTTACAAATATCGTAGGCGTCCTCAATATCGTGGACGTCGAGACCAATGCCCAAAATTGTATTGAGCGCGTCCGTGCCCATTACAATCTTGAAACTGTTGGGCATCAGTTGGCAGGGGCAAAGGTTCCATGCCCTGAGACACTCCCTAAGTAGAGGGCGGAGGGGAAACCTAACCCCGCCCTCGATTACGGCCACTAAGGGGAACGGCATCCAGCCGTCGTAAAAGTCACCTAGGATATGGGCAACAGGAGGGGCCGCCATGACTTGGACCCCATCCGGTATGTTGTACTTAGCCCTGAGGTCGGCTAATCCCCTCTCAGACTCTATCCAGTGACTGAAAATGCCCGTCCCTCAAATGAAAAAGCTAGAAGAAGGGAAGAACGTGCTGGGAACGAAAGAAAATCCTAGACAGAGCCCTAGGAAGCAGAATGAAACGGGGATGAAGGAAGGAGACTTACGAAAAGGCCAAGAGCAGGAATGGACAGCAAAAACAGAACCCTAGCAGCACCTCCCTCCGGCGAAAAGTCTGGAAAACCTCTGCAACAGTCTCTCTCGTTCAGGGAAGCGAGAGCAGGGAAGGAAGGAGAAAGCTCTGGGAGCGAAAGCGAAAGCGAAGAAGAAGAGCTTTGGAAACGAAAGCAGAGCAGAGAGACAGAGTCCTTGGAAATAAAGATAAGGAAGAAAGAAGAAGGAGAAAGGGTGACCCCCTACTTATAGCCAAAAGTAGGGCGCCTAATCATGGCGCCTTTTCGAATTTTGAAGAAGGCGCGTCTTTTTGCTGCGCGCGCCGTCATGAAAAGACGGGCCGGCCAAGCTAAGGGAGACACGTGGAAGCGTCAGCCTACTTTACGTGTGCCATTTAATGCCTCGGACACCGAAGCGACAGCGGGCAGAGATAAGTACAAAGGGGCTGCGCGGCATTAAACGAGATTTCAAAGCGACAAGCCGTTTGGACTTCCTCCGGACCGGAACGCAAGGGCATCGCGGCATCTCGGCATTCTCTCTGCGAGTCCTCATGAGCTTCCAACCTCAAAGAGTCGGGATACTCTAAGAGCTCAAAGCTGGGGGGCAATTGTGTGGGGGTATTTTCACTAAGCCGAGATCAAAGCTAGTCCTGGTCTTAAGAGCTTAAAGAGCTTAATCTCGCCTCCACTCGGCCGAGGCGGGTCGCGGCTAAAAGGTCACGGCACTCGCCGAGATGAGCACCCCTGAGGTCAGGCGGTACGGGGCATTGTACGCTGACCTCGGCGCGGCAGATTAGACAGGCGCTGAAGGGACTGTCGACAGGTTGGAGGCGCGTACTATGGCGTGCCCTGTGATCCATCATTCCTGACGAAACGGCGTGTACAGAGCACGTGCGCCCCTAAAGCATGGCCTCGGGCCAGGCCTGATGGGACCTGGCCCAAAAGTCAAACCGCCGCCTGACCCGACAAGATTGGCATTTAATGAAGTATGGGTAGGTAAGGCGAGCATTTAATGCATTGTGGGCTGAGTGGACAGGGCCACTTGAGTGGCCAGGCCCATCTTGGACTCGCCCACGCAAGTCATCTCCATCTCCTATACATAGCATCTCCATCTCCATTCCAAGGTACGCAACCCATAATACACATACTGACTCTGCTATTTTCTCTCCATCTCCCTTATTTAGTCCCTGAACTAACTTAAGCATCGGATAGCCTTGCGCTGCTCACAGCCAGGGTCCTCTGACGTGTTTTCTTCTCTTCCTCTTCAAGTTTGACCGGAGCCACGATCATCTTCATCTAAACCACTCAAGACAGGGGCCCTAATCCCTGATCTAAAGCCCGTAATTTTGAGGCACTTACAGGTGTCCTAACATTTTCTTTCGATCACCTTTTAATTAATGAAATTATCATTGTTTATATTCCTTTCTAACATCTTTTATGTTGAGAAGTAAACACTAAAAGAATTAAATGAAATAATGGACTTGGTTAGTATGATTAAAAGTATCAGTGTAGTATCGTGTATCAATACAAGTGTCGTATCGGTCTAATACGGATACGTGGGGCTTGTACAACTGTCCGAGTATCATAGTTTTTTTCACCTAATTATATGAACAACGACCCATCTAAGTTTTCTATCAAATAATGTGGCATCAGATCTGGGTTTAGAAGTGTAATGGGACGTCAAATGTTTAGTTTTTCTTCCTTTTTTTGTATTCTTTCCAAACAATGCATTGCAAACTTATCTTTATCGTTGATTAGGGGTGTTGATCTAATAGATCCATATCATCTCTTTGTTGCAGACGGTTGTTTTTGCCATATCTTAATGAAACAAAGCCTCTTTGCTTTTGCAGGCAATAAAGTTGAGAAGCTCTGTGATCTGTGCAACATGACAGTAAATAAGAATGCCGCTTTCAGGGACAGCAGTGCACTGGCTCCTGGAGGCGTTCGAATTGGTTTGTGGATGCTTGTTTCCATTGGGTTTGTTTTGCAGTTTAATTTTAATGACACACATGGACCTACAGGCTACAACAGATCCCTAGTGGTTGAGTACGTTGGCAGAATAGATAGTAGTTGATTTTGCTTGCTTTTTCTGGGGGCATAGAAATATTCATATTCTAAAACTTTCTGGCTTCAAGTCAAAATTGCAAATATTTTTTTTTATTTGGACCGAAAAGGAAGAAAAGTATTTTTTCTAATGGGATTTTTACTTTGTGTGCCATCATCACATATTTTGATTAGTTGTGGGAACTAGGAAGATCCTTCGATCTCATTGGATTAGGTCTCCACTTTTTTTCACCATCATACTCATCTGTGGAAACAGTAAGCACCTGCCCAGCAAGATGCACAAACCATTTACAGTTTGATTTACATTTTAAGTGCACTGGTCTTTTTCTGAAAGATAATGTAAGTTCATCTTTTATTTGCATCATCATTTTGTTAGCAAATCCTCAAAAACTGCCATCTTTACAGCCACTTTTTCATATATGGGACCAACCTATGATCAGTTCAAACACGCTCCTACTCGTGTATTGGCAACTAGCGTGGATTTGATGCTAATCCAGACATCATTCCCCATTAAATCTGATCATAAAACAATTTCCTGATATACAGCCCTGTACTTTTAGGCCTCAAGAGGGGCCGTGATTGCAGCTATATTTCACCAACCCCTAGTTCATGCCAGATCTATCCACTGCCTACGCTTATTATCATGCTTCCACGGGACGCCAAAGGAAGAAGCCTGACTGCCCCAGCTCAAGTAATCAGACTCTTCTGTTTCAGTGGTTGGATGCCATTCTGCTGATGCAGGAAGAGACTGATAGTCTGCAAGTTCTCTGACTGGATTGAGGGAGGTTGGGGGGGACTTGAAAGTATTGTGCTAACCATATTATGCATGGTTTCCTTAATTGGACAACCAATGGAAGCCCAGGTACTAATTTTTTGGTTGGTACCATGACTTGAAACTGTAATGTCATGGTTGTGTGTAAGTGAGCACACTCCAACATTGCTACAGGTTCTCGTTGAAGTCCAAGTACGACTAACCTGTGGATTTCCAAATCTGTCCTTATATACCTCACTTTTTTGTGTAAAATCCATTATCCTGCCTTATCCATGACGTGTTCTTGCCGTATATGAGCATCATAGCTCCATACTCCCTTGTCAAACTACATTTCATATTTCCTTGCTCTTTGATGATCATGAAATGTGCGTTGAGTTGAATATGACTCTAAAAATCATCTTCTCAAATTTACCTATTTGTGACCTGTTCGATGGTCCTATGGGCTGTATATTGCAGGTACTTTTTCGAAAACAGTAACCAAGATTTCATTAAAAGAAGGAAGAATAGAACACATCAAAACTTAAAGAAAAGATGGAGTTGGAAGGTGTAAGAGAGAAGCACTAGCCACAACCCAATTACAAGATGACACCCACCCAAGGAATTAACTTATCCACCCCTTGCTTTGCTAGCACATCTGCCATAGATTTGTTAGATCTAATCTCATGACAGAAGGAGACATTGATGCGAACTGATAGCTCTCTATTTTATTGAAGAAGAATTGAAATTTCCATGGATTAGTCTTTTGGTTAGATGCCCACGCAATCGCATTTGAAGAATCAATTTCTAACACATTTTACCACTATATCTTCTTGAGAACAATCTAAGACCTTCCAAAATTGCTAGCGCCTCCGCTTCATTAGAGTCACACACTCCAACATGCTTGGAGAAAATAAGTTCGACATCACCCTTACTGTTGCGAAGCACTATAATCCCCACCAGGCCCGGCTTACCCCTTGAAGCACCATCCACAAGGAGGGGGGCTCCAAGGCATAGATCTTCTCTCAACATCCCATGCAAGCTCCCCAATTATAATGAATATCGTCAAAAATAAACTTGAAGAACTCCTTTCTAATCAATGCCCCATTTCGAAATTCTGAAAGCAATTTTAGAGATCAAATATTCTGATGAGGAAGAAGAGCTCCTGAATATCCTATCGTTCATTTCTTTCTAGAGGTCTGATTGAGAAGGATTTTGAGCAGATCACATAATTCCTTCCCCAGGCAGTGACCATCACTCTAAGCATCCAAAAGGAACATGGGAAGCTCTTGATCATGAATGACTTCAACAAGGGCCTGGTTAACAATAAGGACATCGAAAACCTTAAGGATGCTGTTGAGAAGTTTGCAGCTTCGTTTGAGATGCCTGGCTTCCAAATGTCGGGGATGAAGTAAAAGGATTAAAAGAAGCAAGTGATTATACCTATTCTTAGCTCTCTTGTACGGCCTAATTTTTTTTAACCACATGTTTTACTAATGTGATTTTTTGAACAAGTCCTTTCTCATTACGTAAATTAATGGGAACTCCGGGTCACATATTTTCAACTCCTTACGTGTTCTTCATAAGGAAATTATATTGTGGTTCTGATTTCTGATATTTCCAAACAACTTGGGAATGTGATAAGTTTCTAGTTTTTTTTTTTTTTTTTTTTTTTTTTTTTTTTTTTTGTAATTTTGCATGGGAGATTTAAAATGGAAGAAACAAGAATTATTTGAAGGAATACGGTCATCCTTGGCCCTGTTTGGCATTGTTTCTCGGGGAAAATTTTCCCACTCTCTCGAGATGGAAATCAACTAAATGCATTTGGTAGTTATTGGAGAAAAATGTGTGTTTCTTTTAAAAAGGTTCCATTCCTGCAATGGAAAATTCAAAACGATTAATAATTTTTTTTTGTTGAGAGACAATAACTCATGTTCGTTCGTTGGAAGTGAAGAGTAGGGTCTCGGCTCTTTTCCTAGTCCCTCTCTAGCTATCTCCATCTCTTGCCTCTCCCTCCCTCCCATGTCTTTGTCTGCTCTCTTTTCTCAAGTTCTCTCTCTAAAAATAAATAAATAAAAAAAAAAAAAAAAGCAAAGAAGAAGACACAATTAGTTCATGGTGGGCAAAGTAGGCCCAAGTTAGGTGGAGTCTTGTGTGACCATTGAGTGCTCCATTGGAGGTGAAATGTTGACCAACAAAGAAACGGTAAGAAGATAAAATACATGTGGCTCAGGTGCACATCTTGAGATGGATGTATGAAGTAACAACTAACAGCAAAAAGGAGAAAAATTAAAGATGAGCACATAAGATAAAAAGAACTATTGGCAGCTCTCGGAGAAAAGAAAATCAGGTATTGTCGTATAACATAGTTTAGACATGTTACAAGAACTTTCAGAAGAGGGAACATTAAAGGTTTAAAATGATATATTGAATTATGGAGAGAAGATAATGTCTTTAAATATGGATAAGTGGAAAGGTTGGATCATGAATCCAAGCAAGATTGGTTAAGATGTCAACGATGATGATGAAGATCATGATCAAACTGCACGAGAGTTTCAGCTTCCACTTTATTGGTTTATTTGATAGAGAAATTTTAGGAATATGAAAAATTCTAATATGAGGTGATCATCTCCTTAAGCCATTAGAAGTAAATCTATACTCTTGGGTTATCTTCTTCTTCTTTCCAATGTTAGGTATTGGATAGGGTTATAATAGATCTGCTCGCATTTCTTTCCCATCTCTTATGTCAGATTGGCGATAGGATTGTGATCGAGCGCCCCAGTTATCTCGGATTGGGTATTGGTTAGGATCTGTTGCATTTTCTTCAAATCCGGTACGGTGAAAGGCAAGTACTTAATCATAATTTGTAGATTTAATATTTGTGTTCCTCCTTGATTTGTGTGATGATGCATGTAGAAGCCCTTCGATGCTTTATAGCGATTTTTAATGTTTTAATGATATAAATCTGAGATTGGAGATCAACGCATGGATTTTCTTATTTTTAGCGTTACTGTCGACTAGACCTGTCACAGGTATTCAAACCGTGAGGCCTTGATATTCTATATTGGTTGTGGGGCCAGGTGGACCCCATTGATGATTGATCAAGATCGTAGATCCGGTAGTGGACCCGCGGGCGACCATAGGGATGGTGGACCCATGTGAGGTGGGCCCTGTTTGGTTCACCATCCAGCAACTAGAGAGGAGGCCTGACGGTATTAAAAATGGTTAATTTGGGTTATTTTCGTTTTTGGGACTGTAGGACCCATGTGGGCCATTAACTTTAGATCGGGTCCCTGTTAGGAATTTTGTGTATTGCAATTTGATGGATGCATATCATTTTAATCATCATTTGATTTCTCACACTTGCATTGATTTTAGAAATCTTGAAATCTTGATTTATACATGCATTGTTTTAAATCTTGTAAACCTTATGATTTATGCATGTTTTGGTTTTAAACATTGGACGCATTTTTAGTTTGAAAAAGATTTTACAAATCAAGCTAGCCAATGATTTAAAGTTTCAAATGATTTTTGGCTTTTTATGTTTCATGTTTTTAAGCCGCTTAGAATGATTTAAAACATGATTCCAAGCTTGATTTATTGGCCCAAAAAAATCCCCAAGGAAAAATACTTTAAAATATGCAAAATAAGCATTTTTTTGGGGGAAATGGTCCAGGGGACCCGGTCGACCCGCAGTGTGGCCGGTCGACCGAGCCCATGGACCCGGTCGACCGAGCCCACTGCGGGTCGACCGGGAAAGAGCCAACGGCTCTTTTTTTCAAACGGTCAGTTTTATGACCGTTGGAGGCCAGGTCGACCGGGGCTTTTATGGGGTCGACCGGGCACTCGCAGAACTCAACTTTTTGAGTATAAAAAGGGGTTCATTCCCATGAGAAAAGTGTTGAATATTTTGGAGCTTCCAAGCCTTCTTTGAGGTGTTTGGAGACAAGGAAAAAGGGGATGAACTAAGAGAGATCAAGGGGGTCATTAGTAAAGCTCAAGCTTGGATCATTAAGTTAAATCATCAAGTAAGCTTTACTTTTATTAATCATATGTTTTATGCTTTGACTAAATTATTGGTAAATGATTTTTAGCATATTAACTATGATGTGTTGAATCCACTCTTCTCTTAATCTTTGATTTTAGTTATTGGATTCTTCACCCTTGATTTCAAACCAAGTTTTGTTTTAAACTTTGTCAATCATGCTTAGCCAAAATCTTTGATTTCTTTATAGCATGATACATTAACTTGTTTGAAACTCTCTTTGTTGTTTTCAATCTATTTGAACTTTAGTTAAACTAATTTGTTTTGAAAACAACATTGAATGTGCATCACATGTTTAGACATAATTAATTTCATACAACTTGTGTCATCTTGATTTTCATAAATCATTTACAAGTTAGTATTTGTGTACATGTGATTTGCCTAACACTTCAATCAAATCTTTTTATGAGCATTAAACTTTTGATTTGCTTTAAGCATAAAATAGATTGAGCTTAATTTTAATCTTGATTGAAGTTTTCCACACACACAAATCATAAGCATTCATCTTTGCATTTCATTGTGTTGTGTGAGTTAGATTTTCACTTTCACATCCGCCTATTTAGAGGCAATTTATTAGAGCTTAAATTGTAATCTCATAAGAGTGTTTTGTGAAGACACTTTCTTTGAGAGTAATATTTACTTGTAAGGTTATTGCTTAGCCATTTAAAAGCATTGTGTAAGGGTTGTTGTTTAGCCTAGAAAAACATCATTGTAAGGTTATTGCTAAGCCTTGGAAAGCATACATTGTAGAGGTTATTGCTAAGCCTTGGAAAGCATCTTGTAAGAGGTTATTGCTTAGCCTATTGGAAAAGCATATTAGTGGAAATCCGGTGGGGTGTTGGATACACAAGCCGGTAGTGGATGTAGGCATTGAGGCCGAACCACTATAAATGATGGTGTTATGGTGATTGCAATGTGGTGATTATTTATTTAAGCTTCCGCATATTGTTTGTTTAATCATCACAATGTGACTAGTTGTTTTAAAGAAATTAAAATTGGTCATAATTGGTCACTAAGTGTAGCTCACCCTATTCACCCCCCCCTCTAGGGTTAGGATCCCAAGGACTTTCAATTGGTATCAGAGCAAGGTTACTCCATTTAGGGCTTAAACACCCGGAGTTGATCCTCTCTATCTAGATCAAAACCCTAGTGTTGTTTTTCTATGAAAATCATTAGAATGGATTCCACTAGTTTAGACTTTGTAGATTCTTGTGTAGATTCCTCTAGACCCCTCCTTCTTCCATCTATTGGAGATTCTAACATTAAAATTAATGAATCTAAATCTAAATCAAAAGAAGAAGAATATGATGAAAATGAAGCTTATGAGGAATTGTACACATGGTCCTTAGAGCTTTCTAAGAGGAATAAAAGATTAAAAGAAGAATCTAAAAGGCTAAACCAAGAATTAGTCTCTTCTAAAAATGAACTTAAAGAAAAAGATGAATTAATAAATTGTGCAGAATCTAAGTTCATGATCTCTTTGCATAACCTATATAATGCTCAAGATGAACTAAAAGATTTAAAGATAGGTTATGACAATCTTAATAAGGAAAATTCTAAATTAAGAGATCAAAGGCAAGATAAAGACATTAACAATCTTGAATCCAAGTTAAGTATCTCTAAGGAAAATTTATCTAATGCTCAAATTGAACTAAATAAAACAAAGATAAATTGTGATGAGCTTAAGAAAGAAAATTTAAGTCTAAGAGATACTTTAAAAAGACAAGATGAGAACATTATCCATTTAAGATCCAAGTTGACAATTTCAATGGAAAACTTGTCAAATGCTCAAAATAATTTAAACACCTTAGAACTTGGATCTAATGTTGTTAATGAACTTGAAATGAAGTTAAAACTTGCCAATGAAGAGCTAATCAAATTTAAGGGAATTGAACTTGAACTAACAAAAGTTAAAAGTGAAAATTCAACCCTTAAAACCAAAGTCACTCAACTTGAAACATACAAACAAAAGTATGAGTGCAAATTTACCCAAAGTGAAGAAAGATTGAAAAAGTTATTTAAATTGGGTAAATCAAAAGGAGATAGGACGGGTCTTGGATTTGATAGGAATACCTCATATGACCCTAAATTCACCAACACTTTTGTGAAAGGTGAGTCCTCATTCTCTAGCACTCACACTTCTTTGCCCATGTCTAAATGTAATTATTGTGGCATTGAAGGACATTTTAGGTTTGAGTGCAAACAAAGAAGAAGCAATGTGTCTAAATCCATATTTGAACCAAAGAAAGGTAAATCAAATTCTATGATGGATAAGACACCAAAAACCAAGGAGAACTCCATGAAGCTTAAACAAGTAAAACCAATTAAAAAGGAGTCTCACAAAATAGATTCTAAAAAGATTAAACAAGTTAAATCAAGTTTAAAAGAATCTATAAATAAAAAGGTTCTCAACCTACCTCCCATATCTCAAATGAAAGAACTTTTGAATAAAGTTGCAAAGTTAAATTTAAAATTCAAAAGTCAATTAAAGGGAGGAGATAAGAAGAAAAGAAAAATGGTTCAAACCCCAAAGAAGCAAACTCACCAAAAGACTAATCACCAATCTAAGCTAAACTTAGTTAAATCTATATCTCATGGTGATAAGTCTAAGTTAATAATTTATCAAGTTAAATCTCCTAGAGTTGGTGAGAAGTTTAAGTTAGACCTCAAAGTTCATCCATCCCAAGACCTTAGGTGGATTCCCAAAGTTAGACAAATAGACAAACCTTAGGGCCTTGGACCTCATTGACCAACCTAACCTTAATAGTTAAATCTTTTTGTTGGTCATGATTGCATTTGCATTTTATGTTCTTTCTTAGTTACATTTTTTTTAAAATGCATTTGTTTCTTTATGATCATTTGATTTTGTCTTCATGTACTTCCCTAAGTCACATATCATGGTTTTCAAAATCATTTGATTGTATTTCTCACATGTTAGATTTGCTTTTTGCTCTCATATAGTTATATCTTTTGTAATGCATTTCTACATGATCAATTGTTTATGATTCCAAAAGCTTTCATAGCTAGATCTCTCATAATCAATTGATGTTGCAAATTCATTTGTTTGTATGACATAGTAAGATTATCTTGAAAAACAAATGATTTAAAAACAATTTAGTTTTTCCATAGATTTCTAAGTTATATTTTCATATGGAAAATTATTGTTTTGAAAAACCAACTTGTATGTGTTTTAAATAAGTTATATCTTTTAAAATGCAAGTTGAAAAAGTGTTATCTTCAAAATCATCCTCTTTATGCTCATTGTTGGATTTTGTGTATTGAAATGATTTGAAGATTGTATGAATTGAAAATGTTTTTCAAGCTTTGTTAGTTATATTCATTGAAACATTTTCTTTTGAGTATATTTCCTTGTGCTAATAAATATATGTTTTAGAAGGAAATACTTGTTATATGCTATTTGCAACTTTGCTCATTTAGTTTCATTCTTGATGTGCAAATATCATATAGTTTCTTGTATGGTTGCATTATTAGTTCCATTTGTAGAAACCATACTAGAACTCTAAAATCCATCCCTTATACTTACTAGTCAATTTTTTTTAATGGATGGTTATGATGTTGATTCATGTATATTTTTCTTATTGATGTCATTCTTATACATGTTTCAACTTCATAGTAGTGTTTAATCATATGAACCTCTTTGAAATCCATTCCTTGTATTTCATAGATTGTTTGATGGATTTCTTAGTTGTTGAATTCATATGATTTGACACTTTTGGAAATTGCATATTCTTATAAGTCATATATTTTCAAAATGCAATTTCTCATGTTCATCACTATGCTCAATAGTTATATCATTAAAGTGATGAATATTCATTTATGTTGCTTGATGGAATCTTGTGTTTGTCACATGCTTGCTCTCAAACATGTTCCATATTCAATTGGTAATCAAATGATATCATTTTCAATTAGTATAACTTCCAATTGATGTTATATATTTGTGATAAACCTTGTGCACATTGGATTAAATTTGATAGTAATATGTCTTTGTTCCATGTCACATTCCATTAGCTTCATAAATGGTCATGTTTGCCACCTCTCTTGCTTATTTGGTTAAATCTCGTGACCACCATGTTTATGTGTTAATAATCTTGGTTGGTTAATGATTGAGGTAGGCATCATGGTTTGAATTTCATTTCACTCATCTTACACTTGATAGTCATATTTTATGATTGAGTGAAATGATTTCAAAATTTACATAGCATATGATTTTCATAGTTATATTATTTGATGCTATGTTTAGTAAACCCCTATCATCATGGATAGCTCTAACTTGGATTAATCCTTCTAGTTACATTCCTTAAGTCCATTTTAGAGTGATTGAGCTAATAAGTCATACTCTTAAATCTCAATTGATATGGTTCTTATTTCAATTGGTATCCATGATAGATTAACCTTTTGACCTTGCTCTTCAACCTTCCTTAAGCTTATAGGTCAATTGGTTTCTCTCCAATTTGGTAATTTGATCATTGAGCCTTATAGTTAATCATTATCAATTGGTATCTAATCCTTCCCTTGAAGTTATCCCTCAATTGGTTAAACCATCTTCTTCTTGCATCTAATAGTTATATTCTTGTCAAAAGTATGACAAAAGAAGATTATGGATTGAGGGGGAGTAAACCTTCTAAGGAAGCATTAGAGATGATCAAATTCACCATTGCTATTCCCTTATAGCTTACTCACATGCATAATAGCCTGTTAAGTATTTCATTTTCGATTTCATTTGTTAACAGGTGCTACTAAAGGTATTTTCCTTGTTTCATGTGTGTAGGTACCCCTTTTCAATTGATAACTTTGCAATTTAATGGCAAAGGGGGAGAAAGGATTAAGGGGGAGAAAATGCTCTAGCTACCCAAAAAGGGAGAAAGATCAAAGGGGGAGAGAGCATTCAATGGCAAAGGGAGAGAAAGACCAAGGAGAGAGAGTGCTTGGTCTAAGGGGAGAGAAGATAAAAGAAAGAAAGCTTGGAGCTAAGGACAAGAAGAATGAAGATCAAAAGAGCTAAAGCCCAAGCTAAATGAAGGAGCATCCGAAGATTTCAAGCCGTGTCAAGCCAAGGAGCTGAAGACTTAGTGTGAGGTTTAGTGTTAAGTTAAGGTTTGCCATCAAATTGCAAAGGGGGAGATTGTTAGGAATTTTGTGTATTGCAATTTGATGGATGCATATCATTTTAATCATCATTTGATTTCTCACACTTGCATTGATTTTAGAAATCTTGAAATCTTGATTTATACATGCATTGTTTTAAATCTTGTAAACCTTATGATTTATGCATGTTTTGGTTTTAAACATTGGACGCATTTTTAGTTTGAAAAAGATTTTACAAATCAAGCTAGCCAATGATTTAAAGTTTCAAATGATTTTTGGCTTTTTATGTTTCATGTTTTTAAGCCGCTTAGAATGATTTAAAACATGATTCCAAGCTTGATTTATTGGCCCAAAAAATCCCCAAGGAAAAATACTTTAAAATATGCAAAATAAGCATTTTTTGGGGGAAATGGTCCAGGGGACCCGGTCGACCCGCAGTGTGGCCGGTCGACCGAGCCCATGGACCCGGTCGACCGAGCCCACTGCGGGTCGACCGGGAAAGAGCCAACGGCTCTTTTTTTTCAAACGGTCAGTTTTATGACCGTTGGAGGCCAGGTCGACCGGGGCTTTTATGGGGTCGACCGGGCACTCGCAGAACTCAACTTTTTGAGTATAAAAGGGGTTCATTCCCATTGAAAAAGTGTTGAATATTTTAGAGCTTCCAAGCCTTCTTTGAGGTGTTTGGAGACAAGGAAAAAGGGGATGAACTAAGAGAGATCAAGGGGGTCATTAGTAAAGCTCAAGCTTGGATCATTAAGTTAAATCATCAAGTAAGCTTTACTTTTATTAATCATATGTTTTATGCTTTGACTAAATTATTGGTAAATGATTTTTAGCATATTAACTATGATGTGTTGAATCCACTCTTCTCTTAATCTTTGATTTTAGTTATTGGATTCTTCACCCTTGATTTCAAACCAAGTTTTGTTTTAAACTTTGTCAATCATGCTTAGCCAAAATCTTTGATTTCTTTATAGCATGATACATTAACTTGTTTGAAACTCTCTTTGTTGTTTTCAATCTATTTGAACTTTAGTTAAACTAATTTGTTTTGAAAACAACATTGAATGTGCATCACATGTTTAGACATAATTAATTTCATACAACTTGTGTCATCTTGATTTTCATAAATCATTTACAAGTTAGTATTTGTGTACATGTGATTTGCCTAACACTTCAATCAAATCTTTTTATGAGCATTAAACTTTTGATTTGCTTTAAGCATAAAATAGATTGAGCTTAATTTTAATCTTGATTGAAGTTTTCCACACACACAAATCATAAGCATTCATCTTTGCATTTCATTGTGTTGTGTGAGTTAGATTTTCACTTTCACATCCGCCTATTTAGAGGCAATTTATTAGAGCTTAAATTGTAATCTCATAAGAGTGTTTTGTGAAGACACTTTCTTTGAGAGTAATATTTACTTGTAAGGTTATTGCTTAGCCATTTAAAAGCATTGTGTAAGGGTTGTTGTTTAGCCTAGAAAAACATCATTGTAAGGTTATTGCTAAGCCTTGGAAAGCATACATTGTAGAGGTTATTGCTAAGCCTTGGAAAGCATCTTGTAAGAGGTTATTGCTTAGCCTATTGGAAAAGCATATTAGTGGAAATCCGGTGGGGTGTTGGATACACAAGCCGGTAGTGGATGTAGGCATTGAGGCCGAACCACTATAAATGATGGTGTTATGGTGATTGCAATGTGGTGATTATTTATTTAAGCTTCCGCATATTGTTTGTTTAATCATCACATGTGACTAGTTGTTTTAAAGAATTAAAATTGGTCATAATTGGTCACTAAGTGTAGCTCACCCTATTCACCCCCCCTCTAGGGTTAGGATCCCAAGGACTTTCAGTCCCTACATCTTGAAGAGAGGGCTTGGGCGACCATAATGATGAGGGCTGATCTTGGACTCTTGATCAGTGGGACCACTATCCGAGTGGCCCAGTTTTCCTGTTGGTGTCGAGTTCCATTGCAGAACTCGGTTCTGTTTGCTGGAAGGAAGGGGATGACATGTACATAATTTGTGAGAAAGAGAGAGAAAGATGATGTAAAGGGATAAGGAGAGAGAATGATGTGGACATGTGGGGGATTAGACATGTCACAATAATTATTTTATTGAATATAAAACAAAAGATGTGTGGTACGGTTTTCAACTTGAACATGAGTTGAAATAATAAAAAAAAGGGTGCCGTGTTGAATAAGGATAGGATGGTTGACCTGGACTTGGTCTTTGGAAAAAGAGTCCAGGTCACATAAGTATTTGTTTTTGAAAAAAAAGGGCCCTAGTTGTTTTATAAACTCAATTTAAGTCCTTTTTCTTATTTTGAGTATGGAAAATATTTTAGATGGATACCTCGGGTTTTTTAAAATTATAAATTAAGATTGTTATTTCTGATTATTATTTGTAATTTAATATTAAATAATATATTTGGTTTTTAATGTGTTAAATTTATATTTTTGAACTCTATTATTTGAATCATTGGACCTGAATAAATACCGACTGGGCATGCAGTATCTTATTAACATGGGGTTTAGTGCTTCATATGACCTCGGGCAATGAATTTTATATGTGGGACAAATTGTATGTGGGTTTGTGGGACAAATAACAAGTTGACATTTGTCAAAACTAGTTAGACCAATTTTAACTATGGTTAGTTAGACCAATTTGTCCCACAAATTGTATGTGGGTTTGTGGGACAAATAACAAGTTGACACTTGTCAAAACTAGTTAAGACCAATTTTAACTATGGTCAACAGATAACAACTTGAAGAAGAAAATCCATCAAATTAATGAACCATCAAGCTTGGTCAAACCCCAACAATGTGAAATCCAGCTCCACGGCCATGTGGTAAAGGACCCATGGTGTGCAATTGATAACTAGGATCTCATCATGGCCCATAGCCAAGATAAGCCTCCTTGTTATGGTGGATTTGATTTAGTGGAGCAACGTTAAGACTAAGTTTTTTTGGTTGAGGGTAACATAAAATTTGAAGTAATCACCTCATGAGAAAACATGTACTTTAAATGTGTAGATTATCCACTCACTTTGGTTGGTGCAAATCTGGTGGAGATGAACGGCTGCGATGAAGGCTTCGCACCTCAACCCCAAGTCCTTAGATCACCCAAACTTACCTCTCTTCTTCTTCTTCTTCTCTCTCAACTCTGTGAGAGAGTGGGAATGCTTTGTGAATGCTTATATAGATTTGGTAGTTGATTAAATTAGAAACTTTGGGTTGGTGCAAATTAGTTTTCCTAATTGACTTAGGAGTCTAATCATAGTCATAAACACTAAACTTTCTAATTTTCTTCACTAAGATACTTAGGCTTTCCTAATGATGCAAAGGATCCATGTCCATGCATAAAACCCCCATGCGGTTCAGGTGGGCCCCACACATCCCGTCCGTTGGATTTGCAGTAAATAAAAGGTCTTTCCATAATCGACTAATGGAAAGTTGGCTGTTTGGGGTGGAATTGGTCTAATTAACTATAGTTAAAATTAGTCTAACTAACCATAGTTAAAATTGGTCTAACTAGTTTTGACAAGTGTCAACTTGTTATTTGTCCCACAAACCCACATACAATTTGTCCCACATATAAAATTCATTGAAATTTTTATATGTGGGACAAATTGGTCTAACTAACCATAGTTAAAATTGGTCTAACTAGTTTTTGACAAGTGTCGATCTTGTTATTTGTCCCACAAACCCACATGCAATTTGTCCCACATATAAAATTCGTTGTGACCTCGGGAAAATCCTAGTAGATTTGAGTTCAATCCATCTCTATTGGAAAATCCTTAATTGGGTCTATGCACCATTGATGGAGAAGGGATGCATTGATCTTTTATCTATTAGAGATTCATGTGGTTGTTGGAGACGAAACCTTATGTTTGACCTTAGGATTGGCTTGTGATTATTCTTTAACCTTCGCATGCACATATATGTTGGTTTAGGATATGTATTCCTTTAGATGCATACCCTATTGTGTTACGGACTATAAAGTGGCTTGACAAATTTTGTATAACGATTTGATTATGACATGGAATGTGGAATGGCCAGCACTTTACTTTGACTTAGGACTCTTGTGTCGGAGCATTATTATTCGGGTCTATTATGCATATATGTTTTCCTTTGTGCGGGTCATTTATGAACGACTGCAAATCGTATGTGGACGGTTGATCACCGATATGTCCGGATCACTTATAATCCGCTACGAATGTGAATAGGTTATCCTAATATTTGTTTATCGATTGGTTTATGACCACCGACGTTATGGACGGGCTTTCTCGATTATCTAGGGTTGACCACCCACAGTGGGGACACTTGTCTCCATGTGAATCTTATTGCTCCATTTGTTTTATTTGGATTTATGTCATACGTTCATTCGTGTTATATCTTTGCCTTTCCTTCTATATGATCACACTTGTCTATATTCTTCTCGTTATCATATTTAATTTCGAATTATAATTATGTACTTGCTATTTACTTTGTAATATTTTGTGCATAAGTACCGAGCCCTACTTTACCGAGGAACCGGAGGAGGATCAAACGTTTCAAACGTTTGAGCCAACTGACGAACCCGAGTGGGATGCCGGAGACGATTTCGGAGCCGTCTGAGCCTGCATTAAAGAGAACGTCATCTTAGTAATTCTTTAGATGAGCTTTCTTTTAATGATAATCATTCATTAGTAATTGTTTGATTTATTCTTCCACATTAATTATTAATGTCTATTTGATTTTTGTGTTGGATTTTATTTATGAACTTTGAATTTCAATTGAATAAAGCTTCCGTTGCATTTAATGAAATTTATTTTGACTCACCACAGGTTGAAATTTTATGTGGGTACACTTTTGGAAGCTTGTGTTGTATTAAACACATGAATTTGAATTTAAGATTTTAATTTTTATATTTTTCTCCAATTCTTATTTTGGGGACGTGACAGTAGCAAAAATTGCGTTATAAGATAGATAGAAGGGATTTTTATAAAGACAAGAATGGAGGAGAGAAAAAAAAAACAAAAAAAAAACTGAGGCATTAAATCATAGTACATTATGACTTTCCATTCCCACATTTTACATGCAGCCACTGTCACTTTGTTTCTTCCTGCTTGAAGAGAAAAAATCAATGCAAGGATGTACTTTTGGTTCTCACACATTTTCCGGCACATTGTGTACTTGAGTAATGAACATTACACAGCCAATTACAATTCAGTTTCAACTTTAAACTCCTGCATCATGATCACAAACACGCCACTCATACAAAAGCAAGGTCTTCTCTTTTTCTACAATTGAACTTGTTCATGGTTCTCTCTCTGTGTGTATACACGAATGTTATGCATGCATGTACTCTTTTTTTCTTTTTTTTTTCTAGTAAGTATTTTGTACCCTATAACAAAGGAAAAAAAAAAGAGAGTCTCCACTTGGATCTTTTTAGGTCTAAACCAAGATCATGGTGTTTGCATCCCCAAGGTTGGTTCTCTTCCTATACAAGGCAAGGTGCCTTCACTTTCTGTTGTTCTGTGGATTCCAACCCATGCCTACCAAAAGTCGCAAAACGGTCCCAATACTAGTGCTACAGCTCATTCAATTGTTAGACCTCAATTATTTCTGGAGATCTTGACTCTTGAGTTGAACTCACTCTACCCATCTGCACGAAAATATCAAACCAAAATGTCATTAGCATAATCCCAACATCTCAATATAACAGAAAGAGGTCTGTAAATATGACTCTAACCACATTCTGAACTGCCACATTCTGAACTGTGTTCTGCCAGACTTTGTCAAGCTCCTGAAAGATTACATGCATTGTTGGGCGCCATTTGCTTGAATCAGCGACGCATAAGACTGCAACATTTAAGATGGAGTAGAAGGCTGCTTCATTGAGGTTTCCATTCAGCCTTGGATCTCCAAAATGCGAAAGTGGGAGCTTTCCCGAGATGACATCTTTTGCCTAAGCAAACATTGAAAAAATTAGACTTCAATGGGTCACAGAAGAACACATTTTAAGGCATGGAATTCTCTACCAAAAAAAAAAAAAAAAGGCATGGATGTGCATGCACACCTCCTCTGTCAAATGGTTGCGAGCATCAAGATCCAACTCTGTGATACCCTTTCCTGATAGAATCTGGAGAGTGACAATTCCAAAGCTATAGACATCACTAGCGCAAGTGAGTTTAGAATTTCTAACATACTCAGGGTCCATGTAACCTGCGGTCCCTTTTACATCTGTGAAAACTTTACTGTCCTCCATTCCTAGCATTTTTGCCAATCCAAAATCTGAAAGCTTTGGCTCCAAGTTCTCTGTTAGCAGAATGTTCGTGAGCTGCATATAAACATGCATAGAAAAATTATTATTTGGTCAATGCCTTTGGAATATCTTATGATTTAAAAAATTTTACCCCTTGAATTCATATCCAAGTCGTGATATTGAATTACATTGTGAAATGAATCTTTGATTCTTTTTTCAGCATGGTATTTATTTATGTAACATCTCTGAGGTTTTTTTTTTTAGCCTTATTTCTCTGAGTGATTTATTATCTGGGTATATGAGGATGAATCAGAGTGCAAGCATCCAATCCCTCTAGATCTTGACTCTTTTATTAATATTTGTGAAGTTATCTTGTTTTAGCTTTTCTTGCCTTGATGTTTCTATGAATGATGCGACCTTCTGGGTAACTATGCAGGAATCGAAGTGCTAGCGCGCTGTCTCTCAAGATCTTGACTCTTTTATCCCATGAAAGAACACTGTCCTTCCCTGTGAGTAATAGTCATGTACTAAAGCCATTATGTTCTATCAGGAAAAAATGGTTATGAAGAATAATAACTAACAATGGAATGTCAATAAATTGAAAATGTAAGGACTTACTCAAGAGTTGTTGGGCTAGATTTCCGTATGGACAATACTCATAGACCAAGAACAGCTCTCCATCGTCCACACAAAAACCAAAGAGACAAACCAGGGTGGGATGCCTAATCTTTGAGAGACAATCAACTTCTCCTCTGAAAGACTCACTTATTCCACTCTTGTAGATGTGCTTTATTGCTACAACCTGCCTGCTTGGAAGGACACCTTTGTAGACCCGACCAATGCTTCCTGATCCCAATCTTACCTTGTTGCTAGAATCCATGGCGCTTATGATCTCTTCTCTTGAGAATCTATAGACCTGTACATGTAGTTCCTTCTTTGTAGATTCACACCAGGTTGATGCAAATAAGACATGTCAGTGCAATGCCTACCATATCAAGAAAGACTCAACTTCACTTTAACAGCAATACAATACTACTACAAGCTACCTTCTTGAGGTTTCTCAGGCTTCTTTTTCTTGTACAAATACTTAGCGAGCACGAGGACCAGCACCAATCCCATCACCGTAATCAGGATTGCTATTATAACTTTTGCCACAGACTCTATGAATCAATGAGCTTTAATTAATTTCCCTTTCTACTAAAATCACATTTATGTTCATGTTCTCATAATCAAGCCATCCTATAGAAAACAACAAGACATACAGAAACAAGGCCTTAAACCAACATGCTAAGAATGTATCAGCCACAACCTTCAAAGTCACTGGAAATAAATCGAAGAAAGGAAAAGTGGGGTGATTTGTGCCCCTACCACAGAAGTTAATGAGTATCCCACTGGACACAACTTCTCAGTGGTCATACATGGTGAATCATATTATGATCCTGCTTTATGTAATCAATTGGTTTCTCTTTGAACCACTTGAAATGATGTCCTCAAAGCCCACTACTCAGACAATTCAATCAATGTTTGTTACAAGTATATAAGTGCTCAGATCAAATGGTTAATAATAGCCTCCAAATGTGGTACTTCTGAAATATGACCCTTTGATCATGCTGTTTGAACTATGAAACAGAAACTCTGATTAGAAACTGTTAGTATTAGTTCATTTGCAGGATCATTAATGTTTGCATGTGGAGCTTCATAGTGTTTTTCTATAATAGAGATTTGAGCATCATCCAATCCATAGGAATTAACAAAAGATTTTGGTTCAACTTGAGCAACACTCAAAATGATCGAATCCTTTTCATGAAACAAGGAACTAGAATTAAATATAGGTAACTGCACTTACTGTTGAGTTTGATGTAGTTCAAGTCAGCTGTAGAAAGGAAACATGTTCAAGGAAATCAGTTTAAATTCTGCCCAATACAAAAAATAAGTAATTGGCTACGGCAAAATGAATTTCTCTTACCTTGTCTATCTAAAGCAGGCAAACACCCATAGAAGTCTTTCACCCATAAAGGATCATCCATCTTAGCTGCTGTGACCAAGATGACTAGTGCCAGGCCGCACATTGCCATGTCTTCATCGGTATCATCAAGGAGGAGCTGATTTATGAGTTGGTCCCTTGCAATCTTTATCACTTCAGTGCAATTTTGACAAGCCTGATCGAATGAAGGATGAGGGAACTGAGAGCAGCTGCCGACGAGCATGTTATATTCAGGAAGATAATTGGTTCTTAGATAAGATATGGTGAGATCCGAGCAGTTGTTGATTCCCTGGTGAAGATTTTCAAAACCGCAAGATTTGATGGATATGGAGCTGGTTTGAGGAACAGGCAATTTGCACTGTTGCCATTGGCTGCTGGGGAGAAAAATGCTATCCTTGTCGCGTGCTTGCCGAGCTAGAGCTTGAGAGAGTGTGTTGAGAACAGTTCGACAGCAGCGGTTCGACGGAATGCTATCCAACAGCTTGATTTCCTCGATGGGGTGTAGACATTCGCCTTCAGGTTCATATAGGAAGCTCAAACTGCAAGCTGGAGGTAGGAAGGATGGAGGATGATTAGATATCAGTGACTGAGTTGACTCAGATGAATCAGTGAGACATGATCAACACCTTTTATTTTGTCCTGTTCTTTTTTTTTTGGGGGCTAATTGGTGAATATGGGGATCAATCAGGACCATTTAATCAGTAAGCCAAATCATGGATGGGCTACATCACAAATTTTGTGTTAATGGGAAGTTCATGACTGTAGGATCAGTCAAATCACTTCTCAACAGGCTAAAATAATTTGAAGCAACCATCAAGAAGTATGAAGATGGGGGTGTTCAAGGGCCAAGTTAGGCTAGACTGAAGCTTGTGCAAACCTGGCCCGTTATCGGGCCTAATATCCAGGCTTGTATCCATTAAATAGGCTGAATGCCAGGCCCAGCCCAGTTGTAAATATATAAACCTCTTTTTTTTTTGTTAAATATGTTATGTTTAGATCAAGCCCCAAGGACATCGTGGTTTGAAATTGAAAAGGCAGCTGAAGTCAAGCGCCAATAAATGCATAGATAAGTGTTTATGTAGAGGTTTAGATTCATCACAGTGAGCACAAACAAAAGTTCCTTCTTTAAAAATAAATAAATACACCAACTCTGTTTGACTATCTCACACTACATACAGTAGGAAACCCAGAATTATCATTAGAAGGGGGGCTCAATTAAAAAAAATATATCATTATTTTTGTTGTATTTTTTTCACATTGAATATACAAAACTGCACAAAATTGGACTCCTTGGAAAGTTGGTTGAACAATCCATCCCACAGATCCAATTTTGCATCACTTAGATATATTTAAAAACTAAAGATGGACATTTTCTAGAACATGAAAGTAAATTCTCACGGTATCACAGTCTGGCTGGACCTAGAACACAATAGGTGCATCACATTTGGACTCAATGCCTCAATCAATAAGACACTTGTACGCCACTAATAATTGAACAAATAGTAGGATGTCATATATCTAGATTGAGAAAACAACAAGGCACTCACAATGCTCTTTTCAGGTCTGGGGCCTTCATTGAACAAATAGTAGGGTGTCATATATCTAGATTGAGAATCAACAAGGCACTCAGTGCATTTTTCAGGTCTGGCCGGCCAGGCCTGAGGACATGGGTCCGGCCATGACTACATACACTATGCTTTTATACAAACTATATGAACCTTCAAATTTTATATCCTTAATTTAAAAAGCAAACCAAAACTTGATTTAGCCTGACTCAACCCAAATCATGTGCAGTGGAAAATTTACAATTTGGCTCGAGCTTGCTTGAAATATGCACGGGTATCTTTTGGGTCATGTCTTGATTTGGGTTTATCCACATGCAATTCGACTTCGGTTGAGCCAATGACTGAGTTGCACCCCTTATTTCTTGTTTTTGCATATACCAATCAGAGAGAGAGAGAGAGAGACCTGAAAGGTCTTCTGGAGCTGCAAAGGTGGTGATGATTTTTATGAAGAAACAAGGGAAGAGTAAGAACTTAAGAAGGCTCCTTGCTCTCATCTTCGACTACTGATACAACAAAGAGTCGATGCATGGATGATTAGCCTTTAAAGCAGTAAGCAATGAATCATTGATGCATTGTAAGAAACGGAGGGTAAGGATTTACATTGGATATTCTACTCATCTTTTCTCATCTATAACAAACAAAGAAAGGAGTATTTAGAGAATGCTGGAGGGTCTTTTGTGTCGTTTCCTTGTAGCTTAGTATCAACCGACAGCTACTCTTTATCACACTATTAATAAGAGGAATTATTGTGTTTGTGCGGATCATTGTGGAGGCCACACCATAATGACCATAACCCGAAATTGGACTTGGTCCCTTGAGGCCATCGTTTTTCTCTTGATGAAAAGGAAACAAACAAAACCCTGAGGCCAAAAGTCAACCAATAGGATGGCTACTAGGGAATTCTTAAAACCAAACTTATCTAAGCTATGAAAACACTGGTTATAGTTTCCAAGCATAAGATTGAAGACAACCTTATTAAATTCCTATGAATATCCAAAAGAATAGACTTGAAAGACCAATCACCCTCTCCTTACATAGCCTTTACAACTTCTAGAGCATCCGACGCTAACTAGATGACATGATAACCTCGTTATCTTGCAAAAATCAATATATATACGATTGCCCTGATCCCTTTAGCATCTTTAGCGTAGCAAAGATATTCCCATTAAATACCAACGTGAAATCAAATGTGAAATTACCATACGTAAAAGGTAGCATCTGTTAAGAGGATATAGACTGATACTACATCATTTCTTTCTTCCGACTTGGGTTGGGGATTTAGGCTTTTCTCCTTGTCCTTGTTATCCGAATTAAGATCCTGAAACGTACTTAGCATGTTTTCAACATGCGCGATTATATCCCAGAGAGAAATGGTCTTGCTATACTCGTTTCTAGCTTTCCAGATGGTTCACCCATAGTTACCTAATTCGTAGTTTGAGTAATTCGCATTGGAGTTCGCAATTTGTAATTTGAGACTTAGCCCGATCATAGAATTCGATGCAGCGAGTTCATTTGATATGCTTCTCAATTCGGCTAATTAGAAGTTGGAGCTTGACAAGTTTAATGAACTAATACACGTGCCCATTTTGAAAGTCCCGTTGGATTTGGCTCAAAAGGTCCAATGGGCCTGATGAGTGGTTTTCTTTGGGGCCGACTTGGTTAAGGCAAACCCCTTATAGATACTCTCTTTTATAAGCAAGCAAGGGGGAACACAGAGAGAACTTGTAATTGGAGAGGCTGTGAGAGCAAATTGAAATATGTGGGGAGAGAGTAGGCTAAGTGTTAGAGAGTTTTGAATCCTTATAACGAGTTGCCCAATTCCTTCATAGTGAAATTGAGCGGAACGCTCATACCCCATGAACGTAGGTGAGTTTGCCAAACCATATAAATCTATGTGTTGTGATTGCTTGATTGATAGTGTGTGTTTGCCTTGAAATTCCCTCATAAGTCCATCACTAAAGGTCGTTGTCTAAAATCCAAATCACTCAAAGTAATTGTTACATTCATTTTTACCCTATAGGCGGAATTTCTTTTCTATCATACTTTGGGCCACAATCATATTGACTATATGCAAAACATAGTTAAGATAAAAAAAGCCAAAGTAAAATTTTATTCTTTACCGGTCATCAATCTTGTGGGGCCAACTCTAGTCGGAGTTAGGTATGGAGTAATGCTAATACATCAGGGTGCAATACTTTTAAGTGGCTTGTGTTTTTAGGTAAGCAACGCGATCGAACTAAGATTCAGCTTAGAGAATTATGTGAAATTAAGTTGCTAGTAATTCGCGAATCCTGAAAGTCCAAATTTTTGGGCTACTAGAATGGATTACTACTAGTTCTCAAATTAACAATCAATGCACAACGGAAATAACCAATCAGACGAACTAGCAATTAAATCTACCAAGCAATCACCACAAGAAGGCAGACACAAAATGTAGCATGGAAACCCTATCCAGGGAGAAAAACCACGAATAAGAAATCAAGAGTTCATGAACAGTTACAAGATGTACTCACTAGCTCCTGTACCTCAGTCTGTACCTCGACCTCAGGACTATAGTTATTCTTGCAAAGAATCCACTGACACGAAATCCACGTGCCCCGTTCTCCTTACTTGATCTCCTCGCACCTTGCAAGCATAAGATGAACAATCTTCTCCTTCGAAAAGTAGAAGCAGCAGCAACCTTCTAGAGCAGCCTTCAGAACGATCTCTCAATGGCTCTAGAGAATAAACTCTCAATGATATCTCTAACTCAGATTAATGAGAGTGGTGGTTATCCATAGGGTTGAGAGTAACACCCTATATATAGCCCCAATTTCGTGCCTAATACTTAGAACACAAGTAGGACTCAGACTGGGAAAACAGAGTCTTAAAAGGAAACAGTTTCGTGCAAAAAGGAGACTTTTTCAAAATCTGCGCACTGTTTGCTCGAGCGGACTCTTACTTCGCTCGAGTGGATGAGGCTCTGTCTCGCGTTCGCTCGAGCGAAGGTGAGAGCGCTCGAGCGGACTCCTTGCTGGATGAGATACAAAAATTCAGAACTCTTTTCTTCCAGCTTTCTTCTTCTAAACCATTCAGGCTCTTCTTCTTGGAGTCCTTCCCTCTTCTATCCTCGGAGTCCTTTTCTAAATAAAAAATATAATTCAAAGACTCCTAAAGTTTTGTCCAACATGAATTAGCCAATACAAAAATACCTAACAATCTCCCCCTTTGGCAATTCATGGACAAAACTTTTACAAAAGATCTACCCAAAAGAAAAACCCAAAATACATTGAATTTTCAGCACAAAAAAAAATTATCAGCTCCTGTAGATCTTTGCCTGTTGTCTCCCCCTAGCTTCAGTATTCTCCCCCTTTTTGTCCATAATTGACAAACAAGTATCTTTAAGCAGCTTCTGTCAATTTGGATTCTGCAGCTCCCCCTCAATGTTGACTCCCCCTCAGAAAGATCTTCGTATCAGCACTGGGGTGGAGGCTTGATCCTGTAGATCAGGGGTGATGAAGCTTTGGCACACACACTTGCATATTCAGACATTTCAGCAAAGTGCGTACCAACGCAGAAGTTAAGTCTTCTTTCTTGACCCAAACAGCTTTGGTCGCCTTTTGCAGCTCAGTCTTCTGTGTTTTCCATTGCATTTGATTTGGTGATCTTCGCAGCTTATTGCAATGAGGTCTAATGTGCCATTTAATTCCGCAATGATGACAAGTGAGAATTCTTTCAGGACGTGGCACATGTTTCTTCTTGGCAGCTGTATTTGTAATATGAACAGCAGGATTAGTAACAACTGAATTTGGAATAAAACAGTTTATACCTTTGGCTTTAGATATAGATGCCACGTCAGCGTAGCCAATGCCATGCATGTCTGTCTTTGCCTTTTGACTGCAGAGAATGTCATCAAGCTTTTTGGAGCCTGCATTCATCCTGTTTAGCGAAGCCTTGCTTGTTTCTAACTCAGAAAGAACTATCTTGAGTCTTCCTTGCAAGTCAGTATTTTCAGCTTTTAAAGACTTCATATCATGATCAAGCAAAACACATTTTTGGGCTTCAGCAGTCAATTTATCTGCCAATTTGTTATTTTCTTCCTCTAAGTGACTTACTTTTGTGAGAGCTTCTGACAATTCAACTTTCAAAGAAGTATTCTGCTCTTCAGATTCTTTCCAACTTGTAGCCACTTTTTCATTCATCGTTAGCATCTTTATGGGTTTTTCAAACAAAATCTGATATTCAGCTTGCCAATCATGTTCTATCTCTGACTCACTTATCTTATTATCAGTCTCATTATCAGACACTGGTGGAGTGGCAGAAACGGAAGTTGCCATGAATGCGATGAATTTTTCTTTGCGAGCGTCAGGCTTTTCAGACTCAGATTTGTTATCATCTTCCTCAAAAGTATCATCATCCCAAGTCAAATTAAAAGCGTTCTTTTTTTGGCTTTTTGTTAGCAAAGTTACTAGCAATGTGTCCATAACCATGACACTCAAAACATTGAATCCCTTTAGAAGATTTCTTCTTTATAAGATTTTTAGGGATTTTCAAATCACTTTTCTTCCACTTCATAAGCACCTGAAATTGCTTCATAAATTGAACAACAACTTGGGGATCTATTTCCTCAGAATCAGAATCAGAATCACTAGTAATTTTCTTGAATGATTCTTTCGAGGCTCTTAAAGCAATACCACTAGATTTTGATTTCACATTAGTCCTTAGGTTTGCTTCAAAAGTCTGAAGGTTGCCAACTAATTCCTCAGCTTTGAGAATATTCAAATTTTTATTCTCCTCAATAGCCACAACCTTTGCATCAAACCTTTCAGGAAGAGACCGCAAAATCTTTTTCACAATTCTATTTTCAGGAATTGGCTCTCCCAAAGTAAATGTATCATTCACTATTGCATTTAGCTTCGAATTGAAATCATCAAAAGCTTCATCTTCTTCCATCTTCATGGTTTCGAATGCTGTATACAATTTCTGAAGTTTCGACTGTTTAACAGTTTCAGTGCCTTCATGCACAGTCTGCAGAATATCCCATGCTTCTTTCGCAGTAGTGCAAGTAGAAATTCTACGAAACTCAGACATATTAACTCCATTATAAATAGCATTCAATGCTTTAGAGTTATAAGTGGCAGCCAACTATTCTTCCTTAGTCCACTTATCTTCAGGTTTGAAATCAGATACCCCATCAGCAGTAATAGTGGGCAAGGAATAGCCATTAACAACGGATTTCCAAACTTTCAGATCTATGGCTTTTAAGAAGGCAACCATCCTGACTTTCCAATAAGCATAATTGCTACCATCCAACAAAGGAGGCTTATTGGTTGAAGTGCCTTCGCGGTAGATATCCATTCTAGCAAATATGGATCAACACAATAGAATAGTGCAACCCGCTCTGATACCAATTGAAAGTCCAAATTTATGGGCTACTAGAATGGATTACTACTAGTTCTCAAATTAACAATCAATGCACAGCGGAAATAACCAATCAGACGAACTAGCAATTAAATCTACCAAGCAATCACCACAAGAAGGCAGACACAAAATATAGCGTGGAAACCCTATCCAGGGAGAAAAACCACGAATCAGAAATCAAGAGTTCATGAACAGTTACAAGATGTACTCACTAGCTCCTGTACCTCAGTCTGTACCTCGACCTCAGGACTATAGTTATTCTTGCAAAGAATCCACTGACACGAAATCCACGTGCCCCGTTCTCCTTACTTGATCTCCTCGCACCATGCAAGCACAAGATGAACAATCTTCTCCTTCGAAAAGTAGAAGTAGCAAACAACCTTCCAGAACAGCCTTCAGAACGATCTCTCAATGGCTCTAGAGAATAAACTCTCAATGATATCTCTAACTCAGATTAATGAGAGTGGTGGTTATCCATAGGGTTGAGAGTAACACCCTATATATAGCCCCAATTTCGTGCCTAATACTTAGAACACAAGTAGGACTCAGACTGGGAAAACAGAGTCTTAAAAGGAAACAGTTTCGTGCAAAAAGGAGACTTTCCCAAAATTCTGCGCACTGTTCGCTCGAGCGGACTCTTACTTCGCTCGAGCGGATGAGGCTCTGTCTCGCGTTCGCTCGAGCGCTCGAGCGGACTCCTTGCTGGATGAGATACGGAAATTCAGAATTCTTTTCTTCCAGCTTTCTTCTTCTAAACCATTTAGGCTTTTCTTCTTGGAGTCCTTCCCTCTTCTATCTTCGGAGTCCTTTTCTAAATAAAAAATATAATTCAAAGACTCCTAAAGTTTTGTCCAACATGAATTAGCTAATACACAAATACCTAACAAATCCAACTATAAATTATTCAAAATAAACTATTGCAGTTCGAAGGCCTCTTGAACGATCTATGTAACTATGGGTTCACCAAAGGACAAAGACCCATGCTTTAGAATGAGGGTCATTGAGTGGGAAAGATAATTGAAAAGGATCAAACCATCTGTTCCATCAATATTAATCAAACCATCAACTCGCAATGCTAGCTATGAGACAAAAATGCGAGATGAGATAAAAAAAAAACAAAAAAAGACTAAATAACTCTAGCATACCTACATTGAAAAAAAGGAGTGTGTTTGATTGTCTCAACCTCCTTTCCACAAAAGCTTTCATCCAAAAAGCAGAATCCTTTGAGGAAGAGGGAGTTAATACTGATCAAATATAAACACATTAGTAGTGATTATCATTTGGTTTTGAAAAGCTGGGATTTTTCAATGATCACCAACCTAGCAATGTCGTCCTTTTTTTTTGCTTCATATCTATTTTCAATTATAACCTCAGGATTCTCAACTATCCCTCAATTACATGTTTTTAATAGCCATTTCAGTTGGGTATGATCTTGTTTCAGGTAGAGGATAGGACTTTTGTAGACCCTATCTTTCATCCACAATTTAGAAGGCCTGGATTCCATGACAAAGTACTGATTAAAAGTAATGCGCATGTGGGGCCCATGCAATAGATAGTGAAAATTCACATATCAATACTTGAAAATAGACTACCTCTATTCGTCGAGAAATTCTCAGTCAAATATCTCTCTCTGAAAGAAAGCCCAGTGTCCCCATTTGTTTGCATGGAAATGGAATAGTTGGAGCTTACCGTCAAATGAACTCCAACAAAGAATAATTAAATATGTGAGAGCTGAAGGATATAAAATATAGATGCGATCTTGGCTTTTTTAGGTTTTCAATATTATATTTCTCCTCTTGATTCTTTCTAGTAAAATGGAGATTCTTTGATGGTCATTTCTTGGATATTAAGTTC
This sequence comes from Litsea cubeba, assembly GCA_012931725.1. NCBI lineage: Eukaryota > Viridiplantae > Streptophyta > Magnoliopsida > Laurales > Lauraceae > Litsea > Litsea cubeba. Next base: position 76,413,970 of record CM022947.1, read on the forward strand.
TATTTCTTCATTCTTAATTAGTGTAGAAAAAAGTCATAGACTTCCTAAGGATTCAGTTTCATAAAAAAAAAAAAAAACAGTCCTTAGCATTGATTGTTTCCAACATGTTTGATTGTAAAAAGATGAAAACCCTCTTGGATAAAACCTTAAATTAAACCAAGCACTAATCTCAATTAATTTAGCTAGTAATGAAGCTAGGGGGAGCATATCAAGCAAAGATAGTGCAAGATCTAGCTTATCAAGTAAAGACAGTGCAAGATCTACAATTTCTTTTGGGCTGAAAATTCAATGTATTTGGGTTTTTTTTTAGGTAGATCATTTGTATTGTCCTAGGGAGTTTTATTCATGAATTGCTGAAGGGGGAGATTGTTAAGAATTATTGTGTTGGCTAATTCATGGGTTGGACAAAACTTTGGGTCCATTAAGTTGTATTTTCTATTTTATTTTAGAATGGACTGTGGTTGTTTCGCCGGAAAAGCCGAAACGAAGAAAAAGAGGAAATTGGGGCGAAACACCAAGGACTAATAGATCGGATGGCTGATACGCTTTAGTTATCCTCGAGGTCCGATCGATCGGATCGATGGCGGAAAAGTCTCCTGATCTGAGAACAGAATTGTTTCCTTTTGATACTCTGTTTCCCACATTGAGTCCTACTTGTGCTCTATCTCTAAGGGACGAATTTGAGGCTATATATATAGGGGTTTTCTCTCAACCCTATGACACAAATCAAGCTATTCTCTCGTTGATCTGAGGAGAGAAAACCCTTAAGAGATTCTTCGATTTTGTAAAGCTATTGAAAGGTTGTGCTGAAGATCTGCTCTAGAAGGTTATTCTTATTTCTGCTTTATTGTAGAAGATAGTTCATCATGGCTGACACGGTGCAACAAGATCAAGTACGGAGAACCGTGCACGGCGGAGAAGTCATGGCAATATGAGAAGTTGTGCATGAACAACTCCAGTCCTTAGGTCGACATACTGACTGGGATAAAAAGCCGTGAGTATATCTTGTAACTAATCAATAATTTTTTGTTTCTGGATCTTGGCTTTTCTCTCTAGATAGGATTTCCGTGCTAAATATTGTGTCTGCCTTCTTGTGGTGTGTGATTGATATAATTTTGCTTGATCTATCTTATTTGGTTAACTACTTCTGCTGCATTGGTTTATTAGACTAGCACCCATTCTAGTAACTTGAGACTTTCAGCTGGATTTAACAATTTCCTTTTTTTCAAGTCATCGCTGCAAATTAATTAATTCAAATGAGGCCAAATCCGAAGAAAACTATATTGGTAAGTTTTGTCGGTCCATCAAAAAATCGTCCTTTGACTAAGGCTCAAGGTTTTTATTGAGATTTAATTTAATATTAATATTTGTGGTTATTTGTAGAAATTAAAAGATAAATGGTTGTTTATGGTTGTAAAAACACAAAACGCAAACCAGCGATTGGGAACTAAGCAGGTTTACGGACCCACTCCCATTGATACAAAAGCCATTGCGTTACCATACATTCCTATATGAAAGTTGAAACTTTAATCAATCTTGTCACCTGTTCATTGCCAATAGCTCTATCAAGTTCAAACCAACACGATAACGATTCCTTACTACAGTGGTAAGGAGCAGCAGTTCTCACCTAGCTGTCTAGATTTCGAATTTTGGATATGCCACTTCTTTCCACGTGAGTGATTTGTCTTCCGTGGGTGCGCGGGCTCTCTCTTGGATCCCAATCTCGTTGGCTGGGGTAAAAAAGAAAGAAATTTCAAACCAACAGAACACATATCTTTGAGAGAGATTGTCGCAAATCCTGATAGAACTCTACTTCATGTCGATTGTAAAGAATTAAGTTGGGTCTGAATGATAGTAACTAGTAAGTCTATCAAAATAGAAACTTTTGAGTTATTTCTTTTGGTGGCTGATTGGTTGGTGCAGTTTTTGTTTTGTGTGTCTGTGAATAAATTGTCTTTTCTTAACCCCAAAACCAAAACACTGCAATAACCGAAATACCTTCACAAATGAGTCTATGGTTTAATCTAAATCCAATTAAGAATCGCGTTGGACACGGTTCAGTGAGGCCCATCTAGCTGAACCTAACCCATTTACACTCAGTGTGATCCCAGCCATTAATTAATAATTTGGAAACTACCCTTGTTACCATTGTTAATAAACGGTTTGGATCACTCTGTAAGGTGGCCCCTGCTTGGTTTATGGGCTTTGTTATTTGATGGGCCTGACCCTTGAAATCTGGGTATTGGACATTTTAATTGTGTCCTGTTATGAGACTAGTGAAGACCATATCCCATGTGCCCATTTGTCCAAGTACAAGATATATAGTAGATATATAATTTAGATTTTATATATTCCTTATTTATATATGGGAATCAGTATTTGTTCATTGTACCACTTTAATATAATAACCGTTAAAAATATTCTTGTTACCAATTAGGGAAAACTTTAAGAAAGGCCTTAAGTTTCTGCCTTATTTAAAAAAAAGGACACAAGTTTCAAAACTTCTCAAATAAGTCTCTAAGTTTTTCACAAAGTTTTCAATTAAGGTTATCCGTCCACTTAAAGCTATTTTCTGACAACTTTTTCCCCAAAAGTTTTTTAAAATACCAAAATTACCCTTCATTGAAATAAAACTCTCATTCACTTCCTCTATTCTCCTCATTTTCTTTATTGGCGTTCTCACGGTGATCAAGGACAACCAGTGTTGTCACGCCGATCGGCTGCATGTAGTGGCTTTTGAAACCATGTCATGGCTTTAAATGAAGGATAATTTGGGTATTTTTAAAATATTGAGGGAAAAAATCGCCAGAAAATACCTTTAAATGGCCGGATGACCTTAATTGAAAACTTACTGAAAAACGTATGGACTAATTTGAAAGGTTTTTTAAACTTATGTCTTTTTTTGAAATAGGGCAAAAACTTATGGTCTTAACCAATTATTATCTAGAGCTTTAGGGATGTTTCTTTACTAGAGTTTTTTTATAAGAACTTGGTGTATTGGGACATTCATGACATAATATGATGGCTTGCCCCCTGGAATTAATTTGCACGTCCCATAATTCTTCCCTAGAGTTCCAAAATCCAAGCCACCTAAAAAGTCTCAAATGACTTTTAGAATTCCTTAAACTTCAATCCTTTTACTTTTTGGTGGAATTCTAGATGCTCAAGTACAAGGAAGGATTCAGGAATTCCACTATATCTGAGGATTTAGAAATTCACAGGAATCCTTTCACCTTAGTAAGATTGTACCATATGATACATGATGAAAGTTGCTATTAACAAAACAAATTCTCCACCTCCTTCATAGACACCTTTTTTTTTTTTTTTCTGCTTTTATATAGGAGCCCCACCTATGGTAAAATCCACATTCGCTCAAAAACAAGTATTTCATTGAACTTGCATTGATTTTACTTTGGTATTGATCTAGATTCGAGATGAAATATAAGGATAAGGTAGAGTATGTCCTTGGCATTGAAATAACCGGTGATCGTCCGAATAGGCTATTGACTTTATCATAGAGATTCTATTTGGAGACTATGTTGAAACAGTTTGATATGACTATGTGTACACCAATTGACACTCCCATCTGCTAGAGCATAAAATTGCCAAGCGATTAAGGACTTACAAATGAGTAATATAATGAAGTAGTGAGAATGAAATTAACCTTATGCTCAAATTTTTAGATCCTGGTTGTACCGACTTGTTGAGACGTTAGTGTAAAGCCGTGGCATAAGAAAATCGAAGTTGAAGCACGGAGCGGCGGTAGGATTTAGATTTATGCGCTTATAAAAAATAATTGTTAAAAAAAGCACCGGTTTCTGCACTTTCACATACAAACTGTTGCACAAACGTGCCTTTAGATTCTACAACATTTGAGTGATAAGGGGCCATTAAGCTTTAACAAGGTGGTTATAATTAAAAACAAAAAAGGCTTTAACAAGGTAAAATTAAGAATTAGAGTCATTTGATTAGTTTGATCATATTATCCTTACCCCTAATAATCCATGTCCACACTTTTGCATTACTCTGTATCGCTTGATTTTTATTAATCCAAGTGGGCCCTACAAAGAGTTGTGTTTTATTAAAAACACCTGCATGGTTCCTTTACAAACTCTCAAGGAAACCAATGCCTGCTTTTCTCCTCTAACGTTCGATTGTTCTTTCAGTGGGTCCAAAAGTAAAAGGAGCATCGCTTTATTCCCTTTTCAGATCTCATGACACTGCAATCAATAGACTCTGCATTTTTTAACATGCTCATGGCCTTTTTTCTATTTTTTTCCCCATTTAAAGCAGATTACCAATTACTTTCATCTTAAACCATGGGATCCACTTCATTGACCTTGACACCCATCCTCCTGCAAGGATGGGTCCCATCATTTTTCAATCCTTGGCTTACTTTGTATCTCTTTTCCCAAATGTACCAGGCTTTGGTTGAGTTTGCTCATCTATCTATGAGTTTGTTGATCTATTGCACTAAGGTTGGGGAAATTTTGTCACCTACTTTAATGCTATGCATGTTAGCTCCATATGCAGGCAAAGATCTGAAAACCTCACTTTATTAGGTTCTAGCTTTAGAAGCCACACAAACACACAAAAAAAAAAAAAAGAAGAAATCTCTACACAACGGTAGCCCAAGTACTCTAATATTCCGAAGTTGGTATCTTCTCTCATGCACATGGCTTGAACTAACTAAAGCAAAGCAGCACAAGGCTGATCACCTGCCATGCCTACTTTAGTTTTGAGATCACTCTCTTTTGCATTTCCACCCTTTTTTCATCTAAAGAAGACCGTTCGATTTTTCTTCACAAAGGTCCAAAACAAAAGATATACACCCGTATGTACTTCTCCGCAAATAATTCTGTCGCAACATGTTTATTTTACACTGTTGTAAGGATTTGTTTCATAAGTAGAACTTTTGAGTGCAATGCACCATCTATAGAGATTTCAACTGAGGCTGATGATGTAGTCCACTCTCTGGGTCTATTTGACTTAGGGCTGTTTGGCTAGTTTTCTCTATTTCAAATAGAGCTGATTCAAATGGATATGAATGATAAAAAAATAAAAGAAAAGAAGAGCTATATATTAAAATGAAACCCTGTCACAAATTTGTGTCTTGCATCTCCGAGTTATTTTCTGATATAGAGAAATCCAGAAATGAATGCACTAAAATAAAAATAAGAATGCTCAAACTTCTAAAATTTTAAAATGTTTTTTTGGTGATTGGCATCCAAAGACTTTTCAATGATAGAATTTATAACAAGGATTTGTTATTTTTAAATACTCTCCCTCAAAGTAGATTTTCAAAATGATCAAGGCAATAGTACCATTGTTGGCCAAGTGGGTTCAGGGTCATGGGTATTTTGGTAATTGTACTAGGGCTTTTTGGGGGACTAAAAAAAGGGTTTCTTGTAGACTAAGAAAATGTGTATTATATATTGATATAATCTGTACCCTAAACCTAAGCAGAAAGCGTACGGTGGAAAACCCCAAGGAAAGCCGTGTTTCTTTCTCGTGGACATAGGTGAGTTTCTTGAACCACGTATACCTCGTGTGTGATTTTCTCTTTTTGTGTGGCTTGTTGATTATCGATCGTGGTGATCCGTGCTTCTACACACATGCGCACAAAGTGATTCATGCTTCCGCACAGATAAGTGGTATTAGAGACCCAACAAATGGTATTCGAGCCCCAACATTTTAAAATATTTTGAGAATTATACTTTTAAAAAGTGACTTTTCACATGGCTAACTCGGCAATTTCTCACAACTCAAATCCTATCAAATAGAAAACTCAGAACTCCTATAGACTACTACTACATTTCTCTCAAGAATTCCAAATAGGAAATTCCCATTAGAAATGCTCTCAACCAAACCAGCTCTAAAACTTCTCAAACATTGAGAAAACTCTACCTATGAGATTTTCTAAGTTTCAATACTACAAAACTATTTAGAATTCTAAAATTGAAAGTATTTCTAGGGCTACTTGGGCAGTTGAGCCTATCATGAAAAAATTATGATCCCTCTAGAATTATCTGTCAAACGAACAATTCAGATAAATGAGATTTGATAAGAATTTGAAAATTGCAACCAAGGCAAACTTCAGTAAAAAAAATCACCTTGGAAACACTGATAATGTTTGTTTCTCATGTGGTAAAATTAAACGCATAGTAAAGTGATTTTAGCTGCAAAAAATTTTACCACACCCATATTATGTTGGTCAAAATGAGTGGAAAAGTAAAGTTTCAGCCGTGAAAAATTCCACCATTACTTTACATGCCGCCAAAAAAATTCACTTATTGCGCTTACTACCAAATCACTGCCCATTACTTTACTTCACCACACTAAAACAAACATCATATATACTCATTGAAAAGTTACTTTATCATTACCTTTTCCATTGATTTCATAATTGCTTGAGTTTAGCAGAAAATAAAGCAAACAAGTCTGTTTATTGGCTTGGCATTATATTCCTTGAATTAGTGGTGAGGTTGAACTAAAGAAAGATAATGAGGGAAGGAGAGAGATATATAACCAGATTGTAGATGGGATCTCACTTTGGTAAGATTTCATTGGGTCTGTTTGTTTGCATTAAAATACATAGGAATTGAATTCATAGGATTCATACCATTAGCAATTCAAAAAGAAAATTAAAGGCCAATTATAAAAAACAAGCATCGGATAATGCTCCTTTTAAAGGAAATAGAATTAAAAGAAGATGGGATATGAACTATTGGGGTAATGGCTAGTAGACCTGTCAATTAGGCCCTGATAGAAGGGGGCCCGGTCCGGCCCTCAAAAGCCCTTGAAGTGAGGGTTTTTATTTCTAAAAAGCAGTCCTAGGGCCGTGCTTGAACAGTACTAGCTAGGTCCAGCCTGACCCTAGTCTTGACCCTCATATTTTTCTTTATTTTATATATGCTAATTATTTAAGTTTTTTCACTTGATCTTTATCTAGTCATTTAAGTTATATATTATACTTAATGCATAAGCAATAAGTGTTGCACAATTGCTTCCAATCCTTTTTTTTTCTAGTTTTATTGCTTCTTATTTAAGCTTTTCATATTAGTTTTATATATATATTGTTGCTAGTGCAAAAGGGGGTGTACTCGACTTTAGAAACCAACCAATTCATAAAGTACGTATATGGGATTCAGAGGATATGGAGTGATCCAAATATTCTTTTAATTAGATAATTATTACCATCAATTCTTTAATGTCTAAACTAATAGTTATTTTACGTGCATTTATTCTTGTGATTGAAATACGACATCACTTGGTCAAATCAGTGTTAAATTGAAAATAATGTCAAGGGGAATATAAATGGTTCCAATTTCTCAAAGATAAGACTATACTTGAATGATTTGGTATGTGAAAATGTTTGTGAAAAGTGAGGGATAGAACAAACTCTTTAACCCTCTTTTTTTTTTTACAAAATAAATCAAACTGTACGTCTAGAGCCACATCGCCAAAGCACCTATAACTTTATTTGATTAAAAAAAAATTAGGGACAACTTTTGTACTCCAAATATTTTCTTAGTGGTCCCTTCATAATAGAGGTTCTTCGACAAAAGTGGTTCTTCGAGTACTCCAAACATAGACAAGATAATGGTTCTTCGACACTCGATACTTGGCAACTGTGTAAACGGGAATTTATATAATTTTTTTTTTTAATTTTGACGCCCTTAGCCTTGGCTTGGCCCCGCCTTGGCCCTCGGGGGTAAGGTAAGGGCCTAGGTAGGGCAGACCCTCCGAGGGCTTTGGCTTGCCTAGGCCCGGTCCTACATATATTGTTGGGAGGGTAAGGATAACTCTAGGCCCAGCCCTTTGAAAGCCCTAATGGCTAGTTTATTCATCTTCCAACTTCTTTTTATTCTATTTCCATAGGAGAAAATATTATTTGATGCTCATTTTAAAATACTCACATTTAATTTTTATTTTTTAAACACCTATCTAAAATCAATGTATTCAACTCCTATCTATTATAATGCAAACAAATAAGCTCTTACTAAAGTGGGAAGATGTTGTACGAGCTCACTTTCTCAAGGCAATGTTCTCCTACGAGTAGAGTGCAAAACTCTCAATTGTAGTCCGGTTCGTGGGTCCCATTTGCATATCAACTTGGTGACGGTGGGGGTGCATGGAAATGTCTTTTTATGGATAAGAGTCAACAAGAAAATCAGTCCCATCAAATCATCCTAGCCCTTGATTTAATAGCCTTAACATTTAGTGGTCTTTTAACAATAAATTCTCTTTGAATTCAATCCAGCAATGGATAAAGGTTTGGTGGGAGTGAAATTGGGGCTCGTGCCTAGTGGCGAACCCAGAATTTTCATTTGGGTGGGGCGAACGATGACTATAATATTAAATTTATCATTATTTTGTCGTTTGAGAGAGCAGGGGTGGGCTTAATTCTAATGAGTGCATGGGCTTTTTCACTATGTTTTTGGCTTGCATGTTTTTTGCATGTTTTACATTTTTTTTCAGGTTTACCATGGGATTTAGGTATTAAGATTTGGGACAAGAGGAATGCGGTTGGGGTTTTGGGATTAGGGGTCGGGGTTTTCGGATTTAGGATTTTAGGACTGGATTCAGTTTTTTTATGTATGTGTATGAGAGAGAGAGAGAGCGGGGGATGGAGGGAGGAATACCCAACTGTTGCGCCTATGTCAGAGAGAGAAGGATGTGAAGAAAGATAGCTTAAGGGAGTTAAGTTTTTGTTGTAAGAGGTGGGGCGGCAGGTTTTTAAAATGTACGGGTGAAATGTGAATTGGCTGAATGGACTCAAGACTTTGGCCTTTTCCCCGATTCAACCTGGGGCATTCGCCTCCGGTGCCCAATAGGTGGGTCCGCCACTGCTCGTGCCAGATCATAGTGGGATACAAGTGTGAAAGGACTTGCACTAATGAAAGGCGGGCGCAAGTGGGCCTCACATAACACGACTACGTATTTAGGGCCTGTTTAGCATCATTCTTAGAATGTTTTATTATGAGAATGAATGAAGTAAAACTTATTTGCATAAAAACATTTCCAAATAAGTTTTTCCTTCATTCATCCTAACCATGAAACATTTCCAAACAACCCTGGTTGCTTGTAGGAGAACTGTGTGGGGATGTTTCCCAAAGCGCTGAGATTATATTAGTCTCGGCATTAGTGTCAGTTAATCATGTCTCAACCTCGGCTACGCACATCACGGTAATTCTACCAAGGTGTTGTCTGAGATCGAGATCGTTCCCGGTCCCCGACCTCGGCATAGTGCCTTCATCTCGATTACAAAGCTCGGCAACAGAGCCGGATTGCTAGCCCAGATGGATATTGACAGCTGTACTTTCACAGATTTCCAGCTAAGTCTGACAAAGCCATCTTGGCCGCCCATCACCTCTGGCAGAACGGCGTCTAGTGGCTACGTCCCATCAGAGTATGGCTCCAGGCCAGGTCCGATGGGACTAGGCCCAAAAGTCAAGCAACAAGGTAAGGCCCGATTAGACCAGCATTTAATACATAATGGGCTGATCGGACTGCCATTTAATGCATAGTGGGCTGACGTGACAGCACCCCTGGGAGTGCTAAAAAGTCATCATGAGTCCCACCATGCAACAACAACTTCCTTCTCTATAAATAGAGGAGCCATTTCCATCACAGGGACGGACGATCACAACTTGAGAGCTGTTACTCTGTCTCTCTTCTCCCTCATCTCCATCCTACTGTTTAGTTCTCATACTGACTTAGGCATCGGAGAGCCTTGTGTTGCCCACGGCTAGGGTCTTGTGACTGTTTTATCTTCTCCCCTTTCAGGTTTCCAAGCCACTCCCCATCGTCAAATGAACATCAATCTCACCCTAACCCTCATTACAAAGTTTGTAATATTTAGGCACTTACAATAACAATTATACACTTTTGTAAGATTTCATTTATTGAAATGGCAAAATGTTGTACGAGCAATGCAAGTATCGATCAGCAATTTGGATTCCCCCCCCCCTTCATATAAGTCTTATTCAGTCTACTTGCATGAGAGCATTTGCCCTGCTATAGTGATAGCCGCGCCATTTGATTATTTCCTCAAGAGGGGAAGACAATCTTGTGGCCATTTTTTTTCTCTTGCGTAAACTTCCTCGACTCTAGCTTCCCTCACTCACGGAAGGCATTGATTAGAATTCCTATCAATTCAATACCAAGCAAGTCCTTGAGTTTTATGTTTAATTCGGCCTTTGAATGATGGGCACTTGATTTCTATGTTTAATTGAGACCTTTGAATGATGTCATCAGTCATCTTATCAATGGATAATGCCTGGGCGGTGTGGATTTTCTGGCAGGTAAGATACCCAGTTTAAATCCATCCATAACAATGGCCAATGATAAGACTGCTTGAATTGACATAAATGCTTGCGTGAAGCAGGGCATGAGGGTTGGTTGCTGTTGGAAAAATGGATAGAGCAAGTTAGTTTTTGATCATCTTTGAGCAAAAATAAAAGTTACTCCACTTATCCTTCTAGGTAGGACTACATAGAATGTAATATGCTCTATGAATAGAATAAGAACATGTATAGAGTTGCTCTAAATTATTTAGGAGTGAATGAGAAATTGACTACTAACACCATTACTTCAATATAGTAAACATAAAAAAATAAGGAAGTGGTGAACTTGCATCTCACATTGCTTGAGAGTAATATTTTTTTGATATAAATATGTTTGCCTTGGTAGTATAGGATGAGCCCCAAGAGGCATCTCACTTTTGTACCAAGGTGGGCTCAACACCACGCGTGCGTGCGCCTCTCACCGTCCCGGGCTTGGGCTTCACGCGCGAGTCGGGTCGGGCTTGGCTCGGCCCACTATCCTTTTATATTTTTGGAGAAATTTTATTTAATATTTTTTTTTTCCAAATGTGGTGTGTCTGAAGTCCAAAAGGTGTGTGCCCAAAGGGTGTGCCTGAACACTGAACGGGTGTGTCCAAAAAATAGATACGTTACTGTTTTGTCTGTCTTTTCAACCATGAATAGCCATGAATAGAACAGATGCACCCCATGGATGAACATCCCTGAAGAGCTGTATTTAAACGCATTCGACCCTGTGTTTTTCTGCTTTGTTTTTCCTTAATCTGCACTCTGTCTCTGCATCATCTAGGTCGTCCGTTGGAGTAGAGAGAGAGAGAGTCTGTCATAAGTCTGGTTCGCCGGTCACATAGTTTGCAGTGCTACTACTATGTGAGTGATCATTGTATCCTGGGAGATAAACGTCACAAAAGCTCGTAAGCACCACTACGAAAGCGAAAATTGTCTTAAGGATATAGCGTTAAACGCTAGCCTTGATTGACCCCAATTTTACTTTTAGATTGCCAAATTACTCAACTGTTCTATGTTTTCGACATGCATACTATAAGTGAAATTACTTTCTAGTTTATATTATGTATTACTGTTATTCTGTTTTCTATAGTGCAAAAGTGTTTCTTACATACTAAGCTAATTCTGTGTGTACTTAGGTTAACATTTGCCACCAACATCTAGTAACATAGAAAGAGCACTGAATTTTTTTTTCTAACGCCGGGCCAAGAGAGAAGCCGGATAAAACCCCTGTAACCCTAGGTGGTAGCAAAAAGTGAACTCAACTTTTGATTCTTGGAAAAAAAACATCAGAGAATAATATCAAAACTCTAACTCCAGCGGCGAAAAATACCATGGGCCTTACCACTAAATCAATCCCGCCAAGGAATAGAATTACCTGATGAAACATGCAATTTTGTTGGCAGGGCACATGAAGCCCTTTTCATTCCCTTTCATCAACAAATGGCCCCTTAGTGGGCCACTGTACGAGAGAGCACCAGGATAAGCCGTGTCGAAAGTGGCGCAAATAAGTCTGATCCTCCACAAGCAAAAATAATAATAATAAGAATAAATCTGATCCTACAAAACCAGGAAACACTGTCAGGGGTTGTTGAACGTTCCACAAACCCTTCATTACATGCTCTCCTACTCACCCACTGTCTGCATTGCTTGCTCCCCATTAAATCCATCACACATCTCTTCATTAATCACACTCCAATCTCCTTTTCAATCCTATTCTCTTCTCAAACACTCCACCTCCTACAAAGACACCTCTTCCTTTCTCTATTTTCTCTGTTCTACACAAAGCAAAGCTCTGCAAAACCTAGGAACAGAGACATGAGTCTTCTTCCTCTGCTGCTCCTCTCCTTCCTCGCTCTCTCCAGTAAGCATTTCCAAAAACAAAAACATGGGTTTTCTTCATTTTCATCTCTTCTCCTTAATTATCTGACCTTTTTTTTTTTTTTTCACTCTAATTTCTATAATCTATCTACAGATGCAGAGGTCTCAAGAATGATGGGTGTGAACTACGGCCAGCTAGGAGACAACCTCCCATCTCCTTCAGAGTCCATAAACCTCCTCAAAACCCTCAAAGCTGCCCGTGTCAAGATCTACGACGCCGACCCAGAAATCCTCAAAGCCCTCTCGGGTACCCCTCTCCAGGTCTCTGTCATGGTCCCAAACGAAATCATCTCCAACATCTCCTCCAACCAATCCGCTGCAGACGAATGGGTCCGCTCCAAAATCCTCCCTTTCTACCCCAAAACCCGAATCCGAATCCTCCTTGTCGGCAACGAAATCCTCTCAGACTACTCCAACAAGCAGCGCTGGTACGATCTCGTCCCCGCCATGCGTCGTGTAAAGCGCTCTCTCAAGACCCACAACATCCTCAACGTCAAGGTCGGCACCCCACTTGCCATGGACGCGCTACAAACCTCCTCCCCTCCCTCAAACGCCACGTTTCGGCCCGATATCGCCGGCACCGTTATGAGGCCGCTGTTACAGTTCCTGAACCGGACGAAATCGTTCTATTTCGTGGACGTGTACCCGTACTTCGTCTGGGCCGCGAACCCGAAAACGATAAAGCTCGAGTACGCGCTGCTGAAGCGCACGGGGATAACTTACGCCGACCCGGGCAGCGGGCTAACCTACACCAACCTTCTGGACGAGCAGCTCGACGCGTTGGTAGCGGCCATGACTCGTGTCGGGTTCGGAATCGTCCGACTCGCGATCGCCGAAACGGGTTGGCCGAATGGGGGCGATATTGACCAGATTGGAGCCAATATTTACAATGCTGCCACTTACAACAGGAACCTTGCGAAGAAGATGGCAGAGGATCCGCCACTGGGAACCCCGGCCCGGCCCGGAAGGGCAATTCCGACATTTGTCTTTTCGCTGTACAACGAGAACAAGAAACCCGGACCCGGTACGGAACGGAACTGGGGCTTGTTCTATCCGAACGGGTCGCTGGTTTATGAGGTGGATCTGACCGGGAGGAGACCGGATACCGCCTACGGCCCGTTGCCCGTGCCTCTGAATGATGAGCCGTACAAGGGGAAAATCTGGTGCGTTGCGAAGGATGGGAACCGGGTCAACGCGTCGGCTCTCGGGTCGGCTCTATCGTACGCTTGTGGTCAAGGGAATGGCACGTGCGATGCTATACAGCGCGGGAAGGACTGCTACGAGCCGAACACGCTGGGTTCCCATGCGAGCTACGCGTTCAGCTCGTACTGGCTGCAGTTTCGGAGCGTGGGAGGGAACTGCTATTTCGGTGGTCTCGCGGTGCAGACTACCAAGGATCCGAGTAAGTTGATGTGAAAGCCCGATGGAGAAATGACTCCACCTTTTCTGATTTTTCTTGGAGACAACCAAAAAAAAAAGTAAGGATGACGTGCGCATTTCGAGATGCACATGGAAGCCACTCCTCTGTGGTTTGAAGGTGACGTGTCGAAATTTGAATGGCTAGACCCGAGATACCTTCAAATGGGTCTATGGTACTGTACTATGGACCATTTTAATCGGGTCCTGGTATGGGACCAATGAAGGCCATGTCCCATGTACCCATTTGTCCAAGTATAACATATAATATAATTTAGATTAGAATATAGGGCCGGCCCACTCTGCGTACACATATATTCCCAAAGGATCCCATGTTTGGAGCAATCAGGGGACGCCAGCAAAGGGGGCGGCCCCTGATTGGTCCAAATAGGGAATCCCGATTGCTGGAAAGCACACATTGTGTTTTGCACCATTTTATAATACCCGGTTAAGAGTTTCTGTTCTTGTTATTCGATTGTTATCTAGTGCTTTAAAGTCAACACTATCTAACATATAATATAATCTTTTGGTTGTGTGATATGACTATATGAGCTGAGCTACTTACATACATAAATTGTTGTTGATTCATGCTCCACTTTCTAACTCATATTCATAAACTTCATGTGATGATGCATGCAGGCTATGGATCTTGCAAGTACCCGGCAGTTAAATTAACTGACTGAAGCTCTCCCATACAGGAGGAGGGAATTGGGAATTGGGGCTTGGGGCTTTCCCCCTTTTTGTCTGCAAGGCTTTGCTGGGCCGAATTTTGCACATTTGCAGAGTAGTTCCTCTATAACCTGATTTTCTTTTGCTTCTGATTGGAGTTGGATTGGGTAGATGAAAATGCCTGTGATTCTTCTTGTGGACTACTCTTCTGATTTGAGGCTTTACTTTATATATTCTCTAATAATCACATCACATGTAGATGTAGACAGCGGAGAGAAATGAAAAGGGGGGTAATGAATTTTTTCAGTAAATTCTTATCATGTTGGATTGTGTTGGGTTTGCATAAATATTCTTCTTGTCATTGGATACTTTCATTAGTCAAGAGCCGGATTTTGTGCTATTGGGCAAAAAACAAAACAAACCGCAGCTTCGAGGGCCTTTCGGCTGTCGGGGGAAGGTGTCGAACAAACGGCTAGTTATCATCAAACGGTCACTTACCCAACACAAAAAAGTACAAACAGCTCTTTATTTTGATTCTTTCACTGTTTGTTTTTGCTACTGCTATTCCTATGTTGTCAATGAGAAAAATGTTCATAAAGCAAAGTACTTTATGCCAATTGCCATATCAGAAATGAAATACTTGCATCAGATCCTCTGATATCTCTCCACTATGCGAATTCTCTTTGCAAATTGGGAAAAGGAAAGGAGGAAAAAAGAAAGGAAAGGGAAAGGAGGAAAAAACGAAGGAAAATAAAAGAGGAGTTCTCACCTAGTGGCCAAGGGAGGGGAGGTCTGATGCAAATGCTATATTGACTCCTCGATTTCTTTGTTTCCTAGAACATAGGTCATAAGTTTGGAGGGCTTTTGATTTTATTTTATTTTTTATAATTTTGCCCCTCCTTGTTATCTTGAAAAGGAGAGAATTTAAAAATGATCTGAAGCTACTTTTGTCCTTTGCTTGTTTTTAAAAAAACAAGTAAATCATATCCAAATTTTAAGAAGAGTAAAAATATGATATGTTTAATCTTATAGTGGGACTAACTTTTATTAGAATAAAATCTGAGAAAAGTCCACTTAAGTAGAGAACATTTATTTTAAGAAACTTCAATTGCTGGCATCACCAGTTGTTATACCTTCACTGTGAGTGGACAGTCCACCACATCATCCAAAAATTTAGGTGATTTTCTTTCATCTAATTTAAAAAATTTTTAAACTTGGAAATCACTTAAATTTTTGGATGACTTGGCGGACTGTTATTGGTCCACTCACGGTAAAAGTATAACAACTGCGATAGGTGATCCGTATTCCTTTTAATTGCAGTGGTTCATATCTACCAATGGTGCGTTCACAACCATTTATGTCAGCCACAGGTATCGCAACCCATCAAACGATAACAAGTAATTAGTCAATGGGTTTTTAAATTATCCATGTCTACCATAGTTATTGTGGCCCATTAAATGATCACAAGTAACTAGTTAATAGTTTTTTTTATTAATTAATTATGGGTACATTGATTTACACTCGATCAATCTGATATACGCCTGGTTTGATTAGAGTGAGCTATGACTCTCACACCTAAAACAAGGAACAAATGATAATTTTGAGCAGTTCGTATTCATTATGATTGTCTTATTATTTTTATATTTTAATTATCCTCAAAGTTTTGAACAATTATGTTTTTGAAATATTGGGGTATTGTCAAATTTATGATTTTTTACATACAAGTATAAAACTCGACAAAAAATTAATAAATTTATTTTAAAATGATAAGTAAAAAACAACAATTCTAAAACAATATTATAAATCGCCTCTATAAAAAAAAATCATTGTTTGCTTGTTGTTATCCAACTATTGCTTGCCCCTCCTTAATGAAAATCCTAGCTCCACCACTGTCGACGCCTTTAAACATCCAAAACTGCTAACATGTAGTACTTAGTGTAAAATTGATCACATGTAAAATGTGTGATTAAAGCTAGAAATAATAAAGAAAAGGCACGGCCCGGCCCGCCAGTCAACGGGCCGTGGCACGGCACGGCACGGCCCGGTCAACGGCACGGCCCACTAGGCACGGCCCATGACGCGGGCCGTGCTGGGCAGAGCTGCGCAGGCCCGCTGGCCCGTTTGGCACGGCCCGCCAGGCCCGCTAGCCTAGTGGGCCAGCCCTTGCAGCCCGCCAGTATAGGCCCTCCAGCCCGCTGGCACGGCCCGCCAGCACCCCCCGCCAGAACGCCCAACAGCCAAAAAACGGCTATTTTTTAAAAAAATACCATTTTACCCCCCCCCCCAACAGCTATAAAATGGTCATATAAGGGGTATTTTGTGTCATTTTTCATTATACTAAGTCTATAAATACCCTAACCCTCCCATTCTCATTCCTCACCAATTTATACACTCATTTCTCACCAATTTACACAACTCTCTCATTCTCTAACTCTCTCTCAAAGCATTCAATTCTTTCACTCTCTCTAAGAAGTTTTTGGATGACCAAAGATCAAGTCATCAAGAGACAAGATTAAAGGGGCCTTCAAAGATTAAGAGGTATTTATAATATTTAGATTTGAGATTCCATAAATATAAGTTTATATTATATTATATTAACTCTCATTTTCTCCCCTTTCTTATAATAAATTATCACAAAAGAAGGCTATTAGCATATTACCGTTATTATTTATAAATTTATTCTTTTGAAATATGGCTAGAAGATTTCCCACAGAAGCTTCTTCCGTTAATTTAGAGATAGAAGAAGATTTTATTGAATTACAAGATGAAGTAGGTGATTTACCACCCCCCTTTCCTCAGAGTTCCCATAAACCAAACAAGGGGAGTAGAACTTCAGCAGTTTGGAATATATATACAAGGTATGATGTTATAGAAAATGGAAAGAATGTTGAAAAGGCAAAATGCACATTGTGTGGTAAGATTTATAGTGCCTAGTCAAAAGGGGGTACCGACCATTTGTCAAGACATAGGAAAACATGTTTACAAAAGCATAAGCCAGAGAATGCAGGGACAGGGGGGCCTGGTTCACAAACCCAAATTTCTACTACTGGTGGTGGTAGTAGTAGTAGCAGTTTGGATTTTTTTTTCTTTTAATGCACAAAGTGCTAGACAAGGTCTTGTTAAAATGATTGTTTTATCCGAATTACCATTTGCTTTTGTTGAAAATGAGTTTTTTGAACAATGGGTCCAGCAATACTATCAACCACAATTTCACAGTATTTCAAGAAATACAGCCAGAAATGATGCTATTAGACTCTGGCAGGAAGAGAAAATAAATATAAAAAACTATTTTGCAGAATCTCCTGGTAGAATATCCATAACCACAGATATGTGGACTTCTAAAGGGGGTGATAGTTATCTTTGTATTACTGCATATAATATAGATGCAAAATGGATTATGAATAAACGTATACTTAGTTTTAGCACTCTTGAATGACCACACAATGGAACTAGGATAAGTACATTAATTTTGAAAAAACTAGATGAATATAGTATTAAGGAAAAAGTTTTATCTGTAACTTTAGATAATGCTAGTAATAATACAGTGGCTATTGAATTAATGAGAATGCAGATGTCACTTGCAACTTTGATAGATAGTTCTATCTTTCAAAATAGATGTGTATGTTACATCTTAAATATTATTGCAAAAGTTGGTTTAAAGCATATTACAAGTTATACAGATGCTATTAAAGACATTGCTAGATTTATTTTTTGCTCCGCACAAAGAAGACAATTGTATGCCCAAATATGTGCAAGGCAAGGCGTATCAGCTATTAAAATGCCTAAAGAAGTTGAACATAGATGGAATTCTATGTATGATTTGTTAAATAAGGCACTTTCTAGAAAAACTGTTTTGAATGAATTTTGTGCTTTTCATGCACAAGATTTAATGATTAGTGATGAACATTGGGAGTTATGTGCCCATATAAGAGATTTATTAGAACCTTTTTATACTTCAACATTATTTTTTTCCGAGATATATTATCCCACATCTAATGAAGCTTAATGAAACTTTTTAAAATTACTTTACAATTCAGTAGATTTAGAGATCATTTTTTACTTGGTAGCACTATTAGAGACATGGAAGAAAAATTTAATAAATATTAAAAAGAGGCTCCAATGACATTTTCTTTAGCTGCTGTATTTGATCCTAGGTTAAAATTAAGTGGTGTACAGTTTTTTTTTATTGATGGAATAAATAAAAATATGAATTATATAGATTTAAATGTTTTTTTCAAATATAAGGGCAAATTTACAAGCACTTTTTCAATTTTATTGTAAGCAAATGGGTACAGCTGGGCTTAGTATGGGCAATTCAGAAGTCCAGCAGACAGGTGTTGGTGAGTGGGATGTGTGGTATTCTTCCCTGTCCACGGGCATGGCATCCAGCTCAAGTTCAAGTAACAACACTATGACGGAGTTATTATCGTATCTTGACGTAGGTGTAATTAGGATGCAGGATGCATCTAGCTTTGACCTTTTAGCCTGGTGGAAGCAACAAGAAAGCATTTATCCGGTGTTGGCAGCCATGGCTCGTGATCTATTGACTATTCCTATGTCTTCTGTAGCATCAAAACAGGCTTTTAGTGCAGGTGGACGTGTAGTAGATGACAGAAGAACAAATCTCACTGAAGAAACGGTGGAGTGTTGTGTTTGCCTACGAGACTGGTACTTGGCAGATAAGAGGAAGCAAGAGTTAACATCATTAATGGAAGATTTTGATCCAGCAGAATACATTAGTGGACTACAAATCTGATCTTTTACTTTTTTCTTCATTGTAATTTATAAGTTGTTCATTCTTTTTTTATTTTTATTTTCTAAAAAGATTGTAAGGTTTTGAAGGTAATCTTATTTAGAAACCTTCAAGAAGTTAAGATCCAAATGGTTCTCTCTTCTCAGTGGAGTAGGTCGAGTTTGACCAAACCACTTAAATATCTTTGTCATTCTCCATGCTTGTGTTCTAATTTTTATTTTTAATACTGATAGGAAAAAGAAAATTCATATATAGTACTTAAGTAATATGTGAGTAAATATTTATAAATTAATTTGAACAACTCAATCATTTGTCAAATGTTTGTATAAGTTTAAATGTTTAGAAAAGTAATTATTGAAAAATTAATGTCTATTGATCAAAAATCAAATTCAAACTCATGTCGTTATGGACTTACGCTTACGTTACGCCGTTACGGTAATTATATCAGTCTATTAAAAAAAAAATGGCCCGCCAGCCCGCTGGCACGGCCCGCTCCAGCCCGCCCCACTGTGGGCCGTGCCGTGCCAGGGGTTTTCCCTGGCGGGCCGTGCCGTGCCGGCCCGGCCCATGGCACGGGCGGGCCTGAATTTTAGCGGCTGGCACGGCCCGTTTGACATGCCTATCTGCACTCGATCGATCAATCTGCTAATGTACTAGGGGTGAGATTTTATCTATTGATAGGAAGAATGGACAACATTATGTACGGTTGGGATTTAAGCTGGTGGGTCTCGCTTTTGTTTTTATTTAGTTTTACTTTTTGAGTACTAACATCAGGTTCTCTGAATACTGCGTGGAGGGATCTGAATTCAAAACAAACCACATGAGTGGTAATAGGAAATGCGAACTGCGAAGAAGGATTCTTAGCTTTAATCATTTTTTTCATACTCACGCCTGACAGTGCTTCAAGTAAACCTTTCTTAAAAACTACTGACATCAAGTGGGTCTACTTTTTCTTTTCTTTTCTTTTTTTTTCAAAAAAAAAAAAATGAAAAAGCTTAACTAGAGCTGTAAAGAAGGCCGTGCCGACAGCTTTGAGGCCCGCCCAGCAAGGACCACGGCAAAGCTTAGGTTGTGCCGTACTGGGCCATGTTTCAGATGGGATGGGCTGTGTTGGCAACGGGCGGTCCACATGCCTCTCCTTAATTTTTTTTTTTTTATAAATTGAAGGAGATTTTATGGACTTCTCAACTTAAAATAAGTTTGAAACTATCAAAACAAATGCACATACATTGATGCTAATTTACAAATGAAAAATAAAACTTCAATTATTTTAAATTTTATATTTTATGTTTAAATATAAAATCAGCATCTTTTATATAAATGTCGTGTCGAGCTGTGCCTCAGCCCAAGCTTAGCTCAGCACGACACAACCAAGTCCCTGGGCCGGGCCACAACCCATAATTCCTTGGCCCATCACGGCCCATCATTTGCGTCGTGGTCAATGTAGTCAACCTGCCGTGCCGGCCCATGGCCTGGGTTTTTCACGCCGTGCCATGCCGAGACTGGGCAACCCGGCCCAATTTACACCTCTAGGCTTACTTGGATGTATGCTAATTAAAGAAGTGAGGAAGTGATAGGATTGGATGTGGACTAGGAATGCCCTTTGCCCACCATATAATATGATATTCTTTCTCTAAAAAAAAAAAACCTTCTAATTTAGGTTTTTTAAAGTAGAAAAGGGCTAAAGTAAAACAAGCAAATTATTGTAATATAACTTTTTTCTCTTACTTGGTTAAAACTAATGTCTCCACAAAGAATAATAAGCATTTGTGAATTAATTGGTTTTAAATAAGCTTGTGAATAGAACACGAGTCCAATTTGCCTTCTCTTCCGAGGACTATCATGAGATAAAACACAGATGGTGGATGGGTTCCTCCAAGATTGAGTAATGTTTTTCTGCCTCTTTTAAGGGCTTGTTTGTGTGGGGATGGGAATCCGGCCTACATGGAATCCTTGGACTCTCATTTTTCTTGGCACTTGAAAGCCATAGCAATGCCTTTCTGAGGTAGCAATTCTCCTGTGTTTGGTGTAGCATAGGGATTTGGCCGGATTTGTGTAAGGTTGTTATTTGGTGCGATAGCGGAATCCTTGATCGCTCTAATGCGTTTGTGTTTGGTGCAGGGGCGGAATCCTTGATGACCTCAAAAGAAATTAATGCATTTTCTTTTAAGAGTAAAAGGCTTAACATTGTGTAGAAAATTTTAAAAGTCCTAAAGAATATTTTTAAGAGGATTTTATCCGAAAAAACACTTAATCCAGACGTGTTATGCAATCAAACACTTTAGCAAGTGACGCACCAATTAGAGCAATTGTGCCCGATTTTTTTTTTTACCTATTTGGCACATCGTTGGCGCCGACCTTATTTACACTTGAATAAGGTCGGCGATGACCCTGTCCGCGAAGCCTATATAATCCGATTTCGAGCTTCATTCTTCTCACTTCTCTAAAACCGCAAAGAGACCGTTTCCTTCAGTATTGTATAGCTGTGAAACATGATGACTATTGTATTTTTCCGTCATTGATGTCACCATTAATTTTCTATCAATCTCCTGTTGCTATTGTCAAAGTCTACAGAAAGGAGGTAATGAAAATCAACTTCTCTTCACATGATGGAACTCTAGAAATCAATCTCCTCTTTCTATTGACAACGTATAATACATATACTATCATTTAATGCATGGATACATGTTCTCTTTCATTGTATGCTATTTTTTGTCTTTGTCATTGAATATGGTATACTTTGCACAGGAGCCCTATTTACTGTTTTGCACTCTTCAATGTAATACATAATACTACATTGACTTAAATGTCAACAACCAAAGTACTTTATACATAATTAGTTTCTAATAAGGAGGAAAACGTTCACAAATTTAATCTATAGCCCATGCATTATTGCGTGAGAAGGATGGTCAAAGTAATTTATGTTTTTTATGATGTTCTAATAGCATGTCAAACTTTGAGCACCTAATAATCCTTCACTGTAACGGTGAGTTTGAATTTAAGCTTAATCGTCCTCAATACAAGGGTGGAAGGCAAAAGTTGAGATATCTTTCGAGCAATGTCACGTTGAAGGAGCTGTCCAAAATTGCTTTGGAAGCATCGAGTTGGGCAACAACTTCTGATGAGATAACTCTAAACTATCTTCTACACAATGACAGTTTTTTTCGTTGATAGATATCAACGATGACAATGATATCAATGGTATGTTAAAATCGTCAAGAGGCAAACCAAAAGGAATATTATTATTCGTTTCAAGAAGACAATGCAATGAAGGTACTTTCCAACACAGTTGTGGCAATAGGTATGTTCTAAAGTTAAAACTATATTGCAACATTTTCAGCATGGATCGAAAGTAAATTTTTTCTCATAACTCTATATTGCAGGTCTGTACAGGATGAAAGAAATGGGATCATTCGAGAAGCTCCAAGCACTACACTGCCTGATAATAATTTAAAGGGCGTGCTGCCACCGTCACCTCCGACTTTTAAAGAATATCCCACAATCGATATAGAGGAGGATCACGATATCAAATTCCCAACAACATTGTCTTATTTTGTAGACGATGATGAGTCCATGTTTGAAAAAATCAATGTAGAACTTCTTCATACGAATGGAAGCGAAAGTGTGCACAGCTTCATAGGTGCTCCCGCAACGAATGTGGATGTGAATGGAAGTTCAGCAGCTGCCGAACTAATTAAATCAGATGTTGAAAGATGTGCTATAAGGAGAAATCAAGAAGGCAGTTTTTCAATAGCTCTCCTCGTGGACACAATGGTCCATGTTGACAAAAAAAAATGTGTGTCACTTTGCTTTTCCATACTCAAGAAAGCTACATGAACCTGCAGCCTGCCATAAATAGGCAATGTTACTTCAAAAAATTAAATCTTGTCAGAATTAAATAAAAACTACAAGATTCTTCAATATAGCCAAAAAAGGAGTACACAAGAAGTTTCGAATCATTTCAAAATCATTTGGCCTAACTTCGCTTCTCCGATAGCTGAACAGGAGCTCTCGGCGGCAACAGCATCAGAGACACCAAATCTTCGATCAGAGCCCACTGATAGTCTCAAAATACATCCAAAAGGCTCCACGTCAAGTTTCGAGTCAAACCGACAACGTTTGACCCTCCATCAATCCTCGAACAACTAAATCAAGCCTCTCGGCGGTGAGAACCACCGAGGCCATCACTCATAAAAAAGAGCACATGAACGGCTTCAAAATGCTTACAAAGGGCTACATGTCAAGTTTCAGGTCATTTCGACAACATTTGACCATACTTTGACTCTCGGAAGCAAAATCAGGCCTCTCGGTGGCGAAGCTCCCCGCGACCATGGTTTCCAAGACAGAGCCTGTGGATCATCTTAAAATGACTCCAATAGGTTCCCTGTCAAATTTCAAGTCAATCGGACATCGGTTGACCGCTAATTAAGCCGCGACATCTTCATCGCGATAAAATCAAGTCTACTGGCGACAGGACCCATACGGCTTCAAAACTCAAATAAAAGCCTATGGTTTGTCTTATTTATTACTCAAGAAGCTTCACCTCAAATTTCAGGTCATTCTGACATCGTTTGACCCAATTTCAGCTACTAACGGAAAATCGGCAGCTCTACGCTACAAAGTCTTCAACTTTCTCGGAAAATTGGAAACTTTGCACTCCAAAAATCAAGGATTCTTGTCATGTTCTATACAGGGAAATCAGGCCAATAAATGTGCAAAAACGTCAGGAAAAATACAGGATAAAAAAGAATGGAAAATACCTTAAAACTACCGCAAATCGGGACAAAAGGGAAAAATTTCCCCCCAGGGTAGCAGACCCCGCGACCCTGGCCCATGGTCGCCGGCGACCATGGAGCCCCGGGTCGCCGGGTTCTCCCCGGAAGGCACGGTTTCCATCGTTTTTTTCGCGATTCGAAGCTTCCAACTCCTGCGATTTTCCAAAATTCATACTTTTGAGGCACCAAATCCTTTGACATCCATCAAAATCACGGGTCAATGGTCAAGAGTATCAAAATCAACATTGATCGCCAACCGGTCAACCAAAAAAGTGTGCTTTCTACCCGAACGACCGAGAAATCGACAGGACAGATGGCATCAACCCGCTGTTGGCAACCAACACCTGAAGTTACATGGTCATCCGATGTCGATCTACATCAAGATCCATCGATGATCATCGCCAGAAGAATCCCAAAAGACGCGGCACGGCCCGCGACTCTTCAACTGCTCGGCGACCACTTAATGCGATTAATTGGTTAGCTTTATTGCAGTCATTAATTCATTTATTTGGATGGTCCAATCAGAAGCAAGCATCCATGAGTTACAAGTCAATTGATTCATGGCATTTAATACATGAAACTCCTCCCATCATGATGATTAAAGGCGATTAAATGCCATCAATCTCCACCTGTTAATCAGAAGCCAAGAAAAAGGAGTTTCAAAATAAAAGAATTAAACCCTGTAACTCCTCCCATTATGCGGCTTAATGACAATAAATGCTCATAAACCCTCCTAAATGGCTACCAAGAGCCTATAAATAGGAGAGCATTCCAAAGAATTCCAGATCGGAAAACATTTCCACAGATCACAGATCAGAAAAAAGCACAGAAAATTCAGAGAAAGAAAGAGAGAAAACTCTGCGAAAGTTCTGCACCGGCCACCACTACAAGGTAACAAAAGTCCCTTGGGGGGTACCCCCCACCCCAAGGTCCTTGCCTTCTCCTTCTGCCTCCAATGGCTTAGACATGGCTTTTAAACCCGTCTACTTAGCTTTTTATTGGACATAGGACCTCCTCTTTGTCTTTGTCCTCTAAAAATATGAGGTTATAGCCAAGCAAAGAGAATCAAGAGCATCTTCTGTTCTCATCTGCATGGATGATAGCGAAGTCTACAAATAGCTTGCGACCGTTAATTTGAACGAGTTCCCCACAATCTCCTGAGAAGTTAGATCCTCCTTTTGTTGCTTTTCATTGTAGTTTGTATTATTCTAAAAGAGACAAAAACCACAACTCTTGTCTTTCATTATTGATAAGAATTGTAAATCGGCTATAAACGCCAAAAATCGGCTATAAATGCCAAAAAATCGCCTTTCATGGCAAACGAAGAAAATGTCTCTTTTCTTAAATATATGTGTAATGGAAAACTTGAAAGAAGTTGATTTCCTTTTTACTTGCGAAGGTCGATCTTTGGATCACCACTTGCAATTCCAAGTAAAATAGAAAATCTGACACCCACACAAAAAATGTTGATACCCACTCTTCTGCCCTCCGGGCGCGAAAGGGTCATACCCCAAGGACTCCCACGTCCGGCGACCTCGGTAGCACCCGAGCAGATAAGCGCAGTCCATCAGTCCCTAATAGTGTCATGCTCGAAGAAGGGACCTGATCAGGTAGGGAGATATGGCTAGGTATGGAGTTTCCTGATCGTGAGGCTTTTAGAAGAACTGTAGCAAAGTACGCAATATACAACAACTCTACTTTGAAACACGAGAGGACTAACATGAAGATGGTCACAGTGAGTTGTAAAGGAGTCGATTGTCCTTGGCGTATACATGCCTCCATGGTAGATTTTGGTCCACACTTCAGAGTTCGAAAGTATAAGGACAAACATTGTTGCTCTAAACCACTTATGGGAACTGCACATCGGCAAGCAACCGCGAAGCTAGTAGCAGAGTGCGATGCAATAACGATCTTAGGCCCAAGGAGATCATCAATGAATGTCAGATTGAGTTTGGGACCCACATTACCTACAGGAGAGCCCATATGGCAAAGGAGCTTGCACTGTGCAAAGTGCGTGAATCATATGAGAAGTCTTTTATGATATTGCCGCTCTATTGCAACAAGCTTTATAGAACCAACCCCGGTTCGTACACTGCGTTGGACATCAAGAAGGATGACCGACTTAGACGCTTCTTTTGGCCCTTTGGTCCATGCTTAAGGTCATTCCAAACTTCTCTAAGGCCATTAATAGTGGTGGATGGATCACACCTTCGTGGCAAATATCCAGGAGTGCTAATGGTGGCCGTAACACATGATGCAAATCATCAATTGTTCCCCATTGCATTTGCCTTTGTTGAAGCAGAGGGGCGTGATAGTTGGAAGTGGTATCTTGCACACTTGTCATTGTCGTTGGGTGAGCCAAAAAATCTAACAATTGTATCCAACCGTCAGAAAGGTCTGATTCCGGTAGTACAAGCAATGATGCCAAGTGCAAAGCATTGTTTTCTTTGCCATCATATAGCGAAAAACATAAAGACAGCTTTCAACGACCACGGCATTGTAAGAAAGTTTTGGAGCGCCACGAGGGCATGGACCACATAAAAAGTGTACGATGCTTGCATGGACCACATAAAAAGTGTATATGAGCGTCCATATAATTACATCCATGCGATCTGCTCTCAATTCTGGGCAACGGCATTTGCTCATGACACAGGTATGACATGCTTACCAGCAATGCTGCAGAGTGCACAAATAGTCTCCTAAAAGACATCCGAGTGCTCCCGATTACGAAGCAAGTGGAAGAGATACGTGCAAAACTCATGGAATTCTTTCAGAGACGGTCAACTCAAGTACAGAGCATCACTTCACTACTAACTCCGTACGCAGAGAAGTACCTAGCCATAGAGATGGAAGAATCGCGAAGGTTGATGGTACGGGTAGCGGCATTGAATGAATATCAAGTGCAATCTTCAGAGTATGTTGATGTAGTTAATCTAGATCGCAGGTCATGCTCGTACCGCAAATGGGTCGTAATTGGGATCCCATGTTGCCATGTTGTTGCCTCCATGAAAGCGCGGAATATGAATCCATATGAGTATTGCGAGCACTAGTACCTCACGAGCACGTGCCAGAAGACGTACAGTGATGTCATTCATGCCACTCGTGCTAGAAAGCAGTGGGAACATCATTTAATCACAGAGAGAGTCATCCCACCATTGGCTAACAAGCAACCGGGTCGACCAAAGAATAACAGGATCCGAGTTGAAGACCGACATCGTAAGCAAAGAGTGGTAACTTGTTCGTGCTGTAGAGAGAGGGGTCACAACCGTGGGAGCTGCAAAAATCCGCTAGTTCAACAATGACGTTGATGGATTTTTGTATTGGGTATGTTTTTGGAGAGTTTTTCTTGTATGTATGTTTATGGGAAGTTTATTAAAATGGCTATGATGGTTTTTGCTGCATTTTTGGATGTTTGTGTATAAATTATCATTTCTTTTGAAAAGAGTTATAGAACCCAATATTTTGTTGTGGAAGATGATGTTATGCATGTACGCAACGTAAAGATTCTGCATGGAATTTAGGCATGATGCACGTGAATAGCTCATTACAGGGTCGATGATGACCTTAACTTTGTAAAATAAGGTCAACACCGAAGTAGGCTTCCTTTTTTTTTTAACAAAAGTTGTAACTTTTCGAGGCTGTTTTTGGCAAAATCTCTAAGTCCAGGTCGGTGATGACCTTAGCTTTGTAAAATAAGGTCACCACCGACGCAGGCTTCCTTTTTTTTAAACAAAAATTGTAACTTTTCGAGGCGGTTTTTGGCAAAATTTCTAAGTCCGGGTCGGTTATGACCTTAGCTTTGTAAAATAAGGTCACCACCGACGCTTGCTTCCTTTTTTTTAACAAAAGTTGTAACTTTTCCAGGCAACTTTTTGGTAAAATGTTAATACAAGGTCGATGATGACCTTAGTTTTGTAAAATAAGGTCACCACCAACGCATGCTTTCTTTTTTTTAACAAAAGTTGTAACTTTTCCAGGCGGATTTTTGCTACAATGCTAATACAAGGTCGGTGATGACCTTAGCTTTGTAAAATAAGGTCACCACCGACGCAAACTTCCATTTTTTTAACAGAAGTTGTAAATTTTCCAGGCGAGATTTGACTAAAATGCTAATACAGCGTCGGTGGTGACCTTAGCTTTGTATAATAAGGTCGCCACCAACGCATGCTTCCTTTTATTTTTAACAAAAGTTGTAACTTTTCCATGCATCCTCAAGTATATGTAGTGCTACAGCGTCGGTGATGACCTTAATTAAAAAGAAAAAAAAAATTGCTGGGACTATGACATTTACATCAAAATACAACTATGCGCTTTCAAATAAGATTTATACAAGAACAAATCATGATGGAAAACATTTAAGCACAAACAAACCACAGCATTCAATTGACATTCCATCAACATCCCATATACAATTAAGAAAGAATTGAATTAATTTCTTAAGTTTACATCAACAGTATTTCCAAAGTTTACACCAACAAACAAACCACAGTAATTCCTAAGTTTACAAGTTACATTACAACGCATTTGGAAGAACGCATAACTCGGGAAAGGTTCACTGCAAGTCAGGCGGCAAGACCGAGAGTGGAGGGAGGTTAAGCCTTGAAGCATTACGAATCCAATTTTGCTCGAATAAGTCGATGACAATTCTCCGCCGGTAGTATGGGATGTTTACCTGGGTGAACTCGATGGGATGACGATATATGCATGCTCTTCGAATGCACAGGCGAATATTCCGCAATCATTTCTATTATCTTGAAATGGGATATCCATCTTTGTGGTCATCGTCCACACCATAGGGGCCGACCACCTGTGATCTATGAATCTTTCTTGAAGCCATAATATCTATCCAAACATAGTGAAAATGAATGATACTTCAAAATTTGAAATTTCATTTACTATCCAAACATTATGCTGCCAAGAGAAGAGCAAATATGTACTTATGAATCTTTCACATGTTTTATGGCCCAAGATCTCTCCCTTCGAACTGTTATAGTACTCCCAGCGGTTCTCATCGACATATCCAACGAGTAGGGACCAATGGTTGTGAGTGTGAATTATGTAGACTAGAGTCATGCACTCCATCGCGTCCATTACCTGTTCTCCCTTTGGCCCAAAGGCCATGTCATCGCCGGTCTTTAGACCATTTTCCCAGAAACTCTGTAAGACAAGCATCACAGACATCAAACAACTAAGACATTTAACCTATTGAGGCCCTAGTTAAAGTTTCTTTCTTTTTTTATTGAGCTTACGTGTATACTAGGGTCAGTGAAGTATGCATCTTTGCACCTTTCCCGTAGCACTTCAAACCAGAAATATATGATAGTCAAGTCCATCCAAGTGCCTTCGTCCAATAAATCTCCGAGGGAGTTAGAATTGATGCACGAGATTATCATATCCAGCTCCTCTTTCCTGTCAATACAATGAGTATTGGGACGTTGAATTAGTAAAAAATCCAACAAAGAGAGAATTACTACGAAAGTGTTTTCAACAATTACAGTTACCTATGCATGTAATATTCGAAGAAATCTATCAAAAGTTCCTTCTCCACATCCGTCCGAACATAACCCTTTTGGGGCAATGGATGCTGATAATCAAGAAACCTATCGAGATCTTCCTCAGCCTCGGTATGTGCTTGCATCTCCATATCAATGAATCAATTGTAGCCTGTGTAGGGGATACAATGATTGCCTAGAAAGTGACCTTCAGAGGTGTTTTATATCATTCAGGACCGGGCGAGATAGAGATAAGATCTTCGATAGGAATGTCATCATCTTCACCGAAGGCCACGTCAAGGTTGCTGGCATGAACCTTCATCTTTTTCCTCCTCATCCAAAGTGTGAGAGGTTGATGCCTGGCCTTGGGAGTCCTCTATCATTAAGGGAGCATCGATACTACCTCGAGGCTTCTTTGCGGGGCTTTTTGAGGATTTTTCCTTAATCCTTGCATGCTTAGGCATTCTAACGGTCTGCAAAATAAAGCATAGTAAGGGTTAGGAAATCAAGGCAATATCATTCATTCATTCGCAAAATGAAATGCTAGATTTTATTTTTATCCTTACGAGAGTGTCATCATCTTTCGAAGAGGAAGTACTACATGTCTCGACGTATTCCTGGTACGTAGTCCCAAATCTGGACCTAAATCTCTCCACCTTTTTCTTAATCGAACTTATGAAGGAGAGTAGGTCCACATTTGCAGCGAACGAACGATCGCATGACCGTACGACGTGGTCGAGGAAGAGAGAGACCTGCAGTCGACATATTGAAAGGATCCCATTAGAAAATATATTAAGTAAATAAATGTGAAGCAAAGTAAGGGATGCAAAGGGTGTGAACGTCATACCCGAGTCTGTGGGATGGTAGGAGCTTGGGCATCGGGCTGGGGGGAGGACTCCTTTGTGGCTTGTCGCTTTGCCTGACATGGCCAATATGCATGATGGTATTCGCTTCATACCATCTCATGTATTCTTCTTCATCCTCCCCGCCTTTTGTTTTTCCTTTTCTCTTGAGCACATTGTTTGCCCGAGCTTCCCATGACTTCACATCCTCCTAATGCACTAGACTCCAATCTATAACAGATCTCCCTTTATTTTCTTTCCGCACGATGAGCCTGACGAAGGGTGGAGGCATCGTCTGTCTCAGCCCAAACTGCCTCATGACCCTATGGGTAGGGTGACACTCCAACACCCAATATGATATAAGGGGAGAGTCCGTTGTGAAGAGTGCTTTGTCATCCTTCGAGACATGCTTCAAAAAATCATTTTCGTACTTTTTGTACAGCTGCCACTCGAACTGTGCATGAAGCATTGGGTAAGTTAGAACTAATAAGTAAGTATGAAAATCATGGGAAAATTGAAATGAAATCTTTCTACCTCTTTAGACGTGAGGTAATTGAGTTGCTTTTGTACTTCTTTTATGGTCGTAACATGGGTCATTTCATCAAGTCGGTTGGCCCATGTAACAATCAGGGGGAACCTTATGTCACGATTTAAGCACTGGTTTGGACTTAGACCTCGACCAATCTTCATTCTGGTGTACGCCTAGATCTGTTAAAAGAAAGGGATTTATTAGAATATCGACATATAAATAGTGAAAGCATTAAGATATAAATATATCAAGCTCACCTAAAGAAGTTGGAGGGGGCCAGAAAGAGACTTAAACTTCTTCTTAATAGCATCCTCTCATTGATAGGGTCGGGCATCTCACGTTTCTTCACCCCTTCCCAATGTACACCCTTATTTAGTATTCTATAAAGGTTCGCTAAACAAGCGGATGCCCATGAGTAGGGCCTAAACTCTATAAACAACTCTAGAATATAAAAGGGGCCTCGTGCCCCTGAAGAGTTACATAGAATCTGTCCCGCCACAAAAAAAAATAAAAAGGCCCGAGTTCTACACATATCCTCGGCCTCTAACGTCTTCTTCTTTGCCCCTCATTTGCTTTTTTTTTTTCTTCTTTCCCTTTTGCTTCAGGGTCTCCTTCTCCCTCAACTCCTCTGGAGTCGGACGGAAGATGCGTTCCAGCCATGTGAACTTAAGGGAGACCTCATTGTAGTCTTGTTTATTTTGGGCAGCACCCCAAGCAGCTCCTGACAGAGATCTGCAATCTCGTAGTGGGTGTATGTCCGGCCAGTTACGGGCGGACCATTAATAGGTAGGCCGTAGAGTAAGCTACATCCTCCAATGTGATGGTTACCTCGCCGGATGGAGATGAAATGTGTTAGTCTCGGGCCTCCACCGCTCAATGAGCCCAATGATCAATGCATGGTCAATCCTCATCCACCTCATCTGAGCAAGATGATACAGCCCAGCCGCATACACCCACTGCATCTGTGGCTCGTTCAAGTCCCACTTCCCATAATCAGGGTTCGTGGGAAAGCATCTGTATGTGCCCAACTCCTGTGAGAAAAATGACAGTTTGAATAACGTTAATCATAGATCGAAAGGAAGTTCAATTGATTACTGGTTCTGTGAAAGAGAGTATACCAAACCGCGTTCGATAGCGGCAGAGATGTGATGCTCTTGCTCACACAATACTACGACAGGTTGTGTATTTGAGGTACTAGCATCGTTGCGAGACACTTCGGCGTTGCTTGTATTCTATTTAGATATCTGTGTAGATCCAAATTAAACATGATATCATTGAATGTTATGAAGTCAAGCATGAATAAAGTGACAAACGGAAGATGAATCAATAGGCAAATGGAAATGAAAATGAAAATGGAAGCCGAATATCCAAAACGGACCGCCGATTCTCTCCCCTATAATGGAAGATGAATCAAGAGGCAAATGGAAAATGAAATACAAACATCACCATAGTAATTCAAATGCTAAGCTATTAACACCATGTGGGACTCACCTATCAATACTAAATTATTTATATTTTTTGAACCCTATCAATAGTTGCAATGGTCTAATTGAAAGGGTGATATACACTGGTGGATTAACTCATCTTTTAATAACCACATTGCTATCACAGTTTCAATTAGTACCATCACTCATTCTAACCACATTGTTTTAACAAAAGAAAAATTAACCATATTGTTTCTTCCACAATAGTGCCAACCTTTTAAAAATATGAACTATTCATAAGATCTAACTTGAATATGCTTTTGGGCCACCATAAGATTTATTTCATTTCACTTGAATATAAAACACTACAAGATATTCATATGTATTATACATGATCAAACTGATTGTATGCTTATTTCTATCAAAATAAAATTTGGAAAGGATGCACAGAGGAGCATTTATATTTTCTCCTACACGTCATCTAACCTCTTTTCTTTGCCAACTGCATGAACAAGATGTTTGCATTATAGACAACTATAGTTTGCATTATAACCTCCAACTCAGCCTGCCCAAGTTGCACCCTAACTATATGATTCTTCTTGATAAGGGTAAAAGAATTGAGAAACATAGGTCCTTTTCAAACCCAACTGATACGACTCTACCTTGAGTCATTCATTGCTCACTAATTGTAAGCTAGTGTAGAAGTCAAGACCAACTTCTTTGTTTTTTAACCAAATTCATGAATAAAGACAAATTTCCATATGTAAGCTAAAACTCGACTAGGTTTGGAAGACTTCAACTCAGAAGTCAGACAGGGTTGCCTGCAGTTTTGGTTTGGCAGGTTTCTCAACAATAACCCACTGGACAAATTAAATATCATTTATTATTCTTCATGTGATGAGTGTCTGAAAAATCTTTGGTAGTCATTATAGGATGGAATTGATGATCAATCATTTGAAAATTATCGAAATGGGTTGATTGAGAAGAAATTGGAAAAGGACTCATCACTTACATATGAAACCAATCACCATTGGAGTCAAATAATGGATAAGAGGTACTGAGTTTCTCCCTTTTCTCCTTTCCTATATATATTATGAATTTATTATGCAAATTATGTGTACTTTGATGCCCATCTGAGGAATATAATAAATCTGTTAACTAATAAAAGATAATGATCTTAACTTCTTTAGGCTGTGTTTGGGATTCCTTGTTGGTTCAAAACCAAAATAATTGGTATTTTTATTGATTTTATAAGGACTAGAACTTTCCTTCCACTTGGCTTGTTTGTCCTTCAGAAAAAGCTTATGGTACATCAAAGTTAATACCTACTGAGACTGACAGGAAAATGCTTATCTATATGCTCAATTCCACCACTTTATGAGAAGGTAGTATAATGGTCTCAGCAGCTCTCAACCCTACTGTTTTTATCTGATGTTCTTTCTTATTTGGAAGGAAACATCACCCTTTTTTTTATAATGGATTCCAAACTCAAACATTTATCTAGTAGGCCCCATGATTCTATGATCTAGGATCATGGATTCCAAACTCAAACATTCATCTTTCCGCCAATCTATTGACTTTTTTTTCTCTAATGTTCTAGAATGGTAAATGTTCTGTGATGCATATATTTTCTTAACCTGTCATTTCATTTCTTTTTCACAACTTTGGTATGGTACGTATAACACAAACAACTAAGGATTGTTCATTGGTTGTAGTGCTGATGGTGTGGGACTTGTGTGAAGGGGTATGAGTATTTATCATAGCAAAAAAAAAAAAAAAAAATTTTGAGACCAATAAAGGCAAGATTTCCATATATAAGCATTGGTAAAATCAAAACCATTAATCAAGTACAATCCCAAATCCTAGTAGCATAGATTTTGAGAGCCTAGTCATAGCATATGAACCCATTCACATTGTCAAAATGAAGAAACACAAAAAGGAACAAATGAACCACTAGTGGCATTTGACCGCATACAACATCCTCAAGTTTGGAAAACAAAAATAACTCACTCAGACTTTTGTGGAAGTGTTAAAACAAACCCATACCCTCCATCGTCCTTCTCAACTAAAAATACCTCAAATTTGAAATCTACAAACCCTATTCAATGCAAACAATGTACAAATCGAATACAACGTTGAAGATAACAAACCATACACTTCGATATCATATGCGGGATGGCAGGAAAACAAAAGAAATGGAAAATACAAAAACATTGACAAGGATTCAAAAAAGGAAGGAGATAGATACCTCTGGAGTGTTAGTCGAAATTACAATCGATTGAAAAAACGATGGGAGCAAAGAGAAGCAGTTGAGGAATTCAGTTAGAAGGCTGGTGGTTCTGGAAATGCAAGCAACCGCTCTTCGTCACTCGTCCAAGGCCAGTCTCGACGGTATGGTGGAAGAGAGAAGAGAAGAATGAGAAAAAACATGGATATGAGGCCTAATATTGTCGTGGATAGGGTCCTCACCGACCTTATTCAAGTGTAAATAAGGTCGGCACCAACGATGTGCCAAATAGGTAAAAGAAAAATGAAAATGGGGCCCAATTGCTCTAATGGTGCCCCACTTGCTAAAGTATTTGATTGCGTAACACGTCCGGATTAAATGTTTTTTCCGGTTTAAATCCTCTATTTTTAAAATCTCCGAAATATGTTAGGAATATCTTTTCTAATTCATTTCATTTGGAAGAAACTATTTCATTCTTGAGTATCAATTTGGACTCGCCTCTTTTTGTTAGGAACATCAATGCCTAAAGCATGTTTGGTAACAGGCATGGAATCCATAGCTCTAGTGATTCTTCACTACCACTGGAACAAGGATTCTTCATTGGGTGTTTGTATAGTTGATGATTTCACATTGATGTTGGTGTGTATCGATGCATATAGCTTAAAAAAATAGAAATTGGTGTGCAAATCCACTTAAGTAAGGATTTTTAAATCTCCTAACAAATGAGGATTTTCATTCATCCACATTATCAGGAATTTACATTTGCCAAATATGGATTTATAACAACTTTAGGAAAACCGAAAATCTTTTTTCTAAAGATTTGGTTGCCAAACGTGATCTTAAAGAAATTAGAAAATGGCTAAAAAAGCTATTGCATTACTCATCCAATTGTATCTGTAGCAACCATGCATGCAACACCCATACTAGTGTCAGGCTGAAACAATTAGAAAGATAACTAATAAGGACTCCAAGTGGCCAAGTGGTTCAGCCCAACTTCAGCTCAAGTAAGACTCCCCGGCTCATCATGATCCAATCCATAGTTGTTAATCATGGTCTAACCCAACTTTAAAAATTGAACAGTTGCCCAGAAAGAAGCAATAATTATCAATAGTATCTTACAGAGCCTTAAAAGATACTCTTGATAATTACTCCTTTCTTTTTGGGCAACTGGTCAATTTTGATAAATATGTGGCTTACTTTAGCAAGGGGATTTTCAACGTGAGAAAGAGAGAGCTTGCCAGGATCCTAGGTATTACACTCATGACGGAAAATGAGGAAAACCCCCCCCCCCCCCCACACACACACACACACACAGGAAAAATGAGAGATACCTGGAAACCCTCTCATCATAAATAAACAGAACAAAATTATGTCTTGGCAATATGTCCGTGCTCCAACTTTCAATCGAGAACCATTAACACGGTGGATAAAACGCATAGAAGTTTCTTTTGGGGTAACTCCCTTGAGAAAAAGAATATCCACACCATTAAATGGAAACAAATTTGCAAGGCTATTGAAGATGGAGGGCTAGGAATCCGAGATATGAAAGAAAACAATCTTACCCAATTAGCTAAAAACTTGTTGGTCAGGTTAGGTTCTAAGGTTTTGAAAGCAAAATATTGCCCAAATAAAGGGGCATTTGGATAACTGCAGAATGTAATGCCACCAAATTTGAATATTATTAGATCTCATTATCACATAATAAAATAGTGTCATGTTATAATATTGTGTCACTTATGGTGTTTGGCAAATTCTACAAATTTTAAATAGTAATGATATTGTGCCCAAACTATTTGTTTTTTAATTAGTTAGAATATGATGATTTCTCACTTCAAATCCTTGTGCAGTTGCTTCATATCAAATTATCAATATATCTTCATCGGTGGCAGTTATTCTGGATCATCAATCAACCGCTTGAAGACCACCTCTACAAGTCTATCAATTGGACACAATCATTAGGCGATTTATGTGTTGGGCTCACTGGCCAAACTAGATGGTTCATATAGATGAAAAGCACATATTACGAAGAGAGGCCCAACTCGAAAAATGGGAAACTCAAGTTGGGCTTGTCAACCAATATTTATAACCCACATAGAAAGTTGTGGGAGTCGATCATAGGCTTTAGGAAATATTCTTGTATCTAGTTTTTTCTTACACACACCTACTCACCTTGACTTTGCAGGGATCTCGATTTTGATATATAAATTTGAGTGAAATAGGATAATGTAAATTTGAGATGACTTATTATGAGAGAAATCTATGTTAGCTGATGCAATAAAATATTTTTATTTATTTAAATGTAATATAATTTCTCTTTTTCTATTATTGATGTGAAAAATGTCTAACAAAGGAATGGTTGACCTTTTCAATTGACCATTACCTCTGTCCCATCCAAACGAAAATCCTGGATTCGCCACTGGATGCACCCATAGAGTTGTGAAAGTTTTGGCCCTACCAAACAAAATAAATAAGCTCTGGTGTTGTACATTTCAACTACCACTTTGTGTGGCTTCTTTCTTTTTTCTCGTTTCCAAGGTTTTTCCTCAACCATGTGAACTTGAGATGTGGACTGTCACTGTCACTGTCACGCTTCGACAGTGGTTCCCTGTCAAGAAGATTCATGCATATTTGCTTGGTTTGATACGTGCTATATATAGTCTTTCCTATCATGGGCGGTTCGTCGATAGGATTATAAGCATGTTTTTTGAGAGTAAATGTGGCCTCCCCACATGGAAAATGGTAAGTGTCCATCTCCAGCCTCCATCTCTATCTCACCCAAAGATCGAAGTGATCAACACATGGTCTATGGTCATGCTACCAATTTTCACAAGGTGCTGGAACCTAGTATCACTACTAAGTTGATTGACCTGCAAATTGGGAATGTGACAAAACAAACAAACCATTGATTGACATACTCCATGTGAGATTTGTTCATGAACTGTGTTGGGATTACAGTGTTCCGCCTTTGGAATCATTTTGGTTTCCCAGCACTCTTCATGGGGCCCTTACCACATGTCATAATAGGGTAGCAACCTTATAACAGCTGGGGACAATCCATCTGATCTCCCTTGAAAGCCTGTTGAAGCCGACTAGACTTCTACTAGATTCGAGAGTGGGAAGGGAAAATCCTTGTTGTAGAAGAGCTAGAAGATCGCGATTAGTAGGATGACCAATGGGAAGTACCTTATATATGGGCCTAAGGACAACTAATGTCCTTGAATCTTATGGCTCGTAGACACACTGATAAAATAATGAATTGCCCTAAGTTTTATGGTGACCAGCACTCGATTTTACAATGGTGGCTATGCCAGTCCTTCACAAGCATCGCATGGTTAGACTTAATTTCCTTGCGAAGATTTAGGCGTGTTTGTTTGCAAGAATTATGAGAATCTTTGTTTGGGAGGATTCTGAGAATTTCAAATGTTGCCCCCCAAAAGTAGAATTCCAAATGGTCAACCCCACTCTAGCATTTGAAATCCTGGAATTCTAGGAATTTAAAAGTTAAAAGTGGCTTCTCATGTGGGCTAGATTCTTGAATTCTTATGTCAAACAGAGTATCTCAATGGACAAAATTAAGTTGAAGGCATGTCATAAATTTCCAACAAGCCTAATTCCTTGTCAATAGTGCCTCTAACCAAACAAGCAAACAATCTCGCTTATGAAAATGAAAGACAAGAAAAATGTATACATCATAACTTATACGAAAGCAAACAAACTGAGAAGTTTAGAATGACAATCATTGCATTAAATATGAACATGACATCACTTAGGAGAGTTTTCTCCTTCACCTGAGCAAAAGAAAGAATGATCAATATACATAGTGTCACGCCCTGAGCCCGAGATTACACCCATCTCGAGGTGCGATGTAAGCTGCATGGGGATTCGAGTCAAATTCCCTAACTTTTGGTTCCCACGAACGGATTTTCCCACAGGATATCACATGTGAGATTAAGTTTTCATAAATGATATACGAGCCCGAGATTACACTCATCAATTTCACATGCATAGTTCAACAATAGATATCCATCCATATTCATCATCTATCACACAAAACATTATGTAAGAGCATCAACTAGTCCATGAGCATAAATTAAAGTTCAAGTTTCAAAGTTAAAGAGATAGGAAAAGTAGTAGTGGAAGAAAAGTGTTAGTTAAGGTTTACATATCCAAAATAAAACATCCTAACATCAACTAAACATGTGGTGATCCAAGCCACGGACATGGAAAGTGTAACGTCTAATAACTCAGCATGTAGATGTCTAAAAGACATCCTCTGGGGCCCACTCTGCTAACAGTTAAGGAGTCTCCTCCTCAACCTCTGCGACCCCTGGGCAGTAACATCGTGGTCCTCACGCGTAATGCCAAGTGTAACACCATTAGACTAAACAAAATAGGATAAACATGTATAAAATGTAACATGTGTAGCAAATGAGTAGAGATGACAAGATAGATCATATCAAGTTAAAGAGAGTAATCTATACAAAATTAGTGCATGAATAAGCATGATACATAAGGACAAAAAATGACAAGTGCATAGACATACATAACAAGGTGGCACACAACCACATGAGCTATATTCTCCCGCATAAGCATATAAACATGAAATCACATGAGAGCATGAGCATGACATAACATAACATGAAGTACCATTAGGAGGCATAGGACCCGGAAACTCCATCATGGACCTTGTTGAGCAAGGTAACCATATGTTGGTTTTGTAATTATTGTCAACACTCAGGCATTTGTTGTTGAAGGTTATGGGTTTCAGGCCCAACTTGGATTCAGGCCCTAGTGTGCACATATATAAATCCCAAAGAAAAAAAAAAAGGATGCCCTAGCCCTTGAAAAACCATTCTATCCTTTTGACTGGAGCTCCAAGACGGCTGCTGCTACTGCCTGTGAACTTCTGTTGCTACTTCTTCATTCAGCTGCTGCCCCTACATCTTAAGTGCTGCTGATACATGGCTGGGCCTCTCTCTCCATTCTGAAATTGTTGCACAGTTGCTGCTCCTCTCACTGCTGCACTAGTGCTACTATTTCTTCATTACTCTGCTTCAGCTGGTCTTCTTTGTCTCCTGCATTGCTGCTGCTGCTGCTTCCAAGCTGAGGTATGATCCTAGCGAGTTTAATTTGAGATGATTGTGCTGAATTTAAATTAAGCTGTGGTTAGATCAGACATGCATGAATTATCTACATGGGAGATGTGTGAAGGCTGGACAGTGATTGAATGGGCTGCAATTTGTTGAATGGTGCTGGGTATATGAGCTAAAATAGGAATTGTGTTTTGGTGAAGTGCTGCAAAACTTTATCAACAGTAGCATGAATGGCTGTGGCAGAAATTTGGTTTGAAGACTTTGATTGACTCAAATGTGGTTTGAAGACATTGTAATTTGTTGGGCTGATTTGTAAAGCATTGTCTGTGTGCTAATTTTTTTTTAACATCCTTGTATTCACTCAAGTGGGAGCTTGAGTATAGGGGTTGGTGCCTCTATCCGTGGGTGTGGATCTTATATTGGAGTGGGTGCTACAGGTTGAGAGTGGAAGTGCTTAGCGCACCATGGACGTAGCCAATTTCGGTGAACCACGTAAAAAGTCTTGTGTCTGTGTGGTGCTTGATTTTTAGTTTTGATGCATGTATGTGATGTGAAGTGGAGTAGATGCATGGGTATTTGTAATTGTCGGCACTCACCTTATTTAGAAAGAAGATTTTTTGTTGTCACTGATTCACCCCCTCTTAGTGACCTAGTGAACTTCAACAATTGGTATCAGAGCACACAAGTTCCTTAATTGTGGAAGCTTAACCACTTGAGGTGATCTTGGTTAGTTCACATGGCATCCGAGGAAGGAAATTCAGCTGGTAGGGCTCCGTTCTTTGATGGCTACAACTACTCCTTCTGGAAGATTCGAATGTAGTTATTCCTATCCTCTCTTAGGCTTGATGTTTAGAATAGTTTTAAGAAGGGCTATACAGGTTCTGATGATCCAATAGATTCTAATGAGAAGAAATTATATGAGTATGATGCAAAGGCTAGAAATGCATTGAAGAATGGATTGTCAGATGCTGAACTTGTGAAGGTCATGTCTTGCAACTCGGCCAAGGAGATATGGGACAAACTTCAAGGTGTGTATGAGGGTGACAAAAAATTAAAGAAGTCAAATTGCAAACCTACCATACACAGTTTGAGAGCATTAAGATGACTGAAAATGAGAATATTGGTGCATATCTTCAAAGGGTCCATGAGGTGGTGACCTCCATTAGAGGACTTGGTGAAACTTTGAAGGACCAAGTAGTTGTCAAGAAGGTTCTGAGATCCCTTCCTTCTCGCTTCGATTCCAAAGTATCTGCTATTGAGGAAGCCAAAGACTTAGATGTGTTTAGTATGGATGAACTTCAAGGTACTCTTACAGCTTTTGAAATGAGAATCGAAAAACCTAAGTCTATTGATAGAGAGGCTGCTTTCAATGCTTACAGAAAATCTATGGAAGATAACTCAGATGATGAGGAAGATAAGGAGACCGCAAACCTTGTCCGTAAATTAAAAAAGGGACAAGGCAAATATAAAGGAAAATTGCGTTTCAAATGCTTTACTTGTGGCGGGGTAGGTCATTTTGCAACTAAGTGCCCTCATAGAGGCATGGATAATGATGAGGATGAGGCACAAAAAAAAAAAAAAAAAAGAAGAACTTCAAGTGGAATGTCCAGGAAAAGGACAAACATAGAAGTTTTGTGAGCAAGAAGATTTAGACTTCCTCTGATGATGATAATTCTTCTAACGATGCAAAAGTAGGCTGTGAAGCTCTCTTCATGGTCATGTTTGATGAAGTGAAAGAACCTGAAATTTCTAACAAGGAAGAAGAAGGGCCTGAAGTTAATTTGAAAGGTGAGTTAGTGGCTACTCTTGAAGAATTAACTGTTGAAACTAAGAAGCACAAGAAAACTGATAAGAAGCTTGAGGAAGCTGAAAATTTACTTATGTCAGGTAAGGGAGAGATGGAAGAAGAAAAGCGGATCATTGAAGAACTCGAGGCACAAGTTGTCTTGAAGACCGAAGAATGTAGCAAACTAGAGGAACAAGTGACTATCTTGCATACATAAGTTGATGAGCTATCACAGAAGATAAAAGTCTATCCAGGCTCCTCTAAGCTGGATGATTTGCTGAATATGCAACGGCCTTGTCATATAAAATTTGGTTTGGAATATGAGCATGGAGAGACCTCAACCAAACCAGCTGAGGACAAAGTAAAGAAGATGCAGCAGAAGGTTGTAAAGCAAGTTCGTACACAAGCTCCTCCTCAAGTTAAGCAGGATAATCACATGGTTCCATCGCAAAGGACTTGGCCTCGTCGACAGAATCTTAAGCCTTCCATGCCATTGCAACGAACAGACTTCGGGTCCAATTTATCTTTCAATGGCTATTGTTTTAAATGCAGTACTTATGGCCATAGAATAGCTACCTGCAAATTTAATTTGAGACGTAGGAATTTTGTATCTAAGAACCCTTTTAAGCCCTATTCATGTATCCTCTTGAATGTTATATTTGTCATAATATTGGGCATGTAACTAGAAATTATATATATGCCTATGCTCCTAACCATGGACAGGTCAACTTCACTCGAGCATATGCATCCACTTACAAGCAAGAGTTACCTACGAAAAATGAGGCAGAATATGGTTACTATGAAGAACCCACAAAGTCTTACAAGCAAGTTTGGAAAATAAAAGAAAAGCAAAAGGCTGAAGATCAATCATTGATAGTATAGATTGCTTTGAAGGCACAAGATTCACCTGCTCTTTGGATACTCAATAGTGGATGTTGTAGTCACATGACTGGTGACAAGAACAAGTTTTCCGAACTTCAAGAATATGACGGAGGTTCCGTCAAGTTTGGAAACAACGGTGGAGCCAAGATTATTGGAAAAGGCTCGGTACAAATCAGAAGATTCAGTGGCAACATTAAGACGTAAGATGTGCTTTTGGTCGATGGACTGAAGCACAATCTCTTGAGTGTCAGTCAAATATGTGATAGAGGACATGATATTGTTTTCAAAAAGCAATGGTTTGAGATTTTGAAATCCAATAGCAGCAAAATTGTAGCTGTTGGCACCAGAACAGATGGTAATCTGTACACACTCTCAAATCCTTCTACTGAGTCATGTTCTATCAGTCGGGTCAGTGAGGACTGGTTATGGCATCGCAGACTTGGTCACATTGGCTTTAGGAATATATCTAAGATTGGGTCCAATAAAGCCGTTAGAGATCTTCCTGTTATTTCAAGTGCTCAAGACAATGCTTGTGAGGCTTGTCAAAAGGGAAAACAGACAAGAGCTTCCTTCAAACCAAAAGAATACAACACAAGCAATCCTTTGGAGCTAGTGCACACAGATCTATGTGGTCCTATGAGAACTCAAAGTCTTAGTGGAGACAAATATTTCATGTTGTTCATAGACGACTTCTCTCGTATGACATGGGTCATGTTTTTAAGGCATAAGAATGAAGCACTTGAAAATTTAAAGTCTTCAAGAACCAAGTAGAGAATCGAACATGAAAAAGAATCAAAGTTTTGAGATCTGACAAAGGCGGTGAGTTTACTTCTGAAGAGTTTGAGGATTATTGCAGTGAGCATGGCATTTGGCATTAGTTGTCAGCAGCATAGACACCACAACAGAATGGTGCTGTTGAGACAAAGAATCGTACAGTTCAGGAGATGGCAAGGACTATGTTAGTGGAAAGTAGATTAGCAGACGCATTCTAGAGAGAGGCAGTTCATACTACTGTGTATATACAGAAT
The DNA here is from genome assembly GCA_012931725.1 of Litsea cubeba. Lineage (NCBI taxonomy): Eukaryota > Viridiplantae > Streptophyta > Magnoliopsida > Laurales > Lauraceae > Litsea > Litsea cubeba. Next base: position 76,457,098 of record CM022947.1, read on the forward strand.
AGGTGCATGCTGAGGGCTCATTCAGAGAAAACTCCATTTGAACAGTGGTTTGGGAAGAAAGCAACAGTGAAGTTTTTCAAAGTCGTTGGCAGCAAATGCTTCATTAAGAGGTTAGATTAGAATTTGGGAAAGTTCGAAGATCGGGCTGATGTTGGCATCTTCCTAGGATACTCGACTAGAAGCAAGGCTTATAAATGCTACAACAAGAGGCTTCAAAAGATAGTGGAAAGTGCAGATGTGAAGATTGATGAAAGTCTGGAGCTACCAAAGAATGTGAAGGAAACTGAGTTTCCAATATATGAGAATAATAGTGAAGGACTAGAAGAACAAGAAGAACAACCTGAACAAGAGAAGGAAGTAGAGGCGGATGACAACTCTGATGAAATGAGACAGAATGACAGATGGCACAAGTATCATGGGATCAAAGAAACTAACATTATTGGTGATCCACATGCAGGAGTGCAGACTAAGAGGATGAGGATTAGCTTGTTTTCTCTTTTGTCTACTGTTGAACCCAAGACTGTTGAAGAGGCTAGCAGTGATGACAGTTGGGTCAAAGCAATGAATGAGGAATTGGACCAAATAGAGAAGAACAAGACTTGGGAGCTTGTACCTAGACGTAAGGGAAAGACCGTAATCGGCACGAAATGGGTTTTTAGAAACAAGCTGAACGAAGATTGAAAGGTAAAGGAACAAGGCAAGATTAGTATGCAAGGGTTATGCACAGGTTGAAGGAATAGACTTTGAGGAGACATTTACACCTATAGCTCGACTCGAAGCTATCCGTATGTTCCTGGCACTAGCAATCTACAAAGGCTTTAAGGTTTACCAAATGGATGTTAAGTCAGCTTTTTTGAATGGTAACCTAGAGGAGGAAGTCTACATTGAACAACCAAATGGATTTATTCTTGGAAATGACCTAACTATGGTGTTTAGACTTAAGAAAGCTTTATTTGGTCTTAAGCAGGCACCTAGGGCTTGGTACTCCCGTTTGGACTCGTATCTGCAAAAGCTTGGTTACAAGAAAGGGATTGTAGACAACAATCTCTATGTGAAGAAAGAGGAGAGTAGTCAGGTTGTAGTAGTGATCTATGTAGATGACATCATATTTGCCGGCAACCGAGAAGAGTTATGCAAGGATTTTGCAGAGACTATGAGAACGGAGTTTGAGATGTCTATGATAGGAGAGCTATCATTCTTCCTTGGATTACAAGTTCATCAGACAGAGGAAGGCATCTTCATCTCACAAGTGAAGTATGTCAAGGAGATGCTCAACAAGTTCAAGATGGAGGACTCCAAACCTGTTAGCACTCCCATGACTACAGGCTGTAAGTTGAGCAAGGATGACAAGAGTCTATCTGTTGATCACACTTTGTACAGATCCATGATAGGGAGTCTATTATACTTGATAGCTACTAGACCTGACATTCTACAGGTTGTGTGTATGGTGGCCAGATTTCAGGTAGATCCTAGAGAGTTACATGTAGCAGCAGTGAAGCAAATCTTCAGATACATCAAGGGCACAACTGAATATGGTTTATGGTACCCACGAGGCAGAGATTTTATGCTCATAGCTTACTCAGATGTAGATTGGGCAGGAAGTGTAGATGATAAAAAAAGCACAAGTGGAGGTGCTTCCTATCTTGGTGAGAGATTGGTAGCATGGCACGGCAAAAGACAGGATTCTGTATCTTTATCTATAGCGGAAGCGGAATATATTATTGCAACCACTTGTTGTAACTCAAGTGCTTTGGATGAGACAGATGCTGAAGGATTTGGGGATTCAGGATACAGAGGCAATACCAATAATGTGTGACAACACAAGTGCCATCAACATATCAAAGAATTCAATTCAACACAGTAGAATGAAGCACATTGCCATTCGCTATCTCTTCCTGATGGATAAGGTGAATGAAGGAGAGGTGAAGTTGGAATACATTCCAACAACAGAGCAAGTGGCAGATATCTTCACCAAACCTCTTCCAAAAGATGTGTTTGAATACCTCCGCAACAAGCTGGGGGTCACGCCTTTCCAAAAGAAGTAGGGGCTCATGAAGACAGGGAGAGTGCGAGCTTTTTTATTTTTTCACTCCGAAGGTTGCCCTTTGTTCTTGTTGTTAAAGGGGGATAAGTGTATAGATCAAGGGGGAGAGGTGTTGTCAACAATTCAAAAGGGGGAGATTGTTGAGCAAGGTAACCATATGTTGGTTTTGTAATTATTGTCAACACTCAGGCATTTGTTGTTGGCATTTGTTATTAAAGGTTATGGGTTCAGGCCCAACTCGGATTCAGGCCCAAGTGTACACATATATAAATCCCAAAGAAAAAAAAAATGATGCCCTAGCCCTAGAAAACCATTCTATCCTTTTGACCGTAGCTCCAAGACTGTTACTGCTACTGCCTGTGAACTTCTGCTGCTACTTCTTCATTCAGCTGCTGCCCCTACATCTTAAGTGCTGCTGATACATGGCTGGGCCTCTCTCTCCATTCTGAAATTGTTGCACAGTTGCTGCTCCTCTCACTGCTGCACTGGTGCTACTATTTCTTCATTACTCTGCTTCAGCTGGTCTTCTTTGTCTCCTGCATTGCTGCTGCTGCTGCTTTCCAAGCTGAGGTATGATCCTAGCGAGTTTAATTTGAGATGATTGTGCTGAATTTAAATTAAGTTGTGGTTAGATCAGAAATGCATGAATTATCTACATGGGAGATGTGTGAAGACTGGACAGTGATTGAATGGGCTGCAATTTGTTGAATGGTGCTGGGTATATGAGCTAAAATAAGAATTGTGTTTTGGTGAAGTGCTGCAAAACTTTATCAACAGTAGCATGAATAGCTATTACAGAAATTTGGTTTGAAGACTTTGATTGACTCAAATGTGGTTTGAAGCAATTGTAATTTGTTGGACTGATTTGTAAAGCATTGTCTGTGTGCTATTTTTTTTTTAACATCCTTGTATTCACTCAAGTGGGTGCTTGAGTATAGGGGTTGGTGCCTCTATCTATGGGTGAGGATCTTATATTAGAGTGGGTGCTCCTATATTATAGTGGGTGCTACAGGTTGAGAGTGGAAGTGCTTAGCGCACCATGGACATAGCCAATTTGGGCGAACCACGTAAAAAATCTTGTGTCTGTGTGGTGCTTGATTTTTAGTTTTGATGCATGTATGATGTGAAGTGGAGTAAATGCAAGGGTATTTGTAATTGTCTGCACTAGCCTTATTTAGAAAGAAGATTTTTGGTTGTCACTGATTCAGCCCCCCCCCCCCTCCTCCTCAGTGACCTAGTGAACTTCAACAGACCTGAGGTACAAGTCAACCCTACATAAAATCCCATCTGTAGAGGTCCATGAGAATTACTAAACCCACACCCAGTCGGGTTCGACTGTGTTAGGGTCAAAGCTAAGTGGTGCCGACTTAAGGAATAGAGTGTACAGTGCATATCATGGTGTGATATAAGTAAGAGCATAAGTGTGTACAAGGACATAAACATAAGCAGGAGTATGATCATAATCATAAGTGTGAAATACAACATAGCCTATGAACATAACAAATACATAGTGCATAGGGAAACATATGACGTGATATACAACAAGATACATGAGCTAAGAAAATAGACATAAGAAGCATGTACATATCATGCAAGAGTATTGGAAACGGAATGCAATGCATGCATAAAGATTGTATCCGGAATCAAGGATGCATGACAAGCCAATCCTATGGTTTCGGGAATGCTCGTGGCTTCACCGTCCAACAATGTGTAGTCCTAAGGCTTTCGGCATCATCAGGCTACAAGAACCCTTGGCGTTACATAATTTGGGATGCCAAATGCCTTAAGATAACACATTTGCTTCAGGTCAAGAAGTCCTAGGAAACGAGTATCCGTGTGGGAGTATGGTAACTCACACCACACCCACCAAGCTAACGAGTCCATTGGGCATAAACTTGGGTTTAAGGGTTCCAATGCTAAGGTCCAAGACTAGGTTCAAAACCACCTAAGAAAATCTGGAAAGTTCGGTCACTACTCGGTTAGCTATCGGTTAACCGAAAAGGGACATGTCGGTTAATCAACACCTGACCAGGTGTCGGTCTACAGGAAAATGAACTACCAGTTATACTAACCGACAAACTTTGGTCAACTATCGATCAAGCGGTTGGTGAACCGAACTCTAGTTCGGTTAACTGACCTCACTTTCTGCATTTTCTCACCTTTATGTTATCCCAACCGAATTCACGGTCGGTTAGCCGACACCTGACCGATAGACTACGAGTCTGACCTAGGAAGGTTCTGATTCGAAGATTTCTCATTCCCAAACACTTTCCCACCTTTCCAAAGCTCAAACCTGCATTGTAGGAGCATCCTAAGCTCTTCAAAATATTCATATATCATATATAACCAAAAATCAGAACCCTAACTCACAATATTACCAAATCCATGCACACATCTGGAATCAAATTAAAGCAATTGATTACATGAGTTGTAACTTGGATAATCTAACATGAAATCCATGACAAGAGTAAAAAATAGAGAGGACATGCACAAATTATAAATGTTTATTGCCTTGGGTGCTTGAATCTCCAATTTCTATCAATTCCATGCCTTACCCACTTAATACCAAGCTTTCAAGCAAAAAACCCCCCAATATATAGCTCCCAAAATAAAATCCTACACACACAAGAGATGAAATGATGATTGAAATGACTTGCCTCGCTAGATTTAGGCTTCTAGGAATGATTCTAACCAAGGGGAAAAGAGTTTGAGAGTAGTTGTTTACCCAAATAGATGAAATAGAGAAAAGGAAGCTTGAAGAAGATGAAAGCTTGAATGAGATGGGTTCTTACTTGAAGAAAATGAAATAAAACACTCTTTAATCTCTCCTTTGACGTTTGGAGGCAAGGAAATGGAAGGAGAAATTATGGGCAGATAAACCCTAGGTGCCTCTTGCAAATGGAGATGAGAATGAATGAGAAGAGACGGTTTTATGGTTTTAGAATACGGTTTTATACATGAATGTTTTGTTATTTGCAGAAAAGTCCAAAAATCTAATTAAATTTTATAATTTAGGGCTTTTGAGTCCTAAATGGGTCTAAATGAGTTCAAATGAGTTGGGTCAAAACACGAAAATCAAATAGTGACTCATGACCTATGCAATTCACCCCAAGATCCTCGGAAAACAAAAAACACACACACGGGACCCAATAAACCCAAAATACCCAAAAAGTCATAATGTTACCTAGCCAATGGTCAAACCCTCTTCTAATCTACCTAATCAAGCCCAATTACATTCAAAACATACATTAGGTATCTAATTATGGTTAATTAGACACTAAACACAATTAAGATAGGATCAGGGTGTTACACATAGAGAGATCTATAAAATGTAAAGCGGTTTGATAAAGATACCTTAAAATCTTCTGCACTCTTCAGATGCTAACAATCTAACAAAATAAGAAATGAAATATGAGGTGGAGTTTTCGTGAGTATCTAAAATGTTGGAGGAATCTAATTGATTTTTTTTTTGTTTTAGATCTTGCCAAGCCTACAAAAGCACGCATCGTTTTTACCAAAAAAATAAAAAATAAAAATAAAACACGCATCATCAACAACATATTATTCAAGAGCGAAGAAAGTGGCATGTTTGAGAGCATTGATGTTCTTTGCGGTGGAGTTAGATGCAAATGCCTTTTATCTAGATCAGTTGGAATGCGTCTTAGAGGACCAAGCTCCCATAAGTTTCAATGCATATAAAATTTTATCAAAGTCATGTAAATATGGTTAAAGATAAACCAAAAATGTAAAAGAAAATATAACAAAAGACTCTAGAAAAGTTGTGTTTGAATTTTCCAGTCTTAAATTTCCATAGCTAATATCATTTATTTATTTATTTTATGTGGGTGCATCACTTCATACCTAGGGGTGTGCAAGTTTTTATCTAGTTTTATGGGAGCAATTGGGCATCTCTTTTAATGGGGATCAACAAATCGTGTTCTCCCCTCGTTGTTGATATCTCATGCACGATTGGGTCAAGCATTTTCAAATGCATTGTTTTCGTTGTTGTAATGGTGAGGTGACTGCTTTATATATATATATATATATGGGGCCGGCTCTCCTTAACTGCAGTTGAGGAGAGCCTCAGCTGCAAACGTGCTGCCCGAGCGTGTGACGAAATGAAACTCGTTTGGCTTCCGCTCATATTCATTTTCCTCCCTTTCTTTTTCCCTCTTCCATTTCTTTCCTCTCCTCTCTCTCTTTCTCTGCGATTTCTGATCTCTCCCTTCTCCATCTCTTTTGCGACCTCTCCATCTCCATCTCTCTATGATTTCCCTCTCCCAGGCTCGCCTACGACCGTCATCTCTCCCATCTGCGATCGTCGTCCTCTCCCTCTCGCTTGCGGTTGAGCTCTCATCCAGCAGAGATCCTCCCCCCTTTCATTTGCGTTTCCCTCTTTCATCTCATTCCCCCTTTCATTTTCATTTCCCTCTTTCATCTCATTCCCCCTTTCATTTTCATTTCTCTCTCTCTCCATTTGAGTTTCATTTCCCCCTTTCAGCTCAGCTGCGGCCATTGCGTTCTCTCCCTCTCTCGGAGATCTCTCTCTCTCGCTTTTCATTTCAAACGCTGGAAACCCATTTTCCGGCTCTCTCAAATCAAACCGAGATATAACACTCGGAAAAACTCTCCCGTCCCCCTCCCTCTATCTCAACAACCAAAACCCCCAAAAAAATCCAAACCCTTCCTCCTGCTTCTCTGTCCCAGCCCACCCATAATCCATCTATATCTCGCCTTCTCTGTCATAACCCATCCGTAATCCCAGCCCACCCCTCCTCTCTCTTTATTTCTCTCCCAACTGACTCAACCTATTACTCTCTCCCACCATCTCCTGCGAGCTACCAAATTGAGAAAGGCAAAGAAACATGAAATAATGTAAAAGATAAGAGAAGGGAAGATGGAGGAGACGGCTCCTTGCATGAAGTGCTTATATTTTTCCTTTTTCCTTTTTTTTTCTTGTGGTTATATTCAAGTGGTGGGTTTCTTTCCTTTTTCTCTCTACTTTGTTTTCGTTTCCCACATTTCAAGAATTCCATAACATATTCAAGATGTTTTTGACGATCAAAAGATTCTCATTTGATTTTAGAATTGGGTTCCTGACAATCAAAATAGAATTTCTATAATTGTGTCAGTGCGTTGAAGGTGCTAATAGAAGTCTTTCACTTTAGATATTACTAAGTTGGTGCATGCTTTCTTTTTTCTTTTTTTCTTCTCTTGATCACTTGCTTATGTTTTGGTCATTAGATCACCAAGACATCTTCATGTGGAGATTTGGTTATATTTGTATCCAGGTACACATCATTCTTCAGCAGAACTTTGATTCCTTTGTCAAGTGTATGTGCTATGGATAATGGTAATTGTAGGGGGATGGATTTTTGGGCCCACCCGGGATCGCCGGGCCCCCCCACAGGGCCTATTGTATACACTTCAGGTAGGAGCGGATCATGTACCCTACGCATGCATTTGTCCCGGGGTGGAGCGGATCACGTCCCCAGGGGCTCAAGTGGTACCAGGTTTCACCCAGATTATCTTATATACAAGAGGTCTCGGGTTCGAAACCTGGGGAGGCGGCCTTTTTGTAGGGGGATGGATTTTTGGGCCCGCCCGGGATCGTCGGGCCCCCCACAGGGCCTATTGTATACACTTCAGGCAGGAGCGGATCACGTACCCTACGCTCAAGTGGTACCAGGTTTCACCCAGATTATCTTATATACAAGAGGTCTCGGGTTCGAAACCTGGGGAAGCCCATGGGGACGTGATCCGCTCCACCCCGGGACAAATGCATGCGTAGGGTACGTGATCCGCTCCTCCCTGAAGTGTATATAATAGGCCCTGTGGGGGGCCCGACGATCCTGGGCGGGCCCAAAAATCCATCCCCCTACAGTAATATTTGTTCGTAGTGGCTGGAAATGAGACTGTGATACAAAAAGAAGCACTCTTCGCGTAACATCAACTCATACAGAAGCTCTAACCTCTTTGAATGTTCAACAGCGTTCTAGAAATGGTGGTTGAGTTCACAATGACTTCTTTCAATCTGTTGACAGGCTTTTTGGAGAGGAATGAATGGAATGGGAAGGAGAATACAACATACACTATTCCCATGTAGTTTTGAATACATAGTAATCTTATAATAAACCCATTGACAGATTCTTATTTATTTCTTATAATGGAGTTTAAGAATATGTGAAGGCCAAGAACCATGAGATGTAAACAGTGATTGTATTATTTTGTCAAGATTGTAATTTGTAATTGGAATGGATTTCTTGTTAGATGCCATTGTGAAGGCCAAGAAACATGAGATGTAATTAGTGATTGTATTATTTTGTCAAGATTGTAATTTGTAATTGGAACAGATTTCTTGTTATCTGCAATTGAGTTTAAAGGGACTTTTTTTGTTCAAGTGATGTTTAATGGAATTTATAATCTGCCCAATACTATTTTATCCATTTTTTTTTCTATTGGATGTTGCACCCAATCATTGCCACTTTTTGCACCATTAGTTTGATTATTTGGTATTTGGAAATTAAAAGCTATATTAGATTATTGAAGCAATGGATTTCAGCTACAAGTGTGTTGCTGGATTTCAACCCTTACAAATGTGTTGCTGCTTTGACTGGGGCTAAATCTTCATCAACACATGCGATGGGGCTAAATTTACATTCCACGCTTTGGCAACTCTTACAACAAAGAAGATCAACTTCCATCACCTCAACCTAAGTGAAGCCTTCAGACTAGACATTTCATTTTGCCACAGAAATAGAATCAACTCGAGCTATTTTCGGGTTTCTCACAGCCATGACCATATCAACTCAACCATAATGGTTTATGAGACAGTGGGGTAATATATAATTCTTAGTTTAAAATTACAAAAATATGAACACCCCCCCCCCCCCCCCCGATATACAAGAATTTCATTTTTTTACATCTAACTCATCGCTTTTGTTGAGCCTTTTGCCAATCAATAGCGGCTGAATCTTAAACTATCAAACAGAGATGTTCATTTCTAAAATATTCTCCATATATTTGTCCAGTGCCTTCCTCTGCTATTTCTGAAGAGATGCCATAGATTCTACCTGAGTAAGGAAAATAGCCAACACAACTATCAAGCATTACCTCAATTAGCACTAATGTAAACATTACCTAGAATTTCCTGTATAAGGGAAAGGAAACAACATATTGAAGAAAAGTTGGATGATGTAATTCTATATTTCGTCATTCAAAAAGATAAAATTTGATTGAAGTAGTCCTTAATGTTTTTAAACTGGGAAAATGTAATTCTATATGATTTAATCAAGTTTGTGTTGTGTCAAGCCATGCATAGATTTAATATGGTATCAAGAAATGATGAATCAATTTTGCTCTGCAGTTTGGGTAAGCAAATCAAAAAAGGGCCCAAGATATAGAAATAAAAGATTTGGTACTCTGTAACTGTAACTCCCAAACACTCTATTGAAAAAAATGGGTATATATTGGTACTGATGGATTGTCCTACATGTAACTCGAATTGAGATCAAATGCATGCAGGCCTTAGCAAAGCCAAGTGAAAGCCGAAACAAGACCGGTACAGTAATGTTCGACCCAGTCAGAATTGTTCATCTACCTTTATTCCCTGTAACAATTTGATTAAATGAAATGCTTATAAGAAAACTAGTCCTTCATTGTTGCATAGTTACAAACCAGAGAGAGGAACATGCCCATCTCTATTTTTTTTCTCCTTCGTTCTCCTCCACACAATCACATTTATTAAAAAAAAACTAACAAATTGATATAATCAGAGTAGAAAAACACTAGTACCATATAATTAGAAAGGAAAAAAGAAACCCACAACATTTTAATATAATCACAGAAACAGAAGAAAAAAATAGAAAATGAAAAACACAGGAACCTGATGCAAGTACCTCTTCTCCTTCATCCTCTCTCTACCTTACTGTAAGTCCTTTATCTATTTGGTAGCTCGTAAGAGAGTCATGGGAGGGAGGACTAGCAGTTGGGTTAGTTGGCAGAGGTGAAGAAAGAGGAGGGGTGGGGCGGAGTTTCGGATGGGTTGAGAAAGATAGGCGAGATGGAGAAGTATTATGAGTCAGTAGGGAGAGGGAAGCAGCAGGAAGGACTCGGGTTTTTGGGGGTTTTCGATTTTTTGAGATAGAGAGATAGGGCCGGGGAGTTTTTCAGAAAGTTTTTATCGGAGCTGCTCTCGTAGGAGCATCTCAATAGACGATCGCAGGAGAGAGACAAAGCCCGGGGACGATCGACGGTCGCAGTCGAGAATGAGAGATGAAACCTAGGGGACGATCGGCGGTCGCGGGAGAGAGCCTGGGCCGGTCGGGTAGGTTTCTGGTCACGCACAGAGTTCCGGTGCTGGGGAGGGAGAGAGAAATCGTAGAGAAAGAGAGACAGGAGAGGAAAGAAATGGAAGAGGGAAAAAAGACGGGGAAAATGAATATGAGCGGTAAGCGAAAGGAGTTTCATTTCGTCACATGCCTGAGCCGCACGTTTGCAGCTGAGGCTCTCCTCAACTGCAGTTGAGGAGAGCCGGCCCCTATATATATATATGGGAAATATTGAAGTGAGAACATTATATGAGAACTTTTTGCGGCCCCAACTAGCAACCCTTCCAAACCGAGCAACTAATATGGAACCCCTTGATAGTCACTAATCCTAAGGATTGGCACACATCCGAATGGACTGAACCGTTGGATCGGGGGTTGAATATTTTTTGACTATGAAGCCATTAAACTTGTGGGCCACGGATGAAGGGGTTAGGGGCATGGATTTGGGGTCAAACTTGATACTTGGGGTGGTCTCATAAAGATCTTTCCATCCCCCTTGTCCCATCCCTAAATGGGGCCCACAATTGGGTCCAATAAAAAGTTCTCATATAATATGTGAGAACTAGTTCTCACTTGAATATTACCCTATATATGTATAAGGGTGTTCAAGTAATTTACAAATTTCGTAGGGAAATAGGGCATCCGTCTATAGGGGTCTTAAAGTAATTTACAAGTTTTGTAGGAAATAAAAAGAATTTGTGATTTTTCCTTGTATGTTTATCATATCTAAAACCCTAACCCTAATAGGGAGTGCATCATTTTCTTAGTTTTGTGGTTGTAATCAATCTTTGCTATGTGGTTGTTTAAGGAAGTTTAAATTTGAAAGGCAGTGTCGGTATGGTGGCTAAGATTTAGATTGCAAAGTGAAGGAGGTGTGGTGGGAGAAACGACATACCCATTTGTAGGGAAAAAGATAAGGGGAGTTCTGTTAGCACCACGATTTCTTCTCTTCCCACCGCAGTTATTATGCTATTTTTTTTTAGGCAAAATTAGCGAAAGGTCCCTATAAGTCAATGTTTCCAGCCTCTAGTCCAAGGAAATACTTTTTAAAGCATATGGTCCACTCAGCTAGACTATTTGAAGCCTTAGATCCCCGTATCCACATGATCATATTTTTTAGGACTAATTTGCCCTTTCAACCATTTTAGGAATAAAATTTTAAATTTAAAAATTTTAAATCTTGTATTCTCCCTCGTTTTAACTTCTCTAGATCTTGCAAACTCCACTTCGGAGGGAATAACCCTAACAATCATCATCAAAGATTACCAGAAAATCGACACGCTTCATCTTCTTCTTCTTTGTCGTCTTCATGATAATCAGCTTCTTCTTCTTCTTCTGCCGTGCCTGCGAGAGGCCGGGCCGCGGATGGTGGTGCTGGGGAATTGCGGAGGGCAGTTGGTTTCGGAGAGGCAGATTTCAATTTCTTCGAAGAGGAATTTCAGGTGCAGCTTGCGCTCGCCATCAGTGCCTCCGATCCGAATGGGCATGAGGATCCAGAGACGACGCAGATCAAGGCAGCCAAGCGAATCAGCCTTGGATGCACGACCACGTCGTCTGCGCATGCCGATGAAACCATAGTTGAGTTTTTCAACAGGGCTTCTCCGCTGATGGTAGCCAAGGACCCATCTACATGTACAAAAACTCTTACTACTACACTCGCCTCTTACAACATTGCATCAGTCCACAAAATCCTCAAAACAATCCATGCCCAGATCATCACCAGCGGCCTCCAATAAAGCCCATTCCTCGCTGCCAAACTCGTAAGCCAGTACGCAGACTTTTGCAGAATGGAAGATGCACGCCAGGTGTTCGACGTTGTGTCCAACAGAGATGTTCTCATGTGGAATGTCGTCGTTCGTGGGTACGCCAACTTGGGTCCTTTTGAGAAGGCTGTGGAGGTTTATCAGCTCATGCGGTGCAGTGGGGTTTGCCCGAACCGGTACACGTTTCCGTTCGTGCTGAAGGCCTATGCTGCACTGTTTTATGGCCTATTTATGATCTGTTTCGGATTGCGTACTCCGCCGACGTGCCGGAATTCCCCAGCTGGCTTTCCGACCAAGCAAAGGATTTCCTCAGCAAGTGTCTTAGGAGAAATCCAGATGAGAGATGGACGGCTGATTAGCTTATCAATCACCCATTTGTTGATGGAAGGTGTTCTCTGACAAAAGCTGTTGTGATCTCTGTTCCAACTAATTCTCCCAAGAGTACTCTTGATTTTGGGATTTTGGGTTCTAGGATTCTTTGGGTGAGTCAGGAACTAATCGGGAACTGACCCAGTTCGTTTTAATTTTAGGATTTTTGACATGGAGATGAATTTTTGGTTTCTTTTTCTTTTCATTTCAGCATTTCCTTGCCCCAATTTCTCTATTGGATAGAGAGCGAGGAAAGGTGAGGGAGAGGAGAGAGAAGAGCCTAGTTGCAGGCTTTATTGAGAATGAAATTTATCTGATTTTTTGTCAAATATAGGTGAGTTTATGTCAAATTTATCTGAATTTTTATCAAATTTAGCTGAGTTTTTTTTGTCAAATTTGTCTGAGTTCTGGACAAATCTATCTGAGTTTTTGCCTATTTATCTGAGTTATGGAATAAAATTATCTGAGTTCTGAACAAATTTATCTGAGTTTTTTATAAATTTATTTGAATTTTTGAAAAATATAGTCGAGTTTTTGACAAATTTATTTCCATTTTGAAAGTTGTAGGCTTTATTGAGAAGGAAATTTATCTGATTTTTTGTCAAATATAGGTGAGTTTATGTCAAATTTATCTGAATTTTTATCAAATTTAGCTGAGTTTTTGTCAAATTTATCTGAGTTTTGGACAAATCTATCTGAGTTCTGGAATAAAATTATCTAAGTTCTGAACAAATCTATCTGAGTTTTTGGCAAATTTATTTGAATTTTTGAAAAATATAGTCGAGTTTTTGACAAATTTATCTCCATTTTGAAAATTTTAAATGAGTTTTTGAACGAATATTTTTGTATTTTTGGCTAATTTATTTGTATTTTCTAAGATCTATTTCTGTTTTTAAATTTTATTTGTGTCTTTTGAAATTTATTTATATTTTTTGAAATAAATTTAATTGAGTTTTGACAAAAATACTTGAGTTTTTGGCTTTTTTTTCTGAAATTTAGAAAATTAGTTTATCAATTTTGGTAAATGTATTTTTATTTTTTTCAATTGATTTACATTTTTTAATTTTATTTACGTCTTTTGAATTTTATTTGCATTTTTTGAAGTTTATTTGTATTTTTGAAATTTTCTTTGGACCTTTTGAGACTTATTTGAGTTTTTTGAAATTTTTTTGGATCTCTTGAAATTTATTTCGATCTTTTGAAATTTATTTGCGTCTTTTTAAATTGGTTTTCATCTTTTGAAATTTATTTATATTTTTTTAAGTTTATTTGGATCTTTTGAAATTTATTTGTGTCTTTTTAAATTTCTATGCTTTCTTTTGAGATTTATTTCATTTTTTGAAATTATTACTTTTTTAGAAATTTATTTGTGTTATTTTGAAATTTATTTGTGTGTTTTTAGAATTTATTTGAAAATCTCATTAATGAGATTCCATTAATTGTGGCCAATTAAATGGTAGCTGACCATTAGTAATGGGATATCCCACCAATCATGGGATATGATTTAAAGAAAGGGGTAAATTAGACATTTTAGGTATGAAAAAGTGTGTGAGGGACCTTTGGCTCTATGACTTTTTTTTTGTGGACCTAAGGCAATAAAGTGCAATGTTGAGGGACCTGTCGCCGAATGCCCCTTTCTATAATAATATCATTATGTGAAATGACTAAAATGGACATCTCATAATCCATGCTGAAAATCAAATCCTTCTCTTCACACACATAACTCATCTCTCATCTCTCCCCTCTTCACACACATAACTCCACTCCCCCTTCACCACCGGTTTTCACATCACCATTCCTTTTTCCCCCCATTGCACTATCTCTTCCCACATTCCCTTTTTCCTTCACTCTCTTTACGGTATTGTACCACTCTCCCACACTTCATCTTCTTCCTTCTTCCCCATGCTCCCATCATTTTTTTTATTTCAATCAAACCAAACATTGCAATGGACAAGGAAATTAAAAGGGAAATCGTGTCTTTCATTCCTACTAGCAACAAAAAGGTAAGTGTGGTTTATTATTTCAGTATTTTCGCCAATTTTTTTCAAGTTTTGTATAGTAGATGTTCACGTTTTGTCCGGACTGGTATGACCAAACATATGTATAATGTTCGGCCAAACGGTACCGAACAAATCCTTAATGTTCATATATAAATATCCGAACATTAATCATATGTTCGGATATAAATATCCGAACATATTTGTTATGTCCGGATTTATGATTCCGAACGGTACTGAGACGGTTTCTTGCCATTTCGTTCAGGTATTGAATTGAAAATTTTCTTATTTGTTTCCAATTGCAATATGTTAACATGAACCCAAATCATCCTGTTGAAAATTTTCTTATTTGTTTCCAAAATTGCAATATGTTTCCAATTGAAAATTTTCTTATTTTTGCAGGTTTTCATGAACCCAAATCATCCTGTTCCACCTATTGCCAATAAATGGAAAGAATTCCATCTTCCTTGCGCAAGCCAATGGGAATTAGCATACGAAGATCGAATCAGGCGTTTTAAAGAGATTATAAGTCCAGATGTAGCAACATGTGAGACCGTCTCATTGGACTGAGGAGATTGTAATTTTTTTTATTTTTTTATGCTTGTAATTTTCACTTAGCCACATGTCTAGCAGAGTTCATGTATTATCTAACAGAAGATCCCATGTACACAACACTCATAATTAGCATGAGTTCTTCATTGCCTTCTTGTGCTTCTTCTACAACCTCTTCAGTTATTCGACGACGCCTCCTGTTGGAAGCTGTCGGTCTTACTCGGGAACTGCTTGGCCTATCCATTTCTGAAACATTGGAAAACAAGTGATTTAAAAAAAATTCAACCTGTACCGTTCGGTACTGTGTGTTCGAACAAATCTAAAATGTTCGTCATGTAATAGCCGAACAAGTCCAAAATGTTCGGGCAATATATTTTGAACATTCCTAAAATGTTCGGCTGTAAATGTTCGAACATTTTAAGAATATCAGAAAATTTCAGGACCGAACATATCGCAATGATAAAATAAAATAAAATTTGAACAACTGCAACAAAAAAAGTCAATTTTGAGCGACTCAAACCTACTGAGTATGTACCTTAGAACATATTTTTATGTAAGATAGTTGCTACATTAACCTATTTTACTCAAATAGCATAATGAGGATGGTGAAGAAGGAAGGTGACTTACCTTGACTAAAATGGAGGTTTATGTGACAAAAGAGGTCTTCCTTCTTCTTTATGTGCTTCTATCCTTTCACTTGGCTAATCGTCCAGCAAAAATGTAGGTCTAAATAGGTAGTGGAAGAGCCTTCTCCGGTGACAGTATGAATAGAGAAAGGGGAGAAATTTTTGAAGAAGATGTGTGGGAAGAGAAGAGAGGAGTTGTAAATGAAAGGGGCAGTTTGGGTATAGTGATGGGTACAGAGAGAAAAGATTATGAATAATCATGCTTTATAAATTGGTGTGGAGAGAAATGCGGTGGGAAGAGAACAAATTGTGGTGCCAACAGAACTCCCCAAAAGATAATGACATTTATTTGCCTGTTTATGCCCCCAAAAAAAAACCACAATCCCCTTCCTTCTGCAAAGCTGGATCAAGTATCCAATGCCTCCAATAAGTTTCCCTTTGTTTCATTTACTGCAATTAACTTCTTCTATATTCTTCCAAAAATGAAAAGAATTCCCCTGTGGTGCTACTATTGCTTTTTTTTTCCACCCTTCTTTTTTAGATTTAATCAAGGGAGACCATTGCACACAAATAACAGTTAAAATCACAATGCTGGGCTTAATTATCTTCCCTAATTTATACAGATGGTTGGATAAGAAGGGTATTTTTCTTTCATCTTTTTTAATGACATCTGGCTAAAATATTTCCACTGAGTATCATTTGTCATCTCATAAGGATACCTCCAAAATAAGTTGCTAGAAAGCCTAGAATAATCCTATCCAACCATTGTTTATCTGCACCCTATTTATTTAACAATTTTGATAATGAATCTTTTTAAAAATTGAAATCAGTGTTACAAATCATCATAACATAACAATATTCTCCTAAAATCATATGAGAAATATTGAGAAAATTAAAAATGTCAGAAGGAAATTTGATTAGAAAAATGAAAAAAATAAGAAAAATCTATATGATATTATTCTTACAGTATTTTATATTTAATTTATTTTTCACGGTATTTTCCTGATAATACACCTAGAAAATCATCAGATTTCTTGGTATTTTCTGGAGGATGTAATAATTCCCAGAAAAGAAAGAAAGTTTTGGTAGTAGTTGAAATCTAGTTCACATGCCATCATCATAAATGGGTCATTCCTTCCCAACTACCCCACTGCATATTTAGGTGGTTAGGTGGACGGATTCCTTTGTCCCCTCAAGGGGCCTGTACAAATGCCCTGAAGGATGATGATCTCTGGCAATGGGGCCTTAAAGAGTCCCAGATACTTGGTGTTTTTTTCTTTTGATACTTGTATTTCCCTCCCCTGCTTACTCAAATGTAGAGCCTCAAGAATTACCAATGAGATTATTCAAGGCCCAAAAAAGGATTTGATTGAACAGCTAGCAATATTCAGGCAACATCTCATTCACAATCACAACCATGTGCCTACACTCAAATGGCTTGAGTTTGGGTAAGACTGGGTAGGGATGGCAATTAGTTGGATGCCAGGGCTTTGAAGGTTTTGACGGGTTTGAAACGGGTATGGATTTACAGTTTTTTCAACCTGAACTAGGTTCTGAGGCCGCGGGTTTAGGATTTAGCAGGTCAAACTATGTCCAATTTGTTTATCCTAATTACATATTTATTAACGAAAGTTATATGGCATAAAAGAATAGAAAGTCTTAAATATCTAGCTTTCAAATCTGATATGAGATAACCATCAGCAACCCAACCCAAAACCATCATCAACCCAACCCAACACATACACAGCATGTGGAGAGCTAGGTATCACATATCCTGAACTGGGTCATGGGCAGGATGGTGCGAGTCCGGGCAGGTACAATCATTGCCATCAGTAGTGGTTGACTAATGATTCATCATTGATGGCATATGATCTGGAGTTCAACAAGACTCAAATGATCATAATAACCATGGAATAAAAAAGGTGGGTGATCAATTTCCTAGAATTGTTCTTCTTCCCAACTTATTTTGGAGGCCTCATTAGATGTTTATGATCACACTAAAGGTATATGTCAGTGTAACCATGCTACGGGGATGTTTGAATACATGCAACACAAAACATCAGTACATTTTTGCAAAATTGCAAAACAAATCTCCGTGTTCCAATGTGAATGACCTACGAAATCTTCTAAAAAGCAGTTATCAGTACAGATCCATCAATGCAAGATGGATGTCAAATGTGGATATTGAGGGGGGGGGGGGGGGGGGGGGGGGGGGGGGCGGGCATCCATCCATGAGAAATCTTGTGAACGTCCATGAGAAATCTTGTGAACGGGCCAGAGTCTGAAATTGAGCTCCATTTTCTTAACGGGCTCATTTCATATTGGTGGAGCCCAATGACCTAAGGGGGTTGACATCTACCTAAAATCAGCTTCATTTTAAAGAGTAGCCCTTCAACTTATTGGAACTATAAATGATTATTATTTGAAATTCTATTCCAAAGCCTCATATTGGAGGGGAAAAATCCAATCAATCTCATTTTTTATATATGAATAACACACATCACATCCTTTCATTTGCAGGCCATCCACTGAACAAATGTAGACCATTCGCTAGGCAAGATCTTGATGCTGGATGGCCCCCATCTATGATGATGACCAGCAGTCAGACGTATGCAACTATTTAATCCTCCTCACAAGCCAGGCTCGTGGCAAACTGCCACCATGTACTGATCAGATAAATCAGTACCATCCATTTCGTGGACACCAAATCAATGGTCCAAGTTCAATGGTACCTACCCAATTAGTGTGGGCCATATGCACATGAGAGAGCAGTGGTGTAGGGACGTTGCTGCTGCTGCAGCAGGAATCTAACATGACACATCCATTCTAGAAAGGAACTTTTCAAACACCACAGCAGATGCCTTGCCTGTAAATGCTCTCTTTTTCAAGATACTACCACACCCCCCCATGTGGAAGGTTGATCTTTCTCAGGTCTCGGCACCCACCTAGGACAGCCTTTTGTTACCCAATCTTTCCCATGCAGTTCCCACCTCTACTGGATGCAACTAGGCATATCTGGCAGAAAGAGAGAATCCTACTTACTACCATCTATGAAAAAACCATTAAAGAAATCAGTGCGAGCAAACAATACCACCTCACAAAACCCAACAAGGTGTCTGTGTATATAACCACAAAAACTGATAAAACTATACAGATTTGGGAAAAAAATATCATACAATCCATCATCCAACCAATTTGTCAAATAAGCATTGCATAAAAAAGAATCCAAATCCAAGAACTAAAATCTTGAAAGGTATAAACAACAAGACATGAGGGAATCATAATACTAAATCAAACGCTTGGAGCAAGAGGTGTCCTTCAACTATAAATAAACTAAATGAACTGATAAACTAAAATATCGTATGATCAAAACTCGGGGTTTTTTTCTCACCCTCTTTTTGAATTTCCTAGTTTTGCATTCATCGGCCATCCATGGAATCAAAGGAATCTGCAAAACCAGAAGGCTTTGAGGGTATGCTAGTTTGGGTGGCATCAAGGCTTATCGTGCGATGATGATAAGGGTCGCCACCCATTATGGAAGTACCTGCCCCGAAGGTGCCTTCATTGGCTTGCCATTGACGTAGAACTTGAGAGAGAGACCTATGAGGGCTATTGTTGGAGCCTTCATCTTCCCTGGAACTGCTGGGCTTCCATAGCTCTACCAAAGGAGACAGGATATTAACCACGTGGCCCATGTCCGGTCTTTGATATGATTCACGTGACGTGCAGTAACCTGCAAGCTCAGCCACCTTCAAAATGCTCTCAAACGTTTCCTCATCAGGGTCAAGAGAGGGGTCCACGACCTTCCTGATATTATCCTTGTTGATCAATACTCTGCGGAACCATGGGACCAAATGAGTTCTTTCCTCAGGCTGGGATTCATCTAGCACTTTTCTACCCGTTACCATCTCCATTAGGATCACACCAAATGAGTAAACATCACTCTTGGTGGTCACTCTTCCAGTAGCTGCAGGGGAAAAAATGATAGTAGGTAAGAATTAAAAAAGAGTAGAGAATTCCCGTTCAAACTACAAACTTCATCGCATGCATATGGGTGTGAGCCAAATGAGTAAACCTTTGGAAAACAAACCAAAGAACTAAACCAACACTGAAAATAATGATGATGATGATGACGAACAAGAAGATCTGTCCTGCAAGTGCCAATGTTGGAGCTCAAACATGCTCAGCATGAAAAATTGTCTTATTTAGAAGAAAATTGTGGGATGGACCACGAACATAAATAGAACTCTTTGATGCCTAAAAGGAGTTAAGACAAAGGGTTTCAGTAAGTCATTTTAAGTGCAGATATCACGATGCATCTGTTGAAGCAAAAACTAAGAATGAACATGAGAATGTTTTGACAGATTTTACCTTCGATTGGTTATATAGATAAAAAGTGGAACCCAACATTCCAACAACATTTTCGCATTTTACCCAAAAAAAAAATCGCGAATATTGCATAATTTTACAGGCCTAGGAATGCTCAAAGTAAAATTCTCAGAAAGAAATAAAAAGTTGGTAAAATTTTACTTCGCCTGAGAATTTTCAGGTTGCCATATATCGAGAGAGGCTAATGATTTAGCAAACAAGTTGGTTAAGATGGGGAGCAAAAGAGAGGATATTTCGTATGTAAATGGCTTACTTAATTACTTTTTTTTAATGGTAACGCAATTTTATTAATAGCCAAATGGCTTAATTACATAGTTCCACCAGTTGCAATTGCTACATATTAAATGATCACTTCCCTTGAATAATATATTTCATTAAGGACTTCAAGGTATGGAAAAGGTGTTTTCTGCATCAGCTGGAGTATTATTATTATGAGCAGAAAGAATGCCCACAAAGTTAATAACCGATATAATCCATTCATAATAAAAACATTACAACTATTTTTCCATCCTTAATTCTATTCAGTAATTTTTAGTTCCAACCATCAATTATTTCACGATTACCTATTTCAGGTGCCAAACTGAAAAACAGATATTGGAAATCATGCAAGAATTAAACACTTGAAATGCCGCGTTTTGCCAGATCTTGTTATAACATTATGTAGAAACATGAAATGAATGAGGGAAATGGGAATTGAGAAACATACATATTTGAAAGGACAAACTTTTTTGTGGGTATGAAGAACTTCACCCATTAAAAGCCAAAAACATATCTTAGGTCAAATTTTCAGCTTTAACAGAACACTCAAGAATGCTATCAAGGAAGAATTCATATTTCTCAAAAACCTCCAGAGCAAGAATGCATCATTTCAGTATTTTACAGATATAGCCAACGCACATTATGGTTTTCAAGAGATGATAGCCATCAATGTGTGTATTGGATAATGTTGACACCCTCTTTTAAAAACGCACATTGATGGCTCCAGTAAACTTTCAGCGTTTCTGGCCGCACATTGATGAGTTCAGCCAACTGCCAATCAGTTATGGTCTCTACTGAAGTAGGGTTGATAACCAGCTGAGTTAATTATCCACATGGCTTCTTCTCAAATCAATCTAACATTATATTTGTATGGTTTCCAGTTTGCAACCTTGAAATTAGTGTTTGAATGGTAGTTTGACTATACTTGACTGTATTGACCAGCCATGATGGACTAACAGATTTTCATTCATGACAGCAGACATGATAAAACCAACACAAATTTGATGGAACCAGTTATTTCTAATACAGAAATAACTTTAACAAATGTTCTGTAAGCACACTCAGATACCAAAAAAACAAGATGAGAGTAGGAAATTGCCACAATCTCCCTAAGTTCACTAAAAAGGGGAATCAAATTTCACAAAAGAGTAAGCAATGTGCATCTACTATGATTTTTAGAGTAGATCTTTTATAAGCTGAAGGGCTTGATGATGATTATGTACAGATGTAGATGTAGATGTACTAGGACATTACAAGCTAGAATGATTGCTGAATTTTGTAGAAATGATATCATATCACTCAAGAACAGTTTTACTGAAACTCATCACAAACTAAGCATCCCTTAGTCCGACTCAAGCATAGAAGTTTAATTTATAGCAAATACAAGTTCTCCCAAGGGTTTGATAATATCACAGCACTCCTGCATCATTTCCACATAGATGGGGCCTTCAACTAGCCATTTTTTCAGGTCTGTATGTGGCAGACGCTACCTAATGCATAACATATGGTGGATGCAGAAGAAACAACAATGGTTCATGAGAATGAGCATAGGAGTGGCACGTGAAATAAGCAGACTATTACTTCAGTATCCTGATTCCTGAAGTACAGGAATTTTTCTAAGATAATGCATTACATGGAAGATTCTTGGTGATATAAAGGTGATTAATGGTATTTTAGGTTTGATTATAATCATCAGAAGGGGAAAAGGAAATAAAATATAGGTGAGGTGTAATTACCAGCATATTCAGGTGCAAGATAACCAAAAGTTCCCGCCAACCGTGTCTCCACACAGGATTTTCCTTCGGGAGCTAACTTGACCAGTCCAAAATCTGAAACCTTGGCTCTCATATCATCACCCAAAAGTATATTTGAAGGCTTCAGATCTCTGTGAATGAAGCTCTTTTGTGCTAAGCTATGAAGATATTCAATCCCTCTGCCGACATCCAAAGCAATCGTAAGCCTCTGCTTCCAAGTAAGTGCTTCGTAATTGTTCTCTCTCCAGTCAAAGAGATGCTGCCCCAAAGTTCCTTGAGGCATATATTCATAAACCAAAAGGTTCTCATTCCCATTAATGCAGTAGCCTAAAAGAGCCACCAAATGCCGGTGTCTCACCTTTGTGAGAACAGCAATCTCTGCTTGAAATTCATTCATCCCTTTTGAACTGACAGCAGATGATTCCATCCTTTTCACAGCAATCAGCCTCCCATCGGGGAGTTTCCCCTTGTAGACAACACCAAAGCCGCCTCTACCAACGATGTTAGCATGATTGAAATTGTCCGTTCCTTGTCGAAGGTCCTGGATTGAAATAATCAAGCTTCCAGATTCAAACACTTGGACATCACTATGCCCGCTGTTCCCTATACTAGTTTGTCCGCTTGCTGTCCCTCCATTTGAACTTGGACCCACAACAGTGAGTTTCATGGTTTCCACCCCATTCAAAGGGATCCGCTTGGATTTCCTTAATCTTCTGACAAATACATATGCAATAACTAGAGCAAAGACACAAACTATTGCAGCAATAATAATAATATTCCGTGTACTTTTTGATATCCCAGAACTTCCACCCCCTGAAGATGAACCAGACCCGCTTGAACCCGAACCAGAACTGCCGCCTCCCGATGTTGAATTACTTCCAAGAAATGGATTTCCTGATGTAATCACATTCACATTTTGTGGAAAAACAGGTATCTTTCCTGTAAGGTTATTGTTGGAGACATCGATAGTCTGCAACTGTGACAAACTAGTCAGGCTCTCCGGAATTGAACCTGTTAGATTGTTGCCACTCAAGATCAAGACCTTAAGTGAGGTGAGATTCGCAATGGCAGGGGAGATGGTTCCACCCAATTGCAGATTCGCAAAATTGAGACGGTTGACGTTACTATTCTGGCATGTAACATACGACCACCCGCAGGGGTTGTTCCCCGTCCACCCATTGGCAAGCTGAGTAGGGTACCCAAATGCCCCCTCCACCTCAAGCAGAACAGTCACCCTCTGATCACAGGGCCCCGGGCTAGAATTGCAGAAATTGTTCTTACTGTTTGCTGAATCGGACACAGTCACCCCAGACTTGAAGCCGGGATAAGGCCCCTGCAATATATTATTCCCAAAAGACACATTGACCAGCTTGGGGAGATCATAAATGGAATTGGGAATCACCCCAGTAAGCTGATTGTCGCGCAGTTGGAGATCAAACAGTGAAGTGCAATTTGAAAGATCAGGTATAGGTCCGGAGAAGCCATTAGCCTGTAACCATACCTGAGAGAGCTGAGTCATTGTTCCAAGAACGTCGATGGGACCCGAGAGCTTCTGGTTATTGAGCCAGAGGTTCTGAATCAACGAGCCTGAAAACGAGCTGGGGATGCCACCAGAGAGGTTGTTGTATGAGAGGCGAAGGTCCCGGAGACTCGAGAGGCCGCCGAAGAAGGAGGGGATGGTTCCGGTGACAGCAGCATTGCTGGCTTCGAATTGGGCGAGGGAGGCGGATTTGGCGAGGTCGTCTGGGATGACCCAGGGTGCCAATTGGAGGTTTTGATTGATGCTGAAGGTTGTGAGAGAGGTGAGTCCGGAGAAGAAGGCTTGGGGCATTGTGGTGAAGTTATTGGAGTCAAGATAGACTGATTGGAGGTTGGATAAGGAGGAGAGAGAAGGGAGATCCCCTGAAAGCTGGTTTCTTTGGAGCGCGAGTGATTGGAGCTCAGAGAGGTTGTTGAGATCTGAAGGGAGAGACCCAGAGAGGGATTGGGATTGGAGGTTGATGGAGATGACTCGGCCGCTCTTGCAGCCGACCCCGGGCCATGAGGAGCTGCAAGGGTCGGATTTGGTGCTCCAGCCTTTGGGGATCGGGTTGAGGAGGTTCGCCAGCTTTTGCATTACAGAGGCGTCGTCTGCAGATGTGGAAGTGATGGAAAGGGTGAAAAAGATGATGAAGATGAAAAGGGGCAAAGGAAGGAGTCTTTTTGACTCTCTCATTGCTTCTCTCTCTTTCTGGCTTCTGGGGCTAAGAGAGAGAGGTTATCTGAGGGATTGAATTAGAGTGAAAAGAAGATCTACTCTCTCTCTCTCTCTGACTTCTAAAGGACCGAAGAAGATCTATGCTCTATATCTGTATCTGGATTCCTGGGGTGAAAGAAAAGGTTGGTCTAAAGGATTTAAGAAAAGTGAGAAGAAGTAGCAAGGGTTTCTGGGGTTTGGGACAAAAGGATTGTCTGAATGATTCAAAAAGAAGAAAGGGTTTCTGTGGGTTGCCAGAGGTATTGAAGAAGATTACAAGAAGGGTATCTAGCGGTGAGAGAAAATGGGGTTTCTGAAGATTTCTTCTCTCTGGTTTCAAAAAGAGTAAAAAGAAGAAGATCTCTGATCTCTCTCAAGGTGAGAGAAGGGTTATCTAAAGAACTGAAGGAGATTCAGGAAGAAGAAGAAGAAGAAGATCTCTGGTTCCTCATTCTGAGAAGGTGAGTGCCAGGGTGGTATGAAAAAGAAGAAGATTTCTGTTGCTTTCTTAGCTTTTTCCTTTCAATGTAGTCAGATATTGCAAGAGAAGATGGGAGGATGGTGACTTGGGGGTAGTTTTGCTTGCATGGGACACTCTGGATTTTCAATGGGGCCACTGTCTGATGTTGGAAGCATTGATGGCTGTGATTTATTTTGCCCATCTGGACGAGTAAGAATACTGGAGCATTTTAGGCCGGAGAATCTGGAAAGTGGCCCACACCAAAATGAGGAACTACGCATCCAAACAGGATACTTTCCCTGTAATCTTAGCTGTAAAACCGCGTATGAGTTTCTTTTGATTTGTTTATTATTTTTAGTGGGGTTGCACTTGCAGTTTATTGCCGTTTCAATTCAGTGTGGTGGGTGTGGCGGTGGTGAATGATCGTTTGGATCCTTGTTAAAATATGACAGTCTGTAATGAAGTTTCAACTCAGAGAAAAAAAAAAAGGAAGAAAAGAGCTCTTTAACTTCTATTATTGAAATTGACAAAACTTTTTAGATCTGTATTTCATTCTTGGATATCTTGCCATCTTGGGTCCATTTGGATGTGTAGAAAAAAAGATGAGAAGCATGAGAAGAAGATAATTGCAGAATTGAAGAATTTTAATTAGGTGACATCAATTGCAGTGGAAAGGATTTGCTTTTCTCTACTTGCTACATTTTCATTGTTTGCTGAAGCACTCTTTCAAATAAAAAAATGGTAATCAAAAGTAGTTATTTTCGCTGAGTCCATAAAAAAAAAAAAAAAAAAAAAAAAAAAAAAAAAAAGGAACTTCGTAACAAGATCAAAATTGCTTTCATGTGATTTGGATTGCAGGTTATTCTTTTTAATAGAAACTCATTTTATGATATTTGATAAATAAAAGTTAGTTTTAAATAGTTGAATGTTAACTTTATTGCTAAGATGTTCAATTTTGATGAAGAAAAGGATATTTTAGAGAATTTGTAAATTCTCCAATAGTTATTCTCTATGGTGGGATTTATAAACCCTCATACTTGATAGACGAGTTGCAAATGCCAAGGAGATTGAAATCATGATAATTTTAAAAGTTATTTAAGACTTCATAGGTGTCAAGAATCTAGAATCCTAACAATGAAACATGATATTTGCAAATACCGAAAGCAAAAACCATCACATTATGTCTTTGAATTCCTAATATTACATGTTTTAATAAAAAAAGGTTATAAGGAAAGAGGCCTTTTAGGATTTTAGGAATTCATATATGGAGAATTTGAAATTCAATATGTTCTCCCAATGCATGGAATTCCCAAATCCTCCGCTTGGAAGGAGCATCCAAAAAATATTATAAAGGGCCGGACTTTGAGAATTCCGAAAGTCTAAAGTGGTTTTTCTAAGTTGTTAGAATTTGAAATCATAGCAAGAAAATATAGAATTTCTAAATGCAAAGGATAGCCATCACATTATGTAAAAGAATCCAGCATCCTAAATTTTTGCCAAGAATTTGGCTAAGGAAACAAGCCCTGGGCATTTTTGCCTGTTTTTGTAAAAGATGCCGAACGGAGTTTGACTTTTCTCCAATAACTAGATCCAAACATGAAAAAGTAAACCATTTCACTTGATAAAAGATTTCTTCCCTAGTTTTCATTATATCAAGAGGATTTTACCGGAAAAAACAATTTATCCGGTCATGTTACGCAATCAAACATTTTAGCGAGTGCAGCACCAATTAGCGCAATTGGGAGCGAATTTCATTTTTTTTTACCAGAAGAGCACATCGTCATCGCCGACCTTATTTACACTGAATAAGGACGGCAATGACCTTATGTATACTTGATTTTTTTTTTACATAAAGAGCACATCATCAGCGCCGACCTTATTTATACTTGAATAAGGTCGGCGATGACGCTGTTCGCGATCCTTTTTTAGGGCTAGAATCCATGTTTCGCTCATTATTCTCTTCTCCATTCCACCATTGCGTCGAGACTGACCTAGGACGAGGGCGAAGAGCAGTTGCTTCCATCTATCCACAACCACCAGCGTTGTAACTGAATTTCTCAACATCTGCTCATAATCTCATCGTTTTTTCAATCAACTATGATTGCAACCGACGCTCCAGAGGTTTGGAATCTTTGAATCCTTATCAATTTTTTGTATTTTCACTTCCTTTGTTTTCCCGCCTTCCCGCATATGATATCTAACTGTATGGTTTGTTATCTTCAACGTTGTATTCGATTTGTACATTTGTTGTTTGCATTGATTAGGGTTTGTATATTTCAAATTTGGATTTTTTTCGGTTGAGAAGGAGGATGGATGAATGGGTTTATGAAAATCAACTTCTCTTCACAAGATGGAACCCTAGATATCAATCTCCTCTTTCTATTGAGAACTTATAATGCATACACTATCATTTAATGTATGGATACATGTTCTCTTTCACTGTATGATGTTTATTGTCTGTTTCATTGAATATGAAATATTTTACACAGGAGCCCTATTTATTGTTTTGCACTCTTCAATGTAATACATAATATTACATTGACTTAAATGTCAACAACGAAAATACTTTAAACATAATTCATTTCTGTAACGCCCCAATTCTGGATACCGAGAAAATCGTCAAAGTACCGAAATTGGCGCGCTACTTCCCGGAAAATCCGAGAACTTCCAAGATCGTAGGTCCGCAGTGAGGTCCAATTTAAAACTTTTTGAACAATAATGTAACAACAGTTATTATTGCGGAAGCGTATTATAAGCGGAAGCCATACAGAGATAGCGGAAGCATAAGGTATCATCGTATATATGTCAAATGTAGAAGGGCTGAAGTCCAGCCTAAATGTATAGTGATAACAAATCAAGGTTTAATTACATATTTTTCATTACTACCCAACTCACAACAAATGTCTCTCAAAAACCCTAAACAAAGGAACACTCAAACCCCTGCAGCTGGTGTTGGCTCTCCACCTTCCGGCTCGACCTCATGGTCGGCCGGCCCCCATCCGTAGTCGCCTACTACGGGCACCTCAACGAGTGCGAACGCATCGCCCTCGAACTCGGGGTCAAGACCTAAGCACCAAAAGTGGGTCAGATCTAAAGATCTGGCAAGTCACAATATGCAGATAATATAGAATGTATGCATCAAAATGAGTAGAGACATGTATAAAGTTAAGAGAGTAACAAAGGTACATATGCTATGCAGTCGTGCAAGATAACAATGTAGAATCATAATAAGTATAACAGTAATAAACCTACACAATATGGCACATCCACATAAGCTGGTCACCGCGGGATATTATGCCGCGGCCCTCCCATACTGAACACAGTCGCGGTAGGGATCCTAAGCTAATGCTAGGGATTACTAACCCTGCAAAATATCATCAACATCAACCACAACGACCGGAACCGGCATCACACCGTCCGTCCCAACAGTGCTCATCATGATAGCCACACAACAAATCTCAATAGCTCCTACCAGTGATGATCAGTCCAACTGGCTGAGCTTAAATCAACTCAATGAATGTCTATGCCGACTCGGAAACAATAAAGGTCTGTGTCTGTCTAGGCTTTGCCTTGCGTGAACAAGGTCCTAACAAAAGTCCCTAAGAGGTCTAAGTACTCAATACAAATTGTGGATCATAGTTCAAGTTCAATTCCAATCATTGGATCCGTACCAAGGCCCACCAAATACTTGGCCTGGTCTATAACAATCCATATGAGATACAAGCCCATGTTCAATGACATATGATCCATCTACGTCCATAATGGGTCACAAGCCCATACAATCTAACCTCTCCATTCTAGGGTAATTCACACCCAACTTAGGCCATAAAAAGGGGCCCGCCTAGCCACAGACACGGGTCAATGATCCACCCAATCAGATTACCGGGTCACCTCTAAGTACTCCTAGGTTTAGGTCCTCCATTTTCCATTTAATTAACAGGTATGAGCAATAATAAGGACAATAGAGTGATAGTCATAGTATGAGGGAGATGAATCTCCAAGTACACGAATCATAGGGAGATAGCAACAGTCCAACCTAGGTAAATGGTCCACTTTCGGATACAGGTCCATCTCCGGTAATTCGATCTTTAAGTGAAACCACAGATGCTAAGGAATATTGTGTTTGGTGCTTAGAAGTTATGTGCATCATTTGGTAACGTATAAAGGTCGAATCATCTTAGATTACATAACCTGGACTTTAATTAGTGGACCCCACGAGTCAAGGTTGAGCCGTACCATTGACTCGTGGTTGGCACAGTGATGGAAGTCTATTTGAATGGTCAATGGGCCCTACATATGATTGCAACAATAGAAATTAGAATCTGGGGATCGTCACTGTACACAGTGTGCTCAGCCGACCTCCTGGCCTGGGCGGTCAGCTCGGCACACTGGGTCCAGAGAAGGAAAAACACCCTGCAGGCAAAGCCTGTTTGTCCAGGACTTCCTGTGAGTTCGGCTAACCCCCTGGCCTGGGTGGTTGGCCGTGCGCACTAGGAATTCTGGCTGGAAGAAATGTCCCAGGTTCTAGTCTCCTTTGTTGAAATCCCACCTTTTTGGAAATCCATCTCGGAGTTCGGCTAAGCAATGGAGCTCAATTGAATACTCAGTTCGGCTACCCAACTCAGTTCGGCAAAGGGCCTAGCTCAGTTGGATCACCCAGCTGAGTTCGGGAAAATGCATTGAGCTTGGCAGAGCATTGAGGTTGGTTTTAGCTCTCAGCTCGGTTAAGCACTGAGTTCGGCTAAGCTCGAAGTCCGGTCTGGCACGGAACCCGGTCTGGCGCTGAGCTCAGTAAAACACTGAGTTCGGCCATAACACTGAGTTCGGCCGTAACACTGAACTCGGCTTTGAGCACTGAGCTCGGCCTAGACACTTAGCTCGGCTAAACGCGAATCTCATCCTAACCATTATGCTCGGCAGAACTCTGAGTTCGGCATGCGTTGAATCCAGCCATCGCTGAGTTCGGCCAGTGCTGAGCTCGGCAGTTGCTGAGCTCGGCAACCGCTGGGCTCTGCAAGTGCTGAGTTCGGCAGTTGCTGAGCTGCACTAATGCTGAGCTCGGCAACCGCTGGGCTCTGCAAGTGCTGAGCTCGGCCATCGCTGGACTCTGTCCATCTCTCCTATCAGTGATGTGTTCTGTTACAGAACCCAGTTCTGCGACAGGACACAACTTCTCTTCATTAAACACAGGGATGGTGGTCCACCTCTGATCAAAATCCAGATCAAGTAGCAACCCATGGTCGCACAGGCCCCCTCACATAGACGTAGGGTCCTGATCTACCAAGGGTGGTCCTACTTCGATTTCGATCTCAATACTGCGAGATGGGTTCGTCATTCCATCTCCGGAAACTCATTCCCGTGACCCAATTCTTCTGGGATTCTCCATAGACCATTACAGAAGCAAAATAAATCATTCCTACATCATCCACCCATCATCAACCGGCCATTGATCATCCAAATGAGGTAATCCCATCCATCAATGGCCAAAGGAACCAAACAAACATGCTCAAGGATCGATCTAAACATATATATTACGAATTGGAATTCTACTGCAAATCAAAGGAATGAAACATGCAATCTAGACTACCAGCACAGTGCACTTGCCTTGATCGATTGAAGGTAGAAGGAAAAGAGAGAAAACCACAGGGAAACCAAAAGGCAGGGTCTCGGCAGTTGCTCCTATGGTGCAGGTTGGTCTCGGCTGGCCTTCTGTCAGGGATTTCTGGGGCGAGGAAGAGAAAAGAGAGATTGGAGGGGGAGATGTGGGTTCGTTGGAGGGAATTGGGGAAGAAGAAGAGAGAAGAGATTGGAGCTTGAGAGAAAAGGAGATGAACAGTAGTTGTTAGGGCAGGGGAGGGTTTAGTTTATATAGGTTGGGTTTTTGGGTTATGGACAAAATTGCCCTTAGGGTTAGAATGGGATTAGGGTTAGGGTAGAGGGTATTTAGGTCTTTAGGTGATCTTCTAGAAGATTCTTTGGTGCAAACCCCCTATAGTAAATACAAAACTCTAGCTAGGGCCTCTAACAAACTCCCTAACTCTAAAAATAACAAAAGACACCCTATTGACTCTACTAATTACACCACTAGTCTAACCCTAGGAAAATACATAACTACCCTCACTAAGCCCCATAATTAGTATAACTAAAATACTTAGGCTAATATATAGTATTCAAATTCACATTGAGGGCCCACCAAGGGTGGGGTCTCACATTTTCTAATAAGGAGGATAATGTCAAAGTAATTTATGTTTTTTATGATGTTCTAATAGCATGTCAGACGTTGAGCACCAAATAATCATTTACTATGACGGTGAGTTTGAATTTGAGCTCAATCCGCCTCAATACAAGGGGGAAGGCAGAAGTTGAGATATCTTTCGAGCAATGTCACGTTGAAGGAGCTTTTGAAAATTGCTTTGGAAGCATCAAGTTGGGCAACAACGTCTGATGAGATAACTCTAAAGTATCTTATACACAATGGGAGTTTTTTTTCATTGATAGATATCGATGATAACAATGATATCAATGGTATGTTAAAATCGTCAAGAGGCGAAACAAAAGGAATATTATTACTCGTTTCAAGGAGGCAATGCGATGGAAGCAGTTTTCAACAAATTCGTGGCAATAGGTATGTTTAGAAGTTAAAACTATATTGCAATATATTCATCCTGGATCGAAAGTAAATTTTTTTCTCATAACTCTATATTGCAGGTCTATACAGGATGAAAGAAACGAGATCATTCGAGACGCTCCCAGCACTACATTGTCTGATAAAAAATTAAAGGGTGTGCTGGCACAGTCACCACCACATTTTAAAGAAACTCACATGGTCGATATAGAGGAGGATCACGATATCAAATTCCCAACAACATTGTCTTATTTTGCAGACGATGATGAGTCCATGTTCGAAGAAATCAATGTAGATGTGCTTCAAAGTGTGCACAGTTTTATAGGTGCTCCTGCAACGAATGTGGATGCAAATGGAAGTTCAGCAACTGGCGAACTAATTAAATCAGGTGTTGAAAGCTTTTCAAAAGCTCCCCTCGTGGACACGATGGTCCCTTATAGTGTCGTGCCCAAAGAAGGGACCTGTTCAAGTAGGGAGATGTGGCTAGGTATGGAGTTTCCTGATCGTGAAGCTTTTAGGAGAGCTATAGCGAAGTACGCAATATACAATAACTTTACTTTGAAACATGAGAGAACTAACATGAAGATGGTTACAGTGAGTTGTAAAGGAGTCGATTGTCCCTGGCGATTACATGCCTCCATGGTAGATTCTGGTCCACACTTCAGAGTTCAAAAGTTTAAGGACAAACATTGTTGCTTTAAACCACTTATGGGAACAGCACATCGGCAAGTAACCGCGAAGCTAGCAGCAGAGTTCATTGAAGAGAAGGTGCGATGCAATAACGATCTTAGGCCCAAGGAGATCATTAATGAATGTCAGATTGATTTTGGGACCCGCATTACTTACAGGAGAGCACATATGGCAAAGGAGCTTGCACTTTGCAAAGTGCGTGGATCGTTTGAAGAGTCTTTTATAATATTACCGCTATATTGCAACGAATTACATAGAACCAACCCCGGTTCGTACACTGCGTTGGACATCAGGTCGGACGACCGATTTAGACGCCTCTTTTGGTCCTTTGGTCCATGCTTAAGGTCATTCCAAACCTCTCTAAGGCCATTGATAACAGTGGATGGATCACACCTTCGTGGCAAATATCCAGGAGTGCTAATGGTGGCCGTAACACATGATGCAAATCATCAACTGTTCCCCATTGCATTTGCCTTTGCTGAAGCGGAGCGGCGTGATAGTTGGGAGTGGTTTCTTGCACACTTGTCCTTGTCGTTGGGTGAACCAAAAAATCTGACAATTGTATCAGACCGTCAGAAATGTCTGATTCCGGCAGTACAAGCCATGATGCCCAGTGCAAAGCATTATTTTTGTTGCCATCATATAGCGGAAAACATAAAGGCGACTTTCAACGACCACGGCATTATAAGAACATTATGGAGCGCCGCGAGGGCATACCGACCTTGTGAGTACGATGCTTGCATGGACCACATAAAAAGTTTAGATGAGCGTGCATATAATTACATCCATGCGATCGGCTCTCAGTTCTGGGCAACGGCATTTGCTCATGGACGCAGGTATGACATGCTTACCAGCAATGCTGCAAAGTGCACAAATAGTCTCCTAAAAGACACGCGAGTGCTCCCAATTACGAAGCAAGTGGAAGAGTACGTGCAAAACTTATGGAACTCTTTCAGAGACGGTCAACTCAAGTACAAAGCATCACTTCACTACTAACTCCGTACACAGAGAAGTACCTAGCGACAGAGATGGAAGAATAACGAAAGCTGATGGTAAGGGTAGTGGCATTGAATGAATATCAAGTGCAATCTTCAGAGTATGTTGATGTAGTTAATCTAGATAGCAGGTCATGCTCGTGCCGAAAATGGGACGTCATTGGGCTCCCATGTTACCATGCTGTTGCCGCCATGAAAGCGCGGAATATGAATCCATATGAGTTTTGCGAGCACTGGTACCTTACAAGCACGTATCAGAAGACGTACAGAGATGTCATTCACGCCACCCGTGATAGAAAGCAATGGGAATAGGTTTTAACCACCTGAAAAGTCCTTCCACTATTGGCCAGCAAGCAACCAGGTCGATCAAAGAATAACAGGATCCGAGTTGAAGATAGAAATCGCAAGCGACGAGTGATAACTTGTTCGTCATGTAGAGAGAGGGGTCACAACCGTGGGAGCTGCAAAAATCCACCAGTTACACAATGACGTTGATGGATTTGATATTTTGGGGCTGCTCGTGCAATATTTTTTAGTTTTCTGTTTTTTTTAGAGAGTTTTTCTTTTTTGAATGTTTATGGGAACTTTATTAAAATGGCCGTGATGGTTTTTGCTGCATTTTTAGAAGTTTATAAAGTACCATTATTTTTTTGAAAAGATGCGATCTATTTGTACAAATTATTATTTTTTCGGAAGAGTTGTTGTGGAACCCAATATTTTGTCGTGGAAGATATAGAATGCATGTACGCGACGTAAAGGCTATGCATGGAATTTTAGCCATGTAGCTCGTGGAACACATTACAGGGTTGGTGATGACCTATGCCCAGTACATTAAGGTCATCACCGACGCAGAAGTCATTTATTATAAGCAAAAGTTGTAACTTTTTTCAAGTAAATTTCGGATTCTGCGTCGATGATGAGCTTATCTTTATAAAATAAGGTCATCACCGACACAGAAGTACCTTATTTTCAACAAAAGTTGTAACTTATTTAAGGGAAATCGGATACAGCGTCGGTGATGATCTTATATATGTTAACTAAAGTCATCACCGACGCAGAGGTCTCTTATTTTCAAGAAAAAGTTGTAACTTTTTTCAGGCTGTTTTTAGTAAAATTTCTAAGTGACATCGGTGATGACCTTAGCTTTGTAAAATAAGGTCATCACCGACGCAGAAAACAATTTATTAATATCAAAAGTTGTAACTTTTTTAAGGCTGTTTTTTCGTAAAATTTCTAAGTGACGTCGGTGATGACCTTAGCTTTGTAAAATAAGGTCATCACTAACGCAGAAACACTTTATTAATATCAAAAGTTGTAACTTTTTTCAGGCTGTTTTTTGGTAAAATTTCTAAGTGACGTCGGTGATGACGTTAGCTTCGTAAAATAAGGTCATCACCGACGCAGAGGTAACCAAAAGTTGTAACTTTTTTCAAGCAAAATTCGGATACAGTGTCGGTGATGACTTTAGCTTTGTAAAATAAGGTCATCACCGACGCAGAAACACTTTATTAATATTAAAAATTGTAACTTTTTTCAGGCTGTTTTTTGGTAAAATTTCTAAGTGACATCGGTGATGACGTTAGCTTCGTAAAATAAGGTCATCACTGACGTAGAGTTAACCAAAAGTTGTAACTTTTTTCAAGTGAAATTCGGATACAGTGTCGGTGATGACCTTAGCTTTGTGAATTAAGGTCATCACCGACGCAGAAATACCTTATTTTAACCAAAGTTATAACTTTTTTAAAGTGAAATCGAATACAGCGTCGGTGATGACCTTATGTTTGTACATTATGGTCATCACCGACGCAAAGGTCTATTATTTTTAAACAAAAGTTGTAATTTTCTTTGGCGAAATCGAATACAGCGTCGGTGATGACCTTATTTAAAGAAGAAAAGGTCATCACCGACGCAGATATAATGTTTTGTCACAAAAGGTTATAACTTTTTCGTGCTTTGTTTTTACTGCTACAGCGTCGGTGATGATCTTATTTTAAAAGTAAAAAAATAAGAAGTGCAGGTATGACAAGTTGAACAAAAATACAACTCTAGAATGCGAAATAAGAATAAAATCATGGTGGACAACATTCAATGACAAATATATGCATTCAATTGACATTCACTCAACATCCCATATACAATTACATCCCATATACAGACAACAACTATTTTTATCATGTGAAACCCACAAACAAACCACGGTAATTCATTAGTTTACAACATTACAACGCATTTAGAAGAATGTTAAAAACCCGGAAAATATTTACTGCAAATCAAGGGGCAAGACTGGTAATGGAGGAGGTTAAGCCTTGAAGCATTTCGAATCCAATTATTCTCAAAAATGTCGATGACAATTCTACGTCTGAAATAAGGGATGTCTGCTTGGGAAAACTGGATGGGACGACAATATACGCAATGCTCTGCAAATGCACAGGCGAATATCCCGCAGTCATTTCCATTGTCTTGAAATGGGATATTTGTATTAGTTGTTATTGTCCACAGCATAGGAGCCGACCACCCGTGATCCATGAATCTCTGTTGAAGCCACAATACCTATCCATGATATAGTGAAAATGAATGATACTTCAATTTTCAAATCCTATTTACTATCCAAACATTATCCTAACATGAAAAGAGCATTATGTACTTACAAATCTTTCACAGGTTTTATGGCCCCAAAGCTCTCCCCTCGAACTATTATAGTATTCCCAGCGATGCTCGTCGACATATCCTACGAGTAAGGACCAATGGTTGTGAGCGTGAATTACATAGACCAGAGTATTGCACTCAGCCGCGTCCATAACTCGTTCTCCCTTTGGCCCGAAAGCCATGTCATCTCCTGTCTTTAAACTCTTTTCCAAGTAACTCTGCAAGAGAAGCATCACATACATCAAACAAGTAGGATATTTAACCTATTGAGGCCATAGTTAAAGTGATTTTTTATTAGACTTACGCATATACTAGGGTCAGCGAAGTATGCATCCTTGCACCTTTCCCGTATGACTTCAAACCAAAAATATATGATAGTCGAGTCCATCCAAGTGCCCTCTTCCAATAAATCTCTGAGGGACTTAGAATTGACGCACGAGAATATCATATCCAACTCATCTTTCCTGTCAATGCAATGAGTATTGTGACCATTCAATTAGTAAAATATCAAACAAAGAGAGAATTACTACGGAAGTGTTTTCAACAATTGTAGTTACCTATGCGTGTAATATTTGTAAAAATCCATCAAAATTTCCTTCTCCACATCAATCAGAATGTAACCCAAGTGGGGTAATGGATGCTGATAATCAAGAAACCTATCCGGAACTTCCTCAGCCTCGGTATGTGCTTGCACCTCCATATCAATGAATCAATTGTAGCCCATGCAGGGGATACAACGATTGCCTGGGAAGTGATATTCGGGTGTTTTATGTCCTTCAGGAATGGGCGAGACAGAGATAAGATCCTCGATAGGGATGTCATCATCTTCACCGAAGGCCGCATCTAGATTGGGGGCATGAACTTCTTCTTTTTCATCCTCATCCAAAGTGTGAGAGGTTGATGCCTGCCCTTGGGAGTACTCTATTGCTAAGGGAGACTCGAGACTAAATCGAGGCATCTTTGCGGTGCTTTTTGAGTACTTCCCCTTAATCCTTGCACGCTTAGGCGTTCTGACGGTCTGCAAAATGAAGCATAGCAAGGGTGAGGAAAGCAAGGCAATATAATTTATCAATTTGCAAAAAGTTATGCTAGATGTTATTAAAATCCTTACGAGAGTTTCATCATCTCCAGAAGATGCTGAAGTAGTATACGTTTCGACGTAGTCCTTGAACGTAGTCCCAAATCTGGACCTAAATCTCTCGACCTTTTTCTTAATCGAATTTGTGAAGGAGAAAAGGTCAACATTTGCAGAGAGGGAACGATCGCATGACCGAAGGATATGGTTGAGGAAGAGAGAGACCTACATTAAGACATATTGAAACAATCCCATTAGACAATATATTAACTAAATAAATGTGAAGCAAACTAAGGGATACAAAGAGTGTTAACGTCATACCCGAGTCTGTGGGATGGTAGGAGCTTGGGCATCGGGCTGTGGGGGAGGATTCGTTTGTAGCTCGTCACGTGCTCTGACACGGCCAATACGCATGATGGTATTCGTTTCATACCATCTCATGTTTTCCTCTTCATCCTCCCCGCCTTTTGTTTTTCCTCTTCTCTTCATCACATTGTTTACCTGAGCCTCCCATGACTTGACCTCCTCATCATGCACCAGACACCAATCTATCACAGATCTCCCCTTATTTTCTTTCCGCACGAAGGGCCTAAGGAAACGTGGAGGCACCGTCTGTCTCAGCTCAAACTGCCTCATGACCCTATGGATAGGGTGACACTCCAACACCCAATATGATATAAGAGGAGAATCTGTTCTGAAGAGTGATCGCTCAGCCTTCGACACATGGTTTAGAAATTCCTTACTGTACTTTTTGTACGGTTGTCATTCAAACTGTGCATGAGGCATTGGGTAAGTTAGAACTAATAAAGTAAGTATAAAAGTTATAGGAAAATTGAAATGCATTATTTGTACCTCTTTGGACGTGAGGTAATTGAGTTGCTTTCGCACTTCTCTCACTGTTGTAAGATGGGTCAGACCCTGAAGTCGGTTAGCCCATGTCACCATTATAGGAAACCTTATGTCGTGGTTTTGGTGCATATTTGGACTAAAACCTCGACCAATCTTCATTCTGGTGTACGCCCAGATCTGTTAAAAGAGAGGGAATCATTAGAACATTAACATATAAATAGTACAAGCAATAAGATATAAATAATCGAAGCTCACCTGAAGAAGCTGGAGGGGCCCAGAAAGAGACTTATGCTTAAGGTCAACAAAATCCCCCTCATCGGTAGGGTCGGACATCTCACGCTTCTTCACCCTTTCCCACTGTACAACCTTGTTTAGCATTCTATACAGGTTCGCTAAGCACGCGGAGGCCCATGAGTAGGGCCTAAACTCTCTAAACAACTCTAGAATATAAAAGGGGTCTCGTGCCCCTGAAGAATTACACAAAATCTGTCCAGCCACCAAAAAAAAAACAATAGGCACGAGTTCTACACTTATCATCTGCCTCTGATGTCGTCGTCTTCTTTGCCCCTCCTTTGCCTTTTTTCTTCTTTCCCTTATTCGGGATCTCCTTCTCTCTCAACTGCTCCGGTGTGGGACGAAATATTCATTCCAGCCATGTGAACTTGAGGGAGATCCCATTGTAATCTTGTTTATTATGGGAACCTTACCAAGGAGCTCCCGACAGAGATCTGCAATCTCGTAATGAGTGTATGTTCGGCCCGTCATGGGCGGACCATCAATAGGTAGGCCGTAGATGTACGCTACATCCTCCAAAGTGATTGTCGCCTCACCGGATGGGAAATGAAATGTGTTCGTCTCCGGCCTCCATCGCTCAATGAGCCCCATGATCAATGCATGGTCAATCCTCATCCATCTCATTTGAGCAAGATGGTATAGCCCAGCCTCCCGCACCCACTCCATCTGTCTCTCGTTCAAGTCCCACTTCCCATAATCAGGGTTCGTGGGAAAGCATCTATATGTGCCAAACTCCTGCGAAAAAAATATACAATTTCAATAACGTTAGCCATAGATCATTAAGGAAGTTCAATTGAAAATAGGTTTTGCGGAAGAGAGTATACCAAGCCTTGTTCAATAGCGGCGGAGATGTGATGCTCTTGGTTGCACAATAAAATGTATGGCTGTGGGTTTGAGGTACTAGCCTCATTTGAGGTAGTAGCCTCGCTGTGGGGCACTTCAACATTGCTTGTTTTCTCTTTAGACATCTGTGTACATCCAAAATAGACATGATAGCATTGAATGTCAAGCATGAATACACTATGAAAGCCGAATATCCAAAACCGACCACACAATACTCTCCCCTATAATGGTAAATGAAAACACATATATCACTGTAGTAATTTAAACCCTAATAAAATCAATCAATAATGTTGAATGAGTTTGAATGGTTTGGCATTCAATCGTACGGCATAACTCAACATGCTTGATATTCATATTAACTAAGCAGCCAAAACAAACAAATAATAGACCATCAGAAGTTTATGGGTTGTTTGGATGAACCATGAAATGCAGCTGATTACAAGTTTTTTCGCAAAAGAGATTGTTACCATCTGTTGCTGGTATGTGTCCGGAGCAGCATAAAAATTGGACACCACATAAAGGAAAAACTTCTGTTCTTGATTTCTTAGCAGAAACTCTGGAATGTAGTATCATCCCTTCACCATCACAAATCCCAAGCTAAAGTGATAGCCATCTATTCTACCAGTGTTTTCCAACTAAATTGTAGTTTTGGCACATCCAAATGCATCCTCTGAGGAATAATTCTTAGAGGCTTAGATAAGTATAAAATGACTGATTTGGTTGTCCAAAGAACTAACAATGTAGTTCCTTAATGATCTCTGCCTGAAACAATCCTTAGTGGTGCAGTGTTGATTACTTAAGATTCTAGATTAAATTTGTGCATATATGTAAGCATTTGGCTACACTTGTTTGGGAGTGTGCAGACAATATAGTCCTACACTTGTTTGGGTACACCTTGTCAGCTTTAGGGATTTAGACTTACAAGGATGATGTGTGATTTACACATGCTATGTCCAGTGTACTTCCGAGTTCGTAAAACCAAATTCAAGAAACAGAATGAACAACCCATTCATATTGTCAAAATGAAGAAACACAAAAAAGAACGAATGAACCACTACTGCCATTTGACCGCATACAACATCCTCAAGTTTGGAAAACAAAAATAACTCACTCAAACCTTTCTGCTAGTGTTAAAACAAAACTCATTCATCCATCCTCCTTCTCAACCGAAAAAGCCCAAAATTTGAAATATACCAACCCTAATCAATGCAAAAAATAAATGTACAAATCGAATACAACGTTGAAGATAACAAACCATGCAGTTAGATATCATATGCGGGAAGGCGGGAAAACAAAAGGAAGTGAAAATACAAAAAATTTGACAAGGATTCAAGGATTCCAAACTTCTGAACGTCGGTTTCAATCACAGTTGATTGAAAAAAACGATGAGATTATGAGCAGATGTTGAGAAATTCAGTTACAACGCTGGTGGTTGTGGATAGATGGAAGCAACTGCTCTTCGCCCTCGTTCTAGGTCAGTTTCGACGCAATTGTGGAAGGGAGAAGAGAATAATGAGCGAAACAGAGATTCTAGCCCTAAAAAAGGATCGCGAACAGCGTCATTGCCGACCTTATTCAAGTATAAATAAGGTCGGCGCCGACGATGTGCTCTTTATGTAAAAAAAATTCAAGTATATATAAGGTCATCGCCAACCTTATTCAAGTGTAAATAAGGTCGGCGATGACGATGTGCTCTTCTGGTAAAAAAAAAATGAAATTCGCTCCCAATTGCGCTAATTGGTTCTGCACTCGCTAAAATGTTTGATTGCGTAATATGACCGGATAAAGTGTTCTTTCCGGTAAAATCCTCTTATATCAAAATGGCATAAGCGGAAAACCCCATCCAATGTAAAAATTCAAAAAGAAAAGAGAAGGAAATAAAAGAGTAAGACATATGTGACAACTTAATATCAATTTGATTAGAAAAGAAGTAGAAGCTTTGTTAACTATTTTTTAATTATCATTTCACTCATATGCTTGTAAAATTAAAATTTCAATGTCTAAGAAATGACTAGAAGAGTGAAAACTAGATAGAAGTAAATAGAGAGAGAAAAAAGGATACATCTCCGGCTATTGCTCAGCTAGTTTGGTAAAAATTCTCCACATAAATCTCTGCGGCTACATAATAAGAAAAACGAGGTCTAATCTTTTTTATCTTATTTTAAGATATACAACTAAAATGACTTTTAAAATTAATGTTAAGATTTTTATGAATTTTATAATATCGCTGGCAATATGTGTTTACATGAAGTCGATCAAACAGTAATAACAACCAGATTGAAGTAAAGTCAATCAAACAGTAATAATAACCAGATTGAAGTAAAATATTGGCGGATGAATGTGGCTAAGGAAGTTTGTCATGTAAATTGATTAGAGAAATTAAAGATAGGTCCTATGTAAGTCAAACTAGGTTATTTTCTTCTCATCTATTTTATGGCAACAGCTATGAATATTACTATTTTGTGATTATTGATGAATATGAAAGAAATGATGTTGCAAACTTCAAGGAGGTGTCTAGAAACTCTATATGGGCCGTTTCTAATATATGTTATATAGATTAGCAAAAATATAAAGAATAACATATATAAAAGGAAAGAATTCAGGTGAGCGCTAGTGTCCACAATAAGGTGTGAGCACCCGCATGCCTAAATACCTAATTAGGCTCATTTATTAGTGATCCGTCTAAGTGGACCATAAAACAAGGACTCCCTTGATAGTAACCGGTCTCATATTTGACACACATCCGAATGGGATTTGGATCAATTATATACTCGTTTTGGAAGGTAAAGGATGTTGATTAAGTGGTTGGGATGATAATTTGAGCCTGTTACCATACACAGCTAGGTGGGTCCCCAATCTCATGCCAGGTGGGTCCCACAAATAATGCCCACCTTATCGTAGCATAGGCTTGGGTGAGGAGGGGCCGGCATAAAAATAAAGTCAATTAGCCATACCAACATTTTCTTTTTTATCCATAATTGATTGATGTTATTTTAAAATAAACATAGCCCTAATTTGGGTACTGTATATGGTCACCAACATTTACCTGATTTTAATACTATAATCACCAACAGGTACCTAAGAAATTAGAAAACAAAAGTTAATAAAATGCCTATTGACAAAATAAGATGCATACTACATGGAATTTAAAATTTTATTAAAAAATGCGAAACATAATTTCCATGAAAGATGCAAATAATTTGTATATAAAATATAAAATAACTAAATGGTAATATAGTGGAGAAAATTAGAAAAACTCAAATCTTTTATATTAAAAAAAATATACAACTACTGTAGCAATGGTTACATAAAATTTCTAGATAAAATTAAGAACAGTAGCCTATTGTTATTATATGTGAAATGGATAGAATTCGATTTTGAAATTGAAATCCGATTTTGCAATTGATTGCGAAATTGGAGAGCAGACCACCTAGCAGTATCATTTGGAGATATAGGCTTAAAATAATTTTAAAAAAATCAATATAGCATTGACAGGTGAGGTGCAAGATTTATAAATGAACTTATTTTTTAAAAAAATAAAAGAAATCAAAGCTATCAATGTCGATTGGTGTCCAAATTTTATAAAATGAAATAAAAGGGATTTAGTTAGCATATATTAGAGTATAAATATGCCCATGCCAACACTTAAAACTATTAGGGAAAAAGAAGAAGGATGCCAAGATGTAATCTGTAACTTAAAAAATAAAAGTCGGATTTAGTGAATCCCATCCAGATAGATGGAAATGATTTGGATAGCAATGGGCATGTTCATAAAGTGAGTTTCACGTGTGTGTATGTGTGAGGGCTCCCACATTTTCTCTCATAGTAAGGTGAGAGATGCTCTCATAGAAACATCTCCCTATATATATATGGGAAATAATATTCAAGTTCTCACTTATTATATTAGAAATTTTTATGGGGCCCAATTAGCAACCAATCCAAACCTAGCAACCAATAGGCAACCCCTTGATAGTCACTAATCCCAAGGATTGGCACACATCCAAATGGATTGAACCATTGGATCAAGGGTTAAATATTTTTTTTGAATATGAAGCCATTAAACTTTTGGACCACGGATGAAGGGGTTAAGGGCATGGATTTGGGGTCAAACTTGATACTTGGGGTGGTCTCACATAGATCTTTCCATCCCCCCTGGTCCCATCCCCAAATAGAGCCCACAAATGGGCCCCCTAAAAAAGTTCTCACGTAATATGTGAGAACAATTCCCACCTGAATACTACTATATATATATATATGAATCTTTAAACAAGTGGGTCCAAAGTTGATGGGTGATTTTGTGGGTCCCATGTGGATTTTATGGAATTAGTAATTAGATGGGCCAATCTTTTACTATAGAGGATTTAAAATATATATATATTAGGTGACCAGCGGACTGAAAAGATGGTTTTAACTGACCTTGCACCAGATCAGTCATTTTACCCAAAAACGTAATTTTTTTAGTACTTTCTACTAGCGTCCCTATCGACCTTTGTTTTATAACATTAAGGGTCCCTAGGGACCCTGTGATGTACGCTTATAAACGAACAGAATTCATCCTCATTCCCTATTTTTGGTGAAAAACGATGACACTCGACTTCCTTCCCCTCCATAGGTAATTGCCACCTTTTTGGGAAGATAAAAAATGTTGGAGAGAACTTCCAGCACTGCCGGCAATGCCACTAGATGCTCCTTTCAACCATTCTGGTACTAATGCTGGCTCACTTTTCTTTTGGTGGGTTCCCTTCTTTCCATAACGATCACCGACCAAGAGGTGGGAATTACCTATGGAGGGGAAGGAAGTCGAGTGTCATCGTTTTTTCACCAAAAATAAGGAATGAGAATGAATTTCGTTCGTTTATAAGCGTACATCACAAGATCCCTAGGGACCCTTAACGTTATAAAATAAAGGTCGATAGGGACGCTAGTAGAAAGTGTTAAAAAAAATTATATTTTCGGGCAAAATGATTGTTCTAGTGCAAGGTCAGTTAATATCATCTTTTTTGTCCACTGGTCATCTAATCCTTTTTTTTTTTTTAAATCCTCTTTGATATAGCATGTTTTTTTTATATATATAGATCAATGTTGAAAATGAAAGAATAATTCATACATTTAGCCGGTGCCAGATGGATGGTTAGGGTAAAATTTTAATAGGTAGGATGGCCTGTTGTGTGGATCATTCATTTAGCAGGTCCCACATATGGATGGATGGACAGGTGGATGTGTGTGATCAGCAATTGAAGTAGATTCATCAACTACACATTATGATTACTATTTAATCCATCAGTCTTTAGTATAAAATCAGTGTAACCCTGATCTAAGGCTCACTTGATCTACAATCCCAGCCGTTTGATCGATGGTTCGTTTGTAATTTATAGTGAATATACAAAGGGGAATTCTCAAAAAATGCCCCACTTTAAAAATGCCCCTTTTTTGTCCTTTTTTTCTTTTGGCATGGGGCCCAGTTGAGTCAATCTAGTCTTTCCACACACACTATCCCCCACGAAGAGTTAAAAGTCCATGTTTGAAACCCATCCAACTTTTCCTCGCCATTGGA
Organism: Litsea cubeba; assembly: GCA_012931725.1. Lineage (NCBI taxonomy): Eukaryota > Viridiplantae > Streptophyta > Magnoliopsida > Laurales > Lauraceae > Litsea > Litsea cubeba. The sequence continues at coordinate 76,501,447 of CM022947.1, forward strand.
TTGAAATTATAATAAAATGATGACTTAGGGTCATAGATCAAAAGATTAGGATGATCTTATAATAAAATGATCTCTTGCGTCTCGGATGGTCATATAGGATAGGCCTCATATAGCTTTTTCCATCCAATAGAATTCCATGATCATTATGCATCTCAGTGAGCCCAACTAGAAGGGGTATATAAGACACACAATCTTATCAAAGATGTTACACTTAAAATATCATAAATGTAAAAAATTAAATTAAATTGAAATAAAATAGGAGTAAGTATTATAATGAAATACTCGGATGCAACATCTCCGACTCTAGAGTAGAACTTAAATCCTGCATATTGCAACAGCCCTATTCACAAATGGGTATACAGTATACACAAATCATAAACCTTCTTCTCTTCCTCCAGGAGTTTTTTTATCTGGATAGGATTAAGAGCAAGAAGACCATGTGGGCGTGGCATTGATGTCTTGCTCAAGAGATCAACGACTTCCTTGATCTTTCCCTCTTGACATAGTGATGAGATCCATGGAGACAGACAGAGGAAGTTTATGCAAGAAATAAGGTAATAGGAAGAATATGGGGTGTAGCCGAGACCATCATGAGGTCGAACCTACGTGAAGCGCGGAGCTCGCACAAGGGCGACACCAGCATGAGGTGGAGAATCTGGCGCTGCTGCCGCGATGCACGAAGTCGAGATCTAGCACGTAGCCGAGACGCAAGAGATCAAGATCTGGCGCGCGGCCGAGATGTAAGAGCACGGGGCTCTGGACGACTGACGGCGGTAGAGGACCGTGCGATCAAGGCTGACAGTAGAGAACCGTACCGTCGAATATGACGGTAGAGGGTCGTGCGATCGAAGCCGACAGTAGAGGGTCGTGCCGATGTCGTCGAAGCTGACGGCGCCATCGAAGCTGACAGCAGAGGATCGTGCCGTATGACGGTAGAGGATCGTACGATCGAAGCTGACGGGCCATCGAAGCTGGAAAATGATAGGAGGCTTCAGTAGCCCACCAAGCTGGAAGGGACTTCTGCCGAGCTGGGAGTGTCTGCGGCTGGAGGCACACGCCGAGCTGGGAATATCCGCCGAGCTGGAGATGGAGATATCAGCCGAGCTAGAGACATCTATCGAGATGGAGATCACCTGGTTGCTTTCATAGAGGTCAAAGCGTTCCAGAGCTCGGGCTCCGTCTAGCTAAGGACCCTTCTGCCGGGAGAGCCCCAGTCAAAGGTTATCACGTCGGGAAGGTGCTGTGACCCCCTTAGAGGATGAACCTGACTGAGTTTCTGGTTTGTGGATGCTTACTGGACCAGATCTTGCTCCGGACCTTTCTTGTCGGAGGTTCGCCGTAAGCTTTGTTGACAGGAAGTCTAATCGCAGTCCATTTGTCCCGTCGGGCCATACCCTGGCATCTTGGGAGCTGTGGACGCCAATCTGTCAAGAAGCGTGGCGGTATGGGTGGCTCTATCAGATGATAGGGGTGCCCTTGTCTTGTCGCACGTACTGTAGCATGCATGAGCGTCCAAGGGGGGACAGCTGTCAGCCCCTGCCTTGGCTAGCTCTGGCATCCTGACCGAGGTCAGGGTGTGTTGCCGAGGTCGGGGAGCCGAGGTCGGGGGTGACCTTGACTTGGCTGGAGAACTCGCAGGGACGCCGAAGTGGAGTACTTGGCCGAAGTGGGATGCTTTGGCCGAAGTGGAGTCTGCCGAAGTGGAGCAGTCTGGCATTGCTGGGCGTGCACTGCCGAAGTGGAGGAGTTGTGCACAGGAGGCGTGGAGCTCTCATCCGAGACCAAGGCAGGAGCACGAGACCGAGCCTACCGGGATGGACTTGCGGGTGCGGGGGCCTGAGGTGGAGCATCTTGGCCGGGACTCTGATGAGTTCGGGAATATCCCCACACAAAGCTAAATTAGTGGTGTGGCAGTACTCAAGAAAAGGAATCTTCACAATCAGATTAGCATATCACATTCAACGAGGGGATCGATCATCAAGTTCCTCATCTTAATGTGTCTCTAAGATGGCATGAAAAAAGCTACGGAGAATCCCTTTAATACCTAAGGTATGAAACTTCTTATGGAGAATCTTACATAATAATATAGCGGTAAGCGAGATAACATATACTATATGTGGGGTGTAATATCTCATGAATCTATGGATCAACTTTTTATGCACTTTCCCTTTGCTCGAGCAATTCAGTTTAGAATTTTATTTTTCCTTCTCATAAATGGGCACAACCAAGCTTCTTTCATACGATGCGGAAAGATTTATTCGGATAATACACCAAAAATATCCTTCATCTGAATGATATATATTAGTCAATTTGGGTTTTGAAAGGTCTCCGACCTTAATAGGGTGATTGATTTCTTAATATTAGCGATTAGCCTAATTAATTGTGATTTTTGCTAATTAGGTGGGTTTAGTGGCTAAGCGAGTTTCTTTTATCATTAGAAAGTGGTTTGCGAAATTTAGTTTGATTCCCAGTGCGATTAGTCTTAATAGGGGGGTTAGGTTGTGATTAATAGGAAAATTGGGTATTTTTTCGGAAAATTCCGTTTTCACCGAATTTTGGTCCGTTGGAAAGATCTCGTCGCGCTCGTCACTTTCCGTTCTTGACTCGTGATGATTCGACGCACCAAAGTCCCTCAAATAATCACATTTCTCTTAATTCACTCAAAGAGGGCATTTAAGTCATTTTCCCCTCCATCCCTCATCCTAAAACCCCATCCCAGCTCGTTCATTCGCTTCCTTCCTTCATTTGCAACTGCTGGAGTTTTTCTTCTCTTCCTCCCTCTTTATTTCTTCTTCTTGCATGAGCCATTAGAGAAGGGATTCAAGGCTAGCCAAGCTCATCATCTTCTTCCTCTCTTCTTCCTCTACATCTTGACCTAAATTTGGTAAGTTTTCCTCAACCCTTTCTCCCCTAATTTCCTTCCTCATTGTTGTATAGATCTTGCATGTTGATGGATTTCCTTTCTTTCTCTTCCTTTGTGTTCCTTGAGTGTAGGAGAGAGGCTTGGGAGAGTTATTTTGGCTAGAGTGTATGTGGGAGCTTTCTTCCTCCTCAATCTTCTCAACTTCTCTCAAATTTAACTCTCTTTGGTGAAGGCAAGTAGATTTGCTTTATATATTGAGCATGCATGTATTATTATTGCTTCTTGTTAAGTCATTGCTTAGATTTTCCCTAAATTCCAAGCTTGTCATGGATAATTGGATTACATATGCTAAAATTGGATAAATGGGTTGAATGGACTTTACTTGTATATGGTTTGATGAATGGAATGGAATGTGGTTTGAGAGAGAGAGAGAGAGAGAGCATGGAGGCTCTTCTCATGCAGGTACATGCCTTGGAAAGGCTTAAGAAGGAAGGGAATGGACCCTAAGTGAATGGGTTTGAAAATACCTTGAAACAGGCCAAATCTGCTTCAGTCCGGGCTCAAGCAGCAAGCAGGCTCGCTCTAGCGGGCTTAACCCACGCTAGAGCGCACTTTGCTACTGTTTTGGAGCCCAGGCAGAATGCATTTTCGCTATAGCGAGACTGCATTCTGCAGACAGCAACGTCCACTTCGAACGGACATAACTTTTGACCTGTTCGACGGAATTTGGAGACTCTTATACCGTTGGAAAGCTCTCGAGATGTAGAATCCAATGATATACTAATCTTATTCATCAGAGATTGGAAAAGGAAATAGGTATTGGATCAAGAAGCCAAGCTCTTATCTCTTTTGGAAAGGGATTGTAAACCTAGTTTGGACCCTAGGTTGGAACCTATTGACCCTATCCTTGCATGACCAATTGGGGGAAATGAAAACGGAGCATGTTTGGCTTGGTGTACTTCGTTGGTTGTCCGGGACTTTTGTGTATGGTTGTAACTTGGCCGAATGCATACGGAACTTAGTCAATTGGTGCATAATAACTTCTGTACACCACGGGCTCACCACACTGGCATCTTTGACTCTTTCTCCATAAGCACTCTGTTGGGAATACGTGCAGTACACGATGGACAACTCTTGACCTAGGATTGGCTTGTTCTTCACTCTTGACTCTTGAATCATGTATCCGTAGCTTGTCGTACCTTATACACTCTAATCTTGTATACTTGTATAACTTGTAACTTAACTTGTAGAATTAGGATTTGACCGGACTTAGATGAAAGTCCTTGGGATCCTAACCCTAGAGGGGGGGGGTGAATAGGGTGAGCTACTAATAGTGACTAACTATGACCAATTTTAATTTTCTATAAACTAACTAGTCACTAGTGATGATAACAAGCACAATGCGGAAGCTAAATACATACAATCATCACAAGAGCATGCACCACAACACAATATTTATAGTGGTTCGGCCAACATGCCTACATCCACTACCGGCTTGTGTTCCTCACACCCCACCGGATTTCCACTATTATGCTTTTCAAAAGGCTAAGCAATAACCTCTACAATTATGCTTTCCAAGGATAAGCAATAACCTTACAATGTTGTTTTTCTAGGCTAAACAACAACCTTTACACAATGCTTTTAAATGGCTAAGCAATAACCTTACAAGTAAATATTTCTCTCAAAGAAAGTGTCTTCACAAAACACTCTTATGAGATTACAATTTAAGCTCAATAAAAATTGCCTCTAAGTAGGCGGATAAGAAAATGAAAATCTAACTCACACAACACAATGAAATGCAAAGATGAATGCTTGTGATATGTGTGTGTGGAAAACTTCAATCAAGTTTAAAAAGAAGGCTTAATCAATGTATGCTAGAAGCATTTGAAAGTTAAGGCACACAAAGATTTGATTGAAGTTATATGCAAATCACTTGAACAACTACAAACTTGTTAATGATGTGAAAATCAAAAGATCACAAGTTGAAAGTTTAAGCCTAATCAAGTGATGCATGTGCTATGCTATGTTGTTTTCAAAAACAAAGGTTTGACTTAAGATTCAAATGAATGAAAACAACAAAGATGATTCAAACAAGTTAATGAAACATGTTATAAAGAAATCAAAGTTTTAAACATAACATGTTTAACAAAGTTTAAAACTAAACTAAGTTTGAATCAAAGAAAATAATTCATTACAACTTAATATCAAAGATTGAATGGAAGTAATGAATTCATTTCATCATAGTTATCATGCTAAAAACTTTTACCAAAGATTTAAAACCAAGCATGAAACATATGATTAAATTAAGCAAAGCTTACTTGGAGATTTAACTTCATGATCCAAGCTTGAGCTTCCTTAATGACCTTCTTAATCCCCTTGGTTCATCCCCTTTATCTTCTCTTCAAACACCTCCAAGAAGGCTCCAAGTTTGCTCAAAAGTTCCACTTTTTCAAAGGGAATGAAGCCTTTTTATACACAGAAAACAGAGTTTCTGTGTGTCCCCGGTCGACCCCATGACAGGCCCGGTCGACCGACCCTTAACGGTCAGAAAAATGACCGTTGGAGAGCCAAACGGCTCTATGCCCAGTCGACCCGCAGTGTACGCGGTCGACCGGGATGTGTACCCGGTCGACCGGGTACACTGGGCCCTGGGTCACTTTTCCCATTTTGCATACTTTTGCAATTTTCAAAGATTTTTGATGTGGGACTTGTTGGGGCCATTAAATCAAGCTTGAAACATGATTTAAATCAATCTAAGTATTTTTTAAAATCATGAATCATAAAAAGCCACAAATCATTTGAAACTTTAAAACTTAGGCTAAGCTTGAATTTTGAAATTCCTTTTACAAAATCAATTGCATCCACAATTAAAACCAATTCATGCATAAAACTGAGTTTTACCATATTTAAAAAACAATGCATGGATAAAATAAGATTTCAATGTTTTCTAAAATAATGCAAGTGTGAGAAATCAAATGATGATTAAAATGATATGCATCCATCAAATTGCAATACACAAAATTCCTAACAATCTCCCCCTTTGCAATTTGATGGCAAACCCTAACTTAACACTAAACCTCACACTAAGTCTTCAGCTCCTTGGCTTGACGCGGCTTGAAATCTTCGGATGCTCCTTCACTTAGCTTGGGCTTTAGCTCTTTTGATCTTCATTCTTCTTGTCCTTAGCTCCAAGCTTTCTTTCTTTTATCTTCTCTCCCCCTTAGACCAAGCACTCTCTCTCCTTGGTCTTTCTCTCCCTTTGCCATTGAATGCTCTCTCCCCCTTTGATCTTTCTCCCTTTTTGGGTAGCTAGAGCATTTTCTCCCCCTTAATCCTTTCTCCCCCTTTGCCATTAAATTGCAAAGGTAGCAATTGAAGAAAGGTACCTACACACATGAAACAAGGAAAATACCTTTAGTAGCACCTGTTAACAAATGAAATCGAAAATGAAATACTTAACAGGCTATTATGCATGTGAGTAAGTTATAAGGGAATAGCAATGGTGAATTTGATCATCTCTAATGCTTCCTTAGAAGGTTTACTCCCCCTCAATCCATAATCTTCTTTTGTCATACTTTTGACAAGGATATAACTATTAGATGCAAGAAGAAGATGGTTTAACCAATTGAGGGATAACTTCAAGGGAAGGATTAGATACCAATTGATAATGATTAACTATAAGGCTCAATGATCAAATTACCAAATTGGAGAGAAACCAATTGACCTATAAGCTTAAGGAAAGTTGAAGAGCAAGGTCAAAGGTTAATCTATCATGGATACCAATTGAAATAAGAACCATATCAATTGAGATTTAAGAGTATGACTTATTAGCTCAATCACTCTAAAATGGACTTAAGGAATGTAACTAGAAGGATTAATCCAAGTTAGAGCTATCCATGATGATAAGGGGTTTACTAAACATAGCATCAAATAATATAACTATGAAAATCATATGCTATATATGTAAATTTTGAAATCATTTCACTCAATCATAAAATATGACTATCAAGTGTAAGATGAGTGAAATGAAATTCAAACCATGATGCCTACCTCAATCATTAACCAACCAAGATTATTAACACATAAACATGGTGGTCACGAGATTTAACCAAATAAGCAAGAGAGGTGGCAAACATGACCATTTATGAAGCTAATGGAATGTGACATGGAACAAAGACATATTACTATCAAGTTTAATCCAATGTGCACAAGGTTTATCACAAATATATAACATCAATTGGAAGTTATACTCATTGAAAATGATATCATTTGATTACCAATTGAATATGGAACATGTTTGAGAGCAAGCATGTGACAAACACAAGATTCCATCAAGCAACATAAATGAATATTCATCACTTTAATGATATAACTATTGAGCATAGTGATGAACATGAGAAATTGCATTTTGAAAATATATGACTTATAAGAATATGCAATTTCCAAAGTGTCAACCATATGTATACAACATCTAAGAAATCCATCATTCAAGAGATATAACTATGTAATTCAAGAAATGAATTTCAAAGAGGTTCATATGATCAAACACTACTATGAGGTTGAAACATGTATAAGTATGACAAATACACATGAATCAAACATCATAACCATCCATTTCACAAAAATGACTAGAAAGCATAAAGGATGGATTTGGGTTCTAGTATGGTTACAAAAAAAAAAAATTAAAGAACACAACCATACATGGAACAAATAAAACATTTGCATAAAGAATGTAACTAAAAGAGCAAACATGCAAATAGTCTATCACAACATTCATTTCCATTAAAGGATGACATAAGCAAAAGCATAAGGAAATGAAAACATGGAACATGCTTTGATGAATACAACAAAAAGTTTTAAAGCATTTCCATTCATGCAATCTTCAAATCATAAACAAAATCCAACAATGGGCATAATGTATATGAAAATAAAGAAAGCACCTTATCAAACATCAAATTGTATTCTAGGCAATATCACTATCAAGAATCATACAATTTGATTTAAAAAACCATTCAACTTGCATTTTAAAAGATATAACTTAATTGGAAAGCATACAAGTTGATCTTTTCAAAGTAATTTTCCATGTGAAAGTATAACTTAAAAATTCATGGAAAAATTAAATTGATTTAAGTCATTTGTTTTTCAAAATAATCTAACTAAGACATACAAACAAATGATATTGCAACATCAATCGATTATGAAAGATCTAGCTATGAAAGCTTTGAACCCATAATCAATTGAACATGTAGAAATGCAAACAAGATGTGACTATAAAAAGCAAATCTAACATGTGAGAAATACAATCAAATGATTTTGAAAACCATGATATGTGACTTAGGGAAGTACATGAAGACAAAATCAAATGATCATAAAGAAACAAATGCATTTTTTTTAAAAAATGTAACTAAGAAAGAACATAAAATGCAAATGCAATCATGACCAACAAAAAGATTTAACTATTAAGGTTAGGTTGGTCAATGAGGTCCAAGGCCCTAAGGTTTGTCTATTTGTCTAACTTTGGGAATCCACCTAAGGTCTTGGGATGGATGAACTTTGAGGTCTAACTTAAACTTCTCACCAACTCTAGGAGATTTAACTTGATAAATTATTAACTTAGACTTATCACCATGAGATATAGATTTAACTAAGTTTAGCTTAGATTGGTGATTAGTCTTTTGGTGAGTTTGCTTCTTTGGGGTTTGAACCATTTTTCTTTTCTTCTTATCTCCTCCCTTTAATTGACTTTTGAATTTCAAATTTATCTTTGCAACTTTCTTCAAAAGCTCTTTCATTTGTTGAGTTAAGGGAGGTAGGTTGAGAAGCTTTTTGTTAATAGATTCTTTTAGAGTTGGTTTAACTTGTTTAACCTTTTTAGAATCTATTTTAGGAGACTCCTTTTTAATAGGTTTTACTTGTTTAGTCTTTTTGGAGTCTTCCTTGGTTTTTAGTGTCTTATCCATCATAGAATTTGATTTACCTTTCTTTGGTTCAAATATGGATTTAGACACATTGCTTCTTCTTTGTTTGCACTCAAACCTAAAATGTCCTTCAATGCCACAATAATTACATTTAGACATGGGCAAAGAAGTGTGAGTGCTAGAGAATGAGGACTCACCTTTCACAAAAGTGTTGGTGAATTTAGGGTCATATGAGGTATTCCTATCAAATCCAAGACCCGTCCTATCTCCTTTTGATTTACCCAATTTAAATAACTTTTCCAATCTTTCTTCACTTTGGGTAAATTTGCACTCATACTTTTGTTTGTAGGTTTCAAGTTGAGTGACTTGGTTTTTAAGGGTTGAATTTTCATTTTTAACTTTTGTTAGTTCATTTTCAATTCCCTTAAATTTATTTAGCTCTTCATGGGCAAGTTTTAATTCAAATTTAATTTCATTAATAACATTGGATCCAAGTTCTAGAGTGTTTATCTTAATTTGTGCATTAGATAAATTTTCCTTAGAGATATTCAACTTGGATTCTAGGTTGTTAATGTTTTCATCTTGCCTTTTTAATTGATCTCTTAGTTTTGAATTTTCCTTATTAAGATTATCACAATCTATCTTTGATTCTCTTATGTCGTCTTTAATATTAGATAGATTATGTAAAGAGATCATGAACTTAGATTCTATACAATTTATTAATTCATCTTTTTCTTTAAGTTCATTTTTAGAAGAGACTAATTCTTGGTTTAGCCTTTTAGATTCTTCTTTTAATCTTTTATTCTTCTTAGAAAGCTCTAAGGACCATGTGTACAATTCCTCATAAGCTTCATTTTCATCATATTCTTCTTCTTTTGATTTAGATTTGGATTCATTAATTTTAATGTTCATCTCCAATAGATGGAAGAAGGAAGGGTCTAGAGGAATCTACACAAGAATCTACAAAGTCTAAACTAGTGGAATCCATTCTAATGATTTTCATAGAAAAACAACACTAGGGTTTTGATCTAGATAGAGAGGATCAACTCCGGGTGTTTAAGCCCTAAATGGAGTAACCTTGCTCTGATACCAATTGAAAGTCCTTGGGATCCTAACCCTAGAGGGGGGGGGTGAATAGGGTGAGCTACTAATAGTGACTAACTATGACCAATTTTAATTTTCTATAAACTAACTAGTCACTAGTGATGATAACAAGCACAATGCGGAAGCTAAATACATACAATCATCACAAGAGCATGCACCACAACACAATATTTATAGTGGTTCGGCCAACATGCCTACATCCACTACCGGCTTGTGTTCCTCACACCCCACCGGATTTCCACTATTATGCTTTTCAAAAGGCTAAGCAATAACCTCTACAATTATGCTTTCCAAGAATAAGCAATAACCTTACAATGTTGTTTTTCTAGGCTAAACAACAACCTTTACATAATGCTTTTAAATGGCTAAGCAATAACCTTACAAGTAAATATTTCTCTCAAAGAAAGTGTCTTCACAAAACACTCTTATGAGATTACAATTTAAGCTCAATAAAAATTGCCTCTAAGTAGGCGGATAAGAAAATGAAAATCTAACTCACACAACACAATGAAATGCAAAGATGAATGCTTGTGATATGTGTGTGTGGAAAACTTCAATCAAGTTTAAAAAGAAGGCTTAATCAATGTATGCTAGAAGCATTTGAAAGTTAAGGCACACAAAGATTTGATTGAAGTTATATGCAAATCACTTGAACAACTACAAACTTGTTAATGATGTGAAAATCAAAAGATCACAAGTTGAAAGTTTAAGCCTAATCAAGTGATGCATGTGCTATGCTATGTTGTTTTCAAAAACAAAGGTTTGACTTAAGATTCAAATGAATGAAAACAACAAAGATGATTCAAACAAGTTAATGAAACATGTTATAAAGAAATCAAAGTTTTAAACATAACATGTTTAACAAAGTTTAAAACTAAACTAAGTTTGAATCAAAGAAAATAATTCATTACAACTTAATATCAAAGATTGAATGGAAGTAATGAATTCATTTCATCATAGTTATCATGCTAAAAACTTTTACCAAAGATTTAAAACCAAGCATGAAACATATGATTAAATTAAGCAAAGCTTACTTGGAGATTTAACTTCATGATCCAAGCTTGAGCTTCCTTAATGACCTTCTTAATCCCCTTGGTTCATCCCCTTTATCTTCTCTTCAAACACCTCCAAGAAGGCTCCAAGTTTGCTCAAAAGTTCCACTTTTTCAAAGGGAATGAAGCCTTTTTATACACAGAAAACAGAGTTTCTGTGTGTCCCCGGTCGACCCCATGACAGGCCCGGTCGACCGACCCTTAACGGTCAGAAAAATGACCGTTGGAGAGCCAAACGGCTCTATGCCCAGTCGACCCGCAGTGTACGCGGTCGACCGGGATGTGTACCCGGTCGACCGGGTACACTGGGCCCTGGGTCACTTTTCCCATTTTGCATACTTTTGCAATTTTCAAAGATTTTTGATGTGGGACTTGTTGGGGCCATTAAATCAAGCTTGAAACATGATTTAAATCAATCTAAGTATTTTTTAAAATCATGAATCATAAAAAGCCACAAATCATTTGAAACTTTAAAACTTAGGCTAAGCTTGAATTTTGAAATTCCTTTTACAAAATCAATTGCATCCACAATTAAAACCAATTCATGCATAAAACTGAGTTTTACCATATTTAAAAAACAATGCATGGATAAAATAAGATTTCAATGTTTTCTAAAATAATGCAAGTGTGAGAAATCAAATGATGATTAAAATGATATGCATCCATCAAATTGCAATACACAAAATTCCTAACATTAGAGTGTATCCTTAGGTACCTTTGTCTCGTATTGATGAATACGTGTGGATAGACTTGAAAAGAGGACTACTCATGGAACTTGGAACTTGACTTGTATCTTGGCTTGACTTGGAGTAGCCCTCGGCTTGTTATCTTATTCTTATAAATATATCCACGTGTATTTTTCTTGGAATTTGGGTCGTGTACAAACCATCATCATCTTGTATTCATGACCAGCTGCAAACTGATGATTATAAAGTGGGCCAGATACCGGACACTAGGGTAGGCAGTCGGCTTTGGGCGGCGTCCATGGCGCGAATAGCTGGGAGCGGGCTCAGACCGTGTTGCTATTCCTAGGACCGGGAGCTAGGATCCCCCTAGAGCCAGACTTTGGGTATTCGTAGTCAGCTCGGACGTCACTTATACCCCTGTGAGATGGCTAGGACATCCTCGGAGTCTCCTCTTGCTTGACATTGCATTTCATGGATGGTTATTCTTGTAATATTGTTAGGATTTATCTTGTCACTTGATTCTTGTAACTACTCATGCTTTATGCCTAGCTTGTACCTTGCTATCTTTTAATCATGTACTTGTCTTTATTCTCTTTTGAAACATGTTATCAATAATTTATATTGTTTATCTTCTTGCCAACATATTGTTGATCCTTTATTCCATGATGTGCAGAGGACACATACTACTATTACGCCACCCGGATGCCGAGGCAATCCCAGAGGATCCTCAACCGAGGGAGGAGGACGAGGTACGAGAGTGGGGTGCCAATGACGTAGCATAGCATCATCCCTCCTGGTACTAGTGCGCGTTACACGGGGATATCTATTATCGTGCCACCTCTTTTCATCTTTTGGGTTTTTGATCGTTTGAATTTATCTACTCTAGCACTGTATATCTTTTGTACCGGGACCTAGGTTTTTGGAATGGTCCTGATGTTTATAAACTTTATATGTTTTATCTTTTGAAACTTGAATATATATAATGGAATGAAATCCATACTTGCTTTGATATTCCTACAGGTTTATTGTTGTGTTTACCAAATAAGTCCCGTTGATTATTTGTTAATGAGGCTTAACTACACAATCCTCACAGTGGACTTCGATCATTGGGCATTAAGGGCAAAATTTTTTTAATTAGCCCTAAATTTCACACCCTGGATCCGATTTATTCTCTAATCGGGTCCGGGGCCGTGACAGGTTTGCATTATGGAAGATATGGGTTTGCATTATGGAATATATGGTTAGCTCGTAAGGATAAAGTTTACAATAATAGGCAGTCGAATTGTATTGAGGTAATCCAGGCAATCAATTGCTCTTCTGAGAAACGGATTACATCTCTGAAGGATGGGAATGATGCAAATGTTCAGGGAAAGAAACGCGAAATGAATGACAATTAATTATGCGAAAAGGATACTGCAGAAATTAAATTGTTCTATGATGGAGCTGTAGACAAAGACTCTAATAAATTGTGAACCCGTCACACTTGTTGTTATAATATATATAACTAGCGCAAGAGATGCACAACACGTGCCAAAAAAGAGAAAACATATACTCCAATATAAAAGAAATATAAATGCATAAAATATCAAAATTTAATTAGGATAAGTAATCAAGAAGATGTATTTAATATATACCGCATGTATGGCTTAGAGTAATTAATTGAAGAGGGTTGCTAGCATAAATACAGAGGAGGCGATTAAGGGTGAATATGTTTATAAAAATCAAAATAAATTGTGAGACCCATGGGAGGGGCATAATGTTGTACAGCCTAGATAAGTGAGCACATGTTGGAATCCTTAACTAAGTTAGGAGAGAGAGTCTATAGGGCAAGCTAACTTCGGAGATTTTAATACGTGGGTGAGGAGGAAAGGTGATCACATCATAGAAAAGAAATCTCTAGGGATAAAAATTAAAAAGAAATAAATGCAAGTTTCATATATATTAGGGAATAATCCTTCTCATTTGAATTTGAATGGATTTTATTAAGAGGATGTATGTAAGTAATACCACGTGGCATGACCACAAGAAAAAAAAAAAGGAAGCATCATGTGTCACACCCTCACAAAGAGGGTTGCTGCTTTTATGTATATAACAATTGTTAACTTTACCATGATGACCTTATTAAGTCTGGGATGTGATTGATGAAGAGAAGTCCAAACAGCTTGACCTGTTGGCATAAACAAGGAAAGAGAGGGTGGCAACTGGCAGTTCCTTACGTGACTCATGAGTTATGAGCTATGACTAGCCAACCCAAACTTAGAAGGGAAATATTAAGTGCATCTATCCCTTTGAAAAGTTTTAAGTATAAAAGTGACTTTTGAAACTTCTCAAAAAAGAGAGTGTCTCTCACCCTATGATGAGGGATAGATGCATAGGAATACTCCCCAACTTAGACATAGCAATTTAAGGTCTTATTTTTTAGTTCAGACTTGTATTTGACCCTCCAAGTCTCCCTCCCCATCATGTGTTATCAAAGAAAGAATATTTGACCTTCCAAGTCTCCCCACATCATGCTTTACTAAAAAAAATAATGAGTAATGCTACCTGGACATACTTTTTGGCATGAATCTTGGACAAACCCCTATGTGGTAATATCAGTGATATTCAAGGGGTAACATCGGGGTTTGTCCAAGATTCATGCCAAAAAGTATGTCCAAGTAGACTTTTTGAAAAAGAATCTCCCCATTAAAGGGGAAGAAAGGACTTGAGCTTGAAAAAATAAAAAAAACATGGCCCATGCATAGGAATACTCCCCAACTTAGACATAGTAATTTAAGGTCTTAGTTTTGAGTTCAGACTTGTATTTGACCCTCCAAGTCTCCCTCCCCATCATGTGTTATCAAAGAAAGAATATTTGACCTTCCAAGTCTCCCCACATCATGCTTTACTAAAAAAAATAATGAGTAATGCTACCTGGAATCTTGGACAAACCGCTATGTTACCCCTTGAATATCACTGATATTCAAGGGGTCACATAGGAGTTTGTCCAAGATTCATCCAAAAAAGTATGTCCAAGTAAACTTTTTGAAAAAGAATCTCCCCACTAAAGGGAGAGAAAGGACTCGAGCATGAAAAAATAAAAAAGCATGGCCCATGCAGGTCGGTAACATAGGAATTTGTCCAAGATTCATGCAAAAAAGTATGTTCAAGTAGACTTTTTGAAAAAGAATCTCCCCATTAAAGGGAAAGAAAGGACTTGAGCCTGAAAAAATAAAAAAGCATGGCCCATGCAGGTCTCGAACCTGCGACCTTCGCGTTATTAGCACGACGCTCTAACCAACTGAGCTAATGGGCCATTACATTTAAATTCTAAATATAAAATACCAAATTGTTTTTGAAAATAACTAGTACTATTGTACCCATCAATTAAGTGGTAAAGGTCCTTTGTGTTTAGTGAATGCACCATTAATAAAATGAGGCCCAACGGATGACCTGTTTATCACAAAACATTTTTTAATCTGTATGGGCAAAACCTACTCTGTTGCCCCCAAAAGGCTCATTGTTTAGTGGTGTTGGCCTCAAGGCTGTATTTGATTAAACTTATTTAAAGTCAACCATATTTTTAATATAAGTAACATGAGAAAAGCAATTATTCAAAAGAGTTTTTTAAAAGAAACAATTGTTTGGTTAGCCTAACTTTTGTACTTACATTTTAATAGAAAAAACATCAAAACTTGTTTGATTATATATATATATATATAAATTAACTTTAGCATAATTTAATTTCATAAAAACTAAATTACACAATAAAGAGGAACCTCATAGGTGAATAGGATCACCCACAAAAAATCAGAGATGTGCCAATTTATATGGGCCTTAATGCAAACCACATAATTTACAGTCTTTATAAATGTAATTTATAAAAATATTTAAATCAAATGAATACTTTTTTCAAATATAATAAAACAAACTCCACCACCCTAAACATGTGCAGTAAAGATTGCATCAACAGTGACATCCCTCAGTTTCAACATCTGTAGTCCTTGATTACCATGTGCCAGGTTCTCCCCTTGATCACCATAAAAACAATCACCACATAAAACATTGGACAAAAAATAGATGATGACCTGGGTTTTGATTTTATATATGAAACTAGTGTTGGAAGAATATTTTATGCTTTTAGGTTGTGAAAATGAGAAGAATCGAGAAACAAAAAACTCAACAAACAGAGATGGTGACATATATCTACATACCTTGTCTTTGGGGTCTGAGAAAAAGAGTGGCAATGACATGGATGGTTTAGGTGGCCCCAAAAATAAGCCAAGTCATACAATCATTATAAACAGTTCTGACTAAGAAGAGCTCAAGGGACTCTGAGATTTCTCTAAATCTCAACACTATTAATTGATTAGTGACACACACATTTAAAATACAAACCTCTTTAAGATCAATCATTTTCCCACCCTATTCTATTGTCAAAGAGAAGTTCATTATGATCAACATAATCTAAGTTAGGTAGAAATCATATTAGTCACATATGAAATATAATTAAAACAACCAAAGAGGTGTCAATTCGTGTCTCACAGGCATAACTGTAGTCAGATTTTTATAAAAAAAAAAAGTTCTTAGAGGCTGTAACCATTTATATCAGCATATCCATCGTTGTCACTGCCAACGCTTAGTATCCATGTTGAGATTGTCCAGGGGTGCACAAAAATCCGTCGATCCAATCCGATACGATCCGTGGATTTTTATCTGATCCGAAGGTGAAAGAATTGGTGATGGATTGAAAACTTTATAATTCGTTAACAACGGATTGGTGGCGGGTTTCACCTTCAATCTGCGGATTCAATCCGATCCGATCTGTTGACATTAAATATAAATAAAAAAATTATAAGGGGTCTAAATATAAATTAAGATGTCTAAATTTAAAATAAGAAAAAAAATCTAAAAGGTCAAAATGTAATTTTTTTACAACACGTTTGATTTTTTTTAAATTAGATTGAACGGATTAATCCGATCCAGTCCTCCACGGATCAGATCGGATTTTAACAGTACGGATTGGTGACGGATTTCAAATCCGTCAATCCATAGGTAACGGATTGGTGACGGATTTGGCCCAATCCGCACTAATCCGATCCGTGTATATTCCTAGTCCTTACTGATGAGTCAGGCCCAAGTGGCCTAGAATATGATGAGCCAGATCCAAATCCACCAGGGAAGCCCAGGTCCAGATCCACGGAGTGACCAAGTCAAGGCAGGCATCTACGTCGCTTTGGAAGCAGTCCCGCTTCTACCAATTCCTGCGGAGAATATCTCACCTGCCTCCACCTGGCCCGTCCCTCGAGGACAGCTCTGAGGCTCCAAAGAGAAGTCGTCCCCATCTGTTAGGGGAGGACTATAAATAGAGGAGCCCTCTTATCACTGAGGGGGATGATTAAATGAACATCTTACTCTCTCGCTTGTAATCCACCTTATCAATCAAAGATCACCATATTCTAAAGTGGACGTAGGTCATACAGACCGAACCACTATAAATTCCCTCTCTCTCTCTCTCTCATTTATTTACTACATTTTCACCTAGCATTTATTACTTGACCGGTGGTGTCCGAAACCTATTTTTGGCATCATCACTTACTATACTCTATTAAACCGTATCATTATACATGATAAATAATAAAGATATAGCATATGGTAGAACCAAAATATATTAGAGTCAAATTTGCTACATCACATAAAAGAGAGAACTCTAGTATAGATAAAGCACACAAATTTCTCACAATAACTTTTCAAGTGTACTATAGTACTTGACAAAACTTATGTTAAATCTATTGAAATGAGATTTCAGACTTATGCGGGAACCAAAATATATTGAAGTGAATTTTTTTCACCATCTATAGTACAAGAGACATGAATTTGTTTTGAGCCAGATTTTTAACTAGATGGGCATCGTTACGGAGTGTCACAAATTTTTCATGAGCTTTGTTTCAGGAGGGCAAATGGTTTTTTTTTCTCTATTATTTTCTTAAATAGAGAGACTTGGCTTTCCTTGTGCCAATGAAAGCTTACGGAAGCATGTCAGACTCTATGAAGAAAAAAAAAAAGCTCCATTAATAGGGTTACCCATGAATATCCAATTATATATTTATAAAGCAATAGAGAGCCCTGATATGAAGGATGCCACATTAGCACTCTCAAACCTCATGGCGCCACTTCAGAGATCTCACGGACACCATGTGGCATTACAGCTAATTTTGAAAATATATTTTTTTAGTCCCTAACTAAATTTAAGGACGGGTTGTCAAAACAAGACATCAATTTTTGGCCATATTAGGAACGTAAGTCGGACGCTCAAATAAGAATAAATAAATTCTATATAGTAAAGCAGTAGTCTCTTCGCAAGAGAGTGACACGTGGCGTTCCCTTTCGGATTTTCATAGTGACATGTGGCACACACAATCTTTATAGATAATTAATGTGGTTTAGGTTGAGTAAATCTTTCTTGGACTACCTATTTTAGTGTGTGTAAATTTGCATATCTTTATCTCATGTAAGCCATTTTGTAATGGTTTCACATCACAAGTGGCCCCACTAAGAATGCTCACGACTTTCTATCATATACCATTTTTCCAATAGGATATATCACAAGTGGGCCCATTGAGAAATCTTCACGACTTTTTTTCCTAAAATCTCTCTCCTCAATATGGTTTCCATACGTTTTAAGTCTTGACACCTCATTATAAGTTTGTACCGTCATTAAATTCAGAAAGTTCCTCATTCCTATTTACATTGCAACACAGCATACAAATTATGTAAACAACCCGTCCATACAACATGGTATATAATTTGACTTTAACGAAATTAATATCTTTATCTAAATTTGAATGGTTTAGTGTGGTTAATGTTTTTTTATTTATGGCCACTAGGCTGGCACTATATCATTATGGGCCCATCTATAAATCTTTATCTTTCCTTCCTTGTTCTCTCGTCTTGCTTTCCCTTCCTCCTTCCCTCACTCAATGACCTTACTCTAAAAGTCTGTTAGTGGCCTTGATCTCCAGCAGTCGCTCACCTGGTTGCCTACATATTGGACACATCACACAAGTTCGCCTAGAACCTCAAAACATTTGCACATCTGTTGTACATGGACTGTACCCAACAAGGTGAGATGGGTCAACATGGGCAGCACGGATGACATGGACCGGCATGGGAGGCATAGACCCATCACAGTCTCAACCAGCCGGCACCAGAATTTAAAAACACACTCAGGCTATAGTAGTGATTTTATGCAAAAGTGGCAGTCAGGGAGACGGCGTGGAAGGCAATTCCCTTTATGCTTCAGTAGGTGTTTATGGCCATAAGGGTGGATAGGATGGGGGGTCGTATAAGGGCTCATATGAAACTCTAGTGAGCAATTGAACAACTTTGTTTGAAGTTTTAGGATTTGAAATAAGAGTTTGGGATTTGGATGCGAGGGTCTTAGTTTAGTTTCACTTGCATGGATAACTTATATAACAATAGCACTGGCAAAGCAAAACAAAGAGTTGCATAGTGTTAGAATTTTAGTTGGCAAATTCTTCTAGTTTAACAAAACTCAAGTCCTAACTGAGTTGTATATTCGATCTATTTCTCTTAGAAAATGACAGTGAAGCAATTATGAAGATCAAGATATACTTTAAAATCTTCTAGATTATTTTAAAGACCTCTTAAGAGACTTTCCCGGACATGTTTTCGCGCATTAGATTGTCAAGACTGAAGCTAGTCTCACTATAGCGAGGTACTGTAATGGCTCTTCCAGAACCCAGTCTCACTATAGCGAGCTGGGATTTTTAGTCCGTTCAGGACTCTTGTTTGCTGATTCTCCTAACCTCTTCTAAGAGTCCTGATTTGTTTCTAAGAGCCTCTTGCACGAACCTTGGGTTATTTATTGACCTCTTGCAACCACAAACAATTCACTGAAGCTATCTTATTCTCTTGAGCTTTGAGCTTTATTCTTTGAGAGTTCTGTGGGCTAAATCTTGCAAGGGAGACTGCACTGAAGATATATTCTTTTTTCCTGATCTCAAGCACCTTGAAGGGGCATTCAAGGTGGGTTTCAAGCAGCATGTGGAAGGTGAACGGCGGATCGTCGGCAAGTTCTTCACAGTCCTTTTAAGTTGAGTTACAACTGCATTAAAGGTCTAGTGAGTTCACTTGTAATCTTCGTTTAATAGTGCTTTGCTTTCGGTGGTCTCTACCACCCGTGGTTTTTTTTCAAGTTGGGTTTTTCCACGTAAAAGTCCTGTGTCACTTCCTATTTTGTGGTGATTGATTCATATTTGGACTTAGGTTAATTAATTAGCTTAATTACCTATGTTTGGAATTCATATAATAATCTGAGAAAGGATTTTAGCATGTGTTAAGACTTAAATAGAAGGTTGATCTAGGTTTAGTCAAACCTTCACACAGTTTGTTGGGAACCCCGTGTCTCATATGGATGACCCAAGGATCAATCCTAGGTCTCCCCACATGTGGTGCTCTCATGGGTCCCAGTCCACTTGGTTGGGGCTTAAAAGAAAAAAGAAAAGGCCTTGGATGCAAATCAAAAAGGTAATTGTGGTTTTGTGACTAAGGGTGCCATCATATACAGTCTTAACAGAGTTTGGTGAGCCATACTCATTGTATTTTGAATCTCAATGAATCACTTAGTTGGACCTACCAATGTAATGTGCATAACTGCATATGATAACTATCACAATGATAACACAATCCAAACTCTTTCGCAAACCGAGTATGGACTAATATCATCATCATAGCCTTATTCCAACAATGTGTGGGTTGGCTAATATATACCCCTCTAAATAGAACTTTAATCTAAGGGCGAGTTGGATTGTGTAAAAATTCGATTTTCAAAACTGGATGACAAGATGTCCTTCAAAAGATAACTTTGGACTTGACACGGCCTCTTCAATTTTAAAGCAACCATGAACCATATATGCATTAGAAAAGAGAAAAATAAGATTGTTTTGATTTAACCACAATTGCAAAGGCATATACAATAGAAGCTAACAAGGCAACAAACTAAAGTTAAGAGTAGGGCAAACATGGTGTGACCCATACAAAAGCAATCTCAGGATAGAACAATGGCAGCATAAGCGAGTGAAATTTCAGCCAATCCCTTCCTAAATTTGCAAAATTGAATTTTACGTAATTGTTCCTAGAGAAGTCCCTGTACAAACTCATACACCAGTCTACCCAATTCGGATTATAAAAAATGTAATTTATTTTGGCGCCATTTTCATTGGCACAAATCATACCCAAACTATTTGGACTCAAGAACAGTGTTCGATCACCCAAGTCATTCACTTCCACCCATTCCATCTTAATCATGTCGGCTCGGAAAACATCAAAGATTATGCGATGATGCCTCGATATTCTCACCATCAATATCTCTCCACAAGATTCCACCATAACATAACGACTAACTTCTCACATCTTCACATTATAAATATTATGATTATTTCTCATCTTCACATTAGAAATATTATGCGGAAAAAAAGGGAGTCCACGACTGCAAGACTCCAATCTTTTTTCCATGCATACAAATTTCATTTACAGAAGACGACATTAGATTTAAGAGTTTGAGTTACGTCATCTCCCCACTTATAATGATCAAAACGTCCATCCTTGAGTCAACATAGCAGGAATGAATTGTCATCGTAACATATGCTGGTGATTAAGAGAACACCATATCGATCAAATGGAGTCGAAGGCAACAGGCAACAGGCAACAGTCTACATAACGTTTTTCCCTTGCATAGGATAAACACACTGTGTTTGGGCTATGTGCCACGAGTTGCAAACGCAACCAAATCGAAGATAATCAGGTATAGTTAGACGCTTTAATATCAGTTTAAGAAGACATTGAGGAAGACCCAACCAACTAACTTCTTCCTTGTTAGGAATGTCAAGTTCAAGAAGGGACTGGTTGAAGAAGAAAAAAGGACGAAAGAGCTCTTACAGAAGGTGAAGAAAGGTGTCTTTACTTATATAAGACGGACTTTTAGAATTCTAATTAAAAATGAGAATCCTTTTTTTTTTTTGAAGATTCTAATTAGAAAAGGATATCTTCACTGTAGCCAAATTCTAATTTGAAATATTATGTGGAAAAGAAGAGTCCATCACTGCAAGACTCCAATTGTTTTTCAATGCATACAAATTTATTTTACAAAAGATGACATTAGATTTATGAGTTCAAGTTACCTCATTTCCCCACTTATAATTATCAAAACATCAATCCTTGAGTCGGCATAGCAGGAATGAATTATCATCGTAATATATGTTGGTGTTTAAGAGAACGTCGTTTGGATCGAATGGAATCGAAGACAAAAGGCAACAGTCTACATAACGTTTTCCCCATGCATTAGATTTTCCTATCATTGAAAATTGAACGTGTTTCTTGCCTTTTTTAATGAAACGGTTAAATAAGAATACGTTGTCATCTTCGGCTGTCAATAGCAGCCAACCACCAGAAGATGAACGATAGATAAGGCTGGAGGACCGAGCCTGTGATTGGATAATGGTGTCTTGTATATTCTATTCTGTGGGAGACTGAAGAATTTAATGCTTCCTTCTCATATCATTATGGGGAACATGAGGAAAGGGAGTTGAGAAACAGCATGACAAACACACTGTGTTTGGGCTATGTGCCATGAGCTGCGAACGCAACCAAATCGAAGATAATCAGGAATGGTTAGACGCTTTACTATCAATTGAAAAGAACATTGAGGAAGACCCGACCAACTAACTTCTTCAATGTGAGGAAAGTTCAAGAATGGACTGGTCGAAGAAAAGAAAATGACGAAAGAGCTGTTGGAGAATGTGAAGAAGTGTCTTTGCATATATATGACGGACTTTTAAAATTCTACTCAAAAAAGAAAATCTTTGTTTTTAAGATTCTAATTAGAAAAGGATATCTTAAATGTCGCCAAATTCTAATTAGAAATATTATGCGAAAAATGGGAGTCCATAACTGCAAGACTCCAATCATTTTGCAATGCATACAAATTTATTTTACAGAAGATGACATTAGATTTACGAGTTCTGGTTACCTCATCTCCCCACTTAATATAATCAAAACGTCCATCCTTGAATCGACATGGGAGGAATGAATTGTCATCGTAACTATGTTGGTGATTGAGAAAACGTCATTTTGATCAAATGGAGTCGAAGACAAAAGGCATTCTTCTATGTAATGTTTTCCCAATACATAGAATTTTCCTATCATTGGAAGCCGAACGTATTTCTTGCCTTTTTTTACAAAACAGTTAAATAGGAATACGTTGTCATCTTCGGCAGTCAATAGCAGCAAACCACCAAAAGATGAACGACATAATGCTGGACGAGCCGGGCCGATGATCGTGCAATGGTATCTCGTATATTCTCTTATCCAGGAGACTGAAGAATTTAATGCTTCCTTCTCGTATCCTTATGGGCAGCATGAGGAAAGCGAGTTGAGGAACAGCAGGATAAACACACTGTGTTTAGGCTAGGTGCCATGAGCTGCAAACGCAACCAAATAGAAGATAATCAAGAATTGTTAAACGCTTTAATATCAATTGAAAAAGACATTGAGGAAGACCCGACCAACTAACTTCTTCAATGTGAGGAATGCCAAGTTCAAGAAGGGACTGGTTGAAGAAAAGAAAATGACAAAAGAGCTGTTGGAGAAGCTGAAGAACTGTCTTTACATATATGGGACAGACTTTTAGAGTTCTAATAAAAAAAATTCTTTGTTTTGAAGGTTCTCATTAGAAAATGATATCTTCGATGTCACAAAGTTCTAATTAGAAATATTATGCGGAAAAGGGGAGCCTACAACTGTAAGACTAATCATTTTGCAATGCATACAAATTTACTTTACAGAAGATGACATTAGATTTACAAGTTCGAGTTACCTCATCTCCCCACTTATTATAATCAAAACGTCCATCCCGGAGTCGGCATGGGAGGAATGAATTGTCATCGTAACATATGTTGGTGATTAAGAGAACGTCGTTTTGATCAAATGGAGTTGAAGACAAACGGCATTTGTCTACGTAATATTTTCCCCATACGTTGAATTCTCTTATCATTGGAAGCTAGACGTATTTCTTGCCCTTTTTTTACAAAATGGTTAAATAGGAATACATTGTCATCTTCGGCAGTCAATAGCAACCAACCGCCAGACGATGAACGGCAAATAAGACTGGAGGAGCAAGGTTGGTGATCGAGCAGTGGTGTCTCGTATATTTTTTTGATATGGGAGACTGGAGAATTTAATGCTTTCTTCTCGTATCCTTATGAGCATCAAGAGGAAAGGGAGTTGAGGAACAGCATGACAAACACACTATATTTGGGCTATGTGCCATGAGCTGCAGACGCAACCAAATCGAAGATAATCATTAATGGTTAGACGCTTTAATATCAATTGAAGAAGACATCGAGGAAGACCCGACCAACTAACTTCTTCAATGTGAGGAATGCTAAGTTCAAGAAGGGACTGGTTGAAGAAAAGAAAATGATGAAAAAGCTGTCAGAAAAGGTGAACAAGTGTCTTTGCATATATGGGACAAACTTTTAGTGTTCTAATCAAAAAAGAAAATCTTTGTTTTGAAGATTTTAATTAGAAAATGATATCTTCGATGTCGCCAAATTCTAATTAGAAATATTATGCGGAAAAGGGGAGTCCACGACTGCAAGACTCCAATCGTTTTGCAATGCAAACAAATTTATTTTACATAAGATGACATTAGATTTTAGAGTTCGAGTTACCTCATCTCCCCACTTATTATAATCAAAACGTTCATCCGTGAGTCAACATGAGAGGAATGAATTGTCATCGTAACATATGTTGGTGATTAAGAGAACGTCGTTTTGATCAAATGGAGTCAAAGACAAAGTAATGTTTTCCCCATACTTAGAATTTTCCTATCATTTGAAGCTGTACGTAGTTCTTCCTTTTTTTTTTAATGAAATGGTTAAATAGGAATACGTTGTCAACCTCGGTTGTCAATAGAAACCGATTGCCAGAAGATGAACGAAGGATAAGGCTGGATGAGTCGGGCCGGTGATCGGGCAGTGGTGTCTCGTATATTCTCTTCTGTGGGAAACTGAAGAATTTAATGCTTCATTTTCGTATCCTTATGGGCATCATGAGGAAAGGGAGTTAAGAAACAACAAGATAAACACACTGTGTTTGGGCTATGTGCCATGAGCTGCAGACGCAACCAAATCGAAGATAATCAGGAATGGTTAGAAGCTTTAATATCAATTCTAGAAGACATTGAGGAAGACCCGACCAACTAACTTCTTCAATGTGAGGAATGTCAAGTTCAAGAAGGGACTGGTTGAAGAAAAGAAAACAACGAAAGAGCTGTTGTAGAAGGTGATGAAGCGTCTTTACATATATGGGACGGACTTTTAGAGTTTTAATTAAAAAATAATCTTTGTTTTGAAGATTCTAATTAGAAAAGGATATCTTCGTTGCCGCCAAATTCTAATTAGAAGAGGATTATTATATATTATAGGGATAGGATCTGATTTCGCAATTGAAGCTCAATTATTATATATTATACGGATAGAATTCGATTTCGAAATTTAGCTTTAATTTTGCAATCGATTTCTTTAAATTCGATTTCTTTCTCTCATTGGCTTTTGAATTTTCAAAATCTTAGATTGAATGGATCCACTTTAGAGTCTATACAATCTCAACAACTACACAATCCTAATCAACTTCTGTTATAATCTCCTAAAATCTCATTATTTTGCATTGAACCTTTCCATAGTACTTTTTCATATTTAAAGGTTCCTCTCTCTCTCTCTCTCTCTCTCTCTCTCTCTCTCTCTCAATTCCAAGCCTTAAAAGAGTTCTTCTGGGTCCCACTTAATTGGATTATAAAATCAGTTGTGTTGTAGGACTAGACTAACCTATACATGTGGAAGTTTGGACTGGTGGGGTCCACTTAGATGGAAGATGGAAGCGTAAAGTTTGCATTACCCTATCAATACTATACCAGTACCACAAGAAGACAAGAATATTTTACAATAGCATGTCGCAGAAAAAAGGCTTAAAAGAATTAGTGTTGACCTAAGTCAAATAATTCTAGTGAGATTAATATTTCGGTCATAAAATTAAAAAAATCAAATTGAAGGACGGCTACAGTATCAAAACCCCTCATAAATAGAAATCCATTTGAAAATCTCCCTTAAGAGTATATATAACTCGACACAAACTCGCTCGAGCCGAGTGACTCGGCTCATTTGGCTTGTGCGGGTTGATATTAAACTCTAACTCATACTTTTTTATTAGATACAACTGGATTGTGGGGTCCCACATTAACTGTCTTGAGGTGGGCTTCTATGTACGTCTTTAATTCTTTTATAATGGAATCACTACAACATTCTGCATTATTACCGGCGTTTTTTCCCGGCGCAATCAGTAAACGCCGGGAAAGTATAACTTTCCCCGGCGAAAAAGCATATTTCGCCGGCAAATGATAATGTTTTCCCGGCGAAATATTTTCGCCGGCAAATGTTAAAATTTTACCGGCGAATCATTATTTTCGCCGGCAAAGTGTAGTCTTTTGCCGGCGAAAAAGTAGTATCGCCGGGAAAGGCTATGTTTATTGCCGGCGAAATACTTAGATCGCCGGCAAAGGTCACCTGCCTAATGTAAATTGTGCATTTAACTTATGCCGGCACAGTAATTTCGCCGGTAAAGCCTTCAATATTTCTTTTTCGGAGGAATGAAAAATTGTTTGGAGCCCAAATGCATCTTTCTATTTCCCCGCGCCCGCCCTAAAAGGCTATATCCAGCGCCAAAACCCCCCCCCCCCCTAAAGGGAAAGAAAGGGAAAGGAAAAGGGGAAAACACATTGCAAGCAGAGACTCAAAGCAAAGCAATCAAGAGAGAAAGGAAGGAAGAGAGAGAGAGATGGGTGCTCTGACCAGCGCTGTAATCGCCATAGTGGGATTGGCATTGGGTTGGATCACGATAGAGATCGCCTGCAAGCCTTGTCTCGACAAAGGTAGGGATGCCATCGATCGATCCCTCGACCCCAATTACGATCCAGACGACGACACTCCTCAACAACAAGATAACACCACCTCCACGATCCATGCCCCTCTTCTCATTCCACAACAACAGCAATTCCATCATCCAGATGTCGTTCCTTCTCAAAGCTCCACGCCTGTTACCAAGGTCGTCTGAATCAAATCGATCCTTCCATCATCTACTTCTATCGTGTGTCATTTTGGGATCTCTCTCCAGTTCCCATTGATTTTGCTTTCGCTTTCCTTTTATGAATCTTCCATGTTTTTTTTTTCTCTCTTTTCCATTTTGTGAAATGTATGTAGAGACTGAAAGTGCTTGACTTTTATATTTCGTGTTGATTCCGCCGATCGGAATTCTTGAGATGTTGCGTGTCTGATGAAAAAAAAAAAAAACACACACACACACACAATGCATTGGTTGAAAGATCCCACAAGCGGCTTTATTTAAGTTCTGCCTGCCCCCTTTCCATTTCCAGCGGCCGCTCAATCCAAGTGCATCTCTCTCTTTCTTCGTGATCAACTCAACTCTCTTTCTTTTTTGCATTAGTGTTTTGGGGTTCATCTCGTTCTGGTGCATTTGATTTCCTCCACCAGCGTCGACGCGTCGCAGCTCGCCACCGCTTGAGAAGATGGCCCCATCGAGATCTGTTTCGTCTCTCCCGGCTCCGTCGGATGGCATGCTATTTGGGTTTTTTTGGTTGATGCCCTTCTTTCTGTTTGGAACGATGCAAAGCACTGGAATAGAATGCCTTCTCAGGTTAGTGCTCAGATCATCTTCTTAGATCGGATGAGAGGGCTGGCCAGCAATATGCAAGGGCATGTCTCTTCCATTCCTCATCCTGTCCTGCGTAGTTCGGGCTTCGTTTGAGCTTCCTCTTGGTTCAGGTTCTGTTTCAGTGCAGGTCCCCTGCTTCCTCACCCGGCCCTGATTCCTCTGCTTCCTCCCGCTTTGCTGCTCTATTGTCTGTTCTCTCCTTGAGCCTTGTTCATGCATATGCACTTAGCAGCTCTCCATTACACTTCTTGTCTTGTGGACTAAAATCTTTATCTGCCAATGTGCAATTCAATGTACAGGTTCACTGCGATCCAGAGTTATTAGCATTTGAAATCATTGTCTGATCCATGCTACCTACCAGAAGATAAACATTAGAGTTAAAAAAAATTCCAAGTACCACCTGCATGATGGATTTTCTCAGCCTACAAATGGATCTGAAGGCCAGCAAAAAAATCATCCCACATGGATGTTAGCCAAAGAGGGTGGGTTTTGATTCTGTATTTATCACTTTGCAGCTTTATATTTTTGTTTTTGCTTTTTTCCCCTTTTTCCATGCTTTAGTCCTTGTGTGATATTAAAATGAGTAGAAAACTCAAATAAAATCAAAAGATTACAAGCATGCTTTCACATAGTTTTAAAAGCTTTTTCTACAAGCATCAATTAGAAAAATGCCCCACTGAAAGACTGAATTTTTTTTTATATGGTTTCTCCTACCAATGCATTATTGGAATCCCAAATACTATTTTATTTTCCTCATATAGCTGGTTGCTCTCCAAACCCCACATGATCATAGTTAAGGGAATCTGTACTTTTTGGAACACTCATTTTCCTCTTTCTCATCAGTATTATAATATCAATATTGTAGGGGCATGAATCAGTAGTGTTACTGAGAGAGAGAGAGGGAAAAAGAGCAAAGGAGGGACTGTTGTGTCTATTAGAAAAAGGCTGTTTCTTTTGGAGGGAAATGATTCGGTTGAATCATGTCTACTTCCCCACAGGAACGACCCACTTTACTTATCCTTCTGCATGGCCCCTATGCTTGATGGTCTTAACAGTCAATCAGGTGGGCTACTTTGATTAGCCTCAAATTGTTGATGTTGGATTGGTCTGGATGGCTCAGGGCCATGATCCATTTACCAATCTATCTACGGTATACTCAGTTTTAGTTTGCAGAAACTAGATCCAAACCGCCCACTTAATAGAACCTTTTTGCGAAATCTTGATTCTTCCAAGTTTCTACTTTTCTCTCCACTTGAACCTACTCCATGACAGCTGAACACCTGCATGAGCAATGAATGCTACCACACAAGACGCCTGGGAGATTTCCCTCTTCTGGGGTCTGTTGAATCCAGCAGTGCCCAATTTAAAAGGGGCTTTCTGGATTTGCAGACAGTAGTGAATGCCCTAAATTACATATAGGGGTTGATTTCACAGCTGGCAGAATTCTCGGAGTACTTTCATGAAGATCTTATCTTCATGAAGAATCTTATCTTATTTTTATGGGTGGTGATTTCATTTCAATCCCATGAAAAGTCTTTATCTCTGCATAGGTAAGTATGCCCTTAAGTTCTGTATTTGGCAAATCCGAAAATCTAGTATCCATCTTTGGCAAGCGAACCATCAGTATCGGTATTATCATCCTACCTGGCTTTTTATGAGAAATCTTTGACTTGCCTCCAGTGAACCGAAGTCCTTTCTCTTTGATAATGATCTTTTCCATCTTTGTTATTGGCTATTGCTACTTAACTCTTTAAAACTATTCTATCCCATTCATAAACTGTTTTTCCCCCTCTCAGCCCTTGCCCAGTACCAAAACATTAGTTTTTTTTTTTTTTTTTTTTTTTTTTTGTTCTTTTCTTCAGCTTCCATCACTATTATTTGTGGATTTAATTTCACCATGTAGTTCTTTGAATTTTCAACGAGATAGGGTAATTACATATTGTTTGACTTCAATTGTCAGACTTCAGAGGAACCATTTCCATTTACATGACTACCGATTCATAGTATGAGTTGGAAATCATATAGTGTGTGGTCACTATTATTTTCTTTCCTTTCATTTTATAAAGGCTCTGGTTTTTTTGGTTCTTTTTCAGCTCTCAACCCAGAAAAGTGGGTTGAATCTCTTAATGCATGATGTTTAAATTTTAATGATCTAGTGGTGGCTTTTCAAGGTTCTTTAAAATCTTTTATTCCATAAATCTAGAAAAATAATTGCCAGCTTATAGTGCATGAATTTGTTTCTTTTGGCTTATTTGCTATGAATTCATTTGTTTACATCATCTTAAATTGCCAAATTTTCTAACTTTATTTTCTGGATCATTCACAAAATGACAGATTTTCATTTGATCCTGCTGCCAAGTTAGGCCTTGATATTGCTTCATGTATCATTACAAGGTATTCTCCACCCAATTTTTCCTCTCGAATGTCAGGATTTTTTTGGCAATTTCTTAAGTATTTCCATTATCAGAATTAAGAAGCAAACTAGAGCAAAGTCCCTAGTGTATTTCCTTGCTTTGCATACCTCTGCGCTATGATACCTGGAACTTCATAATAGGCAGCGTACCATGTCATGTCATATTCATATTTCACTTTGTGTAAAATCCAAGTCCCTATCATATCCATGACATGTCCTTACTGTCCTTACCATATCCATGACTTATGTGCCACTGATTGCGAGTGATTACACAAAAGAGAACTTTTAAAATTTGACATTTTAATGCAATTACACTAGAAAATGTAACACATCAAGTGATCAAAATTCACCTGCCACTGATTTTTGGCCAATTACAAGATCACACGGACAAGAAAAACTTATGAAATTTGATGTTTTACAGGTGCCTTCAATGGAACACAATAATGAAATTAAAGGGGAGAGCTTGGATCTGATTAAATACATTGATAGCCTCATTAAAGTGAAGAAGTTTCAGCCACTTGTTTGAAGAAATGGGAGCCTCATTAGGATGAGTACCGGGCTGAGATGTGCAATGCCATGTCGATTAATGATGAATCCAAGAACATAGTAACCAAGCAAATCTACAAGAAATATAAGTAGGTAACTCCAGAAGAATACATGCTTTATTTTTGACCTCTTACTTTGCTTTCTTTTTCTGGACTTATACTGTTTAATGTATGTTTAATGCGACTTATTAAGATGAGTTATTAGAATATAAATTTGCCTCTTGAAGATCGTGTAGGTTGAGGTATTAGAAGCTTTCTTTGCCCTAGAATCCCAGCATTTCCCCCTGATTTCCTCTTCAACTTCTAAGATCATCATGTTTACTGTGATTTTTCCATTTTGTTGTCGTTTAGCATTAGATTCTGCATGAATCTTGAAATGTTCTGTAGAAATTTGTGAAAATGTGATTTCCCTGCCTTGGAATTCTACCTTCTCTTGCATTTTCTCTAACTGTTGTGTTGTGTTGTGTTAGATTTGGAACGCTAGAGGAAGAAGAAGTAATTGATGATTCTTCTCATTGGTGATTTTTCTCAAATGGATCTGGTGAGATTGAAACATGTGCAGCCTTCCAATTTCATCATAAAACCTCTCTTATAACATAAGGTTGGTCTTCTTAGCGTGGTTATGGTGGAACAAGTAGAATATTTAGTTCCATGTTTTAAACTTATGAAATCTTGTTCATCATCGATGAACATTGGCAGGGAACATGACTCAACTCACATGATTCAACAACATTGCTTTCCCTCCCAATCGTATGCATGTTGGTGATAAAGAACTTGGGATGGAAAGAGTATGAACATGATGGTGATAAATAACTTGATGCATCAGTGGATGTGATAATTATTGAAGTGAGTTTATTGGTTGCCCAAATGTGATAATGTGGATTATTAGATTTTTTTTTTCTTTGGTAGAAGATGTGGATTATTATCAAAGTGATATCCAAGCTTTCTTGCACTATGCTTTTTGCACTATGCATCAAGATTTAAAAGCGTTCCCTGCCTTCTTTGAAGTTTTACATTCACTTCATCCCTTGATTCATATGCCAACACATTTATCATTATTTCTCATTTGACTAAAATGCCAAAATTTTCTGCATATGAAAGACAGTATGAACATGAGCAGATTAGCCATGTGACTCACTACAAGTTAGTGCTCAAAGCATGATATTGACAAATATGGAGTAGCATCGGGAATCTACAAAAGAATCAACCACCTATTGAGATGCATCTACCAATAATTGAAATGCAAACAATGTGCCTTTGATAACAACTGTGTAGAAGTTTCATTTGACTGTTGTTATTATGTATCCATATGTGAGCTTTGCCAAGGCCATTTATCTCATTCATGCCAGCTTGTGATTCCTTATTCACATGAAGTTTTGAAATATCTGATTAATTTCTATTGTCAAGTTTTTTACTGATGGAAGGTTACTCGCAAAATGTTTCAGGGAGAACATGCATTGCCAAGGCCAAAGTTGTAATTAAAAATATTTTCTCCTAGATGTGTACATCTGCATTCCGTTGTTTTCCTACCTGCCATTTCCTTTTGTGGGTGATTTTCATTTTAGTAGTTATAATTGTGTTTGTTTGCAAACATTATTATGGTTGTCTATGTTTACATTTTGCCCAAAGCGTTTAGTTACTATTCTAGACACATGGGATGAAGAATCCTGCACTACTTATTGCTTTTCTGATATGATTAGCTTTTTTGCTTGGATCATTCAAGGAATTGCATTTCAATTTCTTGGAAGATGAATCATGCCTTAGCTTGACTCAATCATGCAGCGAGTGTCCTTACAAATGATATTGTGAAAATCACTCTATTATAGTAATGTTTGTGTCCCCACCTTTCAAGGGGAGATTGAGATCCAATGGTTTGCATCCATAAAAAAGGCTGGCTTCATTCATACTTAGCTTTTAGGAACAAGAATAAAATGCATATGGCGAGTAGAGTACTATTAAGGGCATGAATGTATAGACACTGGTTTACTGCATCTCATGAGCATGCCTTCACTCTACAAACTTGCACGCGCTGAAAAGATCAAAGCTATGTGCTAGGAACCCTGTTACCTCTTTATATGGAATTGATATAGTTTCATGTTGTGGAAACTAATTCAACTAACATACATTTCTCAATGGATTCCAAGTTATAATCCTAAAGAAAAGAGTTAGCGCCATGAAATCCTTTCATCGTCCTTAACATTGTGGGATGAACATGGATATCAAGTAGTGGGGTATGTGATTAAATCATGAAATAGAGTAGGCAAAAAGCCCTTCTGTGGGTGACTCAGGGATGTGATGTTCTCCTATGTGATAATGGTTATGTGAAGGGTAGTGAATTACTATATTTCAAAATGCTGAGGGGTAAGGTACTTGATGTCTAATTAAATTCCAATTGCCTAAAGCACGAATTTTTGTAAGCCTTAACAGGTGGGGTGTATGCTTTATGAGCATGTTTACAGAAATAATTACATAGATTTTAAAATCTATTAATATAAATAAAACATCAGAGTTTGGGTTTTGAAGCCTTTTAATGAGTTAGCTAGGGTTAAATTAGGTTAATTCTAGTTACATTACTTTCTACTAATTACTTTTAAGATCTTAAAATAAAAATTATCCTTCCCCTTTTACAAAATATAAAATATGTTCAAGTGATTTGCATCTACCTGATATGAGGAGTGGCTGAAACAAGGTACACACTCTTCATCTGGACTAAAAGCTTCAAAGAGGCCTCATACGATGAGGCGTAACCCCCAAATGCAAGCCACACCCCAAGTGGATTCTTCCACAACTTACCTCCACAGGCAAGTGGAGTATACCACATTAAACCATTGGTGCATTTTCAACTCATTGGATGTTATTCCATAGTGTTGGTTTGAAATTCATTGACAGAAGATGGTAACCATACCTTGATTTCTTTTTTTTAGTTTTCTTTTTTTTTACTCAACAGATGATACATTACTTCATTGCACTTATCTAGTATCTATTTTGTATTCCAGGTTTCACAGGCATAGATGATCCATATGAGCCACCCTTGAATTGTGAGGTACAAGTCAATTAATTGCAGTGTTTCAAAAACCAGACCAAATCTGTATATTGGAGCTGTCACCTTATACACAACTCTGTATCTTTAAGATATTTTATATCTTTTGCAACTGGTGTGGATTGTCCAATTAATGTGTTTTGTGAAGTCTTGCTCATTTGAGTTTGAAGTGAGTTATTTTGACTTGTTCCAGATGGTGATTTACTTTTTTCACATGTCTGTGAAACAAATGGTTCAGATCATGTCATTGTTGTGATTTTTGGGCTGATGTACACACAAGGCCAAATTTGAAAGAAATTAAAAAATTAATTTTTTTTTATAAAATATAAATGTTTTGCCGGCGCAAAAAAAAGCGCCGGCAAAATATTTTAAAAAAATTATATAAATGTTTTGCCGGCGCAAAAAACGCCGGCAAAAGTTTTCTAAAATTTATTTTTGAAAAAAAAAATATTTTTCCCGGCGCAAAAAAAACGCCGGCAAAAGTTTTTTGAATTTTTATTTTTGAAAAAAAACTACTTTTCCCGGCGCAATAAACCCCTTTCCCGGCGAAAAATAACGCCGGCAATGGACAACTTTTTCCTGGCGCCGCTTTGTTTCTCCGGAAAAAGATATTGCTGGCGTACCATTGCCGGCGAATTGCCGGCGCAACAGAAAACGCCGGGAAAGGTTTTTCCCGGCGTTTTAGTGACCTTTGCCGGCGCTTTTTTAGCGCCGACAAAAGTGAAATTTGTTGTAGTGAATCAGTCTTCCCCTATGTGAAATAATTAGATATTTGGGCGAACGAATGGATAGATTATGTGCCACTTGTGTGGTGATCAACTTACCATAGGCTTTTGTATGTTGATGGACGTACATAAGAACCATTACGAGTGGAGATGCCTTTGAAGGAAAAAAAAAAAAAAGAAACCCCACTAGGTAGTGACTAACAGCCATACACGTGTATGGTTGGCTACGCTGTGAGAGGATGATCCTAACAGGCCTGCACTACCAATACTGCACCATCTTACATTATGGTTCTCTTTGCAGATTTCATCCTTCTTCCGTATTTCTACTTCAGCTCTTCACCAAAATAGTTATTGATGATCTCCTTACATTATTTTTTCTTTGTGTATTATTTTGATCAATGTCCTTTTAAGAATCTCGAATATGCATACTTTTGTTTTCCCTCCATTACATCGAATCACTTTGATTTAATCTGTGTGTATTTGAGATGGGCTTTCTTCTCTGGTGTTGGGTTTTCTTCTATCGTCATTTAGATCGATGGGTACATGGAGGTGAGTTGATTTCTCATTCATTCAATATTCAGTAGTTTTGTAGTTTTTGTGTATATTTTGGTTATATTTATTTAATTTATTTGTAAAAGTTTTGTGGATGATACTTACAATTTAGGTATGTGAATGCCTTCAATTGTGGATGATGCCCTCAATACCTATGAAGCACAATCCAAACCTGTAAAAAGACATGACTAAGCACTTCATTCATGTCTACCTCTGTTGAATGTTAAATATTATATATTTTACCCCTCATTGGTCCGAGTTTTATCAGCATCTCATATGCATATCATTTGCTTTACACGGAGATTTTATCATTCTATCACATTAACGGATTATCGGATTATTATGCATAAATATGATTATTTATAGCACATTTTTATGTAATTTATCTTGTATAGGTGGACTCCGTGACCACCCAACCTTCCAGCTAGTGTCCCAAGGTATCAAGAAGAGATTTTAATAAAGAAGTTACATGAAGAGATCTTATTGAAGAAGTATTAGGAAGAGTTGAAGAATTCCAAAATAAGAGGAGAAGACTTTAAGAATAAAAGAAGTCATTTTCTAACACAAAGGAATGGTCGGTGTATTGGTTAGAGCTTGGGTTCCTATAAAATAGCTTATGGGTTCAAACCCCAACAATCAAATCCATGAGCCTCCAAAATGAAGGACGACAAAAAGCAAAAAAGCACATATACTTTTGGAAGGAAAGTTTGTTGCAACCAATCAAACTGAAATAATCCATGTGAAAGCAAACGAGCCAATCAAAAGCCTTCAAGTTGCAATCAATCAAATGGAAGCAATCCTTTTGAAAGGAAATGAGCCAATCAAATGTCTTCAATGTTTCTATAAATTAGAATGTTTTAGTAGAGAGAAAAAAAATATTTTGACAAGTTAGTCTTTTTTTAATTTTATTTTTACTTTTAGATTGTAATTAGGATCTTCTTTGTACCTAATCTAGAGAGAAATTGTAATTGAAGATCATTAATGAAAGTTTGGAGTTCTTTCTTGATGTTTAGTGGCTAAAGATCTTGGATTAGGCTCTCCTTTTGAAGCTAAGTAATGTGATTAGTTCAATTACATGCATGTTTAGTTTCAGTTCCCTACTTGTTCATTAAGTGATTAGTAGATTTTAGATCTAATTATGTTAATCTCTCTCATTTCTTATGCTTTATCTTTACACTTGATACTTAGATGATCTCAATTGATGCTTTGTAGTTAAATTAAATTCTCTCACATAGCATGCTTTATAGCCCTTATCTTTGATCTTTTGTGGCTTGATTTTGATGATTAATTGTTAGGGTAGTTAGATTATAATCTATAGGATCTTGGCTTTTGATTTTCTTAACTTTGATCTTCATTGTTATATCATCTAACCCAATTAGACAAGAAATATCTAATTGGATTGTAGATTTAGGAGTTGAATTAGAACATGCATTGTTTGAATTAATTACATACTTAGTGGGTTTTTGATTGCCTAATTTCATGTTTTATTATTGTTAATTTAAATCATTGTTTGATTTGTTATTTTCACTTCCAAATTGTTAGATCTACACTTCACACCACTTGTTTTAAAATCATACACATTTCACACCACATCTTCACCTTAAATCTTCCATTTCCACCACCATTAATCATTCATTAGTTTAGTGTAGTTCGTTAAATTAGCTTAGATCTTGTTAATTTCATATTTTAGATTGTTAATTAGAGTAGTCTAATTGCTATTTTAGTTTTATTCTACATTTCATTTAGTTTAATTCCATTTTTCATGCATAGTTTATTAGTTTAATCGTTTACTTCAATTGTCTATATTAGCTATATCTTAATTCAACTCTACTTTAATTGGATCAATTGCTTGTTCCAATCTCTCTCTATGGGATCGATAATCCGAACTCTTTAGTCCTTTACTACTTGACGACACCGTAGTCTTGCGGTTAAGCATTACACATCTAAGTAACGATCAAGTTCTTGGCGCCGTTACCGGGGAGAAGCATTGAAAACCTTTGAATTCCATATTTTTATCTTTCCTTTATTCTCCTTGCAGATTCTACACATTGTTTGTGTTTGTTTTGTAAGGAATTCCTCACTTGGAGCGAAGGAAACTGGAAAAGTGCATTGGAGAACTTGAATATTTTACTTGCTTCCTAGTTTAGATATTTACTTGCTTTCTTAGTTGGTTGTATTAGGTATTTGTTATCAAAGTTGTAATCATTTGAGTGATTGTGAGGCTTGTTATTTATTAAAGGCGTTGCAATAATTTTGGTTGCGGGTCGGCCCGTGACCCATTTACTTTATTTAAGTAGTTAGTTGTTTAGTAGAATTGCAATAAAAATTTCTTGTAGAGAAGGAGGACAGTTGGTCTATACCGTTGCAGCCCCTCACATTCGTAAACGGAAATTGGTGTCCGTGGTGTGAGTCGACGACAAGCGATTCGTTCCCCGAAATAAATCAGGAGCTTTGCATTTCCTAATCCCCGCGAATCCCTTGCAAGCTGGTTTACTTTGTTCGTTGTTCCTTGCTATATAGTGTAATTTTTCCAAATACACTTGTAATTTGGTGTACTCTTAGTAAATGGCAAATTACTCCAATAAGATCGATAAGGATTCGGATTTGATCACTGTTTCCTTACCCTTAGAATTTCATCTTAATTCTCACTTAGTTTAGAACCAATAAATTATAATAAAATTGAATAGAAACGTGACCTAATGTTACGAGCTCACTAGGGAAGGCCACTGTGGTTGTGCCAATTGTGTACCTTGGCGGATTTTCTGGTGACTAAGCAAATCTTGTCCCTTGGCCCCATTCTGCCTTTGTGGTTGAGAGGATGAAGTGCCTTGCCCAGGCGACTTCGAGGAAAAATTAGGGTGATTGCGCCATCCCGGGTTATAACTATCTGAAAATGGGTCATTTCCCGGTTTGGAGAACCCCTGTGAAGCATTCACATGTTCTTGCACAAATTCAGGAAATTGGGGGGCTGCAGGACAATCACTCACAAAATGAGCGGGACTGTTGCACAAAGCACAAACACCCTGAGACGATGAGGATTGGAGAGATTGACCCACCGACAATAGTTGATCCAGCTTTTGGGTCAAGGCAGCCACTCGAATGGTGAATGCATTAGAGGGTTGAATTTCAAACATCCCTCTAGATTTTTTAGAGTTAGAGGCTGTCGGCTTCTCCAATCTAGCAATGGAGGCATGGTGTGGAAAGGTCTCACTCAAATTCTCAAAAAGCTCCCATGCCTCATCCTCATTTTTAAACATAATCGATCCCCCACTGGCGGTGACTACCATGTTCCATTCAGGAGACAATCCATCATAAAAGAACTGTACCAATTGCCACTTGGCAATTTGGTGATGAGGATACTTCCTAATGAAATCCTTGAACCTATCCCATGCCACATGAAATTGTTCACTATCAGTTTGGGCGAAAGATGTCATGGATCGCCATTACTGAGTGGTTTTGCCGACGGAGAAATATTTATCTGAGAATTTTTGTTGTAGTTAGGCCCATGTGGTGATGGAGATTGCATGTAAAAGTACTTAACCAATACTTAGCTTTGTCCTTTAGTGAAAATGGAAAAGGAAACATCTTTAGGAACTCACTACTGAAATTATTTATTCTCACGGTGGAGCAAATAACCAGGAAATCATCAATGTGATTGTACGGGTCTTCATTGTTTAAGCCATGGAAAGAATGAATAAGATTGATTGTATTAGGCTTGATCTCATGCTAAGCTGCCTGAACTGTAGGCAGCTGAATACATGATGGTGACGCGTATTCTGAAGGAGTATAGTGCTCATTCAAATGCTAGAGAGGATTTGCAAATATAATTTATACGTAGCTACTATCTCTACTCGCGAGAGTAGAGATGTTAACCGAGTGTGGTATCCACTGGGACAGAAAGGATAAGTTTTGTTGGTTCCCAAATTCCTAAATTAATCCTACTAGAAAACGAAGTGTTGATTTGATGGGTTTGATTCCTAAATTAGCAATTTAAAAATAATGTTTGATTCAATTGAAGAAAAGATCTTAGGGTACGAATCCACTCTACCCTCTTAGAATGGCGAGTATAGACCTAGGGTTTCACTATCAATGCTTTAAGGACTCATTCTGGTTACAAACCTTCATAGAGTCAACAACTAAGGGATGTGGGTTTAGATCTGGGCATAACCTATCTCTATGGCATAGATTATCTTAGATCTAACAACACATTCATTCAAGCATCATTATATGACTGGTATTCAAATCTACAAGAGTAAAATACCAAAAAGAGATTGCATTAATAAAGAAAATACAATCAATGGATAATATTCATGTCATATAACCAAAAGCGTTCAAAATAAAACTTTAGAACCTATACATCACCAAAATACAAGAATAGGGCTTCATCGCAACCATAAGGTGGAGAGAGAGAGAGACAGACGAAGAGTCCTTGACGAAATCCCAATTGGCGCTCTTCCCAATCCTCCAAAATCAGCCTTCAGTTCTTCTCTCAAGATGTGAATCACCTAAAAACGAGTTTGGCTCTCTTTTTATAGCTTTTGGATCAGTTTTCTCTTCAAATCGTGCAAGGAGATAGACTTCACCCGTGTCGGGCGTCCGGACGAAAGGAGGCAGTATCTTAAGGGGTGCTTTGCAGGGGCTGGCGTCCGGACGCCAGAAGGTAGAATGTTGGAATTGTTGCGCAGGTCCTGGCGTCCGGATGCTCGGAGGCAGAATGCTCAATTTGTTGTGTTTTTTTGCCATTTTTCTCCAATTAGCTTTTGAATTCATTCCCTTCACCTAAAACACCTACAAACATGAAATTAATACAAATAAGGTGACATAATCTCAATCCAAGGTATAACAAAGTCCTTATTGAGGGGCCAAAATAGTACTTTTAGGCTCTCATCATATAGGGTAATTGGTTATTTCATGATTGTTGATGGAAGGTTAACTCTTTCTCCTTTTCCTCTCTATGCCAAAATCTAATTCCAATGTTTGTTCAAATATTTCTTTTCAATGGAAAAGGAGTGCCATTGTACAATCTAACATATGAATTAAATATGTTTTATTTTTTCTTATTATGAGTTTCAATTTCTTTTTCTTTTTTGATCGTTATTGATGATTTAAGCAGTTGATGTTGTGGCTTATTCTTTTCATAAATATTTGAGGGACATTTTAAGGGAACGATATATTTTAATGTCTATTGTAAGTATAAAATTGGATTTTTTTATTATTATTAGAAATCTCAGTTTATCTTCCTTGTAATGGTTATTGTGTTTGTCCTTTTACTTGGCCATTGTGTTGGGCTGGGATTGTTTTGAGGTTTGTTTGATAGTTATTGTACTTAGAAATTAAAGTTGGATCAAGCATTATTTTCCTTTTATTCTTCTGTCTTTGATGTGGAGAGTGTTTGAAGTGGGGATGGGATTTGTCTATTTGATTGTTGAAACTAAGCATGTGCATCCATGGCTTGGAGTTAAATTTGATTTTACTTTTGGTTTTTGGTTTGAGTTGTATAGATTATGGATTGGGTTTTCGATGAGATAAGGCTATTTAGTGTTGTGACCATGAGAATGATTCTCTGTATACCCCTTTTAAGGCATTTGGCAAGTATTGGATATCTTTCTTTAGCATTAAAGAGGTACATTTAGCATGATAAACCTTCCAATTTGGGTTAGCCTTAGTTTTGATTAAAATTTCAAGTTGACACTAAATTATTTACAGTCAAACATAGAATTTATACACCACTCCTGTACATGGGTCATTTTGGCAACCTAGCTCTACCCAAAGAGAGAGAGAGAATTTAGGAGACAGTAATTGGAGATAATTCAAGTACATCTAAATTTAGGGGATAATGATGAGAAGAGTCTTTATGTAACTGGAGAGATTAGAAAGAGGAGATGATCTCAAGCTTTTTAGTTAGTGTTCCATGCGAAAGGGATAGAGGTTACAAAATGTTGGTGGTAAAGAGAGAAGTAATTTAAGAGACAATAATTGAAGT
Source organism: Litsea cubeba (assembly GCA_012931725.1). NCBI lineage: Eukaryota > Viridiplantae > Streptophyta > Magnoliopsida > Laurales > Lauraceae > Litsea > Litsea cubeba. The sequence continues at coordinate 76,542,114 of CM022947.1, forward strand.
CCATGATAGCACAAACAACCAAATAAGAGAAAATATTAAATATATGAAAACGTAAGGGGCTTACTAAATAAATTTTCATAACTTTTTTGTCATGACTTATATATCCCTTGATTGGGTATACACACGGCGACCGTGGGTGGACTAACCATGGTCCGCCACATCACCGTGGGGTTTTACCTCATTAGATTCGGACTCAACAAACATTTTATGACATTATATTATATATTTATCCACCGTCATAAAATTCTTTAGTTACCAATTAGTTTTTTTATCACTAACAAAAGTTTAAATGATAATTGATTTTTTTTTATTATTATTGCAATAGCTTCTATTGTCCTTAATTATATATTGATTAATCCTCGTGGTTAAATCTATTTATAGATGTTAAGCACGGGCATATTTTGTTAGCCCCTTTTTCTTCATGGCCTTCTTTTTCTATGTTACATGAAAGTATATCTCGGTCGAGTCCCTTTTCTTTTCTAAGAGAAACTATGATGTCTATATCATCTCTCTCCAATTATATATGATTTTCAATGTATGCTTCTCTTTTTATGTTGTTAGATTTTATTCTTCTATATCAACCTTGTATCCTAGATTAATGGTTGTGTATGTTGTGTGATCATTGTGTTGTTTTTGGGTATTTGTTCAATAATGGGCGTTGTTTTTTCTTGTAATTTCTCTTCATGCTTGGGGTTTTTTTGTTTTTTTTGTTTTAGCTTTGATTTGGACATGATTTGCAGCAGTCACACATGTTATTCTACGCTTCTCCAAGCCCATAAGCCTCTTCTTCCTCTTCCCGTTTTCCTTCCTATCTCTCTATTTTTAATGTTTTTCCTTTTTTTTATTCTATAATTACATAGCACCCCAAAATTTTCAAGATATCCAAGTTTCTTTTGAAACTACAATCACAAATTTTGGATCCAATTAGGCTTGGTCAAAGCAATTACAGGAACATATGCACTTGGTAACGAGTTGATTGCCTACGTATTTTTTTAATAGTGTTTTTTTGTAGTATTTTTGTTAACTTTGTTGTTTTTTTCTATGGTTTTTTTTTATAGCTTTTTTCAATTTCATGTGGTTCATTTAGTTTTTTCGGTAATGGATTTATTGGATTTGTGCTTTTTTCCTCTTTTATTTTTTGATTTTTTGGATTTGTATATTAGATTTTTATGGGTTTGTTTTTTAAATTGCTTATATTATTGGATTTTCAATGGATTCTCAAACTATGTTGTGCTTTTTTTTGTGGTTTTTTTGCTTTTTATTAAGTGTTCATTTTATTATTATTTTATTTTTGTTGTGTTCTTTTAATTTTCTTGTCGACCAGTTTTATGGATTTTTTTTTATTTTTAGTTATGGTGGTTATTTTTTTTTTTTTTTTTGTGATGGATTTTCATGGAGGGCTTCCTTTTTCTTTTCCCTTTTTGTTTAAATTTTGTATTTTTTGGGTACTAGGCTCTCATGAATTTATTTGTTTATTTTGAATTGCTTTTATTTTTTATTTTTCTATGTATTTTCATTTCTGTGTTGTATATTTTATATGGACTTTGTTGCTTTACATTTTGAGTTACTTTTATTATTAATTACTAATTATTTTAGTTTCAATAGGTTCTTTTAATTTTCTTGATGAATTTGTATATTTCTTTCATTTCTATGTCCAACTTAGATGTTTGGCTTTTGGGTATTAGGTTCGGTTATGTTCCTTTGTTTCTTCTTAATGTCTTTTATTATTGGGCTTTCTATGGATTCTCATTTCTTAATATTTTTATATTTTATCACTTTTTTGAAGTTATGAATTTTGTTGCCTTTTCAGTTCTGACGGTTCATTTAAAATTCCCAGAGATGGGGTTTTCATAGTTTTTTGGATTCCTTCTTTCATTTTCTTTTTCTTTCAATTTTCTATTTTTATTATTGGACCTTACTTTAATTAGAATCATTTTACCCCATCAACTCACCTTCGAAGTCAATCATTAGTTTTAATAAAGTGCTCTTATTTTGAATTAACCAGCTATATATATTTTTTTGTTAATATGATAGGTGATTGGATTTGATTGCAATTTTTAACATCTTATTATAATTCATAAAAAATTTATTTTAAATTATTTACCATTTTTTAATATTGTAAATTATATTGCCCACGATAAGCGCGGTCATCTCTTGCTTTGCTAGTCTCTCTTTATCCTCTCCTTCTAACTCCCCTAAAATCTCTCCTACTAATAGGGCAAAAACCTCTCATATTATCTACACATCATCCTCTCCAAAAGTCTCTTCATATTATATTGATATCAATGAGTAGGACACTAATACAATCAAGTGGTGTTCGTAAATGAAACTTGGGCTGATGACTAAGAAAAATATTATACATTTTGTAAAGGGCCTACTAATGGATTTATACTATCACCTTCATAGTAACATTGAAACTTATGAAAAATACGTTGGTGGGGTCCCTCTTATAAGATGCTATGAGCAAAAACTACGATCGTGGGCTTAAGTCCGATTTAAGTAAACTTGGCCCCACAATAAACTCATAACATTGCTTCATGGAACATGAAAATTTTATTAAGTGAAACTTGTCCTCACAATGGATTTATGGCAGTGATTTCATGGCCACATTAAAATCTCATGAGTGGGTTCTCTCATAAAATTCTAAAGTGTAAAAAAGTATATTGGCGGGTTTAAGTCTAATTGAAGTGAAGCTTGGCCCCCACTAATAGTGTTTTTTTTTTTTTTTTTTTTTTTTTTTTTTTTTTTTGTAAACCCAAAATCAGGCCCCTCATGATTAATAACATATTTATTCTATTAATTTATTTTCATCAATAATACTCCCCCGAAAACGCCAAATATGAATATATTTCTTTTTTAGCTAAAGCTAAACACGGGCGTTTATTACTGATTTATATTTTATCAATAATATTTCAAAGAAAACACTAATTTTAAATATATATCTATATAATAAGGGAGAGCGGGTTTTGAATCTTAGGATATTTTGAGCCCTTGGATTTATGCACATAAATCCAAGGGATGAGATTAAGAGATATATCCCCTCTCTCCACTACCGTCTCTCTCCACTACCTTCTTTGGAACTGCTCTCTCTAACTGAGTTTGGAACTGCTCTCTCTCCAATCTCCTAATCCAAATACACAGAATAAGAAAAAAAAAAAAAAAAAACTTAAATCAGAAGAGGAGAAGAAAGAGAGATATAGAATGGGGAAGAAAATATAAGAAGATCCCGCCATTTCCGATCAACTAATGTCATGTTAGTTTCTCTCTCACAGAGTCATTTTTCTTTCATTCCTCTGCATAAATGATATTTAAAGCCCCATTCCGCGTCTCCCATTCCGGCTCTATCCCTCTCACGCGTCCTTTGTCTTCCCTGTCCATGCCCATTTCTCTCTCTCTCTCTCTCTCTCTCTCTCTCTCTCTCTCTCTCTCTCTCTCTCTCTCTCTCTCTCTCCATCGCAAGAAATTTCACTCAAAAGGATCCGCCCAAGCGCAAGCAGCACCGGGAAGGTCAGGTTCGTTATGCGGCAGGCGAAGACGCTCAAGATCTGCGCTAATCATCTTGGTAGGAATAGGATGGTTTTCGTTTTTCCTTTTTTTTTTTTTAGATTTGTTCAATTCGAGTTGGGATTTTTGGTTGCGCCAGTTGTTCCATCCATATTGATTCAAGAACATGGAGGGAACGATAAGTCATGTGTATGGATTTCTCTAATGGAGAATTGAAAGAGGAACTGGTTGTGGCAATTGTTCCATCCATATCGATTCAAATGTGTATGGATTTCTCTGACGAATAATTGAAAGAGGAGCTGTTCTGTATTAGGTTCGTATCCATTGAAAGTGAGAATTATCAATTGAGTACTTCACTCTATCCTTTTTCCTATATATAATGGTAAGGTGACTGACTCTTCAAAGGGAAGAGAAGGTTTCGTAAATAGCTTAACATGTTGGGAACAAGATTGCTGTGCGGGGAGATATCCAGAGCACAGGATTAAGCTAATCCCAGCCATCAGATGAGACTAAGCACTCTCACGTGCCAACCGCGTGCCACCCACGTGGCACCAAACTCACCTCGGCTAGCAAGGCAGAGGCCTCGGCCGAAGTCAGACAGCTCCATGCCACTAGCGCCGAGCTCGGCCACCCCCACGTGTCCATCTCGGCTGAGAACTCCACCTCGGCTGAAGGAGCCGAGACGAAAGCCGAAGCAAGAAAAGACCTCCACTCGCACCCCTCATCCCCCACGTCACCAGGCGCGTGGAGAAACAGGGGTGCGAACTAGTAAGACAGATGCGACATCCAGCCGTCCACAATCTTCGCTGGATCACTGACAAGGCGGCATCCAGCGGCTGAAGCCACATCAGGGCAAGGCCCGAGGGCAGATCCGATGATGCTCCTACCGCCAAAAGCACCCAACACGATCTGGTCCAACAAGACGCGCATTTAATGCATTGTGGGCTGATCCGACTGACATTAAATACAGGGTGGGCTAGATTGGACCGTATTTATTACTTTGCGGGCTTATCATGACTCCCAGTCAAATCATGGGACCCACACCAAGAAGTCCTCCAAAAATACAAGCCAAGCCTCTATAAATATAATCCCATACCACATGTAAGGTACACACAATACCACACTCGAGAGCTGTTACTCTGCCTCTCTTCTTCCTCTCCTTCATTGTTCCAGTTCCTTCACTGACTTTGGCATCGGAGAGCCTTGCGCCGCCCAGGCCAGGGTCCTCTGACCGTGTGTTCTTCCCTTTCAGGCTTTCGGACGGTACCCAGTCATCACCATTGTTGGATAAGTCCTCTAAGGCTCCCCAGTTATTGTGGGTCATTATTTTCTGCACCTACAATTGGCGCCGTCTGTGGGAAAGTAATATCCCAACCTTCCCAACCTTCCCAACCTTCTTAACCTCAATCTCTCAGAAGCCATGCCTCCGAAAGCTAGGAAGGGCGTAGAGTCCTCGAGAGCAGCGCTCGAGCTGCCACCCACCGTCGACGGAAGTCCCTCCTCAAGGGCGCTCCCGCACGGTGCATGGCACGTCTGCAGGCGAGGGCCGCTTAGGCTCTCAGCTCTTTGTCGAGTTCCCCTTCCAAGAGGGGCTCGAGGCCTCGATCTCAGCAGAAGTCATGCCACCCAGACGCGATGAGCGTCGGCATGAGCGTCCTCGGAAGGACAAAACCGTGGCCGTAGGAGAGACGCGCCACGTTCAACCCCCTGCCGCTGGAGGGGTTCTCGAAGCCCAAACTGCTCTCCTCCAGAGGCAAGAGCAGCTGATTCGCGAGCTCCAGCAGCAGCTGAGGGCAGCGCAAACCGCCTCCTTGAGGCAGGTCTCTGAGCCTCAAGGGAAGAAGAGGGACGCCCCCAGCAGGGCAGCCCAGCCTCCCCGCGAGGACCTCAGAAATCATCTGGACCATAAACGGAGCCAGATTCGTGACGAAGGCTCGAGCAACAGCCGGAGTCATCATAGCCGCGATGGCCGAACTCATAGCCATCGCAGCCCGAACCACTCCAAGCGAAAGCCAAGGGCCCAGTCTCCAGAGAAGGACGACGAGCAGGAGCGGTTCGACAAACGCGTCAGGCTAGCTCTTCAGCACAACCTGGATGTGCGGGACCAGAAGCAGATCTGTGGTCACACTGATCTGGGGGGCTCACCCTTCACGAAAGAGATCGAGTGCACCCCCTTGCCCAGAAAGTTCTCCGTCCCGCGGTTCGTCCCCTACGACGGACTGTCCGACCCATCCGCTCACCTCCGACACTTCTCCCAGAAGATGTCCATCTGGGGGAATGAGGGTCGCCTGAACTGCAAAATCTTTTCCTCCAGTTTGGGTGACCTCCCCCTGAAGTTGTTCTGTTCCCTCCCGGAGGAGTCGATATCGAGCTGGAAGGAGCTCCAGCTCTCCTTTCTGAAGAAGTTCCAAGCTTACAACGCCGTCCCCAAGAGAGAAGGGGACCTTCTCGCCCTGAGAATGAAGCAGGGTGAGACCCTCGCCAAGTTCGCCCGACGATTCTGGGCGGTTTACAGCCAGATAGAGGGCACTAGGGAAGAGATAGCAATCTACGCCTTCCAACATGCCCTGATCCCCGGCCACGACCTCCGGAAGGACTTGGTCGGAGTCCCCCAGAGTCCGTGCCAGAGCTAATGGCTCGGATAAAGCGCTTCGTCGCCCGGGAGGAAGATGAAACCCAGGCCCGAGGAGAGGACGAAAGGCCAGAGCCCGAGCACAAGAGCAACCAGCCTCGGCAGAAAGGCGGGGAACCCTTCCAGACGCAGGAGCCCCAGCAGGCTTGGGTCGCTAGTTCGGCGATGCCCACACCACCCAGGTCTGGGGGCACCAGGAGGCCAAGGCCTCACGCCAGCGCCTATCAAGGCATCAACGTCGTCTTCAGAGAGCCGATACACCATATCATGAACAAAATAAAGGGTAAGCCGTTCTTCGAGTGGCCTCAGCCCTTGAAAAAATGAGCCCACCAACGGCAGTCGAAGCAAGCTCTACTGTTCCTACCACAAAGGTAAAGGACACAAGACCGAGGAGTGCAACTCTCTGAAGTGGTACCTGGAGAGACTCGCCGGCGAAGGCCACCTCCCAGAGTTCGTCAAGACAGAAGATGCTGGCGGCAGCGGGGGGCCGAGTTCACCAGAGCACGGCTCGGGACCCAGGCAGCGAGGACTCCAAAAAGATCATTAACGTGATCCACCTGGCATCCTCAGTTCCCTCTCCCCCGTCTCGCGGAAGCTCGCATCGCACGGGAAGAAGGTGATGGAAGCCGAGCTCCGGCTGGCATCCAAAAAAGCTCACCGCGGCCGACCTGCGATCTCTTCTATCAGATAAAGATTTCGAGGGAATCCAGCTCCCCACAACGATTGAGGCCATGGCCGAGGCCAGGCTGAACTCGGCAGACCCAGACAGGTTCTCCCTGATCGGGGCCACCACCGCCACGACCGGATGAGCTTCCTTGACGCCTACAGAGGCTGCCGCCGAGTTCCACTTCACGAGCCTGACAAGGGTAACGTCATTCACAACCCCCCGCGGCGCTAACTGCTACAAGGAGATGCCCTTCGGGCTAAAGAACGCGGGGGCAACCTGTCAGCGCCTCGTGACGGGGGTGTTCCAGGCTCAGCTCGGCCTAACGGTAGAGATGTACATCGACGACATGGCAGCCAAATCAGTGTATTCCAGCGATCACCTGGCGGATCTCGGCCAAGTCTTCGACATCCTTCGGGCATGCGAGCTCAAGCTAAATGTTTCCATGTGCGCCTTCGGCATAGCACCTGGCCAGTTCCTCAGTAGCTTGGTAACACGAAGGGGGATAGGGGCTGATCCAGACCAGATCACCGCGATCTAGGGCATCCACAAAAGAAGTCCAGAAGCTCACGGAAATGGCTGCAGCACTCAAATCACTTTATTGGCCGGCCCCGAACTGCGATCAAAGCCCAGATTCTGGCGAACTTCAACATCGTCTCGCCCAATTCGGCCCCGACCCAGCCTGGCACGACGCTGACAGGCACAGGGCACGAGCCAGAAGTAATTGAGATCGAACAGTCTCCCACCTCGGCAACACCCCTCCGGCCTGCGGGATGGAAGCGGTCATTCCTTTAGAGATCGGACTTCTCGCCCTGAACACAGAGCTGATCGACCCAGGCCGAAATATGACAAACCTGGCATTGGAGCTGGAGCTGGCGGACAAGTGCCAAGGAGCAATAGCCCTGCGTCTGACCGACTATCAGCAGAGGTTAGCCAAGGCGTACAACCAAATGGTCAAGGAGATTCGCCCTGGGAGAGCTGGTTCTCAAAAAGCCCCCGCCAGCTAACAGAACCAAACGAAGGGAAGCTGGCCCCGAACTGGCACGGCCCGCTCAGGGGGGTCGCACTAGCGGGGAAATCAGCCTACAAGCTCGGAGACTTAAGAGGGCAAGCCGCTGCCGAGACCGTGGAATGCATCCTACCCGAAGAAATTCTATTTCTAAAAGATGTAGCGAGTCTCAGAATCAATGAAAGCACCTTTTGCCCCGTCATTAATCTGTGTCGTCTCTCTTTACATGACTTCGGCAGTTCCGGGTCCACTGCCCTGGAAAAGGCCTCGAGTCCAAACTCGGTCGTTTCCTAAAGCTCCGGGTCCACCGCCCTGGAAAAGGCCTCGAGTTCATACACTAAAGCTCCGGGTCCTGGACCCTGGAAAAGGTTCCGAGCTCCGACGCTCAGACGTTTCCTAAATTCTTGGTTCATACACCCCTAAAGATCGCACGGCCGAGATCCCCGGGACTCTGGGTTCGAACACCCTCGAGGTCACGCCAAACTCAAACAGCCGAGATCACACCCAAGGCAGTTCGCTTCGGCCAAAGCTCCCCATCTCGGCCAAGGTCAGCTTTCGAAAAAAGAGCGGTGCGAGCATTAAAATACAAAAATGCAAGTGTACACGGATTAAGTGAACACAAAACTCGTCCTTTTTATTCATTGCAACTGCTTCATTGCATGGATTACAAACATGAAACAAAATACACAGAAGGAAGGCTCGTGGCCCTCTGAAAGGCTTTGAGACCACTCTTCACCGACGCCGCTCGCCAACCGGAAACCTTCGGCGGAAAGGCTTGTTGCATCCTGCCCCGAAGTCTTGACATCCCACAAGAAGGAGGATCTGCGGCATAATTCAGAACCGCCCTCTGGGACGAAACAGGACCCCCAGGCGTCCGGTGCCAGGAGCTCTGCAATACGCTTCGGCTGGTCAAACCAAAGTTTGTAAACAAGAGCCCCCTCCTAGGGCGTTTCTAGTCCTACCCTCCGCTCAGAACCTTGTGGAATGACAACAAGGCCGCCGGGCGCAGGGGGCGCCACCAACCCATAGCTGCAAAGATTCCCATGCAACCGCACCAGGGAAGGCTGGCCGTAGACCCGCGTTCAGAGAGCGCGCAGCCTACGAGGACCATCTTCAGAGAACGCGCAGACAGCGATAGACCTTCTCCCCTCGGAGGAAGCCGTCGCCGGCACAGGAGTTTCATCAGGGTCGAAAGCCCCTAAAGACCTGTCAAACATGGCTGCCAGGTTGTTTGAATGAAATACAAACATCCTAGTTCTCTCGTCCCTCCCATGGCGAGCTTACCACTCCTATTTATAGGAAGAGAGGGGGGCCCGATCTTCAAAGGAAATTATGAGGCGAGGTCTCTCACGCCTTGCGTGGCGTGCTAAGACTTCCCTTACAGTAACCTGCAGTTCCGATGATGCCACGTGGAGCCATCTCCTCGTTCCCCTCAATAGTCATATCACCATGCTTACTACTGTTCAAGATCGCCCAAGATACGGAGTATCAGCGCGAATACCGGAAAGGATCGCCCAAGATACGGAGTATCATCGCAAGCGCCCAAGAGGACCGCTCGGCACTCATTTCTAACGTCACATCGTAAAAGGCGCCGTACCAAACTCAAGCATAGAAGTACCGAGCTTAGAAATGGAAGGACGAGTGATCAAAGAAACTTTCAATTGCATTAAAATCCTGGTCATTACATTGCGCAGCAGATACAATTGAAGGAAATTACAAAAAGCATAAAGCAGAGAGGCGAATGTCCCGAGATCATGCCCGGTCAGACCCACGGGCTGCAGCATCAGAAACTTCGCTGGCTGGAAGAGCAGAAGCCGGCGTCGGGAGTGGGTACGGGGGAGGCTCCCTAAAGGAAGGGTGGTCCTCAGAAGCCCCGGCCTCCTTCAGGCCGGCACGCCATCCTTTCACCCAGGCCTTATCCCTCACGACGAGGACCCTTTCCTTGTAATGGGCGGTGACCTGCGCTCTGGCGTCCTCGAACGCAGCATCGCATTCCGACTCGAGTTTCGCCTCGGCTTCATCCGCCCTCTTGGATTCGGCCTGAAGCAGGGCCGCATAGTCGTCTCCCATCTTCGATATGGAAACCTCGAGCTCGGCTACTCTAGCTCTCTCCACCTCGGCTTCTCCCCTCGCCTGCTCAAGCTTCGCCGCGTATTCTCCCTCCACCCTGGCTAATTTCTGGGTGACGACGTCCAGAGACTCTTGCAAGCCGTTCTTCTCCACGGTCAGCTCGGCAGCGTCCATACTGTATCTGCAGATCCTGTCAGCAACAGCCATGGACTTCTGTGCCGCCTGTGAAAGAAACGGGGTATACGCGTTAGATCCGGAGATCGTAGATGCCGAACCGCCGGATTGGCGAAAAGAAATGCAGAAAGATTTACCGTGAAGTTAGACTGCAGCATCGACAGAATCAGTTTCTGATCGCTATACTTGTCCAGCTGCTCCATGTCCCAGGGGAGGGCGCAGGCTCGCCCCAGGGCCTCGAGGACCTGGGGATCGATCCTGTGAAGAACGCGATCCTCCATCGTCATCGGCCTCCCCGGCCCAAGCATAAAGCTCGGCTCCCATAACGGCGGCCCCTGGGGCAACGAGGCAGCGACCGAGCTGGGACCTGCATCGGTCCTCGGCATCTTCAGCGGCCGAGCCCCCTCCTGCTCAACTTCAGCCGGAGGCGAACGTACCTCTAGACCAATAGGGCTAGGGGGTGCGGGAACCTCCGCAGCAGCTGCGGGGGAATTCATTCGAGCACTCGGAGGAGGCTCAGGGGAATTCAGATTCACAGGCCCTTGGGGGGCTCGGGCATCCTCCACTCCGAGCGCCAAGGCCTCGAGGTCCTCGAAGGACAAGCGCCTGGTGTGCCTCATCTCGGAACTTGGCGAAGGAGATCGGGCAGTCCGACTCGACTCCCTTCCCGGGACCTGGAGAGGTCTCGATCCCGACGTGGAAGCTAAAACTCCAGACGTGGCCCTAACGTCAGACGACGCCCGCGAAGGCTCCTCTGCAGCCTCCGGACTGGCTTGTTCCTGCCCGACTTCGGGACCTGCACCTTCACCCTGGATCGGCTCTACGGTGCCCCTTAGATACCCACGGTATCTCTGCTGATACCCTAGTAGCGACCAAGCCGCCCTGCCGTCATGGCCGCTGTACCGCTTTACTAGGCGGAGCCAGGCCTCGTTCCTCTTCCAGATGTAGCGGGCGGCCCGTTTTCTCTCCTTCAAAGCTGTAACGATCAGAAGCGTTAGCACGGCAGAGCAAAAAGAAACAATATGAAAAACAAAGAGAAGGTATTTACTTGGAATGGTCCCGAAGTGGCGAGGGACTTGATAACCTCTATCGGTGTCGGCCACCCCGAACTCCCAGTTTCCCGAGACATACAGGAGATCGTCTCCGGCATACTTGCTTGAATCCTCCAAGTATCGGACAAAGCCGTCCCGGCCTGGCTTTGCCCGGAGATAATAAGCATCTCCGGACTTGCATATATCATATACGTCCTCGATATCGAAGACGCCGAGGTTAATGCCCAAAACCTCATTTAACCTAGCCGTGCCCATCACAATCTTGAAAGCATTGGGTAGCAGCTGGCAAGGGCAGAGGCGCCATTGACTGAGACATCTCCTGAGAAGGGGGTGAAGGGGAAATCGGACCCCACCTTCTATCACGGCCACTAGAGGAAACGGCATCCAACCCCCCGAGAAGTCGCGAAGGTTGATGCCGTTGGGATCCTCGCCCCTAACTTGGACGTCAGCAGGGACCCTAAAGGCCGACCTAAAGCCCTCGATCGCTGCCTCGCCCTTTAACCAGTGGCTATAGATTCCCATTTCTACCCCAGTCCAAAGACAGAGAAACCCACAGGAGAAGAGGCAGGACAGAAGGAACTTACGGGAGCAAGACGATGATAGTGAGCAGCAAAGAGACACGGCCTCAGCAGCACACCACTTCTCAGACGAGGTTCCCTAGCAGTAGCTTATTCTCCTTTGATTCAGAATGGCGACAGAGAAGAAGACGAACCTCGATTGCCCTATATATATCTCCAAAAGGTCCCCTTTCCAGAGGCCCCAGTTGGGCGCGCCAAAGGGGCGCCTCCTAGAGCTCCGCGCGAGTCATTTCGAACATTGATTACGTCCCTGACAGAACGGCGCGTACGATCTCGAGAAAACAGACGACTAACCAGAGGACGACACGCAGAGCCGTCAACCTGTCTCCGGCATTGAATAAGGGACGCCAGTTATTGCCTCGATTATCCAAAGCGACCATTAATCAGGGCCGAGAGGGACTCCCTCCACCGGGTAAGCACCGTCACATAGCTCCCGACCTCACGGCACTGACGATCTCCGCAAGGTCAGAAGCTAGGGGGCAATTGTGCGGGGAGATTTCCAGAGCACAGGATTAAGCTAATCCCAGCCATCAGATGAGACTAAGCACTCTCACGTGCCAACCGCGTGCCACCCACGTGGCACCAAACTCACCTCGGCTAGCAAGGCAGAGGCCTCGGCCGAAGTCAGACAGCTCCATGCCACTAGCGCCGAGCTCGGCCACCCCCACGTGTCCATCTCAGCTGAGAACTCCACCTCGGCTGAAGGAGCCGAGACGAAAGCCGAAGCAAGAAAAGACCTCCACTCGCACCCCTCATCCTCCACGTCACCAGGCGCGTGGAGAAACAGGGGTGCGAACTAGTAAGACAGATGCGACATCCAGCCATCCACAATCTTCGCTGGATCACTGACAAGGCGGCATCCAGCGGCTGAAGCCACATCAGGGCAAGGCCCGAGGGCAGATCCGATGATGCTCCTACCGCCAAAAGCACCCAACACGATCTGGTCCAACAAGACACGCATTTAATGCATTGTGGGCTGATCCGACTGACATTAAATGCAGGGTGGGCTAGATTGGACCGCATTTATTACTTTGCGGGCTTATCATGACTCCCAGTCAAATCATGGGACCCACACCAAGAAGTCCTCCAAAAATACAAGCCAAGCCTCTATAAATATAATCCCATACCACATGCAAGGTACGCACAATACCACACTCGAGAGCTGTTACTCTGCCTCTCTTCTTCCTCTCCTTCCATTGTTCCAGTTCCTTCACTGACTTTGGCATCGGAGAGCCTTGCGCCGCCCAGGCCAGGGTCCTCTGACCGTGTGTTCTTCCCTTTCAGGCTTTCGGACGGTACCCTGTCATCACCATTGTTGGATAAGTCCTCTAAGGCTCCCCAGTTATTGTGGGTCATTATTTTCTGCACCTACAATTGCAATTTATCTATTTCTGATATTAACTATGCTAATATGTAATTATTAAAAAAACAACATATTAATGTAGTAAGATGTTCAAGGTCACTTTGCAAATTGAATAGTATTATATAAGAGTTGTTTGAAATTGTGATTTCTCTGTCCCTTGCAATGAGAAATGAGAATGCACCTGCTCATGTGTGTACCAATGGATAATTGCTTTGAGTTTTGTCTATAAAACTGTTTCAATGCTTTTATTCTTTTATTCATAGATAATGCAATCAGGACATGCGCTGTAATAAACCTGAAATTGCCCTTGCTCTATATAGCTCAGAGTTGAGGTGGGGTTCCACTGTCTGGCAAATTGGCCTTGCCATGGTTGGATTCATCCCATTACAAGAGATCTCTTGGTAGGGCATCGGCTTTGATTGTTGATGTGTTCCAATCGCTTTCATTCACTAATGTTGGGACCTATTGTAATAGTATTAATCCACACGGTTTACTTGCATGGGACACTTTGCTAACATGACTAGACAAGTGTACTATTCTAACAGACTTAATTACAAGAGGACTGAATCTTCAAAGAATAGGTCGGTGGAATTTAGGCTATTGAGAATTGGGTGTGGCTGGGTTATGGTATTGGAGGGCTGTTTTATTTTGTATAGTAATAGTAAAGTCAAGTGATTTTTTCTCCCCTCTGCATAGATATGGAAATGAAAAGCCTGTATTAGGGTACCTTTTTTTTGTATTAAATGGGTAATTTTATAAAGAGAAGGCAAAGGAAATACAAAGGCTCATGGAGCCCCAGAGGAAGGAGATTACAGAGGCAGGAACCAAAGAAGAGCCAGGGAGGAGGTTAGTGATCATCTTGAGCAATTTTGAAACAAAAGAAGAGGGAACTGAGCTGGTGGCTGCAGAATGGTATGGAGATCTTCTTCAAGGAAAAGCAGAGATTATCCTGCAGTTGGGAGATAACCTGGTTGAGAGGAGGATGCTGATCTTCAAAAATTGCAGCATTCCTGGCCAGCCATAAGGCATATAGAACAGAGAGGAAAACCGATGCCATGAATTGCCTGCCAGCCTTGTCATTACCTCTGGAAAGGGCTTGCCAAATGGATGATGCGTGATTGGGTAGGGGATGCTGGATGCTTGCACAGCGGAAAAGCCAACGCCAGATGGAAGTGGCTAGGACGCAGTAGAAGAAGAGGTGGCTGGTCGATTCTTCACTGTTGAAGCAGAGACTGCATCTGGAAGCTAAGTAGAAACCAAGGCGTTGAAGGTGATTATCAGTTGGGATTCGATTGAGCATCAGGCGCCACCCAAAGCAACTGACCTTGGGTAGAGAATTACCATTCCAGATGAAGCTGGGCCATTGGAGATCATTCCCCCTAGCTCTGATGGTGTTCCAAGCTTGATTGAGAGAGAGCATTCCGTCTGTTGCCTCTTTCCAGAAGAGGTGATCGCTGGCAGAAGGATTGAGAGAGAGAAGAGATGTGGCAGATGCAAGCTGGTCTTGGACAGCAGTGGGAAAATTCAATGGAATATGCCAAGAGCCTGATTGGAAGATGGAGGCCAGACGCTGATCCGGAGGGAAATTCAAGTTAGGAAAAGCTGCAGAGAGAGGTTTGTCTCCATTCCAAGTATCATGCCAAAGGTTAATCTCTTGACCATTGCCAATGCACCAGGCACTTCCTTGATGAATGAAGTGAGCAAGGCGGCGGATTCTCTTCCAAATACAAGAGCCATAAGTAGTGTTAGTTTGATCCCAGATGTTTTTGTTTCTGAAGTAGCGATTCTTGAACCAAGTAGACCAGATCGTGCTCACAGTTGAGGCCTGCCAGCCAAGCTTGATTAAAGAGGCTTTATTAACATCTTGAATCCTTCTAATGCCAAGGCCACCTTCCATCTTCGGAAGGGTAACTTGAGACCACTTCACATAGTTAATCTTTGTGGTAGAAGCATTGCCTGACCAAAGGAAGTGTCTCATCTGACGCTCAATAGCTTTGCAAATTGAGATTGGAAGAGGAAGGATGGCAGCTGAGTGTATGGGAATAGAGGAGAGCACATGTTTGATGAGGATTAGACGACCTGCAAAAGAGAGGGTTTTAGCTTTCCAAGCTGACAGCCGAGCATTAACGGAGTCCAGAAGAGGGAGGAAGTGAGCTCTCTTTGGGAAACCAAAAACAATGGGGAAACCAAGATACTTTAGTTGAGCCATGGTTGCCTGTATTCCAAGGATGGAACAGATCCTATCCTTTCTTCTGATGCTGCATTTGCCAATGAAGAGCTGGCTCTTAAGGAGATTAAAGTGTTGGCCAGAAGATGATTGATATAATTCTAGTAGGTCTTGCAGGGCGAGAACACCAGAAGTGGCTCCCTTCATGAGGATGATGATGTCATCAGCGTATAACAGGTGGCAAGGTGTGGAGGGGACAGTGGAGAGGGGAAGGATAATACCTTGAGAATAAAGGTTATGGAGGTGGAGGCTAAGGATTTCTTCTGCTATAGTAAACAAGTAGGGAGATAGGGGATCACCTTGTCTTAGACCACAAGAGGAGCTGAAGAAGCCATGGGGGGATCGGTTGATGAGGACAGAGCATTTAGTAGTGCAAACGCACTCTTTCATTAGGGATATCCAATCTTCAGAGAATTTGAAAAATCTGAGGGCTGAGAAAAGGAAGGTCCAATTGAGTTTGTCAAAGGCTTTGGAGATGTCTAACTTGAGGCAGAGAGATCCTTTGCTGAGCTTGGATTTTAGCTTTTGGAAGAGCTCAAAGACCAGAGCTGAATGGTGATGGATGGATCGGCCTTTAATGAAAGCTGCCTGGTTAGTGGAGATTAGGTTTGGAAGGACAGTGGTGAGTCTAGAAGTAAGGATTTTGGAGATAATCTTGTAGGAGAAATTCAGCAAGCTGATAGGCCTGAAATCAGCAAAGGTAGCAGGGGATTTAGATTTTGGGATGAGGGCAAGAAAGAAAGTATTGGAGGCTTTCAGGATTTTTTTGGTCTGGAAAAAGTGTTGCACTGCCTTGATAACTGTCTGGCCTATGATTCCCCAAGCTGACGTGTAGAAAGCTCCGTTGAAGCCATCAGGCCCTGGAGAACTATTCTTCTTGAGAGCAAAAACAGCTGCTTTGATCTCGGATTCATCTGGAATAAAAGTGAGCATGTAGTTGTCTAGATCAGAGACCTTATGGCTGTCAGTCTGGAATAAGATGTGGTGGAGCTGACCATCATGGGGTTTGTAGAGATTGGAGAAGTAATCCACAGCTTGAGCTTGGATGATGAGAGGGTCTTCTGTAAAATTGCCATCGACTGAGATGTGATTGATACTGTTGAAGTAACTCCTTGTTTTTGCAGATTGGTGGAAGAACTTAGTGTTCATATCACCCTCCTTTAACCATTTAATTCTGGACCTCTGTTTCCAGTGTATCTCCTGGGCTTTGAGGGCTTCATGGAGACCAAGCTTGGCTGTGATGAGGTCGTTCCAAAGGGAATCCGAGGGAGAAGAGTCGAAGCTCTGCTGACATCTCAAAACAGAGGCCTCTGCCGCTAGGATGTTGCTGTGGACTTGCCCATAAGTAGACTTGCTCCAAAGTTTTAATGCTTGCTTAAGAGCCTTGAGCTTCTGGGCAAGAATGAATTGAGGGTTCCCCTCCACGGGAGCATTCCAGCTGGAAGCAACAACCTGAAGGAAGGAATGGTGGAGGAGCCACTTGTTTTCGAACTTGAAGGGAGCTTTGATGGCAGGGGGAAGGCTGGTGTGTTTAAGAATGAGGGGACTGTGGTCAGATGAAAGTCTTGGTAGGTGAAGAATTAAGGGATCAGGGTAGCTAGCCAACCAATGGGTGTTCACCAGAGCTCTATCTAGCCTGGCAGCAACATAGGAGAGGCCTTTTCTATTGTTGGACCAAGTAAATTTACTCCTAGAGAAGAGAATGTCTGATAGGCCAGCTTGCATGACAGCCGTTTGGAAATCTTTGAGAGAGGAGGGGGTGGACTGACGAAGACTGAGCTTCTCATGATGAGCAAGGGTTGCATTAAAGTCCCCAAGGACACACCAGGGCTGATTGGTAATAGAGGTGTCAATGAGGACTCGCCAGAGATCTTTCCTGATGGTATGGTTTGTGGATCCGTAAACTCCAGTGATTAGGGAGGAAAGGCCAGAGGCTGGATTGGAAAGAAGCATAGTGAGATGTTGGGAGGAGGCATTGAAGACTGAGGTGGCAAGAGGATGGGAAGATTTAGAGAAGCACCAGAGGTTTGGGGAAGTTGAGGTTGGAAGATTAGAATGGAAGGTGTCAAAGCCAAAGGTGGAGAGGCCAAGGGATTGGGTGGAGGAGAAGGTGGTCATTGGTTCAGAGATGAATATCAAGTCTGGATGATGATGGCGGACCAGGTTAGCCAGGACTCTTTTGGTAGGAGTGTTGGCAATACCCCTACAGTTCCAGTAAAGGGCCGTTAACATGGGGAAAGGATGGGGGAGGTGCGTTTGCTTTTAGACCTCCTGGTAATAGGGCCAGTGCCTGAAGCTGGGCATTTGATCTTGGTTTTGCCTCTTGGGTGATTTGTGGGAGGGCCTGCAGGTGAACTAGCCAGTGTATTATCCGGAGGGAGTTCAGTTGGCTAGCCTAATGATGAGTTTTGGGCCTGCTCAAAGCCAGGGGGAGGGCCTGAGGGGGAGTTACCTTCAGTGAAAGCCTCAAGATTTCTTCCATACAGGTTTGGGTTGAAGGGTGGGTCCAGGAGAGAGCAATTTTCCAGAGTGGAGAAGGGATTTGAGGTGTCAATGGGTGGAGTTGGGATTTGCTCAAGGATAACAGAGACTACATCGCAAGGCTGATCATTGAAAGAGGGAGAGATAGCAGGAAGCTTGGAAGAGTTAAGAGAAGTCTTGGCTTTAGCAGTCTTGGCTTTAGCAAGCCCAGGTGGGTTAATGTTAGGCTGGAGAATTAAGGAGTTGTGGAGAGCCTGAGGCTGAATAGGTGAAAGCTGGGAAGAAGAGAAGGTAGAAGTGGCTAAGGTAGAGGAGGTAGCTGGGCATGAGGGAGGAGAGGGGGAGGCCAAAAGGGGGGGGGGGTTGAGTGGGGTATGGTTTAGAGATAGGGCAGATGATAGAGGGGGAGTTAGAGCAGTTGAAAGAGGGGGTGCCAGAGTTACATTGCCAGGGATTTGGTGATTTGTAAACTGGAGGGGGTGAGACACGTCCAAGGGAAGGTTGGGTTGGTTCGGACTAGGGGAGAGAGAGGGAGGGGTTTGGGAGGGAGGGGTTTGAGTGGCCTGAGGAGTAGGAACAGGTACAGAAGGTGAGGAATCTGGGCTAACAGTGACTAGAGGAGGTTTGCCAGGTTGGTTAGCAGTAGGACAGGAGTGATGGTAGTGACCAGTTTGGTAGCAAACAGAGCAGGGGAGGTTTTCAAAGGAAACTAAGATTTCTATCTCTCTTTCTCCTTGCAGGTCCACAAGGATGGATTGAGGTTTAGGTTTGGATAGATCGACATTAACCAGGACCCTTGCAAAGGTAAGAATCCTCTGAGCAGAAGTAATGTCGTCTAGCTTGATAGGTTGGCCAATGGAGTTAGCTAGGGAGAAGATGATGTGATGGCTCCAGCAATGGTAAGGGAGCCCTGTGAATCTAACCCACACTGGAGCAATGGAGGGCCAAACCGATTCATCTTGCCCAGGGGACCAAGGAAGGAAGAACAGTTTTCTCCTATCTAGAGAAAGAGGGGAAAGGCCTAGGATGAGGGCTTTGTCTTCAGGGGAGTTGAAACGGAAGATGAAGTTGCCTTTAGAGGTAAGGGAGACCAGACAAGGTCTAGAGAGGGCCCAGAGCTTGGCCTTCTCTTCAACCCACTCAAGGGAAGGCCTTTTCCCAGCAAATTTCCCAATGACTGCAAAGGAGAAAGATTCTTTGCTAGAGGAGAGCATGGACTGGGGAATGGTTAAGGCCGGTCTTCCATTTTTCCAGGTTGAAGGGGGGTAGATAGTAGAATGGTAGAGAGGATTGGTGGCTGCAAAAAGGTTAGCAAAAGAAGTGGGAAACTGGGTGAGTGGTTGCTGGGTAGGGGCTAAACCAGGCAGAGAAGGAAAGACAGGTGGTTTTGGGAGCTGATCCGCTGGCTGACCCGCTGACTGGCTGGGAAGAGGTGGAAAGTTCCAAGAGGGATTGGGATCTGGAGGAGGGACAGCCCAGGGGGACGAATCTTGGAGAGGGGCTGAGATGGAGGCCCAGGGGGCTAAGGTGGACAAGAGTGCTGGGGTTTGAATGGGTGGTGGAAAAGGATGAGGGGGTGGAAGCTGAGGGAGAGATGTCGGAGAAGAAGGTTTCTGGCTGGGGGCAAAGGGGGGAAACCCCATACCCTAGACGAGAAGTTTCAAACCGAGAGCAGGCGGGGACTGTATTAGGGTACCTGATATGCAGATGAGAGAGGGGTACATAAGGGTGGGAGTTCTCTGCTGTTCCTTTCTTCTCACCTTTTTTTTTATTTATTATTATTTAAATTCGAATAAACAAAATGCTTTTAATTAGAAGTGGATTATTGGTCATCTTCTTGGTTGGAACAGTTGCAAATTAATTGCCTTTCTCTATTTATGAGAGTTGTGTGTTCCACTGTTTGACTAATAGAAAATTACAATGGGAAATGCATAAATGGGTTGACAAGAGTATCATTATAAATATGATCATGAGAGTTGAGATTTAAGCTGCAAGATATTTGGGGTCTGGCATTGGGTGAGCATGGAAACAATGCCATGAAGATCATAGGCAATTAAGAAACACCACCGCAAACCACCACTGTCGCCTCAATCGGTAAAAATCTCTCTTATTATCTTCTGACATTTTGTTTCATAAGCAAACATTTCAATATTACCTTTTTCAATAAGTCTTTCCTGTTGAAATGACTTTTATGATTCTCCATCAAAATGATTTTTTTTTCTTCTGATGTGTATATTAATAGAATAGTGGTTGAGTTTAGCTTAATTTTTATTGTTCTTAATGATTGCGAATTATTTTGGCGCGACGTGATTGGGTGTGAAGGGGAGAGAAGCTGTTTGATGTGCTTCTTTTAGTGAAGTGTATGGTTGAAGGGTGTGTTTAGATGATACCCCAAATTGCTGCTTGGAATGGATATGAGAATGGATGAGAGTCTGTCTCAATGCCATGTATTTGTGGCATTTTTCAAAATTTTCAAACGTCGTTGGGTTGCAAGTAGGAAGATGCTTTGTCAGGCCCAAATTATTTTTCTGATGGGTCTTGCATCATACCTAAATAACTGGCTTATATTGCCATGAAAAAAATAAGTGTGATTGTAATTAAGAGGGAATTATCCCTGCGCGATAACCCTAATGATTGATTGTTAATTATGCTGTAGTAGTTTTTTTTTTTTTTTCTGAATTATCCCTGCTTTCCATTCATTTCAATATTTGCTTTTCCTATTTTTTTGGGTGGCAATGCTCTTTCTGTACGTTGCAATATGGTTGGGATTGTGTGCTTTTTTTTTGCCCTTTCTGGCACATGAATGTTTTTTTTTATTTTTTCGCAAACTACTGATCTTTCCTCTGCAGTCTACATTACACTCATTTGCTAGTCGTTTTTACCGTCTCTACTGGTCTTTCCATTACACTCATTTGCTGGTCGTTTTTATAAGTCTGTGCATTTTTTGTTACCTTAATCCGTGCATAGCAAAGGGTTTTACTAGGGTTTCATGGGTCCCAGCCCCCTTCAATGAGCACCAAAAGAAAGTTTTTTTTTCTTTTCTCATTCCTTTCATTTCTTCTTCCCTATCACTAATTCACCTCTCTGCCTGCACATTGTCACCACCATCACTGCACTGTCCTTGCACACCACACCCGTGCACACACCTGTACACCAGCACCTCCCTCATCCATCCAGCAAATTATAATTTTGAAATATACATGTAAATATTCTTGTTTTGTACATATGCGGTGCGCCATGCCTTCAGGCACGGGTACTAGTATATATATATTTTCTCCGGCCCTTTGCTGCTAGTTATCTTATTATTCCAAATCCAAAAAGAAAATGGATTTGAAATCTAACCCTTTCTTCAATATATAAAAAAGAAAAATTGAATATGCAATTTAGAAGCACGGGATAGTTACGATAGTACAACGAAAGGGGCATCTCATCTCACCTAAGTACTATTGCTCGGACCCCTAGCACTTGCAGAGCACTGATGAAGTAAACAAGCAGTGCATGACCCCGGGGCTGATAAATATGGCTAGTTTAGGGTTAGATAGTTTATCATTCCTCCAATAGAGATAAATATATATGGGAAGTGTTCTATCTCTCGTAGTAAGGTGGGAGTGTCTCTCAAAAGAACACCTCCCAATATATATATATATATATATATATATAAGCAAGGCTCCCCTAAGCTCGAGCTTAGGGAGAAAATTTGGTAAGCTCGTGCTTGTGGGGCCCACCTTTGGTCCATCCAAATGGACCAAACACATGACCTCCTTAAATTGCATATGTCCACCAACTTCTGTAAGATCCGAATTTACTAGACCGTTGGATTGACTATATATCAATCCGAATGGATTGTTGACCAATAAACTTTTTGGCCCATATGGAGATGATAGAAATTACGATTGGGGCTGATTTTTTGCAGGGAGGAAAATCCTAAGGAGTCCTTGAAATCCCCCCACCCCCATCCCCATGTGAGTCCCCAAGTGGGCCCACCACACACTTGAGCTTACCTTATCATAAGCTTGAGCTTAGGGGAGCCTTACTATATATATATATATATATATATGGGTACGTTACAAAACTCCCTGGGAGTTTTGCAAAGAAAAACTCTTTTTTTTGAACATATCAAAGTTTAACACATGTCATCATTATCGTAACCTTATCTTTTCTCTCTATATATATGACATGGCATAATCTAATTGGATAACTCCAATGGGCAAAAAACGCCCCGGGGCAGTTTAGAGAATATCCAAATGGATTGGGCCGTTGGATGGATGATTAAATTTTTGCTTAATATGAAGCCATTAAACTCGCGGGCAATGGATGAAGGGGTTCGAGGCATGAGATTAGTGTCAAACTTGATACTTGGGGTGATCTCACATAGATCTTTCTATCCCCTCTAATCCTATCCCTAAATGGGACCCATAAATGCGTCCCATAAAAAGTTCTCACAGTGACCATGTGAGAACGGTTCTCACTGGAACAAAGCCCGATTAAATTTTTGCTTAATATGAAGCCATTAAACTCGCGGGCAATGGATGAAGGGGTCCGAGGCATGAGATTAGGGTCAAACTTGATACTTGGGGTGATTTCACGTAGATCTTTCTATTCCCTCTAGTCCTATCCCTAAATGGGACCCATAAATGCGTCCCATAAAAAGTTCTCACAGTGAGCACGTGAGAACTGGTCTCACTGGAACAAAGCCCTATATATATTCCACATTTGAAACATATTACGGATTCGGATCATCCATTCAAAATAGTAACGGATCCAGGCTTGAAACCCTGCTATTAATTCAAGAACGAACCAACCACGTTCACTGCAGCAACCAATGTTCCTGCCCTTCTGCAAACCCAACTTGGTTTCCATGCCATGGCAACCCAACACCACAATCTCTGCAAGGCATCCAACCCCTCCAATTCCCGGACCCTCCAAACTCCCTCCATCCCCAAAACCCACATCTTCAGTTCCTCCCTTGAAATCCCAGGCTCCAGAAGCAAACCCACAGAGCATCTCCTCAAAGCACACCACCCAGCTTGTAGAAACATTCCACCAGAACCAGAAGCTGAGGACCTTGCTCCAAAAGATCCAAAGAAAGGGCTCTGACCCTCTTCAGCTTCTCAGAGAAGAGGGAGACTGGACCAAGGAGCAGTTCTGGGCTGTCATGAGATTGCTCAAGGAGACCTCTCGCATGCAAAAGGCCCTCCAGGTATTATTGTTTACTTTCCCTGCTTTCCTTGCTTCACTTTTAGGAAGAAAAGACAGGATCTTTAGAAAATAACGTGCAGAGATTCAACAGATTCCACCTGTTTTTTTTTTTTTTTATGAAAGAATCATGCTAATTGGTTCCAAATGTGTAATTTGATTTACCTGCACTTGGTTTACAAAGACCCAAACATGCCCTTGAGTTTAAAAGTTAGCTGCAAATATCAGTCCTTGGAAACTACGAATTAACCCTTTTCAATTAAAAATCGTGCTAGTTTTATTCTAAAGTTGTAGAAACTAATGGTTCTGGGTCTTTCTACAAACTGGAAAAATATTTCCTTCTAATTGTTGTAGTGGTTTCTATATATTGAAAATTTCAAGTGTGGCCATAGGTGTTTGATTTCTGGAAGAGCATAGAGAAGTCCCGAATCAGCGAAGTCAACTACATGAAGTTCATTGAGTGGTTGAGTAAATCAGGTCTGATGGAAGCAGCAGTGTCTATGCTTCAAGAAATGAAGATTCATGGGCTTAGCCCACCTGTGGAAGTTTACAATTCTATCATCCATGGGTTTGCACAGAAAGGGGAGTTTGACAGTGCACGCCTTTTTCTAAAAGAGATGGTGGAGAAGGGTATTATACCAGATCCAGAAACGTACGATGGGCTCATTCAAGCTTATGGGAGTTATAGAATGTATGATGAGATGTGTAAATGCATGAAGAAGATGGAATCAGAGGGTTGTTCTCCCGATCACATCACCTATAATATACTGATCAGGGCGTTTGCCCAAGGAGGGTTGCTTGAAAAAATGGAAGGAGTTCATCGGACTCTTCTTTCGAAGAAGATGGCTTTGCAGTCCTTGACTTTGGTTGCAATGCTTGAGGCGTATGTGAGCTTTGGGATTGTGGAGAAGATGGAAAAGGTTTATCGCAAGATTTTGAACTCAGAGCTCCGTCTGAAGGAGGGACTGGTTAGGAAAATGGCTAGAGTTTACATTGAGAATCACATGTTTTCTCGTCTAGAGGAATTGGGACTCAAGACAGCATCGAAGACTGAGAGGACTTATTTAGTCTGGTGTCTTCTGCTCCTATCTAATGCTTGTCTTTTGAGTCATAAAGGCATGGAATCTGTTATTCGGGAAATGGAAGCTGCTAAAGTTAGACCTCATGTAACATATGTGAACACCATGGCACTAGCTTATTTGAAGATGAAAGATTTCAGACATTTGGACATGCTTCTCTGTCAGCTTCGATCTCAGAATGTGAAACCTGATTTAATAACTGTTGGAGTCATCTTTGATGCATATGTCAGTAGGCTTGAAAGGGCTGAGGCTTTAGATGCATGGAGAGGGATAGGATTTTTAAAAGAGGAAGTGCAGATGAACACTGATCCTCTGGTTCTCACTGCATTTGGCAAAGGATCTTTTGTTAGGAGTTGTGAGGACCTCTACTCTTCTCTTGGGTCCGAAGGGAGAGAAAAGAAAGTCTGGACATACAATGACCTAATTGATTTGGTCTTCAAAAATGGAAGAAAGGCTAGTTTTGAGGTTGTTAATCGAGATTCGAGACCATGTAACACTTAGTTACATTGGTAAGAAATATCAGAATCATTTTCAACAAGAGTTACTATGGAAGGCCAAGAGATACTTCTGTTACAGATTGAAGCTGAATTCATGCATCTTTCTGCATTTGGGATGCAGCAGGTCTTACTGGTGTAAATGTGCTTTCACGATTCTATCCAAATCCTCCTATGATACTGGGAGGCTGTATAGAGTGCTGTCAATCTTATGTACGCACCTCTTGCTTGGTGCTGCATCTTCTCACAGCTTTGTTTTTGGCCATGTTGTTCAAACTGTGCCACTTCTTTTCTTGCAAGTTCGACACAAGTTGCGTGCACAAAAATTTACTGTTTCTTAGAAGGCCAAGAAGAAATCCAGTATTTTGGTATTTATTTGGAAAGATTAATTTCCGCCCTTAAGAATCATAAACGAATTCATGGTTCTTCCATGGTAGAACCTTGTTGCGCTACTCTGAAAATAAAATCTGGATGATCATCTGAATTCTGAAACATGAAATGCAGGCGGAGAAATTCAAAATGACATCTCATACATGACACAAGTATCAGTGATATGATGTAGACTGCATTATTTAGGTCTATTCTTCGGGATTGTCAGATATTCTTGAAGTCAATTGGTACTTTCATGAGAAGAAACTATTCAAAATTTATGGTGGTGCCTAGTGTCATCTTGGTTGCTCTCTCTGCATTTGGTTTCTCAATATATGGGCCTGGTAAACAAAGAAATTCGTCACAATCAGCAAGAAAAATGCTATACATCTTGACCTGGTGAGGCTTGAACTTGGATCCAAAAGAAATGATTCTGCTAATATGTAATGGTATCCATGCTGCTCGTTGACTATTGTTGAGAGGAATAGTGGATTTATTAGCTCTTCTTGTTACGTTGGTTTGGAATACTGTCGGCTAAACATTTCAATTGCTTCCAACAATCTCCTATCCTCTGATTGAAATCCAGCAGAAGCCTTAGCTGAAGATGACATTAGGTGAATGAGCAGATTACATATCTTGCCTAAATCATCAGGAATGGCAAGCATCTTCTCAAACTGCTCTTCTTTATACTGCTCTTGGGAACTGTCCATGTACACATGTTTTCTGCATGCCTGCAATGTGAGGAATAAAATAAGTTTCGATTTTCCATAAGATGATTTCAATTTTGTTAGTTTCTTCAACGTTCTTGGAATTAATTTTGTTTCATAGAGATGTTTTACATAGTTCAGAATAAAATACTAACAATCCCAATATTGTTACTGTTGTACCCTCTTTGAGGGAGTGCCCTAAATTTATAGGCCAATCAATAAGCAAGTCAGTAGAACGAATGACTGGTTTTTGCAGTAGGAGAGCATGAGAGCTTCCTTGAGCCCAAATCCTCTCGTACGTCCGCTTGGTCGTGTTACATCTCCTAGGCCCATAACTCGCTCTACCCCATTAGGAAGTGTTTAAAGATACGAAATATGCAAGGGTAAATAGGGAAGAACAATTTACAAATAGTTATCTCCAAGATGTCCTATGTTTGAATCAGACTTGTAGAGGGAATCAATATAGAAGTATCATGCTCTACCTGTGTATCGGAATCATTACTCTTTTAACAAATACATGGTTCTAAAATTCAGCCTAGTCGACTCAAACTCCACGAGTACCTAGTCGAGTCACCAAATTGTCCAAGTTCTATTGTTTTTAGGCCCCAAACACACTTATTTCCTAATTTTAAAGATCCAAGCATTTGAAGATCGGTGGTAGTGTTCATCGGGACTAAATTAAATATAATGCAGAAGCCTATAACTGTTAATTCATTAGTCTTAAAATTCTAGATTAATTTTACAATATTTTCTATCTTTTTTTTATTTTTTTTCTTCTTTCACATATATATATATATATTTAAAATGTCATTGGACTTGGTCTAACTTGGCTAAGTCCCATTCGACTTGGCCAAGTCAACTCAACTCGAGGATGACCATTTAAGTGAACCCCAGTCCAATTTTCAAAACCTTGTGATAAAATTTAAACCAGGAATCCAAATCATTGATATGATTATTATCATATATTTTGATTTATCATTCTCTAATGCCCTTCAATTTTCACAGCTTGTTCAGTGCTTTTTAATGTTTTCTTTGTATACAATTTTGTAATTTTATCTTATACCTTATTATAGGTGGGATACTGTGTCTCTGTCCTAAATCAATAAATCAATATTGGAAGCAGGCTGATTTTGCTTTGGACGGACAAGAACCTGAAAGGAGTAGATGTGGTTCCATCTCAAATGCACGACAGAATGGATAACCATCTTTTTTCTTAAAATATTCCAATCACTTGCATCTTGGGATACATCCAAAGGCACCTTATGAATTGGTAACATCTGAATAGTAGCAAGTGAAAAAAAAATGTTGCTTTTCTTGAGTCAAAACACTGCTCTAATAATACATTTGAGGTTAAAACATAATAGCTAACTTGGAACAGAAGAGTAGAAAGAACAGGTAAGTTTTATGGTCTATTTATGAAGGCAAGCAGAAGAGTAAACCGAATAGATAAAGAGATAAACAGGAGAAATCTCACCTGAAACACATGATTTAGATCCATAATCTGCTCTTCATTCAGATATTCTCGAAGTACTAGCTCTCTAAACAACTGCACCATTTCTGCACTCACATTGCTGGCTGAAAGGTTGCTTACTATAGCAGAGATGCAAGAATGGTCAAACACAGATCTCATCCATTCTTGTGGTCGATCAAGTTTCAAAAGCGATATGGCTATATGAGCTGCTGGCTTGTGCTGATTTGTGAATGATTTAGATGCCAAACCGGGAGCTGATAATGACAATGCCAACTCTTCCATGAGCAGCCTAAACCATCGATCTCCTTCAATCACTCTTTTCTCCTTTACAGTCAGATTCTCCCACCCTAAAATTGTGGATAAACATAACCCGCAGTTCATGGCTACTTCATTATCCCCACAGAAAACAAGGCCTTGCAGTACTGCCACCATAGACTGGAGGTACCTTACAGAGCAATTAAGATCATCAACTTTGTTCTTTCCCGGTCCCGGATTTGAGATTTTGGTGAGCAACTCCAGAAGGCACTGCGAAGCAACAAGCTTGATTGGAGAAGACCCAAAATGTATCAGCCTGCTTAGGTCATGGCAGTGAATGCATATCACAGAAAGTGGTCGGTTGCCATTTGATGAGTTAAGGAAATCTTGCCACTCCAATGTTCCTTCTAGAAGAGCATGCATGCTGAGAGATAGAACATGTTAGCTATTAGAATAGTAAATGAGAAAGTATGACTGTTTTTGGGTGGATGATGGCTGACCTTCTTATGGAGAAAAAGTAAAATAAGAGCAGAAAAAGTAATGTTTCTCCAGTGCTTGTTTCCTCATCATGGTCAACTAATGCTGGGCCTTTTGCACAAGCTGCTTGTATTACATTGTTGACAGCAGAAGCTAAGGAAGTATTTAGTAGTATAGCTTTTGAAGCTTCTGTGAGTGTTTGGTTAGTGGAATGGTACAGGATAAGAGAGAGAATGCTCATTACCAGGTGCCCTTCTTGTTTGCAAGTGTCTTCAGCAGCTAACATGGGGACAGACAATTCCAGTAACTACAAAAGAACATGGTCTAGTAAGTTCATTGCATCTTCAAAATGTCAAGATGTCTGCCAAATGACACAGGTTTTTAATGTTTTTGGAAAAATGAATAATTATGTGTGGCTGTGCATTTGGGTGCTGCAGAAGCGACAATAGCTTGGAAGCTGATTTTCTGCCTTTTCCATTCCAAACCATTGCTGATGGCTAATTATTGACTTGGGGTGGTAAATTCAAAAAATGATATCTTACATAATGTGATACTCTGATATTGCCCTAAAGGGATTGTTTGTCTTTTACGCATGGGATATGAAAATGGGATTTACATATGTGACATGTAAAATATATTACCATGTTTGTTCACCATTTTGACATGAGTAAATGTTGAACAAATTGGATTACATATCAAAAAATCTCATTATCCCAAAATCTATGAATATTTAAGACAAGAAACTAACCATTATGGGGTTTGATGGGTCGATAAAAAATTTGAACACCACACATCTAAAACTTTGGGGCCCACAGGAGTTGCAAAAATTAGAAGACGATGGTGGGTTTTGAAACTGCGAGCTGTCAAAGGCATCACTTGCAGTGGCGCTCTTATAACTAGAGAGGTGTGTACAATTTCACACTTGGGTGCATAAATTATCATATGAAAATGGCCTCATTTGCACACCATCTGCACACCTCATTTACGAGTGCGATCAAATGTGACCCTGCATCAATGTTAGGATTGTAGATTATTTACATATGAAAATGGGTGCAAACAGACGACTCCTAAAATCGCAGGAGAATAGAGTTTTTTGGGTTGCCCAAATATCCAAATCAATTGCAATTTAGAGGACAGAAGACAGATTTGGATAAGAGAAAAAACTACTAAGACGACTAAAGCAAACCCAAGGAATGGGATACCTTTATTGTAACCAAAAGCCAAGCTTCATGATCTGATATCATTTTAGGATTTGCAGATTGCAGAATGCCGAAAAGAAGAATTGAGCATGTTGTAAAGATTGTGTGCGAAGGATGTGTTGAATAATAAAGACTGCAGATTGCATCGCTAATGCCATGGAGGCAAAATTGGTTTGCGGCCACTGGAAACATTTTGAGGATTGCTTTCATGAGATCCACAACCAAAAAGATATCATCCCATTGACCTTCTTCTTGGAGCTCTTTCAGCAAAGACACTAGCACTGATGGTGCACAATTATCTCCTGCTGCTACAAGCCCTGCAATTACTTCTGTCTCGATCAACTGAGTATTATTATTTTGATCTTGGTTAATTTCGATCTTGTTTTTGCTATTGAATCTACAGTAATTCAGGATCTGATTAGACAACAGTCCACTGATAATTTCTTGTTGGAACAGCCATTTCAATGCTTTTGGATGAATTCTGGTAGAAAGCAAATCCCACTCTCTCTCAGCTATCAACTGGAACAGGAGCTTTTCTGCTTCTGTACTATATGGTGTCTTGTAGCTTTTCTCAGCGCCCCTAATAAGTCCATATAGATGCACCAATCTGGTCATTGTCGTAGAATCCACTATTCCATGTATGAAGTTCGTTCTGTTAACAAGAATATATTGCTCTAAAGAAGCTAAAACCTCTCTCTCATCTGCAATTCTGGGAAAAATAAAAAAGAAGAATAGAACTTTAAAATTGGTGGACAAAGTGTTGAACACAATAGGGCAAGATGAGGATTCTTGTACCTTTCATCATGTAACAAGCTGGTATATAGTATTAGAAGGACTGCAGATTGACAGGAAATTAAGTCAGAATCATGTGAGCTCTTCTGTCCAAGCAGAAACAGTAAGTCTAGAGGATCTGATGGGAGACTCGAAGAAGCATCTCTGATGGGCTGCCCAAAACCATTCCCTAGAATTCTGTCTGCAAGAGAACTGAGCATTAGATATACTCTCCACTTCATCTGGTCTGATGGAAATAGACCTAAGCATCCAAAGGATAGGCTGAACCAAGACGAGGAAGCCAATATGCGAGCAAACTTCTTTGCATGGACATCGGGTCCATGTAACAGTATTGAATGAAAAGTTTCGAGTACTCCCAGGATAACTTCCTCCTCATCTGCTTCATCAATGGCCCGTCCAACCCAAGGTAATATATGGGATTCACATATTTCTATGATACATTTAGGCAACTCCATATTTTCCAAGTTTGTGTTGTTATTCTGCTCCTGAGTGAATGTATATGCTTCTTTCAGAAGGTAGAGCGAGTACAAAAGAACTTGATTTGGATTTCCCTGCGGTACACAAAATGATGATAAAATCACATTCCTTGACACTTCCTGTATTGATGCCGCCAGCAATGGGATCCCACGAGAAGATGGTGTTGTCAGGAGGGTTACAAATGTTGAGCAGGCCATTGTGAATGTTTCAGGCAACATGCCCATCTCTCCACTGGCATGTCTTCTGAATAACCCTGTTAAGACCAGAACTAATTCTTCCACTTGAGATCTTGATACTATACCAGGGCAATGTGAGATGCAGCTCCAAACAAGCTTCAGTATATGGAATTGATTTGGATGCAGTGGTATTTCTGCTACATACCTTAGAACAGGAATTAGTGTAGGAAACCCGACGGCAAGACTTTGTCTGATGGCCTGCTCGGCAGTTGCTAAGAGATGCAGGACACGGAGGCAGGAAACAATCAGAGGATCTCTGTTTTCTGCATTTTCATGACCACCCTGTAGTCAGTAGCAACTTGAGTAGTTTGTACATTTAGTCATTGCTATTACATGTAATGTAAGGATCTGTATAAACTTTGTAATTCTTGAAACAGTATTTTCCAAATTAAAATCTCAGTGAGCCATTAGGGGCACATTAGTTGGGACCTTGTTTTGCTACCTGCAAAATTTTGGAAACTGGAAATTTCCAACTACTTTTTTTGCAGGGACAAACCCCTAATTGGTGAGGCTGTTGCCAATAATCAGTAAGAAGCTTGCTAAATCAAGATAAATGAAAAATCAGTGAGTGCAGAACTCTAGTTCAAACTGACTACTATTGTAACAAAATTACCTGACATTCTCAGTACTTCAAAGACATAGTCAGCAAGACTTTCTTCAACTAGGATTTGTATATGTTTAGCTGAAGTTGCTTCCACTGATAGTGAATGGAAAATCAAGTCTAATGCGCTAATCTGGACTTGGCTATCTGAAGACAGCAAAGAACCTTTAATCGCGTCGGCAAACAGGGTGACAATAGAAGTACTATCCATGAGTTCTGTAGATGGCATGCAGTTCACTTCGTCTCTGGAGCTGCTGTTACTTGGATTGTCTGCAAATGAACTATCGAACTCAAAATATCCTCCCTGAGCTAACATCGTCAGCAGAGCTGGGGAAGTAAACATGATCAGTTGTCATTTAATATGTGAACTTTAAATTTATACTACATGTTCCTGAGACATGATTTTTAAGACTTGGACAGAGACGGGAACAGACCTATACAATTCATGCGGACTTCGTCATTTTGGGTCTTCATGAGAGCTTCCAAGGATAGATACACCATCTTGGGGCAAAAGCATGAGAAATAGTCATCCCCTGCATCTTGAAGGATGGATAGCTTAAACAGCACGAACAGGACCTCTCCACGAATCTCTTCGCTGCAGCGGAAATAGAACTGAGTTAGTAGATGCAGATAGATTAGAAAGACAGACAATGGTAGTTGTGGATTTTTTTTTATCTGATATTCTGATGCTGGAAGCCGTTACCTGGGCAACTGAAGACCCTTGATGAGACTGGAGATGAGAGCACCTTTGTCTTTGATGTGGGTAGATGGATTGCCATCAGTCTGGCTATCCAGTAGAAGTCCAAAGCAATGGAGCTGCAAACCAATAACTAGTTTTCATCAGTTGTATGGAACTTTCTGATATACTTGGCCGTTTGTACTGGGCTGAAGAGTGAAGAATATGAAAAATTGCTGGTGTGAGGGGCCCACGTTATGGTAACAGACTGGAAGTTTTGATATGTTGATCAGATGCCTGTCAGGTTTTGGGACATCCATCTGCTAGGAGTTGTGGAGTTGTAGCCCTCATGCAGAGGTGGCAATGTTATCTCCCCACCAAAAATAAAAAAAAAAGGTGACAATTCCTTACCCCACAAGTAAAACTACACACCCTTTTCGGAGAAAGGGAAAATTGCCACATCAGCAATTCCATAAAAATGGAAATCTCGGAAAAGGATTTCCTAGGAATTTAAAAATCGTGTTTAGTACGAGTTTCACGAGTTTTTTCCTTGCTGAATTGGTGCTAAAGTCGTTTGGTGCGACTGTAGATTCCTTATAGAAAATTAAATTTCATATTGCTGCCACAATTTTATGAAGAAAAACAACATAACATATATATAATTTATTCAACATCAAATGGTGTAGGGTTTTTGGTTGAAATAGAAAAGAGTGAGGAAATTAGATTATATAGGAGGGAAAAGTTTTTTGAGGAAATCAATTTCCTATACCCCATTTGAAATCCATTTCCAGCATTAATAAGAAAAATATCGACAAGGCACGAAAGTCTTTTCGTGAAATTGTTCCGTACCAAACACATGAAAAAAATGGATTTTCCACATTAAACCGTCCACTTTTCCCTAGATGATGAGGGTTCAGGTCTAAACAGGTATGATGATGAGGAAGACGACACAATTACTAACAGGGTTGAATTCAGGTTGGGTCACTGCTTGGTATCATAACTTTGATTCATCGGTTTCAGGTCAGGACCATGCTTTGCTATCACCTTGACCTGAACGTAACCTAACCCGACCCACTGCACTCTGACCCACCAACCCGATTGTAACCCAACCTGGTAATTGACAGTTTGCCCGCTGGCGGGATTCAGTTGACATTTCCAACTCAATTGATAAAAGGCTCAGGCTTGGGTTGGGCCATACTTGTTTCCTACAAGGGTCAATCCAACCCAACTTGAGCATTACCATGATTTCTCGTAGTACGGAAGACTACCTACATTTCCAAACTGGTAAGAAAAATTGGCGCCAAATTTGAAAGAGGGCGATCGAGATGAGAATCGATGGAAGAAATGATCTTACCAGATAGATCTGGCGCCTGCTCCAGGCCAAGGCAGAGGAGGCGAGGCAATCGGCGATCCGAGAGACGAGATCGGCGGCGATGGCGTGGGAAGATCGGGAGAGATGGAGGACGAGATCGAGGATCTGGTGAGCGATGGAATCGTCGTGGTTGAAGGAGGAGAGAGAATTGAGGAGTGGAGGGATGAGGAGATGGGAGTGGAAGGAGCGGAGGTGGTGGAGGAAGAGAGGGTCTGGGATGGCTTGGGAGAGCTGAGAGAGGGCGTAGGAGATGTGGAGAGGAGGGGATGTGGGATTGGAGATGAGGTTGGAGAAGCAGAGGAGGCAGATGCTCCCGCCCTCCGTAGTCTTTAATTGGAAGGAGGATCGGTGGCCTTGTCCGCAGCTGCTCTGCAACTCTTCCGAAAAGCAAGAGGAAGAAGAACGAGAAAGAGGATAATCATAGTCCTCTTCCATATCCCTCTCTCTCTCTCTCTCTCTCTCGCTAGTGCTGCTACTACTACTAGTGCTGTCTATGCTAATGTGGTAGTCTCAAATGGGGAAACTTATATACACATCTGCAGTTTGTAGAGTTTCTGGGGACACTGATGGATTGGTGTAAGAATTTGGGTCTTATTAGGTCCTTTGATACAAGGGCTCGTTTCTTTACTGGAGTATATGACTAGAATTTGGAAGGTTGGGATTTTTTTGGATACGATGTGATATTTTATCTCCTGATGTTAGAAATGCTGTGTTTTTTTCATTAGAATTTCAAATTCCAATCACCCAAAATACCTTTTGGAATTCTTAGAAGGGGATTTTACTGGAAAAATCCCAAAATTTAGGCATTTATCCTGCTGGGTCCCAGCCAAATTGTGGACACTAACGAAGTCCGTTAGTGCGTTTTGTATATTTTTTTTATATCTGGGGTGAAGTGACGCTAGCGTCACTAAGCTCTGATTAAAGTGACGCTAGCGTCGTCCATCGCTATACCTATTTAACCCACCCGTCCCCATTTTCACCATTTGTAACTTCTTCTCCTTCTTCAGAACGACGACGGCGCTGCTCCATACTTCTTCCTTCTCTATCATCCATCATCCTTGATCCGATATCGCACATCCACGTGAAGGTATGTCCCTTTAGCCCCGTTTCCGCACAATATTTCCGGATCATTAAGTGTATTTCGAGTTCTTGATCCGCTGTGTATGATATAATCCATCATCCTTTCTTTTTTCAAGCATAATGTTTGTTTGGAGTCTCCATTCTTCATTTGTTTTGTTCTTGTAAGCCATCATGTATTTCTGGTTATATCATTTTCTCTTTTTCACATTGTTTGCTCTCACGCACACTATTTGTTCGATGAAATGGGACAATGTAGGTTTCAACTTATGATTATCGCAAAAGAGATACTACCTTCTACCATTTTCATTAGTTAGGGAATTTACACCTCCTCTACATTCATTGTGCCCAAAAAAGAAAATAAAATGGTATTGGAAGCAATACTCAGACTTGACTTCACCTTCAATAGAGAAGGTTATTTGTTCTATCCTAACATTGGCTTTTATTAATCAAGAAATTAGAGGTTTTTTATTTTTTAGATTCATTTTCATCAACGAGATTTGTAAATAAATAAGATAGTTATCTTAACCATTTTTACTAAACATGGAAGAGAAATGGTTTTAATAGGTAAATGAAGGCTTCCATGAGGGAGGAGTTGAGTATTTTATAATGCAATTATGTTGTAAAGGGACGACAAAGAAAGGGATGCAAGTCAGGGTTTGAGGAATCCAAAATGGAAAGCTTGGTGGGGCTACATGCTCCTAGAAGGCCTAAAAGATGCCATTCAACATGCCTTGAGAAACAATTGATAGGATAATCCAGTTTATGTATAGTCTACTTGTAACTACCTAGTAAGTTTCTTTTTTATCTAGATGAATTAATTAAAATGGTTGGCCACCAATAAGGAGTCACACCACTCTCATTCCTTATGACCATAGAAGAGAGAAAACAGCCTTTGATTAGTTAAATGATTAATGTGGAATTCTTAATTGGAACAGTGAAAAGGTGGGTTTACATGTTCAAATCATGGCTTTGAGTGCCATATCGTTTGACATTTTATGGACATGTTTGGCACAGATACCTGCACACAAAAGACAAAACTAAATATAACAATAATTGATATGTAGTAACAGAGTATCTAACAGAGGCCAAGTACCTGTATTGATTCTTCATCAACAAAATCCAATTTACACCATCAACTACTTTGAATCATTTGCCCTCACTATATAGACCTAGATGAGATGAGATGGTGGTAGAAGATAAGTTTAGATCTTAGGGCAATTTAATAGGATTAAGAAACCACTTAAGAAGAAACCAGTTAAGAACATTGTGGGACTTGAAGATAACAATGATAAGCAAAAATGCCCATAACACTATCTATAAGATCTCTGTTTTAGAATTACTCTATTCATGGGTGGTTGGGGGAGGGAACCACAGTGTTGAAACTATTTCACCACAGACATGCTCATTAATATGATAGCATCATTGCCTATTGGTTTATACAGAGGAAATGCTCATGCATCCGGAGTGCATGGCTTACTATGCATACCAGCTGCTTGGCCCCAACCGGACCCTGCAGATCATGGGACAGTGGTGGATGGAAATCTCCAAATATGAAGTTTCAGGTCAACCCAATGTTTCTAACCCTTGATGGACAGTGATGGACTGTCTCTTTGTACAGTTCATTTTTGCAATAAAAACATTGTTAATTCTACAAAAAAAAAAAAAAAAAAAAAAAAAAAAAAAAAAAAAAAAAAAAAAAAAAACGATACAAGGGGAAAGCCGAAGTGTAACAGGTTGCTAACAAGAACAATCATAAGCAGTATGAGAGCATTTTGATTAATTCGGTAAATGTTGATTGCTCCTGATTTGTGGAAAATACTAATTATATTTTATGAGTTTATGTTGAGTAGAATTATACTACTAATTGCCGTCTTATTTTTCTAATGATCATACAATAACTCTTTAGTATATTTCCGTTTATGAATGTGGCTGATTTTATCCTCTCCTTAACTCATACCTGTATATGCTCACTGTTACATGCCTTTGAACTGAACAGATGACGAAAGACGTGTCTTCTGATGATGAGGGGGAGTTATTGTATGATCAAGATCAACATGTTTCAAAGGCAATATTAAATGGGGCTGAACCTGGATGTTACAGGTGCATCAATACCAACCCTGACAAGAAGATATGGGTATTGACGGAAAAACAGAAGGAGCATGTGAGGGATGCTGGTCTATCATATTTGTCAGAGATAGACTATATGAGGATAGACCATGCCCTAATATCCGGGTTAGTTGAAAGATGGAGGCCCGAGACTAATACGTTTCACCTACCAACGGGTGAGGCAACGATCACTTTGGAGGACGTTGCTTATATCTATGGACTCCCTATTGATGGTGAACCGGTAACGGGAAGAACCTTCAATAATGCATTCGTCCCGGAAGTTTGTAAAGAGTTGCTAGGCCTTGCCCCACGTCCGGGAAAAGACACGATCGGACTAACAATAAAATTCAAATGGTTGGAGAAGAATTTCAAGCCCTCCAAGCAGAGGAGTGATATATGCAAGACCAGAGCATATCTATTTTTCCTGGTGTCTGGACAGATCTTTGCAAACTCTTCTGGTGCAAGGGGACCAGCGTGGCAGTTAGAGCTCTTTAGGGAGTTCAAGCCCTGTGCATGGGGTCCAGCTTGCCTTGCAAGTTTGTACAGAATGCTTTCAAGGGCTACTAAGCTATTAAGAGGTGAAGAGGAGAGTGAAGAGGGAGGGGAAGTTGAGGAGAAAAAAGAAAGTGGTAAACTTACCCTGCTCAAGACCCTAACAGGCCCTCTACAGCTGATACATGTTATTCTTTTTTAATCTGGTCAACATACTTTTATGTTCATTACTCTCTTGCAATTTTACATGACTTTTTTGGTGTGTCTGTTGTTTCATACTTGTAGATATGGGCCTACTCTAGGATGGCTATTGGGAGGTGCCCTAAGCCTGATCCTAGTTGGCAGAAGGATCTTCAATTTCCATTGTTTAAGACATGGGAGAAAAGACTTAAAGAATACAAGAAGTTAACAAACATGAAGGAAATACGCGTTCAAATCAACGGTCTGAAGGAAGATGGGGTACTCATTTGCTTCAATTGTTACTTCGTCATTTGTCTCATAACCTTTGGTTTAATTATAGAGGTTGCTAATGGTTTTATTCTCTGTGTAGTTCTCATGGCAACCATACAAGGAGATGCCAAAAAAACTGCTCCAAAGTGTGCCAAAAGGGGACAAGAAATTATTTGCGTCATGCACAGTCCTCATTCATTATTGGGTGTTCGAGAAGCATAATGCAAATCGTGAGACCAAGCAATTTGGCATGAAACAGTCAGTTCCCCCACCATTCGAGGTGCCATTCAAGCGGAACGAGCGCATAGAGCGATGTGTGATTGATTATAGTCAAAATCATCTAGATGTTTTCAAGTTATGGGAGTCAAGGCATACTTCTGTACTCTCCGGGAAGAATGACTCTACCAAAACACATAGTGATGATTATCTTTTATGGTATGGCTTGAACACTATTATGGAGATAGTATGTGGTGCCCATGGTGAAGGACGGGGCTCACCGATCAAAGAAACAGCAAGTCCTCAGAAAGTGGTAGAGGAGAAAGTCAGCAAGGGATCAGAGCATTTAAAGGATGATGCTACAAGAAAACATGTGAGCATCCAATCATTATATACGTTTTTCAATTTAATTTAAAAACCGTTGCTGTTACAGTTTAACAAATTGACATGTCTTCCTTGATGTTTGTATCAGGTGTTCCATTTTTTGGAGTATGTGGAGCGGTCATCCTTGCGTGCTGATCGCAAGAAGATTAAATTGGGAGATTTTACAACCCGATTGCGGAAGAAGATCAAAAGCTTTAGAGATGCATTCGCTACCGCTTTCGAAGGGTTTGGAACAGAAGCTGCTTTTACCTCTCAGTCGGATGATGATAAGGAGGTAATTGTCCCATGTGCTTTCTTAATTCCACCAATATTCTTTTTTGTTTACTTTTTTTGGTTTTTTTTGTCAATGCAGGGTTCGTCATCATTATCAAGGAAAAGGGCAGTCCTAAAGGGGAGGGAGCGGCAAAACTTGTCGCCGACTGCTAGGAGATTACAATATTCGGAAGGGAAAAGAATCGATGATGAGCCAATACATGATGATGAGCCAATACATGATGATGACCCTCCAGCAGCTAGTTTCGCATCGCCCGTCGTGCCACATTTAGACGATGTCTTGACTACTCCAGCTGGTGTAAGTCCCTCTCTGCAAATAGTGATGCACACACCGAAGTCTGATATCAACACATTGATCTGGCGTATAAAGAGATTGCATCGTGAGAGGAAGATCCCTCATTATTTCGAGGATTATGACCATCAGCTGGTGCGGTCGGCATACGCTTTGACGGAAGAAGAGTTGACTCTACTGGAGGGGTTCCTTGGATTCTACAAAGAAAAGTAATATTAATTTGTGATCTTAACGCCATAAATAAACTCAGATACCTTATTAGTCTTCAGGAGTACAATGAAAAGTAACCACGAATTTTGTATGTTCTTATGATATTTGCAGGCGGGATGAGCTTGATATATACTGCACGATGGTTTCCGCTGGATCCTTGAAAAAAGTGCTCGATGACGGCACTTGGTTAGACACAAACATCATGTATTGGTGGTTTGAGGTTCTAAAGGTCCGATACCCGGATGTTTATTTTTACGATCCAAGTATCTGTGTAAGTGCTTCTTGTTGGCGCTGTATTTTCAACATTCTCTACTACAATATGTCTCATTTTCCTCAGTGATCATATGTCTGCATTAATTATATTGTTCTTCGCGTCCACAGAGTTGGTGGCAGTCCAAAAACACAAAGGCATTGCAAGATAACTGTTGGGGTAAAGATGGGATGAGGGTTTGGGAAGCAAAGGAAAAGCGGTTGATGGTGTTCGTATTGTGGCATGAACATCATTTCAGTTTGCTCGTAGGATTTAATGAAGAAAGACGATGGGAGTATTACAATAGCTTGAAGTCTGACAGGACGACTGTTAATGTGGCTAAAGAATTCGTAAGCATAGTACACTAATTAATTTGTGTAGGCAATTGTTGAAGTGTGGTATATCATCTCGCATTTTCTTTTATTAAATTCATCTAATTAGTTTTGACATCTTCTATGAACAGATTGACTTCCTCGGCAATCAATATGCTAATTATGGTTGGTACGACACCGGCGTGTGGACACTACTTGTGAAAACGAAGATACCTTATCAAGATAATGGCAACGACTGCGGGGTCTTCGCACTAGCGTACGCAGAACATCTTGCAGCCCGTATACCGATTGCATTCACATCGACTGATATACCGTATTATAGAAGCAAGATCGTTGTAGACATCTATGGTCGAAGCTGGGAGTTGAATAGCGATCGATTGCCGATTGATCCACTTAATCAATGACTGTCCAAGAACATTGAATTTTTCATCTTTATTTTTGCAACTGATAGAAATCAGTTTTGATGTCCATAAATTTCGTTTAGGTTAGATGGAGTTGCTTAATGTCTTATTTTATAGCTTCAACTTCTTTCAGTTTATCATTTTGCTGTGGCAATTTGAACGATTATTTTTAATGGGAATGAATGCTACAGGTTGTCACAATGTATAGCATGAATGTAAAATTTGCAATGAATTTTACAACTGTTGTTTCCTTTTTTTTTTCCCACTGTATCAAGTGACGCTAGCGTCACTCATTTGTGGTTTCTGTATCATAGTAGTGACGCTAGCGTCAAAAAGTTTGCCTTCTGTGTTCAATATAAAGCCTGACATACGTGACGATAGCGTCACTCAATTATGGTTTCTGTATCATATGAGTGACGCTAGCGTCAAAAACTTTGCTCTCTGTGATAACTTTATCGCCTGACATATGTGACGCTAGCGTCAAAAATTTTGCTTTCTGTAATGACTTTAGCGCCTGACATAAGTGACGCTAGCATCAAAAAAATTGCTATGACTTCCTGACATAAGTGACGCTAGCGTCACTAACTCTGTATCGAACCAATTTTATTTTTTTTACGCTAGCGTCACTGGTATCAGTGAGAATTTCCCTGACCTTAAATGCAGGAACTTAAAAGTAAACCACATACAGTATGGCAACGATGGATAGCTTAACATTCATAGTTCACAAAGGTTCAAAAATATATACAAAAAAAAAAAAAAATTAATGTCATACTTGTAATGTTTTGACTTCAATATTCCAAAATAATTCTTACAGAAAGTGAAGGCCAAAAAAGTATGTTCTTTACAGATGAACATAAACAAACTCACAGGATTATGGTCCATCATCATGAAAACAAAACAAAAAAGTATGTTCTTTACATATGAACATAAATAGTGGCACAGGATTATGGTCCATCATCATGAACACAAGTTCTCACAAAAAAACAAAGAGAGTATTGTGTTGGCGACAGTTCACAGAAATAATTGAGACTAAGTCTGTCGATGTTGAGCGGGGGGATTTCGACAACTCTGACGATTGTGGCCTTTCTCGTTGCAATTGGAGCATGTGAACACCCTCCGTTCCCTGTAACGATCCTCAGTTCGTATTCGATTCTTCTTTGGTCTCCCGGGCTGTTTAGATGCAAGAGGAGGGATAACTCTTTCGTTCGAAATATGCTCCCATTGTTTGCTATCACGAGTGGCGTGAATCACCTCATTGTACGTGGCATATAGTACACTTGTTAGATACCAATTGTCGCAAAATTCATATGGATTATATTTCCTCACTCACATTGAAGCGATTGCATGTGAACACGGTATCCCAAGTACTTCCCATTTGCGACACGTGCAAGTTCGACGATCTAGATGAACAATGTCCACATACTGTGCAGACTGAACTTGAAACTCGATGAGTCCGGCAACGCGTACGTGTAACCTTCGGGCTTCTTCTGTTTCATGTCCTAGCAACTTCTCAGCGTATGGAGTCAAACGACTGTTAATCCAGAGATTTTCAGCTTGTCTTTTTTGGAAGAACTCCATCAATCTAGCTCTTATCTCTTCCACTTGCTTGACAATTGGTAAAGCTCGAGTATCTTTCAGCATGCTGTTGGTGCACTCAGCGGCATTACTTGTAAGCATGTCATATCGTCGACCTTCGACAAAGGCATTTGCCCAATGCTGCCGGCCAAATCCGTTTATATAATTATATGCATCTTGATTGACAGCCCTGATGTCTTCCATAAACGCCTCATATTCACATGCTCTGTATGCCTTTGCAGCACACCAGAATTTCATCACAATTGTTGGATCTTTGAAGGTTGACTTAATGTTTTCCGCAAGATGACGACAACAGTAAGAATGACGTGCACTTGGAATCACGTTTGCCAATGCGGGAACAAGGCCCTTCTGCCGATCGGAGACAATTGTCAAATCTGTAGGTTCTCCCAATGATACAGACAGATGGCGAGGAACCACTCCAGCTGTCGCGCCGTTCTGCCTCCGCAAACGCAAAAGCTATTGGGAACAGCTTGTGGTTTCCATCGAGGGTCACGGCAACCATTAAAACTCCTGGGTACTTGCCACGGAGATGTGATCCATCAACAGCAATCATTCGCCTAAGGGATGTTGTGAATGACCGAATGCATGGACCAAATGCCCAAAAAAATCTCCTGAACCTGTCGTCGTCTGACGTATCAATATTGGTGACAGTACCCGGGTTCATCAATTTCAACTCCTCACAAGGGAGGATCTTAAAAGAATCTTCATATGAGCCCCTAACAATGCGCAGTGCAATTTCCCTTGCCATGTGTGCCTTCCTATAAGAAATTGTGACACCAAACTCCATTTGATAGTCATTCATTATTTCCTTTGGCCTAATGTTGTGATTTAACCGCACTTTTTCCAAGATGTACTCTGCAATAAGTTCTGATGATGCTTGACGATGTGCAGTACCCATGGATGGCTTCGAACATTTATGGATTGGGTTGTAGGTCCTAACCTTGAAGCGTGGTCCACTCTCAATCATGGATGCGTGAATGCGCCATGGACAGTCAGTTTCCTTGCAACGTGCAGTGACTTTGAATTGTTGTGTCTTTAAGTGCTGGAGAGTGAAGTTGTTGTATATTGCAAATTTCACTATAGTTCTCCTAAAATCATCACGGTTCGGAAATTCGCGCCCAAGCCACATCTCCCGAGATGAATTGTGTTCCAACTCTGTATCAAATTCTTCCGGGACCATGTCATCTTCGAATATAACTTTCCGATTATGGTAGCTTTGTTCTCCAACATTGTACATAGAAGGTCTTTGGCCTCTTGCCTTTGAAAACCCTGCAAGATTGGTTCTCGTGTTCCCAGATTCAACATTGACAAACTCTATTTCATCAGGCATGTTAACTTTCTCAACACGATCAATGAGTACAATACTACTTTCTTTCGCAAATTCATTACCACCAATGTCTTGGACTGCTGAAAAATGAATGTCATTGTCTTCGCATAAATTGACAGTAGGAATTTCATGACTTTCCCTGGAAGGTACTTTGCGCTTATCATTGTGATTGCTCCCAGAAAAATCAATTTGTTTGCCTCGTAAAGAACGCATGTCCATCTCAAATGACCTGCTCAAGATAAACACATGGAAATATTTACATTAGACTACTAGAAATAGTATTAAGCATTATATATAAAATACATAAAAAAAGATCTTATGTACCTTCTAGGTTCTCTTATCTTATTGGAAGAACCATTCGAACTTCTATTGATGTATAGTAATATCCCATTTGTATTGTGTTGTGAAAGTGTAACATGCACTTGATGTCGCTATCATCCTCTATTGCAGCCAATGAAAACACGTGCCCATTGTGATGAAGATAACGTATGCTTATGTTCTCACAGGTTTATTCCCAATGTGTAGTTTGAACAGTTATGTTCATCAATTCGGAGTATGTTATGTCACTTTGAATGGACCTCATCTTCTGATTTCCGCCTTCGTATACCGGGTGAATCATGTCATATTTAAATTCTCCGTCATAATGAAAAATCACAATCAACTCACCATCCGACATCCTATTTCAGGACAGATTTAATTATTTAGGCATTATTTTTGTACAAACATATACGGAAAATGGGGACAAGCACCTCATTGACCAAAGAAGTGTGATATTTGCAAAGGGCCAAAAACGTAACACAGTGGAGGGGCATCTATGGCCTAGAACAGCTTACAATCCACAATTTTTGAAAGTGTCTAGGGTTACAAACAATATAAAAAACATATGCAAGATTACAAACAATACAAACACTCAGTTTCATGTTGACACCACAAATGTCACTTTGCCTCATCAAGATCCAAAGAGCTACATGAAGTCGCAACCTGCCATAAATAGGCAATGCTGCTTCCAAAAATCAAATCTTGTCAGAATCAAACAAAAACTGCAAGATTCTTCCAGACAGCCAAAAGAGGAGTACACAAGAAGTTTCGGGCCATTTCAAAATCATTTGGCCTAACTTCGCTTCTCCGACAGCCAAAAAGGAGCTCTCGGCGACAAAAGCTCTCCGGGACCATGGTTTCCAAGACAGAACCTATGGATCATCCTAAAATGACTCCAATAGGTTCCCTGTCAAATTTCAAGTCAATCGGACATCGGTTGACCACACATCAAACCGCGACATCTTCATCGCGACAAAAAAGCAAGTCTGCAGGTGATAGGACCCCAAACGGCTTCGAAACTCAAACAAAAGCCTATGGTTGGTCTTATTTATTGCTCAGGAGGCTTCACACCAAATTTCAGGTCATTCCGACATCGTTTGGCCCAGTTTCAGCTTCCGACGGAAAATCGG
Source organism: Litsea cubeba (assembly GCA_012931725.1). Lineage (NCBI taxonomy): Eukaryota > Viridiplantae > Streptophyta > Magnoliopsida > Laurales > Lauraceae > Litsea > Litsea cubeba. The sequence goes on from CM022947.1 coordinate 76,586,126, forward strand.
CAGCTCTGCGCGACAAAGTCTTCGGCTTTCTCAGGAAATTGGAAACTTTGCAAAATAAAATGCAAGGATTCTCATCAGGTTTCCTACAAAGAAATCAGGCCAATAAATGGTCAAAATATCAAGGAAAAGTACAGAAGAAAAAAGAATCAGAAAAAAGCAAAAACGGACGCAAAACGGGACACGAAAGGGGGAAAACCCCCCAGGGTCGCAGACCCCTGCGACCCTGGGCCAGGGTCGCCGGCGACCTTGGACCCCGGGGTCGCCGGGAAAGCCCCGGAAACCCCGGTTTTCGCCGTTTTTTCGCGATTCGAGGAGCCCAGCCTCTGGTACTTTCCAAAATTCATGCTTTTGAGACACCAAGTCCTCTGACATCCGTCCAAAACACGGGTAAATCATCAAGAGTATCGAAGACAGTATTGATCGCCACCCGGTCAACCAAAAAAGTGTGCTTTCTACCCGACCGATCGAGAAATCAACAGGACAGATGGCACCGACCCGCTGTTGGCAACAAACACCTGAAATTACATGGTCATCTGATGTCGATCTACATGAAGATCCATCGATGATCATCGACAGAAGAATTCCAAAAGACGTGGCACGGCCCGCGACTCTTCAGCTGCTCGGCGACCACTTAATGCGATTAATTGACTAACTTTATTACAGTCATTAATCCATTTCTTTGGACGGCCCAATCAGAAGCAAGCATTCGGGAGTTACAAGTCAAGAAATTCATGGCATTTAACCCATGAAACTCCTCCCATCATGGCGATTAAAGGCGATTAAATGCCCTCAATCTCCTCCGGCCAATCAGAAGCCAAGAAAAAGGAGTTACAAAATAAACAATTCAATTTTGTAACTCCTCCCATTATGCGGCTTAATGACAATAAAAGCCCATAAACCCACCTAAAAGGCTACCTAAAAGCCTATAAATAGGAGGGCTCTCCAAGAAGAAAGAACACACACAGACACAACGAACATCAACAGACAGCAGTCAGAAATCCAGAGAAAAGAAAAAGAGAGAAAACTCTGCGGAAGTTCTACACCGGCCACCGCAACAAGGTGACAAAAGTCCCTTGGGGGGTACCCCCCCCAAGGTCCTTGCCTTCTCCTCCTGCCTCCAATGGCTTAGATATGGCTTTTCAGCCCGTCTACTCGGCTTTTTATTGGACATAGGACCTTCCTTTGGTCTTTGTCCTCTAAAAACCTGAGGTTATAGCCAAGCCAAGCGAATCAATAGCATCCTCTGTTCTCATCTGCATGGATGATGGCGAAGCCCACATATGGCTTGCGACCGTCAATCTAAACGAGTCCCCCACAATCTCCTGAGAAGTTGGATCCTCCTTTTCTTGCTTTTCATTGTAGTTTGTATTTTTTCAAAAGAGACAAAAATCACAATTCTTGTCTTTCATTGTTGATAAGGATAAATCGGCTATAAATGCCAAAATCGGCTATAAACGCCAAAAATCGGCTATAAACGCCAAAATCGGCTATAAATGCCAAAAAAATCGCCTTTCACGGCAAATCAAGAAAAATGTCTCTTTTCTTAAATATATGTGCAATGGAAAACTTGAAAGAAGTTGATTTCCTTTTTACTTGCGAAGGTTGATCCCCGGATCACCACTTGCAATTCCAAGTAAAATAGAAAATCTGGCACACCCACAAAAAAAGAAATGTTGATGCACGCCCTTGCCCCCCGGTTACGAAAGGGTCGGACCCGACGGACTCCCACGTCCGCCGACCTCGGTAGAACCAAGCAGGAGCGCGGTCCATCATTTCACACTCCAAAACACAACATACAAGTGTGTGTGATAGTCTCTAACTTCATTGATACCAAAAGTAAATGAAAAGGCATCACAAATGATCGTTATATTCAATTTTTTTCCCATGTTACTATGCAAAGATAGACATAAATGCACAAACCTTCAATAATGTGCATCAACAGCCACAGAAATGTTAAGAAAATTACGGATTACACTTGAATACAAAAAATCACATAAAACTGTCACACATCAGTTGGAGCCAGAGTAGATTTTTTTACTAACATTTGTTCAGAAGAAGAATGTTCACTTTCCAAAATACAACATTCACGTGCGTGACAATCTTTAACATCATGGACACCAAGAGTAAAAGGAAAAGCAACAAAAAAAAAATACATTATCTTCATTTCTTTTCATGTTACCATGCAAAGATATACATAAATGTACAAACCTCTTTCATGAAGATCAACAGCCACAAAAATGGAATCAAAGTGACGGATTACACTCGAAAATAGAAGCCCATAGACCAGTCATGCTTCATTTCTAGCCAAACAAGATTTTTTATGAGCCATTGGGTAGAAGAAGATTGAAACCAGGGGACGACGCGAGTATTTAAAGGTTGCGCAAAGTGACGATAGCGTCACTCAATATTATATCAAGTGACGCTATCGTCGCTATGAATATCATAGAAAAAAAAAAGGAATTTGGCGGGAAGACCCAATTAGTGATAAGAATTGGGCCAGTACTATACCGGGTAAATGCCCATATTTTGGGACTTTTCCGGTAAAAACCCCTTCTTAGAATATTGAAATTTCAAATTCTCCATCAAAAAGAGAGATTTAGAATTTCAGCTAAGGGGATAATTTTTAGAGAATTTGAAATTCACTCATACATAAATTCTTGGAATTCTGATATAGAAACGGGCCCAAAGGCTAGAAATTCTTTTAATTGGTCATTGGTGGACGCCATATTCAAATACATACATTTATTTTTATTGGATAGATTTCCATATGCATATGGTGAGGGCAAGATAGTGGGCCCCACCTTCATCCGAACCGTCCACACACATAGGACCCCCCTGAATTACATCAGATATGTCTAGCTTTCACCAATATGAATGGACTTAGACCGTTTGATCGATGGTTAGATTTTTCTTTAAAATTGTAGGCAACAAATGAATGGGTTAGAGGCATGGAATTGACCCCAAACTTAATATCTGGGCCCATTCAAGATGGTTGGTGTCATCCCCCTAATCCCGTGTATGCACGTGAACATTGCTTCTTTTTATAATTCATTAAGCATTGCTTATATAATCACCGCTAGCATATCATTCTATATTAGCCAGTTTGGGCCACCATCGATAGAGGAAATGACCCCCATTTAATGGAGGGATGTTTGTAGAAGATCTATTGTGTGATGTGGAAATTTTGGATTTCAGAAGGGCCCTCGTGACAAATCAGGTGGGTAGTGATGACATCACTGAAGTTTCTCGTATCAAATTAAGAGTATCGTTATGTAATTCATTACTATTTTTTTTAAACCTTAATAATCTCTCAATTAGAAATGTGTGTATATGTAAGGAGATTGATTATACAAGGTCAACTCCATAATATGATCAAACTAAGGTCAAATCAAATATTATACATGTTAAGTCAACCTTTTAAAGACAAAACACGTTCAAATTGTGGGCCCACCTTGTTTATGCATTTACCAACATATGACTTTGGAATGCTTATGGAGGGAAGACGCACTAAAAAAAGGACAACTCAATAAATACCTGAATTTATAACACAACACATAGGTATCCATTTTGTATCTGGGCGTCATAGGTATCTTCCACTTTTTCTCATGGCACATGTTCATTGAACACTGCAGTTTGGAATTGTCTTGGTTGCCTTAAGCGGTCGGTTGTTTTCGATCATTTACACATGTGAATGATTTACTTGTGTAATGGTTGCGTATCATCACTTTTTTTTTTTTTTTGCTCATTTAGGCATGTGATACGTAAATGAGGTATGAAAATATTGTAAATAAAGCCATTTATACACCGAAACTTTCACAACTAAATAAGTGTTAAAATCACTCACACCTCTTTTTCAAAAGGTGCTAATACCATCTCTTACACGGTGATTGTATTCTTATGGGCCCCATCAACCATCTTTAATTTTTTTTTCAGTCCAATAGGCCCCATATTTGTAATTCAAATCGTTTAATTTATTTATTGAACAAATAATTCCCAAGACCTTGAAGCTGATTTTTTTTTTAACTCAATAGATTTTAAGTAAGTTGTGAAAAAGTCTCAACTATAAGCCATTCAATATTCTTGTATCACCGGTAAATATTAGGGCATCTAGTTTCATATCTTAATTCTTCATGGATCTTGAGAAATTTGTAAAAAACTCCAAAATTTCCAAATACATCAAAAATCATAGGATATACTCATTTACTCATGTGAAAATGGTGATTTTGGCAAAAAAAGATAATTTGTTTCACATGTGCAACATTTACATATGTAAAACCCATTTTCCTATCATGTGTAAAAAGGCAAATGACCCCTAAGTATTGCTATCCTCTGCCTGCCTGCTGTTTTATATTCTCTAAATTTTTGCCATGTAAAAAGGCAAAGGCCTTCGAAGTTTTCCAAAATGCACTTTTCCTTTTTCCATTTAGAGAATGTCTGTCAAAAGATATTAGCCAGCAACTTTGGAAGGCTTGCCCACAGAATTGCTTCGAATTCTTACTGGCATGATTTAAACATGACCACAGCTGAGATAAGAAATCCTCTCACAGCTTGGTGGATGCATGAAAAATTAGCACAGCATCACTTCTTCAACCATATAAATGAAAGAAAAGAATGGGCAAAGCAAATAAAAATAGACGCATACCAATCAGTTGTTAGCTCAATAGATACGAGGGTTGCGCTTTCTAGGGCTACACAAGTGAGATGATGCACATAAAATGTGAAAACTTTCTGTAATGGGTTTCAGTGCAGTCTAAATCTATTTTCTATAACCAGTGAGCTAAGAGAAATCTCTTAATAGACAAAAAAAGAACAGAGCACAACTTCGTTTTCGTCAAGAAAATGGGAAGCAGAGGGGAGTTTTCCATGAAAAAATGTTAAATTCATTGTAACGCAATGAAACACATACAAGTTCAACAAGTCTAAGCTACTATATACGTAAAATTAGAATGAAAATAGACTGAGATGGATTGATGCTCAAACAAACACACTAATGTTTCTGAATTTCAAACTTCTATTTAATTTAAGTACTAAACCATAAATTGCAATACATGTAGCGCTATATCTATAGCTCGGGTAACTTGAGGACAGTACATTGCAACATAACTAGGAAATTATCTGATTTACCTTTTCTATCTAAGTTGCTATGTTGGCTTACTTCCGATTCTCCTTCCCCACAACTCAAATCAAAACTGCCCTGCCTTCTGTTATTCTTCCAAGGAAGCCAAAATCTTTCTTAACACCCGAAAGAATGATATACATGTCACTTATTCGAGTAATGACTAGCCTGATATGAAGAACTGAGAATATCGTAAAAAGAAAAAATAACTCAAAAGCTAAAACCTATCACAAATGGAAATACAAATCCTGACAACAGCAATATCTGACGCAAGACCTGCACAGCCAGCCTCTGAAGATGCTCAAAAACACCTGAAGACTCACATCATCGGTGAAGATCACGTCTGAGCCAGCCTACCTCATGAGCAGAGTTATATGTAGCGGATGGGTTCAATTTCGCCAGAAGAAATCGTGCCTGCAGAGTATCATTTTACAAAAAGGCTGGTCAGGCAAATCATATTCTGAGAAAATTGTGGGCAATACAAGTTGTGCTCAGCAAACCCAAATGGAGGGGCTTTGAACTGTACAATTTGAAATGTGAAAAAGTTTTCTCTGCCTCCATCCTCATCCAAACTAACCAATACGATTCTCATCGCAAAAGTCACACAATATAGTAATATTTTATTCTATTAGTTTGATGTCTTCCGAAATCTGAAGAATCTGTCATGTTAGCAGTGTGTGGGACACGATACTGGTATATGTCCATAATCCTTATCCATATCCATATTTAAGTTCTAAAATAGTATATGGTGTTTAAGAAAGTCATAGTTAAAGCCCTGTTTACAATAGGGTGTAAACAAGCCCTTTTCCATCGATAAATTGAATGAATAGAGTCAGTAGAAATGCCATACAAGATTATCCACAAATACCATACTGAGAAAAAAAATAGTGGTAGCAAGCAAGATATCCAACTACTGAAAAATCTGCAATGAGGAATCTCTTTTACACTAAATTCAGTTGTTCATTATGCAACAGAAAGGAGACCATCGACCAACTGCTCTGTCAATGTGCATGTGCTAGACAAGATATGGTGTTTCTTTCCTAGTCTGAAATAGCTTGGCACTTGTCTTCTGGGACACTTAGGTACTGCAGCAGCTTCTAGGGGTCAAGGTCCTTACACAAGTGCAGACATATCTTTTGGAGACTAGTGTTTTTGTCATGCTCATGGTGGGTGGAAATGGGCTTTAATAGGCTTTTTATAAAAAAAAAATCAAATTGAATAATTATTTTGATAATTGGAATGGTTGCACGAAAAAGGAAGCATTGTGCGAGCGCGCGCAATGAAAAAGGAAGTGGCATTTCCAGGTTACAGTTGTGGTGTGTGCGTGAGAGAGAGAGAGAGAGAGAGAGAGAGAGAGAGAGTGGCATTTCCAGGTTACAGTTGAAGAATCGAACCGCTCAAAAATAAAAAGATGAAAGATTCAAGTAAAGATGAGATCTGGTGATCAAGGAAGCAAAGAGATATTTTATTACTCTTTCGCATGCAATAATAGTGAAGCGTGACTTGCCTGAAGCATAATGTCTTAGGCCAACAACTGGAGAAGTCCCTAGAAATTTAAATTCAAATTTTATGAGATCATGGTTTCTGTGAACTGGTGATTATGGAATTTCATTGTAAGTTGTGGAGTGCTAATGAGATGGACTCTTAGAAAAACAGTGCCTAGGAAGTATTATACATATGTTGGGCCCCATGATGTAGCCCTTTTTTACTTTCCTAGTTCTTCTCAAGTCATTTCCAGTGACATCTCTAATACCCCATCTTGCTCTTCAGATGTTCCTTCATTATATGTTTTAATTGAAAGTAATCGATACTTATTAGAAAAAAACTGTATAGGTTTTGTTTGTGTCAAATGATGTGTTTCTGGAAATATTATGGACCTGGGAGCCATGCTGATCACAGACAACCAATCTGGGGATGGGGAATCGATCCTTGATGATCATTTGTGCATCATCTTGAGGAGCTTGCAACAGCTGCGCAAAGGCCTGCAAACAACAAATAAAAGAATAGCTTGTGGTTAAAACTATAAACTCGCATTTTACTTTTATCAAAATGTCAATCCAATTCAAAACAACATTAAAGCATAAGTAGTAACTTCCTCTGAAATTTGGATTAATAGTAGCTAGAATACTATTTATGATTAAATAAAACGATTCTATGGAATGAAGAAAGCAAGACTAAACAAATGTAACAACAAAATGGTTCAGAACCTACATGTAAACATTATAGGGAGTAAGCATGATGTGGCATTGGACTTATGTAAACATTTGTAATTAGTGGCTAACTCCAGAACTATCATCTCACAATTGTTATGCAGATGCAATGCTCTAAACAACAAATAAATCAGTTTTCATCTCCTCGCAGCTTTTGGAGTGGTTTCATTTTCACTACTGATCAACACGAGTGGCAAAAATTTAGAGAATATATAACAGCAGGCAAGCAGAGGATAGCAATACTTAGGGGTCATTTGCCTTTTTACACATGATAGGAAAATGGGTTTTACATATGTAAATGTTACACATGTGAAACAAATTACCATTTTTGCCAAAATCACCATTTTCACATGAGTAAATGAGTACATCCAACGTTTTTGATGTATTTGGAATTTTTGGAGTTTTTTACAAATTTCTTAAGATCCATGAAGAATTAAGATAAAAAACTAGATGCCCTAATATTTACCGGTGATACAAGAATATTGAATGGCTTAAATCATGAATAGGAGGCCCACAAAAGTGCACAAAATTAAATCTATAGTTGAGACTTTTCACAACTTACTAAGAATCTATGGAGTTAAAAAAATTCAGCTTCAAGGTCTTGGGGATTATTAGTTCAATAAATAGATTAAACGGTTTGAATTACAAATATGGGGCCTATTGGAATGAAAAAAATTAAAGATGGTTGATGGGGCCCACAAGAACACAATCACCGTGTAAGAGATAGTATTAGCGCCTTTTGAAAAAGAGGTGTGAGTGATTTTCACACTTGTTTAGTTGTGAAAGTTTTGGTGTATAAATGGCCTTATTTACAACATTTTCATACCTCATTTACTCATCACATGCTTAAATGAGCACAAAAAAATTGATGATTCGCAACCATTACACAAGTAAATCACACATATGTAAATGACCGAAAACAAACGACTGCTTACGGCAACCAAGACAATTCCAAACTGCAGTGTTCATCAACATGTGCCATGAGCAAAAGTGGAAGATACCTATGATGCCCAGATACAAAATTAATACGGCAGGGACACGCCATAGACATGGCGGGAACACGGATTTTACATATAAAGAGTGTAGTATTGGATAGGATACGTTGCGATATGCTGCCCATTTTTAAGTATCCATGCATCATAGGAAGATACCTCTTTTTCTTATTACTTGGAAAACAATGGCAGAGAAGAAAAGAAATCAGTTGAATCATGAATCCAATTCATAAGTTCACCTTCATCCCGTGTTCCATTCAACCTTTTCTATTAGAATGTACTTCCAAACATTCATCAAGAAAATAATTTAAAATTTGAAAAAAAATCATAAAAATTAAAAATTAAAGAAAATAATCCCGTGTTTCACTAACTTTTTCTTTCAAACTACTATAAAAATAGTGAACAATTTCAAAACCACAGGTGAATAATTAGTGAATCATTTAAAGTTCATGAACTAATAATTTTTAATTGGAAAATTTATTTAATAATGTCTAATATTTCAAAAAAAAAATTTGAATGAGTACTTTCATTAAATAAAGCAAACAGTACAAGAGATAAGTACTAAAAGCAAAAGACAGCAAAGCAGGAAAACCAAAAAGAACCCTAAAACTAGTAAACTAAGGCCCTGCATAAGAATAGGCCAACTATTTCCAATGATACACAATTTGATCTAAGGAGTATCCTCTAAAAGAAGGGAGAATGACACCCAAAGAGCTACTAAAAACTTTGATTTCTCCATCAATCTGCTCTCGCTAGATGCAATTCCTTCAAAACATCTGGAGTTTATTTCCTTCCAAATCTTCCAAATCACCGCCAAAAATGACAACTGCCACATCACTTTGCCTCTAGGGTCCCCAATTGGGGCCTTTCAAGCTCGGAAAAGCTCGGGGAGAGAGTGAGGAGGGACCCAGAAACAGCCAAACCCTCCTATTATAGACATCCAAATTGCATGAGCTGTTTTAAAATTTAGCAAGAGATGGTCCACGGATTCTTCGTCCCTCAAGCACATAGGACAGCCATTCACTATCGTCATCCCTCTCCTCCTTAAAAGATCTATATTATGAATCCTTTTCCTAAGAGCCAACCACCCAAATACGAGCACCCTTGGTGGAGCTTTCAACTTCCAAATACTATACACCCCTGACCCCACTCCTCTCCCTAGGATTGCTTAGGATAGCCTTAAAGAAAGAGGACACTGAAAAGGATCCATTCTTAGAGGCTGCACCCTAGCATCTGCCCTACTGTTTTGAATGATTAAACTGCTCAAGGAATTAAAGAGAGCAATGAACTGGAATTCTTCATTGTCCTTCAGGTTCCTCCTAAAAGTGGGACCCCAAACCACCTGGCCTCCAATTGTGCCAATATAAGAGCTGACCATTGCTTCCTTGTCTTGTGCACACCTAAAAAGTTCTGGGAATTGAGCACACAACACCCTTTAACCTACCCACCTATCTTTCCAAAAAAGGGTCCTCTCCCCCGATCCAATTTGGTACTTAATGTTCTCCATGAAGACTCTCTTTACCGAGAGGATTCCTTTCCATATAGCAGATGAATTCCAATGGGGGTCCTGAACGTCCCAACCGTGCCTTGGAAGGATGTATTTCCTTTCCAGCACCCGTCTCCAAAGGCCTTGTGAACCGTCTCCAATCCTCCACAACCATTTACCCACAAGAGCTTGATTCATCTTCGTCAGGACCCTTGATTCATCTTCGTTAGGACCCTTGATTCATCTTCAATAATGTCTAATATTTCATAAATGTATCATTCAATAAAATAAAAACAAAACTACTTGAGAAATCTTGTTCTACAAAAAGATCCTTTCCAAAACAACCATTAAAAGAAAATTAGTAAGTAGAGAGATTGCAATTATAACAATAGGTGCATCAACAAGTTGAAGGTTTGGAGGCACAGACACATGACATATTACCTGATGTTCAGGCTGCTTGTGGTAACCCATGTTGCGCCATTGAGCAATCGTCATTCCATGAAAAATAACAACACTGAAATATGCATCCAGCAAAAGGATACGATCTGCTGCAATAGAAGCCACATCCAACAATGCTGGCGCAGGAGGTGAATTGAAAGAATAAGAAATTAGTGAAGGTTGGATCATGACCACTGAATTGGTGATGCTCTCCCGGTTTAATAACATACGGAAATAAGCTGTCTCATCTGGGCTGTTGTTAAAAACCTAATGTACAATAAAAACCATTCGAGTCAAACAATGGGAAGAAGAGGGAATAGGGAGCATCATCCATTCAGTTTCGTAGTAACCACTCCACATATTACCTGTACAAACTGTGATCGCCGTAGATTGAACATAAATTGTGGTAATATTGAGAAGCTCGGGTTCAATGTAAACGTAGATGAATCATCTTTTCGATAATCACCGAATCTGGAACAGAGACGAATGAGGGATCGATCCAACCACCTTGTTGCATCAAACTCTTCCTATTTCAGGGGATAAAGGGAGAAAAAGGAAAAGAAAATTAACTCTTCACAAATTGTATGCAAAAATAGATGTTTTTCTAAGAAAAGAAAATTGAAGGAAAGAACCAAATATATAGTTTTTTAAAAGAAAGAAAAATTAATGGTATTATATTCTCTTATATACAGCCGGCAAGTTAGTTTTGATGAACCATGCTAAGTACCAAGAAGGTAAAAAGTGGTATCACAACAAAGGGTATCACAACCAAAACAATTGTGGAAATACATAAAACAAGTCATTAACAATGTTTCTATTAGCCAGTGTGGTAGCCAACCAAAAAAATAGAGTATCTCAGCGAAATGAATAATGAGAATAAAACAAGCACCCCTGAATAAAACAAGCACCCCTAAATTTAGGTTGCAAGCTTAAGAAAGGATAAAGAAAAATAACTCAATGCTTACCTGATAATTATCAGAAATGATAAATGTACAATTTAAATTAACAATAGGAGCATGTTTGTTTGCATTAGAATACATAGGATTTATACCTTAAGTGGTTAGAAATGAAGACCAAATGTGGATTTTCAAAGATGAGCATCAAGTAACCTTTCCTTTTATGGCAATAGAATCAAAGGAAGATGGGAAATGAATAACTAAGGGTGATGGCCAGTTATTCATTTCCATTCTTCCTTTTATACTATTTCCATAAAAGGAACAGTTATTTGATGCTCATTTTTTTGGAAATTGGCCTATGATCCTTTCCTTTTAACTACTTATCGCATAAATCATGTGTATTCAATTCATATGTATTTTAATGCAAACAAATAGCACATAGCAAGTTAGTGCAATATAGACTCGAGAACTTCCAAAGACAATCTTGAAAGAGGTGAAAATACCTCCATCTCCATTTTCAGAGAAGTTAATCTTGCCATTACAACAGCAGCAGCCTCCTGGTCAAACCCTTCAACTAATTCCTAAAAAATGCAACCAACCATAATATTAGCGTTTTATACAAAATTACATGGAAGGGCATCAAGATCCATGCTAAAAATAAATAGTTACATTTACAGCAGCAAAAGTCGAACAACAATAACATTATCCTGCATGGTATGATACCTCAACCGTTTGTTACAAACGAGCAAACAAACATGTAGACACACGACCAAAAAGAGGAAAAAGACAAAAGAGCTAGAAAAAAGAATATAGTGAACCTATTTGACCATTTTAATGGAAATTCCCTACAAGACAAGATGCAGACTTTGACAACCTTTTTGATCTTGTTTGTATGGATATATGCCAAAACTGCAATCTTTAAAGTCATGCAATTTTACAGAGCTTAGGCTTTTTTGTCTTTAGCTCATTTATGTTAATTCTCTAGTTACTATATGCTACCATGCCTTTTTTTTTTTCTTGCTGGATAGATGCTACCATGCCATTGCTCACTTGAAAGAAATTATGGAAAATATCACGAACAATTATTATTGAAGAAAAATACTATTAAGAAGGCATTCTTCTAGATTGCCAGCTCCTGGTCAGCTTTGTAAGTGCCAACTATTCAAAAATCAGATTATGACAAGAAAGACTCACTAACTCTGAGAGCTATCCTTGTCAACCTCGATTAAATAGTCATCAAATCATTTAATCATCATCGTCAAAACCTAATCTCATCTATTTATGGTCAACTTTGCGAGTTGTACTCCTCTTATAGCCCAAATCATTTAATAAAGCCAGTTCTCTATGCTCTATGGAGTATGGACTACCAAGTCTATTCTCAGTTCTCACTGCTTCATTTTAGGTATTTATTGGTCCCCCCGCTTCCCTTAGTTCCTTGAACTTGTAAAACTTCAACACTTCGCAATGGAGCTGTTTCTGATCAAGTACTCTGCACACCCATCTTAGCACATATATTCCAACTATACAAGTATTTTAGCTTATTGTCTTTTTTATTCACCACCCAACGTTCATTAACATACAAACAAAGCATGACTATCACTTCATAAAGGTGCCCCTTTAATTGAAGTTGCTCGAAATGATCACACAACACTAACATGTCTCTGCCAATTCCAGACCTCATCTCACAAGGGCATCCTTCTGAATAGGGCACACATGTTCGAGCTCCAAACCGCGCACACATAGCCTCAGGACGCTGGGACAATCCTAACCATTTATGTTACCTAGTATCAAGTGTCGGAGAACTCTGACAGCTGAAAGAGTTTCCAACAGCGTAAAGAAGGGCATACACCGGCGTTAGCTGGATTTCCCTGGCCGTGGGCTGATAACACCGGCATTAGCTGGATTTCCCATTCCCTGGTAGGGAACAAAGTCCAGGCCGTTGGTCTGCATAGTAGTAGCTTTGTTTTCTTCCTATTCTATATCAACAACTCTATTATCTCTCCTCTGCACAACACCAGTGGCTCTGCTGCCTCTCTACCCTTCTTCCATCACCTCTGAACACCTGCTGAGAGAATCTTCTTATCTGTTGACATCCACTGCTAGAGCTCTTGAGGTATGGAGAGGACTCCTAGAAGAGACCAGCAATCACAGGAAGGAACAAACCGTCATCTACAGGGCCATCCAAACCCCATTGAGACTAACCAGTGGTTTTCCCCTCCCGTGAGAGTTCAAAGAAACCCAGCATGGCAAGAGAGTCCTCTTCAGCTAAGGGCAAGGCAGATGATCGAGAACATTGACTGCGATGTCTCTCTTAGTAGAGATGTCCAAAGCCAGGAGCACCAAGCTGTCATCTTCTGTATGGTAGGGCTCCAGTTCGTAAGAAGCGGCTCAACATGAGCGACATCAATCGAGGTGTTAAATCCAACTGGACTGGGCTAGCAAATCCAAATATTTAATCCATGCCGGATGGAAAATTTTCTTTTACTTTCAGGACTCAAGAAGAGGTAGATCTTCTATGGAAAAAGGGACCATGGGTCTTCAATGGGGTTATCATGAAGCTATCCCAGGTGAACCCAAGGCAAGCCTTTATGGACAACAAACTAGACTTCCTATCCTTCTGGGTTCAGCTCCACAACCTTCCAATGGTTTATTTCAGAGAAGATGTAGTTAGAGATATATGTAGAAAGGTGGGAGATGTGCAGGAAATTAGATTTTCAGATGAAGAAGGGATCCCTTATGAAGACATAGTTCGGGTGAGGATGATCATGGACCTGAAAATGCTCTTCCACCCAGCCATTCGGTTAACTCATGAGGACAGATGGATCGTATTAAAATATGAAAAACTGAATTATGTTTGCAAGTTTTGTGGTCTTATTACCCATGGAGAAGAAGAGTGCCCAATCCCCTACCCCTTGCCAAAAACCCCTCCAACCCTTCTCAGATGGGCCTTGATGAGGATCCCTGAAATGTGGGAGGGAGAAGGCCACTACCCATTTGGAGAATGGATGTGCTGTGGTAGATATAGGAGAGAGACTGCAATAGAATGGATGGAACTCAGTGATGGAGCTCAGTTGGGGGGAGAAGCCATGGAGGGAACTCGACAGTGGGGAGAAGCCAGTGATGGAGATCGACAATGGGGAAACGAGTTGCACTACCAGAACTCAGTGAACCCAACCGAGCGCAACATGGACTCGGCCTCTCATCCAACGGCTAGAAGCTCTCCCAACGGTAATGGTGTTCTCAGAACTGATGGAGAAGGACAGAGTACCAGGTTTCTAGGGGCTACCACCACGCGTGAAGTCAGCATTAATGCGCTGCAGCCTGAACATGTAGCTAGGCTACAAGCTTTTCCTAGAGTCCAAAGGCAGACAGGTGGAAGTGATAGAACACATGCCTATCTCTTAGTTGAAAGGCATTTAATGCAGAGATATGAGGATGATTCGGTGAGACTAGATGGTCAGAGAAGAGTTCAAATGAATCCTTGTTTTGAGGAGCAGGAAATACGATTTAGGGAGATCCCAAGAGATGGCCCACCACCAGGTTTTGAGCATAACAATCATTTCTTGGAAACTGGGTTTGGGAAGCGTAATCTTTTTGATATTGGACAGTTGGGTTATAGGCATGAAAGTGGATAGCAGGCCTTGCAGAACTCCGTCGGTGAGCAAAGGGAAACTGGGCTTGGGTATCTGAAGCAGGCCTATAGACCTTATGTGGGCTGTAGTAGGATGGGAAGCCAAATTGTTGGGTCTGGCTGGGAAAACCAAGAGGGGTCCAGTGGTCCCACCATTAATGAGCCCATAACCCAATTCATATTCCTACCTATGTTACCCATGACCACAACACATCTGAACCTAGGACAACTAATCTTCTTATTGGCAATGAAGAAGAGGGAATGGTATTCGCAAGGGACGAAACCCTCATGGAAATAGACGAGGAGACACCTAACCAACCGAATAACCGAATGCTGCTAGATCAGAAGCCATTCATGCTGCTTAAAATATTAACCAAGCATCTCAAGGAGACGAAGGAAATCTGGAATCTCAAAGTCCTTTAACAGGGATAGGATCTAATGGTGGGTTGGACCACGAGAAGGAGCAAAACTCTAACAGCAGTCAAATGAATCCAAGAGCTAACAGTGGGAAGAAGAGACTTTCACCAAATCATGGAAGGGAGGATGCAACAACCAACCACGAAGCTTCTCGATCTGCGACCAGCATCATCAATAACCAGATTATGACCGGCCGCCTACACATCCAAGTAACAACTTCTTATCACTCCTCTACTAAGTGTTCATTTAATTCTTCTCCCCCTTATACCTCAACCATTAATAAATTGAGCAAAAACAAAAAATCAGCAACGTTGGTCTCTGCAATCAGCAAAAACTCAGCTTCTGAGAAAAGCATTGTTGGAATTGTAGAGGCATTAGATCGGCCTCGACAGTTCGGGAGTTAAAAAGAATATGCAAAGAACATCAACCTGATTTTATATTCATTTCGGAAACAAAAACATCTGAAAAGGAGATCGATAAATAATCCAGGAAGCTTAATTTTGCAAAAAAAAGAAGCGGTCCAAGCCAATGGCATTGCCGGTGGTTTGGCACTCCTATGGCAGGACGCTATCAAATTAAATGTTATTCGTAAAGCCAGATGGTTCATCCACTGCAAATTTACTAACGAAGCTGATTTTTGGTTTGCTACTTTTATCCAAGGACCACCAGATCCACTAGAAAAATGCAATTTTTGGAATACCATGAGTGAAATTGGCGAGCAAACAGTGGGACCTTGGATGATGATAGGAGACGACATGAAAAATGTGTGTGTGTGTGTGTGTGTGTGTGTGGGGTGGGGGGGGGGGGGGGGGGGGGGGGGGGGGGGGGGGGGGGGGGTGGCGCCAAAAAAGTTAATGACCGAAAGGCCAAATATGCTAGAGTTTATGGAAATATCTAAAATGGTGGAACTAGGATCAGCTGGCCCAGCTTTCACTTGGTCCAACAAGAGGAAAGGTCTAGCACATGTGAAGGAAAGACTTGACAAAGCCATTGGGTATCTTGAATGGCGAAATCTGTTCCCAGAGGCAACCTTCTCCGTGCTTACTGCCGGGGGCTCCGACCATTCTCCCATCCTCTTTCTTGGAAAGCCAAAGTCTCCATCGCTTCCTAGGCCCTTCAGATTCCACTCCATGTGGCTAAGGGACAAGAGCTGTGAGGAAATCATCCTTAACAGATGGGCCAAACCCTATAGGGTTAATGGAAACCGCACCCTTTATCTCCTTGGAAAGGACCTTACCAAATGGAATAAACTTAGTTTCAGGAAAGTTGATGAAGTTATTGCTGAAACTAGACTTCAAATTGAAAGATTAAGAAATAAAGATTCTAATCTTGCTTCAGTGGAAATTGAGATCAAGCTAAACGAAAAGCTCGATGAGTACCTATGTAGGGAAGAGGAACTATGGAAAAAATCTAGGGAGCTTTGGTTGAAGGAAGGAGATAAGAACACGAAGTTTTTCCACTCAAGTACGATTAATAGGAGGAAAATCAATCGAATTGAGAAAATCAAAAGCAATAGCAGTTATTGGATGGATAGTAGAGAAGAAATTGGAGAGACTTTGTGTGATTCCCTAAGACAAACTATGACTTCATCCGGCACTAGAAACCTAAGCGAGATTAAAAACCTGATTACTAATTTGATTACACCGGAAGAAAATCAAGACCTCATAGCTATTCCCTCAGAAGAGGAGGTCAGAAAAGCTGTGTTTCAAATAGAATCCCTAAAAGCTCCGGGCCCTGATGGTTACCCGGCTAAATTCTATCAACATATGTGGGACTCGATTGGGTCGGATATCATAGACCTTGTGCAAGACTTCTTTAAAAAATAAGTACTCCCTTAGGAAGCTAAATAAGACTTTTATAGTTTTTATCACAAAGAAGAGTTGCCCTCAAAAAGTCAATGACTTTAGGCCCATTAGCTTATGTAATGTTATTTATAAAATTATTGCTAAAGTAGTGGCAAACAAGTTTAAAAAGGTGCTTCATAAAATCATTGGGCCTTATCAGAGTGCCTTTATGGAAGGCAGAGCTATATCCAACAATTACATTGCAACACATGAGGTGATCCACTCTTTTAAAAGGAAGAGGAAGGAGAAATTTATGGGGCTAAAACTAGACATGGCAAAAGCTTATGACCGTATAGAGTGGGATTTCCTAGGAATAGTTCTACAGGCCTTTGGTTTTCATGAAGACTTTATTAAAATTATTATGGAATGTATTTCATCGGTCTCTTCTCCATCCTTCTTAATGGGATCCCCATTTGGGTTGGTCACACCTACAAGAGGCCTAAGGCAAGGGGATCCCCTCTCTCCTTACCTGTTTATCTTGGGTGCTGAGGTCCTCTCCCGAATGCTTCTGAAAGAGGAAGAAAACGGGGTCATACATGGAGCAAAAGTTCCTCGATATGCACCTAGCATTTCCCACCTTCTCTTTGCTGATGATAGTCTCCTATTCTGCAAGGCTAATTTATACGAGGCCAGAGTTGTTAAAGATATTCTTGATGATTATTGTTTTCTTTCTAGGCAACTTGTCAATTTTGATAAATCTGCTGCATATTTTAGCAAAGGAACATGCACCCTTAGAAGAAAAGAACTTGCTAAAGTCCTAGGCGTTAGGCTCATGGCCAAAAATGAGAGACACTTAGGAAATCCCCTCATCATGAACAGGAATAGAAACATTAGCTTTCAGTCTCTTATTTCTAAAATTAAGAGCAAAATCATGTCTTGGCAAATACCCTTACTCTCACAAGCAGGCAGGAGTACCCTAATAAAATCAGTTGCTTCTGCTATCCCGGTTTATAATATGTCTGTTCTCCAATTACCCTCAAAAACCACTAATGAGGTGGACAAAATGTTTAGAAGTTTCTTCTGGGGTGACAAATCTGACAAAAAGAATGTCCACACCATTAAATGGAAAGAAATATGTTGCCCCATCGAAGAAGGTGGGCTTGGAATTAGAGATACCAAAGAGAACAATTTACCACTCCTAGCAAAACATGTTGGAGGTGCCTAACTAATGAAGATCGTCTAAGCTCAAGGATTCTGAAAGCAAAATATTGTCCTAACAAATCTTTATGGGAGGTAATATTTAAAAAGGGAAACTCTTGGTTTTGGAAAGGATTTGTAGAAGCAACTCATTTTATTAACGAAAGGGTAGGGTGGATCATAGGTAATGGGGAGCAAATTTCGGTCTGGAATTGTAACTGGATTCCAACGGAGAGGGGTCTTAGGAAACCTTTATCCAATATGATTAATTAAGAACTTGTCATTAAAGATTTGTGGAGCCCAGACAAAAGATGGAATGAACAACTTATTAAAAACATCTTTAATAACTCTGCTGACGTGGATAGTATATTGAAAATCTATATTCCATGCACTAGTAGAGACAACAAGAAAGTTTGGCCCTATACAAAGGGGGTGAGTTATCTACAAAAACTGCCTACAAAATTATTCATGGAGAATGCAGGGATGGCCCAAGATCCGCCTTTAATTGGAAGGCATTGTGGCGCCTGCCTCTCCCCCAAAGAGTTCTGTTTTTTGGTTGAAAATGCCTTAATAACGCAATTCGGCTACGCAAATGGCTTTATGACAAAAATATCTCCAATGAAGTCCTATGCCCTATTTGCACAAAAGCAGAAGAATCGGTGGAGCATGCTCTCTTTCTATGTGATCATGCTAGGGCGGCTTGGTTTGGATCTGACATTGGAATGCTTTCACATTCCATAGATCCTACTACAACTAAGGATTGGTGGATTTTCCTTGATGAATTTTTGCCAATTGATGAGCCCCCCAACCCATCCTCAAATTAAATCCTGGGTTTTGGCTCTTTGGTGGGCCTTGTGGAAAACCAGAAATGATTTTATTTTCAAGGGCATAAAAATTAAGCCCATGTCCACAATCCTATATGCTCGAAGTTTGATTTGTGAACCAATGAGCAAGGCTAAAGAGGATCATCAAGAATCCTCAAAACTTCACCAAGATTTGAGTTTTTGGTACACTACGGGCAAGGCTCAAGTGTTCACAGATGCCTCATTTAGAGCCGCGGATGGAAAAGCAGGCTTTGGCTATGCTATTTGGTTTGATGGTTCTTGGGTGCATGCAGGATTTATCGATGGTCCCAAGGTTAAACTCCCCAAAAGAAGCCGAGGCAAGGGCAATTCTTCATGCGCTAAAGGAAGCTACGTCGCAGGTTTTCAGCAAGATCCAACTTTTGTCAGACGCCCGTGAGGTGATCCTAGCCATAAATGGGTTGATGGATTGGTCAATCCATCCTATTTTGTTGGATATCAAAGACTTCATCTCCAAGTTTGAAGAGATCTCCTTTGCCCGTGTTCCTAGAAATGTAAATGTGTTTGCTCATGAACTTGCGAAGATGTCTTATGGATCTAACTCTCATTTGAGGCTTGAGGAGGTTCTGCAGCCTAGATAGGATGGGAGTATTGTTTTGTTTTGTTTTTTGTTTGCTGCTATTCATCTCTTTTGTTGTAGTTGTTTTTTTGTTTCGTTTAATGATATCTTATTTCTACGAAAAAAAAAAACACTAACACGTCTCCATTTTGCCACCCAAAAGCTATTTATTATATCCAACTCAAATACAACATTTTTCTATATTTGCTAATAGGTATTGAAATGTACATCACTACGTTAATCAATCCATTTATAGTATATAAACTAAAGGTCTTGCATCTCACCTCTGAGTTGGCAGAACTATCTGCCCATTTTCTTTGAATGGTCGTAACACGAAGTCTCATTTCACCTTGAGGGTTCTGGTAGCTGAAACAAATAGCCAAAATCTATAGCAAACACCAAAATAATGTCAAATTAAAGATATTAGACAAATTACAAAGTCATATCTTACTTAGTTTGAAACTGCAAGTACAAATATTGATTTGCAGCCCCTGGAGGGTTTGATCGATCACTTGGTGAAACATCAAAGAAGACGGTCAAACAGGTGCTCTTGTCAAGGCCACACATCTTCCAAGATGTTGTATTCCCCTGCCCAATGACCGTATCAGAGCAAGAAGGCCCTTTCTGCAAAAATTACCACAACCAGTAGAGAAATAAGCACATATGATTGTCCACACTGAACAAGTAACAATTATACAATACATTCAATACTATTCATTCAGAAATTATTAAACAATGAAGAATTAGTTGGAACAAGTGAACAACCTTTTCCAGAGATGTACATGGTCCAATGATGCCCTGCATTTTGATATCCTTTGAACAGAAGATTTCAAGTGTGCCACTGGAAAAAATAATAATAATGAAAGGAAAAAAAGTCTGAGCTTCCAAGTAATTCAAATTAGATCAAATATTTTTTTTATCAATTTTTTCTAAGATACATCTTTCCGGAGTACAATGGGTGAATTCATTCCAGGCACATTTACCTTATAAAGGGTGTTATATAGTCACAAGATTTTACCGATTTTAATTATGAACACCACAAAGAATAATGTCTAGCAACAAATCAAAATGGATCTTGTGTCATGTAAGAACCCAATAATTGCGTATTAGTATTAAGAATAGGAAAAGCACTAGTTGTGCATCATGCAACTGAACATAAGTTGGTTTTCCACACAGATTTTCCTCAAAAATGAAAAAAAAAAAAAAAACATGCACAATGGTACATGTAAAGTTACTAGTTTATCATACTTCTTTATGCTGGTTCAGACATGTCCAACTGAAATAAGACTGAAATGGGGCGATTATCCACAAAATTATTAAAAACAGAAGGTACAAGCTAAAGCACTTAGGGAACAATTGGTGATTATCTCTTTCATATATCCCAAGAACACTATCAAGGAAAGAGACCCAAACAATGTCTTATTTGTAACAAGAAACATCAGAAAAGGACATTTTATGGACAAATAACACTGATTCTGAACTGAAAAGGCTCCTTATTTCCGATGAGATTCAAGAAAATACCCACCAGGTTAAACTTCTGGACAACTTGAGTTGGTAGCAAGCTACAAAAACAGCTGAGACCATAAAAATTATAATGTATGATAAAATAAGCGAAGGAATAAACTTTTTCCACTCTCTTTAACATTCTTTCTAGAATTTTTTATTCCAACAAAGCTAATGTAAAAGACACAAACAAAATAAGTCACTGAGAACTGAAACCAAATTTATTCATTTAAAAAAAAAGAGAGCACAACCATAGAATATAAAATATAATGTTCATTTGAACTATGATGTGCAACCAAATTTCTTGCAGATGTCAGGTTTTAAAAGCTTCATTGTCAACTTAAAAACAAATAACTAAGGACATATGAGACAATTTAAGCTGAATAAATATAGGTGTAAGTGGAAAACGAAAACAGTGAGAAAAGATTAAAATTGTGCATGACAACATTCGGATTATTAAATTTAACACAAAATAAATGAGTAACAGCTCACTTGAAGGCAAGGCCAAGAGATTGTTCACCGTCCTCATATATCCGCTTGAAAGAATCTCTAAACACGGGATGGCCAAAACTTTCAGCCAGGACAACAAGGCCACCCGTCTTCTCAACAACTACTTTCATCTCTGCAACCCCAACCTAGAAATTATATCACAGCAGAAGGGAATGGATGAATGTTGTCCATGTTTGGAAATTGTCATTTACCACAATTTCATCAAATTAAATCATATCAGCTTAAATAAAGAGGAAAACCCCATTAATAAGAACGTAGATGAAAAGATAAAAATTATCATTTATAAGAACATAGATGAAAAAATAAAAACCATCTATGGTTCTCTATTTCTAAAGCACCAAAAACATGCACTCTTCAAGGTACCTTGGTGCAAAGAGAACTAAATACCCAAAGAACTTTTTTTCTTTTTTCTGGATAAATAACAATCTTGAAATTTTATTAGAAGAGCAAAAGGTGTACATTGGAGCAGTAGTCCATTAAGTTAAGAGACAACTATGGTAAGAAAGCAAACAAAACAAAGATTATAAATGTAATGAATTGCAGCATAGATCAGTCCAACCTCAAAAGCTTTAACCAAAGCATCGACTTCATTCTGTTCTCTTGGATATTCTTGACAGAAACCTTCACAGAAGATACCAACTTCTATACTATAATCATTGGTATCCATGTGTGGTTTGGAAACATTTGTCCCCACCTCGCCACATTTGCTGTGAACAATTTGGCACGTCTTACTGTAGTCTCCACTTCTTTTGAGTCCTACTTTTAGTAAGTCGATATTCCAAGATTTTGGTAATATTTTTAACTAGGAAATCCTTACAAAGTGGTACTATTGTAAAGGGATTGGACACTTTTATCATTCAATCAACACTATATATGAAGTTCAAATGACCATCAATGATTATTCAAGATTTATTTCGCTGAAAATTTGTGAGTCCCTATCTTACTGATGACATGATGTCATCCCAACCATGTTCTAGAGTATCAGCTGATACAAACATGATTGGTCCTAACTGACGCAATATGGAATTGACAGTATCATACGTACTGGCCAAAAATATTGACGGATGAGAACAATAAGGCAGAAAACATCAGCTGATACATACCAACGGGCCAATACCGCTGTTACAGAACTTTGAAAATAATAATAAGACGACCTGACCCAACCCATAAACACCGCTAGATTATTTTGTCACCTTGGTTGTTACAAGAGGTTTCTCTCGAAGGAGAAAATCAACAAACTTAAACAACACAATAGATTTCAGTATCTAGGAGTGATTGTAGGGCATGCAAAGAAAGATGTGTATAACTAGTAGAACGGATGGAAATAGGAAGTATGCATAAGATAAAAACTACAGATAGTCTAGAAGCAAAAAGAACAGGAGAATCCTTAGAGATGATTCAGACACATTCTAACAGGCTGGAAAAAGTCCTACACGACAAATCAAAGAGTTACATGTTCGGGGATCCAGAAGAATGGGGAGCCAGAATTTGGGAGAAGTAATGAAAAACAAAATATGGAGTGAGCGAAATCGTCACTTCAAATAAGGAGCCTGACAGCAAACAGCAAAAAAAGACAACCCTTAACAATGGGATAAGGCGACGGTAATGGGTTCATGATAAAAAATTGACTATGCGTATAACAATAATATAACCAAAGCTTGTAGACAGTAGCTAAAGTTTTCTCACATCTTAGATGTACTTGCATGCGGTTAGTAAGCCATCATAAACCCCAATGTAAGTGGTACATGTATGTGTTTCACCTAATCTAATGCTCACTTCTGGGCATCATAAACCCCGATGTAAGTGGTACATGTATGTGTTTCACCTAATATAATGCTCACTTCTGAAGCCACCGTCTGGTCACTTATGCACTACTTCACAACTGGCACAATCAAAAGCCGTCATAAACCCCAATGTAAGTGGTACATGTATGTGTTTCACCTAATCTAATGCTCACTTCTGAGCATCATAAACCCCAATGTAAGTGGTACATGTGTGTGTTTCACCTAATATAATGCTCACTTCTGTAGTCACCATCTGGGCACTTATGCACTACTTCACAACTGGCACAATCAATGAGTGGACGGAAAAAGTTCTCTCCTTTTTAGTCTACCCCAGAATGATGGGATGAGACTCAAATGATGATGGTGGTGGTGATTCCTAAGAAATAAAACATTGCTGATAAAATTACCCGAAAGGGTAATTATTTCTTTCACCAATATGCAATAAACTAAATGGCATCCCTTGATTGATTTGTCAAGAAGATAGTGAGCAATTACAGAGGATAGAAGCCCAATTTTATTTTTATTTTGTCAAGCCTATTGATAGCCTACCCAACAAGATATTTGAAGCTATTGCAAGAAAAGAAGTGCAAAAGGGAATCAAAAGCCTATTGACATTGGTCGGATCACAAGGAGCAAGACAGATGTTGAGGGTAATCTCAAGTCCCTTAAACTATGGTGGCACTAATGGAGTGGAAGATCCTATCCCTTCTGACTGGTTTCATGCTCTTTATAAAGGAACCGATCAATGTGGCGGCCAAAGAGGATTCTTTGATGCTACATGTGTTCACAACTCCCAATTTTTAATAAAGAACCATATATCGCGTTGAGAATATTTTTGGGATTTGTGGGCTTCTCTCACATTTTCCATTTTCACTTATGCCTAGAGTGACAAACTTGCTAATATTTTCACCTGTGCCTCGAGTGACAAACTTGCTAATTGACACCCATGGAAGGGCGGGCGGGTTTATTAGAAGAACCATATATCGCGTTGAGAATATTTTTGGGATTTGTGGGCTTCTCTCACATTTTCCATTTTCACTTATGCCTAGAGTGACAAACTTGCTAATATTTTCACATGTGCCTCGAGTGACAAACTTGCTAATTGACACCCATGGAAGGGCAGGTTTATTCGCTCGGGTCTGCACTTTAGCTTCTAATTCTTTCTCTTTGCAGTTATTTTTTAATAGACAAAATGAACAGGAACCAAGAATATTTAAGGCCCTTGATTTGTTCACTAACAAATTGCCCATATAGAAGTTGCTCTTATGCAAAAAAAAAATGTGCATAATCACAAACTCTTCAAAGGACTTTTAATTTGTAAAGAGTAACTAAAAGATTTACAGGAACCAATTCAAACCTGATCAAGTGCAGAAGCGAAAAGGTCCAACACATGACCCTGGCTAACCAGCTGCTTGGCAAGGTTTTCATAAAATTTGACTGCTTTGTTAAAATGAGGAGCGGCATCCTTGTCAAGGTCTTTATGCGAGCGCACTGGCTCTGACAAATCTTTTGAAACTATCTGCATACAGCTAACTAGTTAGGATCCATATTTTCTTCAATTATTATACTTCTATTTAAACGAAATGAACAAAATCAAATGTTATTGCAAGAGACATACCTCAAACAAGAAAATAAAAAGGTATTTTCGGTCATTACCTTATGTTCATTAAAAATGGTTTGTGTGAGCATTGCTCTGAAAATCAAAATCATATCACAAATTGTTCAAGGGGATGAATTAAATCATGAATTGTGTCACGAACAGTAGGATTTTTTATTTTTTTATATAATGAAAAAAACTAGAAAAAGTAGTAGTTCATAATCCATCTATTTTCCATCCATGGCAATATAAACACAATGACAAATAAAACTATGATACAATCATATGAAGGACATCATTAACATATATATATATATATAAACATCATAAATAAGGGAGGTGCTCTTGTGAGAGACACTCGCACCTTATTATGAGAGATAAGGTGGGGGCCCTCACATCCATATCCAGTGTCAACAACTAAAATGTGAGGGCCCCCACATTTATCTCTCATAATAAGGTGAGAGTGTCTCTCACAAGAGCACCTCGCCATAAATAATGTGTCAATAGTTAAATATGTTTAAGATATCAATGCTGCAAGAAAAAATAAGCAAGTTACAATAGTTCTTGTTCCCTTTAAATAAAGAAACAAAAATTAAATCAAAATCATCAATTTTACATGTTAGGATATCTTCTAAAGTTTAAAAAAAATATGAAAAAAATCAAATAATAATAATAATAAAATACAGAACAAAACCCTGTATGTACAATCAAACCCTTTAGTTGATTACTTGGTCCTTATTCATCCCTAAAACTTCATCAAAATCACAAAAATTCTTAAATAAGAGGTTTCATAATCACTAAATATCCTTCTAAAAGTAAAACCGCTAATAAAAAAGAAAAAAGAAAAAGAAGAAAGAAAAAGTGAAAGATTACTAATATTAACCTCTTCGCAGTAGCTATTCTCACTGAGTCGAATCGCTTTAATCATAAGATTCAACCCAGCTCCCCCGGGCCCGTAGGGCTGGGACACCCTCCGTTATAAAAAAAAAAAAAAGATTCACAACTGAATCTTAAGATTCATTGCATAGATACAAATCGTTTTCCTTAAAATTTAATACGAATTGTAGGATTCCGATAATAATGATCATCAATAGTTGATAAAGCGAACAGTCGCTTACACATCGATTTTCAACTGAATGATCTAAATTTTAGCGTAACTAAGTGATGCAGTCCAAGTGCACCATGATCCTCAAAGTCTACAAAAGGAGGCTTAATAAAAGGCCCACAACTGGCCAACACATTAGACCTAATCCATAGTGGGCAGCCCATTGGGACCAACCAAAGTTGACTGGCTTATTGGACCTAGCCGATGATCAGCCCACCCACTAGGCACAAAATAGTATTCACCTTCTTTAGTATAGAAAATTTCTAAAAGGATTTCTTTGATTTTCATTCCTAATTTAGCAAATTTCCCAGAAGATTTTGTCAATTTACATTATCAGTTTAGAAAATCCTAGCAAGGTTTCCTGAATCTAGCAAGATATTTGATTAGCATGTCATTTATGAGAGAAAAGACAGAAAATTCTCTTTCAAGAAAAAAAAAAACTGGCACATAAGCATTCTCATGGAGAGTTGAACAAATCCTATCTAGGTTCCCTAATAGGCATGATTATTATCGAATCATCTATAATTCCCTTGGGAGCTGTGTGGTATAATTACTTATATAGTGAATGAAGGGTCAAATCAAGAGAGAAGAAAAGAAGAAGGGGTAATATGTAAAAGTGCTTGATGACAAAAGGCACATCTTCCCCAAGTTATAGCTTTTTGTCATTTAGTGCCATGAGAGTAGCTTTTTGTCCTTTTTGGTAAAAAAGAAGAGGTGTTTTTTGTCATTCAGTACTTTTTTAACCCCCTTTTCTTTTCTTCTCAACAGTTCACTAAAGTAATTTTCCAAATAGCCCCTTGTATTCTCTCATTTTACAATTCAATGAAAATCTCTTCTTTCCCTCTCATTATTGTGATTGCATTGAGCAAGTGTTTACCTAGTCCAAAGACTCCTGTGCCAATGGTGATAAGCCGGCCATCCATGGTGAATGTGTGAAGACTCCATCCATCACTGGGACACCACACAGCTCGTAGCCGACTGCTTTTCCAGATAACATGGAAAGTCTACATTCAAATATTCACACATCACTGGTTGCCAATGCACTTTTCAATCAATAACCCCTTCACACATCAAAACAATGTCCCAAGTACCCCAATTATCGTAGAACACTCACCTTAGGTTGCACTTTTTCACACTCACTATATGTGAAATAATAGTCCATGTACACACCATGACATATATCATGCCACCAAATGTGCTTGAATACAGAAACCCATGACATGCCCTCATTATTCATGCTTGGTGACTTTTTTCCAGGTAACTTGAATTAGGCTGCTAAAGGAGTACTTGATAAGATTTCTCCATCCAAAACCATACAAAAACACTTGCAGGCTTCCATTGAGACAAGTATGTAATGCCTATTTTCCTTTTATGTATTTCCATAGCTAGGATGTTCTTACCAGAATCCAAATCATTCATTTCAGACTCCTCAATAAGTTGAGATTTCAAAATATTTATGTCAAGCTTGGTTTAGTATCTACCAACATGTCATTAACATAGATCACAAGTACATGAATAAATCATACAAAAGCATTTTCAAGTAAATGTGCCTATCATGTTGACTTTTATTGCAGCCTTATCTGCTCAGAAACAAGTCAACATTCAAAAGCTGTTTTCAGCCATAAAGGAACTTCAATTTGCACACATGGTATTATCTCCCATCACCTTAAACTATTGTTCATCATCATCAGTTGAGCTTTGTCGCAACAATCTAAGGTCAGCTAAAAAAGTTCTAAACTTCTAAGCTAGAAGTTCAAAGTTCAAACAAGCTATGACCATATCTGAATGGAGACAAGACTTTCAACCATTTTGGTTGATGCATATAAATGTCGCATTACATTTCACAATGCAAAGAAAATGACATTTAGTTGTTCTAAGTCAAGGTCAAACAATGCAAACTTAACTGATAGTACTCAAACCATAAATAGTAGCACTCAAATAGAAGAGTGCCTAGCAATTAGTGAGAAAATCCATTGAAATGAATATCTTCTTTTTGTGTGTAGCAAATGATGTAAACCTATGATGCATGGATACTTCAAAATGGGCAACGCATCATGTCGTATCGTATCCAATGCTTCACTTTTTATGTACAAAACCTGTGTCCACGGCATGTCCGTATCATATCCATGCCATATCTTGGCATCATAGATGCGAACATAACTAATAGTACTGAAATAGAAAAGTGCCTTGCAGTTGGTGAAAAGATCTGTTGAAAAGAATATCTTCCGTTTGTGTATCTCTTCACCGCCAATCTTACTTCATATATAACATATTTAGAACTTTGAGATCCTTCCTACTTCCTGAATCCCGCTTGCAACCAATATATCTCTCCTTGAGCAATTCAACATTGTGAAGGCTCCATCTCTTCCTCCATCACAACTTTACACTTTAGTTGTCTTCCAAGGCTTAAGGATAGATGATCTTCCATGACCAGTCAATAAACCATAAGCAGCTCTATCCGTCATATTTTCAGGGTTAACAAACCCTCTTGGGTGGTGGGATATGCACTGTTGATTCTCGCCATAAGCCTTTGACCATGTATCCAATAAGATAAGGCACTTGATGCGGAGATCGGAGATCGTCTATCAAAGATCAACCCCATCTGATTCACTCCACGTGATCTGAGGGCAAAGATGGACACCCTGGTCATGGGACCTGACGGACAATTCTCACTCTTCTATACCCTCCTGAACGATGGAATTGGGAGTGCATTTGAGAGTGTCGTTCCACACACTAATAATATAGGGAGGGGAACCCCTTTGTCAAATCGAAAGAGGATGCAGATAAGGAGCCCTTTCAACCTTATCACTTGCTTAAGGAGAGATGAAGGACAAGAAAGGTGTACGCTTTTGAATTTGAAAGCTTGCACCCCACGAGGGATGGGAGATTGAATGTGAGGGGCATTCCCTTCTGTTGATCCGGGCCCACCTATTGATGCAGATGGCCCAATTCAGATTGAAAACCATGCAAATGAGAAGGCCTTGGTGGTCATGGAGGCTTACGATCAAGCACATGGGGTCTAGAGCCTTGTAAGATCAATTGATTTGAGAAAAGAACCCAAACAGCCCAAGGAATTGTCAATTAGGGGCTTTTTAAATATTTCATAACATGACCTGACCATGGGCATCCTGCAATTCATGAGAACCCATTTGAAGAAAAAACTGGGCAGACAAAGGCAGCACGTGCTTTCTCTTTGGACCATGATTTCGTGGGCCATACCAGGTCCAAATCACTCAGGGCCTGAACAAACAGGGTCGCCCAAGACCCCTCTTCAATTTAGTTGAGATGGGCTCATCAGAAGGTGGGCTATGTGGGGCCTTTATTCAATTTCGTGGAATTGGTCTGGAACGACCATGCTTTAGGATTTTTTTTTATTTCTTGCATATTTTCTTCAATTTATATGGTAATTTCTTTCCATTAGAGTCTCTTTGGATGGAAGGAAGTGATTAGGAGTAAGAGATTTGGATTTGATTGTACCATTTCAAAAAAAAAACAGAGAGAGAGAGAGATTTGGATTTGATTGCTTGTAATGGAGGATTACTTAATAGAGGAAATACTAAATAAGGAAAATCCTAATTACTGCATGATTGCTAAATTACTCTAATTAATCTCTAACAGAATCAAATCAAATATTTTCTTAACAAATTTAAACCAATCTAATTAGGGAAAACACTTAATGGGACATTGGTGGGGTCCACTAGGGGCCCTCTTTTTCTTGGATCTCACAGCATCAACTCTCCCCCTCTTGGAAAACTCGACTTCGGCGAGCTAAAAGGTTGATAACACAGGAGAGAATCCAACCATAATTTTGGAAAAATGTCCGCCTGGGTAGAAAATCAAACGCACAAACTTCCATCTTTTCTTTTGATATGCATTCACATGACATAACTTGGAAGCTTGATGCGATCTGTTCCTCCAGGTAGAAGTACGTTGGAGGTGTCTTTGCTACTAATGTATGTGTGATCTGACCAGTAGATGCTTCAAGTGTTGCCTTTGTACCAACGGATCATGATCATTGTATATCCATCGTGGCTCCCTGAAAACGAAGCCAATGTGAGGAACTTTAATAACTTGATCTTCTTGTGAAACCACTAGGACAATTGATTTGATTTTCGATGATGCAATTGGATTTTCTGGAAGTGGCATGACAATGAGATCTAGCGGATGTTCAACCTTTTTGCTAACCTGGTCAGAGTCTTCAATTTTTGCTTGACCTTGTACTTCCTCAACCCTTTGCAGCTCTTGAGTGGCACTACCTTGATCAATATTGTTTGTACCCACAAAATCAATGTTGCTATGAACTTGCGCTTCAATGTCATCTTTGTTGTTCAAAGTCAGCTCTTTTGGTGCAATCATGACTACTCTTTCAAGTTTTTGATCCTTTTGAGGCGATTCTGCTGAAGGTGCAGACGACAACAGAGATGTTGAAGTCATTGGAATGAGTCTACTCCATCGTCCATTCCTGAAAAGGGTATATTGACAAGATGAGAGACGAGCATACAAATGTGCTGAATGACTTGGTCCTTGATGGACGATTGTATTACACATATATAGGGAATGAATTCCCTAATTACAGCAACTAACAATATCTAATCAGATCCCTAATTACAGCAACTAATCAAATTAAGATCCTAAAGATTAGCAATTAACTATGTACAGAACTTTGACTAAATTACAAGACTGGGCCTAATGGGCCTGAAACTCAAATTGATGCCGATGAGTCAACAAGCATCAATTTGTCAGCCAAGAATTGATGACGCGGTCGAGGAAGTGCTTTGGTAAAAATATCAGCAGTCTGGAGGCTTGAAGAGATGAATGGAAGAGAAATAACATTGCGTAGATATTCGTCCCTTATAAAATGACAAGCCACTTCAATGTGTTTAGTTCTCTCATGAAATACTGGATTCTCAGTAATCCTTATGGCACTTGTATTATCCGCATGTAATGGTGTGGGAGTTTTCTGGGAGAAACCAAGGTCCTCAAGAAGACCACGAAGCCATATGATTTCGGAGCAGGCGGCAGACATAGCTCGGTATTCTGCCTCAGTGGATGATTTTGAAACTCTGTCTTGTTTCTTCACTTTCCATGAAATAAGAGCATCCCCTAAGAACATGCACCAGCCCGTAGTGGACCGGCGAGTATCAGGACAACCTGCCCAATCAGCATCAGAATAGGCAGACAAATGCATCTGCGAGCCAACAGGAAAAAACAAGCCTCTGTGAGAAGTACCAAGAAGATAACGAATGATACGTCGAACAGCTGCTAAATGAAGATGATGAGGCTTGGTCATATACTGACTCAACAAGTTGACTGCATAACTGATGTCAGGCCGTGTAGTAGTCAAATATATAAGACTACCAACGAGTTGACGATAATATGTTGGATCAGAAAGGAGATCACCACTGTCACTATGGAGTTTAACATTTAGTTCTAGAGGAGTATCCACTGGCGTGGATTTAGACAATCCCGCAGATTCAATCAAATCCATAGTATACTTATGTTGATGTAAAATCAACCCCTTCTCAGAGTGATGAACTTCCAATCCCAAAAAATATTGCAGAGGTCCCAGATCCTTCAGATGAAAAGATTGATGCAGAGACAATTGGAGATCTTGAATCGTGGCTGTATCTGTGCCAGTGATGATGATATCGTCTACATAGACGAGAAGGATGGTGATTCCTTTTGATGTATGGTGCAAAAACAAAGATGGATCATAAGGACTCTGCTGAAACTGGAGCTTGAGTAAAGCATCTTTGAATTTTTCGAACCATGCCCGAGGTGCTTGTTTCAGTCCATATAATGATCGTTTCAGAAGAGCAACCTGATCTGCCGATGGTTTCGGGAAACCTTGAGGCAATCGCATGTAAACTTCTTCTTTAAGATCGCCATGAAGAAAGGCGTTTTTCACATCAAATTGAAAGAGAGGCCAGGATTGAGATGCAGCTATGGCAAGGATAGTGCGAACAGTGGTCATCTTTGCAACAGGCGCAAAAGTTTCTTCGTAGTCAATGCCATATTCCTGTCGGTTGCCAAGAGCCACAAGCCTAGCCTTGTATCGATCCAAAGTACCATCTGCCTTTAATTTGATAGAGTAAACCCATTTACTCCCAATAGGTTTAACCGAAGCGGGGCAAGGAACAGTAACCCAGGTTTGGTTCTGCTGTAGTGCACTCAGTTCTTCTTCCATAGCCTGTCTCCAGCACTCATGTTTTGCTGCTTGTGAATAAGACGTAGGAATGGATACAGATGATAAAGTAGCAAAGTATGAAGAATGAGAGAAACCGTATCTATCCGGTGGACGAGATATACGAGCAGAACGTCGAACAGCAAGTTGAGGGGAAGTTGATGCAGAAGCAGGATTGGGGACCGGTTCTTGCAAAAGAGGCAAAGTATTGGCATTTGTTCCTTGTCGACGAATATACACCTTGTCCGGATGAAATCTCAAAGGTGAAGGAAGACATTCATCATCAAAGGATGGTACTTTAGAGAAGGAGATTTCTGGAGAAGAATCAGAATAAGACTGAAAAAAAATACTGATGTTCAAAAAAAACAACATTCCGAGAAATGCGAAAACGCTTGGAGGTGGGGTCATAACAAACAAAACCTTTTTGATGGGAAGCATAACCAAGGAAGGCACATTTTACAGATTGAGCGGATAACTTGGAACGTTCATGTATGGGAAGATGAACAAAACAAACACAACCAAAAGTATGGAGATTTGTGTATTGTGGGCCAGTTTTGAAAAGACGAAAATATGGAGATGTGTTTTGAAGTTTTGGAGAAGGAAGGCGGTTGATGATATGAGTAGCAGTGGTTAAAGCTTCTGGCCAAAATCTAGGTGGAACGGATGATTCTAATAATAGACACCTGACCATGTCTAGAAGATGACGATTTTTCCGTTCTGCAACACCATTCTGTTGGGGAGTATAGGGACAAGTTCGCTGGGATATAATCCCTTTGTTTTGTAAATATTCCTGAAATTGGTTGGACACATATTCCCCCCCTGAGTCGGTTCGAAGAACCTTAATACATGTGGAAAATTGATTTTGAACATAATTCAAAAATTTTTAAACACATCAAAGACTTCAGACTTGGCATGTAGAAAATAATCCATGTAAAACAGCTATAGTCATCAATAAAGGTTACGAAATACTTATACTGTGAATGAGAAATAATTGGTGCAACACCCCACACATCACTATGTATTAAATCAAAACTTTTTGTAGCAGAAGAAATGTGTAATGGAAAAGGCAAGGTTTTACTCTTTCCCAGCTTACAAGTGGTGCAATCAAGAGCAACATCAGATGATAAAAATTTCATTTTATTAATATGACCAGATTGTAACAAGGATAACAAAATAGCTGAATTGGGATGGCCTAATCTATTGTGCCATAACTGCACATTATTCCTAGAGACAACTGATAAGGCAAACAAAGACATATCTGGATTTGGTGTTATTATCTGAAGAGGAAACAAACGCCCCCACTTAGGGCCCTTCACTATTACCTTCCCCGTCTCCTGATCCTGCACCACACAACCAGAGGAGGAAAAGGAAACATTGCAGTTATTATCAACCAATTGACCAACAGAGATTAAATTGGTAGAAAGATTATCGGAACAAAAAACATCATGTAAAGATAGAGAATGAGCAATATCACCAACAGAAGTAATTGGAATTGTGGTACCATTAGCAGCATGGACCTGAATCTGTCCATCATATGGTTTAAGTTTGGAGAAATTTTTGGAGGATGATGTCATATGATTGGAGGCACCAGAATCAAAATACCATTGAGATGGAGATTGAATTTTACCAGATATACCAAGAGTGGACAAAGCCTGGAGAATCATCTGTTGGATCATTTCAGGGGAGACAGGAGCAGCAGAAGCAGGTGCCGAAGAAGATGTGGAAGAAGAATCAATAGTGCCAGTAGCAGTAATCGCCTGATAAACTTTCGGATTTCGATTTTGAGGACGTTTGCGGCATTCATTGATTGAATGTCCGGAAGCTTTGCAATAATTGCAAATCCGCTGCTTACACTGATTTGCATAATGGCCGAAAGTGTGACACTTGAAACACTGCACTTTACTCATATCTCTGGTTGGTTGCTTTCCTTTGGAGGAATAAACAGCATTTTCTGACAAGTTCGGTGATTGAAAGGCAGTGGGTACACTATAGGCAACATCTATAGCACCCGAACTAGCTTGGTTGAGCATACCAGATTGCGTCAATTGTCGTTGTTCCTCTCGCAATAATTCATTGAGACAGACATCCAGTGAAGGAGAAGGGACCCTACTCATGAGATTAGATCTGACAGATTCATACTGAGGCCTTAATTTCATAAGAAATTGATCCCGATGACTAGATGCTAAAATTACTTGCACTTCAGGAAGAGCTTGTGCAGAAATATTGGCATATTTGATGTCATTTAATTCTGTCCACAAAGTCTGAAAACCAGAGTAATAGTCCTGAATGGAAGACGTCCCTTGCACATAATTTGCAATTTCAAATTCTAACTGATACTGACGAGCAGAGTTGCCCTGATGATACACTGTTTTAAGATAGTCCCACATCTCTTTGGCAGTTTTATAAGGTCTCAAATTCATGAAGAATTGTGGTTCCATGGAACCGAGAATCCAAGTTTTGACCTTAGCATCTTTTGTGTTCCATGACATAATTTTTTTCTCATCTTCTGTTGGTTTTGGGTCAGTGCCAGAGATATGGCCCCATAACTCTTTACCCTCTAGATAAAGTTCAAATTGAAAAGACCAAGAGGGATAATTTTTTCCATTAAACTTTATTAAGGTGATCTCTGATTTCTCCATTTGTAACAATGATGTAGAGGGAGCAATCAAATTGATGACAGTAGTCAGCCAAATAACCTTAGCAGAGATCCACAATGAAACAACCAAACAGGTAACAGAAGAAAAACACAATGACCACAATATATATACTCGCAGAAGAGACAGCAAACAAAAACTACTGCATGCACTTAGCAGAAGAAACAGAAATCGTCCATGTCGTCGGGTAGAAGAATCTGACCTGGGCCCCACATGATGATCTCTTGATAGATCAGGGAGTGGGGATGGCTGAGCAGATAAAATACGCAACTAATGGAAGTGGTTGCAACAAAATCAAATCCAGATCAAGGATTTTGAACGACTGAGATGAAAACAAACCCAAAAATTGAATCTTCACAAAAATAGGTAGAAAACCTACCTCGGATGACCAATAAATATGGCAAAAATCTTCATAAATCAGAGAACATCCAGACGACCAAGATGTAGCAGATCGCTGAGATGGGTCACGTTTGATCACAGGTGGGCCACGCCTGATCTGAAATGATCAGGGAAGATCAAAGAGAATCTGACAGAAGAAGATTATCACAGATGATCTCTGATAGGCTTCCAAGGCTTGGAAGATGACCGAGGCGCAATCACAGATGGTTGATTGATTGGGCTGAAGAGAAAAAATGTTTTCTCTGCTCTGATACCATGACAAGATGAGAGACGAGCATACAAATGTGCTGAATGACTTGGTCCTTGATGGACGATTGTATTACACATATATAGGGAATGAATTCCCTAATTACAGCAACTAACAATATCTAATCAGATCCCTAATTACAGCAACTAATCAAATTAAGATCCTAAAGATTAGCAATTAACTATGTACAGAACTTTGACTAAATTACAAGACTGGGCCTAATGGGCCTGAAATCGTGGGCCAACTTTAACATATATGTGTTTGCCTCTTTATCACGATGCACTTTCCAATCAAAAAGCCATGGACGTCCAAGAAGGATATGACCAATATTCATATGGATTACATCACACCAAATCTTATCCTCATAGCCACCAAGCTTGAAAGATACGAAACATCTGTTTGTCACAGGAATGACATGACCAGTAGACCATGTGACTTGGTAGGGCTTAGGATGCTTCTCAGTGAGCAAATTCAGCTTGTCAATGACCTCTTGTGCGACAAAATTAATCGCAGCCTTGTCAACGACTATCACCCACGTGTGAAATTTCCTAGCATGTTTCCATTCTTCTTCCTCTTCCTCATTGGTATTCAGGAGGTGACGAATGACAAGAGTGGGATTATCTTCTCTTGCAAAAAGTCTCTCCACAATACAAGCTCTTGGTCGACATTGTTGTATGCGAGACCGTCTAAGCATACGCTCAACATGGAGGGCTTCTAAGTATGCCTCTTGACTGGTGTTGCAATAATTCATATTTTCCACGATGTCTGGTCTCGAGCCTTGGACATAACGAGTTAAATCATATGTCTTACCTTCCTCTAGTTTGCATATGTCTTGCAACTCCCAAAATTGACGGGTATATTCATCCACCATCAGGCCTTCTTGCTTCAAAGTAAGAAATTGCTTAAAGTAGAACTCATTCTCAAAATACTAAGCACCATATCTAAGTTGATAGAAAATTCGTTGAGTTTCATTTGAGTGTGCAAAATTCTCATAACTCCTCAGATGCATGGATATCAAATTTGATTTTATTTTATTTTTTGGCTTGGGTCAGGCTTGAACTTAGGTTAGACCCACCTGCAACACACCAACAAACACATAGGAGAGAGACTTTTTTTTTTTTTGTTCTGGGTCGGGTTGGGCCTGGACTCAGATCAGGCCCAAACTGGAATTCCAAGTTCCAAGTTCCCAAAGGAGGCACGTGTGAAGGAGTTGCTGCCTCGGGTCTCGTGCAGGAAAAGAAAATAACAGAGGGTTGACCTCTTGCCTGCTCAATTTGAAGAATGAAAGAGGGAAGACGGGCTGATCTAGGCGATGCAACAGATGGTGACAATGTCGCCGGATGCTTGGCTACTGTCGGAGGCCTGGTGAAGATGCCAGGTAAGCTTTTCGAAACCTCTCTCCTCCATTCTTCTTCCTCTTCGAATGCTTCTCTTCTTTCTTTTTTTTTGTCTGCTGCCTTTCCTTTCTTTCTTTTTTCTGTTCTGCTTCTCTCGTTTTTTTTTTCTCAGCTGCTTTCTCTCTCTTCTTCTGCTCTGTTTTCTTTTTCTTTTTTTTTGCTCTTTCTCTTCTCTCTTTCTTTTTCTTTTTCTTTTTTTTTTACTGGGGGTTGGGGTTGCTGACGGATGGTGGTTCTGTGGGGAGACTATGGTCCACAGAGGCAGGTTTTTGACTGAGGATGGCTCAAGATGGGAATCCGGTGAAAGGAGCAGCGTTGTTTGGTGATCTTTGGTGAGGGGAAGTAGGGTTTGGAGTCGGAATTAGGTCTCTGTGGCTTGGGATGGGTGCAGTGGTGGGTTGGTAAGGATAGATTTGGGTTTGGGTTCGATTGGGCTTGGAAGATGGGAATTAGGGCTTCGGAATTGGTTGGGGGGTAGGGGCTGTGGGGTTCTGGTTGAATGGTTTGGATTGGGATTTGTTTTGGATTGGAATTTGTTTTGAGGTTTCGGCTTCATGGGGTTACTGTAGTCTTGGGTTGGGCGTGGGGGCTGGTTTGGTGAGGTTTGGGAAAAGGGTTGGTGTTCGGTGGCGGGTTGGGATGAAGATGATGGACTGATGGGCAGGGTGAAATCTGATGGTAGTGGATTAACGGATGATGATGGTGGGATAGGAATCCAGGAAGGACGGTTGTCTTCCCAGCGATCGCTCTTCGGCTCTAATACCAAATGATCGCGCAGCCACGATCACGGTGAAAATCTACACCTCCGATGGTGAGGTCAAGCCCTAAGATCACTTAGGGCAAAATACCCAAAAGGGAACGAGAACAATTCTGAATTTTATTAAGAATATAGCATACTTACAATAAAATACTCCTCTCTATTTATAATAGAGGAAAGACTAAATAAGGAAAATCCTAATTACTGCATGATTGCTAAATTACTCTAATTAATCTCTAACATAATCAAATCAAACATTCTCTTAACAAATTTAAACCAATCTAATTAGGGAAAACACTTGATGGGACCTTGGTAGGGTCCACTAGGGGCCCTCTTCTTCTTGGATCTCACTGCATCATTTTCATAATTGGGGAAAAACCTAAACACAAGCAAGAGAAGAAAACATGTCAAATCAGATCATTTTCAAGGTTCGCCAAACTATAGCTATTATAAATTTTGCGTCTGATTGCTATAGAAGGGGACCAGCTGACTAAGATATGATTTATCAGGCTGAAATGCAATAAATTGTAACATATAAACACCATTTTCATAATAGAGGAAAAACCTAAACACAAGCAAGAGAATAAAACATGCACAAATCAGAAGGTGACCAGTTAACTAAGATACATTCTGTGCAAACCGCTTTTACCCCCGAGTCCTTCAAGAAGCTAGTATTTCTTAACATGTCATGTACTACTATGAGATGCTTGCCAAGGTGAATTGCTGAGAAAAACTCTTTGCAAAATCTTTCAAACTTGGCCTTTATATATTAACCACCATAATTTGCCTTTAAGCATGTCTCCTTTTTTGCCTACTACTTCTCAACCATAGCTTTCCACTTCCCTGCACAAACTTGGTCCTTCCAGATTTGTGTTTAATGATGTTAGTGAAAACTTATATAAATAATTATCAACAAAAGAAACAAAGTATTCAGTCCTTCCTCTGAATGGACTTCGGAGGACATACACATCAATGAGAGTGTATTTAATACAATGAACCACAGTCGTGAAACCAAATTCACTGCTTTCCAAGCATAAAATGCTCACTCTAGTCCAATTTGAAGGAATTAAGGTTTGTTTTCCTTTTTTTTCTTTCCTTTTTGAGGTTCCTTTAATGTGATTCTAGTAAATATCATTCACTCATTTAACCCAATTGCATATGCCAAAAAAGTGTATGGTCAGTGCCATCAGAAGTAATTACCTCCAAGTTTCAAAAGAGTGGTATGGGTGGGTCCATTGGTTGGTCAAAATATATCTTTGTATCAGTCCGTAGCAATGTAACATTTTTTTCAATCCCCAAAATATTCTAAAGATATCCAAAAACCTTGAAGTACACAAAAATATTAGATTCTATTGTGTTTCTCAGTAGGCATGGTATATGGTACGTATCAGACCTTAGAAGGTACATTTCTTACTAGTGCAAAGTAAATAGGTGTGCATCAGACCTTACAAGGTCTGCAGGTAGGTCTTGTATGCCTCTAATCAGGTTGAGTGATGCCATCTACTCTGGTAGCTACACAAGCACAAAAGTATGAAATTATTTTTTATAATGAAATTCAAAAGTGAACTAATGAATAAAGAACATGACTGGACATGAATTGTAGAGTAGGCATATAGAATTATTATTGATTCGTGAGTCCTAGATTCTCGACGCAGTACCTATTAAAGTAAAAAAGATTATTTTTAACCTAAAATAGCTCAAAATGTCCAACTAGAGTAGTTATAGTTGTGTTCTTGCTCCATTAACTTCCTTCCCTAAAAAACCCAAATAAAATCAAGTGAAATGGAAAAAAAAAAAAACACATTTGCAGTCTATCAAGTTGCCTTTGTTGGTCCATATCAATCTGTTTTGGCCCTTGAATATCAAGCTCTTACGAATGAATATATGGTTGGTGCAAGCGAATTTTCTATCAAACAATACTGCATAATTAGCATACCGATAGTCATCAATATGCAACCCACATCGGCAGATATTTAAAACCTCCATCACTGTTAGGTTTCTTTTTTCTATTGGCAACATGACTAGACACCGCAGTGAACATCCCTTATAAAAATTATTAATATATATATAAGCGCCAACCTCATCGCCATGAAATGATCACCTCATTTCCAATATTCCCCCTTAAGGTACGACAAATTTCCAACTTCTTTTCCTTTGATCACTACCAAGACACCTTCCAAAACATTCATGTACCATCTTACAGCCATCACGTCAAAAGTGCAAAAATATATAAGATTTTTCTTCAAATCCATAACATGATACACATCAGTCAAGGCTTTAACCCCATGATGCATCTTAATTATGACCTCTCAGATCCTAATGGCTTTGCAAGAGATATCATTTCTCTCAAGGGCTTGTTCCACCATTGAAGAGCATGTAATTTTATCATCTATTGATGCAACCCCTAAATACTCCCATAGCACTCATTTCTGTAACTATCCTTCCTAGTTTTACCCCACATCCACCTCAACATTCTCATCTCAGCTACACTCATCTTGTGCATCTTCATTGGCCAACATTCTACTCCATAAATCATACTTGGTTTAATCGTTGTTCTGTAAAATTTTCCCCTCAATCTTGCTGATATACGCTCATTACAAAGCACTCCAGAAGAAAGTCTCCACTTCGACCATCCTACTCTTATCCTATGTTCGACATCTTCCTCAATCTCTCCATCCTTACTAATTATCAAGCCAAGGTATCGGAATGAATCTCTTTGTGGTATCTCTTGAGATTTAATTCTCACGATAGCTTCAGCTCTTTATACATGCCCACTGAAGTTGTAATCCATATATTGTCTTTGTAAGCGCTTGTATTCAAAGGCATCCCATCATCTCTCAAGTTCGCATTCACGCCATCTCTAGATTCATCCACCAACACTATATCATCTACGAACATCATACACTAAAGTACTTCCTCTTGAATATAAATAGTTGACTCCTCCATAATCAATGTAAAGGGATAAGGGCTTAAGGTTGACCCCTAATGCAAACCTATGGACGCTAAAAACTCATCGGTCCCTCCACAGGTAATTCTCACATTCGTTACTGCTCCCTCGTACATGTCTTAAATGATTTCAATATAACCTCTTGGAACACTAATTTTTTGCAACCTTAATATTAAGGATAAAAACCATGCTTCCGACACTAGAAATTTAGACAACTTTTATTCCATTTACAGCATCATAGCCAATATGAACAATCAACACAACAAGCAAAAACATAACAAACATATAACTACATTCACATTACCTAGAGGTGAGACACAATTATAAACTGACATAAATAAGTTGCATAAATAGAAATATACAACAACAAAAGGGAAAACTCACCATTCCTGGGCCCTCTGTGCATGGACCGCCCACTAAAGCAATTATGCGTGCACCAGTGCCAGGCAAGCATGCTCCAAGCAGACCTGCTGCTACACTCAATGCAACACCCGTGCATCTTGATGCCCTGTTACCAGATTGCACCGGCCATAGATCTATTTGCAGCTCGTCTAATAGCTGGGACAAAATAAAATTATGAAAAAAGATAAGTTTCCAACTATAGAGCTCCATACATACATATACATTCCAAATATATATGCCAAAAATAACAAGAGCTCCCTTAACATCAAAAGCTTTATTGCCTCTCCATCTTAAAATTTAAACCAAAAAAATTCAAAAACAAATAATGGTGCAACAAGATGTATCCATGTTGAAAGTAGTTTAAATAATTTGCCTGAACAAATGGTCATTACCCTTGTCCAATGTTCGTGCTGCTAAATATAGAAAACCATATCAATTAGGATCCCAAATACATTTCTTTATCACCTTTTTGCCCCATATCTTATCACCAATGATGGACACCAATACTGTTATGTAATCATTAAGCAGGTAAAACAATCTCATTTGACCTTTTTTTTTTAACATGTACTACTCAATCTTCATGCAATATGTAAATCACTCCTAAGCACAGAATGAAAAGAAGATCCAAAATGAACCCAATTAAATCGCCAATACTCAATCCTCATTCAACAAGACCTATACACAACTAATAGCATTGACTCCTATGAAATTGGCACAATTAAACACAATAAAACCCAACAAGCAATTAAACACATTCCAACCCAAATAACAAATAAATCATTCAGAAAGCATCTAAAATCCAATAAACAATAACAGCGATGATGAAGGCAACTCTTCTAGGCAGCATGGAACAAAATATCTATGTAGCGGCCGATACATCAAGCATAGCGGTCATGGTCACTACGCTTAAGTGAAAATATCGCCGCTACAGTATAAAACCTAGCCGAGCCAAGTGATTTTCAGTTAAAAAATTGTTTTCCCTATTTCTCCAAATGCGCAAGATAATTCAAGTGAATGGCTGCACTGTGTCTTAAGGAGACAGAATCAGTGGATCATTTGTTTGTTTCTTGTTCTTTTGCCTGATCTCATTGTGGACTTCTATTGCTGGTTCAATTGCAGTCGAGTTTTGTCAAACTTTTTGCGGTCTTCGTAACAGGCTAGAAGACTAGGGGTAGACTCCCTCGGGGAAGGATTATGCGGAGAGTTTTATTCCTTGTGGCCCTTTGGTTGATTTGGAAGGAGAGGAATATGAAATGCTTCGAAGGGGTGTCATCTTTAAAAGATGTTATTCTGCATAAAATTAAATTGCAAGTGGCTACTAGGATTTCTCTTCTTTCAGATTTTAAAGGCATATTGGTAGATTCTATGGTGAGTAGTTAGAAAGAAGTGGCTTCTTCGGGCCCTTGTAAAGCTCCTATTCTCAAGAGTCAATCTCCTCTAGGTTTTCTCAAACTCAACTTTGATGGGAGTGGTGTCATTAATCCTGACCCTTCCATTTGGGTTTTCGCAGACACAAGTTTGATGGGATTGTTGTTGGTAATCCTTGCAATTCTGGCCTTGGTGGTGTTATAAGAGATTACTTAGCCGAGAGTATTCTTTCCTTCTCTAGCCCTTTCAGTGTTTGCTCTGTGAATGAAGAATAGACTATTCTGTTAAGAAAGGGTTTTCGCCAAGCTAATCGAGCTATAAGCTGCGTGTCAAGCTCGACTAAGCTGCCTTGGCATTTGGCAAATGTCACAAAGGAGGTTATTTAGCTTCAAAGCTTAACTTCTCTTTCTCAATTATAAAGAGGTCTGCAATGACATGACAGATATTCTTTCCAAAGAGGGTGTTGGAGATCAGATACTGCCGTGGACATTGCCCCTTGATAATGCTTTTTGCATTCTGGGTATGGCAGGACTAGGGGGCAAATAGGGGAAATTTATGACCTTTTATTTCTGACCCCCTAAGAATTTTTAATTTTTTTCACATACAGGCCTCCAAAAGGAAATTTTCTGGTTCTGCCCTGTTCAGGAGTTCAACCATGAGTGTTGAATGTGTTAGTGGGATGCAGGATGGTTGTTTGGTTGTTTCTATTGCTTAACTTGGCTATATGGCTTTTATGCTACTTAGCTTTAAAAAGATTCAACCATTCAAAATATCAAACCAAATAAATTACAACTGGGAGATGGGATGATTCACCGAATTGAGCGTGTATTCACAATCCGAAGCCGGAAGCAGAAACCGATGAATGATATTTGGGTTGAGCCCATTCTGTACTCCCTTGGGGCCTCGGCTCCCCGCCACAAGTCCCAACTGCTCCAAAATCTGATCTTTTGTCAAGTCCTTACTCCCCCTGAACACATAAACTTTCGACAAATCAGCAAACCCCAGTTCGTGAACGTGCACTTGCGTCCCAAAGGAGATGAACCCAACAAGTGCATGATCCGGCAGCAGCCCAATTGCCTGTCGCAGCGCTGATTTCACAAACCCCATCTCCTCTTCAA
The DNA here is from genome assembly GCA_012931725.1 of Litsea cubeba. Classification (NCBI taxonomy): domain Eukaryota; kingdom Viridiplantae; phylum Streptophyta; class Magnoliopsida; order Laurales; family Lauraceae; genus Litsea; species Litsea cubeba. Next base: position 76,629,687 of record CM022947.1, read on the forward strand.
TGATGCAAATGTCGAGGACGAAGAGGAAGACTGGGGGCGGCGGAGGGGCGGCGTCAGAGGCCGGTGGGGCGTACTCAACCGTGGTGTACTGGGGGTAGAGCTCTGCGGGGACATTGGTCTCGCTGATCATGGCGTAGTGCTGAGGGAAGTGGTTCCGCTGAAAGCAGAAGGGGCAGATCCAGATCTTGGCGGAGTAGTCCACGAAAGAGTAGGAATTTAGGATGGACACGCAGGACCTGCAGCGGAGGGGGAGGTAAGGTAGGACGGGGATCTCCGGCGAGGGGCGGATCGGGGAGATCGCGGCGGAGATGGGGACGATGCATTTGCTAGCATCGACTTTGGATCTGGGCCACACGTTCCAGGTCATGCGGACAGCGTCGATGCCGTCCACATCTGCGGTGGAGCCGGCCATTTCAGCCATCTCTCCTCCTCTTGCTTGCTCTTCTTAGTCTTGCAAAGGAGAATCTAGAGATTAGGATTTACGAAGAGAAGAGAGGAGTTTGGATTCAGGAGGGTTTTAGGGTTTAGGAATTCGGAGGGTTTTGAAATCTGGGATTGGGTTTTTGCTGCTTCGTTGTTTGAATTTTGGAGAGAGAGAAAGAAAGGGTGATGCGACGACTGCTGTTTTCTCGATGGAAACCCTTTTTCCATTCAGTCAGCGCGAGAGAGGATAGAGGAGGAAGGAAATTTAAAGGAAAACGGGAACTTTTCAAAATAGTGTTAAGAGTGAAGGGGGAAGGACAATGACCGGTAGTCTTAAACCTGAGAATCACCCTAGTGTAATTACTGCATAGAATTATTGTGTGAAAGTAGCGATTTTACCCTTAATAGTTTGATATCTCATGTTGTCAAAGAAGGTAGGATATCGTATTATGTGATATTTTAATGACCATAAGATATCGTAAGATTATTTTTTTCCATCGAAACGCAAAGGATATTTGAACCACAAATTCAGAACTTTACTTTTTGTTGGCTGCTGTGGGATATTACATGAGTTTAAATTAATATTTCTCTTGTTAGATAAGTTTATATTAATAATAACCCTCTCCACTTTAGTGTTTTGATTACAATATCCGGCATTTTATGATATCTGCCCTTTGTTACCTGACCACAATCTACAATTACAACGGGAGATGAAGTTGTGCCATTGTATGATTCCCACCTTCTCCAAAGCCTTGACAACACTCCCAATGTGTTTGGGCAATGGGAGGTTCTCAAGCATATCTCAAATCCAGAGATCTAAACTCAAGTGCAAGATGTGATGTTTGTAACGTGCGAGATCTTATGGTCACGAATAAGGGTAAGATCATCACTTTCACTTATCCTTTTGAGTACGAACAACTCTACGGGCATTTCATTTTTTTTCAACAGTTCTGGGGCGATTTCCGGATTTAAGGCTTGTTGTATGGTCATTATACTTTTGAGGGTTTTACGGAAAAATTTCCGGTAGGTGACCGTTGCACAAAAAAATCCATCCTAATTCAAGAGGCACAAACAGGGTCCGTGAGACCATATTTGGTTTCTTTTCTTTTCTTTTTTTTTTGAAAGAAGCGACGTTAGTGTCGCTTGTCTCTATGGAGACAAGACTAGTGTCGCTCCCCATCTCTTTCTCGTCCAAGTCCTCTATTACCGTCTTTTCCGCTCACGGTCTACCATCAAAACGATGAAGACTAAAAGGAAGACGAATCAAACCATCAAAACGAAGAAGAAAAAGATCCGTCTTCATTTTTTCAAACTTTCCTTTTCCATCTCTTTCTATTTTTGAATTTTATTTTATTGCTTTGAATTCTCTTTAATTTGTGCAGATATCCTAAGTGGAGATTGTGAGCCATTGACCAATTCACATTTGAGCTCACAATTCGACACTAACCCAAATTCAAAATTTTGATGGGGTAGGATTCATAGTTGGAGTCGACTCTTGACTCTCCCGAGTCATCTAATTCTGATGAAGGACCGAGTCAAAAATAGGAGAGACTCAGTCGAGTCATTTCATTTTAATAAGTTGTTCGCATTGCGAACCATTTAATAGGTATATCTCATTTTTAAATAATTAAAGTTTATTTGTAAGTAATTATGCATGAGCTTCGAAGCCAATAATTTAAAAATGATGATGGAAATGGAATTTAAACTTATATTTGATCTATACATTCGGTATTTGGACTACCAAATTATGTAATATGCAGTATTTTTTCTTGTATATTCTTTATTGTAGTATATTTCTTACATATATAAATTTATTTATTTGATTTGATTATCATGAATGCATGTGGATAAATATATTTTTATATTTTATAAGTAATTGACTCATTTTTAAAATTATTTTTAAAAAACGATGACTCTCCAAGTCTCCACGGTGACTCTATTCGAGTCAACTTTTTTCTGCATTGGACGAGTCGAGTCTGAGTCATGAGTTTTCCAACCTTGGTAGGATTACTTAACCTGTTTTCGATCCTCTTAGCTTTCCATTCATTCAAGTTCGTTACGTTTATTGTACTAATTCGAATACATGATTTGACATAGTTCGAGATGATTTGGTGATCCAATTCAATATACATATACAATATGCTAGAAGTTTAGATAGTTTAATTAATATATAAAGAATGACAATTTACTACAAATATGAAAACACTAAATACATAAAGACTACCCATACCAAGAAGATTAGTTCCTGTGAACTAAAAGTAAATTTCAAACATTTAACCATTGATATAAAATAAATTAAATCTCAAATTCCAAATATAAAAAACAAAGAATGTAAGGCAAAACAAGAAAAGAAAGTAAAACAAAGAGAAATATGCACATGCATATGTCTCTCACTGTGTGATAGTGAGGGCAATATAGTGGGTACGACTTTACAATCCATCCAAACCATCCACACATATAGAAACCCTTGAATTATATTGGATCTCTCAAGTTTTTGCTTATCTGAATGGATTTGACCATTGGAGTCTGGGTTGAGTTTTTCTTTAATATAAAAATATAAAACTTGTGAACAACGAATGAAGGGATTAGAGGTAAGGCCTGTCAATTAAGCCCGTTGAAATGGGTACCCAGCCCGTCCCAAGCCCGAAAATACAGGGCTTTTAAAAAAAATTGAGCACAGCGGGTTGGGCTTGGGCAATGATTTCAAAGCCCGGTCAAAATGGGACTGGGAAAGGGTAGAACAAGCCCATCCTAGCTCGGCCCAGGCACAAGGAAAATTCATTAATTCTTCATAAATTTACTGACACTGCCCCCCACTAACAACAACAAAATGGTTAATTAGGAGGGGCAGTTTTGTAACTTTGGCCCTCTTAATCTTTTATAAGTTCTATTTGTTATTTGTTTTTATTTTTTTGTATTTAAAGGTTTATTGATGGTTTTTTGCTTCCTTTTCTTGTTTGTAATGTTTTCTTTGTTTCTCTTGTTGTAGTTGTTTTTCCTTTAATGATGTTTTATTTTTTGACAAAAAAAAAAAAAAAAAAAACTTGGGTTGCTGTGGCTGGTAGTAGTGCAATTAGTCAAGTTATTATTATGTCCAGTTATATATAAATGAAGGCCATTTTAAATAAGCTATGCCGTGAATCATTTTAATTATGAGAACAACCTTGTCCATGATGCATCAAATTTTAGCTGCTGTAATCACTCACTAATCAGGATCATTTTACTAAACCTACTGGAACAGTTACATTTGTCCACAGGAGCACCATGTAGTAGACTAGACGAACATTTCATATTTCACAAAGGGGGTTTATTTTGGGTAGAAAATTCACAAGGAAGCTCACATTTCAAGTTTTGTGTATCAAAAATTTACATGTTGAATCCTCCAATTACCAAAAATTTACAGGTTGAATTCTTTAGCTTATATTCAAGATCATATTAAGCTCTGACCCAGTTCAGGCCCTTACGGGACGGGATTTGACGTAGGCATGTTCAATTTTAAGACCAGGATTTAATGACCCCCGGCAAGTCCGCCTAATATTCGGGATGGGATTGGACAACCCAAGCCCATTCCCGGCCCATTGAAAGGCCTAGTAAGAGGTATGACATTGACCCCAAATTTGATATATGAGCCCATCCAAGATGTCTCTTTCCATCCCACTCCCCCAGTCCATTGATTAGTGAGGCCTTAGGTGGGCCCCATCAAGCCGTCTCTCCCCGTAATACCATGAGGAACGAATGCATATGAATACTTCCCTCGAAACAAAATGTAACTCTCTAATAAGTGAAGCTTCCTTTTCATTTTTCAAGTAGAGTTGCAACTTCGTCCTCTAGCCTTTTGGGTCCCACTCCTCCAGCATGTTCGGTGCGAAACAACCCCTAAACGACTGCTGAATGGATATGCATGTGGTTAAATGGAATTAAAAACAATGATTAAGGCAACGATAATGCTGAAATTGGATGAAATGGCTCGCGATCATGATTTGAAGTGTAAGTGCAAAAACTGTAACTCACAAGATTAGGGGGTGCCTGAAAGGATTTATCCAAAGAACTGACGGAGATTAGCTGCTAAGAGCCTGAAAAGGGAGAAACAAACAGTCAGAGGACCCTGGCATGGGCGGCGCAAGGCTCTCCGATGCCTAAGTTAGTGTATGAACTGAACAGAGGTCAAAAAAGAAGAGAGACAGAGTAACGACTCCAGAGGATATGTCTATGCGTACCTTTGTTATGGAACGTCCTCCTAGTTATAGAGGATTCTACCTGATTTCTTGGAGTGGGCCCCTAGATCTGATAGAAATGATCTTGTTAGCCCACAAAGTAATAATGAGGATCCATCATACCCCATAATGCATTTATTGCCAATCCGATCAACCCACATCGCATTTAATGCATGTCACGTTGGGTCCGATCCTGTCCCGAGTCATTGGCGGTTGAGCTCCCATCAGATCCATCCTCGGGCTTTGCCCCGATATAGCTACAGCCGCTGAATGCCGCATTGTCATGGATCTGGCGAAGATCGTGGACGGCTTGGATGGCCCATCTGTCTTATTCGCGCATGCTCGTACTCAGCCATGTGGCTAATGACGTAGCAGAAGTAGGGAGGTGATCACAACGCTTTTTAATTGGCAACCTGGCTCCTTCGGCCGGGGTCAGAAGGCGTAGCCGAGGTCAAAGTGCACAGTCGGGGCAAGTTTGGTCTCGGCCAACGTTCTGACACCAACGCCGAGATGCACTTGGATGGCTAGTAGGCGAGCTTAATCGGCATCTTACCACCGAAATTAATGTAATCTTGGTATCTTGAAAATCAGCCCACACAATTGCCCCCTAGCTTGCGACTTCTTAGGGGCCCTAGCCTTTACAGGTCGGAAGCTAGAGAGTCCGATGGGAGACGTTCGTTCATTATCCAGCGTCGTTTCGACTCTTCGAAGTAATCAATATTGCGCCTTGCTTACCATGGGGAACGAGCTGGCAGTGACACATGTCGTCGTATGACTGATTGCGCCGTCAGACTGACGAGACAGGTGCAATTCGCGATGCGGCCCTTTCGATTTCCTAAATGGTGCCCAAGGAGGGCTCCCTTTCTCTTATAAATAGGGGCGTCTTCTTCTGCCCTATCTTCTTTATTTCCACTTCTCATTTTCACTCTGCTTCTCATCTTCACTCTTAAGACTCTTCCAGAGATTTTCAGGCGAGGATGACTGCGTAACATCGAGGATATCGCGTGCCCAGATTGATTTTCATCCCTGATTCGTTCTTCTTCATCTGTAAGTCATCTTGAGTCTCTGTCTTTTTAGGGTTTTTCCCTTTAGGTTTTCTTCCTGCCTCTCTTTTCAATCCTGGGTTATAGAAATGGCTGGCCCTAGGTTCCAGTTATAGCCAACTTTAGGGAGGCGTACGGTATACCAGAGGAGGTCCGCCTTAGGCTGGCAAGTCCTTCCGACTATGCTCTACGTTCCCTGTCTGGGGGCTGGATGCCGTTCCCCTTGATTTCTGTAATTGAGGGTGGGGTTAGGTTTCCCTTGCACCCCTTGCTTAGGGCCTGCCTCAGTACCTGGTGTCTTGCCCCCTGCCAGCTGATGCCCAATGGCTACAAGGTCATTATGGGCACGGCTAAGCTGAACGAGGTCTTAGAAACCAACCTCGGTGTCCATGACATCGAGGACGCATATGATATTTGTAAGGCCGGGGAAGGCACCTACTACCTCCGAGTGAAACAGCTCCGGAAGGGCTTCGTTTCGGTCTTGGAGGATTCAAATAAGAACGCTGGGGACGACCTCTTCTGCATCTCGGGGAACTGGAGTTCGGCGCCGGTGGGGACAGGGCGCACATGGTCCCGCACCACTTCGGGGTCGTCCCAAGTAAATATCGTCCCTTGATTTTACTTATTTTATTTTCGACCTTCAAATTGCCGAACTGATGTCTTGTCTTGGCGTGCAAATTTGCGAGAGAGGCAGCGTTGAGCGACACATGACGGCTGGGGAAAGAACGCAGCCGACCATAAAAAGGTTGAAAAAATACCGGGTACAGGTCGGCCTAGAAGCTGCTAGGGTACACGCCGAGGTACCGCGGTTACTATACAAGGGTCGGAACATCGCAGAGGGGCGAGCCGCAGACAGGCGAAACCTCCGTTACCATAGCTATTACTGGGAGTATTCTGCTGATCGATCCCGTCGCCCGCCGGATTGCGTCTGGTACCGAGGCGTCTACCTCCGCCAGTTCAGGGTCAGTAAATTTAACAGAGGCCGTAGAGGCTTATTCTTCTGACAAAGGAGAGGAGATGGAGGGAGATCTGCCTCCATTGAAAACCAAAGACCTGACGGCCAGGTTCAAGAGCCGGTCTTCTTCTTCGGCGGAGCCCTCTTCTGCTAGTACCCGCGCGGCCTCGGGTCCTGGCGGTGCCGCAGTCTCCTCCACCCCTATTGTCGCCCCGAGTGTGGAAACCCGGCGGCGCTCTCCTGACAGCATGAGGGATGGATCCCCGTCCAGCAAGAGGTCCAAGGCTGGAGGAAGAGACTCCAGGGCTCAGAAGGCCCCAAAGGACAAAGGGTCCGCGCGTGCCCCCGAGGGAAAGGCTCCTCCCGAGAAGGGACATGAAACCAGTGGACCTTCAAGGCAGGGCTCTAGATCGGCCTCGCGGTCTCGTGCCGTCATGCCGTCTCCATGGAGGCCGATGCTGGAGACTCAACCCGGGAGGCCCCTGAATGTGGAGGACCGGATAGCGGGGAACCCTTTAGTCATCGAGATACTCGCCAAAGCCTGCACCCTCCCACGTGACATAGAGCAGCATGCAAAGTACGACAATGAGAGTCTGCTGGCCTCAGCGATTCAGGCCGCTCTCATAGTAAGTATTCCTTGTGCGATTCTAATGAATTATGCTTCGGCTTGTCATATTTAATAGTTTATTTTGCAGAATGTATAGAGGCTTCAATTAGTTATAGAAGGAGCGACAAAAACGTCTCTAGGGTTTCTCAGTTGGAATCTGAGAGGGAGAAGCTTGGAAAGGACCTGGTGGAGTGCCAAAGCAAGCTGGCTAACTCGACGAAGAGCAACGCCGAGCTGAATGCAAAGATGGATGTGGCGCTGGCCAGCATCACTGACCTCACGGCAAAGACCCACGAGTTGAAGGGGGAGGTCCGGTCGAAGACTAAGAGGACGTTCGAGTTGGAGGCTGAGTTGGAAAAACTATAGGCCGAGTCGGCAGCCGAAATGGCGAGGCAGAAGGTTGAGCTGGAACGGTCGCTGAAAGAGAATGCTAACCTCAAGTCATCAGTTCGGGCCGAAATCCATGCTGCTTTCCAGAAGGGTGTGGACCGGGCGACGGAGGACTATGAAAAACAGGTGGGGGAGATAAGCTCCATCACGTTTGAGGAGGGATGCCAGGCTGCACTGAAAGAAGCGGGGGTTCCTAAAGATCATCCGGTCCATCAGAATCTCCCGATGTATTCAGGCCCGGGGTCAGAATCGAGCCCTCCCCCATCTCCTGAGGGTCCTCTGGTCGAAGCGCCTGCTGCTGACACTCCTCTGGATTGTGCTCCGTCTCTTCCTCCCAAGGATGTCTCAGAAACGACCGCGCCAGTTGCCGACCGGTCCGCTCTTGTAATTTTTTTATGCTTTCTGATTGTATTCCTTCACTTGTAACTTTTTAACTTTGTCAATGGAAAACAAATTATAAAACTCGGCTTTGTCTCCTTAGATCATTCCTTTTTGCAATTCCTGCTCTTCTATGATTCTTGTTGTTTGAGTCCGGCTAAATATTGTGGTAGGAGGGTTGCTTGAGTTGGAAACAGGATACCTGGTGGTCTTCATTGTTATCCGCCTTGGTATCTTGCATTCTGAGGCTCATAAATAGTAGTAAGTACAGCGGTGCAACCGATGCGGAAAACAAGCAGATGACTCCACTTGTCACCATCTGATCGGCCAGTCAACTCATAGGAAACGTGCGCCCCACGCAAGGCATGGGAGGCCACGTTCCATGAATGAGGTCTTGGAATCCGAGCCTCCTCTCCCCTATAAATAGAGGCTCTCATCTGCTATGTGTTCATCATTATCTCAAGTGGGGGAGATGCGCCGGCCAAGGATGAGAGATTCACATCAGTGGCCTCTCACGTCCCTTAGAGGCATGGAGATCTGCTTGTTCCCGCCAGACGCTCTGGTGGTTACATCCCTCAAGAGTGCCTTAAAATCCCTCGCTCCGTGAGGATCTTTTGCAGCTGAAAACAACTCCGGGATAGGTTGCACCCGGTCATCGTAGACCACGCGCCCTCTGAATCCGGTCATCGTGGACCGCGCGTCCTCTGAACGCGGATCTTTGATCGACTCCTGTCGATGCGGCTGGGAGGAGATCAGACATCTGCGGTGGACCAAGAGCTTGTTTACAAATTTTGGTCTAACCAACCATAGGGTATTGTAGAGCTCCTGGCGTCGAGGACTAATGAAGAGTAGTGCTTCCGTTGTATTTTTTATTTTTTATTATTTTTTAGAGGATAGTGACCCTCCTTATTGTATCTTTTGTTGCTTTCCTGCAACTCATGTAATGAGGTTTTCCATTGTAATGAAGATATTTTAATCAATACAAATGGAGTTTCAATCAGCACAAATGGAGTGGCATTCTGTGCTTTCATTACTTTTTCTGCAACTCATGTAATGAAACCTTCTACTGTAACGAAGACATTTTAATCAATACAGAGAGTTTCTCTCTTTCCTTCTATTTCTCTTTTTTTTTTTTTTTTGTTAAGACTGCCATTGGCTGAGGTGAACCCACAATTTTGAGAAGCATGGGTGTATGAACCTGAGGTCAGTATCAGGGTATATGACCCGAGTTTTGAGAGCCACTGGATGAATGAACCCAAAGTCAGTCTCGGGGTGTATGAACCCAAAGTTTTGTGAGCGACTGGGTGTATGAACCTGCCATTGGCTGAGGTGAACCCACAATTTTGAGAAGCCTGGGTGTATGAACCTGAGATCAGTCTCAGGGTGTATGAACTCAAGTTTTAAGAGCGACTGGGTGAATGAACCCGAAGTAGTCTCGGGATGCATGAACCCAAAGTTTTGGGAGCGACTGGGTGTATGAACCCGAAGTCAGTCCTTGGGTGCGTGAACCCAGTTTTGAGAAGCCAAGGTGTATGAACCTGAGGTCAGTCTCAGGGTGTATGAACCCGAGTTTTGAGAGCGACTGAGTGAATGAACCCGAAGTCAGTCTCGGTGTGTATGAACCCAAAGTTTTGGGAGCGACTGGGTGTATGAACCCAAAGTCAGTCCCTGGGTGCGTGAACCCAAGTTTTGAGAAGCCTAGGTGTATGAACCCGATGTCAGTCTCAGGGTGTATGAACCCGAGTTTTGAGAGCGACTGGGCGAGTGAACTCGAAGTCAGTCTCGGAGTGTATGAACCCAAAGTTTTGGGAGCGACTGAGTGTATGAACCCGAAGTCAGGTATTGAGAAGCCTGGGTGTATGAACCCGAGGTCAGTCTCTAGGTGTATGAACCCGAGTTTTGAGAGCGACTGGGTGTATGAACCCGAAGTCAGTCTCGAGGTGTATGAACCCAAAGTTTTAGGAGCGACTGGGTGTATGAACCTAAAGTCAGTCCCTAGGTACGTGAACCCAAAGTTTTGGGAAGCCCGGGGGTACGAGCCCGGGGTCAATCCCAGGGTGTATTAACCCAAGTTTTGAGAAGCCTGGGTGTATGAACCTGAGGTCAGTCTCAGGGGTCTTTGCTGCTGCTGATTTTCGTAATTTGATGGCACAAATTGATGATAGGGCGAAAGTTGCTTTTATTGATCATGAAACTTTGATTACATTTCTAGAAAAAAAACTTCTTGAGGTGGGTTGCATTCCACGGTCGCGGCAATTGCCTGCCATCCAAGTCCTCGAGCTTGTATGAAGATTGTCATGCTACTGAAATCACTCTGAACAGGCCATGCCAGTTTGGAGCTAGTTTGCATTCGTTTGGATCTCTGTCAGTTGGGAGTGTCTTCTTACCAGTTCTCCTACCGAGAACCTTCTCTCCCTGACTCTTTCGTTGTACCCTTTGGCTAGCCGTTGCTGGTACTCGGCCAGTCATATGGCCGCTGCTTCTCTGCGCTCGTCGGCCAATTCTAGTTCCATTGCTAGGTTTATCTCGTTTCGGCCTTGATCAACAAATTCTGATCTCAGGGTCGGGAGACCAATCTCTAGGAGAATGACCATTTCCATCCCATAGGCCAAGGAGAAAGGTGTTACCGAAGTGGAACGCCTCGGGGTCGTCCTGTACGCCCATAGAACGCTAGGGAGCTCCTCTACCCATCTTCCTTTTGCCCGGTCAAGTCGCTTTTTCAGGCCGTCAAGCAATACTTTATTAGAAATCTCGACCTGACCATTGCTCTGTGGGTATGTCGAGGTGGAGTAGTGGTTTCTGATGCCATGCTTTTGACAGAAGCTTTTGAAAAAATTGGAGTCGAACTGAGTTCCGTTGTCTGAGATCAAAGTTCTAGGTAGAGATGTCAAGTGGGCCGTGCCGGCCTGGCCCGGTCAACGGCACTGCCCATGACGCGGGCAGTGCTGGGCCGAGCTGCGCAGACCCGCTGGCCCATTAGGCACGGCCCGCCAGGCCCGCCAGGATCGGCCCGCCTGGCCTGCAAAAAAAACTATTTTTTATATATATTTTTTAATTTATAAAAATCTAATTCCCAGCCAACTAACAACCCTAGGCATTTTCTAATAAAAAAAACACTTACATAACTTGGTAAGGTAGGACTTTAGTGTAAATTAGTCACACAAATAATGAGGGGCAATGTGTTTTTGGGGAGAAGTAATAAGGGGAATGTTTTGGTGTGACACACTTACCTTCACTAAATTTGCCCCCTTGCCTTCACTAATTTTGTTATTTTTAGAGATATTTGAGAATCTCAAATGAAATTCCCTACCTGGATTCACCTATGTTCAAGAACCCCTGAGCATTTGAGAAGTTAAGATTCTTTATAGGTTGGAAAGCTCAGAATTAAACACATGAATATGTTCATAATTCAATCATTTATGTTCAATATAATCTCGTCACATGTACCTATAACTCCACTCTCGATCACATCACATGAAGCCATATATTTACATTGATATGAACACTAGGAAAAAGAAGTAAAAAATATGTAACCATGATAAAGATAATGAGAATTATTGACTAAGACTAAAAACCCATAACTAAAAAATAAAGAAATTGATGCAAATCTAAATAAAATGAAGTCCAAGGTTGTGGTTTCATGGTGGGTCATTTGGAAGACTTGAAATGATTATTGATAAAGGTAGAAATATTTAACCGCGCTAAGTTTTCGTTTAAAGTATGATAAATAAGCCAAAAAATAGAAATTGAGTTTGTCATCTCAATTGAAATATCCTTAACCATGGCATTTCAATTTGGCTGAAAAATGAGTAGAAAAAAGGACATGATATGTTTTTTTATATTTCAGGTTGTTTGAATGAACGAGTGAAAAGTTGGATAAAAAATGTGTTAGCTTCTCATCATCATCTAAAGTGGTTAAGTTCTCATCCTAATGTAACTAATAGTTTAATATTCGTGGGTAGGTTCACATCCTCATCTAATTAGTTTTAATATTGTTTGAATAAATATTAGTATACAAAAATTAGGTAGTCTAGTGGTTGTGTTTATCTTTCACATCCTAATGGTTGTGAGATCGAGTTCACCCAAACACATTTATTTTTAAAAATCTATACAAATTACGCAGGTCGGGCCAACCCAACCTGACCCAATCCGCCTATAACTCTATTAGAAAAAAAAAGGCACGCCTGGCCCGCGGGCCGGCCCGCTCCAGCCCGCCCCACTGCGGGCCGTGCCACTGGGCCGTGCTGTGCCAGGGGTTTTCCCTAGTGGGCCGTGCCGTGCCGGCCCGCTAGCTGGGGCGTAGCGGGCCGTGTCGGCCCGGCCAGTGGCACAGGCGGGCCAGTTTTGGAGCGGGCCGTGCCGACCCGCCACGGCCCGTTTGACATGCCTAGTTCTAGGGATGCCAAACCTTGTAATGATATTCTCTGCGCGTCCTTCAGCATATACGGCCACCAGTAACCCTGGCTGATAGCTCGGTATGCCAGTGACCGTCCTCCGATGTGGCTTCCACAAATTCCTTCGTGAATCTCATACAGAAAATCGTCAACCTTGCTCGGATGAACGCATTAGATGTAGGGGCCGGTGAAGGATTTTCTGTAGAGCTTTCCTTCGAGCGACAGCCAGAATTGAGCTGCATTGAGCCTGATCCGGTGAGCCTCATTTTTATCTTCGGTGAGCTGATCATCTTTGAGGTAGAAAATGATTGGGTCCATCCAGCTCGGGCCAAGATCAAGGCATAGAATCTGCCAAGATGGATGGATCTCTAAGCTTGATCTCGGTATCGACCCAATCTCGACAGTTCTTTTCTTCCCTGCTTCGACAGCGGAGGCCAGGTTTGTGAGTGCATCAACATGCGAGTTAGCCCATGTTTGGCACATCTATTTTCAGCCTCTATTTGTCTAAATGTCTAAAGCGGACAGAGGTTATGAAAATAAGAGTGTTTGGCACAACATTCTGGCCTCTGTCCATTTTAGACATTTAGAGGCAAATCCTCTAAAATCCAAATGCTCAAAAAATGGGCAGCTGAAAAATAGAGCTTTGGCCTCTTCTTTGTATAGCTCTTTTTTTTATGGCTCTACTTTTACTAGGTCAGTCAGAAAAAGAGTAGAGATACCAAACATGGCCTTAGTATCCCTAGAGATCTGCCTGACTTCAGCTGTCTGGAACTGAGTGAGGAGTTTCTTTACTAGGGCTAGATAGGCGGCCATCCTGTCGTCCCGGGCTTGGTAGTCTCCAGTTAGTTGGCTAGTCACTAATTGTGAGTCGCTGAAGACCACCAATTGCCGAGCTCCGAGGATTTGGGCACTGTTTAGTCTCGCTATTAAAGCCTCGTATTCAACTTCGTTGTTTGTTGCTTTGAAGTCTAGGGTCAGAGCTTGTTCTATGACGAATCCTTCTGGCGATTGGAAGACTACGCCAGCGCCAGCTCTCTTGGAAGTAGATGAGCCGTCGACGAAGACTTTCCATGCCGAGTTAAGGGCTTGGCTCCGAGATAGTTCATCAACCTCGGTGACTTCGCTTTCATGCCCTCTGCCCCCTAGTTTGGTGCCGAGCTGGGTTGATGCCGAGCTCGGAGAGACGAACTCAATAATGAAATCTGCCAAAATCTGGGCCTTGATCGCAGTCCTGGGCTGATATTGGATATCATACTTTCCCAGTTCGACCGCCCACTTTGAGATTCTACCTGAAAAGTCAGATTTTTTGAAAATAGACCGGAGTGGGTGCTCCGTAACAACCACAATGGTGTGAGACTGGAAGTAATGAGAAAGCTTGCGAGAGGCACTGACGAGTGCCAGCGCGAGCTTCTCAAGCAAGAGGCATCTGGTCACGGCGTCAAGAAGGATCTTGCTCGTGTAATAGATCGGCTTTTGCAGCTTATCAAACGAGGACAGAGCTCACCGCGTGATCCGAGACCGCTAGATATAGATACAACGTCTCCCCCGAGTTGGAGTAGAGAGCAAGGGTGGTGAAGAGAGATAGGTCTTGAGTGCTTGCAGTGCTTGGTCACACTCAGGGGTCCATTGAAATTTTAGGTTTTTTCTTAAAAGCTGAAAGAAAGGCCTGCACTTATCTGATGATCTGCTGATGAATCGATTGAGTGCGGCGGCCATGCCGGTTAGCTTTTGAACTTCCTTTGTGGTTGCAGGGCTCTAGATTCCCAGGATCACCGTGATCTGGTCCGGGTTGGCCTCTATTCCTCTCCGCGTGACTAAGCTTCTGAGGAATTTGCCGGAAGCGACGCCGAAGGCGCACTTGGAGGTGTTCAACTTGAGCTTGAACTCCCTGAGTGTGTCAAAAACTTGAGCCAAGTTTGTTAGGTGGTCACTAGACTGCTTGGATTTGACGACCATGTCATCAATATGTACTTCGACAGTCCTACTGAGCTGAGCCTGGAACATCTTGGTGACGAGCCGCTGGTAGGTTGCCCATGCGTTCTTCAATTCAAAGGGCATTACTTTGTAACAATAAGTGCCTCGGGGCGTTATGAACCCAGTTTTCTCCTCATCTAGCTGATACATTGGGATCTGGTGGTAGCCTCGATAGGCATCGAGGAAACTCATCCTATCATGTCCAGCGGTGGCGTCGATCAGTTGATCGATTTTCGGGAGCGGGAACCTGTCCTTCGGGCAAGCTTTATTGAGGTCAGTGAAATCTACGCACACTCTCCACTTGCCGGTATTCTTCTTGACAACCACCGTGTTAGCTAATCAAACTGGGTACTGGATTTCTCTTATCGCTTTTGCTTCCAGCAGTCTGTCGACCTCTTCGACCATGGCTTCTGTCTGTGGCAAACCTGTCCTGCGGGCTTTTTGCATCACGGGCTTGTGGTTAGGATCCATATTCAGTTTGTGACACATGACTTCAGGGTCGATCCCAGGCATTTCGCTCGAGTCCAGGCGAAGACATCTTTGTTCTGCATCAAGAATCCAGAGAGCTCGGACCTTTCGGGATCGGCAAGATGGTTGCCGAGCAGGAAGAACCTATCCGGGTTGAGCGGATTGATTCTGATCTCGGCTAGATCTTCGACGCTCTTCTTCTCTGGGCTTTTGCCGATTTCATCCAGCTCCATCTCAAGCTCTGCCATGTGTACCTGCCCCGGTTCCTTTTCTCCTGGAACTACGGCCATCATGCACTGCTTGGCCATCTGTTGATCTCCTTCCACAGTGATCACTTCCATCCTACCCTCTTTGTTCTCCAATAAGAACTTAAGCTTTTGGTGGAGAGTGGAGGGAATTGCCTCCATATTGTGGAGCCAAGTTCTAACCATAATAGCATTGTAGGGGGAGGGAGTGTCTACCACTAGGAAGTTGGTCATCACGGAGGCTCCCCCCACCCGAGTTTCCAAAGTGACCTTCCCTTTGGGGTATATCGGCTTGGCGCTGAATCCTATTAGAGGCGTACGAGCCTCTTGCAAGTCTGCTTCCGAGAGCCTCATCTTTTTGAAACAGCCGAAATAGAGGATTTCGAACGAGCTACCGGAGTTGATGATGATTCTCTTTACTGTGAAGTCCCGCAGTTTCAATGTCAGGAGCAGAGGATCGTTATGAGGGAGCTGAACTCCTTCAAGGTCCTTGTCCGAAAAACATATCGCAGGGTGCTCGCGCTGTGCTTTCTTGGATGCTGGTCCGAGCTTGGCTCTCATAATTTCCTTCCCATGAGAGGCCTGCCTGGCCTCGGCACGAGCTTGAATATTACTTGAAGATGGTGTTCACAGCTTGGTAGGAATTAGATGGTGGTCTGGGCTTCCTGTTACCTCCAGATTTGGATGCCGGGACTTTTGCCGAGGTGGCCGAAACCCAAGCATGGTTCGTCTCCTCTTTCCTGAATGGCTTCTTGTCCCTCTTATGGGGCTGATCACTCTTGTCCTTGCGCACAACGCTGTGGCTCTCTCGAGCCCGAATATCATCTTCCCGCGCAATATAACATTTCACCCTGGACATCAACGCCGGCACGGAGGTTACAGGGCCTCCGGCCAGGTCTTTTCTAAGCTCGCTACCTGGTAGTAGAGCATTCTGAAAAGCGAAAATCGTCACTTCGTCTTTCGAGACTTCAATTTGCTGTATGTCGCCCAGAATTGCTTGGCGAACTGGGTAGTATTCTCACTCTACTTCATCTTCAGGGCCAATATATCAGCGTCGGTCTTGGGAACGACACTGTAAGCCTGAAATTTCTTTAGGAAGGAGAGCTGGAGCTGCCGCCAGCTCGAGACAGATCTCTCTGGGAGGGCGTAGAACCATTTCAGAGGGAGGTCACCCAAACTGGAAGAAAAGATTTTACAGTTCAAATGGCCCTCGTCTCCCCAAATAGACATCCTCTGAGTGAAGTGTCGAATGTGGTTAGCGGGATCGAGACCCCATCGTAGAGGACAAAACATGGAACGGAAAACTTATTGGGCAAGGGAGTCTCTTTGATCTCCTGAGTGAAGGGGGAGGCGCCAAGATCGGTGGGGCCGCAGATATCCTGTTGATCCCGGGCGAGCCCTGCTATCTCTAAATTGCGCCGAACCTCCAGCTTTATGCGCCTGTCGAGCCATTCCTGCCTATCGTTCCTCTCCGGCGATAGGGTCTCTGACTTTCTCTTCGAATGGCCTCGACTAGGACGGCTTCGGGCGCAACTGTCTCGGTCGTGATGGCTTCGACTGTTGCTTGAACCCTCATTGTGGGCCCGGCTGCGCTTTTTTTTTCAGGTAAGTTCTCAGGTCCTCGTGGGAGGAGGCAACCAACCTGCTTTGAGTGGCTCTCTCGCTCTGGCGTCCCGACGGTTGCCTCAACGAGGTCGCTCCTCTGGCCCTTAGCTGCTGCTGGAGCTGACGGATTAACTTTTCCTGCTCCTGGATGAGGATGTTTTGGGCCGCAATATCCCCATCGCTGGTGAAGTGACGGGAATGGTGGGGCTTGCTGACTGCTACAGATTTGTCCCTCTGAGGACGCTCCTGTCGGTGTTTATCTTGCCGGGGAGGCATAATTTCCTCCCCCGGGGATGAATCATCGACTCGCTCTAGGAATGGGACCTGGACGAAGAGGTGTGCGTCAGGGCATTCCTCAACTGCAACTGCGCCAGACCTCGCCTCGGACCGCCTCTGGGGAAGAATGACTGGCGGCGGGCCCTGTGGTGGCGGTAGCTGGACTATCGCTCTCGAAGATTTTCCGCCTTTCTTAGCTTTGGGAGGCATGGTATTTGGGAAGATTGGATTAATGCTTCCCCACAGACGGCGCCAATTGTAAGTGCAAAAACTGTAACTCAAAGGATTAGGGGGTGCCTGAAAGGACTTATCCAGAGAACTGACGGAGATTAGCTGCTAATAGCCTGAAAAGGGAGAAACAAACAGTCAGAGGACCCTGGCCTGGGCGGCGCAAGGCTCTCCGATGCCTAAGTTAGTGTATGAACTGAACAGAGGTCAAAGAAGAAGAGAGACAGAGTAACGACTCCGGAGGATATGTCTATGCGTACCTTTGTTATGGAACGTCCCCTTATTTATAGAGGATTCTACCTGATATCTTGGAGTGAGCCCCTAGATCTGATAGGAATGATCTTGTTAGCCCACAAAGTAATAAATGAGGATCCATCATAGCCCATAATGCATTTATTGCCAATCCGATCAGCCCACATCGCATTTAATGCATGTCACGTTGGGCCTGATCTTATCCCGAGTCATTGGCGGTTGAGGTCCCATCGGATCCATCCTCGGGCTCTGCCTCGATATAACTACAAGCCGCTGGATGCCGCATTGTCATGGATCTGGCGAAGATCGTGGAAGGCTTGGATGGCCCATCTATCTCATTCGCACATGGTCGTACTCAGCCACGTGGCTGATGACGTAGCAGAAGTAGGGAGGCAATCACAACGCTTTTAATTGGCAACCCGGCTTCTTCGGCCGGGGTCAGAAGGCGTAGCCGAAGTCAAAGTGCACAGTCGGGGCAAGTTTGGTCTCGGCAACGTTCTGACACCAACGCCGAGATGCACTTGGATGGCTCGTAGGCGCGCTTAATCGGCATCTTACCACCGAAATTAACGTAATCTTGGTATCTTGAAAATCACCCCACACAGGAAGCAATTGAAAATCATTATAAAGAGTCGTTCGTTTGCGTGCATAAATCATGGATTAAAAAACCGGCCGATACCGGTTCGTATCGGCCGGTACGAACCGGT
The DNA here is from genome assembly GCA_012931725.1 of Litsea cubeba. Lineage (NCBI taxonomy): Eukaryota > Viridiplantae > Streptophyta > Magnoliopsida > Laurales > Lauraceae > Litsea > Litsea cubeba. The sequence continues at coordinate 76,647,846 of CM022947.1, forward strand.
ATCGGCCGGAACCGGTACGATATCGGGACGAGATATCGGTTTCGAAAATATCGGCAAAAAATCCCCAAAATATCGGTATATATCGGCCGAGATGAACTTCGTCTCGGCCGTAACGAGATATCGGCCGATATTTTGAAAATATCGGTCGATATCTCTTAAAAAAAAACACTAACCCTAATTTTTTTCACATTTTTCATCTTATTCCCCTCTCCTCTCATATCCAAACACCTTAGAGCAGCAGCCATACATTCACACGTCCCTCTTGCATATTTTCTTCAAGAAAAAATTATTTAAGTAAGAGAAAATCATCTTAAAGCATTTTATTATGTATTTATGTGTTTATTTTTTTATTTTTTAGATGAAGCATGGAAATCATGAGAATGTCATTTGTGTTGTATTATTAACTTAAAACTAAGTTAGATCTATATACTTTCATGCTAGATCTACTACTCATACACATGATTTTGAAATTTTTTTTCAATTTTTTTATTTTTGGATTTATTATGTATTTATGTGTTTTTTTTAAATATAGCATTAAAATCATGAGAATGTCACTTGTGTTGGGTTTTTCACTTAGAACTAAGTTAGATCTATATACTTTCATGCTAGATCTACTCATACACATGATTTTGTATATTTTTTAAAAAAAATTAATTTTCAAAATTTTTAATATTATAATAAAAATATATCTTTTTTTTTGAAATTTCATCACAAATATGTTCTTTTAATGATTCATGGAGTGGGGGAAGGTACTGATGGTCATCGTGGGGGTTTATGTTGGCCAACAAGGTGCCATGTATGAACATCATATGAATTATTCATATGACCCTAATTGGGTACCCCCTTCACCAACACCGATAATGTCTATCGAACAGATATTAATTGAGCAAGGGAGGCTTCCCCCACCACCACATGATCCCCAATGACCTTTATATGCCCCTCATGGCTATTTCATGCCATTTCTGCACAATTACCAAGAACAATCTACAGGGGATCAAGATAGTTCATCATCTTATCAAGAATAATCTGAATATGGTCATGGGTATGGTAGTGCTGCACAACAGTATGGAGCATATCTTTTTAACCAATACCGAAGAAATGATGATAATGATGATATTGAGCCTGGGCAATACTCCACTTGGTATTAGGCTGTCAATTTATCAACTATCATACACTCATACTCATCAATCTCTCTCTAGTTTCTACTCTCTAGCCCCCTTTAATTTCAGGTAAACCATGAACCTTTTGATGCCCAAGTGCTTTATGATTTATCTATCTCACTATCATGTTTCAGATTTTAATATGTTATCTTCATGGTTATGAATTTCACAACTAATTTGATGATTGAGTTAGTATTAAATGATGATTGATATGTTTGTTATCTACTTATCTTTAATTTCTTATATTTTACACTAATAAATTAATCATGAGCATCAATAATGGTTGCATTATATGAAATACTAGAGAAGAAAGCGAACGGCGACACATACATGACTCATAACTTAAGGTCACCGAGATTTTGATTTATTGTTGTTACTAATGAAAAAAAATATATTATTTTTCAGTATTTTCTAATATTCTGGATTTTTTAGATATTTTTGCGATTTTTTTTTATTAAAAAAAGTTCACACCGCGACGGACCGATATTCGTGATGATATCCGCAACGATATCGGTTTTTCGGCCCGGCCGATACCGCGACCGAGACCGAGATTTTAAACCATGGCATAAATGTATCATATGCGTAATATCTATACATCATCATGTTTGTTTTCGTTAATTTACACATGTGATGCGTAAAGTTGGTGTGAAAATAACCTCATTTTCACACAAAATCTTCACACCTACTACCTTGGTAAAAAGAATCACATGTACTTTTGTTAAGAAACGGAATCATACCCGTTGAGGTGGACAACATGTTCCATCAAAGTGGGGTGCATGATCGAAACTCCCTACCCGCTTTCTATTATTTAAAAAAATCCGGAAGCCCTTTTTATTCGTAACTTTTCAAGAAACAAGTTAAGTCAAAAATACCTCACCCTCTCACGGACTGTGAGACCGCTGTTGCTCCACTCTCTCTCTCTCTTATTCATGATCAAAACCAGGTTCTCCCACCAAACTCTTACTGCTCTCATTCTCTCATCATCTCCCACTCTCTCTCTCTCTCTCTCTCTCAATATTTATTATCATTATCACTGACATATTGGGAGAAAGGAGAAAAAAAGATTGATTTGATGATGTTACAAAACAAAAAAAAAACAAAAAAAAAGAACTAATAGATTATCTATGATTCCAGTCCTGTCATATTCATCTCAAAAGGATCAAACTTTTAAAAAAAAAAAGCCTTCTATCATGTGTATGCTTCCATAGTCTTTCTCCACATCTCTATCACAATTTTCTGCTTGCAACTCGGCCGTCGCATAACAGACCATGTTGTGTCCTCCACCTTTAAATAGAATTTGATAGTGGGTTTTTCATCCTTAAATGAGTTAATCGATTTCACACTGACATTAAGGTAGTGACATCGATGGACATCCCCTTTGCCAATTTTCAAGGTGGAGAATCTTGAATTTGTTTTTCCAAAGCTTCACTCACACGTTTCGTATTGTTAGTGGCGCTTTGGAAAAAGGTTTTTGTGGACATGTGATCCTTATTCTTGCTTGTTTCACCAGTTCCACATGTTGGAAGTAGGTGGGCCTTTTAGATGGGTTTTTCAAAACTTTTGACCCTCTTAATGCAGGGATAAAACACCAGAAGGCTAAGAACTCAATCCCAATATCTAAAACACTTATCTCATGTATTAAGATCATAGATCTATCAACAAAAGACAAATCTAAATAAACACACAATCAAGAAGATCTACTTAAATAACTGGTTGTAGATCTATACTTGAGGAGCTCGGTTGCACTCAAATCGAAAGTTGATGTTCTTGATTCCACGAAACCCTTTCGCAATGTGATAACCTAGGCCTTGCGGTTTTCCATGCTATGACCCTCTTGCAGAGAACTTCTCAAAAGGAATGGTGGGATATCAATTAAGAAGAAACCCTAAGAACTCTAGTGGGGAAACCAGAGGGAAAAATAGAGGAAGAGAGGAGAGAGATATATTGGACGTCCACTAGTATTGGGCGTGCAACACACACATGGAACGTCCTGCCCTAGACCTCATGTTTATAGTATTTGGAACTTCCGCTTTGGCTACACTTAGGAGTCTCACTTCTAATTCTCATATGTATCATACTCCTTTCCTTATGGGTTCTGATTGGAATAAAACTTGCTCTTTCTTAGGGCTCGCATTGGGACCACTAGGGATTCCTTAGATCTGGCTCCAAGTAAAGCATCTGAACATCACAGCTCATGTCAACTCCAGATCCATAGTTAATTGCAAATAACTCCACTAAATAAATGCAATTGCACTCAAGTCCTATGAATACTTACATGAATACTCTAAACTTTTGAATTACCGCAAGTAGACCCCTCCATCAATTATATCCATGGAACCATAAGAATTAAATTGTCCAACAAAATTGGATACACATCTTATTATCCTCGTGATGCAATTAAATTACACGGATCATCGATACCATTTTATTAACTCTTAATCAAGACGGGTGCTCACTTACCGATGATAAATTCTATTAATTAGCACAAGAGGATATTTCTCTTTTAGAGAATATATTTCATCTTGAGAATATATATTCACACAATCCCACTACCATCTAGCCAAGATACCGATGTGTTGACCTACAGTTGGCCTCACTCATTAGTAAGTTAAAGTAAGTGCATGGCAGAAACTCGAGTCCATTGACTCTCATGATTGAGAGCCTATTGCTTGAAAATTATGAAAGTGTTCCTTAATTGAATACGACATTGTGTATAGGGTGCTACTCATGGCCCTACAATACATCCAATACACTAGCATAACAATCCAGAGTCTTTCACTCCGATGGTTGAGACAACCACACTATCTCATAGCAATTGCAGTGGTACAACCTTTTCAGATGAGATGCCCAGTCTCATCACATGAAAACTTCAAGTAAAAAAGTTATGATCTATTTCTCCTGCATGTGAATCTTACTCACACACATGGATCACATTTAATATGCTTAAACTCTCATGTTCATCTCATTAACAATCATGTCATTCTGTATTAATTATGTGCAACCATAAAATAAAATCTCATTCATCTCATTAACAAAGCATGAAATTATAAATTGATTAAGATAATAAATAAATTTAATCACATCTCTACTGGATACAATCTAACACCACAATCTCCAACTTTCTTATGCACATAGCACAAGGCATGCTTCATCCTTTCCATATCAGATCATTAGTGTCCCTTTCATTCATAATGGAGGCATTAGTCCTGGGCATATCAGGATAGGAATTAAATGTTCCAATTCACCTCCTTCGATGATGTTGTTAAATGAATGAGTCAATGTTTATTACTGTTGTTTTTATTATACCATCTACTGAGATAGGTTTATTGTGTTATTTAGAAATGGATGGTGGAAAAGATGGCAACAATGCAGTTAATTATGGAATGATTGTTGGGTCATCCACAATTTACAAATGTCGAATAAGAGAGAAGAAGAACATCACATGGACGGAGGTTGGTGATAGATATTTAACTGATATCATGCCAGAACAAATAAATTTTGGGAGAAAAGACAACAATGGATTTACATTGGAGGGAGTTTTAATGACTAATGAAAGACAAATTTAGATGTGCTTATGATAGAAGTAAAATTAGGAATCGGCCTAGTACTTTGAAGATCCACTACAATCCACTACAATCATATCAAGATTCTCATCGGATTAAATGGTATTGGATGGGATGATGTTACAAAGAGGGTTACTGCTAGTGAAGAAGTTTGGGATGGCTTCGTTGAGGCGAGTGCTTGAGGAATCATTTATTCTAGTGTAATTTTGTTAATCTCCTCTTTATCTTATTTTGTTTCATATGTCAACTTCAAGTGCACCCGAATTATGAATTTTATCGACATAGAAATACTATCGACTTTCAAAAGCCCACCGACTTCAATAGGAGATGGAAAAGATGTGTCATTGACCAATCAACGCCCTCCCCACCGACTTCAGACCGTTTGAGCATGTTGACCAATAATGTGGGTGATCAACTTGAGTGGCTATTGGATAAATTAGATGATTCTATCTAGATTAAATAAATATTAGTTGTAATAATGAGGATGATCGACTTCAGAATGTTTGAGCATGTTAATGAATATGTTGAAGTTTAGAGTTATAGTGTATTGGGTTTATTTTTTAATAGTTACGTTTACTTTTAAAGTTTTAATATTATGAATTAATTTTTGATGGATATGTTCAATTTTAAAGTTTAAATGTTATAGAATAATTTTTTTGATGGATATATTTATGTTTATATTTATAGTGGTTTGTTGTCATTTGCTATCTTTTATGAGGCATACATTTTGTCTTTTACTATGATGTTATAAAAATGATAATGTGATGGATAGAATAATTTATGCATTTTTTTCCTACTGATATGCATCAAATATATCCATTTAAAATGGAAGAAAATCCATTGAGTTTAAGAATGTCGGTGATTCTTTTTTTTTTATCACTATGGCACCTTCACTCTAAAAAGGAGAAAACAAGTTCATGGCTCTATTTATTATTGTTACGAATTCATTCATATTGAGATCATCCATGGTCGCGCTCATTATTCATATGAATGTTTTTTTTTTTTTTGGTAAATTATTCATATGAATAGTTAATTGATCTTCTTTTGTGTTTCATGGTTTAAAAATAAATATTTCTCTCATAGAAATTTCAATGTATATCATTATAATTACAAAAGGTTTAAAGATCTTCTATTGATGTCTAATATGATGTTGGTCGAATATCAATATTTTATTTTAAATATAAATATAAAAAATAAAATTTAGACATTTATGCATGTAGTCAAAACAAACGTTGTAAATTGAATCAACTGTGTAAAAGGTGTGAAAATGATGTTTGGAAACAAACATGGTAAAATGAATCACATGCTTAATGGTTACATATATAATATTTATATATGTAGTATTTACAAATGAAAATAAAATCTTCCTATCCCATGCGTAAAAGACAGACGACTCCTAAGAGAAACCGTGTATACCCAATAATTTAGGAGATTGTGGGAAATAATAAAAAATAATTAGAAGAGAAATATTGAATGGAATTGGTATAGAAACATATCACCTAAGAGAGCATAGAAAATGGCTATTTTGGGAGCTCTAACGTTGCACCCTGATAATGTCCTGTCATTGATGTGGCACTCTCCACAACATCCCTCCCTATTGCTTTAATATATATCATGAGGATGAGTTGTGGTGTGTGTTACAATAATGGTGATCGTTAAACCAAGCTCCCTTGAGATACTCTTCTTCTTCTTCTTTTTTTTTTTTGCATTTTTATGGGGCCCAAAATGGCAATCCACATGGTTAATCCTCTTTACTTGTGTAAACCATAAACACTTAATTTCATATGTTAATTTTATATAGATGTCAAGAGCTTTGTCAAAAAAAAAAAAAGACAATGGATATGATTTTTTTTTACACTTCATGGGCTCCCAATTCATGATCCGAACTGTTCAATGTTCTCATATTAATGACAAACATCAAGATGTTTAATTTTATATTTAAATCTTATGAGAGATATGTGAAAGTATAATAAAATCCAACCACATCTAAAAGTATTTGATATATTCATTTACTCACGTGAAAATGGTGATTTTGACAATAGTGATAGTGTGTCTCATATATGTAACATTTACATATGTAAAACCCATTTCTCATCCAATGCATAAGAGGCAAACGATCCTTTCTTTTTCATTTTTTTGCCCTAGCTGTATTCACACACCCTGAGGGTTTAGGGTTTGAGATCTCTAGATTGGTCCACTCAATAAATCAGCCCACTAGTGTGCTAAAATAATAAACTACGCAGCGGAAATAAAATCACAAGCACACACTACAAGGACACCAAATTTAAGGTGGAAAACTCAAACCGGGTAAAAAACCACCGATCCGTACTGGATCTAATCAAACACTATGAATCTCGCAATTACAAGAAACTCAGATTTCTTCCCTAGATATCCCCTATCTAAAGACTGAAGTTACATTGTGAAGCATCACGCTTCAACGACATCACACCGTTGATTGCAACAGATCCAACGCTTGACTCCTCAAATCTTCTACGTAAGAAGATGATCTTCTATAAGGGATGCAGAAGAAACTTGCTCTCTAGAGTACTTGGCAGCACAACTCTTCAAAAATCTCTAGAGAAAATTTCTCTCAATCAGATCACTAATTTAAAACTTGAGAGATGATCTCGTGTCTCTTTGGGTTGTGAGAAACACCCAATATATAGCCCTTAATTCGTGCTTAAGACTCCTAAGAATAATCCACTTAGAATAAAGAGTCCATCTCAAACATTCTCTCAGAGTTCGGAACGAACCAGACTTCCTTCGCCACCCTCGCTATAGCGAGGTATCATTCTGCCTCTGTCAGCTAGGGGTGATCGACCGGATTTCCGATCCGGTCCGGTCCAAACCGGTCCGGTTGGACCACTTAAAGTGGTCTGGACCGGTTTTCATTTTTTTTTGTTTTTTTTTTATTTTCACCTCACATCTAAAAAGTGGGCAAATGTCAAATGAATGAATGATGGGTTTTACAAATGGGTGATGGGCTCATGCCTCATGGGCTCGAAGATTATGAAAAAAAAAAAATTATTACTTTAATAAATGCGGTCCGGACCGGATTTGGACCACCAAGACCGCAAATCCGGTCCGGTCCGGTCCGGTTTTGTGGTCCGGTCCGGTCTGCGGTCCGGTTCTGTGCAGCCCTACTGTCAGCCCATTGGTAACTTTTATTCTAACAATCTCCCCCTTTTGGCAATTCGTGGACAAATCTCCTAGAACAATACAATAAGATCTACAAAAAAAAAAATCCAAAATACAATGAATTTTTAAACAAAAAAAAATCAGCACTATAGATCTTGAATTGCCTTGGCTTGTAGAACTCCTCTGGGCTTCATTCTTCTCCCCCTGAATTTGTCTATAATTGACAAACAAAAAATCATGCAGCTTCCGTCAATCTGGATGTAGTAGTTCCCCCTCGATTTTGACTCCCCCTCACTATGATCTTCGTATCAGCACTGGGGATGGGGACTTGACCTCCTTGATCCGGGCTTTTTATGATTAGCCACCCACACTTTTGTAGTTTGAACTTTCAGCACAGTGTGAGCAAACTCCTTAGGCAAATCAGATTTTCTAACCCAAATTGGAGTCGTCTTTGGTGGAGAAAAATTCTTCCGCCATTGCTTGGTCTTGAGTAGACTTTACAGCTTCTTGCAATGGGGACGAATGTGTCCTTTCATTCCACAATGGTGACAAGTGGATGTGCGTGCAGCGCTTGACACATTCTTTTTCTTGAAACTACTCGACACATTATTTGAAAGTGCAGTATCTGGAGTAGCATGTGCAACACTAGAAACAAAAATTGTTTTACCTTTAGCATTTGAAGTGGATGCACCATGATCATAACCGAGACCGCTTCTGTCAAACTGAGACTTCTGACTACACAAGATATTTGTAAGAGTCCTCGAACCAGTGTTCATCTTATTTAGTGAAGCTTGTTTGATTTCTAACTCAGACAGAGTGATCTTCAATCTCCCTTGCAAATCTTCTTTTTCAGATTTAACAGTCACTATCTCTTTCTTCAGATTCACAATCTCTTGTTCAGCCTTTTCAAGTTTTTGACTCTTAGTGGTCAAATTTTCAGCCATGCAGTTTTTCTGAGTTTCCAAGAGATGAATCTTTTCAAGTGCTTGCTCTAATTCAATTTTCAATGCAGAATTTTCTTCTCGAACAGCTTTAAACTTGATAGAGATCTTGTAGCCATACTTGGACATCTTAACACAATCAGCATATGTTTTAAGATACAATGCTTCATAATCTTTTTCTTGATCTGACATCTTATCAGCATGATCTTCATCAGTATCATTATCAGATAGAGAATTAGCCATGAAAGCCACAAACTTGCCATTCATAGTTTCAGAAGTTTCAATTGAGGGATCTTATTCTTTTTCTGATGACTGTTCCTCCCAAGTTGTGTTGAGAGCCTTTTTCATTGCACCCTTTTTTTTGTTGGCACACTAACTAGCATAGTAACCATAGCCATGGTACTCAAAACACTTAGTTCCTTTGCAGAATCCTTTTTCGTAAATTTAGAACCCTTCCACTTGACTTGTTTTGACTTCATGCACTCCTTGAAGCAATTAAACATTTCAGCCAAATCATCTTCAGCCTCAGATTCAGAATCAGACGTAAATTTCTTTTCAGGCTTCTTTCTTGATTCTGAAATGGCTTTCAAAGCAATACATTTCTATTTTGATTTTCCTTTATCCAAACGGTTTGCTTTAAAGTAAGGGTGGAACAAACCGAACCAAACCGAACTCCGAACCGTAAACCGAACCGTAAAATTAAGTTCGGTTCGGTTTATCGGTTTATGGTTCGGTTTCGGTTTTGCATTTTTAGCAAGTTCGGTTTTACGGTTCGGTTTCGGATTTTAAAAATATTTTCGGTTTAAACCGAAAAAACCGAACTTGATTTTATATTTTAAATTAAATATATATATATGTGTCAATGGGAAAGGGAAAGGGGAAACTTGAATTTTTTTTAATGGCAAATCACTGAGTTCATTTGTGTGATATTGAAATGATGTGTAACTAATAGCAACAATTTGGATCTATTTGTGTGATATTGAAAAATTCGGTTTAAACCGAAAAAACCGGAAAAACCGAACCGTTTAATAATTTTCAGTTCGGTTCGGTTTTACTCGTAATTCGGTCTGGTTCGGTTTGCAATATTTAGAAATTTCGGTTTTCGATTTTTTCGGTTTCGGTCAAAAACCGAACCGAAAAACCGAACTTCCACCCTTACTTTAAAGGTTTGAAGATTTCCAACCAACTGGTTTACCTTGAGGGTATCAAGATTCTTGTTTTCTTCAATAGCATCAACTTTAGAATCGAACCTCGAAGGTAGAGACCTCAGAATTTTCTTGACAATCTTATTTTCTTGAATTTCCTCACCCAAATTGAAAACAGAATTGACAATATCATTCAGTTTTGCATAAAATTGATCAAAGATCTCATCTTCTTCCATCACGATTGTTTCAAATTATTTAGTTAGCCTTCGCAATTTAGATTGCTTCACCGTGTCTGTACCCTCATATACTGTCTATAAGACTTCCCACGCTTCTTTTGCAGTTTTACAAGTGAAAATCCTACGGAACTCTTCAGCAGACACTCCATTATATATACTATTCACTGCCTTGTTATTACAATTGGAGGCATGCTTCTCATCCTTAATCCATTCAGCCTTAGGTTTAGGAACAGTTTGTCCACTAACCACAATTGTTGGTCTGGAGTAGCCATCCTCAACAATATCCCAAACATCATCATCAATGGACTTAAGGAACATAATCATCCTTTGCTTCCAATATGCATAATTAGAACCATCTAGCAAAGGGGGCTTAGTAGTTGATGTCCCTTCTCGATTGAACACCATTCTAGAAATCTCTTTAAATCAAACACAGCAAATTAGTGTAACCCGCTCTGATACCAATTGAGGGTTTAGGGTTTGAGATCTCTAGATTGGCTCACTCAATAAATCAGCCCACTAGTGTGCTAAAATAATAACTACGCAGCGGAAATAAAATCACAAGCACACATCACAAAGACACCAAATTTAAGGTGGAAAACCCAAACCGGGTAAAAAACCACCGATCCGTACTGGATCTAATCAAACACTATGAATCTCGCAATTACAAGAAACTCAGATTTCAGTCTTTAGATATCCCCTTTCTAAAGACTGAAGTTACCTTGTGTCGCATCACGCTTTAACGACATCACACCATTGATTGCAACAGATCCAATGCTTGACTCTTCAAATCTTCTACGCAAGAAGATGATCTTCTACAAGGGATGCAGAAGAAACTTGCTCTCTAGAGTACTTGGCAGCACAACTCTTCAAAAATCTCTAAAGAAAATTTCTCTCAATCAGATCACTAATTCAGAACTTAAGAGATGATCTCGTGTCTCTTTGGGTTGTGAGAAACATCCAATATATAGCCCTTAATTCGTGTTTAAGACTCCTAAGAATAATTCACTTAGAATAAAGAGTTCATCTCAAACATTCTCTCAGAGTCTGGAACGAACCAGACTTCCTTCGCCACCCTCGCTATAGTGAGCTTCATTTTGCCTCTGTCACTTTTTGCCTCTGTCAGCCCATTGGTAACTTTTATTCTAACACACCCCTTTACACTTAAGATACCTAACCTATCCATATCCAACAAACCCATGGATTGGTTGTATCTTTGAATAAGGAGATGTCTGACTGATAAGTCCACAAAATTATACTTTAATTAATCATTTATGTAAAATTGTGGACTTAATTAGGGTCATTTGTATAGAATTTCAAAGAATTTCATAAATTCATGCCTGCAAGCATCAAAATTAAAATTTTAGTCAGAATAATTCAAAATCATCAATCTTGCATGAATATTACAAAATCAATGGTTTGCATCACCCGAATGTCACACCAATTAGCCTTTTGATTTTAAACATGCATCAAACTCTCGCATCATAGCATAATTAGATACAATGCATGTTTTCAAATTGACGTGAGTCCCATGCATGGCATTCATGAATTTCATATAATTAATTATAGCTGAATTATATTCTTTATTCTTGTAGGAAATTATCATGGAAATGGGGTCCGCACTAGAGATAAGCTTGGAGATGAATAATTGAGAGGAAAAATAAAGAAAGAAAAATAAGAAAAGGACTCACTTTGGGCATGAATTCTAAGACACGCCCAAGGGATGCGTGGTTTAAGTTGGTTGCAAGATTCAAACTTTCAAATGTTTTTGAAAGTGATCCTCTACCCCAATATTTCCAAAAATGAAGAAGGAGATAGAGCTCAAGATGGAAAGCACTCAAAAAAGATTTGAAATTTTTTTTTTCAAATTTGTGCAGATTAAGAATGAGATCAAGCCAAAGAGGATAGAAGATAAACAGGCCAAGGCTAAAGCCATGTGTTGGACGTCCCATAGGTGGGACCCACACTCTAATTCACGCCCAATAAGGGGCCGTTTTTATCTTTAGAAATGTTGAATTTCTATGGAAGCATATCCATGCACATTGGAGGATCTTTAGAGCCAAAGTTGGAAAGATTGCACAAACAAGATCCCAAGCTTAGCCAAAGATCTTTTGAAATTTAAAATCTTGTTCAAGATAAGAGATTGACTTGGAAGCTAACCTAAGATGAGGAGTCCAAATGGGAAACAAATATCCACAAAGGAGTGATGGACCGCGCTTCTGCTCGGTGCTACTGAGGCCGGCGGACGTGGGAGTCCATCCGACCCTTTCGCGCCCGGGGGGCAAAGGCGTGCATCAATATTTTTTTGTGTGTAGGTGTGCCAGATTTTCTATTTTACTTGGAATTGTCAGTGGTGATCTGGAGATCGACCTTCGCAAGTAAAAAGGAAATCAACTTCTTTCAAGTTTTCTATTGCACATATATTTAAGAAAAGAGACGTTTTTTTTATTTGCCGTGAAAGGCGATGTTTTGGCATTTATAGCCGATTTTGGCGTTTATAGCCGATTTACAATTCTTATCAATAATGAAAGACAAGAGTTGTGATTTTTGTCTCTTTTAGAAAAATACAAACTACAATGAAAAGTAAGAAAATGAGGATCTAACTTCTCAGGAAATTGTGGGGAACTCGTTCGGATTGACAGTCGCAAGCCATGTATGGACTTTGCCATCATCCATACAGATGAGAACAGATAATGCTCTTAATTCGCTTGGCTTGGCTATAACCTCAGATTTTTAGAGGACAAAGACCAAAAGGATGTCCTATGTCCAATAAAAAAACAAAGTAGACGGGCTGAAAAGCTATGTCTAAGCCATTGGAGGCAGAAGGAGAAGACAAGGACCTTGGGGGGCACCCACCAAGGGACTTTTGTCACCTTGTAGTGGTGGTTGGTGCAGAACCTCGCAGAGTTTTCTCTCTTTCTTTCTCTTAGATTTCTAATGCCTTTTTTTTGTCTGGATTTCCAGATTTTCCAAAGTCTATCTGGAATGCTTGGTATGCTCTCCTATTTATAGGCTCTTGATAGCCATTTAGGAGAGTTTATGGGCTTTAATAGTCATTAAACCACATAATGGGTGGAGTTACAAGTTTTAATTCATTTACTTTGTAACTCTTTTTTCTTGGCTTCTGATTGGCCGGTGGAGATTGAGGGCATTTAATCGCCTTTAATCGCCATGATGAGAGAAGTTTTATGGGTTAAATGCCATGAATCAATTGGCTTGTAACTCTTGGATGCTCGCTTCTGATTGGGCCGTCCAAAGAAATGAATTAATGACTGCAATAAAGCTAGTTAATTAATCGCATTAAGTGGTCGCCGAGCAGTCAAAGAGTCGCGGGCCGTGCTGCGTCTTTTGCGATTCTTCTGGCGATGATCATCGATGGATCTTCATATAGATCAACATCGGATGACCATGTAACTTTAGGTATTGGTTGTTAATAGTGGGTCGGTGCCATCTGTCCTGTCGATTTCTCGATCGGTCGGGTAGAAAGCACACTTTTTGGTTGACCGGTTGGCGATCAATGTTGATTTTGATACTCTTAACGATTGACCCGTGATTTTGACGGATATCGAAGGATTTGGTACCTCAAAAGTATGAATTTTGGAAAAACCCAGGAGTTAGAAGCTTCGAATCACGAAAAAAACGACGAAAAACGGGCCTTCCGGAGTGAACCCGGCGACCCTGGGCCAGGGTCGCGGGGGCTTACGACCCTGGGGGAATTTTCTCCGTTTGTCCCGTTTTGCTGCCGTTTTGAGGTATTTTTTCATTCTTTTTTCTCTTGTATTTTTCCGTACATTTTTGCACATTTATTGGCCTGATTTCCCTGTAGAAAACTTGACGAGAATCCTTGCTTTTTTTAGTGCAAAGTTTCCAATTTTTCGGGAAAGTCGAAGACTTTGTCGCGCAGAGCTGCCGATTTTCCGTCAGAAGCCGAAACTGGGTCAAACGATGTCGGAATGACCTGAAATTTGAGATGAAGCCTCCTGAGCAATAAATAAGACCAGCCATAGGATTTTCTTTGAGTTTTGAAGCCGTATGGGTCCTGTCTCCAGTAGACTTAATTTTGTCGCGATGAAGATGTCGCGCCTCAATGTGCGGTCAACCGATGTCCGATTGACTTGAAATTTGACAAGGAACCTATTGGAGTCATTTTGAGATGATCCACAGGCTCTGTCTTGAAAACCATGGTCCCGGAGAGCTTCGCCGCCGAGAGACCTAATTTGGCTTCCGAGAGTCAAAGTATGGTCAAATGTTGTAGAAATGACCTGAAATTTGACGTGTAGCCCTTTGTAAGCATCTTGAAGCCAGCCATATGCTCTGTCTGATGAGTGATGGCCTCGGTGGTTCTCGCCGTCGAGAGGCTTGATTTAGCTGTTCGAGGGTTGATGTAGGGTCAAACATTGTCGGTTTGACTCGGAACTTGACGTGGAGCCTTTTGAATGTATTTTGAGACCATCCATAGGCTTTGATCGAAGATTTGGTGTCTCCGATGCTGTCGCTGCCGAGAGCTCCTGTTCAGCTATCAGAGAAGCGAAGTTAGGCCAAATGATTTTGAAATGGCCCGAAACTTCTTGTGTACTCCTCTTTTAGCTGTGTTGAAGGATCTTACAGTTTTTGTTTGATTCTGACAAGATTTGATTTTTCGAAGTAGCGTTGCCTATTTATGGCAGGCTGCAGCTTCGTGTAGCTTTCTTGATGTTGAGGAGGCAAAGTGACACATTTTTTTGTGTCAACAAGGAGGTGGAAAAAACTATAGGGGGGATAATTGAATGAGAAGATTGTAAAGAAGATATTTTTAATTGGGGTGTAACAGTTTGGTTAACGATCATTTTGGAAAAATCGTTAACTGAATCGTAACTGCGGTTTTTTGTCTTTTAAAACCGTAACCGTAACTGTAAGTACAAAAATCGTGGGAAAATCGAACTGGTTAACCGTATTAAATGGTTCGATTATGGTTAATAACCGTAGAAAAATCTGTTTAGTTGATGGGTCAGTGGATATTGATAAACATTTCAAAGCAAAATTAGAGCCCCATTATTCCATTAACAATCATAAGATAAAAAACCCCCCAATAATCATGACAGTAAAGAAGAAAGATATATTTGTAAGCTAACTTACAGAGTTCCGGACCACCATATAAGGGGTTGCATTGTGGCTACAGAGATCCAAGCTAACTTCCATGCTAGAATTGCCACACCCTATCACCAAAACCTTCTTGTGACGAAAATCAGCTCTAGACTGATACAAGCTGGTATGAATAATAGGGCCTTCAAACCTTTTAATCCCTGAGATAGCAGGGATCACGGGCTCGGCATTCTCTCCAGTGGCAACAATCAGCCACCGAGTCATGTACATGGAGTCTTGGGTGTGGACCTTCCATAACCCACAAGCTGAATCAAACTCAGCACTCTGGACCCACTGTCCGAACCTCGGCTCAATGGAGAAATTGGCAGCATAAGACTCCATGTAATAGACGAACTGGTACTTGGAAGGGAGTTGAGAGAAAGAGGCGAGAAAGGGGCTGGGAGATGAGAGAGCTATGGTTTGTTTTGTTACTTATACATAAGTTATGAAGTATTTCATTTAGCCCCTTTATTTTTTCTTTTATTTGTATAACGGTACGATTCGGTTAATAACCGTGAGTTATTACGGAAAACCGTAATCGAACCGAACCATGCTGTTTTTGGATTTTATTAACCGTAACCGTAACGGAACTGTGAAACACGGTTATTAACCGTGGTTCGGTTCGGTTCGACGGTTTTTTAGTTTTCTTTTACAACCCTAATTTTTAATGAAAAATTAAGAAGCATTATTTACAATGGCTGGCTAGTTCTTCTGATTGGGGCTTGGATGCCAATAAGTGCTTCTCTCTTGTTTATTTAGTAGTTCTAACTTGTTCTACTATATCAAGCTTTTAATGTATAATAGGCTTGTCTTCATGCCCTAGGCAACTTCCATGCTTGATTTCTAAAATTAAAATTAGATTTTTGACTATCTATGCTTATGTTTGATAGGCCATGCTTAAAACTTAGGTTAGTTTATGCTTACTTTCGATTGGTAGTGCTTAAATTATTTTAGTTGTTTTATGAAGTGAAGGAGGTCTTGGATTTTGAAACTTATTATTTAATATTGTTAATAAAAATGGATTTTAAAGTTAAATCATCCAAATAAAAAATATCAATTATTTTTTATTTGAAGCAAAAAAACTTGGAATAAGTTAGGGGATGAATAAGGTGATAGACGCTTATTGGATTCCTATGCTCTAATCGTTTTTATCAATTTTTATTTTTCACATTCTAATTAGTTGCTTGATTTTGCCTTCTTTGATTCACTACCAAAATTCAGTTTCTTTAATTAGTTAGTTTTCTTAATTAAAAAATTTCTTTAATTATCTCCTTATAGGTTCGACCTGTATTTGCCACTGTCTCATGTAGACACCCGCGCACTTGCGGTTAATTTGCATCTTATTTGCATCACTGTCCACTTGATTGCAAGTGGATTGACAAAAAAAGGACCCCTTAGGAATTTGTACTTTTTTATGCATATTATAAATCTCTTAGGTAAAATCTACACATTACTTTCACCAACACAAGGGTTCACATGACACATATACTCATCAATTGGTATGTATTTCATTTGACTTGATGATTATTAAAAGGGGATTTAACCGGAAAAAATAGATTAGGTGACTACAATACCGAAAAAGGTAATTTTAAGTGCCCTTGCACCAAATCAGTCATTTTGCCCGAAACGTAATTTTTTTTAACATTCTCTACTAGGGTCCTTATTGACCTTCATTTACAATGTTAGGGGTCGATTGAGACCTTGCGGTCCATTCTAACCTTCACAGAACTCTCATTTACTTTGTTTGTAGGGTCTTAATTGATATTTATTTGTAATGTTAAGGGTCTTTATCGACCTTGCGGTGTACGCTTATAAATGCACGAAACTCATCCCTCATTCCCTGTTCTTGGAAAAAAAACAACCATGGGGCTTTCATCTCCACCATCCAGATTCATCAAAGAGACATGCTGAATGCACCGAAAAAAAGGCCTGAAAAAGGGCCTGAAAGGCCCTGGGCCCTAGGATCACAGGCCTTGGACCCTTAAATCAAATGTGATCCTAAGGATCCTAAGGCCCAGGGCCTTTCAGGCCCTTTTTCAGGCCATATTTTCGGTGCATTCAGACTTTCACTTCATCAAAACCTTCCTTGGCCATGGGGCTTTCATACCAATAACTGTGTTCGGTTAATATCAATATTTTAGACCTTAAATAAATGAACAAAAACCAAATAGAAACACTAGAGACAACTTCAGACACAAATGTAACAAATATTGAGTTCCGCTTATTGAAATCGATGCCCAAAATCACGGTGGATGAAAGCCATGGCATTTTTGTTTGAAAACCTTCTAAATACCGCAAGCATGAAATCCCCCTTTTTAGCTCTTTGCCCATTGTTTTCCAGGAAGGGTTTCAACCATTTTTAGGGCCTTCTCTCTTCTTCCAGGTTATGCTACACAACCGGCACAAATCACCCTTTTAGAATCTCATTTTCAAGTGGAGAGTAGGTGTGTGGTGAGAGGAAATGCGATATCGCAAAAGGGATGGCAAGGGCACAACCTAGCCGACTATGAGATGACAAAGGAAAATGAAAAAAGGGTTTTTTAAGGGAACATACCTTTGACAAAGTGGGCCTTGGAGGGGACCACAATGGCTCGATGGAGGACCGTTGGGAACTACTGTGAATACGCCTGAAAGCTGATGTGGAGTCGCAGTCGACGCTAAGGACGAAGAAGGAAACAAACAAGAGAGAAAATCGGGCTTTTAAGCCCTAAAATGTATGAACGGGTTGAATGCAAGGTCACTCGGGACCCTTAACATTAAAAAAAAGTTTGATAGGGACCCTAGTAGAGAATGTTAAAAAAAATACGTTTTTGGGCAAAATGACTGATTTGGTGCAAGGGCACTTAAAATTACCTTTTTCGGTATGGTGGTCACCTAATTTGTTTTAATCCTCTTAATAGAATTACTCAAGTAGGAGAATATATAATTCCATTTTCACATGTTGTTCCATTTCCCAAGGATTCTAAAGCCATTGATAAAGTGGGAGTTTTTTCGGTATAAAAGGCTATTTATTATTATTTGAGGAATTTATCGGAAAAAGGACCTTAGATGACCACTAAATGAAAAAGCCTCCAGTAGTTTATATGATACAAAAGTGGTTTCCTAAGATCACTTTCATTTTTTATTGAAGTTTTCATTGAGTGACGACATCGTCGCTAGTTTAAACCTAACAAAACCCCCGAAATCCTATTTTTCCTTCCTTTTTTCCCCATCATTTTCCTCCGTCTGGTGATTTTGTCAACTCCTTCTTCCTCATCATTTTGCAACATAGTCTCAGAGGTTGTTTTTCAACCTGTTTTGGATTGAAGCATTATAGATTCAAGCATTATAGATTCAACTCCTTCCTATTTTTCAACCCCCGAAATCCTATTTTTCCTTCCTTTTTCCCCATCATTTTCCTCCGTCTGGTGATTTTGTCAACTCCTTCTTCCTCATCATTTTGCAACATAGTCTCAGAGGTTGTTTTTCAACCTGTTTTGGATTGAAGCATTATAGATTCAAGCGTCATATATGTGGAGGTATTCTTTTTGTCGTCTACCCATTGTTTGTTTTTCAAAATAACGATTATTGTGGGTTTCTTCATCTTCTTTCAACTTCATTCAACCTATTTCCAATATAGCATCATAAAATTATTAATATTCATGCACTACACGTGTTTTTTGCAATGAATTAACCCATTAATCAATCCCTCCATTTTCCCCTTCTTGACTGGGCTCCTAAATGATATAGTAGTAGTGTACATAACCCTGTTAGGGATATTAGAATGATATGTGGTCAGAAGCCATAATTGAATCATGTCATCGCATCTTTTCCATGGTGAAATGACTAAAAGAAGTAGATGATGATGTAGTTGAGCGTACCATAAACAAAATAACTTTTTTTTTTTTGCACTCTTAGTATTGAAGGAATAAACGAATGATTCCCCCCAATAATACCAAACATCCCAGTTTGTGTTCAGAAATCCATTGAAATGCAACAAATGATGCCCCCATTGATCCTTTTCCTGTCACAACCACTTTTAATTGCGTATAAGCCATGGCAGTGGGCTACTAGAAAAATAAAATAAAAAATAAATGATTTCCTTTAAACAATTTTTGGGCCATGAGAAAAGGATACAATAAGCTCAAACTATGTGAATTGAACCATCAAAACTTGGAATGGTGAAGTGAACTCCCTGAAGTTAAGTTTGGTGGACTCCAAAGTCCAAACCTTAATGAAACAAGACTTTTAAATAGAACCTATCATTTCCTAATAAGCCTCCGATATTGATGATAATATATCCCAATTCCTTTACATTTTGTT
Source organism: Litsea cubeba (assembly GCA_012931725.1). NCBI lineage: Eukaryota > Viridiplantae > Streptophyta > Magnoliopsida > Laurales > Lauraceae > Litsea > Litsea cubeba. The sequence continues at coordinate 76,667,449 of CM022947.1, forward strand.
CAGCTTCAAGCCTATAAATTCATCGATTGATTCCCTTTAAAGACCCACCAACTTTCCTACTTATGAATGCCCCATAAGATGATAAATAAAAAAAGCAAGCATCATTAATAGGAACCCCACAAAAAAAAAAGCAATGTGAAAAGGGCAAAAAAAATTAAAATAAAAATAAAAAACATCATCCTTTTTCTTTAAAAGAAAACTTGGTCATCTCCCCCTCGACACCGCACATATCAAAGAAAACCTGGTTTCTTTGAATCATGTAGTGCGCGTGCACATCATAGTGGATCTAATGATTTTTTTTTCAAACTATGATCAGCGTCGTCGTCGTTTGCCAACAGTTTATGAAGTTTTGCTGAAGGGGTAGAATAAGTGACGACGTCGTCGCTTCGCAGAATCTTGAAATTGTTGGACCCATTGAAATGAGCGATAATGTTGTCGCTCCACAGAATCTTGAGATGCTTGGTTCCATTGAAATGAGCGACGACGTTGACACTCGTCGAAAAAGGGTAAAAAAGGAGAAAAGTTTGGCGGGAAGACCAGTTTCATATCATATGAACTACTGGAGGCTTTTTCGTTTAGTGGCCATATAAGGTCATTTTTCGGGTAAATTCATTTATTATTATTATTATTATTTTTCATGGTTTTTATCTTAATCTTTTATATTTCCTTTTTTTGTTTATATTTTTTTATTTGTAAACTATCATTCATATCTTATGCTACTTTTATCTTGTTTCTATTTTTGAATTAATTATTTTGATTCTTTTATTTACCATATTAAGAATTTCAATTTCTCTACATGTTTTCTTTCTTTTGTCATATCCACCATTCTACATTGTGATATTATATTGTTATTTTTCAGCCATATTGCTTTTATTTTTATTTTTACTATATAATTTTTATTGAGTGGTAAATTTGAATATCTCATCGAACCTTTCTTTTAGCATAAAAGTTCAAAAATTTCCCAACTTTTTGTGTATTTCAAAAACTAAAACATATTAGCCCCCAAATTTCATTTTGCTTGATTTTTGTTCTTTTTTTTTTCTAGTTTTCCTTACGCTTTCTAGAGCTATAATTTTTTTTATCTTATATTTTTGTCGTTTTTTTTTTTTTTTGCCTGTTACATATGGAAAATTTACCATATTTTAACTTTTTATTCGTCCTCATAAATTCTATCTCCTTTTTTATTTTAGTATTCATTTTTCACATAAAATTTATAGGATTTTACAAAAAAAAAAAATCACTTTAGATGCACCCTATACCAAAACGGTAATTTTAATTTCCCTCCTACCAAAGTGGTTTTCCCACCAAAAAATTATTTTTTTCTCCAACTTTTTCAAGGGTTTGACCCATGTCTTGTATTGTAAGGGTCACACGAAAAACATAACTAGTTTCTGCGATCTTCCTCTCTTCCCCGAACCCAACCCAATGGGGAAGACATAAATGCTTAGTTCCACACTGGATTCTCATATCAATAAACCAAACGATTAGATGGGAGATTACCACGGAACTAGACGGAAATTGTTTTTTTCACATGTGGAGGGTAGATATCGACCTTCCCCAGGGTGGGCCCAAGTTCAAGGTTACGTGGGCCGAAGCCCCCACCCAAAGTGTAGAAATTTTAAAAAAATCCATGCAATTTATGAAAATTAATATGCTTTTTTTTTTTACCATTTACCCCTTTTCCAATATTCTTTTTACATAAAGTCCCCCAAACAGAATTTCCTGGGCCCTACCCGACCCAACTCTCATTTCACATAAAAAAACAGAAGTGGTAGCAGGGATCACTTCCGTCCGACCACAACTAAAAGGGCCGTTTTGACATAGGGTGCATTTAAAGTGATTTTTTAAAATAAAATCTGCTAAATTTTATTTTGTTATATACTTGAGGATTTTACCTAAAAAAGGACCCAAGATGATCACTAAACAAAAAATGGGCTACTAGTAAATATGGCACGGAAGTGGTCCTCTGGGACCACTTCTTTTTTTTTTTATTAATGATCGAAACAAGTGACGACGTCGTCGCTTTTGAAACATTATTTTCCCTATTTTCCCATCTTCCTCCCATCAGTTTTCCCTCATTCCCTCTTTTAGACCACTCCCCTTTACCCCTCTCCACAACACAGCAGCCCTCATCCCTCTCATTCTCTTCCGCTCATCACTCACTCTCTCTCATTCTCCACTCCCTCTCCTCGCTCCCTCCCCGCCGTCGGACAACGCCGCTGCCATCACCATGACTGAGCTCCTCTCTTCTACCATCTCTCATTTTTCTCACTTATCTCTCCCTCACCCAACCATGCTCCCGGAGCTCCCTGTCGCAGCCCGCGACCACCACCGGCACCATCACTGCCGGCCACCATAATCTCCGATGAAACCCCCCCCCCCCAAACCCATCTCTTGTCAGCACGTTTGGTAAGAACCATCTGATAGGAATCCATAGCGTGTATCTGTGCTATCACGGAAAACCCATGTTTGTGTACAACATGGACAGAATGAAATCCCCCAAGTCTCCCGATTTTGAAACCCTATTTTTCGTCTCCAATTTTCTTTGCTGCAACTGCTACTAGGGATGGCGACCCGACCTTCTGTGATGGGATGCGAGCGCACCTGCTCCGACACGACCAGAGGTGGCCAGACTCTGTGTCGTGCACGCTCCTCCCTCCTTCCTTGTTCTTCTTCGTTGAAACTTCCGGCTTCATCCATCCATCCCGTAGACTTGTTTGTTTGGCGGGATGCTTCCTATCCGTTCTCCTCTCCGCATGATTCAGTTTCTATTTTATGGAACTTACCAACTCCGTACATCGCCACGGTTGAAGATCTAGTGGTTTGATTTTTAGATATCCAGCAGAGATGAAGTGAGTAGATAGATTCCTTTTACCTTTTTGATCTTCAAGCATCTGCTGCTCCTCTTGTTCTTAGATTTCTTATTTCAATTGATGATTTATTTGTTTGGAGAAATGAGAAATTCAGTTTGTCTTGGAGATTTAGGTTTCAGCTGGATTTGATTTGACTGGATAGATGATTGAAGGAAATTTGATATAGTTATGGATTGAGTGATATGGTTATGGATTGAGAGATATTGTTGTGATTATATTAGACCCTGTTGTTGTTTTTTTTTTTTTTTTCCTTAGATTGTGTTTGTTTTTTGTGGTGTTGAAGATTAAAATGATACCGCTGTATTTTGAAAAGTTAGATAGAACCCGTCCAACATGGTCTTATTTGACCTGACTATCAAATTCTGCATGATTAGAATGAGGACTGAACTTGCAGGACTGAAAATGGATAAGTCTCTCCCTCTGTTTTCTTCAGTTCTGTCATGTGGGAATGGGCATCAGAGATATCTCTCTCTCAAACCTATTAACATTTTCCCTAATTACAGTTTGCTTGCAAGTGCCTGATGTTATTGACAAGCAGTGCTTGATGTTATTCTTTGCTATTTTCGTGTTCATTAGGTGAATTGGTGATCTGGTGTTTTAAAATCATAACCTGTTTGCAAATGAATCTTCTGTTTCCCTTCATTTTTTGTTGGAATTCAATGAGCTAGTTCTGGTAAATGGTATAATATTGCTATTATTTTGATACAGGCAAGACTCGTGGCCTCAAGAAGAGTGGATGAAGCACATAAGGGAGCTTTGGATTCTGAGAGGAAAACTCGAGAAGCTACGGAAAGGGAGGATAAGCTAAATATGAATCTGAAGAGGGACACCAATACAAAAGAGGTGAAAGAAGGTGGCCAGCCTAGAAAAAGTGGATCTGATCGATCCATTATTGTGCAGTCAACATGTGTAATATAGATTTAGAAAGGAAACATTTTCTATTCTGTGAGATTTACTTCTGTGTGTTTCTGTTTCACAACAAACAACTTGGTACCCTAGAAGGCCAAACAGATACTAGTGGAGATGATACAATTCGAGATGCTTTAGCTGTGGAGTGATGTTTAATATTTTGTAATAGAGAAAGAGTTGGGGTTTATTTCGTACCAACCAACTTATTCTGTAAGGCTATTGATGATTGTGACTTTTTATGTAGATTGATGATTTTGAAAGATCAACATTTTATATTGATGAGGATTGATTAATATGAATATTTGAATGCCAAGTTATGTGCTTTTTTATGGCAAGAAACGAAGCTTGTGTATCCATGTCTTGTATTGCGCTCGCACATAAAACCAATACACACATCATTTTTTTCGATTTCAATGGTCAGTGACGACGTCGTTGCAACACAGAAGATAAAATTTGAAAGAAGTATGCTCTAATATCTGACGACGTCGTTGCTTCACAGAAGCTAGTGGAAGAAAGTGTGCTTTAATATCTGACGACGTCGTTGCTTCACAGAAGCTAGTGGAAGAAAGATTGCTTTAATATCTGACGACGTCGTTGCTTCACAGAAGCTAGTGAAAGAAAGATTGCTTTAATATCTGACGACGTCGTTGCTTCACAGAAGCTAGTGGAAGAAAGTGTGCTTTAATATCTGACGACGTCGTTGCTTCACAGTAGGTAATGCGAAAATTACTGTGTTAATCTGTGACGACGTCGTCGCTTGTAGAAAATAAGTAAAAAAAAATATTTTTTGGCGGGAATACCGGTTTCGTAGCATATAAACTAGTGTCCCCTTTTTCGTCTAGTGACCATCTAAGGTCCTTTTTCAGGAAAATTCCTCTATATACTTTTATTTTTATTGCATTTATCTGATCCAAATCTAAATCAAACTGTAACATCCTTTCAATGATCTATCCATCATTTAAGGGCCCAAACTATCCATCTTACATCTAGGTGCTTCATCCTTTGACATTTGCTCATAATCTGTCCAAAATTTCACAACCATCAATCAACTAAGGATAATAACAAGAAGTCCCCTCCAAATGTGCAGAAACTAACCCTAATCTCTAGAAGCATCTTCACCCTTCATAGCAACTACTTTCTCTCTGACTCTTTATTTTATTACTATATATTTGGTCCTATTCAGAAGCCTCTAGAAACCCCACTTCCTTCATCTGCTCCACACCATAAAAACCTACTCTCTCTACCTCTGCCACCATCAGACCTGTATCTCTGAATACTGCATTGCCAGAATCCATTACAATCCACCATCTTTCTGGGTTCTTCTGCAAATCCACTAATTTCCTTAACCCAAAAGAAGAAAACCCATTTTTTCTCTCTAGTTTCTAGCGATCATGGACGAGGATTTCGATATGCCGGTTGCGGAGGAGATGAACGAAGACATGGACATGCCAGACGAGAGCTCGATTCTTAAAGTGGGGGATGAGAAGGATATTGGAAAGCAGGGATTGAAAAAGAAGCTTGTCAAGGAAGGTGAAGGTTGGGAAACTCCCGAGAATGGGGATGAAGTCGAAGGTAATTGGGTTATAGTTTTAATGTTGGATCGATTTCGTTTTTGCTTGATTTTCTTTGGGCTTTTGTTTATTTTGGGGAGGTGGGGTGGTGGTGTTTCATGGGGTTCTGTTTTATTGACAGTTCATTACACGGGAACTTTGCTCGATGGGACCCAGTTCGATTCGAGCCGAGATCGTGGGACGCCGTTCAAGTTCAAGCTTGGTCAAGGTGAGATTATTGCTGATTTTCTTTTCTGGGGTTTGATTTATGTTGATGGATTTTTGTTCTTTGATGGGGTTATTGGTTTTGTCATGTGAATTTGCTATCTAGGTTTTGTTCCTATTGCTATTTCTACTCTTTTTTGAATCTCATTTCATGGTAGGATGTTTTGTTAAATTTGAATTTTTATGGATTTGCTTTCTGGATGGTTTCTGTTTTGAAAATCATTGTTTGTTGGCTGCTGCAGCTGTTGTTGGATTGCATTTCCGGAATTCGTTTAAATTAGAAGTCTTTTAGCTTCTTTGTTGGCCTTGGTGCTTGAATTTTTGTTGTTGTTATGCCTCTTTTACATTGGCATCAATAAAATGCATCTATGGTTATCTGGGAGTGTTTTTTTTAGATACTTTATTGAGAGATAAGCATCCACACACCAAAGGCTTCTTTAGATCATTGGAACTTGCTGTTGTGTCTTTCTCTTGTATGTAATTGTTTATGGCAAAGAACAAATGCCCCGTTTGGTTCTTTGCATGTGCGCTTAGCTTACCTGTAAATCTGATTACCAGTAACGCTTTTAACTGTAATTGGCTATTCCAAAGTTTACTACTAGTGTCACTTTAAGGCCAACTGATGATCCTCTATCTAACACGGAAACTTAGTTACCTGCATTTGGGTATTATCCATATCAATGGATTCAAAACTACAACTTTGTTTATGGTAACTCAGATTGTCCAGATCCATGAACCTTCATTCGGATGTAAACGAGGTTTCCTTTATTTGGTTTATGAAGATTCAGATGGGTAGTGATCATGTTAATCCCTCTCTCTCTCTCTCACACGCTCTCGCGCACACACACCCCCGCACACTCATGCAGCTTCACTACTTTATTGGGTTTCTTGTCATTTGCTTCTGATGTCGCAATGAATATCCACTGTTTACGTTTTGGTGACAATTATTGGGATAAACTGCTAACCAAATTGTGCAGTTGGCTTTGGTTTTATTATTGCGTTTGGCAGGAAAAAATAGAAACATTTTTTTTTAATCATAAAATTAGAAATATTTTTTAACCAGTAAAAATTAGAAATTTTGTGGTTAGATTGATAGAAATCTTTATTTACACTGCTTGAATGCTTTTATTATAATGTTTTGTGATCCCTACATGAGCATTAGGAGATAGGACAGTTGGAAGGTGCTCATTGATGCAACCACAAGGCTTTGGTTGAAGTCATGTTAATTATTGAAAAGGTTGTGGATTCTGCTTATACAGCTGTTATCATGATATGGCCTTATGGTTGAGTGGACTCGGACTGGGGTGCATGTTGTGGCTGATGGTAGCATGAACTTGGGTTTCTGTAGATTTTATCAAATCCATGCCTGATTACATAGTATTGGCACATTGGCTGCTGATCTAATGTCTAGGGAAAAATAAATGGCAGGACTTGAGGGCTGTTGATCTAATATCAGTGTGAAATAAATGGGTAAGACTTGAATTTTGGCATGACATCCACTACACGAATTTCACTTGAAGCATTTTGCTAATGTATCACCTTTTTCGACATCATGGGATTTATATTTCTGCATCTTATGATGAGTTGAAAGGTCCATGTCCCATGTTCATGTCATAGGCCATTTGTGAATGAAGGAGGGGCCCACCTTGGATGGCCCATGCACTTCTGTTAATTTTGTTCGGATGATTCTAATCGTTTGTGAGTAGTCACTATGGGGAATGCTAAGTAAAATAGGGTTTCCTTATAAAAATTGAAGTCCTTGTATATGTAGCCTATTTGAATCCTTGCAAATCACATGGGTGCAAAGATAAGGACATCGTTGGGATTACGGGGTGGTCAAATTGGTCTCATCAGATTGGCCGAACTTATTTTGCATTGTGATTGAACCAATGGTGTATATCATTCAGCCATGCATTTTGTCTTTCCTCTTTAAATAATTAATCCAAAGAAAGTTTTTATTCCCCTTTTCTAGTGCTCTTTCATAACAGAAGATGCAGAGAAGGGAATGAGAGCTACATGTGTATAGGAAGTCAATCCTGTCGCAATATCAAGACAAAAGGCATTTTTGTCCGTTTTATAGATATATCATTTGCCATTAATTATCGGATCTAAGCAGGATTTTTGGGTAAAAAATCAGATTGACAAAACTTATATTGCATTGTGATTGAACCCATGGTGTATATCATTCAGCCATGCATTTGGTCCTTCCTCTTTAAATAATTAATCCAAAGAAAATTTTTATTCCCCTTTTCTAGTGCTCTTTCATAACTGAAGATGCAGAGAAGGAAATGAGAGCTACATGTGTATAGGAAGTCAAAAATGTCGCAATATCAAGACAAAAGGCATTTTTGTCCGTTTTAAAGCTATATCATTTGCCAGTAATTATCGGATCTAAACAGAATTTTTGGGTAGAAAATCCCTTTTTATTTCATCTTTTGCATTAGTTATTAATTCTTGCTCTATTTTCATTAATATCAATCTTTATTGTTTGATATTGGACGCTGGAAGTTTCCAATTACGAAAATATAAAGAAAGGTAACTCAGTTTTATTTTCTACAACTTTAGCTTCACTTTGATTTAGAGTAGGGCCTACACTTCAATTAGAAGAATAAATGATAAGCATCATACTTCATGTAACGAATAAAAATTTCACTCCAACGAACAAAGTAGAGTCAACACTTTAGGTTGATTGAAATCATCCAATAAAGTGTTTTGTTTATTATCAATCTCTTATCATTATCTTTAAAATGCCACTAACCCAAAGCACAAGGCCTTGTCCGAACTATGTTGGGGTCGGCTACATGAGTTTTGTTTGTCCATTCCTATCTCTCTTGAGCCAAATCCGATTGATCATCATCATCCAATTAATGTAAAAAACTTAAACTAATTAATGTTAAAATAATGCATAATCCGTCATCAAGGCCTTGTCCGAACTATGTTGGGGTTGGCTATATGAATTTTGTTTGTCCATTTCTATCTATCTTGAGACAAATCTTTGGATGGGCTGCACTTCTTCAGACCTATCCATCCTTACTACTTCCATCCATATCCTCTTTGACTTGTCCCTTTTCCTTGGTGGGCCATCAACTTGCATTGATCCGATTTATCATCATATTATGATTAATTCCTTTGTATCAATCTCAAAGGAAAACTCAAAATAAGTGAATTATTCAAACCATTCTAAATGGTCATAAATCATCAAATGTCCACATGTACAACAATGAAAGTAATAAATAGTTTAAGAAAGGCAATAGCTAATAAATGGACTAAGGAGATTACATGTAGTAGTAATAATTTAGAAAACTTATTTTTGGCTCTAACGTACAACCAAAGATGTAAAAAGAAATATGCTTGGAAGAAGTTAGGACAATATGAGTAGCATTTCATTCATTGATAACGGTGAGAGTCAAGATTGAAAGATAGTGGTCAAATTGAATTAAAACTTGAAAACCTTAATGCTCTAATATACAATCATAGGTTAGTATGGGGTCTAGTGAAAGTCAAAATTGAAGGGTAATGATCAAGATTGAATTGAAACCTTTCTTCTTTTTTTTTTGAATGATAATGCAATTTTATTAGTAGCAAATCAGCATAAGAGACATATATTGATAAGCAACAAATGAAACCAGAAAGGAAGAAAAGGAAAAGCCAAACCCCATAACCGCTGCTCACACAGCAAGTGGGATACAATTATCAATTACAAGATTGCCACTCCCAACACCCATTTTTGATAAAGCGTCAGCAACCCCGTTCGTAGACCGCTTAATGTCATACTGGGTATTGAAATCTTATGGTACAATCATTGTCATACTGGGTTGTGTCAATTCACAAGAGGGTTGGTATATATGTGGTTTTGGATAAAAAAATAATGCATAGGTAAGGGCACGTTTGGCAACAACATTGCCCTTGGAATAAGGATTTCTCACTGAGGATTTGTACAGAGCTAAAGATATCGATACGTATAGCTGATAGAAATAGGTATTGGTGAGTAAATCTGCAAAAAAATGAGGATTTCCAAATCCTCTCAGGGATTTACAATTGCCAAATGTGGGTTTTCCATTAATTTGTCAAACTTGTTTGTTTGTAGGGTGGAGTAAACTGAAATAAAATTGAGTGTCAAATCAAGAGAAAAACAAAGTGGAGGGAGTTGGTTGTAAAGGCACAAAATGATAGAAAGGTACTTTTAGTTGAACAAAATTGCAAAAAAATTGCTTTTAAAAGGACAAAATGATGACAAAAAGGTACTTTTAAAAAGTATAAAATGAGAAAAAGTTGCTTTTACTGCCAACTTCCTCTCCACCCTACAAACAAATAGGCCCTGAGGATGATTGCCAACCATGACCTAAAGGGCATGTTTGTGAAATTGCTTTTTCGTAAAAAAACGTGGAAAGTGGAAACACTTTTTAGTAGCGATAGAAGTTCCACCTCTAGTGTGGTTGGTTTTCCATGAGGGAAAGCAAAAAAAATTGAACTAAATTTTTTGTGATCCCTCGAAAAATCTCACTCCTCTGTGTACTCCTCTGTGTGTGTTTTGGGGGGGGGGGGGGGGGGGGGGGGGGGGGTTGTTTAATGAATTTGGTTTTCAACATCACTGCACAAATGCGTGCTAATGGTAGGGATGCAAATGAGAAGGTTCTGTGCTGGAACCATATTGTACCCACCGTTCTCCAAATGATGATTCTGGATCAGTTTTGAGCCGAACCTGTTTGCCGGTACCAAACTTGGTTTCAATAAGAGGACCTCTCTGACTTTTTAGTTTTTGCTTTAAATAAGGATATCATTCAATCTATAGTAGTGCATCAAGTCTTACTCCCTCCAGGATAAAATATAAAAATCCCCAACCGAAGTTGATTTTTAGGTATGATTTACAACATTACGGACTTGTATCTTAACTTGTTTTTTTACAAGAAACATGCAATTCCCAGCTGAGCAGTAGCCGGGGTGATCCTTCTCCAACATTTTCACTACAAAGGAACAATAGAATATGTCCAATTTTTATATCCTGATTGATAGAACCATCAAACAGTTTTTATATTTTCCACACAACACACCCTAACCACCCCCCCCCCCCCCCCCCCCCCCCCCCCCCCCCCCTCCTCTCTCCCTCCTCCTCGTACCTTTTTTTTTTTTTTTTTTGTACAATATCATTCAAAGATCACAACTCATAGCTCTTTCTACACTCTTCTTTCACTCCATGAGTTTTCCTATAATCACATGCAAGCACCATTTATCAGGTCAGGAAAAAAATCGCAGTGATTTTTAACAGTTCAAATCATTTCGTGAGTGCCCCCATCAGTAGATTAATAGGGGTGCTCACAAAATTCCAAACCTGAGCTTTTACCCCTATTCTTTCTCCTCTTGCTTCTCTTCGGAAGCATCTGTCATTTTGAACCTTAAGAACCTCACTGAAATCAACCTCTCCAACAACTCCATTCCTCAAGAGTATCCCAACCTCACTCATTAGCTGCCCCAAATCTCTGGATCATGAACATCTCTCAGAACTACTTTGTTGGATGGATCTCCTCCCTTTGCTCCCTTGATCTTTCCAGAAACACCTTCTTAGGTGATATTTTGGCTGCGATCTGGAGAGGCGATTGCTCTTTGGTCCCAACTGCGAGGTAGGGCGAAGTAGGTGCAAAGGTTACCATGGTTGATTGAGAGGCCCTCTTCATGCAATCTAGTTTTGCAAATTTGGAGATGCAGAATCGAGATGATGGAGGAGTTGGATGTGAGATGAGAGAGCAGATGGTTGAGAAGATTAAAGTTAGTTATTACATATTTATGTGTTAGCTGGAGTGGCGAAAAAGAGTAGTGCAAGTAAAAACTGTACCTCCTGACAACTTTACTTCCATTGTCGGCTGAATCACAACCAAACACAGTAAAAGGTAAATATATCACCGTTGGATGGAATTTAACTTTATTTTTGCTTTACCCCTAAACAAATAGGCACTAAATGTCTTAAAGCTAAAGAGACTAAGTTTTAAGCTTTAAGGCCCTTAGATCATTGGTTAGGATAATCTAATGAGACTTGATTTTTTACTAATCTTGATCGATGATTGAGTCATTTCCATCCCCTTATCTCTCTTGATCGCATATGTTTGGGTGTGCCCCACAATAGGAATGGCGTGCCAACTTGAGTTGATGCTAATGGTAATGACAAATTGGTACAAGTGGGGCCTATAGACCTAGGTCCTAGGTCTAATGATTTAGATTGTTGAAATGATGGGTTTCACATAGATGGGTCTGAAAATTGTCAAAAAATGAGGATTTCCATGGACCCAAATCTTTGGGGATTTACAATTGCCAAACTTGTATTTTCTACGACTTTGTGGAAAATTGGTGGGGAAACCCTGAGGATTTGATTCTAAATATCTAGAAGTTAAAAGTCTTTAAGCTTTAAGGGCCTTAGATAATTGGTTGGTATATTCTTAAGAGACTTGATTTAATCCATGATGAGACATTTCCATCCCTTTATCCCTTTCTTCATTGCATATATCTAGGTGGGCCACCCAAAGGGGAGGGAATGTGGTTAATCTTGCTTTGTTGGGGAAGTGGTTGTGGAGAGTGGGGGGCAGTGGTTCTGGTTTGTGGAGAACTATTTTGCTCAAGAAATATAAGAAAGATAAGGATGGTTGGCGTGTTCCAGGGCAAGATTATAAGGCTTCAGGTATATGGAAGTCCATTTTATCTGTGAAGGTTGAATTTGATAAGTGGATTCGGTATAAAGCTCATAATGGTCTTTGGATTAGATTTTGGCATGATGAGTGGTGTGGGCAGGGGGTTTGCATCATCAATTTCCAAATCTCTATTCTCTTGATAGACGTCCTCAGGCATTTGTAGCTGAAAATTTTACCACTATTGTTTGGGACTTATGTCTTCGAAGGAACTTCACGGATAATGAAATAGTAGATCTTTGTATTTTGCTTGGCCTACTGAATAAGGTCTATTTATCACTGGGTGAAAGAGATGTTCGGTTGTGGAAACCTGATGCTAAAGGTAACTTTACAGTGAAGTCTTTTTATAATGTTCTGATTGATAGTTCTAATGGTGGTGGGGTTGGTCTTTGGAGGAGATATTGGGATCCTTATATCCCGCCTAAACTTTTGGTTTTTTGCTGGCTGGTGAGGAAAGAAAAAATCCTTACAATAGATAAATTGAGAAGAAGAAATCATTTTATTGTTAATGGCTGCCCTATGTGTTTGAGGGATGAAGAAACGGTGCATCATTTGTTTATTCATTGTAACTTCGCTCACAATATTTGGATGATTCTTTTTGCTCAGTTTAGTATTTCTTGGGTTTGCCTTGGTCAGTGGAAGATTTATTTCAGCAGTGGTACTTCAAGTGTCGGTTTGCTCGTGGTAGAATTTTATGGAAGTTCTTGTTATATGCTTTTTTGTGGAAGGTTTGGTTGGAAAGAAATAATAGAATATTCAAGAACAACAGTAGAACAGTGGAAGACATTGTAGAGATAATTGTCAGGACTGTTTCAGAATGGGCGACTATGATAGATGCGTTTCAAGGAGTCTTTTTGGATGATCTTAAGTAGGTCATGGGATGCTGTTTTAAAAGGGGGATGGCATGTTAATTCGACTCGTCCAATCAGTTGGATGCCTCCTCCTAGTGGTATTCTAAAGCTTAATTTTGACGGGGGCTTTCACACATCATCTAGGCGAGGTCGGTATAGGGGGTGTTATAAGGGGTCATTCTGGTAATATTGTTAGGAATTTTTCTGGGCCGGTGGAAGCATCGAATGCTAATGAAGCTGAAATGTTTGCTATGTTGGCTGTCGAGAATGATTAAAGCTGGGTGGTTATTTCTCTCTTATTGAAGGAGATTCCTTTTCTGCTATTCAATGGGGATTAGGTAAGACCATGTATCCTTGGAGATTTTGACAGATTGGGTGGAAGTGGGTGGAAGAGGTGCTGGATACTTCCAATCAGCTTCATGCTTCATTTCATCACATTCTTAGAGAGGCCAATGTGATAGTTGATGGTTTTGCAAAGGAAGGACTCACTCGAGAAACTATCTTTTTTGATATCTAACGTTGTTTGTCCCTTATTTAGTTTGTCCTTTTGTGTTTGTATTTTCCCTTTGCGTTGAAATAAAATTTTATTGTTATAAAAAAAGGGAATGTAAAACTTATTTGAAGTTGAATTGATGCTAATGCTAGCTACCGATTTCTACAGGTGGGGCATATAGAGCTTTTTAATATTTTTTTATTCATATTTTTTCATTTTTTTGGGGGGCATAAAAGTTCACGATGTGACCCGCGAATTATTGTTGTGATATATCTTTTTCAAGGTTGATGGCGATGCTTAACACAATCATTGTCATCTTTTTTTTCGCCGTCGTCATCAACAACAACAACTATGTTGGGGTTAGCTACATGACTTCTGTTTATTCATTCTGATCTATCCTGAGCCAAATCCTCAGATAGGTTGCACTTCATAGCCATTGTTACTACTTCCATCAATGTCCTCTTCAGTCTACCCCTTCCCCTTGGTGGGCTATCAACTGCTGAGAAAAACGTTTCCTCACCGCCGCTGTTGCTGGCCTACGTTGGACATGTCCAAACCATCTTAAATGAGTTTCTCTTATTTTATCACCTAATGATGCCCTTAAATGCTTCCAGAAGCATTGACTTCTTAATCTACCTTTCCTAGTTTTACCACGCATCTGCTTCAACATTCTCATCGTTGCCACACATGGTGATGTACTGATTTTAACGCGACTATGATTTTTAACTATGTTTATAAGTTATAATGCCCTTATAACCATACATTCCTTACATATTCTGGTAGATTTTTTTACTTTATTCCATTTCTTCATGTTTATTTTTTGTCTTTAGAATTGAAATTGAAAGTTGAGAAAAATGACTTGCAATAGATAAATGCTTAGTTGGTATGTGCAGTGGCATTATTTACTTACTGCTGTATTTTACTAGAGATAAAACAAAGCATGAAAGCTTCTATAAAATATATTGAAGTTGATATTTTATCATACCTCTTCAGAATCTATTGCAATACGATAAATATATTTTATCTCTCCTTTTTCATTGGTGATAGCAGTTCCAAATTCTAATAGTAAAATAAAAATGTGAGAATTATCTGATTCTTTATGCTGTTTGTTGTCTGATATTGTAGGCCAAGTGATAAAGGGATGGGATCAAGGGATCAAGACGATGAAGAAGGGGGAGAATGCCATTTTCACTATTCCTCCTGAATTGGCATATGGGGAATCAGGTTCTCCACCGACCATTCCACCCAATGCGACACTTCAGTTTGATGTTGAGTTGCTCTCATGGTCTAGTGTGAAGGACATATGCAAGGATGGAGGAATCTTCAAGAAGATTCTTGCTGCAGGAGAGAAATGGGAGAATCCTAAAGATGCTGATGAAGTTTTTGGTATATAATTATTCATCTTTTGTTCTTTCTAGTACACTTGAGCTCCTAGTTATATAACTTATTGGTTAAGGCAAGACTGAAAACCAGTAATTCAACTGAGAATCTCAATAATGCATGCCTATTCATGCTACAGCATGTGTTTTCTGCAAACCAATCCCATGGGTTCTGCATACCCTCTAATCCTATGCTCTTTTGTGTGCTCTGTATCTTCTGCACGTGCACACTAACCTGTGGTCATTTATTCTTCAGCAGACATTGATGGGGATCATACCCTGGCATGTCATTGAAGGGGCAAGACCTGTGTAAGCTGCAATTTTGCATCCTTCTTAGGATGCTGCAAGAACCCTGCCTGCCACTGTAGGGGCAAGACCTATGTTGGCTATAACTTTGCATCCTTATGGGTTGCTGCAAGATTTAAATATGTTCCTTAGTTTTAATGCTTTGGATTCCTTTGCTTATGCAGTGAAATATGAAGCCCGGCTTGAGGATGGAACTGTGATATCCAAATCTGATGGAGTGGAATTTACTGTTAGCGATGGTTGGTTTTCTACATGGTTTATTAGCTCCTGTTTTTGGCGATTAACTTGTACAGTTCTCTAATGTTAGTGGGATAATGCGATCAGGGTATTTTTGTCCTGCTTTGTCAAAAGCTGTGAAAACTATGAAGAAGGGAGAAAAGGTGTTGTTGACTGTGAAGCCTCAATGTAAGTCTGGTGGTTTCATATAGCATTGCAGTTGTTGTTGTTGCTGCAAGTACTTGTAAGAATTTCTACCTTCTAATGCTATTGTTATGGTACTTAGATGGATTTGGAGAGAATGGTAGAGCTCATTCTGGCAATGAGGGTGCTGTCCCACCCAATGCATCAGTTCTCATAGAACTGGAGTTGGTGTCTTGGAAGACTGTGTCAGAAGTTACCAAGGACAAGAAGGTTATGAAGAAGATCCTTAAGGAAGGAGAAGGATATGAACATCCAAATGATGGGGCTGTTGTCAAAGGTGGGGATGGTTTGCAAAGAATTACTTCTTTTACCTGTTAGTTATATATCAAAGATGCATGCTGACTTCAGTTTGGTTGATTGATGGTGCCAGTTAAACTGATTGGGAGGTTGCAAGATGGGACCATATTTTTGAAAAAGGGTCATGATGAGGAGGAGCCATTTGAGTTCAAGACTGATGATGGTAATGGTGGTTCTCCTTTTATTGACTTTTGCTTTTGATGTTGCTGGTTTGAATATGGGCGAACTGTGATGGATTTTGGACCATGAACAGAGCAAGTTATTGATGGACTGGACAGAGCGGTGATGACAATGAAGAAGGGGGAGGTTGCATTGGTGACAATTGCTCCTGAATATGCTTTCTCTTCTACTGAATCAACACAGGATTTAGCTGTGGTCCCCCCTAATTCTACTGTGAACTATGAGGTTGAGCTTGTTTCATTTGAGAAGGTTAGTAGGGTCAGAGAATTTTTAGTTCTTGGTTTTCAGTATTTTATTCTCTCTTTTGCCATCTGACACATCACGCTTTTAATGACCTTCCAGGATAAAGAGTCATGGGATATGAACAATGCGGAGAAGATTGAAGGTGCAGGGAAGAAGAAGGAAGAAGGCAATGCATTGTTCAAAGTGGGTAAATATGCAAGGGCCTCTAAGAAATATGAGAAGGTAAAATGATGCAACGCATGAGGTGGTTTTCTTATTTATAGTCCTTTCGTAATTTGTTTAATTTATGAATTGTATCCTCAATATATATTTTTTGGTTTTCTTCTTCCTTTGAAATAGGCAGCAAAGTTCATTGAATACGACAGCTCTTTCAGTGAAGAGGAGAAGAAGCAGTCTAAGGTTCTTAAGGCCACTTGCAATCTCAACAATGCTGCTTGCAAGCTGAAGCTCAAGGATTACAAAGAGGCAGTAAAGCTGTGCAGTAAGGTATGTATGTTCATCTTAGCCCATGATGTATGTGGTAGTTTACATGTTATCGTTTATGTTTGGATGCATGCTTAACTGCAGCAGTTGAATGCAGTGGCCTAACAGATGGTTAATTAATTATACTGTAGTTGGATTGTTATGGGAAGAAATGACATTGGGTGGGTGATATGGGCATTTTTATCGTGCATCACAAATTTTCCAAATGCTGAATATTGATCTTTGGTAGGAAAGGGTATAACACTGCCATTAGAAGTAAACCCTGTTTTTAGCTGTTCTATAAGAATTTAATGGTTAATCTAGCACTTGGCCAATAAATTTAAGCTAGTTGGGATGAGTTGATGCACATCTAAGTGCACCCAAAATGATTGAATTATACCGGATGATGTTGCTTTGAGCTGTGTGACCCAACAATTCTAGTGTTGGATTTACTTGGTTTACTTCGACTTTGCCAGGTGCTGGAGATTGATAGCAGAAATGTGAAAGCCCTTTATAGGAGGGCCCAAGCATATATCCAGCTAGTGGATTTGGATCTGGCTGAGCTTGATATCAAGAAGGCTCTTGAAATTGATCCTGACAATAGGTATGTTCCTGCTTGGTGCCAATGTCTGCATTCTTCTCTCTACTCTTCTTGGAAGCTTCACCCACTCATTGCCTGCGTATGGCGTGCTTGTTGTAATTCATCAGAGATGTCAAGCTTGAGTACAAGACCCTGAAGGAAAAGGTGAAAGAGTACAACAAGAAGGATGCTAAGTTCTATAGCAACATATTTGCTAAAATGAGCAAGTTGGAGCAGTTAGAATCCATTGTGAGTATACGCGATCCCTCTTAATTTGAGAAAGAGGTCTCTAGTTGCAGTGTGTGGGGTCCACACAGTGGTGGGATTGTTCTCTCTTGGTTCCACTGCCCAGATAACCAATCCTAATGCTTATTTGAGAATACTGTTACTTTTAGTATTTTTACCTTACTGATGCTGATATGCTTCATCTTTCAAATTGCAGAAATCAACAAATCTGGCTGCGGCTAAACAGGAGACAGAACCCATGAGTGTTGACAGTGCTTCTTAATGAGTGAGAAGTGGAGGTGTTTGCTTCCCTTTTTCTGCCTTGGTTTTATTTGCTTAGCATAAGCCTATTTTGTCTTATGGAGTTGAATAGGAAACATTTCGGTCTTATGTCAGTGTTAGCACTTGTAAACCAACAATGTTGAATTGAGAAAACAACCTGAATGAAATGCGAGTTCAGTAGAGTAAGCCTATTTT
This sequence comes from Litsea cubeba, assembly GCA_012931725.1. Taxonomy (NCBI): domain Eukaryota; kingdom Viridiplantae; phylum Streptophyta; class Magnoliopsida; order Laurales; family Lauraceae; genus Litsea; species Litsea cubeba. Next base: position 76,685,593 of record CM022947.1, read on the forward strand.
GTCTTATGGAATTGAGCTAGAAAGCATTGCGGCCTTGTGTCATTACTAGCCTTTGTTAACAAACAATGTTGAACTGAGAAAACAAGTTGAATGGAACGGAATGGAATTTTTAGTGCAACTGTATTCTCACAGCTTCTAGCTTTTTGTAAGGCTGAATATATGCATGGCTTTGTGGTGTGCAGCACAGAGAACCGATTTAGTCTAGCTGGGCAGTGGCCTTGCTCAGAATCCGTGGACCATAAGAGGGATTTTTGGTCTTCCGGGCACATTCTAACTCGAGCAGTGATGTTTGTGCCAATTTTCAGAGATTTAGAATATCCCTAGCTGACGATTGAATCCTTGAATAGTGAAGTGACTTACGACCAACTATTTTGCAATGCTTACGACCAATTATTTTCCAGAAAAAATACAGGTGGTCACTGATAGGCTTCTTGCAGAAATATGGTAAGAGTGTGAGTGAGAGCACTAGATACAGCGGCAGTCTTTGGTTGTTTATAGTAAAATTATCTCAGTTTGTTTTTCTATTAGAGGGCGGGGCTGTATAAGCTGAAAGTCCAAATAAAGAATAAATGAATGATGGATAGCAGCCAATTCAATTGTAGAAGGTTTACAAAAGTATTTTGATCCTTTGGCAGGTCTACATAATTTTTTTTTTTTTTACTTGTTATTTGCATTTAATGAAGTCAAAGGACTACATTGTTGGATAACTTTTGTTTATTTGGTCTTTTCCCCAGTGATAAGCTTTTCCTTAATGCACTGTTAATAAACTGAGCCCAAGCTTCTCCAGAGCCCAAATTGTTTCAGCGGATGCAAGTGAGAATCTTTGTAAATGTTGGGATTAAGAGTGTTCTTACCTGTTACTTTGGCTTGGAGATTCATATTTGGGTGGGCATGGAATGGGTGAGGCTGGGAAACACTTATCGCTTGTCCTTGGGGCCTGGTAATGGGAGTGGATGATGCACGTTGGTACTGGGTGAAGCCTCGATTTGAGTCTATGGGCTTACTTGGACATGGTTAGTAGGAGTCTCTGTAAGATTATTGAAGATTGATTCTTGATTGACCATTCTTACTGCTTAATTTTCCATCACAATAAGGGTTTTTTTTTTTTTTAATTTCATATGATTTAGTGACACACACAAACAACTTCCCCTGTCTTTTCTTTCCTAAGAAAAGGAAAATTTATTTGACAAAGAGAAAAGATCAAAAGAAAGTTCAACAAGGACCAACAACAGATTAAACAGAATAAAAATCACAAAATCACCCGACTAGTTGATGTGAAAATCTGCCTTGGGACCATTATCAACAAAATTCTGCTGAAAAAGGTGAACATCTTTTCTGAGCTTCTATCCTTTTTGTGTTGTTGCTGCTTGTCCCTATCTTGCAAATGGAAGTACCAAAATTTGTTTTTGGGGGATAAGTAAAATTTAAAGACAGTAGAGTCCAGGACTCGCAACATAGACCTCATTTGCGAAAATCATAGCACAGCTGGACTCCCTAATGATTGGGACCTCCCAAAGCTTACATCAACTTTTTTCAGTTAAAATTAGACCCCATGATATATTACCTGCTCTTCATAAAGATTTTAGAAGAATAAGCCTGTCCCCATCAAATAGGACTTGCTGAATATTGGTTTTCTAACATAAAACATTACGCCTCGCATAAAACCATAAGCTTAATTCATGAGTGGAATGTTTCTTACAATTTTCTTTCAATAGCGTCTCCCAAGGCTTGTGCTAGGTAGAAATGTGAAAATGAATTAAAGAAAGCAAATGTGCAAGGCAAATCAATTAAGGCATTTTTTTTAAAGGCATCAATCTTCCACGTACAGGTGGTTTTAATGAAATTCTGTCCCAGGATACAATGTTCGACACTATCTCAAGGTCTATACAACTGAGATAGAAATATTGAATTGCCCTTAAAACTAAAAAAAATAAACAAAGAAGAGGGAGAGGAATGGGCTCTGAGAAATAGTCTCAGTTACTGAGGCTTTGTCTCAGTTTACTATGGTTCTGTCTCTCAGAAACTTGGACGCAGTAGGTTGTTTCCATTCAAAGTCTTTTTTTTTTTTTTTTGCATCTGACAGAACTTGAATTTGGGCTTCTTAAATAAAATTGAAAGCAATCATTTTTTTTTTCTTTTTTTCTTTTTTTTTTACTCCAACCAAGAGTTCCGGGACCCAAGAGAGTGCGTACATATGGGAAAGCGGCCCACTCAAGTAGGAAGGAAGCCCGCACACGCGGGAAGATGTGACGTGCCCAGGGTTCGAATCCCGGAGAGCTAGGTAAGAACTTACGTTCGTTACCACTCATGTAAGGAGACCCAAGAGACACAAAAGGATGTAAGATCCCACGTCGCTTATGAAGTGTCCAGAGCCTGAGCTTATATGTGGGACGCCGTCTATGCTTAGTACAAGTGTACAACGCGTTATGGGTCTTAAAGGGCCCCGAAAACAAAGCTGTGAGCCTCATAGTGCCAAAGCGGATAATATAGTGTCGCTTGTTAGGATAAATCCAACAGTACACATCCTCTCACCGAGAGGAATGTTTTTAATCGAATCCACAATAATATTTTACCATATGGATTGAATCAAATTCTCATTTTATTACAATCTTCCTCCTTTGCATAATGAATAAGATCAATATCAAGTTTCTCAAGGCATCATTTTGTTGAACATTGATAAAATGCCAACAATAAGTCTGTCCAAAGTTTTATTTAGATACATTAAAAATCATGGCTATCAATCTTATTCTTAAGCTCTATTAATGGCTCTAACTGGACAAGTTTGCCTGCGTGCCTGTGTATTCAAAATAGCTAAGCTAACTCTCACTACAAAAATCCACAATCGATTTTCTAGAATTTGCGTGGATTTAGCGGGCACTATCCCGAAAAATAGTCCTGAACTCACGTCATCGAAAGAAAAAACCTATTCCTAAACTTGTTCTTAGTTGAATTGCTCTTTCCTTGTAGTTTTGGAGATTTTATATATTTTGGTAAATATATTTTCAACATTTCCAACTTGATCTATATATATGTTTTTATAATATTTTTATTTAATGAACATTACTCTTTTTTTAATTTTTTTGATAAAAAAAGCTTTATATTGGAAAAAAGACAGGAGAAAAATTAAACAACAAAAGCCAATGACACAAAATACAACCAAAAGAAACATGACTCTTACTCCAACCTTTTTTTTTTCCGTCTAAAATCTGGTAATGGATCCAATAGTAATAACCCTTTTTGCAATATTGCATGTGGGTCATTGAAGGGTACAACATGGATACATAGTATTGGATGTTCATCAAATCCAATGCATCACTAACCATTTTAAAATCTGTGAAATAAAGCTGATTCAACTAAGCAATGTCATAATTGACTTGATAACTCAACTGAGTTGAACTGGCGTTAAGAACTATAAGATGGTCAAAGGGACAAAATCTTTAGATATTCAAATGTTTAATTTGTTAGGATTAAATACAAACATACATATACATAGGTTTCATATGTACATAACATAAGTTAGGCACATATTGAAACTCCTCCATAATGGAAGGAAATTATGTGGAAAAGAAGATTTAAGGAAGAAAAATCATTGGGGGTGTTTATGTACAACATTGCAGTTGCAGTCAGATGCTAGCAGGATTATCACAACCCTAAATCTTATCATTTGATGAACTAGCGTAAAGTGCCTATATCATAATCTTAAATATCTGTTCGAAGAAATTTACAGGTAGAATTCATTAAAAGTAGGATATAGAATACATCAGCAATCCTAAACTCTAGAAATTGAGGGTTTAATTAACCTGTTGTTGTGTTGTCAACACTATTTCTAATTTCAGAAAACATGATACAAATGTAGATAAGCAATAGACCCTCACCTTATCGATCAATAAATTCTTGATAAAGTCGTAGAACAATTTTTAAATCCACAGGACAGTATGGATAAAGGTGGTACTATAGTTTAGTAAACTTCATCAACAAGAGATCATAAATATTAATTGTTTCTCTACAATCTTCTTCTATTGAGCACATCTGAAGTGAATATGCAAAGATCCTCAAATAATATTGAGGTTAAGTTATTGTTGCAATGACGGCCCCTTACATGGTCAATGTCATGAATTCAATGCAAGGCCAATGTAGATATAGCATTTAATGCATTTTGTCTATATTAATAATATCACAAGCTTCATTAAAAATGAAAAACTCACATTTGAATAATCACAAGAATTTAAATAAACTTGTGCAAAGTAGCATTTGTTTTGGATATGATTGCGGCAAAGGGAATCCTTCCTTGGCACAACTCACAGTAGCAAAATATAGCTGTATAAAGACAATATTAAAGTATAGACATTCCATACTTTTGCCCGTTAATGCATCCAACTAAAGACTATATTGGAGTATTACAATAATAGAGATTTTCTCTTGTCGAAAGACTCAAAATACAATCACAATGTTCAAATGTAACAACAAACAACTATAAAGTGCATCGACAAAACTCTTAATTATAAGACTACAGAAAAGATTTAAATGTTCAGTTTGGAGGAAAAAAAACTAAGGTCCTTATATGAGTGATAGTAACCGCTTAGGGCATGTTTATTTACTAGAATTCTTGACAGGAATTCTAGATGTTGGAGTTTTTGGGATATGATAGCATTTGAAAATCCCATGTTTCTTGCTTGACATCCAGGAACTTCAGCCACATGAAAGGTCCCAAATTACCTTTGGGAACTCAGAAATTCCAACCTCCTTGCATTTTGATGGAATTCCTGGATGCTCAAGCTTGAGCATCCATGAATTCCACTATGTCTGGGAATCCAGGATTTCCTTGAATTCTAGAAACGAAGCAAGCCCTTAGACTCAGCACCATAATCTGTGTCGCTTAGCCTTGTGATAGATCATGATTGATTTGGCTCATTGGTTCTGTTCCGATTAACTTTCAGGTAGAAAATAAGATTTCCAAAGAACGCCCCTGAGCTTCTCAACGACTTTATCAACCTCATTTTCCTACATAGAAAGTAGCAATATGTAAGGTGAAAATAGAATAACCTTTTTCCAATTTGACTAAGGAAAAAGCATTGACAATACAATCTTACACCTCTTGTCAATTTAGATTATTCATCTTTGCTTGCGTTTAGGATACGTGCAACGTCATTATCAAGCAGAACATTTAATGTATCTGTGTGATCTATCAATGTTAATCGCACAATGCACCTAAAGAAATTACCTATTTAATTAGTATCTCTTCAAACATAAAAATCTTTTCTTCATTAAGACGAGAATGCATGTCATGGAGTTGGATTCTCATAGCCTCAACATCATAAGAAAGCTCATCTCATTGCAATTGGATTTGTAGCATCTTGATTGTTGAAAGCTATGATTGGAAATTCTAACAATGAACGACTATTTTTTGTTAGGATTGTTTCTATCTCAGCAAGAGCAAGATTCTGTAATTCATTTTCTGAAAGTATAATTTCATTTTCTCCAATTACTATTCTAGTTCTTTTCTACAAGTCATCTGACAGCAATTGCCAGTGCCTTCTCCACAACTTGTTAGGATCATTTAATTCACAATACATTAGTATCCCACTGAACACGTGTCGGAGTTTATTTCTTGTTGCCCAATTTGAAGCTTTTGTCAAAGCATCATCTCATTCACCATCATCATCTAGTAGTCCTATAACAGTGCATGCATCTTTGGATGTGTCACGTGTCTCTCCATTAACTATCTTCAAATTTTCATAACATGTAGGGCCTTTTATGATCTGCAACAACATTCGTAAGTAATATCTTTCACCGGACAATAGATGTGCATAATAAAGTCTTCTTACCGTCTTTTTCTTTCTTTCCATATCTTTGCATTTTTATCCCAAGTCCATTTTCTTGAGAAATCGACATATGTGACTTCTCTAGCAGATGAATGCCTTTTATTTGCCTCATACCATTATGTAAACATAGTTTGTTGATTGACATGATTGTTGACACCCGAGTGTAAGTTACTGTCATATCTAAAGACAACAGTTTATTGATCTTTTAGATGAAATTGCAGCCTCTTAATGGATATATATCTACCCTGCATTTTAAAATCAAATATCCTCCAACAAGATTCAGGAGCGGAGATGTACATGCAATCCAAGTACTGCTTAATTTCATCAACTACATTATGCTCTACTCCTTCAGATGCAGTTACCCTTTGCAAATTCCTTTCAATCACCATTGTCGCTCGATCTTCACCCTTAGGGATATATTTGTATAAATATTTAACATTGATGTGTGCATTAAACCTTCCAACTAAAGGAAGATTGTAAGGAATTACCTAATGATTATTGAGAACAACATTCCCAATTTTAATTGTTCTTTCATTATCTCGTCTTCTATAAGTTGGATACCCATCAGTATTTAGCATTGTATTGGGGTTATAAGATTTTACATAATTCTTTGTACACTTTCCGTCAATCATAAGTATACATCTTGGGTTTAGGTATCTACACGGGCCATCATGCATCGTATCACCGTATCATATGCTTCTGGTTCGTTATCAAAATCAGGGATGTCGGGACATATGATCTCATCTACATCATCTGGTGTGATAGGTTTATAGTCTTCATCCAATGTAAGAAGTATATGTGCATGTGGCAATCCCTTTTTTTTTTTTTTTAATTTGATTATATATATCTGTAATGTGAAGAACAAGAAGGTTATTTATTTCATTCTATATTAATATTAATAAACTAATAAAAATATAATTAAAAAAGTAGAAGAGATGTGTTTATATGTACCTGCAATTACTACACCAAAGTGCATTCTTTTTCTTAGGTCATCAATTGATTAACTCCTCTAGTTTCAACCTGAAGGCCCTTGCAACTATTTCTCATCGATCTTCAATTCTTTGTCTAGGAATGCTGGCAATCATATCTTGTATTCCCTCCCAATATGAGCTACAAGTAAAAGTGACAAATAAATCTGGAGGTTCCACCCATCTGCATATAGCCATTGCATCTTGATATTGTTGGACCACATATCAAGGTCCTCCAGTGTAGAAAGATGGTAGTATGAACCGATGACCTATAGAAGATGTATTAGTATCATCTTAAGTTATAGCATTCCACAGACCATGGTAAAGATCTGAGCATAGTTTCTTTTGGTTACGACGTAACCATGAAAGATGAATATTTTCGGTACAAGCGAGAAAGACACTAAAAAATCCGGCAACTTGTCTCCCACTATTTATGTGGTAAATGAAATTCTCAAACGCCTCCTAAGTGCACATTTGGTAACAATTGAGGAAAACATGGGAAGTCTACACCTTTAATCGTTATTTAATCCCCTTGGAACAAAGACCTCTCAATAAGAATTGTATAGATGTGACTTTTACATCAATATCGGTGTGTGCCGATGTGTGTAGTTGAGAAAAGTTTGCATCAATGTCTAAATCTGCAAAAATGAGGATTTTCAAATCCCGTGGGGGAGGTAAAACATGAAATCCTAAAAAACTAGGATTTCAATAAGTCCAAACCTTGGGGATTTACAGTTTTCAAACATGTATTTCCACGACTATGCGAGAAACCGATGAGGTCTCTTCGAGGGTTTGATTGTCAAACATGACCTAAATGTTCTTCATCGTGAGAGAGAAAAGTAGAGTTTATCATCCCTTCCCTAGAAACCCATTTCTATACACTTCCTCTACAATTGTGTCTCAGAAAACGTCCTTAGGTACACATGCATCACAATAATTCATTGAAAAGTAACTATCATGAATATCTTATCGCCTATGACAAGAGATTGAATCCTCTGAGTCTTAACCTTAGAGATTTGAGTGGAGAACTTGAGGCTGCTTAGTTGGTTGGCAATCTCGTATCTCACCAGCTGCCCATGGATTGACCCCCTAGGTGTGCTACCCTCTTCCCATGCGTGTGGGCTTCTTCCCATGAGTGCGGGCTCCTTCGCCACTTGTGTGGGCTGTTAGTTTGTGTGTACATGCTCTCTTCCCATGTGTGTGGGCTCTCTCATGAGTCCTAGCTCCCTTGGCTGGAGTACTAAAAAATAGGAAAAAAAAAAAACATAGAGACCCGAGTTATATGAATAAAACTCCACAATAAGGTCCACCTATTGAAATCTTGAGCGGCTCAAAATAGATGCCCTCACCCTGTATTAGATGTCCTAAAGCTTCACTCCAATAAGTGTTGGCCCCAAATTGACCATAGAATGAATATATGATCAAAGCAATCTCAAGCACATTTATTTAACCACGTTAATGATCTCATGATCAATCTAATAGTGTGTTCAACTCTTATTAGAGTAAATTTATAGCCCACCCCCATTAATGATGAGAGATTTCAATTTGAGCATCTCAAATCTTTAACTAACACAATTACCCGTGCTAATCACGGGCATGCTTACCAATAAAATTTGCAACAACATACATAAAAATCAATTAAAAAAGAAATTTGGATCACATAGAATCATCTCCAAACACTTAATGACATAGAATAATATAAAAGAGGATAATGCCAGTACCTTTTTTTTTTTAAATCCAAGAGCTTGTGGTGTAGAAATGGAGTAAGAAGAGTTGGATGGAAAGGAAAGAGGAGAATACGTAGAGCATGGGAGACTTGGGATGGAAATGAAATAGTTGAGAGGAGTGAAAATCGGAAAAAAGTCAAAGTGGTTGCATGTGGAAATGGGAGGAGAATGTGGGTAAGCTATAGAGAAGGGATATAACTCCTAGTCAAAATTAGTAGTTATGGTCAAAATTGGCTTAAAAACCCTTGGCTTTAATATATTAGGTGGGCTTCATGGTGGAGTTTCACTCCTTTTAACTTAAGATTTCTCAAAATCAAAATCCTAGAGGGTTGAATTTATTTTGTTTCATTCCATCACATTGTTTTCTCAACCGAGAAGCATTAGGGTACATTTGTGTAACCCATTTTTGTGGAAGAAAGTTCCAATTTTCAACGCAAAATCGGTTTTTCATGTGTTTGGTGCTGCAAAAGTCTTCGTAAATTCTTTTCTACCATGTCAACATTTTATATGAGAATGTCAGAATTTCGATTCCCATGGGGTTGTCGGACTATTAATTCCATAGAAAAAAGGGACCCCCCGTTGACAATGATTCCTTGTCCATCTTGATCTCCCATCTCTGATCTCCATATCCATCGCCCATGTTGTTATAGGCTCGCCCCAACTCAGCATGATATTGTTGGCTTTGGCACCACGTCACGCTCTAGGACTTCCCAGGCAGTCACCTATTTTTGGTACTGCTTCCCCCATCGAAAATAGAGCACAGGAACATAAAATAGAGTCATCCTTGGCTCTGATACCAATTGTCATAGTTTCGCCTAACTCAGCATGATATTGTCCACTTTGGCCCCACATGCACGCGTGAGGACTTTCCAGGCGATCACCCATTTCAGTACTACTCCCGCTCAAGTACGCTTAACTCTAAAGTTCTTATTGGATGCATGGTCTTATGGGTTTAAATCACGCCATGTTGACTTGACACGGGCTTTGACTTATAAGCCCAGAGTCGGGACTTAGATATTTCCGATCTAAGACTTGCGGAGACTCTCCATTGGAAGCCTGTGGTTGACATGCTATGCCCCATAGTTAAGGATGCCGCTCCGGACTGAGTTCTCACACATCCGTCTTTCATCTCAAGATCAACATACAAAGATGGACTCTTCAACTCGCAATAGAAACCCTAACATCTACCAGATTAACATAATCTACCAGATCTCATTGAACCCTTATTCTTCTCATTGCCACCTTCAATCGTGTGTAGAGGCAAGGCCACTGCCATGCCCTCCTTTTAATCACTGATTGGCACCAGTAAACCCCTCCCTTACCCTCCTTCAAATCTGTAATTGGCACCGGCAAATCCCTCCCCTTCATTGTCCTACCCTCACCTAGTAGTGCTTCCGTTATGTGCCTTCTTCTCTCAATGCAGATCCTATGTCCTCAAATGGGAAAGAGATTGATTATTTGGGTATGTTTCATCACTACTTTTTATGCTCTTGGTGATGTTAATTGGTTCGACATATCAAGAGGTTGACTTGCAAAACCATAGATTTTTCGGATATGGCTTGATTAACTAGACCCATCTTAAATTTATAGAAAGTAGAACCTAGACGGTTTCCTTTTATATACTTTCTTGCCCATATTCAGTCAGACAAACATGACCCAATTGACTTCTAATGAACACTAACAAAACTAAGATAAGACTTACTAAGTTCTAATGAAATGGACTCAATTGACATACACCAGGAAAAACCTAACTGAAATAAATCTACAAATTTTTTTTTGGTAAGATTCAATGGAATTTATCAAAATCTATTGAAATTTGTTGGCAAATTGGAAAACTCGCCAAAGCATATTGTTCATTTGCTTGATTTCAAGGCGATGCACCTGACCCAACCGAATGGTTGCATGATGTATATATAGGTTGAATGACACATGTTGATTTGATTGCCAAAAGAAATCCATTGGCACACCAAACAACACTAGCATGTTTTCATCGAGAAAATGAGATTTGCACCATACATGAAAATCTACTTGCTGCATAATTCCTCTTCCATGGTATCAATTTACCATGAACTTTGTTGATGTGGCAATTTCCTTAATCTGTATAAAGGCCTTGTCTACAAACATGCCCTTAGAGGACGTATGTGTAGTGTCTACGGAAAAAAAGAAAATCGGTTCTATGCATTTCTATTTTTTCACGGGAAGTTTTTTTTTCCTACCCCCATAAGAAACGCTTTTCCACATAGTCGTAGAAAATAAAGCTCATATTTGCCTTTTTCCTCTTTGAAAAGCATTTGTATCAAATAATAAAAACTCTTACTTTAGAAAAAAAGGATCGCACTTTTTCTTGCATTTTTTGCGGGTAGGTGGCTTCACAAATGTGCTTTCAGGTCATGAGTTTGAATATTCTAAATCTATGAGTTAGAGATATCTAAGCTAAAGAAGTGGAACTTTGCAGTTGAGCTAACTAGGGGTGTTCATTGGGTCGAACTTGCGGGTTTCGAGTCAAACCCGACCCGACCACATTTTATGTGGGTGAAAACCCACCCGAACCCGACCCGTTTGGGTCACGGGTTGGTCGGGTCACGGGTTGGGTTGGGTTCGGGTAAAAAGAAATAGTAAAAAATTATGATTTTATTAAAAAGGATACAAAATTGTTGTAGTTCTCAATGGCCTCCACGATGGGAATTTGGGTATTGGATACAATGAGCAAAGCTTTCGTTGCCCAAACAGTTTGGAGAATTTTAACAAACCTCTTATGGGTCACCTCCTCTCACAGAAATATTTGAAAAATAAGTGTTCGTGGACTATATCTTGAACTTTGAAGAGTTCTGATTCATCTTTTTAGTTTTGGAAGACATTGGGGTGATGGTTGTTCTATGAAAGCCCTTTACTATTCCTTATCAGACCCAAAGATTGGACTTCATTGAAAATCCATCTGGAAGTTAAGATCTTGCCTAAAAAAAACTGAATTTTTTTTCCGCTGGGAGAGTTCTATGGGATTGGCCACGAACCTGAACCTGTCTCTGTAATATTACTCCAAACATTTCACCCACTTGTGCTCTGTCTGGCCAGTCTGATGAAACAATAGAACATTTATTTGCTGAATGTTCTGTGACAAAACAAATAAGGACAATTTTTCATAGACGCATAGGCTTATATGATTACATTTTCACTTGCTGTCCTATTTTACTGAAGGCAAAAATAAATAAATAAATAAATAAAAGCCAATGCATGGCTAACTAGTTTCTAGTTTCAGGTTATAACAAAAGAGCCCCTTGTGACTTGTGCATTTTGGACCCCTCCTCCACACTGTTTTAAGCTCAACTTTGGTTCTTCTTTCAATCCTTTTACTAAAGTCTGCAGCTTCAGGTGGCATTGTTCAAAATTCAGAAACAACATACTTAATAGGGCAATGGAAGAATACTCTCTAGAGACAGCAGAGTTCTTGCACTCTCTAAAAGAGTAGAAATATGTCAAAATCTGAGGACCCAAAGTCTGCAAATTGGAGATGATTTTCTATTACTAGTGGAAACCCTTTAAAAAGGTGGAAAACGTATCTTGGAGTTTATGGTAACCTGGAGAAAGTTGTTAAACAACTGATACATTTTCAATGGTAGGATACTGGAAGATAGCTTATCCAAATTATACTATCAGCTGTTGCATGCTCTCATCACATACTTAACTCCTTTATCACAAGAAGAAAAAAAGAATACAAGAACTGATGAAGTCTTTCCAACAATAGACTAATTCACAAATGGAATTCTCAACCAATTCAAGAGCTGATGGATATTTAGCCTTCTCCCAATTCAACAACGTGAGAATGGCTATAATATTCCATACTCAACCAAGTTCTTTTTAAGGAAGAAAGAAAAAGCTTGTACAACTGTTCTTAGACCTGCAACATTCAACACTTGTTATTGGGTTTCAACACTGAAGTTGTTCACCTATAACATTCACCATTCTTATTCAACATCAACATCAACATCAACATCACCTTTAACAAAACAACCTGTTTTTGCCCATTTATTATAACATCAGCATTCACCATTCTTATTCAACATCAAACCAATCATTCACTTATAACATTCACATTCAAACTTGTAAGACCCCGACCCCTAATTCTTTTATTTAGCATTGTTTTAATTGTGGTTTATCTTTTTTTAGCGAGATTAGAGTTGGTTTGACTTTATCTTTGAGTTTGACTAGATTTTTCATAGCCTTGGAGATTTTGAGGATCGTTGACCTTAGTTTGACCCGGCCTTTGTAAAATGTATTTTTATGAGAAATTACTCTTGATTTCTAAAAATTCCAAATTTAGTTTATTTTGACTCATCTCATTAAGTTTAACAACTTTCATGTTTTGACCATTTTTATTGGATGACCCGAAAATACGTTTTTCGAGAAAAAGGGCAAAATTGACTTTTCCCACTAAATCTGTACTTGAATTTTGAAAATTTCAGAATCTGGGAAAAATATACTTTTTGGAAAGTAAATATTTCGTTGATCGATTTTGTCTTCTTCGTCGATCTCATTTGGGACCCACAAATGTTAATTTCAGCCCTTTGTAATGTTGGGGCCCATGGGGGGCCATCCCACTTAACACTTTATAAAGCCAATGGGTTCTTCTTCTTCCCCATTCCTTCATTTTCCTGCAACAAAGAGTGGAGCCTAGGGTTTTCTCCCAGCACTTTCTTTCTCCTCTTTGAAACCTCTCTTCTTGAGTGCTAAATGGAGAATTGATCTCCTAATCCTCTTCTCCTCTCTCTTGGCTTTCCAAGGATGCCATTTTCATAGGATTTGAGCTGGGACAACTTCTCTTTTCAAGCTTTTCTTCTTGGTTGAAGCTTCAAAAAGGTTAGCAATGGATTTCTTTCTTCAAATCTTGGTTTCCCAAACCATTTAGAATGTTTTTGTCATCCATGCAAAGAGTTTTCATGGAGATTTGAGAATGATTGATTTTTAGGGTTTTTCTTGGACTATTTTTGGGGCTTTTGTAGATTGAAGACTTTGGACCCTTGAGAGGCCTTCTTGTTGTGATTTGATCTTCATTTTGGTCAAGGCAAGTTAATATTTCAGTTAATATGTGATTTGTTTAATGTGAATGAATCTATGAATTTCTTCTTCTTATGTTTCTTCACCATTTCATATCATGATTTTATCTTAATGTTTATGAAATGTTTTATGCTAATCTTCTTTGAAATGTTGTCTTGAGGTGTTTTATGTTCTTGGATTCATCTCCCTTAAATCAGCTCTTTATGTTCCAAGAATTTTGGTATCTTCTTGAATATAGAAAATTATTTGATTTTTGATTTATTGGATAATCAATGGAATGATTTAGTGTACATGGATGTTTTAGTGGAGTTTGATAAGGTTATTAGAGGCTCAAATTCATATGGAAATCATTGTAGATGAGGAAGGAGGAGAAAAATCACAAAAGGGGCTGAATAGTGCAAATTCTGCACTCGACCCGGACTGGGATAGAGCCCCGTCCTCTCGAGCGACCCAATGGGCCGCTCGAGCGGACCAGGTTCTGTCTGGGCCTCGCTCGAGCGGACCCTGGGTCACTCTAGCGAGCCCATATCTGTCCAGGGCCCATTTATGGGATACTTATGGACTGTCCTCCTAATTTTTTTGGGCCTGTTTGTGACTGTTTTGTGGGTCATTCCTAGACCTGTTTTAGGCCCATTTCATCTCATCTCTCCTATTTGTTTTGAGGCCCGTAAATTTCCTTATAATGCTTAGAAGCCCATTAATGAATTTTGATAAATTATAATATTTTGGAATGTGTAAATTAAATGGGAGAGATGAGAGAAAGAATTGATAGGAATCTTACCCGGGAATTTTTATGAATCTTAAGGCACATTTATAAATCTTTGGAGTTGTGGATTTTCATTGGTACCAAACCCATTATATATTAACCTCTGAGAAATAAGGGTGCATTGAGATATCCCGTGGTAAACCATTGAATCACATACACTATTCCATTCCATTTCAAGTTAGAAAACGTATATGTATTCTTCGGTAAATTGATTTGAAATGAATTGAGTGGTTCGTCACGTTTGAAAATATCGGTGATTTGAAATGAATTTGAGTGGCTCGCCATGGGCATTTGTATAGTTCTATAAGCCGATTTGATATATATATTTGAGTGGTTTATCACGGAAACTCGTTTTTCTACGCATCGATTTGGAAAGAGATTTGAGTGGTTCGCCACATTCGGAAATATATCGATCAGGCTACTCATCAGATTTGTTCAGATTTGTCAGTATATTTAGTGTGTATTTGTTCAGGAGTAGTCCTTTTATCGATTTAAGAAATGAATTATTATGATTTGATTTGTATCGGTTCGGGTTTTGAAAACTAAAGGCACCACTAAGCTTAGGTCACCTTGTTGGGCCGATCACCCGGCTTGGGGTCTTTAATTTGTCTGCCAGCAGCAGCTTAGATTCTGTCTGTATCGACCATGGCAACGATTTTGTCCGGTCCCACGTGTAATGGCTACGGTTCTGATTGATAACGACTTTGTTCGTTCCGGTCACACGAGTAGTGGCTACGGTTCTGTCTGCTCTTGTTACTTCGGTAATAGGAGAAAATAGCTATATGTGGTTTGCCAATGTTTTATCCGTTAGATATTTTGTTTTATGATTCTTGTTTGTTTATGCTCATTATAGCCTTTGAATTTGTTAATGTTTAAGAAATCGATCTTTTATCGTATTGTCTCTATTATTCAGGATTTTAAACGTATTTCCAATTATTCAATGTTTTACATAGTCTGTTATGTTTTTAAGATATTTATGTTTCAGATACTGTTCATTTATTTGCTTTGATATTTATGTTCAGTCTTTCAACCGTTTTATCATGATTTATTACTATTATTGTTTAGACTTTTTAAATGGATTTACAATTATTCCATAAGGTTTTATAAATGCCCATTATCATATTATCTGAATTTTGCTTGCCAGACCGTCGTGTTTGACCCTGTTTGTTTGCCAGATTTCTCTCCTATTGCTTTTTAGGTGTTTGATCGGAGGAGGTAGCTGAGCCGCTGGTCTGATGCGAGAGGCTGCCCATTGATATCATCTAGATGTCAAGTTTGGCACCGGAGTTCGTATCTAAATATTGGGGGCAGTATTTCTATTTAGTTGGATATTGTTTTTGTATGGCTTTGTTAGCCTTTTTCATGGGATTTGTAATCAAGACACTTGTTATTTGTAACTTTAACATATGTAGGAAATAAGATGTCCTGTTACTGCCAGCTCAGTATTCTATGATTTATGATTTGTACCAGTCTGCTCATTTGATGGCTTTATGATATTGGTTGAGTGCGACACGGAATACGATGGCCATGGGCTCCGGGTCGCAACGCCATGTTTAGCTTCTACGAAAATATATTCTGATCGTGATGGAATTTTGTTATCCTCACACATGCGGATCTTGGGAAATAGCAAAAATTTTAATTAACCTCAAAATTTCGCATCCCGAGGTCGGATCACTGCAGCGCCCGATCTCGGGGTGTGACAAAACTCAACTTGTTTTTGTCCATCACCTATAACATTCTCAACATCAACACAAATTCTTTTGTCATTGAATATCAAGGCTTTGACATCAACTAAATAAGAACATCAACATTATCATTCACAAGCAACATTAACACAAGCATTCAGATTCAGCACCAACATCACCATTCTTACTCAACATTAACAAATATCCATCACCTTCAACATCACCATACTCTTGCTCACCCTGAGCAAGGCCAACAACACTTATGTAGCAACTAGCAACCATTCATCATGAAATAAATATCAACATGAGATAAAAAGAAATCCAACATGATCATTCAACATCAACTTCATCACTCAGCATTGAACATAAATCAACTTTATCAACAACAGGATTGGAGTGACTTCAGAAATGGTTTGTCATCAAATGCATGCATATTTGAAGCGTTGCCTTCAACAAGTGAGTCGGAGTTGTCTTTTGATTTACTTGGAGTAACTGCATAAATCTTGATAGTGCCCCTGAAATGTAAACATGCAAGGCATAATTAATGAATCAATTAAAAAGAATAAAAATTTAAAAAAAATGATCAATGTGAAAAATTATAAACATTTTGATCAATGTGAAAGGATATATGGTGGCAGCGGCATATTGAAAGAGCATAAACATGGAACAATTTAATTAGAAAAACAAATATACTACTACTACAACTACTAGTACCAGCAAGTTACACAAACATGGAACACAGGAACGATCATCCTAATGCGCTTGGTCTTGATGATGTTTTTGTTGTTGTGACCGTGGGACCTTCAATCACTGAGTCAAAAATAAAGAAAGATCAAATTTAAATTTAGTAAGTAAAAACCCAAATAAGGTTATTTGAGTCAAAAATAAAGAAAGATCAAATTTAATAGTAAGTAAAAACCCAAATAAGGTTATCATTGAATTAATTCGAATGTAGTTAGTAAAAAATGAAAGATCAGTACCCTCAATGGCTGCTGCCTCTATCATTTCAGCTGTATTGTCATCAACAATGACCTCATCGCTGTCGATAGTAGATATATTATTCAACGAACCATGTGTACAAAGTAAAGCTTCAATAGTTGTTGGTCGCAAAGAACTATGACGATCTGTAATCACACGACCTCCAATGCTGAAAGCACTTTATGAGGCAACACTTGAAGCTGAGATTCCAAATAAATCACGTGCCATCGAAGCAAGAATTGGATATCTTGCATCATTAATTTTCCATTAAGTCAATACATCCCAATCTACTATTGGGTTCTGCCGGGCTTCTACCAAATACATATCCAATTCTGACTCAGCACCTGAATTTGGATCGTCAGACCCCTCACAAACAATGTCAAATAGACCTAAGAAATCAACCTCTTCGCCGCTAAACCGGGGAGCATTACCTCGAGATGTACTTGTCACCAAAGGCGCACCTAAAGCTATAGAATACTCCTCAAACATTTTTCTTAATAAGGCTTTAGTCTTTCCATACAAATCTTGAGCAACCCCATCATCACTAAAAGCTTGCATCAATCCCTTTTTCACAACCTCTAATTTGCTCCTAGGATCAAGCACCAATGACACTTACACAAACAAGTTTACTTTGTTTAATTTTCCAAAGTACTCATCATATTTCACCATCATTTCAGTTGCAATGTCATTTACCAAACTTTCCGGATTTTGGTTGGCATTCCTCAATAGATTTTGAATTTCACAAAATTGACCGAAGTATTGATTGATGGTGACATATGAAGTTCCAGATAAAAGAGAGGTAGTAGTGAAAAAAGGCTTAAGGAATGGAATTAATTTCCTAGCCTTCTCCCAATCATCAAATCCAGGAGAACTGAGCACAGTACTACTCTCAAAAGCCCTTCTATAACCTGCATCATCATCAAACAAACAATCAAATGCCTTCTCGTACTTTTCAGCCACCTCCAACATCAAATAAGTAGAATTCCAACATGTTGGAACATCACAGCACAAACCTTGGGAACACTGGATGCCAACATCTTTCACACACTCCAAATTTTTTTGTGTCTTTTAGGAGACGATCTCACATACTTAACTGCAGTTCTAATCCTTTCAATGGATGGATCACTCTTCTGTAAACCGTACTTCACCAAAATACTCAATATATGAGTGAAGCATCTAACATGAATATGTTCACCACCCAACACATGGCTAGTTCCATATTTTTTTATCCAATCAACAACAACATCATTTCCTCTAGCATTGTCAAGAGTGATGCACATTATCTTCTCTAGGCCCCAATCCTTAAACACTTGCTCAAGTTGCTTCCCAATGCTCTCACCTCTATGATCTTCAATGACTCTAAAACTAATGATTCTCTTATGCATCTCCCAACTTCTATCAATAAAATGCGCCGTCACACACATGTAATCTACATTGTTGGAAGAGGTCCACGTATTGGTGGTGATACTTACTTTGCAACATTGCCTCTAAAAGCTGCTTTCAATTCATCCTTCTCTACACAGTACAACTTGAACACATCTCTGGCAATAGTGATTCGAGATGGAACTTGAAATCTCGGTTCACAAGTTCTCATAAAATCTTGGAACTTTGCATTCTCAACCACACGAAATGACATCTCATCGCACACGATCCATTCCACCAACTTCTGCCGAATTAAATTTGTATCATATTTTAAGAGCTTCATTTCATTCTGAACATCCCCTTCATTCCCTCCAATATAAGAGATAGTATAATCGTCCATAGGACCTTCTTGTCATGGCCTATTATTGAAGGTTTTCATATGGCATCTCATATTAGATGTGCCATGTTTACCACCTTCAACTTGGTACGTAACCGAACAGTAGTTGCATTTGGCACGTTTTACTTCCCTTTCTTTCCTCTGTAATTCAGTGAAGACAGTCCACACAATTGATTTTTCCCCCTCTTAGGTTTACTGATTGTGGAGGAAGTAAGACCTTCATTTCGACTTTCCTGAGCATCCATTTCCCCTGCAATCTCTTCTATAGAATCAAAACTATCGCTTGAACCAACACCCTTATCAGTATCACCAATTGATGACACTTCTTCCATAAAGGCAACTTTTCACTTAGACATCTACAAAATTTTGTGAAAAAATTATAATAGAAAGAACGCATTGAGGTGGATGGGATACTGATAGGAATTTAGAAATTTACAGGAAATTCAATTAAGTTCAATGAAAGGAATTTAAAAATTTATAGGAAAAAAATACATACCACTTACCAGATTTTCGAAGAACGGAGAAGGAGAACCAATTTCTTTCTTGCTGATGCAGGTGCAGCCGATGCCGATCATATGAGATGAGAAGCTCAAAAGCACCAATTTCTTTCTTGCCGATGCAGCCGATCAGATATTCAGATGAGAATGAGAGAGGACTGAAATTGAGGTGGATGTGATCGTGCGACCCACTTGGTTGGATGGAGGGTCTTAGTGTTCCATTAACAAGAAGAAGGAAGACGACGTAAAGAAAGACAAAATGAGAGAAAGAGTGAAATGAAATGGTGAGATGGGTGGGTGGGGTTACTCATGTTGACAGAGGGAAAATGAAATGGATGCTCGTGCGGGGGAGGGGGTGGGGGCGTGGGGGGGTTACTCACGTTGACAGTGAGGAATGAGAGAGAGAGGAAAGTAAGAGAGAAACAAGAAAGAAAAAGAAACAGAGAAGGGAGGAAGAAACAGGGAAGGAAAGGAAGAAATAGAGAGAGGGAGAGAAAGAAATGGTGAGATGGATCCGGTGGTGGCCGGCAGTGGCGCATGTGGGTCTGGCGGCAACAGTGATGGCGCTGGGACGGTGGGGGCCGTGGGGCAGTGAGTGAGGTGAGGTGAGGGAATGGAGAAGAGAAAAGGGGAAAAAGAGAGAGATGGGGCGGCAGTCGGCACCGCGACAGTGAGCTGGGAAGACCAGAAGAGGGAGAGAGATGAGAGATGGCAGCGTTTAGGGCAAATGAGAGATCATTTAGGGTAGATGAGGGTTTTTGAACTTTTTATTTTTACCAGGTTCACGGGTCACCCGGTAACTCGACCCGTGAAACCCTTTAACCGTTACAGACGACAATGGGTCGGGTCGAGCACCGAAAATCTGCTACCATGACCCACCCATTAACCCACGGGTCGGGTCGGGTAACCGGGTCGGGTTGGGTCACGGTTAATTTTGAACACCTCTAAAGCTAACCTATTGAAAATCCAAGTCGCATAAAATAAACTTCCTCCCAATGTAGGGGGTGTGTTGTATTTTACCCCAATAAGAATTAGTCGTACAATATGATTGACCATATGATAAGAAATGTGATAACACAATCTTATGCACTATTCATTAGTCATTTTTTTGAGATATGGTGGAAAAGCATTTGCATCAAATAATAAAAACTCATGCTTTAGAAAAAAGGATCCCACTTTTCCTTGGATTTTATGCGAGCAGGTGGCTTCACAAATGTGCCCTCAGTTCATGAGTTCGAATCTTCTAAATCTTTGAGTTAGAGATATCTAAGATAAAGAAGTGGAGCTTTGCAGTTGAGCCAACTTATTGAAAATCTGAGTCACATAAAATAAACTTCCTCCCCATGTAGGGGGTGTGTTGCATTTTACCCCAATAAGAATTAGTCGTATAATATTATTGACCATATGATAATAAATGTGATAACACAATCTTATGCACTATTCATTAGTCAGTTTTTTGAGAGAGAGGGGAGATAGAGAGGAAGAAGATCACGACTGATGAAGATAAGCGTAACGCGCAGAGAGAGAGAGAGAGAGAGAGAGAGAGAGAGAGAGAGAGCTGATGATGATGAAATTAAAGAGGGCACTGGGAAAAGTCAACTTTTAACCTAAAAAAGGAAAAAAATAAAATGTGATGGGTAGTTGATCCATGGGTTTGAACCCGTATTGATTTGGGTTCGGACCCATTTGCCAACCCTTCCGATAATTTGATAATTGGCTACTAGCACAATAACCCGTGCTAAGCACGTGCATGTTTACCAATAAAACTTGCAGGAACATACATAAAAATTAATTAAAAAGAAATTCAGATCACATAGAATCATCCCCAAATGCTTAATGACAAATAACAACAAAAAAGAGGAACTTACGGAGAGTAAGCGAAATTTGGGATGACAAGAAAATGGTTGAGAGGAATGAAAAGTGGGGAGAAGTTACGGTGGTTGCATGGAAAAGTGGAGGGAGAATGTGGATAAGTTATAGAGAAGGGATATAACTTTAGGTCAAAATCAATAACTATGGTCAAAATTGACTTTAAAACCCATATAATATAATTTTCTTGCATGAGCATCCATAGGGAAAGGTAGTGTCTTCAATCGGTGCTACTGCTAAGGCTAAAATGAATTTTCATGGAATGCAGAATCATAGCATTTTCTAAACAGCCGTGAATTCCATGCAAATTCAATATGCTTTGAGAAATTCTATATGCACCACCATTTTTGATGAACACACCCACACTTAAGTTTATTTTTAATTACCAAATTGTCCCCTAGTGAAAGGACGAAATTGCCCTTCACCATCAACCTCCTCTCCTCTTCCTTTCGTTCATTTGCAGTGGGGGTGAGCCGTCTCTACTCTCATCTCCTATTCCTCCTCTTTTTTTTTTCTTCTTCTTCTTCATTCTACATTTCATCTATTGTTTCGTAACCGTTCCCTCGCACTCATTCATGCCCGTTGATGCTCATCTCTTTCCTCATCATCTTCTTCAACCTTTTTAAAGTATTCTTAAGTCTCATCATATTCTTCAA
The DNA here is from genome assembly GCA_012931725.1 of Litsea cubeba. Lineage (NCBI taxonomy): Eukaryota > Viridiplantae > Streptophyta > Magnoliopsida > Laurales > Lauraceae > Litsea > Litsea cubeba. The sequence continues at coordinate 76,707,372 of CM022947.1, forward strand.
CCCTTGAAAGTACTCATCTCCCTGGGGCACATTGTCTATTGAAAGCAGACATTTTTAATATGGACAAGCAACTGACAATCTACCAAGAGGAGGTATATTCTCTGACTTCGTTTCCAGCTCGTCATTCAGTTTTCCCGCGATATGCTCGGTATTCCAGAACCGTGCAAAATCACTCTGCACGGCACATTTTAACTGTGCAATATTTTTTTGCACGGTCACAATAAACCGTGCAAAATAAACTTGCACGGTTATATGAAACCGTGCAAAAAAAATAATGTACAACTACAATTTGTCGTGCATAGTGATTTTGCACGGTCCTCGAGGACCGTGCACTAATAAACTAATAATTTTGGGATCATATTTTCAGGAGATTGATTCAACTGGTGCAAGTCAGTGCTCTCTTGATTTTACTAATGTTTTCACCACTGAAACGATATTTAGAGGCCGAGAGGATCTAATCCAATGGACACGGGATGTCAGAAAGAAACATGGCTTGGTGATTGTAATCAAAACTTCGGATGCTGGTGGAGATGGTAGGAAACCGAGAATAGTTTTATCCTGTGAGAGAAGTGGTAGTTACAGGGCTTTATCGAAGATCTACGAAAAGAAGAATCCTAACAAGGCAACGGGAACGAAGAAGTGTAATTGCCCTTTTGCTTTGAAGGGTCGAAAGTTGCCAACTGACGATGATTGGATGTTAGCAGTGGTTTGTGGGATACACAATCATCCAAACGCACAACATCTCGAGGGGCACTCGTTTGCTGGGAGGCTTTCTACGGAAGAGATTAATGTTTTGATTGATATGTCTAAGAGTCCGGTGAAGCCAAGGAACATCCTTCGAACACTGCAGGAGCGGAATGTGCATAACACCACTACGATGAAGAGTATCTATAATGCTCGTCAGAAGTTTCGGGTGACAGAGATGGCCGGTCGATCACAGATGCAGCAACTCATGATGCATTTGGAAAAGAACAAGTACATTGAGTATCACAGTAGCAATGATGATACAAATGCAATCTTAGACCTATTCTGGGCACATCCGTCATCTATTCAGCTATTACGTGCATTTCCAGAAGTTTTGATAATGGATTCCACGTACAAGACCAATAGATATCGACTTCCATTGCTTGAGATTGTTGGTGTCACATCTACCCAACTGACGTTCTCCGTTGCCTTTGTTTACCTTGATTAAGAGAGGGAGGCCAATTATAGATGGGCCATGGAGAGGCTTAAGGATGTAATGGATGGATGCATTATGCCACGTGTGATTATCACAGATAGAGAGTTAGCGCTCATGAATGCAATCAAAGTTGTATATTCGAATGCAACAAACTTATTATGCAGGTGGCATATATCTAGGAACATCTTGGCAAACTGTAAGAAGTTCTTTGAGACCAACGACAGATGGGATGCTTTTATCTCTTGTTGGAACATGTTGGTACTCTTTCCAACTGAAAGTGACTATATTCAACTTCTAAGTGCTTTGGAACGGAATTTTTGCGGGTATCCACATGCTGTTGATTATGTGAAGAACTCGTGGTTGAATAAGCATAAGGAGCAATTCGTGGCTGTTTGGACAGATAAGAATATGCACTTTGGCAACGACACCACTAACAGGGCTGAGAGTGCACACACAAAATTAAAGAGACATCTGGGTACATCGAGCTGTGGTTTTGATTCGTCCTGGTAGGTTATCCATGCCCTGCTTGAGTTGTTATTTACTGAAATAAAGGCTTCTTTTGAAAAGAGTTTGAATACCGTGCAACATAAATTCAAACCGGCACTGTTCCGTGAATTGAGAGGATTTGTATCAAGGAATGCTTTGGATATAGTATTAAATGAGTCGATAAGAGTTGGTGATATTGGTTCAGATTCGGATGCATGTAGGTGCGTTGTACGACGGACCCATGGTTTATCATGTGCACATGAAATTGCAGAGTGTATAAGAGAAGGGTCTCATATACCATTAAGATGTGTACATCAATTTTGGCAGAAGCTCAATTTAGATCCCACTAAGATGAACGAAGCCCCTGAGTTGACCACAACTTCTGAGTTCGACTTGATTGATAAGAAATTTTGGGGAAGTGATGAGGTGGGAAAAATTCAACTACTGAAAAAATTGAGAGAAATAGCTAGTCCAGAATGTACACCTCTTATTGAACCGGACATTAAATTGAATACTCGCGGTCGGTCATCATCATCGAAGAAGTTGGATCGGTCTATGACTCGTGAGCCATCTGCATTCGAATACGCAGTAGGGGTGAAAGAGAGTGTTCCTGTTATATTAAGTAGTACATCTGTAAAGAAGAAGAATGAGAAGATTAGTGTCCGTTGCACTCGATCATGTACATTTTTGCATTCGCTCCCTCAGCCTTTGGGATCCTGCATCCTTAATGTTAAGGATGTCGCAGCTGAAGGTAACTGTGGATTCAGATCTATAGCAGGCCTTCTTGGCATGGGCGAGGACAGTTGGAGGCAGGTTAGATTGGATTTGAGCAGTGAATTGTAGAGGTATCAACATTATTATGCATCTATGGAGGAGATGACCGGGTTGGAGATCTGTACTACGCATTGTCTTACTTCGAAGACAATCCAGGATTTGATCGGTGGATGACAATGCCGGACATGGGTCACTTGATATCTTCGTATTATAAAGTTGTATTGGTCCTGCTTTCGTTGTAGCAATGCTTGACTTTCTTGCTTTTGATATCACCCCCGATTCCAACAAGTGATCACAAAATCATCGCGATTGGTTTCGTCAATGGAAACCATTATGTTTAGGTATTCATGAAGCCAGAAGCACCCATGCCTCCCATTGCAACAAATTGGCATAGACACCATCATCCTGATGCAGACGGATGGCAGCTCCCATATGCAAATCGCATCGAGCAATTCCAAGACATTTTGGGAAATAGTGTAACAACACAAGAGTCGGTTAATCTTGACAGCGATTGATTATATAAACTGATTGTCATTTGATGTAACCATATGAATTATATAATGGAATGTTGAATGTAAGAAGTTGGATGCTCAATTTATTCTTTTGTGTTGTGTAAAACATGGTCTGCACGGCCAATATGTAATGTGCAAATCAGAATTTACACGGCCAACAAGTAATGTGCATAACACATTATGCACGGCCATTATGTGCCGTGCAGACCATGTTATGCACGGCACATAATGGCCGTGCATAATGTGTTATGCACATTACTTGTTAGCCGTGCAGACCTATGTCCCTTTCATTCCATTTTGTCTAATCTTTCTTTTACACAAATACAGACTATACGATCTCTGAAATATAAAAATTCATCCATTATAGGAGACCTCTCAAAAAGTATCCTTGAATTCATCAATTACCAAAAAAAAGTATATATTTATGTAAAAGTGATTATTTATATAATTGCCTTAAAAAAAGTGGCATAAAATTCACCAAGTTCTAGAAAAAAATTACAAACTCCCATGATATAATCATAAAATCCAAAAACACCAACTCTTATCACGGACGCGTACGTCGTCGGTACGTCACCGGCAAGCCATCCAAGATCTCGAACGTGGTCTGTATTGCCCGGTAATAAAAATCAGCAGACTGACCGGGCTGTGCAATCGTAGCACGAAGATTATCACTCGCTCGACGGATCTGTAAGAAATCATTAAATTTGTTAATAATTAAGAGAATTATAACTTTTAAAATGAATGCATAATGTTACAATTGAAAATTCAAACGCTCACCACTCTTGGAGTTGGGTCATCTTGATCCTCATGAGGATGATAATGGGAGTGACGTTTGGGGTTCTGTACCCGAGGATGTGAAATCCCAACAAACCACTCCATGTAGTCGGGTGAGCACTCCCATGCATGTTGTACTTGATGGCCACGGTGTGCTAGTGATAATACATGATCCTCCCAAGACTCCCAGTACTGATCAATGAATTTGTAGGAGACCTTGTATTGTCCAGCAGTAGATCCTCGAGACGCACGAAGGGGCGCGAGCGGTGCTAGTGGGATGGTTTGAACATACCCAAACTGACGAAGAACCCTCTGTGGGTGGTAGGGTTCAATGACATCCATTGCTCTCAAGCAACCACAGAAGAAAGAACTCTGTTGGAATGGATGCTGAGCCCTGGCACCGGTATACGGATCCTAACCCACCTATGTCAGCTCATTAATATTCTAACAAAAAATAGAGATCATAAAAAAAACTTAAAATAAATAGCAACATGTCTATTAGATGCTCACCTCACTAGGATGTAAGTCATCCAGTCTCTCCCGCAACAACTTGACGTTCTCCCTTGCAATCCCGGAATCCTGGCCAGGATTCCAGCGAGCCGCATGAGGCATTGCAGCCGAAACCCCCATGCTGCAGGAGGATGGGCAAATGGGAAGTGCTCGTACACCAAAGACTGCAAGAGTTAGAGATTATTAATTATATAAATAAAAATAGTATATTATGAATAGTTCAGAGATAGGCAAATGGAAACTAGAGTCAAAGAGGTATGCACATTTACCGTGAGCAGTGTCAGATATCCAGCAATCTGTCTCACATCTGCCCTCGTAGCGGTCCCCAATTGGCGATAAAGATACGCAAGTACGCCAGTCCCCCATGCATAATTGACGGACTTGTCCCAAGTCCATCAGTAAATATAGGTAGGCAATGGGGACTTGGGTGGACGACTTATCGGTGAAAAGTGTGCAGCCTAACAGATACAGAAGATAGCCTCTAGTTGCACAATCTACCTACTCAACAGACGACCTGGGACCCACACTACCGCACACTCGCTTGATCCAGGCCATCCTCACTACCCCACCACGCGCCACTTGAAGTTCAGCAGACGCAGTCGCTCTATCCATGCCTAGTCCACGCTCAAGTAAATATACTTGATCGGTAAATCCCATACTGGTCGATGCGTGGACAGGCAGTCCCGTTACTGGGATGCCGAGGAGAGTACCCACATCGTCTAAGGTGATCGTCATCTCACCAAATGGCATGTGGAAGGTGTTTGTCTCGGGCTGCCACCTCTCAACGAAACTGGATATCAGAGGGGTGGAAGTATATCGGTACGACAATGACTTAAGGCCAGCCAATCCAGACTCTTCTATAATCGCACGAAACCGAGGAACTTCGATATCGGCCCCATCCCCGGGCCTAGGTATGTACCAATCCTTCAACCCTCGCCAGTGATTGATACACTTAAGCGGCTCACGTTCCTGCACATTAAAAGTTTTAATCTTCATTAATATATGTTATTATAGACTTCAACACATATTATTTGAAAAATAATTAATTCACAAATTTAAAAAATGCAAGATTACCTCCCCGTCCCATATGGGTATGGCCACGTGCGTCCTGACACTAGGGAGGACCAATATTTCAGCCGGACCGCCGGGGATAGGACCCTCCCCTGCCGTCGCTGGGGGAGGACTGGATGGCTGTTCATCCTGGTCTGATGGATGATCCTCCCTTACTGCCGCTGCAGCAGAAGTGGACGGCTGTGCCTCCTCCTCCTCTAAGGAATCATGCTCTGATGAATCCTCCTCCTTAGATGAATCATCCTCTGACTCCTCTGACGAATCTGGGAGTGGATCCTGTCGCATTTTACGTCTTCGTTCAGATGCCGTTGGTCGTTGACAACCGGCAGTCGAAGTACTAGTGTGCACACCTCGGCGACGCGCCGGTCTTGCGACACCGATGGTTCGCTAGAAGAACTAGCCCGTCCACCTATCGAAAGTGAGCTGCCACCGCGACGAGCAGGTCTTCTAGGCATATTTTAATCTGTTCAAAATAAAAAACAAAAATTATTATTTAACATTGTAAATTTGTTCTGCACGGCATACTATTAATGTGCAATCTCATATCTGCACGGCCAATGTTAGCCGTGCATATGTAATTTGCACGGCATATCGACACCGTGCAAATAATATATGCACGGCTAACATTGGCCGTGCATATATGAAATGCACGGCTAACATTGGCTGTGCATATAGTAAATGCACGGTGTCGATATGCCGTGCAAATTTAACCTGCACACTTCTGGTTTGCCGAGCACCACGCGAACCAGAAGAATAAAACAAATAGGAAGGAAAAATTTGGCGTTCGAAACTCCCATCCATATCATGTATTAGGGAATCCACATACAATCTAAATAGGTGAAAATACAATCTAAATCCACATACATTACAACCTAAAAAGAAGGTGAAAATGATTGGAAAGCTTTAACGAAGAAGAAGAAGATTACCTTACCTTGTTTGAACAAGAAGAAGAAGATGAAGAATAAAAAAAAAACGTGATGAGAGCAGTGGAGAAGAACCTCGGATTTTTTCAACTTCTGTTAGCCGTGCCAAATTTGAAAAACGAGGACGAGGGAATGGAGAAGGAGAAGACGAGGGTTGGTGGGCAGTTTCGGTATATTTTGGTGGGTGGGCTCAGCAAATAGGTTTTAAACCTAAAATGGCTGTGGTTAGCTCAAAATGTGGGTGTGTTCATAAAAAAAATGGTGGTGCATATAGAATTTCCCATATTCTTTATGACCAAATCCTCCTCGTTATAAAAGAGTCCTGCCATTGGCACATAAAATTTATCTTTTCCCACACAATTCCTCTCCACACACATTACTAAAATTTAAAAATGAATGTATATTTCCACACACATCAAAAGTTCCTAAACTGCCCTTATATTTATTCCCCTCTTTTTTCTTCCCACACACATCTTCTTCTTGTTCTTCCCACACACAAACCAAAAGGGACTTCCACTCCACCGACTGGATCCATTTTCCGGCGATTCTCCTGCGTGCCACCGGCGTTCCTATTCCTCTAGACATCCTTCTCTTCCAAAGGTAAATGGATCATTCCAACATTACCATTTCTTCTTCTTTCCTATCTATTCTTTACCATTTTTTCCATCTTAGATTACTTATTTTTCCATGAAAACTTGTTATTAGGATAGATTTTCATTCAATGTAAGTTTTGACAAACAATGTTACTATTTTCTAATAGTTTTGGGTTGCATTTGATCCACCATCGTCACGGTTTTAGGTTCAGAAATCGCGACTGTTCGGCTCTGGTTGACCGAACGGGTTGCAAATGTTCGGACACTAACGTCCGAACAAATTGGTTTTGTTCGGACCTGAGTGTCCGAACATATTACTTTTGTTCGGACACTCAGGTCCGAACAAAAGAAATATGTTCGGACACTCAGGTCCGAACATATAGAGATCTAGCAGTCAAATAAAATTTTTTTCTTTCGTATTTTAGAAATGGACCGGCCAAGCTCTTCTCGGGTGCGACCTACTGCTTCAAATAGGAAGCGACGTCAGATAGTAGAAGAGGTTGTGGAAGACCCAGAGGTATCTGAGGAAGAGGAAGAACAACAACAAGAGATGGAAGATCAACCAGCCCTGGGGCCACAAGATAGGTCCTTATTGACCAGCTTTGATACACATACAGCTGGGTACATTTGGATTGGACAGGTGTGTTTCACTTGTTTCAAATGAAAGTTTTATTCATTTGTTAATTTATTTAATTATGTATTAATGGTTGAATGCAGGATTGAGGCCCACTGAAATGTCTAAGTCATGGGTAGAAAGTGCCTTTGTGGCAACTGAATGAGTCTGACAGGTTTAGAGATTTAGTCTCGAGGTCCGGATTGGCTCCATTAGTGACTGCATCTTACCGCTCCATCAATAAGATTACTGTATCTGGTTTTGTGGAAAGGTGGCAACCTGAGACGAACACCTTTCATATGCCTTTTGGTGAGATGACCATCACCTTAGATGATGTTGCATCTATCCTAGGCATCCCAGTGATTGGGTGGACGGTTTCTTATAATGAAAGAATGTCATATGAAGAAGCTCAAGCACTCCTTGTTGATGCACTAGGAGTAGAACTGGTAGAAGCACATGACGAGTTGATACAAGTGCGGGGCCAATTAGTTAGATTGGAGTGGTTACGGGAAAAGTTTGCCAGTTTGTCTGACGATGATGGGGACGAGATAATAGACTCTGCAGTAAGAGCTTACCTTCTGTACTTATTGGGTTGTACCTTGTTTACTGACAAGAGTGGCACACGGGTGCCGATCATTTTCCTTACAAAACTCGTGGATGTAGAGGCCATACGTTCATATGCATGGGGTGCTGCTGCACTAGCATACTTATACAGGCAGTTGGGGTTAGCAAGCAGGCATGAAGTGAAACAAATAGCCGGCTATTTGACTTTACTAGAAGCTTGGGTGTACGAACACTTCGAAAGTTTGGCTCCGACTCCAAACTTACTCTATCAAGCCATTCAGCCCCGGGTCCATCGTTGGTTTCCTCGTAGAGAGTCTGCTCCTTTACAAAGCATACGAGAGAGAATTGATGTCATGAGTGCTGATCAGGTAATTAACTTGATGTTTCTTTTAAATAGTGTATCGGATTAACTTTTTATTTTCTATTATATATTTTCATATCTTACGATTGGACTAACTACTTTCAGGTGACTTGAGACCCATATCGTGATGTTGGACAATATCATCCTTTCAATGAAGTTGCATACTACTGTGGGTGCATCAAATGTATGGATGTTGTTGAGCCTTATCACCCAGATAGGGTGCTCAGACAGTTTGGGAGAGTTCAGACGATTCCTCCACCGCCATTAGCCCCTATTCGTGCTACGCGAGGTCCGACTGCCCGTGACTATCAAATCGCATATCAATATATCAATCAAGTTTGGGAGGGATGGCCTAATCACCTGCTATCTGCATTGAATCGTAGTCAACCAGTTAGGCATCCTGCAGATTGCTTTCCCAGGTATACGGATTGGTAAGCACGAGTATCGTGGAGGATATTACAACACCCAAACTTTCATTCTAATTTTGCGCCCCGTCCCGAAGAAAATGAGCCAAGCGGTAGCGGTATGATTGACTATCAGCAGCGTAATTCGGATGCACTGATCATTCTTGATGAGGTTACAGGAAGAGGTGAAGACCATTGGGTTGAAGACCCACGGGGATTATATACCCATGTGAATCAGTTGGCACATGTGTTACGGGGAGTTTCAATTGAGGATGCCCAACGAACCTTTCGACATCCCCACATGAGTTCACAAACTTACAGTCGCACTAGGACTAGGAGGGAAAGGGACAGTTGAAGAAACGTAAACAGTTGTTATAATTGACGAAAAATAAAAAATCATCGTAATATATTTTTTTCAAGTACTAACATGGTTATTAAGACGATGTTCTTGTGTAATTTGAATATGGATGTACTTGCTGTCAAATGTGTTTTAGTTATTTGATGTTATCTTTAATTACTTTGGATAGTGCTTGATTTTTTATGTACAGGTTGAAATATTTTCATTATATACTGTCAAAGTAGGATAACTGAACCTCCGTTCGGATACACAGGTCCGAACCAAACGTTGTTGTTCGGACACTCAGTTCCGAACATATGCATAATGTTCGGAACTTCAGTGCCGAACATGTCCATGATGTTCGGGCACTCAGAACCGAACTATATGGATATGTTCGGTACTGTGTATCCGAACGGTGTTACAGTTACGAATTTAACTTTTTTTTTAATGAGTCTGCATTCAATTAATAAGCACGGACTCAACCACATTCAACATAAAAAAGCTTATTTTAATAGAATGCACAAAAAAAGCATCTTCAACTTCATTAAATGATTAAAAGAACATTCCGATACAGAAACATAAAGGAATTGTATCCAATTACATTCACCAATTACATTCAATCCAAATCAATTGTCTCTGCTATTGATACGTCTGGAGTTACGAGCTCTTTGAATTGAACAATCCGCTCCCTATATGGAGTCTCCCATCCATCCGCACAAGGATAATGAAACTGTTTCCACTTATTTGCAATAGGCGGAGTTGGATGACCAGGTATTAAAAACAATTGTACAAAATGATTCCCATTAACAAAACCGATTGTTCTCTCGTTCCGAGAAGGCATTGGCACCGGCACAGATCGCAAAGGCAGGAAAGTCGGGCATTGTTCTCTACTCAAATGATATAACACCAAATTATAACGTGATGCTATGAGATGTCCCATGTCAGGCATAGTCATCCAATAGTCTATCAATGGGTTGTCATCCATGCATGATAATGTTTCAACCAATTCCTCAACTCTTTCTTCCACTCCATATAATTGTCTGTAGTGGTCTACATGTGCAAGCAGCTCTTGTAATAAATCTCTTCTGACTTGTCTCCATTCATCCTCGGGTAGGCCTACCAATCCAGCGATTGCTCTGAATCCACAATTACCATCAGCTGCAACATCCTTTACAACTTTAATGTAAGGTCTCAACCTCACGGGAAATGAGTCCACATAATTATTGATGTTCTTTGACCTCGTACGAATCGCCCTTATCTTCTCGTTTCTCTTTGGTTTGAATCCCAATTGTCCTTTATTTTTAACATCTTTCACTGCAACTGATTTAGGAGAGTAGCTATCCTGTGCAGACGGTACCAATTCAAAAGCGCTTGGATCTCGTCGAGTTGATGTGTCAGCTTTCATACTTGGTCTGCCTCTTGTTCTTGATATCACCTCGGGTTCAATCAAATGAGTGCTGTCTGGCATAGATAGCTCCCGTATCTTCTTTAGAAGTTGCAATTTTCTGGTGGAATCATACTCATTGAACCATTTTTCAAGTAACTCCAAATCTGCCTTGCAATCCAAACCCATAGAAGAACTCGTCATCGACGAGGCAGTTGGCAACATATCAAGCTTCTTCCAATGCTGATGTACACAGCTTAGAGGAATAGGCCGCCCTTGACTGATATATTCTGCAATCTCATGCGCACAGGGTAATCCATGTGTGCGTCGAATAACACAACCACACACACTGGCGTCAATTCCAACTAGATTAGCTCTCTTGGTTTCTGTTAAAATTTTCTCAAGTGCATTTTTAGAGACATTACCACGAAGATCTTTGTATTCTGCCGGCTTGAAATTATGTTGCGCAACTGTCTTACTTTTCTCAAACGAAGCTTTGATATTGGTATGCTGCAACTCAAGCAAATTATGGATTTTAGACCAAACTGCTTCAAAATTTCTTTGACTTGATCCAAGCTGTCTTTTGAGCTGTGCATGTGAACTCTCGGCCCTGCGTTGGATTATTAAGAGGTTAGTCTTATTAATTAATAAGCATAAATCAAATAAAGTAATTTTTTTAAAAATTACCTGTTCGAGGTAGTATTCCCAAAATGGACACAATTGTCTGTCCATGCGGAGATAAATCTCTCCTTGTAAGCATCCAACCAACTACCTTTCACGTAATTGAGTGCATCAGGGTATGTGCTGAATTCATTGTTTAGCTTACTGAGTTGTTCACCAAACTCATCTTCTATGGATGACGACACCAACATATTCCAGCTCAAAATAAACCTGTCCCATTTTTCTTTCGTTTTGAACAACTTCTTGCATCTCGCCAATACGTTTCTATTAATGTGCCATTTGCATAATAAATGAGTAGCACCAGGGAATATTCTGTTAATGGCGTTCATGAATGACAATTCTCTATCCATCATAATGACATCAAAAAGAATACCATCGCCAATAATAGAACGTAATACACCTAGTGCCCATGCATAATTTTCTTCACGTTCAGCATGAAGGTATGCAAAACATACTGAAAAAGTCATGTCTGTGGATGTGACTCCAACAATCTCCAGAAGAGGCATGCGATAACGATTGGTCTTGTAAGTACAGTCCATTATCAAGACATGTGGAAATGCACGCAACAAATCTATACTTTTTGGGTGCGTCCAAATTAAGTCAGTTACAATCTCGCTATCCTCACAATTCTTATGCCATTCTATGTAATCATGCTCTGCCAACTTACCAAGTAGTTGTTGCATCTGGACTTCTTCCACCCCGCTCATTAACTTTATATCTGTAGCGTGCATTGTATATGGTCTTCATTGTGGTTACGTTTAATTCACTTCTTTGTTTCAACGTAACCAAAATTTCTTTTGGTCTAACCATGCTCTTCGACATGTCAACCAGCAACTTTGTTTCCTCCTCTGATAATCTTCCTGCAAATGAATGCCCTTCTAAATATTCCGCGGCCGAATGGTTATGCACACCACATATGACCTCCAACATCCAATCATCATTTGAGTCTAACTTTTTACCCTTTAGTGCGAAAGGACATCCACATTTCTTTGAACCGGTTTGTTTGATCCTCTTTCGCTTTTGGCACTCTTCTTGTTTATATTGTCCATTTCTCTCGCAAGCAAGGAGTACTCTAGCTTTGACACCCACTCGAGCAGCATTTGAAACCTTTATCACGATAACAAATCCGTTTTTCCTTCCTACTCCATGAGCCCAACTGATCAACGAATCGCGGCAGTGAAATATCTACAATAAATAAACAAATTAAATACGAATTTAGTAATAAGTAAATGTAATTTGAATAATAAATCCTACATATGTTGGTCTTACCTCTTGAGTTATAAACTAACTGGTATAATCCATGACAAAATCCGATCCAACCTGACTTTCTTGCGTAGAGACCTACATAATATATTAATTTAATATCACTGTCCGGATATTTACTTCCGAACATATAGCATATGTTCGGAATCTCAGGACCAAACATATGTTATATGTTCGGAAGTGTAAGACCGAACATATAGTTTATGTTCGGTTGTATAGGTCCGAACATATGTTATATGTTCGGTCCTGTACGTCCGAACATATGCTATATGTTTGGTTCTGAACTACCGTACATATCGGGAGGTACAAAGTTTCAGGTGAGATGAAGAATTTACAAAAGATACAAAAATGAAAAAAAATATTGAAACATACATTTCCACTACTGATTTGATTAAAAGGCACCATTTGATTGTTGTTTTCATCTATCTCTTCCTTCATTGCACAATCAAATGGAGGAATGTGAATGAAAGATGAGTTGCAAAGGAAAATGAAGGAAGTGGAGAGTGAGATATGATGCCCAGAAAAAATAAAATGCAAGTGAGTGAAGATGACTTGCCCAAGGAAGATGGAGGAAGTGGAGAGTAAGGTGGGAGAAGCTCTTTAGGAAAGAAGAATGGAGATTGTGTTTGAAAAGAAAATCTGATTTGAGTTTTTGTTGGATAATGACTACTTTAGTCATTTCATAAAGGAGTACAAATGTAATAAGAAAAAACAAAAAATCCCTGTGTTTGAAAAAAAAAAAATTTGTGCGCCAATATCAGCACTCTTATAAAATCCTCTTCATTTTGTAGGGTTAGGGTCTCTTGCATATTCAATCTCATCAATCTCAATCTCAGAGAGAGAGATCTTCGCCTCGCTGATTAGTAAAGATGGGTGAGAAACCCTACCCTACCTAAAACCTTAATCAGTCTGTTATCTCCTCTCTATCACTCTTGTAAATCTTCTGATTCTCTAATGGCGTTGTCTTTTTCTTCTCGTATTTACAGGTATCTCCCGAGATTCGATGCACAAGAGGCGTGCCACAGGCGGAAAGAAGAAAGCTTGGAGGAAGAAAAGAAAGTAAGACTCCTTTCATAAACCCTAGATCCTAGGATCGTTTCTTGATTTGGTTTTTCTTCTCTGGTTTATATGCAATCAATATTTCCAGCATCCGTGCTCCGCACTTGGGGGGAGATTGAGACGCTATTACCCTTGGATTGTCTTGTGGTTCTCGGAAAACTATGAGCTCACAGTTTAATCAGGTTATTCAAATGTATGGATCCTCATTTCAGCATAAATTGAGCTACGTGCACCTGGTTTACAAAGATCCAAACAGGCAGCATGTTTTCTTTGTTTTAGTACATAACCCATATGCAATCTAGGTGGTCATGCTTTTGGATTCAAGGTGTTGTTTGGGTTTTTTTTTAAATTCAAAAGTTACTACTTGAAAGTAGCCTATAGGAAGGTAATGATTTGAAGAAACCTTTTAGAAAAAAAAAATGTTGTTTGGATAGCCTAGCCTGAATTTAGTTCATGTTTTTTTTAGCAGCAAAGCTGTCGTGTTTTTGGTTATGATGTATAAAAGCAGGTTTTAACAATTTAACTAAATATTGTATAAAATCTTTTTAAGAAAAATAATTATACAATATATAAAACCCTTATAAGTATAAAATGACCTCACATAAAATCCTGTGTGTCACAAGGACATGTTATATTTTGCATTACTGGCACCGCTATTATTATCTCATAGAAAAATGAGATATGAGTCAAGACCTACAATTAGTTGGGGCCATCTACAAAATCCAAAGCACTTGAAATAAGAACTCTCTTACTAGTTCTAGGAGAAATATACTTCAGCCAAAGATTGGCATACCGTTATACTTATGCAAAACACCTCCCTGTGATTTGTGTATTTTAATAACTTTAGCAATTAATTAACTAGATGATGAGACTCAATGGAATGAAATTTGATCCGACACTAATACATAGATAGATTTTGAGAAGTGTGGATTTTATAGGTAGGCCCCACGGATGGATTAGAAAAGAGGGAAGGAAGGGAGTGGCACTACGCTTCCCGCCACACTTCTGCTCACTTTTTGCGAAGTGGGAAAGTGCTTTTTGTTGCTTTCCCATAAAGCTAATTTTAACTTTTTACTTCTTGAAAATTATCTTTGAGCAATGAAAGTCAATTTTCAAAAAAAAAAAAAAAGTCATTTCTAAATATCTAATTACAAAAACAATCTTTTAAGGGCGTTTGTGCTTTTCAAATGCCAAAAGCCCAAAAAGTGCTCTTCGGAAGTTGAACCAAACACACCATAAGTGGGTCATACAATTACATGGTTCAATTGTACTCTAGTTCTTCTTTCTTGTTCTTGAATTTTCCCTCTTTTCTTTGAAAAATTTCAGTTACAGTAAGTACTTTTCATCTATTCATCCTGGGGGACTAAAAAAGGTACACAAGATAAACCACATGTGGATTGTTTGAATGAACTGAATCTTTATTGAAGTAAGAAAAAGAGAAAATCTAAGATATTAAATTGTTGATAGTGAGTATCGAACCATTCTTGAGAGGTGAAGTTATCTGCAACTCTTTAAGCAAACTGTTCTCACTCTCTTCGTGGCAAGGGCGTCAGCTTCATCATGGAGTCTCTTGGCACATGTCTATGAAGACATACCTTACTAGAAATAGTGCACTAATGTTGTTCACAAGAAAATATACTCTCCATGTAGCATTAGGTTTTTGTTCCATAGAGCATCAACTTCATCATGGAGTCTGTTGGCACATGTCTATGAAGACACACCTTACTAGTAATAGTGCCCTAATTTTGTTTACAAGAAAAATATACTCTCCAATCAAGGTTTAAAAAATCGGACTCGGGACCCGACTCGGCCGAGTTGGGCCGAGTCCCAATTTCAAACAAAATGGTTGGAGGGCCAAGTCCGAGTCAACTCGGCTGAGTTAGGCCGAGTCTTCAAACAAAATGGTTGGAGGGCCAAGTCCGAGTCGACTTGGCTGTCGGGCCGAGTCTCAATTTCAAACAAAATGGTTGGAGGGCCGAGTCCTAATGGTCGAGTCTGCCGGATCCCAAACATGATTTGAGTTCGAATCCCATAGGACCCGACTCGGTATGTGCCGGGCTGAGTCGACTCGGACTCGGCCGATTTTTTTTAAACCATCTCCATGTAGCATTAAGTTTTTGTTCTTCTCCTAATAGTGCATTTCTAGAATCTCCTTTGATTATCAGTTGGCCTGAATAAATTTCCTTATCTGATTCCTTCTTTGCTGACCAAAATTTCCTTGTGGTTAGAATCGCCTACCCCCAACTGGACTTGAGAAACTCTGATTAACTCTCTTATCCTTTTCTCGTCACCCCCCTTTCTAGATGGTCCTGGATTACCGACTGCACTCACATATGCATTCAGTGTCTACCATCCATACTTCAGATGGAAGGCTAGAACTCTATTAGTTTAGGACCGATTCACCTTCTAGAATCATGGCTCATTCTCTATTCCAATCACTATAATGTCTCTAAATCATTTACTTTCAGCTTCCGATGCATAATCTACAACTTATCATTGCCATTGCTGAGCCCAATGCAGATCATGCTTTACTCAAATTTCTTCTATTTTGTTAGTTCCAAATGTCCATACAGTAACCAAATGTAGCATTTTTCAAAGCACCTGGTCTATTTTTAAGGAAAGGACCTGAGGACCATGAATCCACAAAATATCTAAAGAAGTTAGAGTCAACTGGTAAGGGATTGAAGAAATAGGGGCAGGATATGAGAGGAGTCAAAGCACAATGGAGAAATAAATGAACACATTCCACCATGAAGCCATCCATAAACGAGGATGGCCTGTAGTCCCACTTTCTTCTTTTTTCTTTTATCCTTGTCTTCGACAACCCTACCTCACTTAGCCTTGCGAGAAAAGATGCTAATGATTCTAGTTCATAATCCGTTAACTCTCTTCTTCTTAATCTTATGCATCTCAATGTTTCCATCTTGAAGCAGAATTTTTAATCTTGGTCCAGTTGATCAAGTGATATTTATTTTTTTGCCCGTTATCTTACATAAAATCTTTTTGGATTCTTTCAACTTATTTTTTTTTTTTGTTAATGGGAGTTTTTTCTTTGCCACAACTATTGGGATTTGAAACAAGATATAGTAAATCAGGAGATCGAACAAAGTAGATTTAATCAGTTTGATGCGACCACTGCAAGAGGGGTGCCACTCACAATATGATGTAGATGGGACAACGTTTTTTTCCCTCTTGAATTCCTTTTGGAGATCTTTTTGTTTATCTGTTTGCTTGGTTTTTTTAAAGGTATGAGCTTGGTCGGCAGCCAGCAAATACAAAGCTCTCTAGCAACAAGACAGTGAGAAGAGTCCGTGTTAGGGGAGGGAATGTGAAATGGCGTGCCCTCCGATTGGACACTGGGAATTACTCTTGGGGTAGTGAGGCTGTTACCCGTAAGACCCGTATACTTGATGTGGTCTACAATGCCTCAAACAATGAGCTTGTTAGGACACAAACACTGGTGAAAACTGCCATTGTTCAGGTTGATGCTGCTCCATTCAAGCAGTGGTACCTGCAGCATTATGGTATTGACATCGGCAGGAAGAAAAAGGCTCCGGCTTCCAAGAAAGAAGCAGTGGAGGTACTTTTGATGCAATTTTCTTGCTTTATTACCTTTCTTGTTTTTTCTTGGATTCCTAACATTTTAAATCATCATCTATTTTATATGCTAGAATGCATTCATGAAAAAACTTCTGCTAAAAAAGTATTGCTTTTAGTAGTTTGTTGATTTTTTTTTATTTTAAATTTTGTATTTTGTTAATGTGGTGTTATCTGATCATATGTAGTTTTTATGTCTAACTTAAATTGCACTACTGCTTGCCTTTTGTCTTTTTTTTTTTTTTAAATCTATTTATACCAGTATCACATTTTTTTTCCTTGGAGATATCTGTAAATAATTGCATTCTGTTCCGTATTTTGTAATTGTGAATTTTGATTGAAGTGTTTGATCTAGACTTTTTAATGGAAGTAGAAAGAGTAGACACTATAGACTACCACATCTGCAGTGCGTTTGAACGCTTCTGAATTTGCAATTTAATACTATTTGGTTAACATCCAGTTGAGCCTAATAATATTTAGTAAATGAATCTGTTTGGCAAATAATACTAAATAATTGAAATTTGAAAAGTAGAATTTAAATGCAAATGAAAATACCCTAATTTCTATTTCAAGTAGGAACTAAAATTGCAAATTGTGAGTGAATGATCTTGAGAGACACAGACCATAGCATGACTCTCCTTTTGCTAGGCATAGAATAATAACTCTTTTATTACAGTTTTATAGAACACTCATCACTGGCCTTGTTGCCCTCTTATTACATCCATCTTTCTGTTGTTTCTTGGTCACCCTTTATTGGACATTTTCTTCCTCTAATCATTATTGGTGCATTTGTTACAGTTTGATCAAAGATGTTATTAGAGTGGCATGTAATAAGAGGTCACATGCTTGATGGTCTAATTGATTTTGGTTGTTGCAATTGCTTTTACCATCTATTTGTCGTCAATATTTCATGGAAATGTGCAACCAATTAGGATTAGAGATATTTAAGAGATAGTTTGATCTATAAGATGATTACAAGAGCATTATAATCTATGGTATGCTTGGAATTAGGTTTCCTTTTCTTGCTAGTCTAAAGGACTACAAGAGTACTTGCAAATATGATGAAAAGATTTTGGTTGTTGCAATTGCTTTTACCATCTATTTGTCGTCAATATTTCATGGAAATGTGCAACCAATTAGGATTACGCGAGATATTTAAGAGATAGTTTGATCTATAAGATGATTACAAGAGTATTATAAACTATGGTATGCTTGGAATTAGGTTTCCTTTTCTTGCTAGTCTAAAGGACTACAAGAGTACTTGCAAATATGATGAAAAGAGTACTTCCAAGTATGACGAAATTGTTCCCTTCACGACCTCCTTCCCTTCATGGTCATGATGTTAGAAAGGGAGCATGTAGAGTTTGTCAAGTGGTTGAGAGTACCGAACATAGGGGTGAGTCTTGGTGAAAAAATTGCAAGCTCTGCGTGTGTGCATGCTGTTTTGGGGTTGGGGTGGAGGGGGGACAAAGGATGAAGAAACAAAGTCCCAATGCCAACCTGCATGTGTTGTATAAAATGATGTATTATTTCTATATGTTTGGTGTGTTATGAAACACGTCATTTGAGCAATTTAGATGGAGTTTGGTATCACAGTATAATGATGTGGGCTGTGTAAGATGTCTCTAAGGATGCGCTTGTGCACTGTCCGCAGAAGAGAAAAAGGCATTTCCTCTTCCACGGCACCACATTTCTTCCCTGGATAGGTCAGACTTCCAGATCCCCTCCATCGCAGATTTTCAGGTGAAAATTGAAGATTCCTCCTTTGAATCGTTGCTGCATCAAATGCGGTCAAGGAAGGCGTCGAATTGTCTCCTTCCATTTCCGCAGCAAAGGGCGCTGCGCAAACGCCTCCTAAGATTGTAAGCAGCTACATTTAAAAAAAAAGATTGTAAGCAGCTAGCGGAGTTGTAGTACATTGAAGACGGCAAAGAATACAAAGAACAGCTACCCAGTGAATAAATTTTGGTCTAGTGAGTAGCAACAAGCTTGGTAATGATGTGAACTGCATAATCGATGTCAAGCTGAGTGATACTAAGGTAGATGAGACTCAACAAACTGACAATGAATCGGATATCAAGACCAAAACCATCAATAGATTTTTTTTATTTATTGAGCTCTAGCAGTTTAGTTTGGCTTCAGAGAGACCGGAGTTTTTTATATATGGATAGAATATTATCTTTAGACAAATAAGTGACCTCAATGGCCAGAAAATATCGGAGATGTTGGTATTTTGTTTGCGATGATCATATGTCGACATATAAAAGGAGCAGCATGCAGCCTCTTGATGAGAGTGAAGCAAATTGAGAAGAATCACTATAGTCTCAGAAAGCAAAACTGGCAATAGTAGTGCTAAATCTATCAAACTGAGTGTGAGGTTTGCTTAAGACCATAGAGAGCACATCAGGCGAGATTCCTGATGAGAAAGTTGTGAAAGCCTAGGACGCGGATTTGTATATATCTCCTAAAGAGAAACCCATCTAGAAAAAGCTTTCTTGACATCAAGTTGATATAATGGCCTATGACGAATATGAGCAGCAGTGATGAAAGTTCTTACTGAATCATTTTTGCTATAGCTCGTTGTACCCTTTTTTTGTGCTCTTAAATCCAGAAAAAAGAATAAAAAAAATCATCAACATATACAGACCGTTAGGGTCCGTTTGTACAGAAGCACTTTCAGCAGAAATGGGACGCCGACAAGTCCGGCGCCTTGTACTTGTCGTTTGATGCAGCCAAGAAAACCCGCTGTTTAGCTCTTGATTTCGTCACTGGAGGGGAGCTCCGTTTCCCATCATGCCCCATCGGAATCGCAGAGGCGCGGGTGCATGGTTTAGGTGCATACATATTCCTCCCCACTCAGCCCAAACCAAATGCCAAAATCTCCCCTCAAAATTCAAAATCCTTATTTTAAGAGGTTTTCCATTACCGATAGACAACCTTTTAAAAATTGAAAAAAAGAGTAAAAACAGTGACTAAAAATGGCCATTTGACAGGTGTTATATTCCCTCCCGAATGAATTGCTTGAATTTTACATTCCAATAAACCAGTATTAATTTACTCCTGAATCCTAAGGTTTACTTGTTAATGGTATTTATTGTATTGATAGAAATCTTGTTTATTAGAATTGGCATGAATCGTAGAATCTGTATTTTGGATATTGTGATTTTTAAAAACAATGATTAAATGAACATTTGATGCTGATGCTGAACATTTGATGTAGTTGATTGTGGAGTCCACAAATTTTGGTGACATAGTGGCAGATGCTCACTGTTGCAACCTTAAAGTTGTGGGTTCAAGTCACGTTACCTCCCAAAAGAAAAAAAAAACTATAGATTACTACATAATTGAAGTTTTATACCATCTAGGTCAGGCTTTTGTGAGTTCTACTTGTTTGCTCTGGTTTCTATGCATGCATTTCATATGTTATAATTTGTCTGAAAAGTAGAGATTTTTATTGGTCTGGTTCGTACAGGGACAAGAGGGTGATGCTGCTGCCGCTGAGGAAACAAAGAAGAGCAAACATGTTATTAGGAAGCTTGAGAAGCGTCAACAGGGACATAAACTTGATCCCCATATTGAGGAGCAGTTTAGCGGTGGCAGGTTAATGGCCGCCATATCTTCTCGCCCTGGTCAATGTGGCAGAGCTGATGGGTGAGTAGCTAAACATTTCTTGGCAGTTTGTATGCAAAATTTTCCTCTGTTCTATGATTTGATTCGCGTTATCAGCACTCTAGATTTATTGTCATGGTTCTCTTTATTATCAGATACATTCTAGAAGGAAAAGAGCTAGAGTTCTACATGAAGAAGATCCAGAGGAAGAAGGGCAAGAGTGGTGCTGGTGCAGCTGCTTAAATCAATCTGCTCTAGGTTTTTTAGATTCAGATTTTATTATGGAGTGTTTTGCTGTCTAG
Organism: Litsea cubeba; assembly: GCA_012931725.1. NCBI lineage: Eukaryota > Viridiplantae > Streptophyta > Magnoliopsida > Laurales > Lauraceae > Litsea > Litsea cubeba. The sequence goes on from CM022947.1 coordinate 76,728,369, forward strand.
GGAATCATGGTTCAGTGGATCCCAACTGGCTGACATAGATATCTGAAATTTTGTTATGCATTTTAGTGTGAGAGTTACATATACTGTTTGCTGCTTTGCTAAACGTTTGCTTGCACTCCAATGATTTAAGAATTCTGGAAGAGTTAGCTGGACTAAATTTCCTCGTCGAACTTGGATGCTGGGGTTTAAACACAAGTTTTGGCATTTATCATGCAACCATGCACACAGCTATCTGTTGGTGGATCTTAAAGAATTTGAAACTCTTCATCCATGAATTCTTGAAATTCTGGTAAAAACACAGACTAGGTATTTAATAGCAAATTAAAGGAGTTCCTGAGCATCTTTCTTGGGAAAATAGGAAATGACAAGTAAAGTACTTTAAAAAAAAATTTGGTAGTGCACGGGAAGTGAGAAACTGGGTCCTCATTTTGGTGGTCAAACAAGCATGCAGACCAACCACCGTTTTATGGATTTGAGGTTAGGTTACTTTAGAAATGTTGTGATGTGAAATTCCCGTCAATTTGGGCGAGAGAAGTGGGAATAGAAAACTTTTTTGTTTTTTTTACCTGGAAGGAACATTTGTGCAGCACCCAAATGGACGAAAGATTAGAATAACTTTTCCCCAAAAGTGAAAATTGTAATTTCTTCTTCCGTTGCATCAAACAAACAAACCAGCCCTAAAGACATCATTTTGCTTGATTGGATTTGCTCTAAGGCGAGATGGATAATCTCTTTGGAAACACAGAAATGATTCTTCTCTTCAAACCGTAGAAGAAAGTAGATTCGTAAATCTGAGTTATTATTATTAGAAGTTAAAATTTTAACATTTAATAACTAAATTTTGATTTGAGTAAAGTCTTTAAATTTCCTCTATGTTATGTTTAAGGCTTTTGTACCGACTCTTTTTTTTTTGTTTATTATTTTTATTGGAGATTTTTTTATACTGTTGTTTTATGATAAAAAAAAAATTATTCTAATTATCCTGACCAGGTGAAAAGGGGAAGAACACACCAAATTAAAAATATAAAGAGGGTATTATGTTATAGCACACCAAATTAAAAATATAAAGAGGGTATTATGTTATAGATAACATCTATGATCCAATAAACTCATCTTCAAATTATTCTCTTATTCTCAAATCTCCACATCCAAAACACAAGATCCACTTACAAAACAAAACATTTATTAAGGAGAAAAAAAGAAGAAAAAAGAAACACACAGAGCCCACACCCTTCTCTATTGGTGTGAAGGAGCAAAAGACAGCAGCTCTTTGGAGTTGAGCCAAGCCTTCACCACAACCTCAGCATCATATGCCTTCTTCACTCCATCCTCCACAGCCTCTATCTTCAGATAGTACTTTATTCCAGCCACCACCTGGCTCTCAGCTTTCACCACCTCTGAGAAGGCAATATGGGTCTGGTGGTTTTTATTGAATTCGTCCACAGAGAACTTGCCCAGGTCCTGGACTCCTTTGTTTGATTTCACATCTCTGATTTCCTTCCTCCCTCCAACCTTAGCTCCTCCTCCTCCCAACTTTTCTGGGTCAAGATCAATTGTTCCCAACTTCTGAACTCCAATGTTTGATTTGACATAGTGGATCTCCTTCCTTCCTCTAACCTTGGTATCTGGTGCTGTTAGTTGTTTTGGGTTGGATTCAGGAGAGGATGAGATAGAGGTGACTGCATTGGAGAAGGTGAGGAGGAGGAGGAGGAGGAGGAGAAGAGAAAGAAGGAGAGATGATGGAGATGTTGATGCCATGGACAGGTCTGGTTTGCCGTTTGGAAAGTAATTGATTTTGGTTTTGGGTTGTTTTGGTACTCCTGTGGATATTAATATGGAGGTTGGGGAGGAAGGATAAGGACGGTTTTTATTACTCGGTGGGTGTATTCTACGTTCTCGGTATGTTTTAAAATGAACGGTTATGATATCTCCAGATTTGCTGAGTGCTTGAGTTCGAGTGTCCTCGCCGAAGAAGAAAAATAAGGGGGTGGCAAGTGTTTTGCCAAAATGTAAAGGTTGGGAATGTTTTTATTTTTTTTATTTTTTGGGTTTTGACATGTTATTCCCCTTTAAAATTAGATATATCAATTTGATGACTAAAATTTAGGTAATGTTATCAGAGTCGTTTGACTCCGGTCAATATTTTTTAAAATCATTTTTGTCTTGGATCCTATGATATCATCGTAATATTATCAAACATTGTATGTCCCATAAATTGATAAATCCCATAATATAATGATTTTTATGTAATATTTTAGAAAATTTTATTTTTAAATGATAAAACTTAAAAAATGATGATCAAATGTGTATTTATATTTTATAAAATATTAATTTTTGTGTTATATATAAAAAAATGAGCTTGTTTATAAAAATTGATAAATTCTACGATATCATGGGATGTGGTGAAAAAAATATGAAAAATAATGTTGAATAGAGTCAAATCACTCGTATAACATTATTTAAATTTGGGTAAAACAGAATTTAATATTAACTAATATGTCAAACCATGGGTGAGAGAAAGGATCCGGAAGATTCTTCCAGATGTGAGATGTGACATTGTGACCCTCTTTGATTATACACGAGACATGAATAGGAAAGATCTAACAGGCTGTGGGCCCACCCCACAATCACGGGTTGAGAGACAGCGCCCCATGTCGTCCTCATCTTTCCGTTCCTAAAAAAGTCGTAACCCTCCAAGTTAGCTGTCGAGCACAAGGGACGATAGGTACATTTATATATTTTAATAAAATATGAACCTCTCTATCAATTTGGTGGGTTGATTATTTTTAGGGATTTTTACGAAAAAATTAATTTTAAGTTTTAATTCAACGATTTTACGAAGAAAAATCATAGAGGATTTTACTGAAAAAATTTCGAAATATAGGCATTTATACGGAAGGGTCCTGGCAAAACGTGTAGCACTAAAGAGGTCCTCCCGCCAGTTTTTTTTTTTATTTTTTTATATTTTTTTCTGAGTGACGCTAGCGTCACCATGGGCGACGCATTGGTGACGCTAGCGTCGCTCGTCACACATTCTTCCCTTCTTTTCTTTTCCTTTCTTTCTCTTCTTCCTCCTCCTATTCCTCCTCCTCTTTCTTTTCCTTTCTTTCTTTCTCTTGTAGCATGAGCTGATCGCCACAAACATTGTCGATTTTCCTTGTTTTTATTTTATCAAGCAGGCACTTCCTGCTTTGGTACCCATGCGTCTAGAGATACTTCTTAAATAGGAAGAGGATCAAGATCAGGATGAAGGTGCTTGGAATCTTGCAATGGCTGGCGGAACATGCTTGGGTTTGGTTGCATGGACTATCGCGGATGACATTGTTCCCCTTGTGATGCCTTTCATAGAAGAAAACATAACAAAACCAGATTGGAGGCAAAGAGAGGCAGCTACTTATGCCTTTGGATCCATTCTGGAGGGTCCATCTGTGGACAAGCTTTCAACCATCGTCAATGTTGCTTTGACCTTTATGCTTACGACCTTGACAACTGATCCAAATAATCACGTCAAGGACACTACAGCATGGACCCTTAGAAGAATATTTGAGTTTCTTCACGGTCCAAATGTTGAGACCCCTGTAATCACCAGCATAAACTGCCAACAATTTCTTCAATATTTGGTTCCGCTACAGAAGACAATGTTTGATCTTCCTGGAATCGGAGGTGGAGAAAGAGGAGGAGGAGAGGAAGAAGGAGAGATCAGGAGATGCTGTGATAAGTGATGCTAGCGTCTCTTCTGTCAGATACGAGCGACGCTAGCGTTACTCCTCTCAAAGTTGAAAAAAAAAAAAAAAACGAAACTATACATGACGGACCCCGTTAGTGTTGTATAATTTGCAAGGGCCAGGTCCGATGAATGGCTATATTCCGGGACCTTTCACGTAAAATCCTCTAAAATCATAAATTAACAAGAGAGTTGTTTGTACATTTTTTTTAACAAAACTATCATAGTTGACGATATCATCAACCCAGTTGACGAACCCAGTCGACGATATTGTACTTCCATTGTAAAAAAACTTTGTGTTGCTTCATCTTTCTCTATCTAGTACTGATGAAAAGTTTGTGAAAATTATTGCATTTTGTGTCTCGGTTGTCTTATTTAGATGGTCTTGGCAATCTTCCTCGGGCGTGTGGGTCCTATGCTTAATTTCCACTCATTTCTCGCCCCTTATTAAAGTGTACTCTCATAACTTTTGAGAGTGTGAATTTGGAGTACAAGGTGTTCGATGAAATGCCGAAATGAGGATTTTCTTTCGATGTAGTCGGTGGCTTTGAGTGAGGTTGGAGGGGATGGATTTGGGTATTCTCATCTTTTTGTATTTTTCAAGAGAGCCTCATGCTCACAAAGCATACCCATACAATAGTTTTAGCAAACTTTCCATCACTAGATAGAGAAAGATGAAGCAACATATAGTTTTTTGCAATGAAAGTTGATGATATCGACAACGAATTGACGATATCGTCAACTGGGGTAGTTTTATAAAAAAAAAAAGTACAAACAACTCTCTTGTCATTTTATGATTTTTCTTCATAAAACCGTTGAATTAAGATTTAAAATTAATTTTTTCGTAAAAAACCCTTCTTTTTAATTGACACTTCAATTTTCACTTTATTACTGCTTGCATGTAAAAGGGGTCCACCATAATCCACCTCCAGAGTCCTACACCTTCACCCTCACTCATCCCTCTTGACTTGGATAGTAATATTATTAAATAAAAGCATACTATAAACTTTAATCTAATTAATAAGAGTTAATTAAATTAAGATCTAAAGTAAAGAAAAATATTTACATCTCAATGACAGTACCCACATTTGACTATGCGTAATGTATGGTATGGATGCCAGGTGAATATTTTTTTAAAAAGTAAAAAAAATTACTTTAAGTTCTAATTTATAATTAGTATATTCAATAAAATTATATGAAAAGCTCTTATTTCATAAGGTAATTGAGGCCCACCACTAGGAATTGTGGTAATTGAGAATCACTTTTTTAAAAAATCTTAATGTACAGCTCACCATTTGTGTCATTTTGAAAATTTATAAGGTCATTTTCATTTAAATATATAAATTTTGTATTATCCACCTCCGTCCGCTTTGGTTAAAACGGCTCTATAAAAAAGCAGTCCTTTTTAACTTAGTTCTTGACGTTTTTATTTTCCGTCTATTGTAGCATAATATGCGATGACTTGTAAGCAGCAAGATGTAAGATATATGAAATATGATGATGCAATCCCAAGGAGTTGGCCAAGTGGTCAGGACCACGGTTCTTTCCTCTTCCGGAGCTAGAGGTCTTGGTATCGACCATCGGTTCCTCCTTCTTCAGGAATCGAAGATTGAGTCTACTCGTGCCACCACCTAGGGGTCACATGGGTATTTATCCGACTTTTCTCTGGACCTGAAAAAAAAAAAAAATGACGTTGACAGTGACACATCTAAATAAATTCAAAAGTAAATTACGTTGACAGTGACACATCTAAATAAATTCAAAAGTAATTGCATGTGAGTGGGGTGTGCTGAGACTCGACAATGGAGATCGTGATTGCATACCAAAATGCAGTGAGAGCTCCACGTATCAACCAAATTTGGAGCAAGTGGAGGGTGCCATAATTCTATGGAACATAACGTCACCATCATATAATTAACACATCACATAAATTAAAAATGAGAGGCTATTAAAAGAATACACGGATAGTGAAGGCATCTTTAAAAGTTCAGAGATAACAGTTATTAAATGCTACAAAAAGGTAACATCTAATCAGACTTAGAGCTTATTTACATTTAATGTATTTGATAAACCTTTGATTAGAGTCTTATTAATGTGTAAGGGGTTTTTACCAGAAAAATCTCCCTAAACCCGTCGAAGACCAAAAAGACCCTAAAAATTCGATAGAAAAAATATATATATATATATATATATTTATATATGAGCTCGGCTCCCCTAAACTCAAGTTTAAGATAAGGTAAGTTCAAGTGTGTGGCGGGTCCACTTGGGGACCCACATGGGGGTGGGGGTGGGGGTGGGGGGATTTTAAGGACTCGCTAGAGTCTTCATCCCTGCAAATTAAAGATCAGTCCCAACTGTAATTTCTATCATCTCCATATGGGCCCAAGAGTTTAATGGTCAACAATCCATTCGGATTGATATATAGTCAATCCAACGGTCCAGTAAATTCGGATTTTACCGAAAGTTGGTGGACATGTGCAATTTAAGGGGGTCATGTGTTTGGTCCATTTGGATGGACCAAAGGTGAGCCCCACAAGCACGAGCTTACGAAATTTTCTCCCTAAGCTCGAGCTTAGGGGAGCCTTGCTCTCTTTATATATATATACTCTTTATATATATATATATATATATATATATAGAGAGAGAGAGAGAGAGAGAGAGAGAGAGTGTGTGTGTGTGTGAAGGAAAATGAAATTGTGTTATGCCACGTCCATTCCTCCGCCTGGTCGATAAGCCTAAAGTGAATAGGCCCACTTCCCACTCTTTCCAAATGGGCCTTAATTAGTTTTAAATGATATTTTATTAACTGCTTAAAATTTTAGATTTATTTTGTAATTTTTTTTTAAGATTTTCTTCATTTACAAGTTTTCGAATACCCGGCTAGTTTTTAACAGTTTAGGGTTGAGTTACATGATGATTTAACTGAGGGATAAGCCATTTGAAATTTAAAACACTGCTTTAATTTGATTCTCAAAAGCACATTGGTGATTGGACTCTCTTGGAAATCACTATTTCTATACAAATATCAATCTGATGGTTTTTATCACTTTTATTTTTAGCCTTGTCATACAGAGTGTAAATTGATTGGATTAGATTTAATAATGATGAACCTCCCGTGGGTCAAATGCAAATCAGGATAACTCACATGCCAACAGTGATAGTATTATTAATTAGTATTGATATCATTTTCAAGTATTGAAGAGGCAAGATTGGTTTGAATAATCATTTTGATGCATGTTGTTTGTTGATTCAGTGCCCAACATGGATTGCTGAAAACAACAATATGGGATTGAAAATGGTGAGATGTCTGTATATGGCTTGTTCTCATCAAATAAGTGGGCCTGACAAGGTGGCCCACCTCTATGTCATCTATGCTTTCATCTTTTGGTTTTTGCTGTCAGAACATACAAGATTGTGTAAAATCATGATGTGAAGATTATTATCAAATCAAGGTGATTAGGCACAACCAATTCCATTCAATTTGATTAGGACTTATGTTATTGCTTGTGGGAGATCATTGGAAGATGTAATAAACAAGTAAAGTTGGCTTCCAATCTTATCTAGCTGGGCCCCATTCAGCTCAGCTTGACTGGGTTAGTGTTCCTCTTATTACACGGTTCCTTTGATTTTTGATTGATGTATATGTATTATGTAATGTATACACAGAGACTATAATATAAAATTAATTTTATTAATAAGATCAAATGAGCTCAAATTATACGAATGCACTTTGGGTGCACCTTCTAATGATAGGAACCATTCAAAAGATGCATCCATTCATGTACACGAACATGGGACTTAAGTTCAGATTGAGAAACTTATAAAAGAAAATATTGAATGTTACAATGCATGGCATTCTTTTATAAGATTTGAAATAACTAATAAACCAATTTAACTATATATAACTCTCAATTTGTGAATTATTTGATGACAAATGAATTTGAACACTGTTTCTGCCATGACAGAAATAGTGCTTTACCACTGCTCCAACGTTGAGTTGGCTGATCTTTGGAATTCATCCCTGCCCCAGTTCAATTATATTCAGGGCTCAATTGGAAGAAACTTTCATCTGTTTGTAGACTGCATGCTCTGCCAAACTCTATGATGTTGCCCACCTTTCATCATTGCAGTCCTTTGACACCCTTATCTCCCACGATCTGGCACCATGTAAAATTTTATGCTCATTGAACCTTCACTCACAATTGGATGAATCTCAAAAAAATCTATGTTGAAAGTTGAAACCACTAAAATTTAATGTTGTTAAACCGAGGGGAGGATAATGGGGGCAGGATAATCTAGAGAGCTGTTTTTTTTGCATAACCCTAAAAGAGCTATTCTGTCCAGTGGCGGGACTAGGATTTTCGTTTGAGGGGTGACGATATGATGGCAATTGAAAAGTCCCAAAAATCTTATTTTGTGATCCTTTCCTCCACAATTAATAATGACAAAAGGAAAAAAATTATATTTCATTTAAATATGATACAAAGTTTCAAGTTTATCAACTACATTTTCTCCTCAAAGTCCATATATCAACTATACAAGGTTGGGACACAAAACACATGGGCATATGAAATATTTTTCAGACACCCATCAGTCAGGACTACGTATATGTAAAACCACATCCCTCAAATTTAAAACCATTCTCAAAGAAATATGATTCATTTGTACCTCAAATGCCATGTATAGAGTTAAAAGCAATAAGCTCTACATCAACTCCAAATTTGTTAATTTGACTCTGATATACAAATTAACACAAGATCCCAGAAAGGGGAGGAGAGAGAGGGTAGAATACCTGCAAACGATGCCAAAGAGACGGCCCAACAAAAGTGCAGGAACAGTTAGGATTATGCACCTCCAATCAATAGCTAGAGAAGCTCCTCCACCGCCTCTCCTGTGTATAATGGAAAAAATAGATCATCTTTCAAATTACTGCGAGCGTTTCACTTCACCACAAAACAAAAAAAAAAACCTAAAAACAGTGTTAAAAAAGAAACGGATCTTTCGAAAATACTGCACTGAGATTCGACATTCATCAACTCGCTGTGAATCTAAACTCAAAACAGTTGCTTTCGCACGATTCTTTCCGAAAAGGGACCAACGGAATCCAAAAACCAAGCTAACAGCAAATCACGAAAATCAGATGAGTCTCATCGAGACTCAAATTCGACACTGACCGAGATTTTCTTCACACTTTAGAAACTCGGAGAAAAAACAAACAACAACATTGAATCTCGGCTTCTGACAGGCCTGCAGCGCGAAAAAGAGATTGGATCGAAGGAAATTCCCGCGCGAACTGAGGATTTTCCCAAGGAGGTTTCATCTGCGGCCGGCATTGGAACAGATCAAGGATCGAGAAGGCGAAAGATTCAAGCTTTCTCATCGGCGCGATTCGGATAGCGTGGTGTGAGGGACGATTTCGGGTTCGTTGTCGCCTTTCCCAGAGCTGGCGAAGAGGGAGAGGAAGGAAGCTGACATGAATAAATTGCAGATGCAGTTTGCAGAGAAGAGAACAAGAAGGGAACGGGGAACTTAGGTTTCTTATATGGGTGAACTGAGAGGATTTCTCGATTGAGTTGTCGGTTGCTTTTGCATTTTACCGAGGGTTTTAAAATGTGGGGTGCGACGATTGCATTTTTAAGTGGGGCAGGGGTTGATGGCCCATCTCCCTTTAAAGGGCTTTTCAAAAATTTTACCGGGGTGCACCTGCACCCCCATGAATACACAGGGTTCCGCCCCTGTTTCTGTCTGTCCTACCCCACAAGTAGGCCTCGGACAAATGAGCAGGTTGTGCCAGGAGCAGCCCACTCTCAGACATGAAAGCCAAACTTACAACTAGTCCGCTGTAGGTGCCTGGCAAGTCAGAGCATTGCAGTGTCCGTGCGGGCGGGTTTTTTTTTTTTTTTTTGGTACCCCAGCAAAGGGGGCTGGGACCCAAGAGAGAGCCCCGCATACGAATGAGAAGGTAGCCCACTCAAGTGGGAGGAAGGCCAGCATAAGGGGGAAGAAAGCTTACACAAGTGGGAAAGAAACCTGCACAACTGAAAAGAGAGAGTGTCCGTGTGGTTAGGGCTGTCAATCCGACTCTCCTATTAGGATATGGAGCTTGACTTGACCACTTAAATTGAGTCCACATCCCCTGTGTAGCTATTATGTGACAACTGTGTAACACATGCTGGAAACTCCATCTTGGGGCCAACATAGAGATAACCCAAACCATTTAAGATGAATCCCATCCCCATCAGTGACATATCCTTAGTTTAACTTTAATATGAGTGAGTCCCACCATAAGATTGACCACATGATTAAAAAGTTAACTAGGCATTGACATATGGCATTGCTAATGATGTGGTGCTAGTCCCGTTTCCATCATGTACTTAATTGGATGGTGGGACCCACTTCTGAATTGGAATTAGAGGATATATCCCTGGAGGGGATGTGATTCATCTTGAACAGTCCGAATTATCCTTATGTGGGCCCTACAATGGAGATCTCTGCACGTGTTACACGATTTTCATAAAATAGTTGAGTTAGGGGACCTGAACTCCCCTTAAAATGGCCCCTTAAACTGCCCGGAAAATGAGGGCTTTTGATTTTTTTAAAATAATCCTAGAGGACAAAATTTTTGCACACCCATCAATTTAAGGGTTGGGCTTGAACAATACTAGGCCCAAGTTGTATTTATATATATATATATGAAAATTCTAAAAAATGCCCCTTTTTCAGCCCCTCCTTTTTTTTGGTCATGGATGTTGAGTCAATCTTGGAGACCTTTGATCCAACGGTCCAATCCATTTGGATAGGTGAAAACTTGATGCATCTAGTGTACTTAAGGAGGTCTCATGTATGTAGATGGTTCAGATGTATCATAAAGTCGGCCCCTTCATTATAATATGGTGAGGGATGGATGCACATGAATATTTCCATGTATATATATACACACACACGCACAATGCTTACCAGGTGCTCCCACCTGACTAATGGCCCCACGACCCAGTGCCCACTTGTGTGTGGATTTATTTGGGCATATATATGGTTTGGGATGAATTTTTTTTGGTAATCCAGCTAGGGGCTGGGATCCAATTGAGAGCTCTCACACACATGGGAAGACAGCCCACTCAAGTGGGAAAGTAGCCCGCACACGGGAAGAAAGCCCATACAAGTGAAAAGGAAGCCCGCACATGCGGGAAGATTTTGACTACAAGCAAGTGAAAAAAAAAAAAGAAAAAAGAAGCATGGCTAGAGTGGAAGGAGATGCAGTTCCTATGTCAGACATTTTGAGCTTGATTTGGGTGTGATATTGTGACTGATCTTCCTAGATGATTAAGGCTTTGGAGAGGGCGTTCCCAGCTTCAATAAGTGTAGAGATCCAGGAAATGGAGGCTTGGGTGGAGAGAGATGATCTTGCAATCGAGGGAGGTTAGCTGTGGAGATTGCTTAAGCATGGGGCCATCGGTTAGAATCCCACTAGCAAGAAAGACCCGTGCTAAGCCCGGGTCTACATCAAATTGCGATCCCTTTGATCGGTTAGGAAAATAAACTAAGATCATTTAAACTTTGTGGCAAACTTAACTAAAAATTATAATAAATTTTAATAAAGAGAATTCATTGGGTAAAAAGAAAAAAAATTAATATGAAACTTGATAAGAACAAATTAAACCCATGTTGAAATTTATTTCCCTTATGTGAGGCCCCACCCCTTGTGGACCCTCACTTATATTTGAATTGTTCTAATTATATTATATAATATCTACTTATACTAATTAATAGGGGTTAGTGAGGGTAGTTAGGGTTAGTGAGGGTAGTTATACTAATATAGTGAGGGTAGTTATACTAATATAAATCTTAATTAATATGGTATTAAATGTTTAAGGGAAGTACTGCCAAGTGTCAAAATTTTAGATTTTTCCAAATGAAACATATGACGGGACTAGTTTTTGTCTTATAATATAGATAGACGACTTAAAGCACCAAAATCAAAGACTTAAAGCACCAAAATCAAAGTTCTTGGCGTGTTTATATCGGATAAAAACATCCATCTCTTTATCTAGATCACCTACAGGCTACAGACATGGCTTGGGCTTCCAGTTAAAAGATAAATTGGAAGGAGGAAACTTAAGCAAATGAATGGTTTTGCTCAAAACTAATTTACAGGTTGATTAACTGTAATGATGCCTTAGGATTGAAGTCAAAAGACATGATAGGTGTGAAAGCTTCTACCACCTGCAGTCATACAAGCCTTTGAAAAATGGGGAAGAATGGGGGAGTAGTGAGGATCTTCTGAGTAGAGAGGGCTTGTTAAAATCGATAGGCAGCCTGGTCCTAAGCCTTATAGGGTGGTCTGAGCCCAAATAATTGCCAGAAAGTCATCTCAGGGTCACAGACAATTGAATTCATCTAAATCTTAGGGCCTCTTTAGTTAAATGCATCTTAGAATTCCTCTCTAAATGATATCTGATAATTCCAAATGCAGTGATGAATTCTTGCAAATAACAAGGCCTTCCTGTTGGTTTGCAAGAATTTTCAGAATTCTTGTTGTTTTTATGAACTCCCCAAATGCCGTCCCCCATCTAGTTTCACAAATGCTCAAGTACAAAGTAATATTTTAGAAACTGAAACTAATAAAAATTCAAAAAGTCTGCATGCACCGAAAAAAGAGCCTGAAAAAGGCCCTGAAACCCTACTCTACCCTAGGATCTCCTTTTGAAATGAGATCCTAGGGTAGAGGAGAGCTTCAGGGCCTTTTTCAGACTTGTTTTTCGGTGCATGTAGACCGGTTGATAAAAATTATTCTGGCCAAAAGTGAATTTTTGCCAAAAACAGTAAAAATGGGAAAAACATATGACATTTTGCAAGGCTGAATTTGCGAATCCTGGAAGGACTGTAGGTGTGATCGGTGTCAGAAATTCCCCCTTAAAAATACCTCAAGACAAACAGGACCTAACATAGGGCGAGACATATTTTGAATTTTAGATATGATCAGAGCAGAATTTGCACCCAGGGTTCTAAACAGGTCCACTGAAGTTGTTTATGCTCCAAACTCAATTTATATTTATGAATTCGTCTATGCGAACTGGATTTAAGGGAGAGGCTATTCACACATCCCTCATTGCTCCCTGCACATCAATCCATGGGACCCCACTAAAAAATTCCCAAACTATCCCTCCCTTTCTTCCCCCTCTCCCTGCTAGCCGCCCACTTCCTCTCCTTCTCCCTGATCGCCGTCTCTCTCCCTCCCTCCCTCCCGAAGGGCTGAACAATATCATCGTGTTCGGCCACCCAGGGCCAAACATATACTCTTTTGTTCGGCCCTGAGTGGCCGAATGGGAGAGGGGGATAGGGAGGGAGAGGGCACAGGCGGAGGTGGGTGGTGAGCATGGAGAGGGCGCGGGTGGAGGTGGGCGGCAAGCAAGGAGAGGGATAGGGGTAGTTTGGGGAGTTCTTGGAGGCGTCCTATGGATGGATGTGCAAGGAGCAATGAGGGATGTGTGAATAGCCTCTCCCTGGATTTAAATGATTTTTACAAATCCATCCCTAAGGACAAAATTTACAAATCAGTCCTTGGTAGGGAAGAAATTTTGCACATCAGTCTCTCTTAGGGACCCTTAGGGTCATGGGTCCCAAGTTCACCTGTAACCTCCGAATACGCCCAGAAGTAATCCCAATAGTTGTAAAAGTAGTCCAGAACGCCAGAATTTCCACTAATAATCATTTTTTAAACACGGGTAAAGATTTATGTATTTCACTGTAGAGAAGCAGACAGTCTTGAGACAAATAAAAATACTTTTTAGACATGGTTAATGATTGATGTATTCACTGTAGAGAAGCAGACAATCCTGTCCAGAGGCAAATGAAAAGCAATAGCTGCCATGATGTGCTTCGCACTTGTTAACAAACATAAGCAAACGAACCCCTTCCCCTTTCGAGACATAAAAATGGGGCAATGTGAATATCAAAAATAGCTTCTTCCATGCAGCCATCAGGCCCCTTCATCATGTGGGCTCCTCGTGGACGTGGCCCATTTGGCCAAACCTTTCATGTGTACATTTTTTTTGCATAGAGGCGCACCCAATGAGTAGTCTGGATGATGATGATGACCGTTGACAAGGTAGGGCGCACATTGAGGACATCTTGGATATTGTTCACCTGCCACCTCAGTCTTGCAGCTGAATGAAATGCAATCTTGTCTTTCAAATATATGATAAGAGTGGCATACTTTGATGACAATAATTTGCTTGAATGAGGGTAGATGACGACCAAAATATGCTAGTAGAGAAGTTAATATACTTGAAGGATCACCCGAGCTTGGGTCAAGGCCTGTACAGTCACTAGAGCATATTAACCTAGTTAGTGCAAGCAAAAAGATAAATGAAGTTACAGTGTACTAAAACATTAAACTGTTTTACAAAACAAAAAGTAATCAAAACAAGAGAGAGCTGATTGCCACAAAAGGGTTTTCATACAATTTCTTATACCTAAACACATGAAATTAACAGTTGAATAGACTTACTATAATATTAAAAATAGCAAAATTCCTATTATATTTAGACCTCTTAATAACATTCAACATAAATTTCAAGTTTGACTTCAAAATTTTGATATTTTTAATATGACTTCAATGCTATTCTAATATCACTAACAGTTGTGTCCAAGAAACTAGCAAGTCGTAATCTTGATGTCCATAAAACTATTCACTTGTAACTTGTGGTGAAACTTAAAATTTAGGGAGAGGAGAAAGAGAAGTAGGGTCTTATGGAGAAAGAATAGGAAGAAGAAGAAATTAGGTTTTGGAGAGAGAGAGAGAGAGAGAGAGAGAGAGAGAGAGAGAGAGAGAGAGAGAGAGAGAGAGTTCAGGTGACGAATCCCTCTGGGTTTATACTAGAGTCCTGCTATTGGCACACGACTTTTTTCTTTTCACCCACACACATTAAAAAAAAAAAGAAAAAAGAAAAATCTGTGAAATTACCCTTGGTGCCCACCCTCTTCCTTTCTCTCTCCCCACCTCCCCTTTCACCTCCGGCTCCGGCCAGGATCGGCGCCGACCGACTCCCCTTCTCTCCCTCCCTTCCTCCCTTTCCCTCAAAGCGGAAGAGGGCGACGACTTCGTCAAGGCGGTGGGGGCGGAGCATGGAGGCCATGACGGCGTTGCAGGTGAAGACGGTGGGGCGGGTGTTGTAGAAGACAGCGTGGCGGGCAGTGGCGGAGGCGGAGTCGAGGTCGCCAGAGCGGATGAGGGATTGGACGCGGTTGTGGAGGTTGAGCCGGGGGCCGACGAGGGCGGAGGTGGAGTCGGGGAGGCGGCGCTCGGCGGTGGCTTCCTCGGCTGAGGAGAAGGCGAAGGATCGGAGGGTGAGGAAGAGGAAAGGATTTTGGGGATGATGGGTTTGGGAATGAGAGAGGGATTGCAGAGAGCGATGGAGAAAAAGACGTTAGAAAGGCATGATGCAGAAAGGGTTAGGGTTTGGAAGAGAGAGACTAAAACCCCCTTTGTGTTTTTGGATCTGATACAATGATGGTGATGGAATTTTCAGAGAGGGTTAGGGTTTGAAGGAGAGAGACTAAAACCCTAGTGTCAAGTGGGAGAGGGAGGGTGAGAGAGAAAACAGTGGGGAGGGAGAGGGAGGAAGGGAGGGAGGAGAGGGAGAGCGAGAAGGGGAGTCGGCTGGCGCCGATCCTGGCCGAAGCCGGAGGTGAAAGGGGAGGTGGGGAGAGAGCAAGGAAGAGGGTGGGCACCAAGGTAATTTCACATATTTTTCTTTTTTTCTTTTTTCTTTTTTAAAATGTGTGTGGGTGAAAAGAAAAAATCTGTGTGCCAATAGCAAGACTCTTATATTATTGCTTGAAGCAGTTAAAATTACTGAAATGCCCTTACAAAGGCAAACATAAATAAATAAACTATATAGGACCTTACATAATAACATAAAAACCAAATTGGGCCCATTACAATTAGATTCCCAAATTCCCAATGGTGAAATGCATTATAATGTTACTAATGAAAATCCTACAACAATGCTTTGGATGAAGCTAGGAAGTCTCCTTCCCTCATAAATCGGTAGTATTTAAAACGACATTTATACACATTATGGATGAAAAAGGTATGTCCATCCATCAGCTGTTATATTATTTTAATAAAACTACTTTCTATTTTTTTTTCCTTTCAACAGAAAGATATTGTTGAGCATCATTTATCAATCCTTGATTACCAATGTAAAAATTGTTGAGGATAACACCCTAATATTATTTAGATCACTTCCTCAATTGAGTATGATGACTTGGCACTACTTGGTAGAGAGAGCATACAATTGGGCAATATCACGTCAACTATTTTACTATTAGTAGTAGTAAAAGAACCAACCAATGAGAATGCACATGCATAAAACTTGATAGCAGAGTCTACTCAAAAGGCAAATGAATCAGAAAATCATAACCAGTGGAGATTGATATAGGGTATTTTAGTAGTAAGTATGAGGGGATATTCTTGTAATTACATCGTAGTAAATCTGAGCGGCATTCTTGTAATTAGCCAGAAGACTTGAAAGTTATAAATAACTAAGGTCGCCCCACTCATGGAATACGACCAAGTACCACCTCTTCTCTTCTTCTATCTTCCTCTCCAAACATTCTCAAGTAGAAACCATAGATTTGATTAGATCCAGGGTTTCAACTTGGTATTAGAGAATTGTAATAAGAGATCTAGAAGTCTAGATCACAAGAAAGAATGGGAAGAGAAAAGAGGAGTCCCAATTGAACCATATAGTCGACCGTCGACCCAGTCAAACAATACAATCTACTATCAAGTGTAGGTGTGTTGTGTGACTGCCGCCTGGTGTCTTTTATGAGACCGACTGGTGCTGTTCGTCAACTGCTAGTGGTCGCAGGTGCCTGGTGTTGTAACGCCCCACCCTACATGCATGCATGATATTGTCTGCTTTGGCCCACGGGCCTCACGGTTTTATTTTTGGTGGGCCTCAACCCACCAAAAGGCCTTATGCAAGGTAAGGGTGCAAGCTCCACATATAATCCCAGTCACTTTCCTCTCTATAGTTGATGTGGGACTCCGGGGCGTCACAATCCACCCGCTTTAGGGCTGCACGTCCTTGTAGCCTGCTAGCCCTCTTGGCCCGCCTACATGGAAACCCGCTCACTTGCACCAAGCCACCGCAGGGACCCACTCGAACTAGTCGAGAACCGGCTTTGATACCAAATGTAACGACACGGGCCCGCTCTCCACATGATATTGTCTGCTTTGGCCCACATGCCTCACGATTTTGTTTTTGGTGGGCCTCAACCCACCAAAAGGCCTCATACGGAGTTAAGGGCCAGGTCACACACATATACCCAAGATCAGGACTAGCATGTTTCCAAAGTGGGACTTATGCACCACTGCATACCCAGTCCTCGTCGGACCCAACACCCTTCTATAGGGGAGCCACAGGCGTGACAAGTGTTTGATTGAGGCTTGGTGTTTGGAGCTTGGTGCTTTTTTAATTTAATCTTATATATCTGTGAGTTCATTAACCAAAAGTCTTAACTCTTCTATTACCTTTTATGCATCTCATTGTAAATTTCAGGATTTGAAGACGGGGCAAACGATTGGTGGTGGCCGCGAGAACAATGGTCTCTATATTTTGGAGTCGTGAAGAGGGGGATCAAAAGTGTTGTCGTCTACAACCACCAATGAAGATAGAGTACTGCTATGGTATCATTGTCTTGGCCATGCACCAATTCAAAGTCTTAGGAGTATTCCTTCTTCAAATGTTGAAATAATGTTAAGCAGTTGAAATGTGATACATGTCAATTTGCTAAAAGTCACAAAAGTGCTTATCATGTGAATATTAATCAAAGGAGTAGTTTTCCATTTGATTTGGTGTATTCTGATGTTTGGTGTGCTCCTCTTATTATGGTAATCATTATTTTATAACGTTCATTCATGATGCAACTAGATGCACGTGGGTGTATCTTATGAAAACAAAGGTTAAAGTGATGCATGTGCTTAAAATATATTACAAAATGGTTGCAATCAAGTTTAATAAGAAAATCAAGGCTATTTGTTTCGATAATGGCGGAGAGTACATTTCACACGAATTTCAGTCTTAAGTATCTAAAAATAGAATTGAATTTCAAACCTCGTGTTCATACACACTTGAGCATTATGGACTTAATGAAAGAAAGAATAGGCACCTTTTAGAAGTTACAAGAGCTCTTCTGATTGAAATGAGTGTTCTGAAGTCTTTCTGGTTGGACGGTGTATTCACAACTTTTTTAATAAACAGAATGCCATCTAGATTAGTGGAGGGAAAAAGTCCAGTGGAAGTCTTATGCCCTGCTGATTTTATTTCCAGTTCACCCAAAGGGTGTACTTGTTTTGTCCACACTCGAAAACAAAAGTGAGATAAATTGGATCCAAAGGAAACAAAGTGCATATTTATAAGGTATCCTAGCTTCCAAAAAGGATAAAAAATGTTATCTACCCAGAAAGAATGGTAGCTTGTATGTCACCATGGATGTGACATTTAATGAAGATGTTCCCTATTATTCACCAGAAAGTAAACAGTTACCACATGAAGAGGATAAGGGAGAGCCTATACTGCGTGAAGAGGATGTGGGGGGGGGGGGGGGGGGGGGGGGGGGGGGGGGGGGGTGGGTGAGGCGTGTTCCACTCGTTCAGTCTGCACCTCCACATTTTATGAAGATGTTCCCTATATTCACCAGAAAGTAAACAGTTACCACATGAAGAGGATAAGGGAGAGCCTATACTGCGTGAAGAGGATAGGAGGGGGGGGGGGGGGGGGGGGCGGCGCGGGGCTTGTTCCACTCGTTCAGTCTGCACCTCCACCATCATATCAAGGAGAAATGAGGGAAGACAAGAATCAAGAATGACAGATGTAAGGACCTGACTCGAATTTAGAATATTTAATAATATTTAACTGATGTTATGTATTAAATAGTTGAACTAATCCAATTAGGGGAGAATGACCAACATTTGGGAATTAGGGCATGGCACAATCTTGATTTGGGCATAAATAATTAATTAAGGAAATCAGGAAATCAATGGTAACTAATTAATTAATTAAATTAGATTTGATGGGACCCATCTGAGTTGGACAACCAACTTTATTAAAACTTAAAAGGTACAAATCACTAGTTGAGAGGTTCCAACAGAGGGTTGGTAGAGACCGTAAGTATGGAACAATGGTTAGGATACCATAACTAATTAGGAAGATGACTCTGATTAAAGCTAGGAGTCTCCAACTCAGATTAAAGGTTTGGATGAAAGTAGGAAAGCCAAAATCAACTTAAATTAAGAGTTGTAATACAACTCAAATAGGAGCCCACAAAGGTAAATAAATAAGGGTCGTGCGACCCTTATTTTCACAAAACACACACGACCCTTCCCTCTCTCCTCTCTCTCCCCTAGGCTCTCTCTCTCCCTCCATATTTTCTCTCTCCAGTCTCTCGCTCTAGGGTTTCTCTTCCTAAGCTTCCACTCTCTACAAATTAGCATCACACGCCCAATCTAGCTAGGGTTTGTGATGTAGAAACCCTAGATACCTAAAATTTGGAGGAAAACAAGAAGAAGATGGGAATCGACTTAGGGCTTCGATCTAGCGCAAGGAAATCAATGATTCCAACATTACAAACAAGTAGACAACTAAATTTCTGTTATATACATGATTCGTTCTTCGATTTTGATTTTTATTCAATTCTAGATACAACTAAACTAAGTTTTATTTTTGATCAAATATGCATGTCTATGGAACCCAAACCATAAATTCTAAAGGAATGGGGCAGTATGACCTAAGAGGGCATGTTTCGCTAAAAAAATTGAAATGCAATAACGGCTGAGCCATGAGGGGGCTTCCCTCTATGGCTGAACCTGGTTGGGACTTGGAGGAGGTCATGGGGGCCTTGTTTCACATGAAATACCTTGGGATCCATGGATACCAAGGGTTTGGTATTCCTTGGTGTTAGATGCCGTTTTATATTTTTATTTGATGATTTTTATGGTTTCAGACTGGTATGAACAGTAGGTAGTGATTTTGAGTTTGGATTGTCATGCTATGTATGTAAAAATGTGAGAACTGATTGGAATTTAATGACCCATGGCAGAAGGAACCCTAGATACATGTTATATAAAAGAAGTTGGCTTTGAAGACTTGGCTGTGAACCCCATTGGTGGGATCCGTGCTGGTCAAATGTATGAGGAAGGATTTCTAGGGTCTTTTGACCTAAGGGCTGACAAAACTATGATCACAGAACTTGAAAGATTGAAAATACTCAAAGCGTATTATTGCTTGTCCCTCCTGGAGATCGTATGTAAATATATAGGTATTACAATGCCTTAATCAAGGCTCCAAGTTAAGAAACTAACTAATTACAATCAATTTCTATTCTAAGTTAGGAAACCAAAACCTTAATAGAATATGTACAGATGAATGATATATTGACCAAATCAACCCACATGTGATATGTGTTGGACTGGATCCTGTTATGGGCTTTGGGCCTGTTTAACACCCCCCCTCAAATTGATGCAAGAGAATCAACAAGCATCAATTTGCCAACTAAGAACTGATGGCGTGGTTGTGGAAGACCTTTGGTGAGAATATCAACAATTTGAAGTTCAGTGGAGACATGCGGAAGGCTAATGACATCACGTTTAAGCTCATCACGTATGAAGTGACAATCAACCTCGATGTGTTTAGTGCGTTCATGAAAAATCGGATTTTCAGTAATCCAAATTGCACTTGTATTATCTGCATAGAGGGGGGTAGCTCCTTCTGCTGGAAAACCAATGTCAGAGAGCAGACCTTGGAGCCAAAGAATTTCGGAGCATGCAGCAGACATGGCTCGGTACTCAGCCTCGGTAGAGGATTTGGAACCGTTTTCATGTTTCTTGCATTTCCAGGAAATCAAACTATCACCCAAAAACATGCACCATCCCGTCGTCGATCTGCGAGTATCCGGACAACCAGCCCAATCAGCAACTAAATAAGCTTTGAGAGATAAAAGATTGTTGGATGGAAAAAACAACCCGCGAGTCGGTGTGCAAATAAGGTACTGAATGATGCGGCGAACAACAGCCATATGAAGGTGACGAGGAGCAGTCATGAACTGACTCACTAGGTTGACCGCATAGGAGATATCAGAACGAGTGATCGTGAGGTAGATCAAGCTACCAACTAACTGGAGATATGTGGTAGGATCTGGAAGAAGGTCACCCTCCTCTTTACTGAGTTTGACATTCAGTTCGACCGGCGTATCTACTGGAGCTGAAGTAGTAAGGCTAGCCAAGTCAATGAGGTCAACCGTGTATTTGCTGATTGAGAACTATACCTTTAGTCGATTGATGAGCTTCAAAACCAAGGAAATAGTTTAAGGGGCCGAGATCCTTCATGTGAAATGTCTTATTAAGAGAAGCTTGGAGTTCCTATATCATATGTGCATTGGGACCAGTAATTACAATGTCATCAACGTAGACCAATAGCAAAGCAATCCCGGACGGAGCATGATGTAAGAACATAGAAGGATCATACTGGCTCGGATGAAAATCCAAGCGGAGAAGAGCATCTTGAAATTTCTCAAACCATGCGCGAGGAGCTTGCTTCAGACCATAAAGGGAGCGACGGAGCTTGGCAACCATACCTTTCCCGAATGAGTACCCCTGAGGCAGACGCATATAAACGTCTTCTTTGAGATCGCCATGAAGAAACACATTTTTGACATCCATTTGATATAGAGGCCAAGATGAGATGCAGCAACAACAAGAATGATGCGGACAGTGGTCATTTTGGCAACGGGAGCAAAAGTTTTATCATAATCAATGCCATATTCCTGCCGATTTCCAAGAGCGACAAGGCTGGCCTTATATCGATCCAATGTGCCATCGGATTTTAATTTGAGAGAAAAAATCCACTTACAGCCAATAGGTTTGACACCCACAGGAGACTGGACAATATCCCACATATGATTTTGCTCTAAAGCCTCCAGTTCCTCTTGCATAGCCTGGTTCCAACATTGGTGCTGCACAGCCTGAGAATAGGATTGGGGGATGGAAGAGGAAGACAAAGTGGCAAGTATGTGAGAACCCATAGTGGTCTGGTGGTACCGAAATGCGAGTGGAGCGATGCAGTGAAGGATGTCCAGATGGATGGTGGACCGGATGCTGGAAGAAGATTAGGAGGGGGATCCCTGGTAGGCGCTTCTCTGTTTCGTCTGTGATACACAAAGTTAGGATTAAGTCGAACAACTGACGTGTTGTCAGAAAAACCAGCTAAAGACACCAAGGAGTCAGGAGGATCAATGTGTTTTTAAAAAATCACGAGGATGATTAAAAAGCTTACCTGACAGTGTCGAAAAATTCTGAAAAAATCACCAAAATACTCAGAAGACCTAGACGACCATGGCTGGAATGATCCTTGATGGTGCTGTGATGATCGCAGGTGGGCCACAGTAAATCTGAGCCTATTGCAAATCCTGAATGGATAACGATCCCTTGAAAACAGATCCTCTATCTGTTTTTCTTCAAGAGAGAGATTTCTCTCTGATTAACTCCTTGAATGATTTCTAACACTGAAGACTAGAACTCTGCTCTGATACCATGACAAAACTATGATCACAGAACTTGAAAGATTGAAAATACTCAAAGTGTATTATTGCTTGTCCCTCCTTTGGAGATCGTATGTCAATATATAGGTATTACAATGCCTTAATCAAGGCTCCAAGTTAAGAAACTAACTCATTACAATCAATATCTTTTCTAAGTTAGGAAACCAAAACCTTAATAGAATATGTACAGCTGAATGATATATTGACCAAATCAACCCACGTGTGATATGTGTTGGACTGGATCCTGTTATGGGCCTTGGGCCTGTTTAACAAGGGCACCATGGGTCATTGACTCTAATGATGTTCTCACATGAGGGGAGGATTATGGTTTGTAGTAATTAGAGATTTGAACTTGGATATGGGTTTTAACACTTATTTAATAATTAATAATTAGTGAATATGGGACCAGAAGTAGGTGATGTTTGGGCTTGACATCCACCTACAGATTTCCCGAAAACATACATGGAACAATGTTAGTTTAAGGGTATGACATCATGCGACCTTGGAAGCCAAATACCATTGGAAGTGCCATGAAATTAGTGACCTAAACCTGATTTGAAGATCATTGTGGTCATTCAAATATGGTTTAGGACAAACTAGCGGGGTCTACGGATCTATGATATCATGGGGTTAAAATGGCAATGGTACCTGTATCTTGAAGGTGATCCATGACCTAGGTTTGATTTGGTTTGATTTTACTTGTAATTTGTTTCATGATTCGTAATTAATCTTGGCATTATTTAGATAATTAGATGATCTCTTGACTACACATATTATTTACATGTATCATTATGTCAAGGGTACTTGTAATTGTGTTATTTTGTGAAGTTTTACTTTAATCCTAGGGTGACTTAGAAACCCTAGTTTTTGGTCGGATTATCATTCAATCTATAATTAGGGATTAGATGGAATAGTTGGGTGTTAATTAAGGGTAAAACAATCATCATCATCAAAGCCTTGTCCCAACTATGTTGGGGTCGGCTACACGAATTCTGTTTCTCCATTCCGATCTGTCTTTAGCCAAATCCTCAGATAAGTTACACTTCTTCATATCTATCTTTACTACATCCATCCACATCCTCTTAGGCGTACCCCTTCCCCTTGGTGGGACACCAACCTTCATGGTCAAACTTTTCCTTACCGGCGTCGTTACTGGCATACGTTGGAAATGCCCAAACCATCTCAAACGAGTTTCTCAAATTTTATCCCCTATTGTTGCTACCCCTAAATGCTCTCGAAAGCGCTCATTTCTAATTCTATCATTCCTCATTTTACTACACATCCACTTCAACATTCTCATCTCTGCTACATCCATTTTGTGCATATGTTGCTTCTTGATTGGCCAACATTCTGCTCCATAGGTTATAGCTGGTCTAATCGCTGTCCTGTAAAACCTCCCCTTCAATCTTATTGCCATTCTGATGCAGGACAAAATGAAATCTAACCTAATATGGTATGATGAGATCAGATTTAGAACTAAAATTAATATGAACTTTAAATACACCAATCATATTGGTAAATATTGCAATCTAATGGGAAAATCAGTAATTGATCCCAAAACAGGCTTGCGGTCGTGCAGTAAAGGTCTCTTTCAAATGAATGGGTAGGATTCCAATGGAAGATAGAACTCCCTTAGGGAATGCCCAATTGTGCAAAACTCGTATTTCTTGTATTTCATGTGATTATCTGGGCTTGGGCTGGGTGAGATGGATTAATGGAAAAACTTGAGGTTGAGATTCAGCGACAAGGGTCGCAGATTTGATGATTAGGATCTTAAATGGAGATTTAGGGTTGGTGCAGGGAGATAGCTCGTAGTAAAAGAAATAGAGAAAGAGAAGAGGATACCTTTGATTGGGCTCTCACCAAACTCCGATCCGGAGGCGTTACGTCCTTGAGCAAGGGGAACCCAAGAGACTCACAGAGAAGAAGAGGGAAAATCCATTCCTTTTATTAATCTCAAAGTTCATTACAAGATAGCATAGCATAAGGAAGAAAGAAAGCAAGACAATTTATTAATATTAGCCCTAAGTGATGACATCATCACATAATAAAAAAAAAGAAAAAGACACAATAAGAAACGGACAAAAGGGAGGGAGGAGTTGTGCGCACGAATCCCGATGCCATTTTCTCTTAAGTGGTGGCCCCCCTTATTCTTTATTCTCTTCTTTAATGAAGATGGGCCCTTTTTTATGACTTTATTATTCATTAAATAACTTGGGCCCCTCTCAACTTTAAAAACCCTTTTAGTTCAACCCATGTGGCACTTCCCAAAGTGGGGCCTTCTATGTGATTGCACACATGGGGCCTTCTCTCCTTCAAATGGTAGATCCGCCAAAATCCAACCGTCGGATATCATCGTAATGGTAATCCAACGGTGGATTTATGCCATATTGGCGAGAAAAGTCATGATACACATCATCCATCCACATCATAGCTTGATCCGCCACCCTACGCTTCCTCCTTTGGTAGACCTCGAAGGAATTGGGGGAATTAGGCATGATGTCTCCATCACATTCGTCGGTCACAAAGCACTCCCTAAGCAAGTCTCCACTTCAGCCATCCCGCTTTAATCCTATGTTCAACATCTTCATCAATCTCTCCATCCTTACTAATTATAGAGCCAAGGTAACAGAAAGAATCACTTTATGATATCTCACGGTCTTCAATTCTCACAGTAGTTTCAGCCCTTTCTATATGCCCATTGAAGTTACAAACCATATATTCCGTCTTTATATGGCTTATTTTAAAGCCTTTGGATTCTAAAGCCTCCCGCCATCTCGCGAGTTTTGCATTCACACCATCTCTTGATTCGTCTACCAACACAATATCATCTGCAAATAACATGCACTAAGGTACCTCTTCTTGAATATGAGCAATTACCTCATCCATAATCAGTGCAAAGAGATAAGGGCTTAGGATTGACCCCTGATGCAAACCTATAGCCAATGGAAACTCCCATGTCTCTCCACAAGTAGTTCTTACACTCGTTATTGCTCCTTCATACGTGTCTTTAATAATTTCAATATAACCTCTTGGAACATTTATTTTATTTAAAACCCACCAAATTAAATCTCCAGGTACCTTGTCGTAGGCTTTTTATAGATCGATGAAGACCATATGCATATTTTTTCTTGATATTTTTCCATTAATTGCCTAAGTGAGAAGATAGCTTCCATCGTTGACCTCCCTGGCATAAAACCAAATTGATTTTCAGATATCTTGGTTTTTTGTCTAAGTATTTGTTCCATTACTCTCTCCCATAGTTTCATAGTATGACTCGTAAGTTTAATCCCACGATAGTTGGTACAGTTTTGTATATCTCCTTTGTTCTTATAAATAGGTACTACAACACTTCTTCTCTATTCATCTGGCATTTTCTTTGTCATTAATATTTTATTGAAGAGTCTAGTTAACCAAATCTCCCCAACTTCTCCTGAGCATTTCCAAGCCCCAATCGGGATGTCATCTGGAACCGTAGCCTTCCCGTCTTCAATTATTTTAATGCTTTCCTTACTTCTACTACTCTAATTCCCCGAAAAAAGTATGCTTTGCTACTGAAGTATCCTCTTTTGTTCTTATGTCTCCTATATAGTCTTCATTTAGACGTGTGACGCCTCGGAGTCCCACATCGACTGTAGAGAGGAAGTGAATGGGATTACATGTAGAGCTTGCACCCTTACTTTGCATGAGGCCTACCAGAAATAAAACCGTGAGGCCTGTGGGCCAAAGCAGACAACATCATGCATGTGTGTAGGGTGAGGCGTTACAAATGGTATCAGAGCCGACTCTCAACTAGCTCAAGTGTGGGTCCTTGCCATGGTCTGGTACAAGTGCGCAGGTTTCCATGTGGGCGGGCCAAGAGGGCTGGTAGGCTACAGGGACTGGCAGGCTACTGCACAGGGACGTACGGCCCTAAGGGGGGTGGATTGTGACATCCCGGAGTTCCACATCAACTGTAGAGAGGAAAGTGAATGGGATTATATATAGAGCTTGCACCCTTACCTTGCATGAGGCCTTTTGGGGGGTTGAGGCCCACCAAAAACAAAACCGTGAGGCCCGTGGGCCAAAGCGGACAATATCATAGATGCGTGTAGGATGACGCGTTACAATTAGTATGCTAAAATATTCCCTCCACCTTTCTTTGATATCATTGTCCTTCACTAGAACCTTTTGATCATTGCTCTTAATACATTTGACATGATCTAAGTCCCAACTTTTCATTTCTCTTATTTTTGCAAGCTTAAAAATATCCTTCTCTCATTCTCTTGTTCCCAACCTATTATATAGGTCATCATATGCTTTGTACTTTGCATCACTTACTACTTTCTTTGCCTTCTTGTACCTCTCATAGTTTTCCATATTCCTAGTAACCTGCCAAACTTTGTAACGACATCTCTTCTCCCGAACAACTTCCTGAAACTTTACACTCCACCACCAGGTTTCTTTATTATTGCGTCTCTTTCCTTTTGACTCTCCAAGCACCTCTTTAGCTACCTTCCTAACACAGTTAGCCATTTGATTCCACATCGCTATAGTCTCTCCTTCAAAATTCCACTCTCTCTCATCAATCACTTTGTCCTTAAATATTGTCGCTCTTACTCCTTTCAAATCCCTCCACCTTGTTTTAGGGCACATTTTATTTACTACCCCTCTCTTTCTACCTATAATGTAAATATCTAAAACTACTAGCCTATGTTGCGCGGTCAAACTCTCTCTTGGAATAACCTTACAATCTTTCCAGAAACTTTCCTGGAATAAAGGGTAAAATAGTACTTTCCAGAAAAGGAAGCAAGCGTTCGGCCCATTTTCCGAGCATTTGGAATTCTAAGATCTTTGATCCTATGGCTTCGTCTCGTCGAGTAGTATGAGATCTATAAATAGATCATTGAATTCAGGCATCGTACACAAAAGTTATAAGCGACGCAGGGTACCAATAAAATCTACCCAATTCAGTAAATTTACATTTTAGTCCTTGACCGCTTGACTAGAACATGTAAATGGGCAGAACTAAAAAAATTTGAAACTATGAATGGAACCTTGCATCCCTATCTAATTCTAGGTTGTGTATGGATTCGCAATAAACCAAATCTAGGTGCCCTACTTGTCTAGTCTAGATGGTTAAGAGGTACATGAGATTTGAAAATGACTACTCAAACTAGAACATGAAACGTATTGGAACTAGCTTATACGTGGAGTAGCCCCTTAATGATGCAGACGGCAGATTGAGGTGCAAGACGGGCCAGGGATGGAGACGGAAGATGGAGGAAGTAGGTTAACAAACCCTGAAAATTCTTGGCCTCATGCCAAACTCCCTATCACTCACTGGTAAGGAAAAAGAGAAGAAGTTGAGAAACTCATGAAAATTATTGGCCTCGTGCCAAACTCTCTATCACATGCGAAGAAAAGGAGAAGTTAGGAAACCCAAAATCAATTTGAAAATCTTCATTCATCATAATCTTGTCTAAACCTCAAAAGAGGCATTACAATGCTTTAAATAGGAGAAAACTAAACCTAGATCTAATGTCAACCATTTAAACAATCCTATGGTTGAGATTAAAACATCTCATTTTAAATAAATAAAAGATATAAACCATGAAGCATTGCTAAATAAAATAAAATAAACATAAATGGATGGGCTGGGCTGGGCTCAATGAACTGGGTCGAGATAGATGGGCTGGGCCATCAGACTGGTCGATCCATGGGGACCATAGGTCTGTCCTACATACCTTAATGAATCTCGCTTGCCTAAAGGTATGTCTAGTTGGAACTTTTCCTTGGAATCTCAAGTCAAAACTGCTGGGACGCTGCTTTGTAAGGATTTTTGATGAATTATAACTAACTGCAATTTAGTCCTGCTGGAAGTGACCAATTGTCACCTTGGTACCAAACCTGAATTAGTCTTGATGACCATAAATTAAATTCCTAAGAGGAAACTTGGGCATTAGTGTATTCTCCTCTAGACTCACTCTCTGCCATGTTTATATGAGGGCCTACAGTTTTGTGTGGCAGATTAGCTCATGTGGACCGTCAAACCTTGTTTAGGAAGTTTGTTAATTGTATTTTACACGTCTTAGATGATTCTTATTTGATGTATCTTTATTCATTCATAATCCTGCTTTGCTAGACTTACCCTTGAACTCATATGATCGATCCGTCATGTATTCTAAATGGTGATTGTATGAAATGTAATTATGGAATGCTTACTTGCTCGGTTTTCATAAACCTAATATACTACAATTGGCACTTGTAGGTGAGGAAGTGATCACCGATGCTTAGAATGATAATGCGGTCTAGAGGAACCATAGGGGTATCAAAAGTAGAGCTCGGACAATGGCTCTGAGCCATTGAGTTCTTGCGTAAGAGATTTATTTTTTATTAGATTTTTTACTTTAATCATGACATTGTAATAGGGCCCTAGAATTTGGCCAAGGATCTTTAATTTATTGGTTGAATTTTAAATACGTAGATTTGACGTTAATATTATAAATGAAGTTAGAATTTATTGCTGCAAGTTGTCACAACCCGAAATCCGGATTTCTAAGGAAGTCCATCTTTTGTGTCATGAATAATATTTTCCCGCATTTACGAGATCAGGTCAAATCAATTTGCAGCGATAAATTTTCAAACATCCACACATTCATAACAGAGCACCAGTATAATATTCTAACTTCATTAATAACTTTAATGTCAAATCCAAATATTAATAGA
This sequence comes from Litsea cubeba, assembly GCA_012931725.1. Lineage (NCBI taxonomy): Eukaryota > Viridiplantae > Streptophyta > Magnoliopsida > Laurales > Lauraceae > Litsea > Litsea cubeba. Next base: position 76,757,404 of record CM022947.1, read on the forward strand.
CTAAGGCTGGCACGACCTGGTCAACACCAATGGCAATCCTATTCATGATGTGTCCATCATATAACAGTATGGGTACCCAAAAGGTGAGGCCAGCATGTATAATTTGAAGACTTGACAAATGGTACAACAAGAAACAGTAAATAGATTTCAAACTACTGCATAATAATAAGTGAATAAGTCTGGAACTACTAACCCAAACAGATTAAGCTGGCAGATCTGCAACAGTTGGTAGTTGGAACTGACCCTTCTTTCTCAAAGGACAACCTTTTTGGCTTCTCTTTGGAGATTTTCCAAATAGGGGAATAGCATGACCGTGTGCGATCCATAATGCAGTGAGAATATGGTATATACCTGTTTTAGGCTATTTAGAGCAGAGGCGCGATCATTCAAGGAGAGCTGAATGGAAGCAAGCTTCATCAACTCATTTCCAATGACAATGTGATTTGTAGGGTAAAGCCTTTTAATGATCTGAGCAAAACCAAACAATCAATTTCCTTCAAACTTTGTTCAACATATTATAGTTCCCAGGAACTCGAGATAAATCAAAATGAGACAAAATTAATGTTTCAGATATGCAGTTTCTTAAGCCCACATGCTCAAGTAGATACATCTCATTCACATAAGATCACGCATGCCATGTTGGCATCTGTGCCAATAATGGGTAGGTCTTATCGTATAGGTGCCCTGAGCCACAACAATCAGGTGGCCAGTCCACTTGTAGGTAGACCGAATCGCACATCACTACTGGAAAGGATAATATCGCAGTTGAATGCACCAAAAACAAGTGGAATGGCTTTTGATGGAGTGAATGATTGTCCTTAACAATGTACAAATAGGCAAAACCATATTTTTTCTTGACGGGTTATAGGCATATTGAGGAACCACTTTCCAAATCATCATCCAGAACACTTAAGATCCTGCCTAAACACAGTGGATGGCAGAGGCATCCCCCACCGGCCTTTCCAGGGACATAACAAATGAATACGAAGATTCTAATTATTTGTGGCAAATATATCAAATATTTTACACACCAAAAAAAAAAAAAAACCTCAGAGAAAGGGACCCACTTTCTGTAACCTAAACCGCCCAAAATAACTAACTCCCCACATTTAGCATTAAGAAATTTCTTTTCAAAAGAATAGAGCCTGTCATCAGATTGATCAGGTGTTTCATGCATGATTAAATACCAAAAAAAGAGGAAAAAACAGAGTAGTGAACCACATGTTTTACAGTTGAATTTCACATGGGCCCTACTTCTACTAGAGAGAATTTTCCCAGCGCTAGATCAAGGAGAGGGTTATTTTAAGCACATTGGATTGTGTTAGCACTTAAAGGACAATTCATATAAAACTTGAATGGAATAAAGATATCCAGCCCCCAATTCACACACAAAAAATAAAATAAAAATAATAATAAAAATAATAAAGAGAAGAAAAAAAAGGTATCCATCATTCATCCTTTCCAAGCACACGGTAGCGTTCTGTTTTCCTAACTGCACTTGAGCAATAGCCAATAGCCCAGTACCCATGTTAGGTGGGATGCCATTTTCTATGGACAAGCTGCACAGCTAAATGCTTCAGGCCTATGTGAAACATAATAGATCTTAATTTGGCTGGGGAGGCATCCAACAAGCCACACCTTTATAGAGACATACAGACACAACCTTGCTTCTGACAGAAGCTAAAAAATAGCAAGTCAACTGTACCTCCAATGATGCTTTGCAGTGGTGCATGGCAGCTTGAAACTCTCCAATCAAACAGAATGCCTCTGCAAGATTGTCCTCTGCCTGCAATATTGCATAATAACTATAATATATCATGATAACATTATGAAATTATATTTTCTGCATTATTTTGTATCATCATCATCGACGTCGTTGTCATTGTCTTAGCCTTATTCCATCTACCTGAATTTTTATATCATCAATATTCAGAGTTGTTAGTGTTCCTAGTTACTAATGCTACCATTATTACCATCACAATTCACATCATAATCCATTCAAAAAATTTCAGTTAACTGTCTCATTCTCAAATAGAACTAGAAAATAGGAAAAGCATGAGGTCAGAAACTGAAACTGACCTGAGCAATGTCCTTGCTATATGGGTGCATTACTGATTTCAAGAGATTAAGGGATTTTAAAGCATCAGAGAGTACAGTGGTTGAAACTTTCTTTAAAATTAGCTTATCCTGCAACCTGTTAAAAGGTAGAGAAAAAGAAAAAATAAATAAATAAATAAATCTTCAATATAATAAATGACCAGTTTTATCCTTCCCCTTTCAGATTAGCGCTGTTGATCTCTTTAGTTTTTTGTATTGCTGCTTAGTTTTTTTAGGCTTTTCCTTTTAGAGTAGTTCTTGTTTTTTTTGGGGTCTTGGCTGTTACTTTTCGGTATAAATCTGTTGCACTGTTAAGCCTTTTTTTTTTAATACAAGTTACCATTAAAAAAAAAAAGAAAAAAAGACCAGTGTTAAAAGGAGAGTATTTCTATTATCATATACTTTCAGAATAAATTACATTACATTATAGCTTTTTTATCAGTATATATTACAATATAGTTGTTGTTAGAAAATGGAGAGAAGATCAGAGAGAAAGGTAGAGAGCTTTTCTATTATCTCATTATGTGTGTACAAATACAAGGGGAGAGAGCCTATTTATAGGCAAAGTACCCTCATAATTGAGGGTACTTAATTCTAACCCTAACTCATCTTAACACTCCCCCTCGGATGACCACCATTCAAAGACAGTTGCCTCATTAAAAACCTTGCTAAGGAAAACCCAGTGAGAAAAAACCAAAGCGAAGGGAAAAAGAGTACAACATTCTTCAAGATCATTGAACTAGTGTTGGATGTGCATAATGCTACCTCGTTAAAACCTTAACTAGGAAAACCCAGTGGGATGAAACCTAGAGAAGGAAAAAGAGTACAGCGCACAAATGTCCTGGGTAGCATACTTCAGGATGCTCCCTGATAAACCACTCCCCCTGATGAAAGCAACCATTCACATAGTTTGATGATGAACTCTACGCATGCCAATCTCATATATAAACTTCTGGAATACTGATTTTTGGCAAAGATTTGGTAAACAAATCAAGCAGGTTGTTACTCGAACAAACTTGCTTGACTTCAATTTCATTGTTCTTTTGAAGTTCATGAGTGAAGAACTTCGGTGCTATATCTTTAGTCTTATCTCCTTTAATGAAACCTTCTCGAATCTGTTTTATGCATGCTTCGTTATCTTCATAGATAATATTTGGGATACCTGCAATAGAAGGTAATTGACAAGAACTACAAACATGCTAAATCAAAGATCTTAGCCATACACATTCCCTACCGGCTTCATAAAGAGCCAAAATCTCAACATGGTTGGAGGAAATAGCTACCAAAGTCTGTTTAGTAGAACGCCAAGAAATGGCGGCATTACCATTTAGAAACACATAACATGTCTGTGATCGACCCTTATGAGGATCAGAGAGACAACCTGAATCTGTATATCCTACAAAACTAGAATCTTTACGATCATGAGAATAAAATATTCCTAAATCAATTGTTCCATGCAAATATTGTAGGATGTGTTTAATACCAATCCAGTGCCTTTGAGTTGGTGTGGAGCTATATTTGGCAAGTAGATTCATAGAAAATGCAATATCCGGTCTAGTGCATTGTGCCAAGTACATCAGGGCTCCAATAGAACTTAAGTATGGTACTTCGGGACCCAATATCTTTTCATTTTCCTCGATGGGACGGTATGGATCTTTCTTTCTATCAAGAGACCGGACGACCATGGGTGTGCTTTGTCCATACCAAATCATTTTAAAAGCTTCTCGGTATAATTAGATTGATGGACCAACATCCCATTAGAATTTCTCTCGATTTGCAAGCCGAGACAGAATCTCGTTTTTCCAAGGTCTTTCATTTCAAATTCTTTTTTTAAATAATCAGCAGTTTCTTCGAGCTATTCTAGAGTCCCTATCAAATTTACATCATCCACATAAACTGCTAATATTGCAAACCCGTTCAAAAATTTCTTTGTAAATAGACACGGGCAAATATGATTGTTTGCATACCCCCTTTTAGACAAGTATTCACTAAGACACGGGCAAATATGATTGTTTGCATACCCCCTTTTAGACAAGTATTCACTAAGACGATTGTACCACATTCTTTCGTATTGCTTCAGGCCGTATAATGGTCGCCTTAATTGGATTGAGTACGTACTCCTTGGCTTTGCTTCAGGCAAAGGAAATCCTTCCGGGATTTTCATGTGAATTTCTGTGTCTTAAGTCCCCATACAAGTAAGCAGTTACAACATCCATGAGTCTCATTTCTAGATTTTGAGAAACTGCTAAACTTATCAGATATCTGAAAGTTGTTGTATCCATGACAGGGGACTCTGTTTCCTCATAATCAATCCTAGGTTTCTGCAAGAAACCTTGTGCCACTAATTGTGCCTTATATCTGGTAATTTCATTCATTTTATTCCTTTTTCTTACAAACACCCACTTGTAACCTACAGGGTTAACATCTTTTGGGGTTTGCACTATAGGTCCGAACACACCACGTTTATTGAGAGAATAGACTCTAACTCTGCTTTGATGGCACTATCCCATTTTGGCCAATCATTTCTTTGTCGACGTTCAATTATAAAACGTGTTTTGTGTCCCAATCATCATCATCATTTTCCTTTGATATTTGTGTAGCTACCGCATATGCAAATGCATCATCGATGACAATATCATTTCTATTCCATCTCTCTCTTGAATAATTGTAAAGTATAAAAATCTCTTCAGGCTTGATTTAGAACTTCAGGTTCATAATACATGAAATTAGAACTGCACTGTCAAATCTTCAGGTTTGAAGTAGAACTTTTGGTTTTAACAAATGATCAAAACTTCTGGTTCTGTAAAATTTTCATGTTTAATTTCATGGCCGTATAATTTATTTGGATTTCAACCAAAAACTCCATGTTTTGATTTATGGATATGAATCTGCAGGTTCATATCAGTATTCCAACTTCTAAGATTGCTGGTCCATAGATAGGTGAACTTCAGATTCAGATTTAGAACTTTTGATTCTATTTTTTTTATCCTTTCATAGTATTAATAAATCTAAATTAAAGAAAAAACAATCATGCATGAATAGTAACCAAGCACTATAATTACAGTAAATAATTTATATTTGAACTATCATTTAGAACCCACTTCCTGTGATCGCAGTTCAGAAAAAAAAAATTCTGACCGTTGAAATCGCTAGCTGGGCCTGATAATAAGATGGACTTCTCTTGCACGCGTCCCGAGACGAGAGGGAGGACGAAAAGTCAAACGAAGTCCATGCAAAACGAATTGACAAAGTAAAGTCGCTTGAAAACAGAAATCCACGCAAAACGACTGCAGGAAAAAAAATCAAGGGTGGATGCTTTGGATGCACGTAAACTGACGCAATGTCAAGCTATAAGCGTGATATGAAACAAAGAAAATAATAAGCGCGGCAAGCTCTTTGCTTTTCTTATCAATGTACAAAAACCAAGATGGATGGAACGAAAACAAAAACGTGCCAGGCTCTTTGTTTTTTTTTTTTTTTTTTCTGTCTTTTGTCACGCACGCAAATCGAAGAGTATCATGCTGATAACGTGTTAGAAAATGGAGAAAAGATCAGATAAAGAGGTAGAAAGCTTTTCTATTATCTTCTCAATCTTCTAACACGTTATCAGCACGATACTCTTCTATTTGCAAGCCGAGACAGAGTCTCATTTTTCCACGGTCTTTCATTTCAAATTCTTTCTTTAGATAATCAGCAATTTCTTCGACCTCTTCTGGAGTCCCTATCAAATTTACATTATCCACATAAACCGCTAATATTGCAAATCCCTTCAAGAATTTATTTATAAATAGACACGGGCAAATAGGATTGTCTGCATACCCCTTTTAGATAAGTATTCACTAAGACGATTGTATTACATTCTTCCGGATTGCTTCAGGCTGTACAATGATCGCCTTAATTGGATTTGAGTACGTACTCCTTGGCTTTGCTTCAAGCAAAGGAAATCCTTCTGGGATTTTCATGTGAATTTCTATCTCTTAAGTCCCCATACAAACATTTACAACATCCATGAGTCTCATTTCTAGATTTTGAGAAACTGCTAAACTTATCAGATATCTTAATGTTGTTGTATCCATGACAGTTAGGTTCTCAACTTTGAGAATCAGAACTGCTGGTTCTGTCAAGACTTCAGGCTTGAATTAGAACTTTAGGTTCTTAATACATGAAATTAGAACTACAGGTTCTGTCAAATCTTCAGGTTTGAAGTGGAACTTCTGGTTCAACAAATGATCAGAATTTCTAGTTCTGTCAAATTTTCATGTTTAATTTCATGGCCATATAATTTATTTGGATTTGAACCAAAAACTCCAGGTTTTGATTTATGGATATGAATCTGCAGGTTCATATCAGTATTCCAACTTCTAAGACTGCTGGTCCATAGATAGGTGAACTTTAGGTTCAGATTTAGAACTTCTGGTTCTTTTTTTTTTTTTTTTGATCCATTCATAGTATTAATAAATCTAAAGTAAAAGAAAAAAGAGTCATGCAAGAAGATGAACAGTAGCCAAGCACTATAATTACAGTAAATAATTTAGATTTGAACTATGGTTTAGAAGCCACTTACTGTGATCTTAATTCATAAAAAAAAATTTATCTGACCGTTGAAATATCTAGCAGGGCCTGATAATAAGATGGACTTCTCTTCCATGCGTCCCGAGATGAGAGGGAGGAAGAAAAGTCGAACCAAGTCCACGCAAAACGAATTGACAAAGTAAAGTCGTTTGAAAACAGAAATCCATGCAAAACGACTGCAGGAAAATAAAGCAATGGTGGATGCTTTGGTTGCACACAAACCGAGGCAAGGTCAAGCCATAAGCGTGGTAGGAAACAAAGAAAAAAAAAAGAAGTGTGGCAGGCTCTTTCGTTTTCTTCTCAATGTACGAAAACCAAGATGGATGGAAACAAAAACAAAAGCGTGCCAGGCTCTTTGGGTTTTTTTTTTCTGTCTTTTGTCACGTACGCAAATTGAAGTGTATCGTGCTGATAACGTGTTAGAAAATGGAGAGAAGATCAGAGAGAAAGGTAGAGAGCTTTTCTATTATCTTCTCCATTTTCTAACACGTTATCAGCACGATACTCTTCTATTTGCAAGCCGAAACAGAATTTCGTTTTTCCATGGACTTTCATTTCAAATTCTTTCTTTAAATAATCAGCAGTTTCTTTGAGCTCTTCTGGAGTCCCTATCAAATATACATCATCCACATAAACTGCTAATATTGCAAATCCCTTCAAGAATTTCTTTATAAAAAATATCTGACCGTTGAAATCTCTGGTTGGGCCTGATAATAAGATGGACTTCTCTTCCACGCGTCCCGAGACGAGAGGGAGGAAGAAAAGTCGAACCAAGTCCACGCAAAACGAATTGACAAAGTAAAGTCGTTTGAAAACAGAAATCCACGCAAAACGACTGCAGGAAAATAAAGCAATGGTGGATGCTTTGGTTGCACACAAACCGAGGCAAGGTCAAGCCATAAGCGTGGTAGGAAACAAAGAAAAAAAATAAGAAGCGTGGCAGGCTTTTTGGTTTTCTTCTCAATGTACAAAAACCAAGATGGATGGAAACGAAAACAAAAACGTGCCAGGCTCTTTGGTTTTTTTTTTTTTTTTGCACGCAAATCGAAGAGTATCGTGTTGATAACGTGTTAGAAAATGGAGAGAAGATCAGAGAGAAAGGTAGAAAGCTTTTCTATTATCTTATCAATTTTCTAACACGTTATCAGCACGATACTCTTCTATTTGCAAGCCGAGACAGAATCTCGTTTTTCCACGGTCATTCATTTCAAATTCTTTCTTTAAATAATTACAGTTTCTTCGAGCTCTTCTGGAGTCCCTATCAAATTTACATCATCCACATAAACTGCTAATATTGCAAATCCCTTCAAGAATTTCTTTATAAATGGACACGGGCAAATAGGATTGTTTGCATACCCCCTTTTAGATAAGTATTCACTAAGACGATTGTACCACATTCTTTCGGATTGCTTCAGGCCGTACAATAGTCGCCTTAATTGGATTGAGTACGTACTCCTTGGCTTTGCTTCAGGCAAAGGAAATCCTTCCAAGATTTTCATGTGAATTTCAGTCTCTTAAGTCCCCATATAAGCAGTTACAACATCCATGAGTCTCATTTTTAGATTTTGAGAAACTGCTAAACTTATCGTTGTTGTATCCATGATAGGGTAGTCTGTTTCCTGATAATCAATCCCAGGATTCTGCAGGAAACCTTGTGCCACTAATCATGCCTTATATCTGGTAATTTCATTCACTTCATTCATTTTTTCTTAAAAACACCCACTTGTAACCTACATGGTTAACATCTTTTGGGGTTTGTACTATAGGTCCGAACACACCACGTTTATTGAGATACTCTAACTCTGCTTTGATGGCACTTTCCCATTTTGGCCAATCCTTTCTTTGTCGACATTCATTTATAGAAGGTGGTTCTGTGTCCCAATCATCATCATCATTTTCCTTTGATATTTGTGTAGCTACCGCATATGCAAATACGTCATCGATGACAATATCATTTTTATTCCATCTCTCTCTTGAATAATTGTAAAGTATAGAGATCTCTTCATTATCCGGTACCAGTGCCTTTTTAGGAACTTCCAAAGTCTCACCAGGGGCTTCCAAAGTCTCACCAGGGACTTCCATTATTCTAAAGAAAATGGATTTTACCATAACCTCTTCAGAAGTGTCATGTGCCTCTTCAGGAGGATATGATGATGACTGCTCATTTCTCATTTTACACGGAGCTGAGTCATTTGAACCTATAGGTCTACCACGCTTCTGGCGTATTGCAAATTCTTTTGTTGTTGTATTTTGACTTTGCCCTACAGGGACATTAATCCTGGCAGGTGCATTCATAGCTAGCACATGTGACTTTGTCATCTTTGCTGCATCGTTAAATGCATCAGGTAATCTGTTTGCAATTTCTTGTAAATGCACAATTCTCCGTACTTCATTTTCACACGGTGAAGTTCGTGGATCCAGATGAGACAAAGTGGAAGTATTCCATGTTAATTCTCGCCGTTCTTCATGAACGGGTTGTTCTACAGGAACAATACGTTCTTCAGGAACGATCCTCTCTCCCTCTAACGGCGGGAATATTGTCTCATCGAATTGACAATCGGGAAAACGAGCAGTGAATAAATCTAAATTAAAAGAAAAAAGAATCATGAAAGAAGATGAACAGTAACCAAGCACTATAATTACAGTAAATAATTTAGATTTGAACTATGGTTTAGAAGCCACTTACTGTGATCGCAGTTCAGAAAAAAAAGTTTTAGACCGTTGAAATCTCTGGCTATGCCGGATAATAAGATGGATTTCTCTTGCACGCGTCCCGAGACGAGGAAGAAAAGTCGAACGAAGTCCACGCAAAACGAATTGACAAAGTAAAGTCATTTGAAAACAGAAATCCACGCAAAACAACTGCAGGAAAACAAAGCAATGGTGGATGCTTTGGTTGCATGCAAACCGAGGCAAGGTCAAGCCATAAGCATGGTAGGAAACAAAGAAAAAAACAAAAAGAGTGGCAGGCTCTTTGGTTTTCTTCTCAATGTACGAAAACCAAGATGGATGGAAACGAAAACAAAAATGTGCCAGGCTCTTTGGTTTTTCTTCCTTTTTTTCTGTCTTTTGTCATGCACGCAAATTGAAGAGTATCGTGCTGATAACGTGTTAGAAAATGGAGAGAAGATCAGAGAGAAAGGTAGAGAGCTTTTCTACTATCTCATTATATGTGTACAAATACAAGGAGAGACCCTATTTATAGGCAAACTACCCTCATAATTGAGGAACCCTAATTCTAACCCTAACTCATCTTAAGAGGGCATCCACCCAAGATTCATATCTCATAATAGTTGTTCCTTTTTTTTTTTTTCCCTTCACTTAATGTAAATGTACCACTATCATATGATTAACAAGATCACCTCCATCATGTGAATATTAGGCTTTTGTCCATGTAATAGCACGTAACTCTTCATGGATAAATATTTCATTCGTAGCTAATATGAACTGGCCTCCTTACCAGCTTGATATAAATAATGCATTTTATAAGGAAATCTTTAGGAAGATGCAAAATTGTAACCCCTACCAGGTTTACTGATCAGGTAGAGAAGAAAGTAGCTTTTAAAGGGCTACTTATAGATTAAAACTATCTCCATAGTCTTGGTTCAACAAATTCACTAATGCTTTCTTCTCCAAGTCGATTTCAAAAGGGAAAATTTTGATCATTCAGTGCTTGTTAGACAAGTACTTGAAAGGATCACAACATTCATTAGATATGTTGGCATTGACAACATGTTAATCGGAGATGATAAAGCCAACATATCTTACTCAAAAGACTTTTGGCCAAGACATGAGGTGTCCAATCAAGACAAGAAATTTTTGTACCTCAGAGGATATGACTTATATGCAACAAGAAATCTAGGGGCAAGACTTGAAACATACCGCTTGAAGCTGATCATCATCTTCGTACTTGTAACATACCACTTGAAGCTGATCATCATGATGTTGGGGCCAGCTACATGAATTATGTTTCTCCATTCCGATCTATCCTGGGCTAAATCCTCAATTAAGTTGGACTTCTTTAGGTCTATTTTTACTACCCCCATCCACGTCCTCTTTGGCCTACCCCTTTCCCTTGGTGGGAAATCAACCTACATAACCAAACTTTTCCTTACCGGCATCATTGTTGGCTGCCTTGGAAACGCTCAAACCATCTCAAATGAGTTTCTCTAATTTTATCCCCCATTAATGCTGCCCATAAGTGCCCTCGAAATCGCTTATTTCTAATCTTCTCCCTAGTTTTACCACACATCGACCTCAACATTATCTTCTCAACTAAATCCATTTTGTGCATATGTCGCTTCTCAATTGGCCAACATTATGCTCCATAGGTCATAGCTGGTCTAATCACTGTTCTATAAAAACTTTCCTTCAATTTTGTTGGCATTCATTGGTCAAAAAACATTCCAGAAACAAGTCTCCACTTCAACCATCCTGCTTTTATCCTATGTTCGATATCTTCACCAATCTCCCCATCCTTACTAATTATCGAGCCAAGGTAATGGGAAGAATCTCTTTATGGTATCTCTTGGGATTCAATTCCCACAGTAGTTTCAACTCTTTGTATATGCCCACTGAAGTTGCAATCTGTCTTTGTACTACTTATTTTAAAGCCTTTGGATTCTAAAGCCTTCTCTCGAGTTTTGTATTCACACCATCCCTTGATTCATCCACGAACACTATATTGCCTTAAACAACATACACCAAGGTACCTCCTCTTGAATATGAACAGTTAACTTATTCATAATAAATGCAAAGAGATAAGGGCTTAGGACAAACCCCCGATACAAACCTATGGTCACTGGGAACTCACATGTCTCTCCACAAGTAGTTCTTACATTCGTTACCGCTCCTTCATACATGTCTTTAATAATTTTTGTAATATCCTGGGTATATTAGGGGACTCTGAACTTTTTAGCATGAATCATTTTGAGTAGTTTATTTATTGGCCTTAGTTTCGTGGGCCCTAGCTTAATGTGAGTTATTGTTGGTTGAAGTGGGCCTTATTATTGGCCTTAGTTTCGTGGGCCCTAGCTTAATGTGAGTTATTGTTGGTTGAAGTGGGCCTTAGTGGTGCTATTATTTTAGTCTAAGGGGTGGCTGTGGGACCTTTTTATTACATTATAAACTTAAGTGATGGGCCCCTCATAGAGAGATATTTTAAGCTAATATTGAGTTGTAAGAGAGTGGGCCCCAATTCCTTTGGTACGACAGCCCAAATAGGATTTGCGCAAGTCTTCCTTGGGCTTGCACATACCTCCTTTAGGAAGGAGTATGATACGACACTTCTTATGGGACTTTTGCAAAAACGCAGTACTATAAAAAGGTTTTCCCCTGTATTCCTGGTTTTGTATTCTATTTTCTAAGTTTTGTGGGAGAAGAAACCCTAAATGTGAGTGGCTTGGAAACCCTAGGAGAAAGCGAGGATTTTCGCAAGTTAAGAGGAGACGAGCAGCACCAGCGATCTAGTGGATGACCTACTTACGGCCTCACATCGCGAACGCAACAATATTTTATAGCAGGTGAGTGGATCTCCTAGTCTAGATGCACATGGGATAATTTTCCATTAGAATTGGGCTGTTTGGAGTCTAATATGAATCTGATATTTGTGTCCTTTTCTGATTATTGATGTGATATGGTGATAAGAAGGGTCTTGGAGGCCAAACCCTAGGGTTGGATCCAAATCGCAAGGATTAGATGGTGGCCAATTGAGGGGAATGGGGTTGAGGCTTGGCCGAATCCCATATTTGGAATTTCAGCCATGGCCGAACCCCAATTGGGGGGTTTTAAACCTGGGCGCCAGGATTAGAACCCTAGATTTGGGGTTTCCATGCATTAGGGTTTGGAAGTTGGGCTTTTCTTCCAATGTTGCTTCGTAATATTGCATGTGGGCATTGTGGTTCTATGCATAAGTGATTTCAGATTTCTGTATTTGAATAAATTATGCTATTTTTTTGTGTATATCAATGAATATGATGGCAATGGAATGAAAGATTATGATGTAAGGATTCCTAGAGTGGGAATGGTCAAGGTCCATCGAGAATGGTTGATTTAACCATAATTATACTATTCAATAAGTGATAAAAGTGTTGACTGAACTCCTCTTGGAGCCCTAGACTTGGCCAAACCACAATTTGTGGCATGGTCTTGGGTGCCAACGTGTGTACTCTATGATGAAACCCTACACCATGTAGAATATGATGGGTTGTGACCCTTCTTATGCACAAATTCATATTATGAACAGTTCTAAATACTTGTTATAGCCTACCAATTAATTTTACCCATGATAGTGATAATGGAGGATGGACTCTCAGGTCTGAATTATAAGAAAAATAAGGATCTTTATGGTGCACGCTATGTTTGATGGAATTCTTCTACGTTCATGGATTGAACTATATGTTATTGTTGATGATTATGATGATGAACTGAGAACCTCTTATGATTTCATTATGATTATAAATTGAAACATCATTATGATCACATGTTTTATGCACACCTGCATGTGCTTGATAAAATGCTTAGGTGATGTAATGACTGAATACTGACATGTTGATCATAGATGAGTACAAATTTCTTGAATGGGTATATGATGCTGAATTTCTAAAGCCATAGGGGCTGTATTAGTGATGAAAGGGGTGTGACCTGCTCCTACATAGACAAACATCCATTATGATTGGAAGTAGGCAACGACAAACTGGGTCAGGTGCATGGGGTTGGTCGCACCCCAATGCCAGCTGTGTGCAGGTAGGCTTTCTATGAGAAATGTCACGTCTAGTATTGTAAATGTGAAAATTTCAGATTAAGGAATTAAGCAAATTAATGGAAACTATGGTACTTTGAACTACTAGCACAGTACGAGGTGATGACCTTGTGCTTAGGGTTGTGTTGTAAATGTGAGGTTCTGGACTTTGGGGGTTCAGATATGACATGTATATGATGTAGAATTGTGGATGAATTATGAAAGTGGATTGTGGAGGTCATTGTGTGAGCAGGTCCTTGTTGGGCGTATGTACGGATACAGTGCCTGCGTGGCAGTCTTGTACGTGAGTTGTGCCTTGTTGCCAAGGTAATGTTGACCGGGTGATGGGATGTATTTTGGAGAGGTACCTGTAGAAATAATGTGACTTAGGCCCACTTGGCCCAGCCCAAGGCCCGTCAGAGCTTGTATATATCTGTATCTTCAGTTATCTCTTATTTATTTATTTCCTTGTATAGATTTATAGATTGATTTGATTATCCTTGATGAAGGTTGTAAATTGATTTGATTACTCTTAATTAGGGATTGTATATTGATTAGATTACCCTTGATTTGGGAATTGTGTAATTATAAAATCTCATACGAGCCTCCCATTGAGGTATCGGTTTTCTCTCCACCTTTGGTTTATTCTTCTTCCTATCTTTACATATTATTTCATGGTATCAGAGCTATAGTTACCTTCTCAAATTGATTCAGTCATTCTCCCTGACTTGGATCTTCTTCCTGATTGTGTCTGATCATCCCTAATAGTGTCTGATCATCCCCGATCAAGACGTGGCCCACTTCAGATCATCTTCAACATCTCTCAAAAACACCTCCATCCTGGTCGACCAACATTGCTGGGATTTATGAGCATTTTTCTGGATTTTTTATCCCATCAGAGGTGAGGTTTCCAGCAACATTTGTGATATTTCTATTTCTTGCCTCTGTTTTCATCAAAACCGTCCAAATTTGTGGATTTTGATCCGATTTGAGTGAAACTTTGGCCTGGAGTTGCGAAAATAGCGTGTCCTTTCATCCCCCACCTCTGATCTGCTCACTGATCCTCCAATCAATTCTGTGTACAAATCGACCCACTGACGAGATAGACGTGTCGTGCGTTTTTTCACTCGGCTTCACTGCTGCTTACATTCAATGATCAAGAACCTACAAACTGTCCACCTTGGGTTGGTCGGCTGATTATTCTGAGAATTATAGTGATTTTTATGGAATTTTTCTTCTTCATTTGAGGTATTTTTAATCCCTTCTTCCTCTGTCGGTTTTGATATTCTTTCTACAAGATTGTTTTTATCACAACCGTCCAATATTGTGGATCTGTGTCCGATCTTCATCAAACTTGGACTGGAGGTAGGACTTTTGGCATTCTTCCAGTCTTTTCTATCTGATCTGTGCATAGATCAGATTGTGGGGTCCACGTACCTCATCTGCCATCAGCATCTAGGTCGCCTGGGGCTGTCTGTGCTGGATTTTGAGCATTTTATGCTGCGAGCTTGCTGTCTGTGCTGTCGCTCTTTTGTGCTGGATTTTGTGCATCTTGCTATTCTGTAGTTGTTTTCTATCCTTGGTTGGTTGCTGCTGTTTCATTTTGCTGCCGCTTCTTCAATATGGACAAGTATGATGTTATTCCCATTAAATTCAATGGAAATAATTACATGGCTTGGTCATTTCATCTGAAGAATTTCGTTGAAGGCCAAGGATTGTTTGGTTATCTTGACGGCTCGATAACTAAACCTACTACTGACACCAAAGCTTTAGCTACCTGGTCTAAAGAAAATGCTAAAGTTATCACTTGGATTCTTAACTCCATTGATCCTTCTCTTGCCATTGCTCTTCAAGCATATGCTGCTAGCCTCTGATATGTGGGGTCATCTAAAGAATGTTTATCATCAAACTAATAAAGCTCGCAAATTTCAACTCGATAGTGAAATTGCGAAATTCAGTCAAGGTGATAAAACTGTGCAAGAATACTACAATGGATTTCTCACATTATGGACTGAGAGGGATGCTATGATAATCCAGTCCGTATCTGTTGGGTTTCTGCCGGAGGCGCTTAAATTACAAGAAGAAACTCACATTAGTCAGTTTCTTATGAATCTCAGACCAGAATTCGAATCTGTCTGTTCTGCTCTTATGAATAGAGAAGTCACAGCCAATCTGGACACATGCTTCCAAGAAGTCCTTAGAGAAGAACTTCGCCTTAACTCTCAGCGCGTTATCTTTGAAGACCCAAAGGCTCCTCTTCAGGCTGAGACTGCTCTTCTAGCAGCCCCCAATCAGAAGCCTACTCAATGCTATGAATGCAAAGGCTTTGGTCATCTAGCCAAGAACTGTCGAAAGAAATTGATTTGCAGATATTGCAAACGCTCTGGTCATCTCATTGATGATTGTCGTAGTTTACAAAGGAAGAATGGACCCCAGCAAAAGCAACATCCTCCCACTGCATCCAGACAACATACTCCTGCTGCGTTCCAAGCTCAAGCACCTCTCCCTGACACAGGCAGCACTTCTTCCGGGACTGTATCCATGACTCCAGCCCAGATTCAAGACCTGATTCAGAGCACGGTGACTTCTGCATATGCATCCATGGGTTTTTCTGGTGGTCGGTACCAAACTCCTTCTCCTCTTGCATTTCCTGCTTTCCATTCTTCAATCTCTAGGTCATCCTACATTACCCCATCCACCTGGTTTCTAGATTCAGGGGCCTCAAACCACATGACCTCTGTGGAACATAGTTTTACAGCTTCTCACCCTTATACTGGCAAAGACAAAATAACTACCGCTAATGGCGACCAATTACTCATTTCGGGAATTGGTACCATTACTTTATCTAGTGTCTCTGGCCAATCCCTCCACCTTTCCAATGTTTACTTTGTTCCCAAGTTATCAGCAAATTTACTTTCTGTAGGCCAACTGATTGATGATGGGTACCATATTAAATTTTCTTCCACTGGTTGTGTCATACAGGAGAGGCACACTGGGAAGGTGATCGTGACGGGGAGTAAACATGGTCGACTGTTTCTGCTGGACATTGGACATCATTCCCTCTTTTCTTCTTCTTCTTCTCATTTTAATAACTTGTGGACCATCTGGCATAGTCGTCTTGGTCATGTGAATAATGCTTATTTATTTTCTTTGTTTAAAATTGGCTGTTTAGATTCCACTGTTGATAATAAAATGATGTCCTCTTTTCTTCAATCTAAGTGTGCTACATGTTGTTTAAGTAAAAGTCATATTTTACCTTTTCCCATTCATCATTCCCGTGCGTCATCTTCTTTTGATATCATTCACACTGATGTGTGGGGCATTGCACCCACATTAAGTAGGACAGGTTTTAAGTATTATGTGACTTTTATTGATGATCATTCTCGATTCACATGGATTTATTTCATGCGCTTCAAATCTGAGGTCTTTTCTCTTTTCCAAAAGTTTTATAATATGGTTCACACACAATTTCAAAAAGATATCAAAATTCTCAGGTCTGACTCCGGCGGAGAATACATGTCCCATGAATTTTCTACCTTCCTTTCTGCTAAAGGCATTATTCACCAAAAATCATGCCCACATACTCCACAACAAAATGGTGTTGCTGAGAGAAAGAACAGGCATATTCTTGCAACTGTTCGTACTCTCCTTCTTGAATCCTTAGTTCCTCCCACATTTTGGTGTGATGCTGCTCATACCGCTGTGTATCTCATCAATCGTCATCCTAGCTCCGTTCTAGGAAAGATTACTCCATATGAAGCTCTTTTTAGCCATAAACCTTCATATTCTCACTTGCGTGTTTTTGGTTGTTTATGCTTTGTCCATCTTCCACCTACAGAGCGCACTAAGTTGTCACCCCAGGCTGCCAAATGTCTCTTCCTAGGTTACAGTTCTGAACACAAGGGATTTCTATGTTATGATCCATCTGAGAAACGCATGCGGATATCTCGTAATGTGATCTTTTTAGAACACATTCCCTTCTTTTCTTTGCGTCTCCAAACTCATCCTGTTGCTGTCTCTTATTTGCCACACTTCCCTGTGACAACTTCTTCCAAACCACCAATTACCAATGTCTATGTCCGGCGAAACAAGACTCCTCCTGTGGGGCCTCCTTCTCCCGATCCTATTCCCATGCTGCCTCTTGTACCCTCAGGTATTAATACTTCCTCTACTAATATCCAACCCCTGCGACGATCTAGTCGTCCTTCGGTTGCTCCTGACAGATATGGCTTCCCTGCTCTTTTCACTTCTTTGGATAGTGCTCCTATACCCACCTCTTATACACAGGCTTCGAAGATTGCATACTGGCAGGATGCTATGAATGAGGAATTGTTGGCTCTTGAGGCAAACCATACATGGGACTTGGTACCGACACCTGACAAAGCCTCTGTCATTGGCAGTAAGTGGATCTTCTCTGTCAAGGTTAACTCTGATGGGAGTTTGGATCGCTACAAAGCACGATTGGTTGCACAGGGTTACAAGCAGGAGTATGGCATTGATTATGAGGAAACATTTGCTCCAGTGGCTAAAATGACCACAGTTCGTACTCTTCTTTGT
This sequence comes from Litsea cubeba, assembly GCA_012931725.1. NCBI lineage: Eukaryota > Viridiplantae > Streptophyta > Magnoliopsida > Laurales > Lauraceae > Litsea > Litsea cubeba. The sequence goes on from CM022947.1 coordinate 76,775,369, forward strand.
GTAGCTGCAGCTCGCAATTGGCCTCTGTGGCAGATGGATGTCAAAAATGCTTTTCTTCATGGCGACTTGAAAGAGACTGTCTATTTAAAACCTCCTCCTGGCTATGCTTGTCCTCCTCAGCATGTTTGCAAATTGCGCAAATCTCTTTATGGACTTAAGCAGGCTCCCAGGGCTTGGTTTGATAAATTCCGAGCCGCTATTCTTCAAGCTGGGTTTCGCCAGAGTCATTCTGATAGTTCTCTCTTTCTTAGATGGACACCAAAGGGTTATACATTCCTTTTAGTCTATGTTGATGATATGATTATCAGTGGCAATGATATTTCTGGTATTACGGATCTCAAGCATCATCTCACTCGCCATTTTAAAATGAAGGATCTCGGTCCTCTCACATATTTTCTCGGGTTTGAGTTTTCGCGTACTAAGTCGGGCATTCGGATACATCAGCGTAAATATGCTTCTGATTTGCTCACCTCTGCCAGACTTGATGATGCTCATACTGTTGATACGCCAATGGAATTAAATAATAAACTCAGTGCAGAGGATGGTCCCCTCATGGATGATCCATCTATTTTCCGTCGGATCGTTGGTAGTTTGCTCTACTTAACTATGACTCGCCCTGATATTTCTCATGCGGTGCATACGGTTAGCCAATTTATGAGCAATCCTCATAAACCTCACCTTGCTGCTGCTTTGCGCATTCTCCGCTATGTTAAAGGCACTCCCAGTCATGGTCTCTTCTATCCGTCTAATACTTCTCTACGCCTATCAGCGTATGCCGATGCCGACTGGGCTGGTTGCCCTGATTCCCGGCGCTCTACCACTGGCTGGTGCATGTTTCTTGGCGACTCTCTGATTTCATGGAAGTCCAAGAAACAAACCACTGTATCCAAATCTTCTGCTGAGGCTGAATATCGGGCAATGTCGTCTGCAAGTGCAGAAATCATCTGGCTCCGCCGTCTTCTTTGTGAATTTGGTATTATTGTTAATATGCCTACACCTCTTCATGGAGATAATACCAGTGCTACTAGAATTGCTAATAATCCAGTCTTTCATGAACGGACGAAACACATTGAGATTGATTGTCACTTCATCCGTCAGCATGTTGTCACTGAGAAGATCACCTTGCCTCATGTTTCTACTCATGACCAGTTGGCAGATATCTTCACAAAAGCACTTCCTAAGCCACGCCATCATGAACTTACTAGCAAATTGTTGTTTTCTGCATTACCACATCAATTTGAGGGGGAGTGTAGAAATAATGTGACTTAGGCCCACTTGGCCCAGCCCAAGGCCCGTCAGAGCTTGTATATATCTGTATCTTCAGTTATCTCTTATTTATTTATTTCCTTGTATAGATTTATAGATTGATTTGATTATCCTTGATGAAGGTTGTAAATTGATTTGATTACTCTTAATTAGGGATTGTATATTGATTAGATTACCCTTGATTTGGGAATTGTGTAATTATAAAATCTCATACGAGCCTCCCATTGAGGTATCGGTTTTCTCTCCACCTTTGGTTTATTCTTCTTCCTATCTTTACATATTATTTCAGTACCTTGGGATGGAATAATGAAAGAACCTTTAAACCACAATAATTGAATTACATATTTTATGATTATTGTTGATTCTTATGATTGAGTATGCATCGTATATTAAATATTGTGCTATGTAAGTGTTAAGAGTAAGAAATTCATTCACCAATTTATACTGATGTTGGGTTGCCCCCCTTCAGGTAATCGGAATGTGGGAGGGCAAGAGTATAGCGATGATCAGACCGTAGAGTTTGGCATGCGTGGTTGAAGGAGCGTGACTCCAGATTCACTTGTTAGAGGGACTAGGCCATTAGTATAAGTTCATATATATTCATTTAATTATTATTCTTAAAACTTTAAGAGTTGGTCATGTTATGGGACTTTTATGATGTCGAGACATTTTAAACTTTATTATTGGATTTTGAGATTTTAATTGAAATATTCAATTGAGTAGGTAAATGCCTATCGCCTTAAATGGAATTATTTGATTTATGCATGGTAAATGTTGCCTATGAGTCACACCCCGGAATCCGACAGGGCTCCGGAATTTAGGTCATTACAATTTCAATATAACATCTTGAAACATTCCTTTTATTTAATACCCACCAAATCAAATCTCTAGGTACCTTGTCATAAGCTTTTCCTAGATCTATGAAGACCATATGCATATTTTTCCTCTTTTTTTTTTTTTTGAAAAGGTGACTGTATTCATTTCACTGAATTTACAGTATACCAAGCATACTGAAAACAAAAAAAAACCCCCAAAAGTATGATTAGACCTTTCATCCCGAAAAGAAAGAGTCGACAACCCCCAAAAATTCGGGCATCAACCCGAAGAGACAGGAACATATTAACAGTAGGTAACAATCAATTGGATACTCCCTCTTTTGCTAGACAATCTGCTTCCGAATTTGCACAACGCTTGATTAGATGGAAAGAAATGTTTACTTTCTTCGAGTTTTCTACCACCTCTTCCATGATGTCTGCTAGGTACCAAGGAGCGGAAGATGGTTGAGATGCCCACTTTATCGCACATGAAGAGTCCCCTTCAATCACCAATAACTGAGGATTGAATCTCAAAGCTTCTCTCAACCCGATGTTCAGGGATAATACTTCAGCTTTGTTGATTGAGCAAAAGCCAGCCGGTCTTGAGTATGATAACAAGGTAGCTCCTTCATCATTACGGATAATACCCCCTATGCCCGCCATTCCCAGATTACCATGAGCACTTCCATCAAAATTCAGCTTCAATACACCATTAGGTGGGGGGGACCACCTATAGACTATAGAGGATCTATGCGGATGTGAAGATGGCACTTCCTTCCAATGTTGTATGATGGTATTTGTTGGACTGCCCTTGAAGAGTGGCAATGAGGACGCCCAAATGGCCACCATCTGTTTAACTTTCTCCCCTATTTGATAATTATCAGAGGATAATCCTTCAAAGCATCTCCTATTTCTTTCTTTCCAGATAGACCACAAAATTACCATGAAGGAGAGATTCCACATAACCCTACCTCTCTTTGAACCCACTCCCATTCTCCAATACTCGGTCCGCAACACTGAAACCACCCCAAGGTTGCCTTCCAGAGGTGCTGTGCCGTTTTACAGTTGAGTTGTAGGTGATCTATGGATTCCTCATTTGATAGACACATAGGGCATGCATTAACTGCCAACACCCTTCTTCGCCTCAGGTTGTCCATAGTTAGAATTCCACCAAGTAGGGCTGACCACTCAAATGCAATGACCCTAGCTGGGGCTTTAATCCTCCATACTGTGGCCAAGTGTGGATGTGACACCATTGCCTCTCTAATCATAGATAAAAATAAAGAAGCAATTGAGAACATCCCATTTTTGGAGGCTAACAATACCCGCCTATCTTTCTCATTGTTAAGAATGAAAACGTTGCCGATCAGCGTCGTCATCTCTCTAAATTGAGCCTCCCCCTCCTCCACCTCATTCAGATATCTTCTAAAAATGGGCCCCCATACTACCCGATCGTCTATGCTTTCCAAGTAATATATAACTTTGGTTCTTTGGTTGGCAGAGCAGTTAAATAAGTTTGGAAAAGAAATTGCTAAGGGAGTCTCACCCACTCAAAGATCTGTCCAAAAGAAGACCGTCACCTTTCCCAACGCGATATCTGATATTTAAAAAAAAAAAAAACATTTCCTTTGATGCAAGAATACCTTTCCATATGCTTGAATAATGTGGCATAGGATCTCTAACCTCCCACCCATCCCTAGAAATGTCATATTTTGCAAAGAGTATCTTTTTTTATAAGGCTTCTGATCCATCCCCAATCTTCCATAACCATTTTCCAAGGAGTGCTAGATCGGTCTCCCTGACGGCTCTAATAACCAATCCCCATCTTCTTTGGGCTTGCAGACATTGGACCATTTTATCAAGGGAACTACTTCTTGTCATTTTCCATTCCATAGGAAATCTCTTTGCAGCTTCTAGATGCGTTTGCTAACCTTCACTAGGCATTTAAAGAGAGACATGAAGTATATTAGGAGATTTGATAAGACCGCTTTAATTAAGGTGATCCTTCCACCGAAAGACATATACTTAGTCAAGCACCGGTGTCCACGGTGCTTTGGAGACCGCTACATGACATAGTGGCAATCCAAGATAAGTTGCTGTAAGTACTCCAGCTTTACACCCGAGAAGATATGCCATTGCGCGTAGGTGTTCTTCATTCACCTTTATACCTATGAGCACTTTTAAAGAAGTTGACCCTAAGGCTTGATATCGCTTCGTAGCATAAAAGGATCGCTTTAATATTACGTAGCTGCTGTTCTTCTGCATCACAGAAAAGTATAGTATCATCGGCATATTGCAAGTGAGTTATTTCTTGCGCATTAGTTGAAGGATGGAATCCCTTTATTAGCCTCGCATTAGCTGCTGCCCACATCATCTTGCTAAGAGCTTCTCCTACTATGACAAATAGGAACGGTGATAGTGGATCCCCCTAATGCAGACCCCTAGTGGTAGAGAAGAATCCTTTCGAGGATCCATTAATTACAATAGAAAGTGGGTTAGATTTGAGGCATTCCAGGATCCACTTCCGCCATTTTACACCAAATCCCATTCTCCTTAATTGGTATAACAAGAAATCCCAATCAACTCTATCATAGGCCTCTTCCATATCTGGCTTAAAAATGAAGCCCGGTCTTCTAGACTGGTTTCTGTTGTGGATGCATTCATTTGCGATTAAGGTACTGTCAAGGATCTGATGTCCATGTACAAATGCTCCTTGTGTAGAGGATATCACCTTTGGGAGGACATTTTGTAGCTTTGTGGCTAAAACTTTGGCTAGCACTTTATAAACTGCACCAATAAGACTAATAGGTCGGTAGTCTTTTATGTTCTCGGTCCCCGCCCTCTTAGCAATTAAGGTTATGAATGAAGCACCGATGTGTTTGGAAAGGATACCTTTGGCATGGAACTCTTTCATGTTGTTCATCACATCCTCCTTTATATCTTCCCAAAATGTTTGAAGGAATGCTATGGGGAAGCCATCTGGCCCTGGTGCTTTATCTCCCCCTAGAGCAAAAACAGCCGCTTTGACCTCCTCATCTTCAAATGCCCTCTCGATTTGATCTACGTCAGCATCAGAGATTCTAGCAAATTGTAGGTTATCTAGAGATGACCGGTTCAATTCCTCTTTTGTGAAGAGCTCTTTATAATAGGCTACAACATGTTCACATATTTCCTCCTTTATCTCTAGTCTCCTTTCTCCATCAAATACGACTGAGATTCGATTTATCCTATCTCTAAAGGAAGCAAAGCTATGGAAGAATGTTGTATTCTTATCACCCTCCTTTAGCCACAAATATCTAGATCTTTGTCTCCATTTGATTCTTCTTCTTTTGCTTTACAATGGAACTTCTCCTTGTGTAATATCCTGAGTTATATGGGCCTAGGATTAGTCTGGCCCAGGTAGTATCTTAGTTATAGTCTGGCCCAAGTTATAATGGAAATAGAAGTAATACTCAGTGTTTTTAAAAGCGTGAGGCGCATCAAGGCGTTAAGGTCTCCTGGGGCCTAGGCGCTAAGGCGCGAGGCGAGGCGCGGGCTTCATTGAAGCGAGGCGCACATTGTATATAAAAATATATATATTTTGGTATAGATAGATAATTCTCAAAATAGAACAAAAGTAGAACAAATTAGACAGACTGACAGATAATTGGCAAGGAATATTAGAAAATTCTAAACGTCATAAAGCATCCATCACTATAAATGTTAAACATTCAACAAAAGTACCAAAATCCATCAAAACCAATACAACTTCAAAGTCAAAGGAACAACACAGATGCTCCTAAGGAGGACCAAACGAGATTGGTGATAACCTGATGTTGTTTTAAAAAAAAAAAAAAGCCCACAGACCAGCCAAAACTAGGTCATCTCAAAATTTCAGCATGGGCCCCACTGATGGATGGTTAAGTCGGTGATGGCATAAGCAAAATATGATTCTTGCCCCACCGATTTGATGACGCGTTTGAAAAAAAAAAAAAAAAAAAAAACCCAGACCAGCCAGTGCAGGTCATCCCAAAATTTCAGCATGGGCCCCACTGGCTGCTAATCAGGTGGATCGCTGGCAGCTGGCTGGAGTGGATCGCTGGCTAGTGGTTCTCCTTTCTCCGTTCTCTTCCCTTTTTTTTTTTTTTTTTTTTCGTTGGATGATACAAGAAACAACTAGGGCAGGGCACGGCATCTTTATTTATATTAGAAAATTTTCATTTAGCCCCTTACATCTCTTTCTTTTTTAATTTAAAGCCTGGGTGACAATAAGGTGCAAGAGGCGCGCGCCTCAGGGGCTTTTTTGGGGCCTGTTTCAACTCGCCTCGACTCCCATCACTTGAGGCGCAATTGCTGGGCCTTGACGAGCCTTGAGCCTAGGCGGCGCGCTTTTTAAAACCCTGGTAATACTTTTAGTAACTTAGTAAGTATCCCACGTGACTGGGCTTGGAAAGGAATAGAGTTGTATGACAACTCTAAATAGGAAGTTTGAGAGGACTAAGAATTCCATCTTCCCTTTATAAATATGGAGAACCAATGACCCCTACTGTTATATCCTATTCATATTTCTTGGAGAAAGTCTGAGAGAAAAGCTTTGTGGATTGCAATTTAGGGGAAGGAGAAGAAGGCTGCTGATGTCATATTCGCATTCAAAGGCGACGATCGTTTATCAAAGGTGAGTGGATCTTCCTAATTAATTAGTTGATTAAGTTAGATGATTGATATTGTGATGTGATTTAAATATTCTGTGTTGAGAAGATCTGTAGAAGATCTGTTGATCCAGAAATCATATGTTAATGGATATGGAAATAGTACATGTAGAAAGGGGATGTAGATTCATGAAACAGGCTAGAAATCAGATGAAACAGAGACTGTCGAGGGGAGTATTCTTGACATTGGAGGGCTGTGGGACCCCATGGCCCACCAGATGGAAGATCTGGTCCAGGGATCCATAAGGGGAGCCATGGTCGACCCTTAAGGAGAAGGACCCAAGAAGAGTGGACCCCATCTGGGCCTTCATCCAATTACCATAATACAAAGGAGGCGTCTATTACAGGAGAATTTACTGTATGTCGCCAAGGCTTACTGAGATTCATCTGGCCATTGGATTGGAAATCAATTCCAGCTATCATGTCAGGGACCCCTGGGCGACCATAGAAATCAAGGACATCTGGAGTTTGAAACAGTAGGACCCACTGTCCAGTAGACTCGAGGAAAACCCAGGCGTGATTTAGCTATGAAACTATCAGGAATTAATGGGCCCTAGGATATGATCCAATGATGAATCAGATTCATTGGTATGATACATCAGCCTTGGGTGACCAAAGACACCAAGTCTGATCATGGATTGGTCCAGTGGGATCCACTGGATTTTTATCAAAGGTTATCAGGCATGAACCATTGTGTTTTTGGTCATTTTGTGTACAGGGAGGTGGACAAATAGATTACATAAATTAATTAATTGACTGTGTTTAATTATAGGGTTTGTAAATAGTTAACTGTGATTAACTATATGTTTTGTCGTTAATTAACTGTGATTATCTATATGGAATTTAATGTGATGCTGTGTAATGTTTTATTTATGATAAAGAGTGGGCCACCCTTACATCTATTAATACTAGTCATGACTAGAAGTGGAGCATTAAGAGACAAATTATGTAGGGGGCTGGGCCCACACTGCTGATTATGTACATTATTAATAATGTTGAGTTTTGATTGATGTGTGATTGTGAGATATTGTGCACTGGATCCCAGATTTGGGATGTTGGACTTGTGTCCGGATGATTGATGGCTTCGGCCATGATGGCCGTTATAGCGGCCGGTCCTTAATGGACGTGAGTGGCCATTATGATGGCTGGTCCTTAGTGGACGTGACTGATGAGACAGGGTCATTGTGACCGGTATACATGTATACGATAAGGCCTTTGAGGCGTGGTGATGTGCATGAGCACGGATTTGTATGTGAAAGAATTTGTAATAATACCTGATTATTGATTTAGACTTGTTGAATTATGTGATGTTATATGTGACTTGTGTAATTAGGAATATTCATTCACCAGTAGTACTGATGTTGTGTTACCCCCTTCAGGTAATCATGCTGCGGGTGGGACAGAGCAGAACGATGTTCAGCACGTAGATTTCAGCATGCGTAGGTGACAAGAGAGAACGAGAAAAGATAATTTAGTGGATAAGGGGGTTAGCCCTTGCTTAGGAAATTTATTTAATGTTTTAGTACATTATTGATGCAGACAGGACATATTAAAGTATGAGTATTTATAACTCATTGATTAATTGAAATTATTGTTTAATCTAAATGCCAATCGCTTATGAGAATTATTTGATGAATATATGGTAAATATTGCCAAGTTATCACGATCCAGAGATCTGACAGGGCCCCAGAATTTGGGTCGTGACACCTTGAGGTCACAGCGGTGTTGTAGATCTACTTCAGTTAACATTCCTGATTCTTCTTTGGATTCAATTGCCTTCAGTCGATTTAGCAAGTCAGCCATAGTCGCCTCCACATCACCGAAGTTAGATCTAGCCCATTCCTTGACTTTCGATTTGATGATCTTTAGTTTCATAGTAAGCTTGTATCCAGCCCAGCCTTGCACGTCGATTTCCACCCACCATGCACGTATGAGGTCATGAAAGTTTTTTTCTTCTAGCCACATTAACTCAAAACGAAAAGGTTTAGGTCCCCACAAGTCCACCCTTGAGTCCAGCATAATAGGACAGTGGTTTTATATTGGTTTTGGTAATGCTACTTGAATTGCCTGTGGATACACTTCAGCCCATTCTCCAGAGATCAAGAACCTGTCCAGGCGGGACATCATTGGAGTGTTAAGTAGTTGTTTGTGCAGTTTCCTATCACCAATTGGTTTTGGGATTACTGGTTAGCAACTTTGACATGGTATCAGAGCCTGAGGTCTCGAGTTCGAAACCATGCAGGGCAGAAATGCCCCATGCCACGTGTGTTTGTGCGGGCGCAAAATGCGCACGGCAAAAAGGCCTCATGCCGTGTTATAGTCTTGTGCGGGCGTGTGCTTCGGATCCGGGCGGTGTTCCGCCCGGGGGGGGTGTTAAGTAGTTGTTTGTGCAGTTTCCTATCACCAATTGGTTTTGGGATTACTGGCTAGCAACTTTGACATGGAGGAACCTGGTTATTTGACCACGTAAAAAAGGCACCATTTAGCTATAGGTCCAGCAGACCATGACTGTTAATCCAATCTGAGAAGGCAGCCATCTCAGGTGTCGCGCGAGAGCCCCCCAGTCTCTCTTTAGAGAACCTGTCAAGTTGAAATGACACATTCCATGTGATTGTCCAGATCTCCTAAAAGAACGGATACTGAGAAGACTCCCACCCAATAATCTTTGTATACCACTCGTCTAGTATCCCACAAGAATAAAATATCGCCTGAAGAGCCAATGGCTTTTAGGTTCACCCACCTGATGTGATTTCCTCCCCAGATATCAGATATCTGTCATCACTCTTTCCTCCTCAGAGCTTAATTTAGACTCCTGACCTGAATCACCACAATATCCGGTTTCTGACTCCTTATTAGCTGCTTCACAACTGCTCACTTCTCCACCCGTCCAAGTCCCCTGACGTTCCATGACAATATCTTCATTGGCGACTTTTTTCGAGCACCTTGGAACTCTGCAAGATATTATCGCAGCTTCGGCTACTCTTTGCTCTAGCGCCCCTGTCATAATCGATGGAAGTTTTCAGAACTCCCCACTTTCCTCTTGGAGTTTTCACCTGCTCTTGCAGCAATGTTGTAGTCTTCCTGTTGATGAGCAAATTGGATTAGATCATTCCATTCCTTGCTTCCATTGATGATAGATCCGCAAGATACAATTTTAGAACGCAGCCATTCCTTTGATTTCAGGTGCACTGGAGAACACACATGAGCCAATTTATTCTGGTTCTCCGTGTTTCCATGCACTTATTCATCTATATGTCCATTCCCCTACTCTGGCGTATGGGTAGAAACTTTGTCCAGCCTTGTCTCCTCTTGAGAGTTCATCTCCCAATTGAGCTTGTGTGGGGTACACTGTCTATTGCCCGTCTACACTTCTGACAATTGATACCCACCCCTTTGTGTTTGAAGTTCCCTCTCGATCAGTGGCTCTTTTGACTTTGGGGAAGTCTCGTCGAGGTTTCCAAGGGATATGGATGCACCTGGTGTGTTGTCAACACTCAACAGCATCAACAGTCGCCATAGCCAGATCTGTGCTTGAGATTGAGTCTTCTTCCCTCTCTTCATTTGCTGCAACTTCTGGGGGCATCTCCTTTCCCAACGTAGTCACCTATGGAGGTGGAGGAGCTCCTTCTCGAGGAATCTATTGAAGCTGTGGTTGATCGTCTCGACTTGCTTTCCTTCCAAGTCGATTGCTTTCCTCTTTGATCGCGTGGCCCTCGACAGTGACTCTGTAACCGATTGCGGCTGGAGAGATTTTGCTTGGACCCATTCGTCGACGATCGAAGACGACAGCGCCCCCCCCCCCCCCCCCCCCCCCCCCAGTCTCTCTTCTGTAGACGATCGGAGCCCTAATAGATGGAGTGTCTTTTGACTCTGCTCTTCCAGCCCATGGTCAGGTGGAGGTCCAAGTCCATGACCTACCTCAAAGCCCACCTTTGGAGCTTGACCCAAAATGACTTGGTCTTGATCCAGTGCAGGTGAGACGTTCTTTCGAAAAAATGGGGGTACTTTTGAATTTGAAATGGAGCGTTTTGAGATGAGGTCATCGTCTTCCTCCTCATGTTCTGAACTGAGTTCCTCTTCCTCCTTAGGCCTTTTGCCCTTGCCTTCCACCTGATTTTCCATCAATTGTCTGTGGTAAGGGTCCCTGCCCGTCTGCAAGCCCTTTGTCGTCTTCAACCTGCCTGTTTCCATCTCCACCTCAATTGGTATGCATAAATCGTCCAAGTAGAGGAACACTCTTTGCAGAAGCTTGCGGTTGATATCTTTGGCAACTTTAACCCTGCCAAATAGTAGCACCTGCTTCTTAGCTGTGGCCGGATCAACCTCCATTGCAGTCCCCACACAATCACCAAGAAGTGCGAAAGTTTTTTCCCTCCATACGTGAAGAGGGACTCCCTTAAATTTGACCCAGAAAGCACGTGGTGGGCTCCCCAATTCCATCTTCCTATCTCTAGGAAAGGAGAGTTAACATAGCCTTCTGCATAATAAAGAGCTTCAACAACCTCTGCCTCAGAGCGCAGTTTAATCCAGACCACCAAAGGTGGCGTCATTTTAACATCCAAGGGTGGTTTCCCCATAAAGAAATGAAACCATGACAGAACCTTGGAAATTCCTTACTTTTTGCCTTCATTTATGATTTTAGTGGCCAATCTGACTCCTGAGTGTTCCCCATTTCTGACTATTCAGCCACCCTCAGAGGTACTGGATGTCAACCTTGGCCAATCTGACTCCTGGGGCAACATTTCTCCTTTCCAGATCTGTTTTGCTGACGATGGATTTGTGGATGTTCCTCCTCTCTTCTCCTAGGTGGGGGCTGAACCTTTATCCTGTTTGTATTTTGAAATTTCTACTTTTATCCTCTTCCACCCCATGATCTTCCACGAGCCAACTCCATGGCAATCTCAGCTTCCTTGAAGGACCCAAATCTGATGAAGCCAAACCCTCTCCTCTTTCCACTGCTCTTGTAAATGGGGATAAAGGGATCTAGGATTTTGCCTGCCCTGCAGAACATGGCTTCAAATTCTACTTTTGACATCTCTTCTGGTAGATTCAACACAAACAGGGAAAAATAGTTCTCTCTGAGTTGTAAGATTTTTGTGGGAGAGTCCTCTGAATCTCTTGTGGCGCATCAACCTTGCGCTCTGCCTTTGATACACCAGCCTTGCGCTCTATCATCTTTCTTCCTCTAACATGTTGGAGTATTATACAGGTGAGAGTGAAGGACCTAAGGTGGAAACATCAGGTTTTTCCTCTTCCCTCGATATTTTTCCATTAATTGACTAAACGAGAAGATAGCGTCCATAGTTAATCTCCTTGGCATCGAATCAAATTGATTTTTAGATATCTTGGTTTTCTGTCTAAGTCTTTGCTCCATTACTCTCTCCCAAAGCTTCATAGCATGACTCGTATAAGTTTAATCTCACGGTAGTTGGTAATGTTTTGTATATCTCCTTTGTTTTTATATATAGGTACTACAACACTTCTTCTCCATTCATCCCGCATCCTTTTTTTTTTATCGGTAACAATGAAATCTCATTAAAGAGAAAGAAGGTACAACTCAGAAAAAAACATATGATAAAAACTTTCATAGGTGTACCGGTACAAGAGAAATATACCAACCACGAACCACAACTACATTACAGGAGCACTAAGATTACATGACCAACCTACCCCATTCTTAGCTAGACAATCCGCCATTTCATTTGTTGATCTACTAACGTGCTGAAACAAAACCTGTACACTTGATACTAGAAGATTAATTTCATTGAGAAGGAATTGCATTTTCCAAGGTCCTTTCATAGATTTCACCCAAGAAATGGCATTTGCTGAGTCGCTCTCCACAATTCAATTAAATTTTCTCTTTATTTTTGAATTTTTGGAGATTTTTCAAAAAAGAAAAAAAAGTAGGCCAACCAAATTACATCCTAATGCATTTTAACTTGTAGATCTATGTTTAGATCAATCCCAGTTGGTTAGAGGTTTTTTTTTTTTTCTATTTATTTTCATATTTTTGGGTTTTTTTTAAATGATTTTTTTTAATCAAGGTGGGCCAACAAAATCACATCCAAATGCTTTCTAATTTGTAGATCTACTAGGGGTAACCCGTGCCGTTGGCACGATAAAAAAATTGTCATAAATTAACTTATTTGGATTTGGGGTTTACGATTTATTTTTCGGGATTTTGATAAGGGGTTTACTCATAGGATTTAGTGTTATTAGAATTTCTGGTTTAGGTTATTTATTTATTTTATTTTTTTTTGTGTGTTTAGTCTATATGATTTAACTTTTATAATTTAAGAGTTTACACTCCAAATTTCAAAAAACTTTATTTTTTTAATGTTCCTAACTTTTAATTTTTTTTAACACTCTGGCCAACCAAACCGGACCCAGCTCCCTTGCTTTTCTTTTCTGTTATTTTTTTCTATTTTTCTCCCCAACCATCCTAGTGAGATGGGGGTCCACAAAAAAGTGTGATGGACGCCCGCCGCCCCCCCACCCACCAACCCATCAGGCCCTTAGATCAATGGCATAACCTTGTGCTTTTGATGGGGATGGCAAAACCTTGTAATTATTTCCAACTTTTAGCCCCTTGTGCTTTTGATGGGAATGGCAAAACCTTGTAATTATTTTCAACTTTTAGCCCCTTTATGTACAGTGCCACGTAGGACAAATGTCACTTCAAACAATGTCCTGAAATGTAATAGTAATGTTTAAAGTCTCAACAAAAATACATTGTTCCATTGATGAAAGATGATTCGTCATTTGTGTTTGAAGTTTAAAACTTTACTTTAGTTGGCCTATGTTCTTTGTAGCTATGCCAAATTGCTCATTTGAATTTAGAATATAGAAATGAATAATAGTGATGAGATTTTTATGACACTTTTGATTGTTAGCATTCTATTAGCTTCTAACTTAATAGCCAACCAACATGAATATATGTGGACTAGATCAATAGTGTTATTTTAGTATCATACTATGATATAGGACATCTAACAATGAAGGGTCTTCTACATCCCCCTATCTTAGTTACTAATGAGAAAAAAAATATTAAATTCTAATATTTTCCAATATTTTGGAATTTTTGGATACTCTTTTAACATTTTTTTTATCTCATTTTCGATTCACACTGGTACGCCACTACGTCTCATTGCAACCACTATGTATCGCCTGCTATGTATCGTTTTGACCATTGGCCGATACACTCATCGCAACTGCTATTCTGAACCTTGGTGGTCATTCACAACCCCCGCCCCGCCCCGCCCCCCCCCAACGGTATAAATACCCCTTCTCCAAAAATAGACCTCCTTTTGTGTTAAAACTTAAAACTACCTTGACTCTCCCCGTTTGGTAATTTTACATGTAAAATAAAGTATAGTAAAGCATCAAATCAAGAGAGAATAAAATATAATGGGGTTATGATAGTATTTTATTTTTAGTTGTTTGGTATGGAATCTTTTTTACTTTTTTGTATAGAAAAGTGGAGCTTTTTTGTCTTTTAGTGGAGAAAGGAGGTTGCTTTTTTACTTTTTTTTTTTAAAGCTAGACGGAATTTTGAATTTAAGTGTTGTTGATGTGACCCCTTGTCTGAAAAATGGAGGCTTTACTTGACTTTTACTAATCTAGTACAGTGTCAAACAGGCAAGTGTTTGGAGTTGAGTTGTTCGTCCATTTAGTGTTGGGGAGTCCACTACTTACATGGGGTATGCCCTTGCTAAAAAGTCAATTGTAAACTAAGGTGGGACTTTCAGAAAAAAGGTGGCCGCAAGTACATTGAATATGGAAAATATAACATTAACAAATCTATAATATAGAATGCAGTCATGAGAAGTAGGAAAACAGTCAGGCCAAGGAATCTTCAGAACCAACAAGACTGTGTACCTTTTAATAGCTGTTCCAGCTTTCCTCACCGTTGCATGTGAGGCCTCTAGATCACAGTGAGTACCACAACTCAAACAGTATCCAGGACCAATTTTAAGTATGCCAGAAGTGTGTTCCAGCAACAGATGGGCCACTTCGCTGATGGCTTCTCGTTCCTGTTCTGGAACCTTTGGAACATGTTCAGCACAATAATCATTAATGATAAACAGGGGCAAAATCTGGAAAGAAAAAGATCTAATTTTGGGGGGAGAAAATATTGAAAAAAAAATAAAAAAGAGTGGAACTATAGGTCTTGAATCCTGATCCATTACATGAATGAGTTCTTGATTTTGCAGTATACAGGAGTTGTGCTCACTGCTCAGGGTCAAAGGATGCGAGCCAAAAATCTCACAGGCTAGAAGATTCCAACCCTTTGATCAGTGGCTTACAAATTGACAGATGGTTAAGATATTAAGATAACATCACAGGCGTCATCCGCAAAAAGGACAGCAACTTGATGACTAGGATAACCCAATTAAAAAGGTTTATTTGGGAATCTCCGCAAAGGTAGGGTCCACCAGATCAACATCTTCAAGTTTAATCACCAAAACTCCAGCTGCACTTACATGGACTCGGCACATCAGTACTTTATAAATCTCAAGATGCATCAGATCCCGCTCCTCCAGATCTTATTCATCATTATTCCTTTCTTACTAAATAAATAAATAAATAAAGGCGCTCATCATTAGTGAATAAATCATACTGGCATAGGACGATCCAGGATATTGATTGCGGTGACATTTTGCAGACAATTATCATCCAATTTTTCATGCAATATTGTATGGCATGGTAGGACTGCACCAAAACAATCAGGATTCACACACCGAAAGGCATGTATCACAAGGTCAGATAAATTTTGTTCTGAACAACCACTGCAATGGCATTTGAATGAGTATTGATCTTCTAGTAATTGTTGCCTATAATAAATATCCCACTGCCCAACCTGCATAACAGAGGAAATACATTCACTAATGAAAAACTCATCATATGATAATCGCAAGAGTAAAAAATGAAGCAGAAAACCTGGTAGCACAAGTTTTGCATATAAAACTATGCTGAGAGGACCTATAGCATCCAGGATCTGGGTTTTAGCTAGCAAAATGTGGCTAGTTTGATGATCCAGCTATATGATAGATGAGCCACAACATTAATAGAGCCAAAAAAATGTTCAACATTGGAAGATCCTCTTTGGACGAAAATCCTGGACTTTTGCAGTATTCTAAACCTTCCATTTGTAGTTCACTGATAAACAGGATTTCCAGTCTCATAATTGTAGGGGCCTCAGACACATCAAATTAACATTCTGGATCAGTTTATCATGTTCTTTGCATGAATGAATAGTTGTTTGATTTTGAGAAAGAGAAGCGAGAAGAAAGAAGGAAGAAGGCAGAAAAAAAAGAAGGAAAACAGGAAGAAAAACAGGGAAACACGCTATTTTAAAATGCACAATTCAACTTTAATTTATAAGAGAGCATTTGTGAGATTTACACAAGAACCCTTGAATGTTAATCCTAAATGGACTCTAATTACAAAAAACCACAGTATATTTCTCCACTCCGTTGTCAAGTAGGAGCACGGATATCAACCACACCCCACTCGCAACATTAAGGCTAAACGTGACCTTGGCTTATCCCATTAGTCAAGTAAGTTAGTTTTCTGATTTTTATGACATACAGTACCGTCTTCTGAAAGAACTCTCTCCTGAACAATAAAAAGATAGTGGATTGGTATTGACTCGGAAGAACATTATTGACCTTTGACTCCACCGAAGTTTATCTAAAATTGATCATTTTTTCTTTGAGAGGATAAAAGAGGATTTCTCAAAGAAGGTGACATCTGCAGAAATAAATTTTTTTTTTCATTTCTAGCAAGTAAACAACACTTGTATTCCTTTCAAGAACTGGCATCTACTAGAAAAGGACACTTAAATTTTTTTTTTTTTTTTTTGAATGGTGACTTTCGTTAAAAAAGGCAAACAGTACAAGAGAAAAGTACTGAAAGCAAAAGACAGCAAAAGCAGAAAAAAACAGAAAGAATCCTAAGAAAAGGCGAGCTCTTTCCAATGATACACAATTTGATCTAAAGAGTGCAGGGAAATTCTATTTGCACCCACCTTTTGTGCTGAGCTCACCCACATGTGTACAATTTTTTTCATGTAAATGGGTGTGCTCAGAAAAAATGTGGGTGCAAATAGAATTTTCCAAAGAGTGCAAGAACTGCCAATGTCCTCCAAACAATTTGAACTAAGAATAGGCATGAATATTTTTTTGAATTAAGAATAGGCATGAACACCCGCTCCTCCAAACAAATATTCATGCCTATTCTTAATGTCCTTGGCTTTAGCTTACTCCTATGTATACTAGGAACATATATGAAGGGACACACCCAAAAACCTAAAGAGCTATGGCAGAACGCTAATAATGTTGTAAGACTTGGATGGGAGCCTTACCATAACACTCAATGGGGGAATATTATAAGTTGGATATGAAATATTAAGCACAACATCAGGCCACTTGACTTTGGAACAATAATTTCAATGAGAAGTGCAAGGGCAACCACAAGAAGGCATCCATTCTTTCTCTTAGGCATACTATTTTGCTCTAAAGTAAATGGACGACTGGTCTAGGACTCAACATCATCATTGAATAGGTATATTGTTTAAAAGCTGAAGATATAGTCCTCCTACTTTCAAAATGAAGGTTTTTGACATTTTGCATTAAATTAATTGGAGAGCACTTCTGGAAATTTTAAAAAATGGAAAACACGTGATCCTTATTTTTCGGCTGAAAGATACATGTAACTCTAGTGCAAATACCAATGAATGGCAAAAAATAGTGAACCCAGAAATGGTAAAAAATTCTGCTAGCCACTAGATATTCAAATGAAGCAGAGATAAAGGCACACCCGTCTTTTTCCTGGTTATCTTTATTCTCAAAAGGGACATTTCAATTAGAGATTCAGTCAGGAATCAGGATGCTCACTGACAAGAAGTTTGTACTTCATAGACAATTCAAGAACAAGGAGAAATAGAACCAATAATAATGAATGAGAACTAGAGACACTTCCAATTCCTTCCACATGCACATGAGAGCCATCTACAATCTTGACTCAACCATTACTACAAAAAGGTGAATAAGATAAAAGCACAAGTTCTCACTAGCCATATGGTTTGTAGCACCAGTCAATGATCCAATACTGGCTTGAGAAAGAAGAGGACACTAGATGAGAAAAGGTGGTGAGGACAGATAGAGATTAACTAGAAGAATTTTCCTTAAGAGCCATGAGAGACAAACCAAGGTCTTTAGCTTCTTCCTTTAGAGCATCTATGGAGTCGCAAAAAATTTCATGTTGTGAGAATTTTCTTGAGTCAACAATAAAAAAAAGGTCATTACACAGTGCGGGTCCTGCAAAAGCAAGGTTCTGGGAGGGTCCAGACCAGAGACAGACCTAACCTTCGGCAATTTTGGACAATGTGGCTGCTCACAAGTCTTGAACCTGCGTTATCACGCATGACACCCAGGACTTTTACCGTTGCACCAAAGCAATGACCCAACCAAACTACAAAAACTGAACCCATAGCTGAGGAGATAATTTGCAACAAGGAATTCCACACAAAAAAACCAACAGCAAAAGAGACAGACTACCACAAAGATATGGTTATGCTGCTTTTTGGTCTCGACGCGAAATTTGAAGGGCCCCGGATTTCTGGTCATTACACAATGTGGGAGTTAAAAGGGATAAGCTTGTAGTTTGAGATACTTGAAATATGCAATGCACAGCAGCAGTAGTCCATTATCCTAATAGGCTTTTGCTTCTTCCCTGACATGCTTCTCATGGCTTCCTTCTCATTTAGCTTGCACTGATTTTTGTCTTTTAAACATATGTATTGTTATTTCCAAAGAAGAAAGCAACTTCCTCTGCAAGTTGATATAGTAGAGGGATAAGTGGTGAACATAATACCTGTGGGCCATAAGAGAGCTCAAGTGGACACGCTTCTGCCACAAATTCTGTTGAGCGAATGAAAAGTTTGCGGGACAGGAAATAGGCATGAATATTTGGCCGGCATGATTGATTGAATAAACTGCCAGTCAAATAAATTGCTTGACCTACACTGACCTATTAAAAAAAAGAAGAAGAAAAGAAAAGGAAAACCACCACAGAGACACAAGATAAGAGCAAATACAGTTTTTATACATAGAAAAAGAAAGATCTATAAATGAAAGTGACTAGTGATTACTAATAACAAAAGGAAGTAGGCAGGAAAATAACATTATCAAGTTAAAGAAAAGTTTGTTTCCTCGCTACTTTCAAGGAAGGGAAAACTTTATCCTGGTTTTTGGCTCTTTAACTCTACAGAGAATTCTATAAATCAAGAGAAAGTTTTCTCTGCTCCCAAAATAGGCAGGAGATGAACGTTATCTGAAGTCTTCCAAATCAATGAAAATCCTATAATACATAATATATTCAGTTACAGTTCACAAACATGTCAACAGTAACATACTACGAAAGATGATCTCTATCTTTTGAGGTGTCTCAGGAGTTAAAATGAGGATTTGTAAATGCCGGGGTACTATGGACTATTTGCTGATATGACAAAAACCGGGGATTTCTAGAAATACAAAAAATATAATAAATTTTGGTTTTTTTTTACCTCTCCTAAAGTTTTTGCCATTCAGAGAGGATGATAACATCTGTACAATTTCTATTTATAAGGGATGTTGTAAGCTACATGTAGATAGTAGATTAATTGCAAATTTGTAATTACTAATTGACCTTTCATAGTAGCCATGATTGGCACTCACCAAAGCTATATAAACAACCAGTCTACCCACAAGAGGGATATGGCCAACTCTCCATATCTCTTCCTTGAACTCTCTCCTCTTACTTTCTAGTCTTTAATATTCTTTACAGGACATCACTTGGCCATTTTATTTATCTCACGTAACAAGACCAAATATCTCCTATGTAGTTCAAGTAGTCAGCCAATTTATGTTTGACGGACCCACATAATCCTCACTGCAGTATTATTCTTTATGAGCGGAACATACTTTTTTACGCAAAATTAGGATGGTGGAAGTGAGAAAAGCATTGAAACAAATGAAGACAGGAAAGCCTACAAGTCCAAATGACATTCCAATAGAGGCTTGCAAATGCTTAGGAGAAGTTCAGTTGGGGGGTGGGTTGGGGGGTGTTTTGTTATTGGATTCTTCAATAAGATATTAATGACAAACAAGATGCCGGATGAATAGAGAAGAAGTGTTGTAGTACCTTTATATAAGAATAAGGTAGATATACAAAACTATACCAACTACCGTGAGATTAAACTTATGAGTCATACTATGAAGTTATGGGAAAGAGTAACAGAGCAAAGACTTAGACAGAAGATGAAGATATTACGCCAGGGAGGTTAACTATGGAAGTATTCTTCTCACTTAGGAAATAAATGGGAAAATATCAAGCAGAGAGAAAAAAAATCTGCATATGGTCTTCATCGATTATGGGAGAGAGTTATTGAGAGAAGACTAAGAAGAACAACAAACGTTTCAGAGAATCAATTTGGTTTCATGCCTGGGAGATCAACCATGGAGGCTATCTTTCTCTTGAGGAGGTTAATGGAACAGTATAGAGAAGGTCAGAGAGATTTACATATGGTGTTCATTGACTTGGAGAAGGCCTATGACCGGATTCCTAGGGAGATTCTTTGGAGAGTTCTGGAAAAGAAAAGAGTGTGTTGCATATATTGAAGCGATAAAGGATATGTATGATAGAGTTGTGAAATCTATAAGGACGACTGGCAGCGAATCTAAGGAGTTTCCTATCACGATTGGTCTACACCAAGGCTCGGCGTTAAGCCCGTACTTGTTTGCCCTAGTTATGGATGAGATTACAAGACATTTCCAGGATGAGGTGCTGTGGTGTATGCTATTTGCAGATGACATTGTTTTAGTGGATGAGACGAGAGAAGGAGTGAATGCTAAACTAGAATTGTGGCGGAAAACATTAGAGACAAAAGGGTTTAGGCTAAGTCGATGCAAAACGGAATATATGGAATGCAAGTTTAGTCAAAGTAGGACACCTGGTAACATAGAAGTAAGTTTGGGCACACAAAAGATTGTAGAGAAAGAAAACTTTAGGTACCTTCGATCTATGGTGCAACAAGATGGAGGGATTGATACTGATGTAAGTCACAGGATTCAGGCCGGGTGGACCAAATGGAGGAGTGCTTCGGGGGTCTTGTGTGATCAGAAAGTCCCCCTTAAGGTTAAAGGAAAGTATTATAAGGTGGCGGTACGACCAGCGTTGTTATATGGATCAGAGTGTTGGGCAGTAAAGCATAATCATGTCAAGAAGATGGAAGTTGCGGAGATGAGAATGCTAAGATGGATGTGCGGGATCACAAGGAGAGATAGGATTAGGAATGAGGAGATTAGGGGCAAAGTAGGAATAGCACCAATTGGAGATAAAATGAGAGAAAATCGACTGAGATGGTTCGGCCATGTTAGAAGGCGTCCAACGGAGGCACCTGTTAAAAGGTGTGAAAGCATGGAGATTGCTCGGAGTAGGAGAGGGAGAGGGAGACCCAAGAGAAGTTGGAAAGAAACTATTAAACATGGCATTGCCTACATGGATCTAACGGAGGACATGGCCCTAAACAGATTTGATTGGCGTCGTCAAATCCATATAGCCGACCCCACCTAGTGGGAAAATGCTTGGTTTGGTTTGGTTTGGTTTGGCTATGGTCTTCATCGATCTGGAAAAAGCATATGATAGGATATCTAGAAATTAAATTTGGTGGGTCTTAAATAAAAGTAATGTTCCAAGAGATTATATTGAAATTATTAAAGACATGTATGAAGGAGCCATAACGAGTTCAAGAACTACCTGTGGAGAGATATGTGAGTTCCCAATGACCATAGATTTGCATCCGGGGTTAGCACTAAGCCCTTCACTTTTTGCATTGATTATGGATGAGTTAATTGCCCATAATCAAGTGTAGGCAACTTGGTGAATGTTGTTTGCAAATGATATATAGTATTGGTGGATGAATCAAGAGACGGTGTGAATGCAAAACTCAAGAGATGGCGAGAGGCTTTAGAATACAAAGGCTTTAAAATAAGTCGTACAACGACAGAATATATGGAGTGCAACTTTAGTGGGCACATACAAAGAGCAGAAATTGCTGTGAGAATTGAAACCCAAGAGATGCCACAAAGAGATTCATTCCGTTACCTTGGCTCAATAATTAGTAGGGATGGGGAGATTGATAAAGATGTTGAACATAGGATAAAAGCGGGATGGTTGAAGTGGAGACTTGCTTTTGGAGTTCTTTGTGATCACCGAATGCCAACAAGATTGAAGGGAGAATTTTACAGGACAACAATTAAACCAGTTATGACCTATGGAGCAAAATGCTGGTCAATCAAGACGCAACATATGCACGAAATGGATATGGCAGAGATAAGAATGTTGAGGTGGATGTGTGGTAAAACTAGGAAGGACAAAATTAGAAATGAGCGATTTTGAGAGAATTTAGGGGTAGCATCAATTGGGGATAAACTTAAGGAAACCCACTTAAGATGGTTTGGGCATGTCCAAAGCAGGTCGGTGACGACACCAGTAAGGAAAGGTTTGGTGATGCAGGTTGATGGTATCACCTTGTATAGATGTTACACGATGAAGATGAAAGAGATTTCAGATTAAAGTGTTGTATCCCCTAAGGATCGACTTTGTATTCATTATATAAGGGCCCACTTGAGATGGTTTGGTATGTCCAACGCAGGTCGGAAATTTGGCTATGCAGGTTGATAGTATCACCTTGTATAGATGTCACAAGATGAAGATGAAAGAGATTTTGGATTAAAGTGTCATACCCCCTAAGGATCGACTTTGTATTCATTATATAATGGTTGTAAGCGCAATCATTGGATGCAATCATGCTCATAATCATGCAAAAGAAATATTCCAATGAATTAGATCCACAATCCTAGCTAACCTACCAAAACAGGAAAGATCTAACATACGAATAAATCTCCAAAGAAACTAATGCACAGGTTGCTGCTTGACCAAGTCCCACATGTGAGTAGATCTCACTAGTGGGCCTAGACCTGGATTATTGGGCCTCTATTGACATATGGCCCACCAAGGACCTTGGCTCAGGATAGATCGGAATGGAGAAACAGAATTCATGTAGCCGACCGGAACATAGTTGGGACAAGGCTTTTTGATGCAGGTCTTTGGGTTAGGGCTTGTGTAGAAGTGTCAAAGCACGTGTCCACAGACACAATAACAAGTCTCCGCAGAGACTATAACACGAAGACACACCTCAAAAGGGATAAAAGCCACAATTATATTAATCAACTCTCTGAATATTCCATGTCTACAATGCCATATATGTGACGCCCTGGAGTCCCACATCGACTATAGAGAGGAAAGCGACTGGGATTATATGTAGAGCTTGTACCCCATATTGACTGTATCATTCTAATCACCATTCGGACATGATTCCTTGACCCAAAATAGATCTTTTATGTCTACTCGATGAATACAAAAATCATTGTATACCTAACAATACAGAATATTCGAATCACATCCCATCATCAATCATCTTGATGAATCAACCAGTTAATTAGGAAGATCCACTCACCTTTGATAAGCGATTGTTGCTCGTCTTCCCGCCGATTGACTTCTTCCTCTTCTTCCCCTGGATTCCAACGACCAAGCCCTCTCTCTCAGATTTTCTCTCAAAGGAAAAGGAGAATATTGGATGCTACTACTAGGGTCGATGGTTGCTTAAATAAACAAAGATGAGGTAGAGTTCTAGTCTTTCTCTAACTGGACATAGAGTCCTATCCAATCTCCTCTCATCAACTCCTAATTAGAGTTGTTAAACAACTCCTCTTTCATTCAATAATAATACACGTGAGGCTCTACTAATCTAATAGGAATCTAAAAACCCAGGATATTACAATATAAATAAGAAAAAAAAATCTTAGGGGCTAAGAAACCTAAACAAACTAGGAAACTGAGCAAACTAGAATCCTATCCTAATTACAACTCACTAAAATAAAACTAATAACTAATAAAATTAATTAAATAAAATAGGAAAATCCTTTAACTATCTTAGGCCCTGCATGTGTCCTTTGAGGTTTATCCTGCATCATTCTCCTCGACTTGGAAAGAACTCGACCTCGAATTCCCAGTGTCCACATGATATTGTCCTCTTTGGCTAATGGGATTTTAACCCAATCTTACCTCACGGTTTTAAAAGGCCTCATGTTGAGTTAACACCAGGTTTGACTTATAAGGCCAGGGTCAGGACTTGGATATTTTCGATGTGGGACTTGGACAAAGCCTCACGGTGCTACCAAAGTACTCCACACTTACCCTTGCAGATTCCCCTTTCTTGGCTCATAGGATCACTTGACCTGGTCTTGCCTCAAGGGATTACCTAGGCGGATTAGGGTCTCACGCTCTCCCCCAACAGAAATAGAGCCAACCTACCATCGTTATTGACCTGGGCCCACTGTCAACATGATATTGTCCGCTTTTGGCTCATGAGATTCCAACTTAATCTTGCCTCTTAGTTTGAAAAGGCCTCATGTTGAGTTAGGACAAGGTTTGACTTATAAGCCCAGGGTCAGGACTTGGATATTTTCGACGTGGGACTTAGGCAAATATGTGGATAGTGGAATGGTAAGAAATCATAAAGGAGAAGTTTTGTATATGTTTTAAAAAACATGTTGGGGTCAAATATTCTAATGAGGCAGAGGTGTTGGCCATATTGGAAGCTCTTCGTATTTATGGTACTTCAGTCCATGACAATTGTAACGACCCAGGCCCGTTGTCCACAAGATATTGTCCGCTTTGGCTCATCGGATTCCAACCCAATCTTGCCGCATGGTTTTAAAAGGCCTCATGTGGAGTTAAGGTCAGGTCACACACATATATACCCAAGATCAGGACTAGCATGTTTCCGATGTGGGACTTATGCACCACTACATACCCAGTCCTTTAGAGTATCCCCCGCCCTCTCTCTCTCTAGGCGGATGCTCGCTGGACCCAATGCCCTTCCACAGGGGAGCCACAGGCCTGACAACAATCTCATAATAGAGTGATTTGGCCAGTGCTGGCGATTCTCTAAATGGCCCATGTAAGATGCAGTTTTTATTCAACAAGATTTGTCACCTTCTATCCCTTTTCCAAGTTTCATTTCAGCATGCTAGTAGATCGATGAATGGAACGGCATATTGTCTTCCTAAACAAGGGGTAGATGGTGTGTGTAACTTAAGTGCCAGTGTCACGTAATTTCAGTTGGTGTATAGTATATATGTCTAATACCAATACATCAATCGAGTTGTGGTGTTCTGTTTTGCTCCAAGTCTGGTTGTATAGTTTTTCCATATTAATATCTCTTTGTTACTGTTAATTGTTAAAAAAAAAAAAATTTCCCACTTCGATTTTTTCAACGTTCAATTCCCTTGCCTTTTCTTCTCATATCTCCATTGTCTTCTTGAAAAAATCCTCTTCATTGTCCTAGCCTCTTTGCATTCCTAGCTTGCTATTGTCATTTTCATGTTCCGAATCCTTTGAGATATGGTTGAGTGAAGATGGAACTTGATATTTGAATGTATCTCCACCGGTTAGATTAAGTGATAAAAAAAAATTATGACGTGGGTATCCCTGAGGTATTTGACCCCACAGGACTAATCCTACAATTGGCGCCCGCTAAACCCACACAAACACACACCGGGCAAAACTAGGGTGGCTTCGAGCACAAGATATGGGGAACAAACCCACACCTTATGCCACTCCACCAACTCCTAGGTCGGTAAGATCAAGTAATAACTGATGAGCCTCAGTTATTCTTTATATATTAATTTTTCAATTTTTCCCTTAAATCAACCACTTATTTTCCATTTTTCTTCTCCTCGAACTACTTCAAACTATGAACCATGGCAAACCAAACTGCAAATTGTTCAGTTCGAATCCATCTACGGTTTGAGATCAAAATCATGGAATTAGGTAACTATTGTACATACTCTGCATCTAGTACACATTAGATGCAGGCGCTTATAATGATCAGCGTATAGCTTCACAAACGATTAATAATCAATTATATTCATAAATGCAGCCCATGAAAAATCTAATACACATGGGAGAGCCTTGATTTTCAGAATATCAGCCGCGTCACTCTACGATTTAACAATTTGCCATCACAGAAAAATGTCATCCAGAATCCGGCTATTAAATATGGGAATCTGCTTTTGTCCAGAGTAAAATCCATTACATGAATGTCAATAATCCAGTGAAAGTAACAATCTCATCATCACAGAGGTTCAGATGAAACACGGGGGCCCATACACCTAAGCATCCAACCCTTCAAAATAATTGGACATCTTGGCCCCTCAATTAGTAGAACTATATTATAGAGACATAGGCTAAAAGGTTCCAGTAAGTGCCTAGTCTATTAAATAATCCAACCATAAGTTAAAAAAAAAAAAAAAAAAAATTATAAGATCATTCTTTAATTGGTAAAAACAATATAGATCCATCATTTGCTTACAAGGAACATATGCTTTAACTGTTACAGCCTTACAGGAGAGGAGGAAAAAACAAAAACAAAACAAAACCGCTATTACTAACTAGCATATTTATAGGAGAGTATCAATGCTAAAGACAAACCACTATTCAGTAAGCACAAGCACAATTGTGAAAAAAAAAAAAAAAATAGAGATATCCAAGTACAAGCACATGATTGTATGGATGGGTAAGTGGATATAAGCATCACCTAACTAAAATATCAATTACCATTGGAAAATCATAAACTCAACATAAAAGAGAACCAAATATACCTTCAGCTAGTAAGAAATAAGTGGTCTCAGAATACCAACAGGTCTTGGTTTTTAAAAGAAATTAGAAAAGAAGGTACAGACCTGTTCTATGTTACTAGTCAAAGAATTTTCAGATCCTGATTGCTCCAGTGTCATATATGCATCTGACGACTTCATATGGACGACCGCCATTGAATTAACCTTGATTTGAGCTAAGAGAATAACCAGCTATATAAAAACAAAACTTCAGTAAAAACATAGTAACATGTTGAAGTTTTTCCTCCAACAAGCACAACATAGATAAATGAAAGTTGATTTTCAAATTCATTAGTTCCCTCATGATTTTTGGTCCCTTATTTCCGAAATCTTTCCCAGAAAAGATGCATAAAGAAGCAAATAATAATAATTCTCTCAGCTTATTTGAAACGGCAACAGATCTCATTTTTTATAGGTAATGTAACAATTATCATTCTTTTTCCCTCTTAATGTAACAATGATCCTTAAAATTGCAGGATCGTGAAATCTCGATCCTAGACACTTTTAAGGTAGAAGTCATAAAAGAAATAAGAAATGAATTCAGGGACAACTTGTGTACACCTCTTTGTGTACGTATCCATGCAAATAGGTATAATATAATAAGCCGATGCATGGACATAAAACCTAGTAAATTGGATGATTATCGTCCACTTTCTTTTTATCGGTACAGTAGTGTGTGCATCAAACTTTGTATAGGTATGGGGTCAGATTCAGCAAATAAAGCATAAGGATTTCTGGATTCTACCAAAATTTAAATTAGGTAAATGTCTATTTTCAACTAAAAATAATATACAAGACAACAACCACCAAATATTAATGATCAAATCTTACTCCAAACAATCAAGCAATATTTAAACTAGGTACTAGAAGAATCCAGCTGTCATGAGGAATCAAACATAAGAAACCATGCTGGTAACAACATCACAAATCTTGTTCATGGGAAATTATCTTCAAGGAAAAGTAGCAAAATATTTAAAATTCAAATAACTAAAAACACAATATATATATAAATATATTTAAGTGCTTAGGTAATTTCATTAATTTTTTCTTTACATTTTCGTGTAGAAGATAACTCATAACATAAAAAGGCCCATCTAGGCCCAAGTAGAATATCCCACATGTGGGACTGTATTGAGTAGTGTACAGCTTGTCAAGTAGAATATCTCATAGATTTACTTCCATGTATAGAGATTAACATTCTTTATTCTTTATATTCTGATTGTAATTACTGCTGATTTATAGCATGTGATTAGGGTTAACTTTATTATAAAATGGTTGGTCGATCCTCAATTGAGTGAGGACTTTTCCTCCAAACTCTTCTCTTCCTCTGTCTCTCTTTATGCTCTTTTATACTATTACATTTCATCCTTTGTAATATTTTCGTATTGGAAGCTAAAGAGACAATCCTAGTTCAGAAGTTGTTGAGCGCCTTTTTTTGTACTTAAATCCTGAAATTATCATCGTGTTACCCAGTCTAGGCTCTATCAGGTGTTCGTGGACCTAATGATAGAAACTTTAGTGAGGTAGAAACTCAAAATGCCATTTTTCATGATATACCTTTAATTGTTGAAGGAGGTTCACAATGTGATATTTGATAGGCCAATAAGGCTGTAGACTTCAGTAGGAGAAACACATGTTTTAGAAGAAATACAATATGTTAGTTAGAGAGATCAGATTTCTTTCATTCATATGCTTCAGAAGGTGTAATATCCCATACCCTATTAGGAGCCCTAATGTTTTTTGCTTATTTAATTATGTATTTGCATGTCATATCTCTGAAATTTGCTTAATTGGGTATGGTGAATGGGCCCTACCAATGCTCCACATACTTTATAATTAATTTTAAGGCCCATTGGTCCCAGGTTACCATAATTTGTTTAAAATGCTAGAGAGGTGGGACCCTTCTGAGAGTGATTTAGTAAGCTGAGTGATATTAAGACGAGTGGGACCAAATCCCCAAACTCACTTGTGCACCAATTCCATGGTCCCAAATTGGACTTGCGCACGAATCCTCCATCAGGGAACTCTTGTGCACACAAGTTCCTAGAAGGACTCAAAACCCTTGGACAATTTTACAAATATATCCCTCTTATTTCTTTCTTGGCTTCTATACTTTGAGAGAGAAACCCTAATTGAGAGTTTTGCATAGAGTTTAGAAGAGAGAAATGATATTGGTGAAGAAGAAGAAGAGGACCAGCAGCGTGGTGTCTAGTGGATGACATATTCTCTTCCTCAACTCAATTGTGCAACACTAGCCTACAGTAGGTGAGTGGATCTTCTAGTCTATGTGCATGAGAAGTTTTTCTCCTAGTTCTAGAGTTTTGAAACCCTAATATGGATAATTACATGATTGATTTCTATTTTTAGTGGTGGATTTACTGGGTTGTTATAAAGGAGCTAAAAGAGACAAAAACCCCATTGGCTGAACTCAATCCTTGGGATTGGGTGATGGCCAATTGTAGGAATTAGGGTTTTGGGTGGCTGAACCCCACTCTTGGGGATTTCATCTTGGCCAAACCCTATTTGGGTTTTGGTCCTAGTCGACCATAGCCAAAACCCTAGATTGGGTTCCTTCGATGAAGAGCTATTAGTGGATGGGTTTTTCTAGGATTTCATACTCCAGAATCATGCTACATCTTATGGTTATTATGTATATGCTTGGTTTTCAGTTTTATTTGTTGAATCGTGCTATCTTCTCTTGTTATTAATGGATTTTTGGATGCAAATATGATATTGGGTTATGATGTGAGAAACCCCAGGATGGGAATTGGGAAGGCAACACCATGAATGAGAAAATTGATCATGGCCGCACTATCTAAACTGTGCAAGGGTGCTGGCCTAACACTGTTCATGCACCTTTTGGGCTTCTTACATCTAAACTGATGGATATTATGTGTTGGTTCTATGGCTGATTGATGTTAGACTTGTAGCATTCAATTTTAATAAATTATGAAGTGATTTTAGATCTGAATTTACATGTAACTAAGTTTGTTAGAGGATAGGAGTGACACATTCCAATGGTAGAACCCAAGATCCCTTTTTGTGCCTCCTCAAGATGACTTCTCCATAGGTAATCAGCCATAGTTGGGATCCCTCAGTGTTTTGTTAGAATTTCTATGTACTATGGTGAACATTCATATGTTCTTATGAGATTGGTGGTTCCTATTTGATTTCACATATGATGTGTCGGATATGCTATGATGCTAAGTTCGGTGGATATCCATGAGGTATATTGTATGTGATGGTGATGTGATCACCCCAACACGAAAGGATACCAATCATGAAATGAAGCAGGGCAGAACAAAATCCGAACTTGTATTAGGGGCTAGTTACACACCAAATTTGATTTATGTAACTGAGGGTCTATGAGGATTATGTTCTGCGGGTGCAAATTGTTCTATAATATGAGAAATGGAAAGAACTTCATTGTGTTTAAGGGAACCATGAAGTCCCTAGTCTGCTAGCACGGTCATGATTGAGTAAGACCCAAACCCCAATTAGGAGTTCGGCCAAGGCTAAAACCCCATACATAGGGTTCACCACCCTAAAACCCACTTCCCTAATATTCGGCCATCACCAATCCCAAGGATTGGGTTCAGCCAGTTGGGTTTTGTCTACAAAGGTTCCTTCATCTCATCCCAAAACCCCATCATAAAACAAGAGATAAATCACATAATCGTCCATATTAGGATTTCTAATCTTTAAAACTAAAAAAGAAAGCATCTCATATGCAAACAGACTAGAAGACCTACTCATCTAGTGTAGGCTAGTATTCCACGATTGAGTTGAGGAAGAGAATATGCCATCTGACAGCCACCACGCTGCTGGTCCTCTTCTTCTCTACAATTCTCCTTGCTCTCCTCAAAATTCCATCCACGCAAAACTCTCAATTAGGGTTTTGCTCTCAAAGTGTAGAAGCAAAGAAAGAAAATAAGAGTAGAAGCCAAGAAAGAAAATAAGAGAGCAAATAAGAGGGAAAGGGTTTATAAAGAGTCAACTAGTGCTCTTATTGGCCTAGGAACATTGTCGCACAAGAATCCCTCTTGAGATGAGAGTGCGCAAGTCCTTACGGGACATGGGGTGTTGTCGCACCACTAGGGATACCACGTACAGGTCTCATCTCTCCTCTTATAATACAACTTCCATATTGTGCAAGTCACGTGGGTCCTAACAATGGAAAAATAACTCTTAAAAGACCTAGGACCCACTCCACATTATTCAATTAATCATTGGAGGAGAGCATTACTCACACAACGTTTTTCTTTAGAAAATGGTTTCTTTATATGAATTTCAAGAAATATCAAAATTTAATAAATCACAAAATTCAAACCTCTAAATAAGGTTCAAGAATATTACACAGTTCTCGTCAAGCATGGGGTTTGGATTCAATTCCCACTCCCTCTATCAATTATTGAGCATGCTTAGCACGAATTTAATTCTGAACAGAAGCAAGGTGCCAGTGGCCTTTCATAATAAGTAGCTAGAGGATTAAAACTCATTGCAAAAAAAGTTGTAGGAGCCTGAAAAGTCAGCTATAACCATAATAATGTAAAACATCTTCCAGCTTGAGTTATTTTAGGATGAAAATATAAACCGATACATCCCATCAAAAATTTGGCTAATATTTTATGAGGGTCAACAGTCATAATTGCTATAAATCATTCAGAAACTATACATGCCAATCAGGCCCATTAAGCATGCAACAGAGCTGTAGCATACCTGTGAGGCGGAAGAACCAACAAGTGGAAATTCAACACCATAAGAATGTTGAAGACAGTAAGCAAGTACAACAGAGTAAATGTGCAGTTCCAATTTTCTTTCTGAAGCAATGCAAATATAATTGTGACAAAGGTCCTACAGAAAACAATAGCAACATATATATGAGCAACAATCTTAGGAGTCCAATGCAAGAGAATACGTAAGCACCATTTTTTACAAGTTGTGCCCTTTTCATTGATCTGCATCATCAATCAAATAATAAGAAATGATAAAATATCTACAAAAAATAGACATCTACATTTCAAAATGGCATTCTCTCCTTTATAGAAGGAAAGGATCCCAACGTACATGAGGACTTAGCCCATGTTTGGCATCTCTATTTCCAACCTCTATTTCTCTAAATGTCTAAAGCGGGTAGAGGTCTGGAAAATGAGTGTTTGGCACACAATTCTACCCTCTACCCGCTTTAGAGAAGTAGAGGCAAATCCTCTTAAAATGAAAGGCCCCATTTCTGGGCATGTGAAAATAAGAGCTTTAGCCTCTCTCTTTTTTTTTTTTTTTTTTTTTTTTTTTTTTTTTTTTTTTTTTTTTATGGCTCCATTTTGGATGGCTCTTATGGAATAACAGTAGAGACACCAATCAAGGCCTTAGGAACATGTACAGTTCCCTAGTTCGCATTCTGTACAAGTAGTGCCTACCATGTTTCAGCGATCCACACCATCAACCTGATGTGCTAGACACCAAGAAGAGGGGACACCCAGAAAAGTTTCCAGTGAAAGAACCTAGCTACCCAACCAATGGAACACAAATAAATAGTCACTCATAAAATACAATGATGCACCAAAAGAAGAGAAGGGCCCAAGCTTGGACGGCTAGGAACATCCAACAGGAAAATTTATTGAGATATCCTCCATCTATGATGAAGTCCATCATATCAATAGCCTGGATTCTTCTGAAACAGGGGAACCAATAGTATGGAATGGCCAAATAAGGGGATGAAGATCTCATGATGTCAGATTGCTACAGTTCCTCTAATCTCCTCAGAAGATGCAAATAATAGAAATGAAACTACAGGTTGGTATAAAAAAGGGAAGCCACAGAATTACCAAATCTTCCACATGCGTAAAGGTCTCCCCCAAACATCTTCTCGTCTCTATGGACTTTGCCAGAATTCGGCCTGCCATAACGATTTCTGGTGGTAAAACTGCAGGCCAATGAATGCCTCCACATTCATGTCTGTGTTCAGCTATTTCTTTGCCAATTGCTCCTAGATTTGCATCCACCTCGGTACCCCCGGACAAGTTAATGCTGGCAACATATTTTTGAAGATCAACTGCTATATTCTCAAACTTAGTATCACCGTGCTGGTTGCCCCGAGATCGTACTCCTCCTGCCCGTTCTTGGCAAAGTTGGGAGCAGTATACAGGAATTGTACATGATGAACAGGGTATACTGTCCGCTGGAAGTTCATTGAAGCAGAAATGGCAATGAGTTTCACGACAGTGTTTCAATATAATCTGCAAGTCATTATGAATAGTGAGAAGCCAGATCCAGAACATTCGCATGAATGGTGGACACAGTAACTCTATTCCCTATAGGCTGCTGTGATTCATTAAGCCACTAACCAATCATACACTCAAATAAGTGAGACTTGATTTCCTACTCATCCCTTGAGGCATGTTTAGATGTCTCTTGCAATACAAAATGATCCATCAGTTGCGATGCTATTCTATAATATCTGGGCACCTCAAAATGAGTAGCTTGCCCACACTTACCCAACTGCACACACTCATTAAGCCCAACCCAGATTGATCGGATATTGCCAGACGATCAATGATGACAACGATGAAAATGAAGAAAATGACATTTCAAGACAGATTTGATATTGTAGCAGATGCAGATATGGGTCCAATTAAGCGGAAAAAAAAATTATATCCACCTAAGATGGTCCCTGCTCTCTGTGCCTTCCCAATGAAGAATGCTTTGGATCGAGGATCTGTTCCATCAAAAAATTGTTGTCGTGGCTGACGATATGGACCATGGATGAATGACATTTTTTTTTTTTGGAAATGATAACTGAATAAATGAAAGAGAGGAGATCTAAAATACAAAAGGAATCAGCCCAACAAGGACCAAAAACAAAATAAATAAATAAACAAATAAAACCGTATGACGGGAACTCCACAACTTTCCTTCCAGCATCTCCAAGGGATGCAGAGCATAAAAAACAACTCTTTCTGAACTTCCACCAAGATATTACATTTTTCTCCAGACTTCATAGCCACACCACTTGAAGAATCTAACTTGTTATTGAAAATATGACTGCTTCTTAAATATGAAAAATTCCACTAGCTACAAGTGAAAAATGGGATGTATGCATACAAACAGAAGAAAAATGAATTAACCAAAAGAAATAGAAAAGAGTCTGCCTATTGGTTTTTTTTTTTAATAAAAACAAAAGAAAAATGCATTAACCATAAACAATAGAAAAGACTCTACCTATTGTTGCCACCCATGGGAATAGTCATGTTGGGTCAAAGGCCTCTGGAACCCACATCATTAAAAAAAAAAAAGTCTGCCTATTGTTTGTGTTAAGGATATGATCAGCTTTATATTCTGCATTGGACATCAGATCTTTTTCTTCGCTGATGAACTCATACTTACTATTTTTCTCCTGTTGCCCCTCTATCCCAAGCAGGAGCTATATTTCAGGAAGGCAGGTAACCATCAATTTATTCTAAAACGTTTAAGGTAGTGCCAGAAACAGTTAATGAATCAAACAGATTCCATTTCTCCAACCTTTTCAGCCCCAAACAAACATCTTGAATGTTTCAGCTTCAACTTGAAACCTTCTAATATGGATTTGGGTGGAAAAAATGTTGTGCTTGAAAAAGAAAGCGGGGCACATCCAAATGGAATCAGTGATGAAGTTTTACAATTATTGACTACAACAAAGAAGGAAAGAAAGAAAGAACCACCAACAGACATCTTGTGATGCATAAATATTTCACCTACATACTAAGGGTGATGCAGAATTAATTTTAAAATATGAATTTGAAATTGTAGAAGCTTACTTGAAGCAATTGGAGCATCCTATGAGGGTCTGCAAGGGTCCCGACAAGAATTGATCGAGATTTGGATCCCAAAAAGTCCATGTTTCTGTTTACAGTTGGATATCAAGCGCTGTTTTGGGAATCTACAGAAGCACAGGGGTTGTTTTGTTGTATTACAGATATTTCAAACAAAACAGGGCAGTCATGTGCAGTCTCCATTGGGCACCTGTTTGATGGGTCAAAAATGACCCAACTTAAACAAAACTTGCACCAAAAGGGGCGCCCATGAGTGCTCTAACAGATCATGCATGGATCTTCATCAAAAGATGGGCCATGTGGGGCCCACAAACATTCCACCACAAGATCTGTTAGTCGACCAGATTTTGGAAATTTCCCAAAATTGTAAATTTTTCTTAGCAATTTCTTATTGTTATTTATGAAGAAACTTTACTTGAGACTTGCAATTGCAATATGAATCTATTAGGGAAAGGTTACTAGGGTTTTATGTGATTTCTAATTATTATATATAGGATTAGTAGTTGACTATGATATGGGTTCCTGTTCAACAGTTTTCAACTTATGCAATAAAGCACTATTTAGCTTTATCTTTGCCTTTCCTTGATATCGTTGGTGCATGGTGATTGAGAAGGCTCCACATCAGATTTGGGGTTATTTGATGATTGTTCCTTGCTTAGATAATTCTGGAGTATCAGTTATTCACTGCAATCAGTAGTAGTTGCTGGAACTTTTCTTGGGTTCATTCAATAGGGCCCTACTTTCTAGAAAGTCCAATTGCGTCAAATCGGGATTGTGTCAAAGTGGTCGTTTGGCATTTACGCATGAGATGCCTAAATGTAATTTACATATATATAATCGTTGAATATGTAAAATTTAAGTATGTAAATGAAAATCATGTGAACCAAATTGCATTGTTTGGCCTTTACACAACTCTTCACATGTGAATCTCAGTACATCCAACAGTCTATTAGTGTTTTTAAGTTCTCAAAATTCATGATGAATCAAGATATGGGATTTGAGTATCTAGTCATTTTTGGCCTTCTGAAGAAAATGAACAGTTCGGATTGTGAAAATGGGGCCCACAGATTGCATAATGGCAGTGCTTAGGGTTGGACTTTTTCACAAGTATCTCAAAACCCGTGATGAATCAACGGATGAAATTTGATCCCATGGCTGTTTTTTGCCTTTTAAAGAGGATGAATGGTTCGGATCATGCATTAGGGTCTCACATGATGAACAATTTTGAAAAAAATGGACTGCCCCTTGAGAACATTTTCAGTAGTGTGCAGTACTGTAGAAATCCAACGGTTATACTTTTTATCAGAGTTCTCACAATCTATGATGAGTTAAGGCCTGAAACTTGACCCTAGCCGTGTTTGGCCATTTATAGAGGATGAATGCTTCAGATTGTGAAAATAAGGCCCACCGCCCACAAAAGTCCAGAATTGCAGATTTTAGGGTCTGGGCTTTTTTGCATATATCTCAAAATCTGTTATGAATCAACAGCTGAAATTTGTTATCCTAGCCGTGTTTGGCCTTCAGAAGATGATGAATGGTTCAGATCTTAAAATAAGGCAGATAATGATGAGAAAATAAATTTATAAAGAATAACGACCCCACATGTCATGCCCAAAGTCCCGTAGCACCACCTTTTTGGTGCACATTTACAAAGTTGAGGGATCCTTTTACCATCTCTCCAGGTGTGAGAATTTTGTTGCAAAAACAAGCACATTTCCATGCCACTTTCACATGTAATTTATATATGTGATGCGAAAATTGACTGCAACCAAACATGAAGGTGCATAACAGTTACGCATATGCAGCCTTTACATATGTAATGCTGTAACCAAACGACCCCTTAAGGATAAAAACTAGAAAGAGAGGAGAGAGAAAAGTAAAAATCATACTATTTCAGTGATAGATTATATTCATACCGCAGCATAAGGTTCTTCAGAATGAATCAGACAAGCTGGAGGAATGTTGCTTGATGAAGCCATACCCCTTCCTTTAGCTGGTGTTGAGACACATTGTAATCTTACTTCATCTGGCTCAACTGTCATATACTATCCAAATTATTTTAAAGACCATTAAAAATACAATGACACATCCATAACTTGAAAAATTTTGCTAAAATTAAATAAATGTATTCTCTTAAATATTAAATTGTAAAATAAAGGAACTTAAAGTGGAGACAAGTGATTTTTTTTTTTTTCTGATGACGTGGGTATCCCCGTGGTATTTTTACCCGACAGGACTATTCCCCCGGGCGCACACACAACTTGAATGAACAATTGCTTCAGCAAATTTAACCCAGCAACAAAAAATCATAGCTCCTACAATATTAAAAATGAGAAGAATTACATATTCCATATTGAGATGATCTTGGAGATTGCAAACTCCTATTTTCAAATAAAAAAAAAAAAAGTTTGACCCAGACTGCTAAGGATAGTTGGGGTGTAAACCTTCAGTTGGGATCTATGGTGGAATTCGACAAACGATGAAACAATTTGGAATTTAAAGAGTTTATGTCATATTCCTCTATTTCTGTTGTGTTTGGAAGAGACGCAACCTAGAGTAGATGTACTGTTACTGCAGTTTATGGCCAACAATTGCACAAGTGCATGTGGAGTTTTGCTTCTGAAATGCAGAAATCATAGTCAAATGAATGCACCATGATTTGTTCCTAAAGGAAGGGTCTCTTCTTTTTTTTCTCCTTTTTTTTTTTTGGAGAGAAAGAAGGGGAAGAGGAGGTGGGGGGTTAATGAATTTTATTGCACCAAAAGCAAGAAAAACAAGCTGCAGTAAAAGTCAGAAGAGCCCAAAGAGAATATCCAAAACATGACCAAAACAACAATTAAAAATGAACAAAAAGGCTTCACCAAATAACATTACACTTAAACAACCAACAAAACACAGATTAAACAGCCATGAATCCTACAATACAGACACAATGTGCTGATGACGGCTTCTCCCATGCAAGGCTATCCTTGAAAATGGGAGATTAGATAGAAAATATAAGAGCTCGTGTATAAAAGAGTGGTTTCTCTTCGACAAGTCCTACATTTGGCAAACTGGGATGTTTCTGATTTGACATTGATTTGTTTCAGAGTTCTTTTAATAATTTTATGTGTGTCCTCTTTTCTGGTTTAATTAGGTTGTTCCAGCTGCTATTATCCTTCTTGTTTTTAAGTAATAAATATCGTTACCTTTTCAATGAAAAAGAAAAATAAACAGTGAAAATGATTAAAGAAACAGTAATTGGGGTACAACAAGAAGGTATATTAGAAGATCAAGCAAGGATGTTTATAAGTTGTATTTGCATTTGGTTATTGCACAGAATGAGCAGCACAAGTGATGTACTTTACCTTGCTGATCAAGATAATCAAAACAATAACTGAAAAGAACTCCCTTCTGTGAAATATGCCAATGTGGAAGAGCCAGTAGTATTTGGTCAGTTTCCAATTAATAAGAACACGTACTACAATTCCTAATATCGGACAATTTTGTAAGAATTTAAACAAAGGTTGATACTGTCCACTGGGAAGTTTTGCCTTCTTGGGCGTGATCATTCTAACGTGGGCTCACCTGATCAACATTCGTCATCGACCATTGGCCCCACATTGATAACAACCTCCGGTCAAGGGATCCTTCATCCTATATTCTTGTTTGTAAGTTGCAAGAAGTAAAAACATATCTTATTGGAAAAGTAAAGCAGAGAGTGGCAACCAGATAATTTAACTGATTTGGAGTAAAATGATGTCCACAAAGGAACAAATGACAAGAAGCGGAAGTTAAATACAGATACTAGATTAAAGATACTTACATTCAACATGGGATCTAAGTTGTATCGCTTATATAGGAAATACAATAGCACTCTGTACTCCAACTCCAAGGCACTACATTTCAAAGTAGTCTACAGTACAATCTATGGTACGGCAGTCCATGAGACTGTCATCCTAAGAGTAGTTAAATTCTATGATGCACGGATACTTCAAAATGGGCAACGTATCGTGTTGTATCATATCCGATACTTCACTTTTTATGTGTAAAATCCGTGTCCCTGCCGTGTCTATGGCGTGTCCTTGCCGTATCTGGGCATCATAGGTTAAATTAATAAAATGGGTAAAGAAAGGGTGGATATGGTAGAAATTTTAGGGACAACATTTTGACAAAATTCTGTCTTGTTGAAAATAGTCAATGGCTATTTATATAGTACAACCAAAGAAATCATCCCAAACAAAAAAACCTAGTTACATCCTAATCACATCATTACTCCAAAAACACAAATTTAATCTAGTCCTAAACTAGACAAACTTTTCTTATAATTATAAAAAAATATAATTACCAAAAAATTACAACAAATTTAGAACCTAACTATTTCTCAACGCTCCCCCCTCAAGCTAGTTCATGATACAATGACAGTGCAGGATACTATGACCAACTTGAAATAAACACCATCTATGTGCTTCCTTTCTTGACTACTCTGATGAGGGACTTTATTAGCTTGATTTGTAGTATCAATGAACTAGGACAGATCTTCAATCTGTCTTACAAGTTGCAACTTTACTGATGAAAGAGATGAAAACTTCATA
This sequence comes from Litsea cubeba, assembly GCA_012931725.1. Classification (NCBI taxonomy): domain Eukaryota; kingdom Viridiplantae; phylum Streptophyta; class Magnoliopsida; order Laurales; family Lauraceae; genus Litsea; species Litsea cubeba. The sequence goes on from CM022947.1 coordinate 76,814,304, forward strand.
AGCTCAATAATATAAACTGCACAATCAACAACACTGCTGATTTAGACTACAAATTGGTATGACACACAGCATATCCGAAGGGTTAGAATCCAGGGTTTAAAAACCCAGACTCAGACTTGGATTGGTCTGAGTCGAGTCAGCCCGACTCGACTCGGCTGAGACGAATCTGTCTTTTTTTCCTACTTTTCTTCTAAACATGTCTGAAGAGCCAAGGCTATATCCCAAACTTGTGGCAGGCTATACCTGGATCCATAGTACCTTACCTTTTTAGCTGCCGAGAGATCCAACTGGCAGTACAAATCGTGTTGGCACATAAGAAAAGCCACTAAATTGGATAAATAGACAAGTAAACAATCTCTCTCATCCACCTTTCTTACTATGGAGAATGCGAGAAAGTAAGTGAGATAGAGGAAATTTTGGCTTGTAAGTGAAACATAGCATACAGTTTTTCAAACCCTCCAGAGCTTCTTCATCCAACAAACTCCCCTCCCTTCTCTTGTGTGGATGGTGTTTTCAGAAGACATGGGAAAAGGAAGGGGTTTGGGGTTTTGATAGGGTTTGTGTGAAAATGGAGATTTGAAGCCATAGAGAGGGAGAGAAAGAAAGGGACTTGGAAGAAGAAGAAGAAGAAAATTACAGCTGGTATTGGATTTGGCCAAGTCCGGCTCGACCCGAATCAGTGATGGCCGAGTCCAAGTCGAGTAGGCCGAGTTGACTCGGACTCGGCCAAGTTTTAAAACCCTGGGTTAGACTCAAAAGTTTTAAGTCCTGGTGCCAGTCTTCATGCCAATCAAGACCGAGATTAGTAGGTGCCGCCCATGCTGGTCTTAAAAATCATTAAAAAAAATTCCAAAAATTAAGAAGATTAAATATAAATAATAGAAAATAGCTCAAAGTATAGCATTCTAAATCAATGATAGAGATAATAACTATTTATAAACTTACCACTCACAGTAACATTGGAAGAAATGAGGAAAAAAAAAGAACATAACAGTAATATTCACCAAGATGGGGACTTAACCGCTTAGGGCCATGTGGGCAACCAATTCTTCAATGCCACAAATGAGTTTCTAGCAAACTCGATTTATCTTCATCATAAATACCATAATCTCTATCAACAGAAAGGATGCCAGGAAATTGAGTGTTGTCCGGTCCTCTATTCTTATAACAGTCTTGTATCAAAACACAGTAAGTTATTCCCCTTGATTGTTAGTGTGATTATATGACAATCATATCCATTAGGGATCATCCTAACCAACAGTTAATACATATCTTATCAATATGAGTCGGCACTTTTTGGTGGGCCCCAGTGCTATGAGCTGGTCCCCCCATCCATGCCACACGAGTGCCATTCTAAACCCAACCCCCCTCGACCATAAAATCCCAAATTGAAGGTTGGTGGATAAACCAACATCAATTTGCTAACAAGAACTAATGTTTCACGAGAAGAAGGGCCTCAGTGAAGATAACAACTTGGAGATCTGCAGTAACATGAGGCAGAGTAATGGTCGTGTCATCATATGCTTCTCAACTGTAGTGACAAACTGACAATCAACTTCTATGTGCTTTGCCGACACATGAAAAAAAGGATTGGTGGCAATTTGAATTGTATTGGTGTTGTAAGCATGCAGCAGTGTAGATGTTTGAGCACAAAATTTTGATGTTCTTAGAGAACTGATTTTCAACTAGGACTGTTACTCTCTTCTTAATTCTTATAACTATCTTATATCAAAATACAATAAGTTATTCCCCTTGAGTGTTGGGGTGATCACATATCAGTCATATCCCTTAAGTAAGGATTATCCTAATCAACAATCAATACAAATCTTATCAATATGAGTCAGCACCATTTGGTGGAACCTAGTGCCATTAGCTAGTCCCCACATCCATGCCGCACAAGTGTCATTCTAACAATCTCCACTCCTTTCTTGATAATTATAAAAGCACTACAGATGGAATACAGTCAGACGACTCCGTATCTATTGTCATATTGTTAACTCACATGTAGCATGTAATATCCCTAAAGCCTCATTAGGGGTTGGGGATTTCAGGATTCAATTATTGTATTTTTATTCTAGATTTTTATTTTAATGTGATGATTTATTTAAATATGGAATTACGTAGAAGCCACTATTTGTTATGATTAAGCTTCCTCTCCTAATTGAGTCTTTTAGTTGTTAGAATTACGGGGCCTTGAATCATATTAGAAGACTCTTAGTTTCACTAAATGGGACCCATGTTACGCGCAAGAAAGAATTATAAGTTCTTAGTTGGACCACTGTGTAAGTTGTTAAATTTAAATAGGACCCTTGGAATAATTTATTAGACCATTAGACAATGAGAGATGGGATCAAGGACCAAAATAGCAGTTGCGGCGGGCATAGCGGCCCGTGGCCCAAACGCTGAGTAGCTACCAATACGTAACGGTAGCGGCGATATGTAGCGGCGTAGCGGTGTGAATTGAAAAGGCTATAAAAAATTTTAAAAAATATATCTAAAATTTCAGAATACTGGAAAATGTTAGAATTTGATGTTTTTTTTTTCCTAAAATAACTAAGATAGGAGATGTATCGGTCCCTTCAGTGCAAAGAAGTTTTGTATCATTGAATGATTATAAAAAATAATAATATTGATCTAATTTTTCCCATGTAATCATGTTGGTTAGCTATCCTGAGTTAGATTCTATTATACACTTCGAAATTCATAATTCAAATAAGCAATTTAGTAAAATTGTATATAACAAAGAATATATAAAATATAAAATAACGCTTAAATAAAGTTTAAATTTCAAACCAAATAACAAATTAACTTTCATCAAAACAAACAATGTATATTTATTGTGTATAGAAAAGAATACATCTACCAAAGGGGGTGACAACCAGGATATACCTAGAAGATCCCTTAGAGGACGAGATCATGAGTGTTTTTTTTTTTTTTTAGCATAGAAGGGTAGAATAGTTGCGTATAAATGTTATTTGAAGAGAAGAAAAAAAGAATTGAGCCTTATTAAGCATTTTAAATTTTTTTGGAAAGTAACAGTCTGGTCTGTCTCACTCCTAGAGGTCCGTAGTGGCCCCATAGGTGGTGTAGCGGATCGTAGCAATCGCTACGGATGTGACCGATGCTAAATACCATTTAGCGTAGCAGTCTTGGGCCTCTTGGCCACTTCGCCCGATATAGCGGCCGCTATTCTGATCCATGGATGGGAACCACTTCTTGAGATATAAGATGTACATGATACTCCCTAAATTATCAAAGACTTGCGCAAGTCCTTATTAGGACTGTTGCACAATATTGGAAAGCGGACTTTATCCCCAAATTCGCTTGGAAAAAGGAAAGGAGCCAAGCCCTACATATGCATGCTACATGAGAGAAACTCTTCTCATGATACCACTTACCTTCTCTTGCTCATAGCTCTCCAAAACCCTAACCTTGAAGATGACTCAAAGAAGAGGAAGTAAATCAGCCAGTTTTTTTTTATTAGAAAGTATATCAGGCAGTTGAAGCATCGATTGATGTCCTTTAGCCATCCAGAAATCACTAAGGCAACGGTTTTCTATGCGAGGTGAGTAGACTTCTCAATCTACTGTGTTTATGGATTTTCTTATAGATTAGTGACCATTCAAAAAAATATCTTATAGAGTAGTGTGTTAGGGAATCCTAATTTACTGTGGTAATTATGTTTGTGGCCGGTCGGCTGATAATAAAGGGCTGGCAGATTGTGATGTTGATACTTGTTGAGTGGTTGATTGGGAATTAGGGTTGGAACCCATGGGCAACTGATGCTCAGGACTCAAAACCCCTTTAGCCAACTGTTGGGTTTATGCAATTAGGCTGGCCGTCTATGAATAATGAGTTTGATGTTGGTCAACTGATGTGTATAGTTGCTTGAGAATGATGATTGCGGATTTGGGTTCAAGACACATAGCAGACTGTAGAATTGGGGATTTCCCAACCCATAACTGAAGAAGCCTTAGGGCTTTCGAAACTAGCTGAAAATTACATATGTAGAAATTACGACTGGCTGAACCTCAGTAAATTTAATTTTTTTTATATGAGGCCGACTTCATAAAACCCTTGCATTATTGCATTACTTGATGTATGACTTCTTATGAAGGATTGGATGTTGACTTCTTGATGATTGATAATGTTAGATTGACAATGTTAGATTGATAATGTCATTAAATTGATGTATAGAATCAGCTTATTTCTGAATATGGTTTGGGGAAAGGGGCAATGCATATTGGGAAGATGTAAGTAAATAATCTGAAAGAAGGGAAAAGGGAATTAGGTGATGCTACCTGAACCTTTGATGTTCCATGGCATAGCCGAGCTCCAGTTTTGGGTTTTCTTGGCTGGCTGAACCTCTCATGGAATCTATGATGTAACGGATCATGGGGAAAAGATTGATTTGAAACTAGAGCTGAAATTGTTTAAGGGTTGTGATTAGTCGAGTTGCCACATGATTGATTTATGAACGCTGTGTTTCAGATTTCCTTGTGACCATACTTTCTTAACGTTCAATAGTGGTTTTGAAGGAAGTAGTGATCATATAGCTGGTGTCTTTACAAGGTGACAATCTGAACTTATGATTATAAATTATAATGATGAATTGTGGAATTCTTCATACAATGTAGAATATGCCTTCTTACATGATTCTAAAATTGTTGTGTAAACTGTATATGTGATTTTGCCTGTTTCATATTACATCTGTTGAACATGTTGATATTTCTGGAAATTGTGGGAATGCCTCCAAACTATAAGGGCTTAGTCTCCAATTGACCTTACATGACTGGATACCTGTAATGAGTTAGCGCAGGGCATAAAAAATCCGGACTTCGTGTAAATGGTTGCTTTCAACTACTGCATTATATATGACACAAGAAGGGTGATTATGATGAAACTATGTAAATTGAATTGATCTCCATGGATGAGATACCTATTGTGTATAGGATTAATTGGACCTACCCATTGGACCCCTTAGATCACTAGCAGGTGAGGCTAAGAGATGTGTTACTTGCGTTGGCTTTAAAGTCAACCATGTAATGTCTCTGACTCTTAGGTTAGTTGCGTTATTTTATTGGCTATAGGTCAGCCATTCGATTGACTGTAGATCAGCCCTCTATGTTACAAAAGGCATCCTTGAGATGTATGAATGGAAAGCCCATACCATATGGTAGTTAGGTTGTGGTCCAAAGGCTAGTATTAGAAACCTTAATCTGATTGACAAACAATTATTATGTTTTAAGAGTGAACTATTCTCTATTTTATGATGTCGCACACACATGTAGACATAGAATTATATTCACTCAGTAATACTGATTGTTGTTTTTTCACTCCAATTCAGGTAACCCAAAACTAGAGATGCAGGAGGGTCCTGACAACGAAGAAATAGGATTCAATATCTGCAGATGAGCGGCGTCGAGACTCACCTATTCTATTAAAAGCATTAGTTACATTCTTTTATGTTTATTTTATGCCAAACATTAAGGATTTTCAATTTGGATTTTGTAAGGTTATAATTGATTGGTTCACTTTATCTGGATTCAGACATTTTAATTAAATAAGTGGAATTGTTTAGGTAAATGCTCAATTTATTATGCAAGCTTTGATTTAACTTAAGCATGTGAACATGATACTCATTGCACACAATACAGGATTCATGGGCCCCTGATTCCAGGTCGTGACATAGCATTGATCTAATCTTGTAATGTTCACCATCATACTAATACTACCTATAGGACCCATTGTTCGTGCATTACTTAACACTGATACTCATCCTTTTCACTTCAAAGTTCAAATCAGAGAAAATATGAAAAAAAATAAGTTCAGTTTTATGCTTTTGGTTGACTTACTGTATGACCCAATCCGTGCCAATCTGGTACCAATCCATGTCATCTGTGTCGTCCAACTCGGCTGAGTCAATGTCGACATGATAGAGTCGGGACATCCTTGAGATTCCGATAAGAGACTCATACCAATACTGACCGACACCAAGTCGACTCGGTGCCAGATGGAATTTTAAACCATGGTTAGAATGTTGCACAGCACAACTAACGGCGTAATGTGCTCTTGAGTAGGTTATACAAAAAGCTCTTAAATACATTAACTCTCACCCATAAGCCATAACTCGCTGATTACTTGATTTTTATTTTTATTTTTCTGGTGACGAGGGTATCCCCTAGGTATTTGACCTGACAAGACTAATCCCCCTAACGCACGTACAACCCCGCAACACACGCACACAAATATGGGGGTTATTGACCCCACATCCAACAATGGCTTGTACGAATGACCAACTCTCTAGTTATAACAAGGTGGAATTTGGGCCTGGAGACGAAATACATTGCCCTCGCTCATCCCAGGGGAAACAACACGTGTCAGCGCATCAACGACTCGTGTAGTTTTTCCAGTTTCTTGAGACTTTTTTGTCCAAAGGTAAGCGTTGCAAAGCTCATTCAGCAAACTTGTTCAAGACTTCAGATATGTCCGCATATAGTATTTGCAGGTATTAGAGTTTATGAAATTATTCAAATCCGGGGGAGAAAAATGTATGAAAACTTCACAGTTACTTGGTAGTGTGAATCCAAGTAATCCGTGAGTTTTGGCTGACTGTTATCCATTGTTGTGGTGACTAATAGGTGAGTGTTCATCCATTTTAAGGGCTATGTGTAGAAAGTGTGTAATATTCTGTAGCATTCAGCTTATTTGGATATATTGTGCAGAATACCAAGATGCAGTCCAAATCAGCAATGTTGCTGACTCTGCAGTTTACATAGAGCATATGAAAATCTTCATATCCTTCATAATCCAAGTTGCAATAACAGATCAAAGATCTGTCAAAGGTTGTGTGCCGAAGATCAAGTTGAGAAAGTTCATCATCAAAGCGATTGCAAAAGGAAGCGGACATGAGATGTTTAGTCCAAGCTGGTCATAGTATCCATAGACCAACTTGAGGATAGTGTTTAGAAACAGCTGGGTTTGTTTATAATTTTGGGACCAGTTTAAATTGAAGTTATTTTAGGGCAGGGTTGTAATAGAATTATGATTAGATTTCCAAGTCTGAGTTAGCATCTTTGGCTGCCAATCATGCTATTCTCAATAAGGGCACGTTTGCGTAACCCATTTCCGCAGAAAAGGTACTGTTTTTCTACGGAAAATTGTTTTTTCATGCATTTGGTGCTGCAATTTTCTGCGGAAATGCTTTTCCACCACGTCAGCATTTTCCTTAAATAGCTTGGAAATAGAGTTCCTATGTGGGGGGGGGGGGGGGTATGGGAAACTTCTCCCCCCTTTATTACTTCATTTCCTCACTCCCCTCTTTGATACTAGTTTTCAATAAGGAATCCGTAGCCGCACCAAACAACATTAGCACCAATTCATCAAGGAAAAAGAATTAGCACCAAAAATTAATTTCTAACTTCCGCGGAAGACCTTTTCCGAGGTATTTAAAAACCATAGACTTTGCTGATGTGGCAATTTCATCTTTCCATGGAAATTGCCTGTACACAAACATACCCTAATATTAATCAAACAACCTTGTCAAGATGTAGGCTTAAAATTTCAGCTTTGGTCTCAAGCCCGAAAAAAGAAGGGTTGATATTAGAAAGAAGTAGACCATAAAAACATTTTAAACCAAAGTTACAGTCTACTTACAATAAAAGGAGCACTCAGACTCCTTCAATTTGACAGGGAAAAGGTTCTAGCCAATATTGATGAAAACAACCCACACAATGTGAAATTTACAAGGTGAATAAATCAAAAGACCAAACTAAGTCTCTAGAAATAAAATACAAGTATATCAAACAAAATCAAGCAAGGGAAAGGGAAAAAGAAAAAAAAAAGATTAATTTTTAGAATGCAAGAAGGAAATACCAAAGGAACCCAAGTCCTTCTCATTGTCCTCAGAGTGCGAGTTGTTTGTCCCACTTGCCCTCTTACAATGGTTCAACAAAGTCTTAAGCTCATCAATTACTCTGTTCTTTTTAGACAAAGGGTCTTCTAAGCTCAAGGCAACATTCAAATCATGGACTGCATCTTCATAGTTTTCCAAAGAAGCATTTGCTTTGCCCCTCCTGTACCATGCCTAAAACAAGTACTATGAGATCTGTTGTATTAACAGTAAAGCATATCAGGGTCAAAATAGAAAAATGCTTAAAAAAAACCGAATTCATTAAGGTCTCTGAAATCAGAACATTAGATGGCCACCAAATCCAGTGACAAGATGATTGTAACATCAAAATGTGGACCTATACAACTTAAAAATATAGTCTACTCCATGAAGGATACAATAAATTTATCCACTGATTAGAATGAGGTAGGGAAAAATAGTTTACTGTTTCCTTGTAGTTCTTATAGTCCGAAATAAAATCAACACCAACAAACAATCTTTGGCACTTTTTTTCTCCTTGATTAGGGTTTGCTTGAGTGTATCATTTTAAATGTTATGGAAATATGGCTGTCTGATTGGAGTGAATGTCTGAGACTAGTCACAAACAATTGTCTGAAGTTAGTCAAATTCTATGAGGATCTAGCATAGAAAAAAGAGCATTTGAAGAAACTCTTGAAGAAATCAAATCGATATAAAAAGTTGGAGATAAGAACGATGCTTCAGTGTCGAGGAGAGAGCAGAATTTCTTGAGGATTTAAAGTCAACCCCTCGCTGCCCTCAAATGGGAAGTCAGCAAAAAAGATCTGATAGAGCCAACCCCTGAGATACTCCACACTCAAATTTCAAAATACAGTACCTTGTACAAGACTCATCAGTCATCACCCCTCTATATACAATCATTGAATCAAACAACACACTTTCTAAAGTTAGTATAAGAAACTAAGAAAGTAAATATATAAAATCACCAAGTGAACTGGTATTCATCTCCAGAGGTGCCTCGACGGATTGACTATTTGTACAAGACACCATGCTAAAATTTTAAAAGCACGATGAACAAGCTGCCTAGAAACATCAAACTTTACTACGTAACACCCTCGAAAGCTAATGGATTTGCAAATGCAAAACCCCCCCTCCCTTTCATCTCATGGATTTGCATTGGTCTAAATGGATTGGACCATTGGGGCTTGTTGTGTGAGGTAGCTTACTGGGGTCCATCTAGGGCCCCATAGATCATGGGACTAGGGGTGTAAAGATCCATGTGTTGTAGGGCCAACGTATCAAATTTCATGTCAATCTTGTGCCCCTAACCCCTTGATTTGTGGTCCACGAGTTTAACAGTTTTATGAGGAAAAAAAATTGACCCTCTCCAAGTCATTTGGATTGGTGCAAATCCACAGGTTCCACGGTCATATAGGGGTTGGGGGTTTGGATAGTCCAATCAGATTAGTGATCAGGTGGGCTCCACAGGATACCTCGCACTAGATCCATGGAAGGTGCACCACAGGAATGGCCATATATATTAATGGGCAAAGGGCCAGGCCAGGCCAGATCTTGCAATGGCCCAACCCTCAAGTGGGCCATTGTAAGTGACGTGATCAGCCTTAGGGTTAAGAGTGTTGTAAACTTAGCTGTTAAGAGTGTTTCAATGGTTGAGATCAGCCTTAGGGTTAAGGCTTCACCTATGTAAGTGACATGATGCTTCTTTTTAGACTTAATGATCAATGACAAGAATTCTGGATGCTTTTGCTCTCTCTCTCTCTCTCGTGATATGACTAGTGTGAGGCCATTGGGTGTGGTGCCTAGCAACTCTGAGGTAATCTTCTACTTCTCTCTCTTTTCCTTTCACTAAGGTAAGGTATTTTGTTTTCTTCTCCAAATCTCCTTCCCATCATCAAAACCAACAAACCCTAAACCCTTTGGCCGCACAACCTCCCCCATCAAACCCTAGACTCCAAAACCCTACTTCCACTTGGTCGACCCTACTCTCCACTTGCTGAAACACATCTAGCCCTAATTCCCCATGGGCGCACCCTCCCAAACCATAATCCCCCATAGACGCACCCTCCCAAACCCTAACCACGCTTGACCAAACCCCATCCAACCTTCTATCAGCCCAGCGAACTATAGATCAGGCCATACCCACTTGCCGAACCATATTACATAGGTTTCGACCCATTCGACCATTTCATCTTGGAATTGTGACCCAAGTGGCTGTTCTCTCATGATAAAGAAATATTTTCTCATTCTTTTGGATTAATTGCAACTGCAGGATTGTTTTATTGAAATTTGAATATTAGTCGATCAACACTACCCCATCTCTACTTCGTTGATAATCCCCTTTTGAACCTAGCCTTTGTGAAATCCTCCAAAGGGACAACAAATCTGATTGTTGTTGCTTGGTTCCTAAGCTGGTGGAAGAGACATCTTATGTTGAGACCCTCAATTCACACCGTGGGATAGTGGTAAGGCCTAGGATTATCACTACTTTTCTTAATTGAAATTATTTTTTTTTTCTTAATTGAAATTCTCTGAGTGGTGTGATCTAAATTCTATTTTACATTTTAATTCTGACTGCTAATCATCTTCTAAACTCACAATCATCGTTTTGGGCTAGCTTTGCACAGTCCTGCATCACTTGAGGAACCCAGCCCTAGCTCAGCCTGTCCTCTCTTTACCAACCTTAACCTCCGCTTGAGCATAAGGTCGATTATAAACAAGTTGAGCTCAACTTTGGGCGTGCGCTCAATTTGTATTCCCCATATATATATATATATATATATATACACACACACACACACACACTAAACGCCAAGCTTGAACCTGGAGCTTGAGATCAAACTTAAGCCCGACCATTAATTCTCAAGCCAAGTAAAGCTAAATGGACCGGAGCTTAAGCTTGACTCATGAGTTGCTCGAGTCGAGTCGAGCTAAATAGGCCCTAGCTCGAGCTTTGCTCGTCAGCTATTCAAGCCGAGCTTGAACTTGGAATGAATAGCTCTAGAGTTAAGCTGGAGCTTAAGGCAACTAAGCTGAGTCGAGCTAGCTAGGCTTTTTCTTTTTTTTTCTTGGTAGAAGATAGCTAGGCTTTTTTATAGCCTTAATATACACAAATAATTAGTAGTAGAGAATCATTTCTAGGGCTCGTCGACAAGCTAAGCTAGCTCATGAGCCAACTCGATTGGGCTCACCCAACAGGTCTTGAGCTCGAGCTCAGCTAATGAGCTTGTCAAGCAAAGTGTGGCTCGGCTGAATTGCCTCATGGACTCAAGCTTGACTTGAATAGAGTGAATGTTAATGCACTTCCTAATGGACTCATCAAAAATAGTTGTTGAACATTCTATCCATTTCTACTTGAGCACTAGCTCAAGCTTGGCTCAAATTTGAATCAAGCCCAAGCCTAAGTCAAGTCGAGCTCAAGCTTGTTAGGCAATATCGAGACAAGTTCGAGCTTGGCTAGTCAAGCTCGTTTCAAGCTAGATCTCAAGCCTGGCCAAGCTCAACTCAACTCGGCTCTTGTACAACTCTTAACTATTCATCAGAGAGTTTATCGTTCACTTCCATGGGGTTATAAAGTAGTTTATAATCATTGTACTAAAGGATACAACAAAAACAGTTGCACAGATCTCGTATTCATTTTCTCCTATTTGTAGAGTCCTTTAGAGCATGTTTGGTAACAAGCGAGGAATCCATAGATCTAATGATTTCTCACTACCACTGGAACAAGGATTCCTCGCTGGAGATTTGTATAGTTGAGGATTTCACATTGATATTGGTGTGTATCGATGCATATAGTTGAGAAAAATAGAGTTCGGTGTGCAAATCCACTTAAGTGGGGAATTTAAAATCTTATGGGGGGTGGTCGGATCTGAAAATCCTAACAAATGAAGATTTTCATTCGTCCAAATCCTCAAGAATTTATAATTGCCAAACATAAGTTTACCAGAACTTTAGGGAAACCGAAAATCTTTTCCCTAAAGATTTGGTTGCCAAACGTGACCTTAGAGTAACATGTTTCACTTCACAAGTGGGTATGTTGGATCGTAAATCTATCTAGGTAACTTACTAAAATAAGAAAATGGTTAATCAGTTACCACTCCTAGCCTTTGGCTTGTATATTTGATTGAATAGAACACATATTGACAACCTAGATTGACGAGATAAGGTAATGATGGTGGTGGTGATTATGATGATGACGATATAAGTATTATTAGTGTCTCTTATAAAAAACTACTACAACATTTAGTATTTAAGTGTTACAAGTTCAAGGAAACGGGGGCAAAAAAGAGATGGGATGAAGTAGTAAAAGCGGACAGCTGGACATTGTTCAATGTGGATGTGGAAATGTAGGGTTAAGTGAAAAATTAGAAATCACCTGTGATGCACGAAAACTTCAAAATGGGTAACATATTGTGTTGTATCATATCCGATATTTCACTTTTTGTGTAAAATCCATGTCCCTAACATGTCCATGGCATGGACCCTGCCATATTCAGGCATCATAGGAAATCACAAAGCCAACCCCTAGATAGATAGGATATAAAAATTTGGTTAATGTTGATAATACATGCTTTTCTCATAATCCTTTTTCTTCATCTCTTTCACTTTCTTCCTCTCTTTGCCTACATTTCCCAAATTAACATTCAATACAAGGAAAACTAGATCAACCTGGTACCAAATTGGAAAAGATAAGTTATACACCAATTTTTATAGGCTAACTAATGATGTCAACAATCTGTATAGCCAACATCAACCATGTACGAGTACAGGGTTGACAACCTATGGAGGAATACATATCTATGAGATCCATTAGGAAAATCCATAAAGTCCTCGTTACATGATCCAACAAGAAGCAAAAAAGGGTAACGCCAGATATTTTGGTAACAAGAATTTTCATTTACTTTGCTGAATTATTTATCGTAAACATGTCTGTGCATGTGCCTGCATGAATGTCTGTGTGTGTTCGTGCGTGCGTGCGTGTGTGTGTGAGAGAGAGATATAGATAGATAGATATAGAGAGAGAGCATTGCAAAGCAAGCTTACCTTCACATAGCGAGGGGAAAGTAGAACAGCCCGATTACAGTCTCTTATGCATTCATTAAAAAGGCCCATGTTCTAAAAAGCAAGAAGAGAAATTAGAAGAATAGAAGAATATAGGAAAAAATTGCAAATCCATTCATACTTGGCCATTCTGATGTTAGTGATAAACAGTTCCTTGCTTATTTGTGATACTCATTCAACATTTAACATACGTATTTAGATGGGAAGATAATCAAATGGCACTGAGTGGTCTTTTGAGTTAAAAGGTGGCATGTTGGGTTGAAAGTTGATTTCCCCAACAATCAAAAAAAGGAAGAGTCCTCACATAATTTATAGACCCAGAGTAACACAAATTAGACCAATTTTCTGAAAGAGATTGAGTTCACTGGCATATGTAGATGATTCCGTTGTCACTATTTTATATTTTATGTAGAAAAAAAAAAGGTTTTTCACACCAGAACTGTCTCAAAGAAAACTTGAATCCCTCTGACATATACATGATTTCGGACACTAGGAAAATCAAACTGTTGAATACCTACACTGCCAGGTGGATTCCTATGCTGACAGGTCTCGGGGAACTGTCAGCATCGGGCAACTCAGATCCATCTGAAGGAAACAAGAGGGAAAAACTGACATCATGATGTTTTTGGGTCTCTTTGAGATCAGGGACTATAACATGGGAGAAATCCTCGTCATTAATGAGGGTCTTTAAAGAAAGATCTCACGGGCCATTTACACTAGAGGGTATTCAAGAACAACTGCATACGTGAGCATTGAGGCTAAAGAAGCCACAGTGGTTTTACTGCATTATATAAATGAAATTAAAACCTTGGACGAAGAGACAAAGCATCACTCCACATTCTTGGAGAGGAAAATTCAAAGGATGACAATGTGGCATGATTAGAATCACTAGTTTCTCTCTCTCTCTCTCTCTCTCTCTCTCTCTCTCTCTCTCTCTCTCTCTCTCTCTCTCTCTCTCTCTCTCTCTCTCTCTCTCTCAAATGGTAAATTCACTTTATTGCCATCTGCCACATCAATGAGAATAAAGGACATTGGACAAACACTAAAATACACTACTGAGGCACACCGTGCTCAGAACATCAAGAATAGAATAAAGGGCAAATACCAAAAGAAATGCCAACCACTTTGGAGTGGACAACCTGAACAATGCAGCATCTTAGGAAACAGCAATAGCACCATTTCCCAGGAGAAACAAAGCACAATCATAATTCACTAAACTATGAAGGCTCCAAAACTCTTGTTGTCCTTTACCCTTAGCTTTCTTTTTAGATTTTGCCACATTCGTCTTTAGCAAAGACATCAAGATCCTTACCTAGAAACCCTTCTAAAAAAGAACCGCATATCACCCTTATTGTTCATCATCATCAAAGCCTTGAGCCAACTATGTTGGGGTTGGCTACATGAATTCCATTTCTACATTTCTATCTATCATAAGCCAAATTTTCATATAGGTCGCAATTCTTCAAATCTATTTTTACTACTTCCATCCAAGTCCTCTTCGGCCTGCCTCATTCCTTTGGTGGGCCATTCACCTGCATAGAAAAACTTTTCCTCACTGGCGAAGTCGTTGGCCCATGTTGGACATGTCCAAACCATCTCAAACAAGTTTCTCTTATTTAATCTATTAATGCAACCCCGAAATTCCCTTGACAGTGCTCGTTTCTAATTATATCCTTCTTATCTTTACTACACATCCACCTCAACATTCTCATATCTGCTACACTCATTTTGTACATGTGTCGGCTTTTTTAGGCCAACATTCTGTTGCATTGGTCATAGCAGGTCTAATCGTTATTTTGTTAAATTTTCCCTTCAATCTTGTGGCACATGCGGATCAGAAAGCACTCCAGTAGAATCAGCTCTTTGTGCATTCCCACTAAAGCTGCGATCCATATATTCTATCTTTGTATGACTTATGCTAAAGCCTTTGGATTCTAAGGCCGCCTGCCATCGCTCAAGTTTCACACTCATGCCATCTCTTGATTCATCCACCAACACTACATCATCTACAAACAACATACACCGGGGCACCTCCTATTGAATATGAGCAAGTAACTCATCCATAATCAGTGTAAATAGATAGGGGCTTAAGGCTAACCCCTAATGCAAACCTATGGTCACTGGGAATTCACACGTCTCTCCACGGGTAGTTCTCACACTCGTTACCAATCTCTCATACATGTCTTTAATGATTTCAATAATAATCTCTTGGAACACTCCTTTTATTTAAAACCCACCAAATTAAATCTCTAGCTACCCTATCATAAGCTTTATCTAGATCGAAGAAGACCGTATGCAAAAATTTTCTCATCGCTCGGTATTTTTCCAATAACTGCCTAAGTGAGAAGATAGCTTCCACAGTTGATCTTCCAAGCATGAAACCAAACTGATTTTCAGATATCTTGGCCTTTTGTCTAAGTATTTACTCTACTACTCTCTCCAATAGTTTCATAGTGTGACTCATAAATTTAAACCCATGATAGTCGATCCAATTTTGTATATTTCATTTGTCCTTGTATATAGGTACTACAACACTTCTTTTCCATTCATCTGGCATTTTCTTTGTCATTAGTATATTATTGAAGAGCCTAGTTAACTAAATCCACCCAATTTCTTCTAAGTATTTTCAAGCCTCATTGGAATGTAATCTAGGCCATAGCCTTTCCTATCTTCATGTGTGTCAATGCTTCCTTCACTTCTACTAACCTAATTCCATGGTAGAAGGCATGTCCTGTTAATAAAATATCATCCTTTATTCTTATGCCTACTGTATAATCTTCATTTAAAAGTTGGTTAAAATATTCTCTCCACCTTTTATTAATATAACTGTCCTTCACTAAAACCTTTCGGATGTCACTCTTTATACATTTGACATGATCTAAGTCCCTAATTTCCGTTTACCTTAGTTTTGCAAGTTTAGAAATATCCTTCTCTTGTTCCCAACTTATTATATAAGTAATCATGTGCTTTGAACTTTGCATCACTAAGTACTTTCTTAACTTCTTTCTTTGCCTTATGAATGTCATAATTTTCCATGTTTCTAGTACCTTTCAAAAATTTATAACGTCTTTTCTCTCGAACAACTTCCTGAACCTCTATACTCCACCAGGTTTCTTTATCAAAATGTCTTTTCCCTTTCGACTCTCCAAGCACCTCTTTTGCAACCGTCATGATACAATTATCCATTTAATTCCACACCACCATAGTTTCTCCTTTCAAATGTCATTCTCCCCCCTTTATCACTTTATCCTTAAATATTGTTACTCTTTCTCTTTCAAACTTCTTGTTACTTTATCCCCCCTCTATCATAATGTCTTTTCCCTCTCCTTTTACTTCTAATGCAAATATCTAAAACTATTATCCTATGTTGTATGGCCAAACTCTATCCTGGAATAACCTAACAGTCTTTACAAGCTATTCAGGCATGTTTTCTAACTAGAAAAAAGTTTATCTGGCTCATGTTAGTTCCACTCTTATATGTAATTAATTGCTCCCCTCTTTTTTAAAATAGGTGTTTGCCATTACAAGGTCAAATGCTAACATGAAATCCAAAATAGTGTCTCCTAACTCATTCCTTTCTCCAAAACCTTGTCCGCCATGCACTCTCCCATACCCTCTATTATCCTTTCCTACGTTTGCCCGTTTAAGTCCCCTCCTAAGAAAATCTTTTCACTAGTTGGAATTTCTCATATTAAACCATCCACCTCCTCCCAAAATTGTCTCTTAACATTTTCATCTAATCTTGCTTGGGGTGCTTAGGCACTAATGATATCCATTATGTCTTCCTCTAACACTAGTTTAATTGTTATAATTTTATCACCCAACCTCTTTAACCCCACAATCTTTTCTTTCAAAGCCTTATCTACTACTATACCTACTTCATTTCATGCATTGTTCTTTCTTACATAATAGAGTTTATAACCATCAATGAACTCCTTAGTTTTATCCCCTTCCAACTTCGTCTCCTAAAGACATGTTACATTAAATCTTCTTCTTTTCATTACATTGACCAACTTCATGCTCTTTCATGTCAAAGTTCCTATATTCCAAGTAGCAAGTCAAATCATTTTTAAGTAGCCAATATCTATATAGTTTCTATCACCGTCATTGTTACCACGCATTATTCCCAAATAATTACCAATCTAGACCATCTCTCCTCCAGGACCTCCACTCACATCATGACCACTAGTATTGTCATCCTGGCTAACCACAGCTATAGAAATGGCAACTAGATCCTCAAGATAAACACTGGCCATTTTATCATTATCTTCTTCACTATAAGGACCTTACCCCAATTTTCAATATTTAAATAATATTTAATTTAAATTTATGAATTAATAATGGAAATTAATCCTAAGAGTAGAAGGGAATTAGGGAATAATTAGGAATTCAATTTGGGCATGATTAGGGCATAATTAAGGAAATTAATTAAGATAATTGGAAAAATAATGAGAAATAATTAAATAAGCATGATGGGGCCCACTTGGGATCATGCCCATAGCTCTCATCATCTCTCCCTGGCTTGAGAGAACTTGACTCTAATAAGTTAAGATGGACTTAATTCACATGGATTAACGATCAGCTATACAAATTCACCATCTAATGGTCGGATTATTTCACTAATCATTGGATAGGTAGAGCATGCAATCGAGTTCTCCACACATTAGTAGAATGGAGGTGTGGTTTCTATTGACACAACCTTAATGTGATCTGTAAGGCCTTCAAGTAATTAGGTCATCTAATGGTTTAGATCTTACTATCAGATCCTTAAGAAAGTCAATCCATTCAACTATCTCACTTGTGCAGCCATCCACCATCAATCACAAAATACAAAGTGCATGCAAGGCCTTTGAACAATAGGACAGACTTCAAGGTCTGCTCATAATCAAGGATGTATTATCCGATCCTTCTACAGGCACTTCCAGGATGATCACTGTCACCAAATCCATTGCATCTGAAGCTTTCCCTTCTTGATCTAATTCTTTGTTTATCATCCGAGTTCATCTCTTCTATCAATTGTCTCTCTTGCACGTTCACCGCACATTAGATCAACTTGTTTCACTTGATAAATTTCTTTGCATGTGGATTCAGTCAGACATTTAGCCGTGTAATGCCTTCCACCACATATGAGACAATGTGATTCATTAGTACAATCAACTGCAAAATGTCATTTTCCACCACACTTTGAACAAACCATAACCTTTTTTCGCCATTATCATGGTAGATTATTCAATGAATCCTTTCCTTTGTCGTCTATCGACATCTGGCTTTGGTAAGTGTTCTCGCAATGTCACCTTTTTTTTTGTGTGTAAATGAACTGAATGGAAATCAATGGAACTAATAAGGACAACTTTTGAAAACCAAAACAATTTAAGAACCTAATGGAACTTATTTGCTTTGATACCAAAATATTGAAAGGTGGATAGATGTGGAGTCTTCACACACGTCTTGAAGCCATGTCAATGGAGTCTTCACGCATTGGAGTTGCCTAGGAGTCTTCGCACAAGGCTACGAGAGTTTGATTTTACTCAATACTAAAAGAGAGAAAATGTTTTGACCAACAATCTTGGCCTGCAATTAGAGATTATACTTTTAATTAGAGTAGTCAACTCCTAAAGGTATTGGCCTACATATAATTCCAAATTTAAGCAAATCACAATAAAATTGATTCTCTCAAGATATAGCTTTCAAAAATATGAGATTTGGCATGTGACATGACCATAATGCCCTTATTTAACATGTGACTGATTAATCACTTTATGTTATGGGCCTCTGGTCTTGTTGGGCCTTGTTTTATGAGTCTTTACAGATGCATTTGGATCATGGCCTGCATCATCTCTCCCCGACTTGAGAGAACTCAACTTGATGGATTTAATCTCCTGGATCAACAATCAGCCATACAAATTCACCATCTAATGGTCAGATTTCTTTTGTCGATCATTGGGTAAGTAAAGCATGCAATGGAGTTCTCCATACATTAGTAGAATGGAGGTGTGGCTTCTATTGATAACCTTGAAATGGCCTGTAGGGCCTTCAAGCAATTAGATCATTTAACAGTTTAGATGTTATTGTCAGATTCATACAAAAGTATGACTAGTTGTCAATCTCTCTTAGTGGATTGGGCCAATGCTGGTCTCCTTGGCGTTGTTTTATGAGTATTCATGGACGCATCATTAGACTGCACACATCGCTGCAAAATATGTGAATAGCACGATCTTTAACATTGATGCCGATGTCGAAAAAAATTATTGGAAATGCCATTTGATCAGGTTCCATCTTGACATTATTAGCAAATTGAATGTTGTCGACCTCTGCAGCCAGCGATAACGAGACCCATTATGGAAGATTTTTAAAGAACTAAAACTCTAAGCATATACACCACTTCCATATGAAGAGAGGATGTATCAATTTTGACAATGATGCAAAGCATGAAGGCAAGAACTAAAAGTTTGCTTCTGAGTCGAGTGAAATCCCTAGGAGACAAATTCAAAGCGATGCCAACACAGCCGATAAACACTGCACAAAGATCTAAACTACACAAGCGGTTGTCCACCAAGGTATGACTGATTCACTCAACCTTTTTAGCATCCTCTTCTATTTTCAAGAGATCCACATGTGAAGATAGCTAAGCTTCTCGATTGAACCCTCGAAACTGCAATGCTACAAACTATCCCTGGCCTGTTCAATCATATCATTTGTCCATCTACTAGTTTCCCATTCATAAATCAGTAGCACATTGTGCTTCAACCTTTGCCTTGAATCTAACCATCGCAAAACCCCTCCCTTAAACATGTTACCTTATCCATTAGAAGAAAAATGTCGATAACATGACCAAATCTGACTGACAAATTCTTACAAAAGTCAAAACAGCCTTAAAGCATGAAGGTAAAGGATTGGCAACAAATACGGAGATTGAATGCCACCATCATTTAAGTCCTGTAGCAGCACTCATCCCATCTCAGTAGGAGGAAGGGATTTACACCAACTTACCCACACATTAGATCATACAAGGTGATATAACATTGAATCCGTGCTTGCCAGTGCTCCAATGCCATAGTTTCCTCATACCATTATGTCTGGTGTACATTTGTGGTGGGTTGAACTAATCATACACTATCTTAATGGATTAATCCCACTTCTATTGTGGAATCCTCTTTCATTTTTTTAGTATAATTTCTTTACCCACATTATCTCCTAATCGAAATTATGATTTGAATTGGCTGAACTAACATGCATTGCAGGATGGATTTTCACAAAGTTTTTCCATGTGAAAAGCTAAGATGAAAGAAGTCTTCCCAAAAGAAAACTATATATCTTCTTGTACCCATGCAATGCAAACCAGACACCTTTGAACTCATCATAAAGAAAAGGACAATCTAAATGCATTAAAAAGGACACCGCAAAATAGAGTTGCAACTTCTGGCCAAACTCGAACCCACATGATCTGACCAGAACAAGAGTAAAATTGGGTGTGTTTGGGTCAGGCTCAGGCCTGGATTTAAAAGAACTTCATGGAATTTGGGTGTTCAGTTTTGGGCCTTAAGTGCTTGAATGGGACCAGGGTATGTAGCTTAAATATAAATATAAGCATCAAAAGGAACAGGTAAAATAACAAAACCCAGAATTCACATACCAAATCCAACTCAATCAACTTGATTATCACTCGAGTAGAGAACTTACAATTCTGGTCAAGGACATGCATAGCATGTTCAGGTTTCATTCAGGTTCGATTTAGATTCGGGTTTAACCATGTGCAATTTTGCTCGGGCTTGAGTTGGGGCAATACTCTGGCCTTGCCCAAGTTACACCACTACCAGAGAAGTTCAGATGCAAAAATCAGACTATAGGAATCAAACTCACATGCATAGTGGTAGCCCTATTTACAAAAACCATCGCCACAAAGTCCTTGTCCATGTCATCACCATCCATGGGAGCAAGACGCAATGCCTGTTCATCATAGAATAAGAACACAAGACCCATGTCACATATCTCAGTAATACTTTGAAAACACCATGATAATCTATTTTTAATTCAAATGATCCTCTCACCCACCTGCGAGTAGAATCTCAAGGCCTCGGAGAAATCACCCTTGGAAAAGCATTCATTTCCTTTCCGCTTCGAATCAGAAGCAGATGTCATGTTCTTGGAACAAAGCCCCATCTCTCTATTCGTCAAATCTTGGACAACCTACAAGAACCAATTAGGGTTTATTACAGAAGAAGAATCAAAGCAGTTTCATAATGAAGAAAAAAAAAAGTAAGTATGGAGGAAGAAGAGAGAGGGTGATTATTACTTGGTGGAATTGGGGCAAATGGAGAAAGAAATCGAGAAGTAAGGAGCAGGTATTAGGGAGATTGTCTGGAGTGCTTTCTGATATCATTTGCTTGAGATCGAGCGGAACAACAGATTTTAGTTTCTCCATCTCCCTCCTCTTCTTCTTCAACTTCGGCTGTGTGCCTGTGTGCTAGTTGAATACTAATGCAAAAAGAACTCGCGTCGCGCGCGATTTTACGTTTTTTTCGTCGGGCAAGGAAGATGAGATCATTCGGAACAGTATAACGCATGTGAGTTGGGACTCCACTCCATATTTTTGGACGTGGAGGATATCTTTGCGATATTTAAGGACAGTGTGATATGTCACACATCATTTTGTCTGGTATCCTATTAGAAAGTGCAATATCTTAAAGTAGTGTGATATCAAATTATTATTATACAAATAAATCTGCAAAAATTATGTAAAGTTAGACTATTGTGGTCAAATATTAGATATAAGAATAGTCGTACGATCAATATCCAAAAAAAAAAAAGAAGAAGACATAAGTTTCAAAGCTTTTTAAATTGGGCCTTATTAAGTTTTCCAGTAAATTTTACATCCAACCATGTAAATGTATTTTTTCGCAACTTTTCACTCAATTTTTTTAAATACCGAAACTACCATTCATTTAAAGTCATGGTATGCTTCCAGCAGCCATAGCATGCCGTCGATCGTCATGGGAAAGATATTACACCCCCAATGCCAATGCCCTAAAGCCACAAGGAACACTGAAATTAGGGATGCGGATTGGAAATGTGGACATTCATGATCTTAGTCCGCTGTGAAATCCGATTTGAAACTTTTTATCACATTTGAATATCGAATATTTAAGCGGAAGCATTTATAGAAAAGTTGGTCGGGGCATCGCAAATAATAGATCTCACATAGTATCAACCAATAACAACAAGTAGCAATGTGAAGGATCAAGTCTTACTACAATGTTCGAGTTCGAATATAAATGAAAATGATTTATTTACAAAACCATCTCAACTACTTAAGGATCACTAACACTCCTCCACAAAACTAAGTTACGCTCTCTGACATCCGGGGTGACACAAGCTCCATCACTGGCTCCCCACTCAAACTCAGCTGTACATGGCGTCCCAAGGAACGCCTCACTCTTCGGGATATCAGTAAATAGAGTGAGGTATATAAGATCCAGCAAGAATAATATATGTAAACACATAATGAATGCATCAAAATATAATATAGATAATACATTATGATTAAAAGAATAACATTGAATATATTTCTGAGAGGATGCACGAAATAACAAGCCCGGCCAAGAATAAGAATTACTAGAAATAGCCGGCCAAGGATTTGGTACCAATTGTCAAGAGGTAAACAATGGCGTATGTCCACCTCAAGCAAGAATCTCGATCTATAAATGGCAATAAATTAGTCCCTATGACAAGTGATCAGCTCATGACTAGACTTACTCAACGAAGTGGTGCCTTGACTCAAGGAATCACAAGAATGGTGTCCAGCTAGGCCTCTCTTGCACGAACAATAATCTCTAACCAAGATGAAGGAACTATTTCCAGGCATCTGTCCCATCTATTAATAATCATCCCAAGATATTCCAAGCAATCCAAGTCCATGCAAGACGGTCATCAATACGTAATCCAATCCAAGAGAAAGTTCATTCCATCAAAGCCCATTGAATAGCCAACCTAGCCCAAGACATGGGTAATCTACCTCTAATATCAACACAAGGTCTTCACTTGGTAAACTCTAGGCCAAGGTCCTCAGCATTCAATTACCATTAAGATATCAAGTATAACGATATACACCAAGGAATAAGATGTCAACAATAATGAGACAATATAATGATCAATATACCAATATCAATCAATAAACGAATAAAGCAATCGAGCCCAACCTAGGTCAAGGGTTGGCATTCAGGTATAGGTGTTTGGTTAGTCAACATGATGGCTGAATTAGGATTTTAAATGTGGTAACTTTAGTTCTGATTTTAGATGCAGTAACTTTAGTTCTTAGTGCTCTTAAGGCCAATGGCATTCAACTACCCGAATTAATCACCCCTTTTACTCAACTTCACCTCCCATGCCCTACTTATATAACAAATTTGTGGTTGAGCGACCAACACATCATGGGGCATCCATTTACAAGCTATTAGGGAGGTTAAATCGGGTTAAAATGTCAAAAGATTCCATTTTTATATTATAGAAAATCCAGGCTTACGGTTAGCCTTAACCTTGTTTCAGCTAGCCGTGAATGTTAGGGTTGCAAACGGATATCCGATTGTTCGGTTACCAGAAAGTTCCAACCCGCAAAAAAACTGGGTTTGGAATCTATTTTGGGTTTCGATTCATAAACAGGTCCAAATCTGGAATCCGATTTATGTTCTGATTGATAAACTGGTCCGGTTCTAGGTCCACATAGGTTTCGACCCGTGGACTCGGGACCCGACATATGAGTCTTTGATATTGCAAATCGTACCTCAATATATATTTTTATATATAATGTTGGAGGTAGTAGACTTAATGCACTATTATAAGTTGAATGATATGTTTATTTTAAGAAAAAAAATTAAAGGAATAAAGAGAAATTAGAACTGATTTTGGAACTAGATTCTAGTCCTCTGGGTGGATCCGTTTCCGGAACTAGATCCGGGTTTTCCTATTGGAACCAGGTCTGAAACCAACAAAATAGGTTCCGAGTCAAAACTGGGCCCGGATCCGAAACTGTTATTTAGAAATGGGGTCCTGGTCCGATTCCAATATGGTTCCGACCCAGAACCGTTCTATTTGTAACCCTAGTGAATATACCTCGGTTGATTCACAATTGACCGTGGTCTAACCCATGGTGGCCGCTGAACAACCCCGAAATTTAACAAAGTCATGGAAATGTAACCGTAAGAGTTCAGCATGTACCACGATTAGCCTTATGGTTGTCTCATGGTTAGGCCCACGATTAACCGTGAGCTAACCATTGCTCAAACCCTAAGAATTACACAGTTCTAGAAAGCAATGGTGAATGATCCTTTTTATACTACGGTAAGCCTCATGGCTAGCCGTGGGTTTATCACGATTAACCATAAGGTAACCGTTGTTTTCTCAACCTAAAATTCACATTGAGCTAATGGGATTCCACGATTGTTCATGGATTAGCCACGGTCGATCATGGCTTCCCAGAACTCAAACTCTGAATTTCAAAATCTCATTCAAACCATTCGAATTCTCCTCCAATTCAATTCAACACCCGAGATGCCTTTGTTCCCATATATCACTTCATATTCCAACACCAAATTACATGTGATTGGAGCTTTTCATCATCATTTGGGTTCCCAAGCATAACATAGGGTTTTAAACAAAGAAAGGAGCTTAGATCATCGGGTCTTCTATAAAATTCAATGGGATTCAATACAATTCATCATAAGAATCAACAAGAACACACATGCATGTTATGAATCGTATATATTATACTTGACTTGGATCCAAGCTATGGGAGTCCTATCCACTCCGAGGTCTCCAACCCAAGAAATCCTACCATTTGGTAATTTTACTTGTCAAGTGTAAGGTCAAAAAGTATCGTCAGTCACATCTTTCCTAAAAAAGCTATTGTCAGAGCCAAAAAAAAAAAAAAACCCGCTGAAGAGGCAAAGAGGCACCTCTCTATAGCGAGGGCGGCGGACGGTGGAAGCCTGGTGATCGACACTTATATGTGCAATCCCACGAAGAGAGGATGGAACAAGCAATGAATCCAATTTAAGTAGAATTGAACTAAGATATAACTAATAAGGATAATTGAAGTAAACAATTAAAACTATTAAACTATGCAATGTAAATAATTAATTAACAATCTAAGATATGAAATTAATTGGATCTAATTTAATCTAACAAGCTATACCAAACTAGTGTGTGATTGGTGGTGGAAATGGAATAATTAAGGTGAAGATGTGTAGGATTTTAAAACAAGTTGTGTGAAGTGTAGATTTAACAATTTAGAAGTGAAAATAACAAATCAAATAAAAATTTAAATTAACAACAATAAGAATAATAGATTAGGCAATCCAAAATCCACTAAGTTTATAATTAATTCAAACAATGCATGTTCTAATTCAATTCTCAAATCTACAATCCAATTAGCAATCTTTTGCCTAATTGGATTGGATGATATAACAATAAATATCAAATTAAAGAAAATCAAATGCCAAGATCCTAGATCATCATCTAGCTACCCTAACAATAATTCATCAAAATCAAGCTATAAAAAATCAAAGATAAGGGCTCTAGAGCATGCTATGTGAGAGAACTTAATCAAACTACAAAGCATCAATTGAGATTATCCAAGCATCAAGTGTAGAGATAGAGCATGAGAAATGTGAGAGATTGGCACAACTAGATATAAAATCTACTAATCAATTAAGACACAAGTAGGAAATTTAAACTAAAACATGCATGAAATTGAACTAATCACATTACTTAGCTTCAAAAGGAGAGCTCAATCCAAGAGCTTTAGCCACTAAATATCAAGAAAGTGTTCCAAATCTTCATTAATGATTTTCAATTACACTCTCTCTCTAGATTAGTTATAAAGAAGCTCCTAATTACAATCTAAAAGTATAGAGAATGTACAATAAAATTGATAAAAGACTAACTTGCCAAAAGATCTCCCTTTCTCTACAAAAACATTTCAATTTATAGAAATATTGAAGACATTTGATTGGCTCATTTCCTTTCACAATGATTGCTTCCATTTGATTGGTTGCAACTTGAAGGCTTTTGATTGGCTTTTTTGCTTTCACATGGATTGCTTCAATTTGATTGGTTGCAACAACCTTTCCTTTCAAAAGTATATGTGCTTTTTGCTTTTTGTGGTCCTTCATTTTGGAGGCTTTTGATTGGCTCATATCCTTTCACATGGATTTGTGCCATGGTAAGCTTTGATTGGTGGAGAGGCTAGAGTTGGATGAAATATCTTCTATGTAAAAAAAAAAATACAATTGTTGGGATTTGAACCCATAACCTATTTCATAAGAACCCAAGTTGTGTTAGAAAATAACTTCTTTTATGCTTCCTCTTATTTTGGAATTCTTCAACACTTCACCAAGATTTCTTCATGTAACTTCTTTATTGAAATATCTTCTTGATGCCTCAGGATACTAGCCGGAAGGTTGGGGTAGTCGTGGGGTCCACCTACACGAGAGAAATTACATAAAAATGCGCTATAAATAATCGAATTTATGCATGATAATCCGATAATCCGTTTAATGTGATAGAATGATAAAATTTTTGTGTAAATCAAATGATATGCATATGAGATGCTGATAAAATTCGGACTAATGAAGGGTAAAATATGCAATATTTAATACTCATCACACCCCCAAACCTACATTTTGCTAGTCCCGAGCAAAAACTATAAAGAAAAACTAAACTATATGCAAGAAAATACGGTAAAAATCCTAACTCACTTTCGCAGGAATCGCGGTTGCACTTAGCTAGTGGAACAAGTTGTTAAACCCCTATGTTTACCCTAGTGGACGAGTTTTGTCTCGTGAGGGTTTTTTAGCTAATAAATCCCACAAAATTCTTTTTATTTTGGAAAGAAAATATTTTTATGTCCAACAGTCTTTAGCAAGTTAATAAGAATGAATATTGAGTTAGGAATACTAGCAAACTCCTGAAGATATATCATTCAATACCGAAATCTCACTATGTATGTGTGTGTATTTAGCCAATAATCATGCAATCTTCAAGTCGAAACTCACACACCTTAATCCCCTTCGGAATACATTTCGCCTTGACTACAGCCTTACAGGTCATACTCTCAACAATGGAAGCATACATATTTTACTGACTAACTCTCAGTATGTGAGTATGAACAAGGCTAAGGACTCACATAATTGATGAAAAACAGAGCTTATATATAGAGGGATTGATCTCAAAGAATAAGATATAACCAATAGAAGGTGGAAATGCTCACTAAATTTCTCACTCATTCAGCACCTAACATTTCCTAGGATCTAATATATCTTTCATAGGTTGTAATGGGGTTAGGGTTAATAGGTAGGATAAGAGTTAAATATGGCTTAGGGTTTTTGAGAAGGTAAGGGTCTTCAAGTCATCATAGGAAGGTCTTCCACTGTCTTCACTTCTTCCTTTTGCTTTGTGTTCTCTATTCCACTCTATCTCTTTTTGGTGCTTGCTTTTCTTTGGTTTCTCATATCTTTTTTTTCTTTTTCTTTTGTTTTCCTTTGGTTCTCATTTCTCTCTCCGTTTTTTTTTTTTCAACTTTCAAATTCCTTTATTCCTTTGTCATCCTTTGTAAAACATCTATCTTTTGGTAGCCCATGTGAACTCTTCATCACTAATGCTCAAATCCTTCATTTCTTCATGTATCCCTACCCTTCTAAAAAACAATAGGTAAAAAATTATTGTATATATGTGGGTGATGAGGCTTGGGACAATGAAGGAATTTTTCTTGTAAAATAGGCTCAAGAGGGCTACTAAGGGTATAAAATGTAATAGGTGAGTTCAAAATTTGGCCATTTTTTTTTATATATTTAGAATGCCTATCATCTTCCCCTAAGTTCGAAAAAATGCATCATAAGCTACAAGTCAAGATTTCTTCGCATTTTGATGTCACCTCTATGGTTAGAACAAAGAATTGCACTTATGAGATCGGAAGTGCTGGACTAAGAAGCTCTAGGAGTAGCTCTTCATTCTACTCAGGAATAGCGCAAAAGAGTCCTCACCCAAACGGATATAGATAGGCTCAATCGCTCAATGGGTTCTAGTCTCCACTAATGATTCTTCCGGATCTTTCAGAAGTGATTTGCTCTTCTCTTAGACTACACTCATGTGGCTAAATGTGTAAAAAATTTCTAAGACTTGTACAAATGACAACTCTTCAAGCAAAATCCATGGACAATTTTTGAAATCTTTTTCAGTTTTTTAGTGATTTTGGAAATTTTTCAAATTTTTAGGGTTTTTGGTATAAATGAAAAACAAAATAACTTATGTACATGCAAAATGCAATGCATGAATTGCAATGCCTCACCCCCAAACCTATCCTAAACATTGTCCCCAATGTTTATGCATAACAGAAATAAAATAGGACAAGGTAGGTAAATTGAGATTTCTCACCATGGGATGCCAACACATGGATATATTGGGTTGCCTCCCAACAGGCGCTAAGTTTAACGTCTTCAGCCAGACGCAATTAACAGTGTATGAGGTCAATCTATCCAGGGTCTACAAGAAGGATCTCCTCAGCAACATTCTCAGGATCCAGAAACTCAATGTACTCTTTTAATATGTGCTCGTTCACTTGAAATGTGCTACCATCTCTATGATTCAAAAGTTCAATTGCATCGTGAGAATGGATTGAAGGTTCATGAGATGGTTTGGCACCTTCTTCCAGATGAATCTGGTGCATAACTAAAAATGTACTGATTCTTTTAATGTCCGAGATGGTCCAACCTAGGGCACTCTGATGGTTTTTTAGCACATCCAGTATTTTCTTTTCCTGCTCTTCCTCAAGTTCTGAGGCAATAATTATTGGGTTGCTAGCAGAGGGCCCCAAGTAGGCATACTTTAAATTCTCAGGTAATGGTTTCAATTCTAACCTTGGTGGCTCAACAATAATTGATTATTTTTCGACCTTAGATTCAAAGGTGGATGTAAATATAGACTCAATCTTCTGCTTCCATTGGCCAACATCCATCAGCTGGGCCGAATCCAATAATGCATTAACTTCGCATATAGACCCGTCGATGTCTATGTTGGCATTGAAGTGAGCCAGACATTCCTCCAGCGGATCTGTGTAACATGATGATTGCATTGTTTGATCAATTAATGTGTCAATCATGTTCACTTCCTCATCATCATCTAGGTCTGATGTTTGGAGTCCATTACGAAAAACATTCAACTCCAACTTCATGTACTCAAAACTAAGTGTCCCAACCCCATTCCTGCATCTAATCACTGCATCTGATGTTGGAAGGAACGGTCGACCAAGAATGATAGGAATATGTCGGTCGGGGGCTACCACTGGTTCGGTATCCAAAACCACAAAATCAACTGGAAAAAAAAATCCTTAACTTTCACGATCACATCTTCAACCACACATTTTGGATACTTGTCTGACTTATCAACAAGACAAAGGGTAATATCAGTCTTCTTTAGTCCTCTCAGGCCCAACTGAGTGTACACGGAGTACGGCAGTAAATTCACACTTGCCCCAAGATCAAGTAGACACCTCTTTATGATAGAGTCTCCTGTCTGAATGGTAATGGTAGGGCAGCCAGGGTCTTTGTATTTGGGTGCAATGGTCTGCTGGATCAAGCTTGATGCCTGGGCTGCCATCACAGTGGTTCTGGGTACTAATGTTTTCCGCTTGACAGGGGTCAGGTCTTTCAAAAACTTGTAGTAGGAAGGGATTTGCTTTATGGCATCAAGGAGGGGTATGTTTATCTGGACATTTTTTAAAACTTCTAAGATTCCCTCAAATTGATCATTCTTCCTAGTCTCCTTCAATTGGTGTGGGAATGGTGCTCTAGGTACCACTTCTAAAGATAATGGTTCAACTACAATGGGCTTTTGAATATTCTCTCTCTGTGGCTCTCCTCTTGGTATGGGTTCTTCTCTCTCTTTCTCCTTTTCTCTTTCTGTATTCTTTTTCAAATCTTTCTTCAAATTCTCTCTCTTAGGTTTGACAACTTTCCTCGAGCTATCTGGTTTTCCTACAAAAATATTCTCTAATTGATCATCTTTAGGCATCTCAACTCTATTGTCAATAGTCTTTTCCAAATCGATATTTTTAGATTTCTTCTTTCCCTTGAGTCTTGGAATGCTGGGTTGGATATTTTGAGATTTTGTGTTTGCTTGGGTTTGGTTTCATTCTTCTTACGGATTTGCTATGTTCTTTGACATTCACATCTCTTGTTCGAGACCGGCCTTGTTTGAGAAATCGGGTATGGCTTTTCAAGCATTTCATGGCTGGGGGTTTATTAAGTTTTATATATATTTTTTTTGTCTTGCACTGTTTCATATGCTTTACAATATTTCTATTCTTGCTACTTTTGAGTTTAGTTGCATGCATATTGCCTATTTCAAGGTAGATCGATATCTACCAGTTAAAGATGAATGTGTTTTTTGGAGTATATTACTCTGCTGTGTCTTTCATGTTTTCTTCTTTGCTAAAAATGCCAGCTTTAGGCATTTCGCTACATGTTATAAATGTATTTAACTGTTAATCTTATGTTATGGGGTAGGGTTTGATTGAAGTCGTTTGTGGCAATTCTACTATATTAAGCTAAGAGGATTTCCCGGTTTTTAGGACTTATTTTGACCGCTCAACCCTATTTTGACTAATAAAACGGTTCTCAATAAAAGAGAGAAAAATCCCTACCCCCACGTCGTCACGTTCTAACCCAACCTCCTTCCTGCAACTCCCTCCACACTGCGACGCTGTAAACGGTAGAAATAATACAACCACTCAATGGAAAATGTTTTTCAGTTCTTCATGCTCCATTACATCTGCGAATATCCTCTCTGTGTAAATCAGAAAAAAGGTGAACGACTACTCTATATCTTTCCAGACCCTCATAATTTCACATGTGCCTATCATCTTTTCCATACCCTCATATTCTCTGTTTTTTTTTCTCCTTTTTTTAATGAGCAGTCCTTCTCAAATAATCTTAGCAAATACATCCGTTCTGGTAAGTACAGGGCTCTTCCAACCTTTTTTCCTATTTTGCAATTTTTTGGATCGATATTTTTAGATTTCTTCTTTCCTTTGAATCGAGGAATGCTGGGTTGGATATTTTGAGATTTTGTGTTTGCTTGGGTTTGGTTTCATTCTTTTTACGGATTTGCTATGTTCTTTGACATTCACATCTCTTGTTCGAGACCGGCCTTGTTTGAGAAATCGGGTATGGCTTTTCAAGCATTTCATGGCTGGGGGTTTATTAAGTTTTATATATATATATTTTTTTATCTTGCACTATTTCATATGCTTTACAATATTTCTGTTCTTGCTACTTTTGAGTTTAGTTGCATGCATATTGCCTATTTCAAGGTAGATCGATATCTACCAGTTAAAGATGAATGTTTTTTTGGAGTATATTACTCTGCTGTGTCTTTCATGTTTTCTTCTTTGCTAAAAATGCCAGCTTTAGGCATTTCGCTACATGTTATAAAAGTATTTAACTGTTAATCTTATGTTATGGGGTAGGGTTTGATTGAAGTCGTTTGTGGCAATTCTACTATATTAAGCTAAGAGGATTTCCCGATTTTTAGGACTTATTTTGACCGCTCTACCCTATTTTGACTAATAAAACGGTTCTCATTAGAAGAGAGAGAAAAATCCCTACCCCCATGTTGTCATGTTCAAACCCAACCTCTTTCATGCAACTCCCTCCACACTGTAACGCTGTAAACAGTAGAAATAATGCAACCACTCAACGGAAAATGTTTCTCAGTACTTCATGCTACCTTACATCTGCGAATATCCTCTCTGTGTAAATCAGAAAAAAGGTGAACGACTACTCTATATCTTTCCAGACCCTCATAATTTCACATGTGCCTATCATCTTTTCCATACCCTCATATTCTCTATTTTTTTTCTCCTTTTTTTAATGAGCAGTCCTTCTCAAATCATCTTAGCAAATACATCCGTTCGATAGCAAATATATCTCTGGTAAGTACAGGGCTCTTCCAACCTTTTTTCCTATTTTGCAATTTGTTGGATCGATATTTTTAGATTTCTTCTTTCCTTTGAATTGAGGAATGCTGGGTTGGATATTTTGAGATTTTGTGTTTGCTTGGGTTTGGTTTCATTCTTCTTACTGATTTGCTATGAGAAATCATAGGATGATTGGTTTGAGCAAGTTACTGGTATTGCTGCCTAAGATACTGTGGCTGGAATCCGGGTTGACCTTCGTGGGATTGAATAAGTTCGGATTGATGATACGAAAAACTGGGGTGGAACTTATTGTCTGAGTGGTAGGTCTGACTGAAAGTGTTAACAGTTGGTTCCCAAAAGTTTCCATAGGAATTCAGCGCATTGGCTTGCTTGGCCTTAACAAATGGCAGATTAGGGCAACTCTCAATCGCACAACACAAACATGATGCGGCTCACTCATACTTCTCAAGGTGGGCTCATATTGCTGAGGGGTGGGTTGGCATGACATTACAGACATAGATCCTATCTTTTTACTCAAATTTTCCACTCCCTGAACTAAACTGGTCATCACATTTTTCAACTTAGGATCCTGTTTGATGTTATACATTCCAGGTTTCTGGATCCCTGTCTCATCTCTCTCCAAATCTTTCCTATTACTGCTCCAATTTTGTGTATTTTCTGCAAGCTTGACAAGGAATTCTTATACTTGATCGGCAGTCTGATTCATGAATTCTCCTTTGTGCATTGATTCAATCAAGATACGCCGGGGGTTCGTAAGACCTCTATAAAAGAAATGTATCAACTCTCCTTTGTCAATACCGTGATGTGGGCATTTGATCAATAGGTCATGGAATCTCTCCCAGATTTCGGCAGACTCTTCCTCAAGTCGTCCCCTAAAGTTCCTGATTGCACTCTTAAACTGCTCGGTTTTACTCACTGGAAAAAATTTGGACATAAACTTTTTGACAAGCTCATCCCAGGTGGTAATGGAGTTTGGAGTCAAGGAATTCAGCCAGGCTGCTGCATGATCTTCTAGTGAAAGGGGAAACAACCTAAGCTTCACGGCTTCACTATTCAAATTTTGATTTCTAAACGTGTGGCAGATGGTCATGAATTTGTTCAAATGGATATAGGGATGCTCACACTCAGATCCATGAAATTTTGGTAACATGTTGATGGTGGCGGGCTGGATTTCAAATTGGTCCGCATTATTTTTTGGCAAAACACAACGAGCTGAAGTTGATGAAAATGGTGCAAATAGTTCATTAAGGGTCCTTTGCTGAGGGTTTTGGGCAGCCATTGTGGGTACTATGGGTGGGGCAGGTAAAGCAAGGAAATCAATCTTCACTAATCGGCCTTGATCACGTATCCACACTCGCATGCAACCGCGGCTAACCTAGCAATGCAATGGTCCGCTCAATGAAATGAATGCAACATAACAAAAATTTTGAAAACTAAATGAAAAGCTAATCTAAACTAAGGTTACCTAAAAGAATTCTAGACAGCTCTTAACTGTGAAGAGGACACTCTGGCCTCCAACCTGGACCTATGAAATGGAAATTCTGGCCAATTAACCCCCAGGTAGATGGTGGGATCTCGATGCGCTAGGCGAAGGCTCATCTTAAAAACCAACACCTCGAACAATAAAGTTCTTTCCCTAATTGGCAAGATGGTAGCCAAGGGACAATGTTTGCTTAGGCACCAGAAAGTCTGCCAAGGCACACAATTGGCACAACAGCGGTGGTCTTCCCTAGTGAGCTCGTAACCTAAGGTCACGTTTCTACTCAATTTTATTATGGTTTATTGGTTCTAAACTAAGTGAAAATTAAGATGAAATCCTAAGGGCAAGGAAACGGTGATGAAATCCGAATCCTTATCTTGTTGGGGTAAATTGCCCTTTACTAGTAGTGCATCAAATTACAAGTGTGTTTAAAATAATTACACTACAAAGCAAGGAACAATAAACAAAGTAAACCCGCTTGCAAGGGATTCGCGGGGGGTTAAGAAATGCAAACCTTCTGATTTATTTCGAGAGACGAATCGGTTGTCGTCGACTCACACCACGGACACCAATTTTCGTGTACGAATGTGAGGGGCCGCGACGGTATAGTCCAACCGTCCTCCTTCCCTACAAGCAATTTATTGCAATTCTACTAAACAACTAACTACTTAATGTAAGTAAAGTGCGTAAAGTAAAGTAAATGGGTCACGGGCCGACTCACAACCAAAATTATTACAACTTTGATAACAAATACCTAATACAACCAACTAAGAAAGCAAGTAAATATCTAAACTAATCCTAAACTAAGAAGCAAGTAAAATCTTCAAGTTCTCCAATGCACTTTTCCACTTTCCTTTATTCAAAGCAAGAAATTCCATACAAAACAAACACAAACAATGTGTAGAATCTGCAAGGAAAATAAAGGAAAGATAAAAAGTACACTAAGCTAAAAATGATTTCAACTCTATGAAATTCAAAGCTTTCCAATGCCTCTCCCCGGCAACGGCGCCAAGAACTTGATCGACACTTATATGTGCAACTTTTAACCGCAAGACTACGGTGTCGTCAAGTAGTAAAGACTAAAGAGTCCGGATTGTCGATCCCACGAAGAGAGGATGGAACAAGCAATGAATCCAATTTAAGTAGAATTGAACTAAGATATAACTAATAAGGATAATTGAAGTGAGCAATTAAAACTATTAAACTATGCAATGTAAATAATTAATTAACAATCTAAGATATGAAATTAATTGGATCTAATTTAATCTAATAAGCTATACTAAACTAGTGTGTGATTGGTGGTGGAAATGGAATAATTAAGGTGAAGATGTGTAGGATTTTAAAACAAGTTGTGTGAAGTGTAGATCTAACAATTTAGAAGTGAAAATAACAAATCAAATAAAAATTTAAATTAACAACAATAAGAATGATAGATTAGGGAATCCAAAATCCACTAAGTTTATAATTAATTCAAACAATGCATGTTCTAATTCAATTCCCAAGTCTACAATCCAATTAGCAATCTCTTGCCTAATTGGATTGGATGATATAACAATAAAGATCAAATTAAAGAAAATCAAATGCCAAGATCTTAGATCATCATCTAGCTACCCTAACAATAATTCATCAAAATCAAGTTACAAAAGATCAAAGATAAGGGCTCTAGAGCATGCTATGTGAGAGAGCTTAAGCAAACTACAGAGCATCAATTGAAATAATCCAAACATCAAGTGTAGAGATAGAGCATGAGAAATGAGAGAGATTGGCACAACTAGATATAAAATCTACTAATCAATTAAGGCACAAGTAGGAAATTTAAACTAAAACATGCATTGAATTGAACTAATCACATTACTTAGCTTCAAAAGGAGAGCTCAATCCAAGAGCTTTAGCCACTAAACATCAAGAAAGTGTTCCAAATCTTCATTAATGATTTTCAATTACACACTCTCTCTAGATTAGTTACAAAGAAGCTCCTAATTACAATCTAAAAGTACAGAGAATGTACAATAAAATTGATAAAAGACTAACTTGCTAAAAGATCTAGCCGGAAGGTTGGGGTAGTCGTGGGGTTCACCTACACGAGAAATTACATAAAAATTCAGTATAAATAATCGAATTTATGCATGATAATCCGATAATCCGTTTAATGTGATAGAATGATAAAATCTCTGTGTAAAGCAAATGATATGCATATGAGATGTTTATAAAATTCGGACTAATGAGGGGTAAAATATGCAATATTTAACACTCATCACCTGGTATGATCCGGACTCTGTTTTAAGAGTCTCAAAAGACTCTCTTTTCTAAGTGGATTATTACAAGGGTCTTAAGCACGGATTTGGGGCTATATATTGGGTGTTTCTCACAACCCAAAGTGACACAGATAATCTCTCAAGTTCTGAATTAGTGATCTAATTGAGAGAAGAATTCTCTAGAGATTTATTAAAGAGTTGTGCTGCCAAGTACTCTAGAGAGTCAGGTTCTTCAGTATCTCTTGTAGAATATTATCTTCTTGTATAGAAGATTCGAGAAGTCAAGCGCTGGATTGAATCTATTGCAATCAACGGTGTGAATCGTGGAAGCGTGAAGCAACACAATGTAACTTCAGTCTTTAGATAGGGGATATCTAGGGAGGAAATCTGAGTTTTTTGTAATTGCGAGATTCATAATGTTTGATTTGATCCAGTTCGGATCGGTGATTTTTCACCTTGTTAGGGTTTTTCACCTTAAATTTGATGTCCTTGTGGTGTGTGCTTGTGATTTTATTTCGCTGCGTAGATTATTATTTTTTGCACACTTTTGGTTTGATTGATTGAGTGGACCAATCTAGAGATCACGGAACCTAAACCTTCATCAAGTAAAGTCAAGTCAAGTAAAGTTAAACATCAAATCAAAAGAACTTTAATTCAAAACTCCCTCAATCTTTTTTTAAAAAAGTCAAAAAACAACTACCTTTATTCACTAAAAGATAAAAAAAACTTCGTTTCCTCATACAAAAAGTGAAAAATATCCCATCTTAAACAACTAAAAATAAAATACAATCATAACCTACTTATATTTTATTCTCTCTCTTTATTTCACTTCACTTCACTTTATTTTAAAAGTAAAATTACCAAACGGGCTTTATATAAAGAGCAAGGCTCTCCTAAGCTTAAGCTTATGATATGATTTCGTAAGCTAACGCTTTTGGGGCCCATCCTTGATCCATCCAAATGGACCAAACACACGACCCCTTTAAATTGCACAAGCCCACCAACTTTTGGTCAAATCCGAATTTACTAGACCGTTGGATCGACTATGTACCAATCCGAATAGACCGTTGACCATTAAACTTTTTGTGCCCAAATGGAGATGATAGAAACCACGATTAGGGCTGATTTTTTGTAGGAAGGAGGGTCCCAGAGAGTCCTTGAAATCCCACCCACCTCCATCCCCATGTGAGTCCCCAAGTGGGCCCCACTACGTAATTAAGCTTACTTCAACTTACCTTATCTTAAGCTTCAGCTTAAGAGAGCTGGCCCCCTATATAAAACCTCCTCTAGTATTTAAAATCACAAGATCTACAATCCCTACACCCAATTCCAAGGGAGAAACATGCATTGGGGTTGGAATTCAATAAGAGGAGCCCTAGAGAAGACTAGAAATAGAACTAGGGTTTGAAACTCACTTTGAAAGAGAGAGAAGAGAGATCTAGGTGATGAACCTTGTAGATCTAAAAGAGGAGTGTTGGAATCATTGTGAAAATGATGATCTTCAATGAAGAGACTCCAATGACATTTTTCCTAAACTTAAGGATAGCACAATATGTCCCAAGGACCCTACAACCTATCAAAGTTCCAATAAGGGCCCTATTCCCTGCACTTTCTAAACTTACAAAACACCCCCTACACTAACTCAAAATAACAAATAACCATCTAAACTCTCAAAACATGCCTTAAATCTCCATTATCACAACTAATCAAGCACCTAATCCCTCTAATCAACCACAAAATCACACAAGCACACAAGATTAACATAAATAAAGATGGAAAAAATACTAGGACCTTATTGAAGCTGGTTGCCATAAATCACCCTGAAAATGCCGATGAAGGAAAAGATGGGAAGATGTAGGAAGCGAATGAGAGTTTTGTTTCAATGAAGGGTGATGTAGATATTTAAAAAAAATAAAGGGAAGAATGACAAGAAATACCTTTAAATGGCTGCTTGTCCTTAATTGAGAACTTATTGAAAAACTTAGGCCTTCATTTGAAAAGTCCTGAAGCTTGTATCCTTTTTAAAAATAAGGCAAAAACTTGAGGCCTTATTTGAAAGTCTTCCCAAAAGCGGAGGCTCAGGGTCATGTTTTCTCTTTAATTTTTTTAGAATATTTAAAAATATATCTATTATTTATAAAATCTAAGTATATATTTACTTACATGCATTCATGATAATCAATTCAAATTAATAAATTTAAATATGCAAAAAAGTATTATAATAAGGGAAATAAAACACATTGCATATTACATAATTTGTTAGTCCAAATATTAAATATAAAAGATCAAATATAAGTTACAAATGACATTTTAGTCATCATTTTTAAATTATTGATTTTAAGCCTCGTGCATAATTACTTATAAATAAACTTTAATTGTTTTAAACTAGATCTACCTATTAGATGGTTCAAAATACAAACAACTTAATTAAAATGAGCTGACTCATCGAAGTCTCTCCCGTATTTAACTCAGTCCTTTGTCAAAACAAGATGACTCGGTCACGTATTTGACTTGGACCCATACTATGCATGGTAATTTGACCACTAAATATGTGTATTTTTACTAAGAAAAATGAAGATGTAGTGATCACTCGATGAAGCAAATTAAGTGGAGAAATTCCTGGAAGCTCCACCTACCTCCCAATAATTATTCTTTTTCGGGTGGAAATATTTGAGAGGAGCTTCCCGATGCGCAGCTTTCTCTTCTATAAGTTTAATATTGGTAGTGATATTCATGGAAAGGACAAGGAATCTATAATGCATGCTCTATTCCTTTTGAATATGCTTGAGCGGTTTGGTTTGGTTCTAACTTTGGAATCATTCCTCTGGGTGATAGCTATCTTCAAATTATGGATTGGTGGAAAATTGGTTTTAGCCCCATCGATCCTACCAATCCCACCCTAAACTTGAACTGGTCTCTAGGAATTTTGTCTTATGGTGGACCATTTGGAAAGTGGGGAATAGTTATATTTTTAGGGGCTCCACCATTAACCCAGATCAAATCTCAAGCGATATTATTTCTTCTTCCCCCAAGAATAAGGTCCTATATAGACTTCTTCCTAATAAATGTAGGGGTGCTCATGGTTTGGGCCAGCCCGAGCCCGATCTGAGCCCAGCCTGCTTTAGGCCGAGCTTGGATATGTAATTAGGGCCCATTTAGTAGTTGGGCCAGTATTGGATTAGGTGATAGAAAGCCCAAAACCCGGCCCTTGTAAGGAATGTATGTAATTTAATTTAATTAGTCCAAACAATTACTCAAATGTCCACAATTACTAAAAAGCCAGTTTCGGCCTGGCCCGATTGATTAAATGGGCGGGCTTGGGCTGGGTCTGGGCCAGTGTTTCTAAAGTCAAGCTGGGCCTAGATATGCCTTAGCTCGGCCCGGCACGACCCATGAACACCCCTAAATAAATGTATTCTAATCTTTACCGATGAGGCATTTAAGAGGCCTAATAGAAGGGCTAGTTGTGGCTTTATTATATTTCTTTTATGATTCCTTTTTATGTGTAGGAATAGCAAGGGCTTTTGCCTCTGACTCATCCAAAGAGGCTGAAACGCTCGAAATCTTTTTTGCACTAAAATATGTTGTGGCTAAAGGAAAAAAGATTATCAAGTATATAAATACCGAATGTAAAAGATCTAACATAAGTTTAAATTCCATTCCCGTCATCATTTTTAAATTACTGGCTCCAAACCTCATGCATAATTACTTATAAATAAACTTTAATTATCTAAAATTAGATCTGCCTATTAAATGGTTCGCAATGCAAACAACTTATTAAAATGAGATGACTTGGCTGAGTCTCCCCTATCCTCGACTTGGTCATTCGTCAAAATTAGACTCGGGAGAGTCAATAGTCAACTTGGAGAGTTTTCCAACCATGCTACTTTTAACCATATATGGTAATTCTTATATGATTGATAAACTTGTGTATTTTCATGTAAATGTGAATTTACATAATTTATTTTATATTACTGCCACTTGATGTTCCTATCATGTTATCAGTTCTGCGTTTTTAAAACTGGATCAAAGCTATGGTCCCTTCCCATTTAGATGGAGATTTTATTTCAATATTTTTCTAGTGAGTAAAGAACCCTCATCGTGTCCATTTTTGTACATTTCTTTAAACATCTATCCATAGATTTGTTAGGTGTATTTTATTGATGGTTCTAACATGTCTACCAGCCAGCGAGGTACGGGAAGACATTGCTGATTATTTCCTGATGACTCTAGTTGTACGGAATACAAGCCAATGTGGAGATTGTTGGGTTTATGTCTTGTATTCCAGTTTACCAAAGTGGTCCATTAGGTTAACCAATGACCGGGTTCAGGGTCATGTGTATTTCCACCATTGTACCGGGGCTTTTTTGGGGGCTAAGAAAGCAAAGATTATATAAATATATATATCATATAATCTGTAACCTAGACTCTAAAGAGAGTCAAGATGTGAGTCATTACTCTCTTGCCGTGGACGTAGACGGTTTTGCCGAACCACATAAAATTTCCGTCTCTCTTATATGTGGCATGATCGATTGATAGCAGGAATTCGTGCTTCCGCAAGTACGTGCACAACAAAATTTTCAATAGTATGGTTGCTCATAGGTTAGCAAATGAGGGATTGACTCTTTTTGGGGATGTTTGGGAGGACTGTTTCTTACATTAGCTTGCTGGGCTTATTAGCTTGCGGGGCTTATGGGCTGAGCTGTTGCTTTCTGTTTCGGGTTTTATTTCCTTCACCAAAAAATATATATCAAGAGAACCCAAAAAAATTAAAATTCTGTTACTACCATAACCTTCCGTACCTATCATATTTATAGCGGAGAGAAATCAACTGATGCCCCCCTGAGAAATTAGAAGACATAGGCCCTCAGATAAAAGTAGTCATTTGAGAACAGATAATATAACAACTGATTTCTTTAATTGAGTCGTTTGTTTTTTTTTTTTTTCTCAAATCGAAGTCATACATGCCCCCAAAATAGAATGTGAATGAATGCCTTAATAAAGAAAACTTTAGCTATGTTCCCATTCTTTCCAGGATTGATAGAAAATCTTGACCAATCAGTGTTGGCAATATTCTCAAACACATTAAGACATTATCATAGGGGCGTGGGTGCGGTCGTACCAAGTAAATTGGAAAAACAAGAGATGGGTGGAGCAAGAGATTTAAAAAAAGAGGAAAAAGTAGAACTAAAATAGAGGTTTGATGAAATAAGAATATGAGTGGGTAGTTATGGAGAGAAAAAGTAAAACATTTTAACAAAGAGGAATAACCGTCGGTCAAAATCGTAACCGACTGTTAAAATCCAATCCAAAAACACTTTAAGCTTAATATATTATAATGGAGGTCGCTAGCATTAACCTTTTTCCCTAACTAGGTACTTTGGGGGTGGTTATTTTTCTCTATATTTTTGGTGCTTTATTATAAACAAGAACTCACACATCTACACATAATCAGTACTTTTTAAGAATATTAAATTTTATTTTATTTAATAAAACCTTAAATTAGATAAAGTCTAAGAACCACTTGGGCAAAGCTATACAACACTTTTGTTTCCTTCTTTTATTTTCTTCTTGCATTTATGCTTCTCATCTTGTGATGCCATTTTCATGAAAACCTATTGAGAAGAGGTTTTTCTTACTGAATTTATGTTCTACAATATTTTTATTAAGCAATTGATTATTAAATTGATGGACCAAGGCCAAAATTGATGTTAATTAGGTAACACTAAATACTAAGCTTCTTTTTTTCCTTTTCTTTTGATATACATAAACATGAATATATATTTATATGTTTATAATTAATTTTGATATCTTCTATACTCATAAGTGAAGCTTAAGATGGGCTTGTTAGGGCTTGGGTTGGAATTTTGAAACCCAAATGGAATTTGAGTTGAATTCAGATCTGGGCTTCAGGTATCTGAATATAACCCAGGTAACTA
The DNA here is from genome assembly GCA_012931725.1 of Litsea cubeba. NCBI lineage: Eukaryota > Viridiplantae > Streptophyta > Magnoliopsida > Laurales > Lauraceae > Litsea > Litsea cubeba. The sequence continues at coordinate 76,855,915 of CM022947.1, forward strand.
TCTTTGTCAATAAAACACATGCATAAATGGCATAGGAATACAATAAATAGCACATGCACTAAAAATTTCATACCCTTCGACGGAACACACACAAACAGGGTACCTGCGGGTCAAACCAAACTGCACTCGGATATGGAATTTGCATTCAGGCGCAGTTTGGGTGAGGTATTTTTTGCGTCTCACTTGGATTGAGCATGTTCTCTACTGGGGAGAACCATGAAAAGGAGTATTATTTTTAAGTTATCAAAATATCTATGACATACACCTGATGAATATAATTTATAGAGAAATGATCGCCATCAGATCCTAACTCATGATGATCAGATGGTGGCTCTGATACTCCTACACCATCTGATTGCCAATATATCAGCAATAGAATTATTATTATAAACACCTTGATACCGTATCTTCCCTATTACACATTCTTCACATTCTCTGCAAGGTAAAAAATTTTGGTTGATGCATTTGCAAGTTCCTTGTACCAAATATAGTTCTTCAGGAAAAAAACAAGGTGTGAAAATTTTCCTCATTTACATATATTTCATAGCATCTCTTGATTGATATGATAACGCCAACAAACCACATACCTGGATTACTCACGCCTTTCTGTAATCAATGGCACGTAAAAGATAAGATATAATTAGAAAAAGCCCAAAAAATCCCACTTCGTCATAATTGGGAATCCAACCCACCATAATGCACACTTGGACGATTTGAATATCCAATCACCATGTAAAACCTCTCCCAATAATCTAAAGATTAAATAGCAATTCCACCAGAAGATGCTCAAATTCAATGTTTCCACTATATTCCGCAGAGCCGCTGAGTATGTCTCACTTGGAGCTTAAATCACCGCGATGTCAAAATTAGGAACCACCAAATATCTGCACGGAGGAAATGCATCATGCTACAGACAAACAAGATAGAACTGGATGAGTTGAATGTTTAATTTTAGAATGCTTACCCCAGCCAAAAGGTCTTTTGAGAGCGTGGGTTTGCTCTGGGTGTCTACAACTGGCTGTGTTTGTTTAAAGCGGCGAATAACCTTGGGCTCCACCACATCTGACATGCTGGCATTTGAATCCAATCCTTCTTGGGACTTCAGCTTCTGTGAAATTCACAATAATAATACATGATCATGAAATGAACCGAGACTTCACTTACAGGTGGACAAATTGATGGGCTAATTGCTTGCCCAATGCTTAATTTTGATCTTCTAAATTCTAAATTATCATTCCTCAAGGAGTTCATTGATGTGCAAATATAAGCTCAGTGAGCCTGATAAATGAAGTCAGTGATGGCTGAACCAGCATTAAGTCCAAATGTAAGGTACAATCCCGGGAGAGGTCCAAGGATTGTGTCCATGAGGGATAGTCTACTTCACTGTTATTCCTCAATGAAGTGAAGAGATGCTGTTGGTTGCCAGACTGGATATGTCGGTAAAAACTAGAAGGCATAAGCCTTCTTGAAACGCATTGGGATCTTAGTTCCTTACAAGGCAGTGCAAGTAGGAGATTATCCTTATTACCGTGACAACTGACAATGCCATTGCATTTATATTTATATTATTCGATGGGTCAGCCCCAATAAGAGAAACTCTCATGCATTCTTTTTATTGGGGAAAGAAATGCAGAGGAGCAGAGTGTTATTTAGGTAATTAATGGAAATCAAAGTTGGCTCGCAAGCTACTCAGTTCAGCTCACTTGGGCTCAAGTTCAAGTTTGTCTCACCTTTTTATAAACCAAGCACAAGCTGAGCCCTGCTGTGCCTGGCAATCACACATAAGCATGCAGACATCCACACACAAGCATATATGTATGTATAGAATTTTTATATAGTGGAAAGGCGTACACTAGGGTTTAAAAAATTGGTCAGTTCTGAGTCGACTCAGACATGGTCTGGGCTAGTTCGGCTCTAGTGCGACTTGGCCAAGTATAAAGGGTTGAAAGCACTACTTTTGCCCCATTTCTTCCTCATTTTCTCTACTTTTTCCCATTTCTTTTTCCTTCTCATTCTATCAAAGGGTTCCACCATCATTTTTTGTTTTTTTGCCCTAAACACCATTCTTGAAGATCAAGATACCCATTTCAACATTTTAAATATTAAAAAAACAAAATAAAAATACCCGCCATGCTTGCCCTAAACACCACCATTCTTGCAGCTCACCCAAAAAAAAAAAAAACACTATGAGACTTGGTTCGACTTGGCTGAAGCTGAGTCCAAGTACAATAGTACAATTCCGATGTCCACCATGAGGTGGAAAATGCATCAGATTAGATGACAATGGTTGAGGCCCAATCCGTACCTAACCCATTTGTTAAATGAGTCAAACCCGACCCGACCCGACCCACATAAGTGCAGGTCAGGATTTCATGACCCACATCCAACACATAAGCTATTGGTAAGATGTAGACCGGGGTTCCACATGGCCAGGATATCTACAAGTTGAGATACAACTAGTATCCCACCCATCGGATGAGTCAAACCCAACACATTCACACAACCCACTTATGTGGAGGTCAAGATTTGCATACCCATTTATCATCTTTCCTATTCTTCAATCCAGTATCCACTAAATTTGCACGCCATAAATTCTCTTTGACAAGCTTATTTTCAACACATTGACTCTGAAGTCTGTCTCCTAAGTTCTCGCTTCTTAATAACTTTTTCTGTTGTTCAATTTCTTTTGATCGGTAAGGAAACTTTTATTAACAAAAGAGGAAGGATACAATGGAACAAAAGAGGGAAGGTGCAAAAGCTTTATATCAGGACCCTCACAAAACAAGGGAAACCAAACAACCAAACATCAAATACCAACAAAACAAACATCCTTATCCACTCCTTGCTTTGCTAGCGAGTCTGCCAAATCATTAGCCAAATAGATAACATGTTCGAGTTCCATCCAAATCAAAGAGGATAATGCTCTAATCTCGTTGAGGATGTAGTGAAAACTTCCAAGGAGCATCAACCATTGTTTAAAAAAAGAAGGCGGCACAAAGCGACCGGTTGATACACTTTTTTGAAAAAAGCAGCACACACATGCATGATGCATAGCACCCTGTAACAGCCACTATTTTGCCATAGTGGCCTGTAGCACGTGTTTTTTTTTTTTGGTAACCCAGCGAATGGACTGAGACCCTGAGACTCATTACACAACTCACACATGTGAGGTGATGGGAACTCACACATGAGAGGAGAGATAGACACAACTCACACATGCGAGGTGATGGAAACTCGCACATGCGAGCAGACATAGACACAAATCACACATGTGAGGTGATGGAAACTCACATATGAGGAAACATAAACACAGCTCACACGTGTAAGGTGATGGAAACTCACACGTGCGAGGAGAATAAACACAATTCACACGTGTGAGGTAATAAAAACTCACACATGCAAAGAGGGCGTCACATTCCCACATCGACTATAGAGAGGAAAGTGATTGGGATTATATGTAGAGATTACACCCTTACCTTGCATGAGGCCTTTTGATGGGTTAAGGCCCATCAGGAACAAAACCGTGAGGCCAGTGGGCCAAAGCGGACAATATCATGCATGCGTGTAGGATGGGGCATTCAGGAGGAGGCAGGGTTCGAACCCAATACCTCCCAAGATAAGAGTCGTTCTCCTGTAGCAGATGTTACACAACAAATTTTCAACCATTTTGTTTTCTTCTTTCACTCTTTTTTTTTTTTCTTTCAATGAACCACTTGAAAATGCCTTATAACTTGTAGATCTGTGTTTCCCATAGATCAATCCCTAATGATTTGAGGGTTTTTTTTTCTACTTATTTTTTTGTTTTTGAATTATTATTTTTTTAAATTCCCTCAAAATGGGCCAACCAAATCACACCCTAACGCATTTTAAAGCGGTTTTCCATAGATCAATCCCAAATAATTTTAGGCTCTTTTACATTTTTTTTCTTTTTTTTTAATTCTAAAAGAGGGCGAACCAAATTACATCCAAATGCATTCTAACTTGTAGATCTATGTTTTCCATATCTGAACAAAAATGTTCCATTGATGAAAGATGTTTTGTCATTTGTGTTTGAGTTTTTAAACTTAACTTTTATTTATGCATTACTTATATATATAATGTATTCTATGTAGTCCTGCTTAATAGAGTATTTGATATTAGAATTTAGAAATGTATAATAATGATGAAATTTTGAAGACAATATTTGATTGCTGTCATTTTTTTATTTTCTAGCTTAAAATAGTTGACCAACATGAATATGTGGACAAATAGATCAATATTGTCATTCTATAAGCTTACAGTCATACAAGACGTCTATGGAATGGGGGAGTCGCTATACTCCCTATCTTAGTTACTAATGCAAAGAAACATTAAATTCTAGCATTTTTCAATATTCTAAATTGGATATCTTTTAGGATTTTTTAACCACATTTTTTATTCACACAGCTATGCCACTACAGATCGCTGCAAGCGCTATATATCACCCACTACATATCGTTTTGGCCACCAGCTACTAAACTCACAACAATCACTATTTCAACAATGGAATCAACAATCCACGAAGCCCATGACATTGTATTGGATGAATCACTTTCCACAATCAAGCGCTTATGAAATGAACCAGAGTAAATTCTCAAGGCTTTTAGAATGGCAGCACCTCCACATGATTTGAAACTCTCAACTCCTATAAACTTCGAAAAAGGAATCAACACCTCTCTTATTAGCATTATTATCTGACAAATAAGTACCAATCATCTAGAAGAAACATACACCAAGGATCTTTATCTTGAATATCAGCTATCTAGTTGTCTATACCAAGACAAATAAATATGGGCTAAAAGTGCACATTGGTGCATACTAACTATACTTGGGAAGTGGGAACCCTATAACTCCCTACACAATCTCAGACTCATTAATTCACATGCAGGGGCAGCTAGGGGAAAACCTGGGCTGCGGGTATTGGTGGGGTGCTTCGCAATAGTGAAGGCATTGTGTTGGCTTTGTTCTCAAAGAATGTGGGTTGTATGGAGTCTAATGAGGCTGCAGTTGTTGCTATTTTAGAAGCTATCCGGATTTTCACTTCGACCTCTTTTCATTCTAGACTTGTGGTTGAAAGTGATTCTCTTAATGCTATATCTTGGTTGTCTTCTTCCGCTATGTTTCCTTGGAAAAATCAGTTTTATTTGAATGAGATTAGAGCTCTATCATCTTCAATTCAAGTGAGCTTTATTCATGTTGGGAGGGCAGTAAATGGTTTTGCTGACTCTTAGCTAAGCAAGGGGTTGATAGTTCTTCTAATTTCTTAGCTTTCACTATGTAACTTGTTTTCTGGTATAATGCTTTTATACCGTAGTGCCCTTTGGCCTGGGGCTTCTTTGTAATTCTCTTTCCTTTCTTAATATAATTTCTTTGTTGCCTATCAAAAAAAAAAACAATGCATGTCTTGCGTAAAGAATATTCCCTAATAAAATACTATTCAAAAGAGGCCTTCAGCAAGGACACCCCCTGCTCTTGGTAATAACTATGGAAGTCCTGACCCATATGCTTCATCTTAGCGAGGTTTCCACTTTAATTAGCTGCCTAACTTTAGAACAGCCATCATCATATTGCACACTGGTTTTGCAAATGACCTAATGTTATTTGTTGGTCCAAATTTAAATTTTATTCAGACCATCAAGGTATTAGATGATTTGCGTCATTCCTTTTAGATTAGGTGATAACTATTTAAAATGTTATGTTGTCCTTTCATCAGCTGATGTGGATAGAAAATCAGAAATCTTCAATGCCGTGGACACATTGTCAACTTCAGTTCGGTACGGTTGATATGATGGAACAATTTTGGTTTGGACCAAGGGCTGAACTGAACAAACCATGTAAAAATTTCGGTTAGGTTATCGGCCCATTTCGGCTAATATTTTAATTTTAATTTTTCAAAAAAAAAAAAGTCTTTATGTATCTTTTTATAAAAATATACGCAAAGTCCCAAGTGTATGCAAACTATAAAATAACTGCATGTCATATCATGAGCTGAGATTTGAAAATGCATGTCTAATTTCACATCCTCACATACCCATGGCTTATGAATTATTCACTTAGCATGTACAAATAATATAATGCATTACTGATTTACTAGAACAGATTAAATGTATATATTTACATGTTACTTTTACAATTTTAACTTTTTTTACATGTTTATGTTTTTTTTTATAATTCTCTGAAACAAAACTCTGAAATGTATGACCGAAATTCCGAAATGGCCAAAACATTTCAGTTTAGAGCCAAAATAAAATAAGGTCCAAAACAAAATTGACAACTATGTAGGACATACCCAAAGGTTAGTTTCTGATAAGGTATGTCAAGCAATCCTTATTTACTAACAGAGACCTTATAGATAGAGGCTGGAAAACAAACCTCCTATCAAAGGCAAACTGCAACTAATTAAATGGATCCTTGCTCTTACCAAGTTTACTGAACTAACACTTCTCTATGAATAGAGGCTATCTAGAGATGACTGAAAAAATCTTCAGAAGATATGTTTGGGTCATTAAAATACAAGCAACCTATACACCATCAACTGGGAGGACATACGTAAACCAGACCTCTATGGTAGTCTGGGAATTTTCTCTCAGAAGACAGAACGATGCATCAGTCCTGCAGTTCCAGAAAACTATATATGGGGATTTTCCCACATGGATTGACTGGGTCAAAGAAAAGTGCTGAGATCTAATTCCACCCAATCAATTTGTAGTTGGGTTGGAGAAGGCATGGATATGACAAGGACATGGCTATAGAAGAGACGGATTTTACTAATCGATTTTAAGTATCAGACACGACACGAGATGGACATTCTGCCTATTTTGAAGTACCCAGGTGTCAGAGACTGGAAGTAGACTCGTCCTTAGGTCTGGCCATAGACCTATTTATGACTCACATATGGGGAATTAAGCTAGAGTTCCTGACCTTATTTCAAACCATACTTGGCATCTCAAGTCGGCAACTTCTGCTGATATTATGATAGTAAGGAGTAAGGACAGAAATCTGAGCTATCCTCTTTCCTTTAATTTTTTTTTTAATCTGCATACTCTTTTGCTCCTTTCCCAGAGCAAAGATGAGAGATTGTTAGTTGTTTTGGATGCTTGACGACAGTGAAGTACACCATCAAATCTGAACATGAACGTATCATGTATCATCCCTCCCCCCAACCCTCCCTATGCTCCCTTCAGCACAACGAAAGACCTCAGCCATATTCATCAATTTGCTTGTCATGTGAATGTTGAAAACCAAAGTATGGTGCTGCCCATTGCCATTGGTTAATCCCTTTTTATTGCTTTATGGTAGGCTTCTAGATTCCATGGATCACTTTTTCTTCAAGTATGGATACAACAGATGGATATGGGAATACATCCTATATGAGTTTCAAACTTAGTTCAAGACTCAAAAATCTACACTAGTTAAAGCAATATATGATGCTACCTTCAGAATGTCTGTCAGTGCATCTCCAATTCAAGTTGCAATTTGCTACCTCAATATCTCATATTTGAGTTGAAAGTAGTAGGATACTCAAAAATTATAGAAGTCGCAATACCGCAATTTCTCAGAAATTCCTTAGCAGACAAACAATAGAAACATATCGGTATTCATCAATGAAGACCTAGTCATGGTTTTAACAATCGGCCGAGTCGGAAGTTGACTCAAGCTTCGCACCGACCAAGTCAAGTTGACCCCCAGTGAGTTCTATGGGGAAAAAGAAGGAAGAGGAGGGGAAGGGAGGGTGGCGGGGGCGGGCGGCGCTAAGATGACGCCTTTTCCCCTCATTTTTTATGTTGCGAGAAGATGTGAGAGGCTCTAGGGCCTCATTGTGCTGAATGGTTGAAACCACATTTTGTGGAAGATGTCAGCAATCAAAGTTCAAAGGTTCTGTTCATACAACTCAGGAAAAAAAAAAATGCAGCCACCTGTATACTTAAATTCATTCTCAATGACTAAAAACATTTTTTTTTATTTCTAATTTCATAGGACACAATTTTCTATTTCTTAAAGAAATTTTCTTTTATCATTTTCATAAATTTTAAGGCTTTTGGAGCTCTAGGGCGCAACTCAATCTAACCTGGCTGAGTCACATTCATTCAGCTTTGCCTAGATGGGATCTACCAGATGTGTATGCAGGAAACCTAATACTAGGAACCCAAATGAGTTCCATTTTGGCGGCCTTCCATTAAATGATTCCAATGAAGTGATAGCTGCATCTTAGGCAGGTGTAACTGGTACATATTGGTACCTGACCCTCAAAGTTTTGCTCTCTCATAGTCTCATGACAGATTTTTCTCATTAAGAGGAACAGTGCAATGGAAAAGGACCTCTTTGTTGCTTCAATTCCCTAAGCCATGGCTTCTGTAAACACCATTAATGCCAAAATCAACCTCAAGTTTCAACATTTTGAATAACTTGGATAATCCAGATCAGATCCCATTGAAGACGACATGACTGGAAATTCCTGAGGCATGTTATTATAAAATCCCACCCCCACAGATCTCGGTAAGGTTACAAAATCTCAGCAAACTTGCAAAAGGAGTTCCTCCCTCCCTCTCTCCCCTCAAACATGCTCAAAGTGAACTGACTACTGGCTTGCTTACCCTTATTAGTCATAATACTTTCCGGAATTTATTAGCTAATGCTGTGGTGTTTGATGTGGTCTTGTATTTGTGAGTTCATTCTCAGTTGGCTGTAGTTGTCCCTGGCATCTTTTCTTCTTTGGATGCTATTGTTTTTCCCTGGACTAGGGTGTTTGTAGTTGATGCTAGCTGTTTACATAACCTATCTATTGTTGTAAATTTGCTTATTTGGCCTTCTTTTGGTTTGCTTACTAGCAAACACTTGCCATCCAAAGAAAAGTCTGCAATGTACTCGACATTATGATACAGGGAGAGAGACATGGGGTAGTTTCGTTAATCTTGAGAAATCTGGTTCATCTCAACTAGAAAAATGCTAAAAGAAACTTAGCCAAAATAGACCACCTGTTAAAATGAATAATATATCTGGGCTCAGAATTGCATTGGGTGTGTTTGTGTCAATTATTTTGGTTAGAAGGGCTTGTACATGATTTCCGGTGCTGTGAAAAGCGAAAACCAATTACTAAAACATTATTTTCAGGGATTTTAACTTAATTTTACATATGGGTTTTTTGGGTTATGTTCAACTTGGAAGACAAGAACCACAATGGACACTGGGGAGCATTATCTGCTTTACGAATTTCATGTAAACAAGTACAGTTCAAGTGTCATTTTGACCCAATTCTAATGAAGTTAGAACTAAACATGGAGAGATATAGGCTGGATGAGACATAAGAATGTCGCACAACAGAAGCATCTTACTTCAGAGAATTTACCAGAAGGAAACAAAATGTAAAACATGACTATTACCAGGTTCACTAGCTCAGTTAATTACAGCTCTCAGATGTTGGGACCACCATGTGCTTAAGTGGGGCTACCAACATGTAACCCATTTTCAAGTGGCCGTACCAAACTTGACAATAGTTGGTTATAGAAGGATATTTGTAATCATAGTTGTTTTTTTTATTTTTATAATGGCAAAATTTATTGCTCCAAACGGAGAAGAAAGAACACACCCAAAGCAAAGGACAAAAACAGAGAGCCCCCAAACCAAAAAAAAAAAAAAAAGAAACAAAAAATCAGCCAAAACATCAAAAGAAATACTGCCGTTTGGCCTCTCATAATATTTGTAACCATAGTTAAACATGGAATTTCTGTGAGTTAACCTGACTTTATTCTTCCAAAACAAACTGTTCCACATAGAGGTATATTTGATAGCACGTGAAGCCACGACTTGTAAGTCACTCTCTATCTTCATGATACCATGTTTAACTAAAGAGAAATGCTCTCAAACAAAGTGATACTATGTGACACGAACAGTGAAAATGGGAAAAATGGAGTGGTGGTCTTGGCTCTCACAGTCTCACCTGACCTCCTTTATATACTGTATTTGGTAACTATAATCCCCTCAACAAGGGATCAATACAACTAATTGGACTTGGTCTATAATCTTATCTAACAGTTACAAGTATGGCGCTTTTAAGGTACACTGCATGTATTCAAATTACAATAGTGCTCCCCCAAGATACATAAAACTATGTCCTTTCACACTCCCCCTCAAATTGATGTGGATCAGAAAGCATCATTTCGGATATGAGAAACTGATGCCTATCGCGGGTCATAGCTTTGGTAAAAATAAATCTGCAAGTCAATGAGATGATGATATATGAGGGAGGGACAATAGTTGGTTTTGTAATTTTGACGACCTCGGTATTTTTTGTCCACTCGTGCTAGACCAGGTTGAGGGCAATCTGAATTGCACAAATATTATCAGCATAAAGCAAACTAGGAGTGGGAACCTTGATGCCAAATTCACAAAGGAGTCTTCTAGGCCAAAGTGTTTCCGCGCAAGCAGAGGACATCGCTTGATACTCAGCTTCCATAGACGATTTGGATATGCGAACCTGCTACTTGCATTTCCATGAAATTAGAGAGTTCGCTAAGAAATACACCATCTAGTTGTCGAGTGACGAGTATTAAGGCACCATGGTTTAAAAAATCGGCCGAGTCCGAGTCGACTCGGCACATACCGAGTTGGGTCGCATGGGACTCAAACTCGAATCATGCGACTCAGTTGAGTCCCATGGGACTTGGCCATGAGACTCGGCCGAGTCCTAATGCGACTTGGCCGGGTCCTAAACTGAAGTTGGGACTCGGCCCGACTCGGCGAGTCGACTCAGACTCGGCCATGAACGAGTCGGGTCCCAAGTCCGGTTTTTAAACCTTGCAAGGCACCCGGCTAGTCAGCATCAAAATATGCAGTCAATTGAAGCGGTGATGTGGACGAGAAGAATAAACCCCACCCTAAAGTGCCACAAAGATTGATGGTGTGGATCAGACATAAATTGACTAACAATGTTGACCACATAAGATGTGTCGGGCCGAGTTGTAGTCAAGTGGATGAGACTTCCACCAATTTCCAATATAACATGGGACTCAAAATCAGATCATCGTAATCCTTGTGATATTTGACATTTACTTCCATAGGAGTGTCAACCTCGTAGAATCAGTGAGACGAGCAAGATCAATTAATTCCTTGGTGTATTTTGCCTGAGTGAGGAAGATCCCACATTTGGAACAGGCTACCTCCACCCCAAGAAAATAGGTCATGGGGTCAAGATCATTCATCTTAAAATGAGACTTAAGAATTTGTTGCAACTGTCGAATCCCAAGACAATCATTTCTAGAGATGAGAATGTCATCCACATATACCAATAGGATAGTAATGCCGACCGATGATCTCCGAAGAAATAGAGATTGGTCTAAGTAACTTTGTTTGAATCCATTCCTACTTGATACTGTGGCTGAAGCTTTGAGTTAAATGGTGAGGGCTGGATATGAACTATGAAGGTCTTATTGGAGGTTTTAGAGTGCCAAATGTATCCCCCATAGAAACGCGTTTGCAGTTTGCAGATGATACGCTGATCGTTTGTGATGCGAATGAAGACCAAATAAGAAATGTGAAAGCTATCCTCTTATGTTTTGAAGCTGTGTCAGGTCTAAAGATAGATTTCTTCAAAAACAAGTTACTCGTTATAAAAGTTGGGTTCCTTAGTTACATCACTATGCCGGTCTGTTGGGGTGTAAAGTAGGGGCTTTTCCAAATTCTTACTTAGGGCTATCTTTATGTTTAGGATCGGCTACAAAGGAGGTGTGGATTCTGGTGGTGGAAAGGACCGAGAGGAAGTTGTCTAGTTGGAAAGTCAACTATTTATCCCTAGGATGCAGGGTCACTCTAATTAAATATGTCTTGGCGAATCTCTCGATGTATTATCAATCTCTGCTAAGATGCCCGATTTCTATTATCAATTGGATTGAGAAGCTTAAGCGGGACTTTTATGGGAAATAATGAGCGAAGAAAAAAATTCATTTGGTTGAATGGACCTCAGAATGTAGACCAAAGGAAGAAGGGAGTTTGGGTACCAAGCCCCTTAAACAAATGAACCAGACACTATTAGGAAAATGGCTATGGAGGCTAGGAGGGGAATCAGATGGTCTATGGAAGCAAATGTTACACACGGAAAATATGGTTCTTCGAGAAATGTTTGGGATGTGCAGGATGCCTCATATAAAACATCGACTATTTTGAAGGGGTATTAATTCAAAACAGAGAGGAGATGAAGGGTAGGTGATGGAATGATGATAGGGAAATCAAGGATTACCTGAAAATTGGCCTCACACCAAACTTCAATCCAGGAGGCAAAAGAGAACTCGAAGAGAACTCCAAAAAAACTTGGAGAAGATCCCAAAAGCTTCGATTTTCATATTCATAAACCATTAACTACGCCAAGAGGCTTTACATCAATATATAGGCAAAAGCAAATACCCTAGATCTAGTCTGGACCATCCAAGGTTCCAAACACACCGATGGTGATGCGGACGGCGGATCAAGATGCCAGGCGGGTAGAGTAGAGATGGAAGATGGAGAGGTCAGGCTTTCTCCTAAAAATCTTGGCCTCACGCCAAACTCCCTACACAGGCGAGGAGAATAGAGAACTCAGGGAACCCAAAAGCACTCCATTTTTTCTCATGATCAATAATCTTCAATTGAATAGCCAAGGAGGCTTTACATCACTTATATAGGACTATAGGAGAAAACATAACCCTAAAGCTAATCTGCACCATCCAAACACACTGATGGCAAGGATTAAAACATCTAATATAAAAACAACTCAAAATGTAAATAAACTCTAAATATTATAGAATATGCGGGCTGGGCCCAAAATGATAGGTCGAGATGGATGGGTTAAGCCCATTGGCTGGTCAACCCATGGGGACCATTGGTTTGTCCTACATCAAAACTGCCCTTCCTGAATAGAACTCGACCTCGAGTTCTGTAAATGTCCTCCAGGATCAAAAGTCCAACGTATGAGCTTCAAATTTCCCGTTTGACCTTCGATTTATCTGCATGGCGCGGAGGTTTCATATAATCTTTTCTTCCAATTCAAATGAGGCCCACTTGACACGTTGCTCTTTTGGGTGACTGGATTTTGTACTGATGCACGCTTAAATAAATTGATGCTTCAATTCTTGAATGCCCGCATCTGCAAAGAATCTCCAAGTATTAATAGTCAACCCCCAAAGATGAAATCAATATGGGGAGCTTCAATGATTTGATCTTCATTAGCAACTTCTTCACCAATAGCATTTTCTTCAGATGACTCAATCAACTCTTCTGGAAGTGGGTTTTCGATGAGACCAATCAGATGATCAGACTCCTTATGAACCATGCTCAATCTTCAGTTTTCTCTATTACTTCTGTTGCTTGCATCTGTTGATCAACGCTATCAGCACTTTGGTCTTTCGGGTTTTCCAAAATATAATCTTCTTCAAGAGAACATGCCACTTGATCCAAGGATGCCATGGAATCTTCTTTTACATGTTTTGACATCTCAATGCTAGGCTTGATATCCTCTGTCACAGGTTCCGCAACACGGACTTCTGTTATTTGTAGTGACTTAGCTTTTAGAGGAGATCAACCAAACCTCTGGTAAAACTAATTACATAATGTTCATCATCCTCATCTAATCCACTAGTTCCTACAACCTTGAAAATTCATCGGAGTATTAATCAACTGTCAACTTGTCTCAAATTGATGAATGTTCATATTTAATTGCATATTTGCGGCTTTGAAGTTGATTGTCGAATTTTAAGGTAAAATCTTGCAATTTCATATTGTCGTGGCTGTGAGGATGGAAAATTTACAGCTCTTTAAAATAAATCAATCTGACCTGATGTGAAGATCTGGATTCCAAGAGTGTGTAGGTGAAGACGGATCATCGATCAGGATCCAGATAGCAAAAATATTAGCAATTCAAATGTAAACTATCCAATTTGGTCAATATTGGCTTGTTGATAGGGTCAAACCCTCTTGATTGGACCTTACTTGATGCAGGATGATGTCACCAATGACTAGCTGCTGATGTCAACAACTCTACAACAGAACTGGGTCGGATTCAGTGAGACCGATGCTCTCAAGGATGTGGGTCAAGTTGGACTCACTTAAAACCCGACCTGGTCTGACCTGGGCTTCTACTTGCAAACGAGTCGGCTCAACCAATTGTCGATCTGGACTGGCAATCAAGCTCAAACACGTGTCACATGAGAGAGCACGTGTGGAGCTCTTTTGCTAGCCTCGATTCCAGTGCCGTAAACGAGGAGACAGGGTCGAGTTCCCCTCAATTACCTTATTCATTCTCTTCATTTCCTTAAGATGTAGATTGATGGAATTGGTGTTTGGAAGGTAGGGATATGGGGCTTGTGCTGATGATCAGCCATTATGGGATGGGATTGGCGAGAGATGGGTTTTTTTTCTTATGACTGCCAAATATGGAGATGGTGATGGTTTGCCAAGGATGGGGCACCGATTATCGAATCCAGGTGGATCGATCTTCGGCTCTGATACCAGTTGATGCAGACGGCTGTTCGAGATGCGGTGTGGGCAAGAGAAGTGGAGAGGAGGGGGGTAGGTTAGGGAAACCCTAAAAAATCTTAGCCTCACACCAAACTCCCTATCACATGCGAGGAAAAGAGAAGACTCGAGGAACCCAAAAGCACTCCATTTTTTATCATTATCAATAATCTTCAACTAAATAGCCAGGACGCTTTACATCATTTAAATAGGAGAAAACATAACCCTAAAGCTAATATGTACCATCCAAATACATTGATGGATAGGACTAAACATCTAATATAAAAGAAACTTAAAATGTAAGTAAAACTCTAAATATGTGGGCCGGGCCCAAAATGATAGGTCGAGATGGATGGGTTGGGCCAACTGGCAGGTCGACCAATGGAGACCATGGGTTTGTCTTACATCAGATGGCTAGGATTAAAACGTCTAACTTGAATAACTAAAAACATAAAAAAAAAATACTCTAAATAAAATAAAGATAGGTGGGTTGGCCAAAAGGTGGTCGAGAGAGATGGACTGGACCCATTGGCTGGTTGACCCATGGGGACCATGGGTCTGTCCAGCATCATCTCTGTCAAAGACAAATTCATGGGGAATATTCAATATCAAATCGGATCGGGTGAGAAGATCTTATTATGGCATGATAATTGGGCCGTAGATCATCTGTTGGATACCCAATTCCCCGATTTATTCAATTGTGTTGTGGATAAGGATGCAAAGGTCCAGGATTATTTGCAAATAATAGGAGAGCAGAAGGTTTGGAGCCCTATCTTGAGTAGAAATCTAAAGGAGCATGAGGACGACCAGCTTATTTCTCTTATAAATCTTCTGAGTGAGGTATATATTGTAGATGGAGGGGAGGATGAGAGGAGATGGAATGCTTCCAAGAATGTTCGCTGTCAGTGTCTTCTTTCTTGGCAGCTATATCGAGAAGGGGCATAACGAGGAGCTTTGTGGTTTCTTTATGGAAAATCAAGGCTCCTCCAAGAGTAGTGATTTTTGGATGGCTTGCTCTTCGGAAAAGTGTCATAACTATGGATAATCTAAGGCGGAGAGGAAGGATAGTGGTGAATCCACCCTGTGCCTAAGTGCAGAGGAAACATTGGATCACCTTCTCCTGCACTGTAAGCTTGCCCAGATTATTTGCAGATTAGTGATAGATTGGTTCAGGTGTAGTTGGGTATTTCTGAGCTGTGTATTAGATCTTTATCAAGCAAGGAAATCTCCAGTTGGGTCACCCAGGGGAAAGGAGATATGGAAACTATCTTTTCTAACAGTCATTTCGATCATTTGGAAGGAAAGAAATTCAAGGATCTTTGAAGGGAGGGCTAAGAAGGGGGGCTCTTTGGTGGGAGAAATTTATGGTCGCTTCTTGGATCTTGCTGAATCATCGCTTTGAAGGGTACTCTTTGGACCAAATTATGTGGAATTGGATATTATGTGGAATTGGAAGGAGGTGGCCCACTCACAGTCTGAGCCTTTTAGGCTGGCTGGCGCTTTTCCTCTTGGGTTTTGTTTGCGTCTTGTGCTATTGGTCCTCTTTTGTGTAAGCTTGTTAGTATAGTCTTCTTGTATTGCTTGCTTTTTAATGAAAGTTACCATTCAAAAAAAAAAAAAAAACTTTGTTTGAATCCAAACTTGATGAGAGTGGTGCTAAAATTTTCAAACCATGCACGCGGCGCTTGTTTGAGACCATAAAGGGATCAACGAAGTCGACATACATAGGAGTTGGGGTCTTTGAGGACGCATATAAATTGTTTCTTTCAAATCACCATGTAGAAAGGCATTTTTAACGTTCATTTGAGGAATTGGCCATGACTGAGTAGCAGCGATGACAATAAGTGTCCACACCGTTGTCGTTTTAGCTACTAGTGAAAAAGTTTCCTCATATCCAATCCATATTCCTAATTATTTCTCAGGGCCACAAGTCTCGATTTGTATCAATCAAGTGATCCATCTGATTTGAGCTTCACCATATATGCCCATTTACAACCAATAGGAGTGATCCCAAAGTGACACGGAACGAAATCCCAGGTATGATTATCTGATAATGCATTTAACTCTTCTTGTATTATAGCCTTCCAACCATCATGAAAAAAAGTGTTTATAAGAACGAGGGATAGAAATTGTTAGGAGACTAGTAAAAAAAGAGGCATATCTTTTTGGTGAAAACTCTTATATTTTTGGTGGACTAGAAACACATGTTGAGCAATGAAGAGAGGTTGTAAAATCAACCCTTGCAAGAGCAGGATCGGAAGCCATCTCGAGGGGGTTAGGAACGGGTGCAACTGTCTTCGCTCTTCGTTGGTAGACAATCCCCTTTGCAAATTTTTCTGGCAATGATGGTTCTAATATTGGAGGAACAAAAAGTCTACATGGACTAACTCACTGAGTTAGTCCATGGACTAACCCTATGATATCCATGAGGATATCATGTCATATACATGATATCCTCATGGATATCATAGGGTTAGTCCATGTAGCATAACTCTTGGAGGAAATATGGGCATATAAGAGATACAAGAGGAGGGATGAAGTAAGAAACGAAAATAAGGTTCACGATCAACAAAGACAACATTACGAGATATATAAGCTCTCTTATTGGTAGTCATAACAAACAAATCCCTTTTGAGTATCTCCATAACCCAAAAAAACACATTTTGCAGTTTGAGAAGAAAGCTTTGTACGCTCATGAGGAGAATAACACAACAAGTGCACCCAAAAGTGTAGCATAGCATAATTAGGATGAGAAACTGGGAAAATGGAGTGGTGATCTTGGCTCTCACCTCACCCTGCCCTGATACCATGACACAAACAGTGAATATGGGAAAATGGAATGATGATCTTGGCTTTCAACTAACCTCCTTTATATACTATATTTGGTAACTGCAATACCCACAATGAGGGATCAATGTATATATATGAAAGCGGCTGTTTCCAATTGAGATCAATTGAGAAATCAGCCTCTTAATTTTGACTGCTAAGTGATTTTGACGATTTCTTAATTGAGCTCCAAAACTGATGGCCCGCTTTACGGTCATTTTTACGGCTGGCGCATTGATGGTTGCCGGCTCATTTAATTTTAAGCTTATAAGATATACGTTCATGTCGCCTCCCACTTGTGATGTGTTTTTATTTCTTCTTCACATTAATTGTATCTTAAATTTGATACTAAATGTAACTTAAAGCCAGATTTCCGTTGGGAAATAGAGAGGGCAATGTCTCTACTCTTCAAGCCATATCAGCAAAGAGGATTTGTCTCCCCTCTTTCCTTATAAATGACTATTACTGTTTATCTCTTAATCTCCTCTCCAGTCTCCATTTAACTTTTTTTATTTTAAAACTTCTCCACCCTCTCTCCCACCATTATGAATGGTAAATGACTCTCTCCTTGTAAATGTCTTTTTAAAAGCCTAAGAATCCGCTAACGTGGTCTTAGAGGACCTTCTTCTCTACTTATTTCTCCTCATTGAGAGAGAGAGAGAGAAGTAGAAGAAGAAGAACGTGGAGGCACACCAAATTTCACCTAAGAGTTAAAGAAGAATGAAATGGAAGGAGCAAAGAGGCCTCCTGGCCATCACCCTGGTGAACTACTACACCAGCAGTACACCCCATTTCCACCATCCAATTGACTTGCCTAATTGGTGTTTCTAAACAGATTCATTTTGTACTTCTACCAACTTTTTTTTCATTATCATATTTATCAATTTTGGTGGTACATTACTTTCATGTAGAGAGTTTTCTCCAGAGCTATGTTCATTAGCTATGTATTTTGTGAGTCCCAAATCCTACTTCTATAATTTTTTCTATCTTCATTTAGTATTTTGTGGTTTCTTTTTTAGTTGGTGTTCACCATTTTCAGGGTTTGCAGATGCCCTGAAGAGTTACTTTTCTTCATTATTATTTTTATTTAGTCATTTGATATTGAAAAGTTCTTTACATTGGCTTTGCAGGAATCACCATCATTTGTGATTTCAGACAGAGTTGTGGATCACTAGACCTTTTATGCATTCTGTCAAATTTTTGGCAGGTGACAGTAATCCATGCGCTGCAAGTTTAAGAACAACGACAAAAAAGGCTTAACTCAGCTCTTTTGTTATCCTGTATTAGTCTAAGAGCAATTCAAGTAGTATAGGGCAATTATTTCATTTTCATAAATTTGATGCCGGCTGCTTAAAAGGGAAAGTTTTGTTGTATATTGCCTTCAATTTGCTTCTTTAGATGGTGATCGTGAAGGAAAATTTATCTTATTTGATGTCGAAGTCCATGTAGTAGATATGTTAGATAAAATCAAGCTGATGAGGATCTATAGCGACAAGAATTGCATCTTCACATGAAGCCACATATTTAAGGTAAGTTATAATCACTTCTTGCACTTGAATTTAAATATTTCTTTTAGTATTTCCACTTTTGATTTGCGCATTAATTTATAAATGATAAACGTTTATCAGAAAGACCAAGTACAAATTTTTGCCCAATTCAATTACCATTATATTATCTTCAGCTTCCTCTAATTGAAGTACGGGTGTTCATGGGCCGGGCTGATCTAAGGCATATCCAAGCCTGACCTGACTATGGAAACACTGGCTCAGGCCCAGACCAAGCCCAACACGAGCCGTAAAAGTCAGGCCCGAGCCCGCCCATTTAATCAATCGGGCTGGGCCAAACCGGTCTTTTTATAAATTTCGTGGGCATTCAAGCAATTGTTTGAACTAATTCAATTAAATTTCATGCATTTCTTACACAAGCCGGGCCGAGCTGGGCTTATATCACTTAATCTAAGCCCAACCTAATTATTAAACGGGCCCTAATTACATATCCCAGACCGGCCCAAAGCGGACTGGGCTAGACGGGATTCGGGCTGGCCCGGCCCATGAGCACCCATATCTTGAAGTGGATTGATATGGGAGTTATTTTCTCTTTCTTCATTTTATTCTTATTATTTTAAATTTTAGACTTTGAATAGATCTATATTTATAGAAGAATAATGTATTTGAGAATTTTTATAATTTCTGAAAATATAAAAATTGTATGTATTTAAAAATTGGAATTAATCAACTTTGCTTCATAGTAACATTTTAATCAAGAGATAAGACATCAACTAATTTAATCTTGACGTGCTTTTTTGCTATTTTTTATTCCTAAAAAAATAAAATAGAAAACCAAAATATGCGAAAATTTATAAATTCAAATTTGATTTGTAGTTTATGTAACTTTTTGCATTTTTCTACTTTTGAATAGATTTTTGTATATAGAATTTAAAATAAATAAATAATATAGTTGTTTATTTTGAATTTATTTTCTCAACTGTTTTCTAGCTATATTGTATTCTCTTGCTACTGTTGTGATGGCAGAAGAGACTATTTCGATCTGTTTGCTATTTGACTTTAGGGTTTGATTTTACATTGGTTAAGTATATAGAGACATTGGTTAAGTATATAGAGTTGGTAAATTGGTGGGTTGAAATATTTAGGTCTCATCATGAATGTATAGCATGCATGATATATGCACTTGAAAAAAGTGTTCGTAAATTGGTGGGTTGAAATATTTAGGTCTCATCATGAATGTATAATGCATGATATATGCACTTGAAAAAAGTGTTCTTCAAATATGAAGATAACAGTACTCTCTCTCTCTCTCTCTCTCTCTCTCTCTCTCTCTCTCTCTCTCTCTCTCTCTCTCTCTCTCTCCTCTCTCTCTCTCTCTCTCTCTCTCTCTCCTTCTCTCTCTCTCTCTCTCTCTCTCTATCTATCTCTCTCTCTCTCTCCTCTCTCTCTCTCTCTCTCTCTCTCTTCTTCCTCTCTCTCTCTCTCTCTCTTCTCTCCTCTCTCTCTCTCTTCTCTCTTCTCTCTCTCTCTCTCTCTCTCTCTCTCTCTCTCTCTCCTCTCTCTTCTCCTCTCTCTCTCTCTCTCTCTCTCTCTCCTCAAATACCTAATTTCCTAAAATAAACTTGTGTTCAAGATCAAGCACATGAACAAAAACCTTGCTGAACCTGACTGTTAAAGTGGGTTCAAGTTACATACCTTGCCCAATTTCCCAAGGTTACATGTTTGATTGTCGATTGCAGTGAACATAATCTAAGAATGAGGATAGGCTATAGTACAATGTTTACCGTGACTTTCATTTCTTAATGTCAAACTCTTTAATTTAGTATAAAATATTATTTATTTTACCTATCATTTGCGCCATATCATAATGCATCTCCAATATTCTATTTATCTTCCTCACTAAAAAAGATTGAGTTTGCAATTGTCATTGGTTGCTTGACCGTGCTAAGCAAGGGCCTTCCTCACTAAAAAAGATTGAGTTTGCAATTGTCATTGGTTGCTTGACCGTGCTAAGCAAGGGCATCCTACGCTAGTACAACTGATTAGATTTAGTCTAATCTTATCTAACAGGTATAAGTATGGTGCTTTAAGGTACATTAAACGTATTCAAATTAAAATAGTGCTCCCCCAAGATGCGTAAAACTATGTCCTTTCACACTATGGAAAGTTTTCAGGTAGTTCATGTAGGCCCCATACTGATCCAAACTGTTGAAACGAATGTCCCCAGTGTAAATGGTCCATGAAAAGAAAATCTCCTGGATTGAACAATCAGAAATATTTGGGCATTTTTCTATCCAATGAGACCATTTATGTATTTAATTTAATTTTTTTTTCTTTTTTTCTTTTTTTTCTTTTTTATTTATTTTATGTTTAATGGTACCATTGCTGTATTTTCCTTTTCAACAACCGATCACTGATTGATCCACTGTAAAGCTAAAACTGGAGCAACAAGCACTATCAATTTACCACATATATGATACCTTCTTTGCACGTTCTCGGATGGAGCTCAAAGCACGTGATTGATCCACTTTTGAGAGGTAGAAGTCTCGTTCTCTCTTGGCAGCAGATATCTCCAAAGCTAGCTTCTGCTCCCGAGTGGCATTCTTGTGAGCTGCATTTAGTAGTTCCAATAAGTGACAATAGATTAAAGAACCATGTTGCATCATAACAAGGGAAAAACCATTCTGTTGTCATACCAATTTCTTCAGTAAGATCATCCCATTTGAATTTTTTGAGGTACTTAATATTCCATAAATCATAGTAAAAGGACGACCTCCTCTTCCCACCTAGGGATACAAAACAAGGAATAGAAGTGCAGTTAAACAAATAGAACTGCAACCTACAAAATAGATTCAGGAAGCCATCAGGTCTCAAGGAATATACTCAAAATAGTAAGTCACATAACCTTCATACACATAGGAGTTGCATTTAATATAATTAAGGGTGTTTTTCCTCTCTCTCACATCCTGTTGGGACAAAGATGGGCCAGAAAAAGCTCAGGCCCAGTCTAATATAAAAATTAGCAATATAAATTATTATACACACATAATTATTATGCAGATTTTTCAGGGACTACCAGACCATCCCTAAAATAGAAGATCATGGCCTCTGTACCTTACCAGGCCCCCACATCCTAGTGGCAGAACCAGGGTTTTCTTGTGTGATGTTAGTAACTGCTTTACTGCACTTCATTTCCCATAAACAATAATAAAAGAAAAGAAAATCCGGTAGGATAGTGTCCATGTCATGAGATGGTTAACTAATGGAACCAAATTGTTCTTTTTTGTCTCGAACAACTTGTTAGCAAAGACGCTAATTTTGTCCCACTCCAAAACTTACTATTGGAGTGCATATCAATGATGTAGGTCTCAGACTTGACTAACCAATTTTTGCTTGTATAAGCGGAGAATGAATTACTTGGAATTAGCATGCCGCACAAAGAAGTAATTAGATGTTCACCTAAATAAAAATGGTTCCTGAGCTCTTGAAGTTCCATATCAATGGCAATGTGGAACAATTTGACACAATAGTGATATAGGTTTCTGATTTCTTTATCTCTATGTCGAATGCCCTTGGGCTACAGACTAATCATCCACAATGACATCATGTTTGTCAGAGGATGAAGAAACGTTATTGACAAGAGAATTCCATCCACTATTTCTCATTATTTGTAGTTGTTGCTTAAATATTTTAACTATGGTCATCTATCCATTTAGCAACTTGTCAACATGGGACCCACTAGCTATAAGAACTAGCTCATCTATCCCTTATTTGCAGTTGCTGGACCCAACTGATATAAGACCTAGCCCATTTATTCATTTACTTATATATGGGACCCACTAAATGAAAGATCCTAGCCATCTTGACTAATCAACATGGAACTCATTAGATCCAACCTCTAATAATTTAAGTGGGACCACTTCTTGAAAGATCAAACACATTCACCTGTGAATCATATCTCTACATGGGACCACTAAATAAAAGATCCTACTCTTCTATGTGGACTCATCAAATTAAAAAACCCATCATCCACCTATTCAGAGCACGGCATCAACTCATGAAGACAATATCCCACCAAATGCAAAATGGACATATTCACCTGCATATGTAGGAAGTTGTTTATTTGGAAACCACATTCAGTATTCACCCACTGAACTATGTTCATAATAACTGAAAATCTTAAGACTAAATTTATAAGATTCATATGCTCTCTTCTACAAATTTCCCACAAGTTGGTTACAATCTAGGAATTTTCTCTTTGTCCATGTGTTCGGTCCCCTGACAGTAGGAGATTCCAAGCAGAAATTCTCGCAACCAAACAAATCCAGCCATAGGATAATTAGTGAATCCAAAAGGAACAAGAACACGAACATTGAATATCCATGGAGGTGGCTCTTGCTCCAGGGCTTTCTCAAAAGCCACGAATGTGTTGGAATTTCAATCGGACTCCCCAGATCTACTTGCTTCGTCAGAACCCTCTCTGCATTGCGGATCTGCACAGTTGTAATGGAGACACAGTGCAGGATGTTGTTTCCCAATGCACGGTTACCTGATTCGCAATTCAATGATTTGCAATGGAGTTTGTGGTTCAACACTTGCTCCAATTTAAAAATTCGAAGGGGGGAGGTTAATTCATTTTTTTCAATTCACTTGATTCACGGTTCAAGTTAGATGAGTTCGTAAAATAAAATAAAAAAAAACAGATCACAATGCTTCTGGGTGGGCCCCACAGGTGAAGGTATTCCATGCTTAGTGACAACCTGGTCATCCCTGGTAATGACGAATTAGTATATGTTCTTAACATGTAAGGAAGAACCGCATGCTGCCTCACACGCAAACCTGATAGTCTTAATTTGGCCTCAGTTGTGGGCCTGGTATAATTAAAATCCGGCTTGGGCTCACTCTAACCCACCTAATTCTGGCTCATTGAGACCTCTAAAGATTCTACCTACAGAGATGTGTGTGAACTTGTAAGATTCAAAAAATTGATATCACAAAATCTGTCCTTGAGTGATAGAAAAAATAAGATGTACAATTAAAAGTGACAATTTACAAATTACTGCATGCAAGGGAGCTACAAAGAATCCAAATATGATCCTGGACAAGATCATGGCATGAGTGACTTCCATGATCTTGGTGCACGGCCCAAAATGACCGGTCTTCTTCCTCTAAAGCCCACTTTAACTAAATAAAGATCTGTTTTACTTAAGGATTAAAAATAGGGTGGATATGGATGTTAAGAATTATCTTTGGATACTCCGGAATAGATGGTTATCCATTCTACTTGAAATTCAAACAGCCTGAAATCAGATACCATTGTTGCTCAGATTCTGTCTCTCTGCCTTTTCCACTCCATATGAGAGATGGCAACAATGCAGATTTCATTTTAAGATAGAATGAGCCGAGAAAACAGTAAGACAGGTGCATCCCTCAAAATGCCACTGTGACTTCTATGTCACATTGAGTGCATCAAGAAATAAGTATCGATCCCTTCAGCCAGAATATTCAATCCACTTGTAAATTTAAGGACATTCAATCCGATGGCCTCCCTTCCAAAGTACCATATATACATATAATTACATGGTCAACATAAAAACTATCATATATTAGAACTTAATCCAAATAAATAAATAAAATATAAGCAACATGTACAGTAATTGGCCTACAGTTTGGTACGGCTGGGAACCATCATTCAATGATCCATATTAATCAGATGGGCAAATGGGATAAACCATTTCCCACCAATAACCCAGAGTGAAAGAGAAAGGTTCTAGGCTTCTAGCTATTTATCCTTTCCTCAGTGTTTCAATCTAAACCCGTCCATTTGTGTCCTGTAGATTGAAATGTCAACACTGTACCATTGTTCCACTTGGGAATTTCTTGGGTAATGTTCTACCAGTGGTGAAAGAAATAATTGGGACTGCCCAATGATTGGTTTCACTTATAATTATCACAAGATTTCTCTGCATACCTATTTGTTCACCATTAAGCATATTTGCAACCCTCTTTGCAACGCTCTTCTTTGTGAATTCGACCCACCTACAAGTATTTGACAAAATCACAAGATCACAATACAAACACGATTACCAGCCAGAATTTATAACCAGTACAAGTTAAGGCCTAAGGGTGATATAATCTCACATAAGAATTGTAAGAAATAGAAAATGGCTTCAAGAAGTCAGCTGTATACAGAAGAAAGATTTCAGGGGCAGCTAGAAATAGCCAATCTATTGAACAAGTTCTTCCACTGCACATTCAGGGATTGCTTGGCTCCCCGGATTTCTAGAATGAGGAAATCTCTGATTCCCAACATATTTGAAATCCCTGGAAAATAAAAAACAATGAATTCCTGCCAAAGCTCTTTATTTCTTTTTTCCTTTTTCTTTTTGTGAAATTTCAGAGACAGCTCCAAAGAGTCCCTGAAATCAAGCATACCTTTTCTTTATATAATGCTTGGAATCCCCAACGGAAACAGATGTGCCGCATTCACAAAATTCTAGGACCTCTGCAAATATAATCAAGTTAATCTCTGAGGATCCTACTCAATAGACAATAGCTACAAAGGCTCATTCTCAATGGGCCACAACAGTCATATGGGTGGAGACCTCCCACCCCCTCAAAAGTGGAATCAAAGATATGGCATAAAATTTCAGGGATGAGAGAAATCCTAACCTTTTAACCTAGAAATTGTTGAGGATTCCCAGGTTCTATCCAAACCAGAAAAGGAAATCTAGAGATTACCTAATATTAATATCTAATTCCAAGGGAGAAATCCAGAGGTCCAGACATGCCCTTACTGATACCCACAGAATGGAAAATCTGTAATGCTAAGGAACAATTATAGTCACATCACACACCCTTCAGAAAACTCCTGGCCTCGAAATCCACCCACCCGTTTACGACGCACTTGAGCTGCAGGATCTGTAAAGTAAATTGACAATGGATCTTCAATAAGAGCAATGAACATCACATAAAACATATCTTTCAGCAAGAACTACAAAAGCAAGCATTCAAAAAAAAAAAAAGAAAAAGAAATACAAAAGCAAATCAATTGGCTGTGTGTGGAAATCTTAAGACATCCACATGCGACCAGGATAAATTTCTAATGAAATTTATATCCAGGGTGTTTGGGGTGTGTTGTGAAGTGCACAGGGGTCTGGATATTGATTTTAATGGCAAAACTCAGAAGAACCACATTATGCCCAGGATGGTGCCACCCAAAACATGCCGACATGCATAAATCGATAACCATGCATTCTGTCTGAATATCTAAAAGAACTGAATTTAGGTACCTATCCCTTAGCCTCTTAGGGTCCTTTGTGGATGTGGAGACAAGATTTTCCGTAGAAAACCCTCTTTTATGCTGTTTGGATTTCTTTTAGAGAATAAGAGTATTCTTCCCTTAACATAATTCTTTAAAAAAAAATTGGAGAAATGGTTTTATCTTCTTTAGAGAAATAACCTTTTCTCTTGTGAAAACTGAAAGTCTCATTCTTAAGTAGTGGCATATAACCATAAGAATTAATGTTAATAAAAAATAGTTTCAAAATTATATTTGCACCAAGATAGTTTCAAAATGGTTTTTACACATGCACAAAAATAAGTGTAGCATAGTAGATGAGAATGTTGAGATGGATGATAGTAAATGAGAATGTTGAGATGGATGTGTGGTAAAAGATAATGTCCAATTGAGATTCTACTATATATATATATTACCTTCTGGCACGAGATAAATCCGTTGGATTTCACCATACTGGGAAAGAATCTGGCGAAGCTTCAATGGGTTCATGTGAGGAGGAACCCTACTCAAATAACAAACTCCGCGCTTATCAGCCAATGCAGCTTCCTTCAAAAACCTTCTCATCTTCTTATCTTTCTTCCTCTCCAGCTTTTTACTGTCAACAATCTCTCTATCCCTATCTAATTCATTCTCATCATCCAAAATACTAGTTTCTTTTTCAACAACCACTTCTTCTTCTTCAACCATTTTAACTCTAAAAGAATTATCTGCAAATAATAACAAGTCATGAAAACAAATACTATCTATTTGGGGTATTTTTGTTTCAAATCATGTTCGGATTTTGAATGGGTTTTACGAATTCGTGGGGAATTTCATTGCGTAATTGAGATTCAATGATTTCGAGGAACCCATGAAACAGAATCTCTGATTTGGGTTTTGGGGTTGGTTAGAGGTTTGATCAGACCCATTTTGCGAGAGATGAAGAGAGATATTTTTGAGGGCATCTCCACCTGAATGAAAAACGAGAAGATTTGAGCAAAAGGGAGACAGAAGAGAGAGAGAGATAAAGAGTACCTGAGAGATGAGAGAAGGTGAAAAATAATTGAAGACGGAAGAGGTCAGAGCGAGTGTGAGAGAGGAGAGACAGCAATGAGATACCGAAAACCCTGAAAGGTTCACAACCCAAAACCCTCGAAGGTTTGGGGGTTCTAATTCTAATTCTAAACAAGGAAAATTTTCATACAAGGCCTTAAGTTTTATTCTTATTTTAAAAAAGGACACAAGTTTTAAAACTTTTCAAATTAGTCCCTAAGTTTTCCTGAAAGTTTTCAATTAAAGACATTCATCCATTTAAAGTTATTTTTCGACAACTTTTTCTCTCAAAATTCTTAAATTACCCAAACTTCACTTTCATTGAAATAAATTCATCCTTCACTTCCTCTATATTTACTTTCTTTTCTTCACCGGCATCTTCATAGTGATCGAAGACAATAAGCATATCCACGACGATTAGCTAAATGTAGTAGTTGCTGGAACGATGTCATGGCTTTAAATTAAAGGGTATTTTGGGTATTTTAAAAAACTAAGAGAAAACTCATCAAAAAAATACCATTAAAAGGGCTGAATGTCCTTAATTAAAAATTTATTGGAAAACTTAGGGACTAATTTGAAAAGTTTTAAAACTTGTGTCATTTTTTGAAATAAGGTAAAAACTTAAGGCCTTATATGAAATTTTCCTAACAGTAAGATATTCAATAGGGAAATCTAATTCTAAACAATAAGAATTTATTTATAAATAATTATGCATGAGGTTTAGAGTTAGTAATTTAAAAATAATGATCGGAATGTAATTTGAGACTTATATTTGATCTTATAAATTCTATATCTGAACTATAAGAGTGAATCCTTGCATAGCTAGATAGTAAGGGAAACACCCATTATAGGAGGGATGCTGGGATCTGAATACGTGAGGACAAGTTTACTGTAGTTCCAATCTAGCAAAGGAAAATAGATAGGATAAGACTTCAATGATAATTATTAATTATATTCACAGTGACAGGCAAATAATTTAATATTGTAATGTTTAGTGAAGTCAGACAAAATCTTGCAACATATCTTTCCCTTGTTTTCTGCTGCCCACCAATATACCAATATCAAATACTGTTATATTGAAATATTGGAATTATGACAATATTAGGATTGCCCAATGTACCCTTAAGCTTGAGTTGGGAATATAAAACAACTATTAATGAACCTGCAATATTAGGATTGTCTAATGTACACTTAAGGTTGAGTTTCCCAGTATTAGGACTTGATAGAAGGCCATGGATGGAAACTAAGGACAGTTCCTTCTAAGTTGCATCTTTCTTCAAGACTTCATCATGTTATCTACCTACATTCAACTCTGTCCAGTCTTTGGAGTTTGAAAGCCCCTCCGAGAGTTTTGGTTTTTGGTTGGTTGGCAGTTCTTGGAGGTATTCTTACTATTCAGCCTACCAAGGCGTAAGAAGGTTATTGTGATCAATTGTCCTATGTGTTTAGCCGATGCAGAAGCTATGGACCATCTTTTGCTTAATTGCAAAGTGGCTCAACTCTGTCTAAGGACTCAACCCCAGAAATTATATTTTTAAAATATTAAAATTAATATTTTCTATTTTTATAAATTAAATAAGAAACAAAACAATATAGAAAATTCAGCCAACATGATTAAGTGATCATTAAAGTTAATTGGTGAGTAATTAAATTATTTAATTAATTAGTTAGAATTAGTCAAGTTGGAAAATGATTAATGTACTTAAATTAATTAATTAAGTGTAGTGGGAGTGTAGGACCCATGTGGGACCCACTAGTAGGGCGCGACCAACAGTATTGGCTATTCTAGCCAATTTGGATAGCCCAGAATAGCCAATTTGGATAGCCCAATATTGGTACCATTCAAAAAAATAAATGTCTAGTACCTCCTACCCTCTAAGGAGAACCAGTTGATAAAGGGGATTAAGTCATGAACACAGGGGGAGAGACAGCTAACCAAAAACAAAAAAGATGTGACATCTAGAGTCCCAACTCAAACAAGACTTAGGAGAGAGACTTTACAAACAAGTAGGACCCATAATTAGAAACAATAGAGGGAGGCCAAACTTATAAAAGGGGTTGTGCGCCCAATCCTAAACTCCCACATGCCTCTCTCTACACACGACTTATCTCTCTCTCTGGCTTGCACACCAATTGAAAACCATACCTACCTGGAGAATAAGGAAAAACAATAAGGGAAAAGAGGAAAACAACCTAGGGCTTCAATCAATAATGTGAAACAACCATCTAATTTGACGTACTATAAGCAAGTAAACAAACCAGATAAATTGAGCATGCACAAAAACATGGGTTTGATTTCGCGTATGTGAGAAAATAACCTTGGAAACCCTATCTAAAAGGATATGGATCAAAATTCGAAAAAATACATGAAGGATGGGAGATTCCCACTTGTCCGTGAGCCATAGATGGGGAATCCACATTGGCCAAAGATGCTTGGGCCATGATTTTAGGTCATTGGACTCCTATCCTCTAGGGGTGTTATGATTTTGGGGTTTTCATCATATATACAATTAGGAGTTCACATGTTTTCGATGTTTTGTAGTAATTTTGTGATCTTGTGTGGCCATGGGGTCCCATTGGGATCTCCCCCTGGCCAACCACTATGGATAGGGTTTCCATAGTGGTTTGAAGCCTCTATTATCATATTGTGTGGTTTTTAGGGTTTCTACATGGGCTCCAGCTTAGGGTTTGTTAGTTTTTGATGTATTTCACTCCATTTGTCAAATTTGAGAATCTATTAATTAGGTCTGAAGTGATTCATAACAGTAGGTTTCAATTTGACTTTGATTACACCTATGATTTGTCAATTCACATGTGTAGGATAATGTGGAACCCAAGGGGGTGATCAGTGATGTCAATATGACTCTAAACACAAAATACTTAAGAAAGTGCCAGTTTGGGATTGGCCAAGACCTAATTGGAGGATTCATATGGTCGCGCAACATGGTTCTGGACAATCTCATGCATGTTTGGAGTATTTTAACATTGTTGGTTTTGCATTTACAACATTCCTTACAAGTGATTGATGATTCAAGTCTAGGATTTTGCGTACTTGTATCTTATATGTTGATTCGTGGCTTAATTCACTTCTCAGAATCGATTTAAATCAAGTTAACCTACTGCCACGTGTATTTGTGTCGGAAGCTTTTTTACAATTTGTGAAATAAGTTTTAAATTCTCTGGAATTTAATTCCATCTTTGAGTGAAGTAATTTGTGTAACTCTAGAATTTGCCTAAGAAACCCTAGTTTAGGTTAGATTGTGATTCTACATGTAATTTGGGGAAGATTAGAATAATTGGATTCTTCAATGGTGCAAAATAGGAATTCCCTGCACGGCTGCGGGCTAATTTTTGAGGGCCAAATAATGTCAAAATTGGACGATCTAAAAAAAGATTTATTAATACTTGTGCTTTGATTATGAAATGTTTGATGCATAGTTACTTGATTCACAGTTCAACCAATTCGAACTCGAATTCGTAGTTCGTAATTCGACATTTCGTTCAGGTAGGCTCATTTAATTCGCTTTTCGATTCGCTCAATTCGTAATTCGAATTTGACAAATTCGATGTACTAATTCGGGTATATAATTCAAGATAGTTGCCATGATTCATGTCTAATTTGATATATATTTTGGGAAAGTTCTTAAATGCCACAAAAGATATACGAAAATGACATTACAAAATATTATAAAAATGATTAAATACATTTAAACTCAAACAAAAAAATCTCATACGAAATACATTTAAATTTAAACAAAAAGTCTCATATGATCAATGTGTTCAATTGAAAAATAATCTTTAGAAAATTAATGATTATTGAAAGGGTATCAATCAAAGCATGTTTTTCAGTGGACCAGCAAAGCCTTTTAGTCTTTTGTATTCTCCTCGATATTCAGTGTCTCAGGTAAGCCCCACCGTCTCAATTGTGACCACTTTCCCTGATAAAGGATTTAATTACATATAGAAGGCCTTTATATTCTGTTGTGAGTCTAGATCCTTCTAGTTTCTCACTCACTTGAGAGAAGTGAAACTTTATAAGTTGGCCCATCCATTGAAAATCTAAACCGCTCAAAATGAGTGCCTCATTTTTGCATGGGTTATTATTAAATCTTACTCCAATAACAGTTGGTCCCACTGAAAGTTTGAGCATATGTAAAACATATAAAAAAAACCACTCAATAATACTAACCCACATTGTTTGATGATTTAGAAAATTCCACTTTAGTCATGATTATATCAAGTGACCAATTGTTAAATACAAGAAGTAAAAACATACAATTGAAAATGAGTTAAATCAGATATTTTTGCCACGGTCAATCTAACGGTGAAATTGACTGTAACTAGATAAGGTGGTTTTTAATCTTGTGGATTTCAAAAACTGGGCGATGATACATTTATTTCAAAGGGCTCCAAGAATCATTGGTCGCGCCCTTTTAGAATCCAGACTATAAGGGCAGTATCGTGTGTGCGGGGAACTAAATCCCAGGTCTCATTGCGATCTAGTGCTTGTAGCTCTTCCCTCATAGCCATGACCCATTGAGGTCGGTTCAATGCATCATTAACATTGTTGGGCTCACTCAAGTCCTGATCCAATGTGGACATGTACAACAAATCAGGCCCATGTGATGACTTAGAAATGGCTAAGTGATCTGGACTGTCCGACTTCTCAGTGGGCATTTGCAAAGAATGTCTAGTGGCCATTAAGATCTTTGGTTTGAAAATACCATCCATAGCCTAGGTGCGCATAACATAAGGTTGCGTAGACATTGTAGTCTCAACGACACCATGGTTAGGAGAACTGGGAGATTATGTAGGTGTACACACAGTAGACACATGATCCATTGAGACAATAGGTGCTGCATTTGAACCATGAATTGTAGGTGAAACAATCAAGTCTTGGCCAATTGGAGACTGCCCATCTTGGACAAGTGGAGGGACAAAAATAGTCGATTCAATTTCAGTCTGCATGACGTGCTGCTCAGAGGTGCCTTGATCTGTTTGTTGAGGCGGTGTGCTATGCTTGGTGACTTGCTGCCCAGGCTCAGGATGTAGTTGTTGTGTAAACTCCGTAGGTGTACATGAATTAATAGGTGAGTGCATACCTGAGCCACCATCATCTTGAAGAGATAAATGCTGTGCATGTTCATTCGGTGGATATGTGGTATTATTTGAGTGCATACCCAACGAAACATCATTTTGATGAGATGATGGTAACTCCATTGTCAGGTGTACCTGCCCTTGAGGTACTATGTCTCCGGTATGTGTTTGGGTTTTGCATTAGGAATAGCACACTGAATGAAATCTGAAAAAGTGATAATAATGCTTGGTTCCTGCGCATGAATCAATGCATTTTGTGAATTCTTATAAGGAAATACAATTTCATAAAAAACCACATGGCGTGAGATGAAGACTTTTCGACTCTGAGGATGGTAGCATCGAAAGCCTTTATGCAAAGGGCTATACCCTTTAAAGATGCAGGGATATGTCTTAGGCTCAAATTTATTTTTGTTGTGATCCCACAAGTAAGGGAAGCATTGACAGCTAAAGACTCTGAGACTTGAGTAATTTGGATGAGCACCATGAAGTTTAAAAATTGGTGTTTCCATATTCAAAACTGTTGAGGGAAGTTTGTTTATTAAGAATATTGCAGTCATGAATGCTTCTACCTAAAAGCTATTTGGTAAATTTGCATGGACGAGTAAAGTAAACCATGTCTCAACTATATGTTTGTGCTTTCTTTCCGCAATACCATTTTGTTCTGGGGTACCCGGGCACGAAACTTGTCTGTGAATACCACAATTCTCAAGAAAAGCAATAAACTTGTGCGGCTGAATTCACCACTGATGAGTCCTCAAAAGCACACATTTTCATACACATTTTGGACCAATTTAAGGGCTTATTAATATTAAAGAGCTTTATTTAGTGTCAAATCATGTTTTTATGTATTTAGGGTCCATTGTAGTGCTTTCATGCGTAATTTGCTAAAAAATCACACTTTTTGCATAAATTCATGAAACCTGTCATTTTTGGAGAATTATTTTTTGGAAAGTCGGTTATTTTGGGTGCATCAAGTAGGGTCCCATGCATCGTCCATTTAAATTCCTTACATAGAATTATTCTTGAATCCATTTGTTTTAATTTGTGTAGGAGAAATCAAGAATGGGACCCACATTGGTGAAATTTGAGAGAGATCAAGGGTAGGACATCTTTCATAGTGGATCTACATATCTTGGTATTTTTGGAGAGTTTGAAAAGTCAACAATGAAAGCTAGATTTGTGATCTCAAGATCAAGAAAGGAAACTTCAGATTTGGTAAGATCTGATTCTTACTAAGTTTGAAAACTCAAAAATCAAGA
The DNA here is from genome assembly GCA_012931725.1 of Litsea cubeba. NCBI lineage: Eukaryota > Viridiplantae > Streptophyta > Magnoliopsida > Laurales > Lauraceae > Litsea > Litsea cubeba. The sequence continues at coordinate 76,889,433 of CM022947.1, forward strand.
AAGGAAAGTGTGCTAGAAGAGTTGACTAGTCAATCAAAGAAGCTTGGAAGCAAACTAAAGATGGAAGGAGAGTCAAGAAACAAGGAAAGAAAGATCCCAAGATCCCTTTGGACGTCCACATGGGTCCCACACACCCCATTGCACAACTAGCATTCCATATGTGCACAAGTATTCTCGGATTTTTCAGGGGCAGCAAGATTAAAATGGTTATAACTCTTAATCCAACCGTCGGATTGATGCAATTCATACACCGTTGGAAAGCTCTTTTCGAGTAGATATCTTTAGAATCCAAGATTGTGTCAATCGGAGCTAAAATGAGGATGATATGGCCTCTGGAAGTTAGTGCTGTAATTTCTACTCGGGATTGCATTTTTGCACTTGGAAAGCACCAAGAATCTCTCACTCACCTTGCTATTTCTTTGAAGACTTGTTGGCCAAGGAAAGGACTTTCCATACAAACAAGATTGCATGCTACAAGCTTGGAACAAAGAAGGAAAGAAAGGGAGCAAAAATCTATAAATTGAAGGCATAAGCATCCATCTCCTCCTATGGGAAGATAGACCAGCTCTCTCTAGAATTACTACTACACTCCATCTTCTTCTTCTCTCTTTCTCTCCATTGAAGTCCTCAAGGAGATTTGGCCTGGAAATCACACTACACCCTTGGGTTTTTCATCTAGAAGAGGCTTCTCATCTTAGTATGTAATTGTCTTGGTTTATTTTTTATCTTATGTAAGACTTTGCATATTAGTAAAAGTGTTACTTTCTCTTTTCAATTTTCTTTCTTATCCTTGGGCGATTGGTGCTTGTTTTATGTTTCTTTTCTTGTTGGTATTTGGATTGACGACCCAAAGGCCCTAAGAGCATGATTCAAATTATGACCCCGCTTAGAAAAGAGTTTTGAAAGAGAAGAATACACTTCCACACATTTAAATTTATGTTCATCCACACATTTAAATTTATGTTAAAACCACACATTTAAATTCTTGTTTTCACCACACATTTAAATTCTTGAACTTTTATTTATTGTCTTTATTTTTATGATCAATTCAATTTTATGTCTATTTTTGCAAAGTTTATGTCTGGAACTAGATAGCATGGCATGCATTGCATTATTAACTTTCTAACTTAGGTTTCTTTTGTTTCTAGTGTAGTTTCTTATTTTTAATTTTGGTATTTTTTTATTCTTGACGTTCTAACCTGTTTGTTCTTTTGTAGCAATTTTAGTTTTTTAGTTTAGGATTCTTAGATTTAGGAAGTTTACTTTTCATTGGATTGTAATTAATTTAATTTTTGGAAAGTAAGAATGATGGTTGTAATTTTTTAGTTTTTAGGCTAGATTTAGATTTTTTAATTTAGGGCAAGTATAAGTTGAGAAGGAACCTTAGTTTACATTGCTCCCTGTGGATCGACCTGGTCTCACCAGATTATTACTACAATCGCACCCTACACTTGGGGTCCGATCAACCACCCCCCATCACTTTGAAAGACTTTTATCTTTGTAGAAAACTATTTTCAACTAATTTTTGAAATTTGACAAAAATCTCGAAGAGATCAGATTTATTTTTGAGGGGATAAAACCAAGTAAATCTTATACAATCATCAACAAAAATCACATAATATCTGATTCCTTGAGAAGATGAAACAGGAGAGGGCCCCCCATAAATTGCAATGAATTTTCAGAAGAGGTATATTGGCAACTTTATTATTCAAAGAAAAAGGCAACTTACAACTCTTTCCCATTTGACAACTAACACAAACACTGTGTATTTTATTCCAACTGCTAGTGTTAATGATGCTTTGAGAATTTAAGATCTTCAACAATTTATTATTGGGATGATGCAATCTCAAGTGCCAAATCTCTTCTGTAGTTTTTCCAGATCTAAGTGCCACAAAAGTCACTAGTGTTTCTCTATCTAAGGCATATAGATTGCCCTTTTTACTACCTATTGCCATTAGTTTGCTCGTAGCTCGTTCCTTATTCAAAAAATTTGAGTCAGCAAACTCAAAAGGACAAGAATTATCTCGAGCCAATTGTGAAACTGAAACTAGATTTTTCTTGATTTCATGCACAACTAAAATATTTTTTAATTCCATTGTGCCATAATCAGATGTAAAGGAGGCATCCCCTATGTGAGAAATTTTCAATTTGGAACCATCCCCTATCACCAATTTATCATTCCCAATGTAAGGTTGAGCATGGAGTAATTTACCTGGATCATTGGTAACATGTGCATTGGCCCCAGTATCAACATATAGATTTGGGTCTTGTGTTTCATTTGTAGAAAGTGCAGTCAGTGCTTGGGACAAGTCTTCAGGAGCCTGGTATGATAGTCCCATCGATAAAAATATTTCATTGCAGTGTGATTCCTACTTCCACATATTTGGCATGGATCCGGAATATTGGTACCTTGCTGCCCTGTGCCATTATTCTGAAAATGTGGAGTGTAAGACTCATTAAAGAAAGCATTATTATTACTTGTTTGAGGCGAAGAAGTAACCTGCTGCTGCTGTCCATTTGTTGCAATTGGCAAGGTTGGGCGGAACCCCTGGTTTTGCCCAACTACAGAAAACCCACAGCCACGTGAGTTATATGTGTTGTAATTGTTAGGATTTTTGTATGCCCTAAAGCCCACTGACAGCACCCTCATCTCTGTTACTGGATATTTGAAGCTTATTTATTAGAATTATTCTTTTCTCTTACTGCATGTATATATGTATGTTTGTGTAAGGTTCATTGTTTCTAGTAGATGACTTAGGTATGTAGTGTCTACACACAGAAAGGTTTGAGTCATGGATACTTGAAACAATAAACTGGTTTATAACTGAGAGATGGAGTTGGGCACTTCATCTTGGTATAAGTTATAGTGAGATACTCTCCTTAATTAAGGGTGACTTACCTTAGTCACAGGAGGCTTTTCCGGATGTATCTCATTAGTGCATGTGTCATGCATTGAACTGGACCATTAAAGGTGTGATTTCTAAAATAGTACTATCACTGAGAGAGATCAAATCACCTTTTGCTACTGAGTGACCAGTGCTCTTAATCTTGGGCATATGTGGATGAACTGATGAAGTTGAGTTCTTGTGCTTTAATTCACTATGGGTGAGATCCTGTAAATGGGTCAACAGCTCTGTGTTTTGGGTATTCGGGCTTGATTAGTTGGGATGTACATATGCAATAAAGAATCTATGCCATCAAGTGAAGGAGAGATCATCCACTTAGAATTATCTGATTAATCATCAAAATCTAAGATCTTAGTATATGGATCTTCCATATGGATATTGAACTTGTGGGTCGCTCCCTGGATTAAGAGAATGATATCCGGATGATAATTAAGTTTAGGATATGAAGTTCTAAGGTTGAGATATAATCAAGAAGGTCGATAGTACATTGAATTACCTGACTTAATTATGGATGTTACATAGAGGGGCATTACGGTCATTTCACTTAGTAGGTCGAAGACGAATGTCATTTATTGACAAGCTGAAAATCATATTTTATTTGTCTCTGGAGTTCAGCCATAACTCTTTAGTAGAATGAGTTACGGTTAGAAAAATGATTTTAATGTTGCTATGGGATTAGCATGGACATTTTGGTCATTTTGGTAGCCAATGGCAAATAAGTCTTTTGGTCCCTTCTCTAGCCATTTTCCTATATTGGCATGGTTTCCTATTTTATTTAAATGAAAAGTGGTTGAATTATTTTATTGGCCGGAAAAGTTATTGACTTGTAGGCCATGCTGAGTTTATCCATCCTATGGGGCAGCCATATAAGCAGGCCCCTTGTGTAAGGTTTCCAATCTTAAGTAGGTATCTTTACTTGCAAGGTTGGATTCCTCTTTGGGTAAGTATTCTTACTATTATTGTATCCTAATTATTTTATAAAGATAAGAGGGAAGTGTTGCACGTCTATGGTTGCAATTTTTATGGGTTTGACTTCTTAGTTTTCTATTTCAAAAAGGAGAGAACTAAGAAGGAGATAAAATTTTTCATACTTATCTCCCTCTTGGGCGTCAAACACAAAGGAAGCAAAAGATAAGAGAGAGTTAGAGAAATTTTTGGGCGTGCAACATTTAGGCCCAGATTTTCATGGCTGTCTACACAAGTGAAAAACGACCATGGCTGTCTTCTTTTTCTTTCTTCTTCCTTGAAAGGAGAATAGAAGATTAGATTCTTTTCCAAGTAAAATAGTTCAGAAAACCTCTCAAGAAACCATACTTTGATCCCACAATCATAACCAATAGGATTGGGTTGTGGAATAGAGGAGAAGATCAAAAGGAAAGCTACTGCAGAAAATTCCAGCAATAAGTGTTGCTGATTGCAGACCTGTGATCAGATCATAGATCCTTTCTTTCAGAGATTTGTAGTCTTCAAATCATCAAGGTATAATTCCTTTTTCATCTCCTTTCATTATTCACAAGTTAATCATGATACCATGGAGATATAATGATTATTCCATGGCTGATTTGTGCTGCCAAGATCAGATCTAGATTTGTTTTTGCTGATTCAAAAATCACCCATGGACGTCCCTGCTAAGGGATTTCAGATCTAGTTAGCATAAACTTTCAGTAATGACCATTGTGACCTCCCCGCGGCTTATAATTTCCTCTGCCACGACCACCTCCTTGTTGTCATCCTTGTTGTTTTTGGGCCACAAATGCCATTGATTGATCAAGTTTTTTAGTTTCAGGTTCCAAACTTTGGAGATGAAGCTCATAATTCTGGACAGCAGTGACAAAATGGGTATAGGTGGGAAATGGTGGTTTTGCTAGCATAGAGGTTACTAGCACACTATACTTCTTTCCAAGGCCATGAGACATGTAAATAACTTTATCTTCATCTGGAACTATTTTTTGCATTGAAACAAGACCATCAAAAATATTTTTGAAAGCTTTAAGGTATTCAGATAGTGGCTGATTACCGAGTTTGATATCTTGCATCCTCTGCTTTAGTTGAACTTCGTGTTCCTTCGTGGCATGAAGAAAATTTTCCTCAGACACAGCCAAATTTCCTTGGCTGTAATGCAACCCATGATCAGGTAAAGGACCTCTTTTGATAGACTTCCTGTAATCCAACTCCTTAATAGGAGATCTTTTTCCTTCAACGTCTCATATTTTGAATCTGCCTCGCCTTCCTTGCTTGTTTCTTTCTTTGCCGGCAGTCCTTCAGTTATCAAATCCTTAACCTTAAGACTCTCAATAAGAGGAAGGATTTGCATACGCCAAACCAAATAGTTTGTGAGGTTCAGTTTTACTGAAACAATTGTGATGAGATGGTGAAGTGCAGCAGCAAATAGGGTGAGAGAGATTGACGTTGAAGATGATCCAGCCATGGATATAATAGAAAAAAGAAAGACACTATTCAAAGGTAGGGTGTATCTAGAGCTGGTGATGCTCTGTTACCATGTGAAAATTAAAAGACAGATTGTGAAAAGAGGTTTGGCTGTGAGCTTCTCAACATACCTAGCCATCCCTTATCATTTCATTATATAGATGTGTAGCTTCCTTACACATGGATTAGTCTCCTTACATATGGATTTTGGGAATATATTAAAACATATTTAAAGCAACTGAATATCATAAAATAAGATCTTCATATCCCAGGCCAACTCATTTGTACACCCTTCATATCCTTGATATAGGTTGTCTCACGATGATGATAGATCATGATACGCATGACTTGTCCGTTTGATATCTTGAGGATTCTCTTGCTGAGATGGCTCGCCAATCTTCTCGTGTAGAAACGGCATGTGATGATTAATGGAATGACCCACTGTTATGTGGTGATCTGTCACCAACTTGTGGTCTTCCTTATCAAAACCACCACACGACAGAGAAACACACTACCAAGTAAGGTAACTTCTCTACTCGCTCTTTAAGAAGATACCCATTTCTTTTTTCTAGACTCTCTGTTTTCCCACCCAAACAGAGAACAATATGAAGAGCTCCAGGGCATCATCCAAGCTTGAACGCAAGACAGTAGAGAGAAACAGGAGAATGCAGATGAAGACCCTCTGCTTCCTCTGCTTTAAGCTTGCCTCTCTCCTCCCATCTCACAACACTAGGGTATGTGTATCTAATGATTTAAAGGAAATGAAGAAAATAAAGTGCATGCACCTATGTTGTGTGACCAAAATTCATCAACATCCAAAGAATAAAAATGCCATCTTGTTCAATTCCCCCTTTCTTTTTCTTTGAAAACTGTAGACTGTTGGCCGGGGTACTCTGCCTTTTTCTCTTTTTATCCACATATACACACTAACTTCTACGAAAACTTTGTTTTGCTTCAGTTTGAGCATATGATTGCAAGGGATCACTTTATGATCGTTAATGATTAAAGTTGACTTGTTGGCAAATGAATGGAGAACCTATCATAATATGCTCATAGTATTATGTCAGACACAGCATGATATGATACTGGTCTACTTTTCTACAAGGTGTATTTTAAGAGGATCCTGTTAACCTTAGTTATTAATCTTTTAATCTGAAAATATTTATCATATTTCTTGTCATAGCAGACACGAATCATTTAAATCATTGCTATTTCTTGAATTCCCTTCTTTAGCCAAAAAAAAAAAAAAATCATTGCTAGATATCCTACAAACATGACTGATGTATGGAAGACTACAAACTAGTTCATTATTTTTGTAAACTAAGTATGTAACCCACAATAATAAAATTAGTAACAATGACGAACATGTTGTAGTTTGTATTGCGCACATCCAAATCCTACAGATCCGTATAGCCGTTCCCTATATGTATGCATATGTGTGGCTCGCTGCTTGCAAAGAAAATGAAATATGATATTACTCATATATATGAAGCAATTTTTGCTTGCAATTTTTACTCATATATCAGATCAATATGAGCCATTCTAGATTTCCTTAGCATGAAGGCCCATTTTCCTTCTTCTGTTGACCAATACAATACCAACAAAGAAATCAACCAGAGGGCTGATGGCGGGCAGAGGGTATGGGCGGGTGGAGGGAGGGGCGGTGGGGGAAGAGGGAAGACTGGCCGGCATAAAGAGAGATGGAGAGAGAGATCATACCTTGGCTTGCTACAGTTGCAAGAAGAAGACGATTCCAAAGAAAGGTTTGGCTGGCTGCAGTTGCAAGAAGAAGACGATTCCGAAGATTGATTTGGCTTGCTGCAGTTGCAATAAGAAGACGATTCGAAAGGAGGGTTTGGCTTGCTGCAGTTGCAAGAACAATATTTGGAAGAAGGGTTTGGCGCTGCAGTTGTTAAGAAGAAGAAATTCGGAAAAAGGGTTTAGATACAGAAGATACACGGGCGTGAGTCTTGTATAATGCTGGAACATTTAGCGGGAGATCCTATTGCCCACCAAAAATTAGGTTGAGTTCACCCAATATAACACTAGCCGCTAAAAATATATCTTTAGCCTCAAAAGCATAGGCCGCTGCAAAAAGTTAGACACTAAAAACTAAAATTTTTTAATTTCCACCAAAATTTGTCGCCATTAGACTGGGCTTTATACAAGCAGCCACTGTTACAAGCGCCGCTAAAAGTTAATAAAATTGACTTACGGACTCAAAATACATGCCTTATGTGTTTTTTTCAAGTTGGGTGGAGGCTTTCCTTATATATGAGTTCGACCCTCGATGAATAACTACCATACGTTTATAAGGTATCGTCAACATTTTTTTGAATGGAGGTTATCTCATCATACTATTTAGCAAAAAAAAAGTTAATAAAACAACATTTTTTTAGCCATGGTTTTCTGCTTGGTCAATCTTATAGTGGTTCCAACTCAATTCTAAATAAAAAATTGGGATACCTCATAATTAAATGTGTTTGATCATTTTGAACGACTCTGATTATCCATATATGGGCACGAGTGGGACCTATCCAAAAAAGTTCCCACCATACTCCGCTATAAGCTATTGTAGTTGCCCCCAAAATAAAAATTAAAAAAAAAATAAAAAATAAAAAAAACCCATGAAAGAGGCAGAGAGTTGGGAATAAATCAAAGCGATTAAAACGGAGTGCTCATATTATTTTGGCAAAAAATAATTTTATTAAATGGGGCTTTGCGGACGCAGACCTGTGCATCGCCAGTAGGTAAAATAATTGTATGTTTTTTACAACTTTTGCCAACGCGTTCTTATTTGTGTCGGTAAAAGTACCAATTCTCTGTGACTTTTGCCAACACAGTCCAAATATGCATCGGAAATAAGACTTTTGCCAACGCCAATTTTCACTGCGTCGGCAAATAATCTCGGGAAAGTTTTTCCACGGCTTTTGCCAATGCAATCTTACTTGCATCAATAAAAGCGGCAATTTGTGACTTTTGCCAACGCAAAGTTTCACTGTGTTGGAAATTAGTGTCGGGAAAGGTAAGTTTGTCAAAGATGGGGCTTTGCGGACGCAACTCATGTGTCGGCAATGGTGTGAATAAAAACTAAGACCTTTCCCAACGCACACCTGTGCGCGCCAGTAGGCAAGATAATTGCCAACGCATTATTGCATCACCATTAGAAAAACATGCGTTGGCAAAACTTTCCCTCTCTTTTGAGGGGTTTTTTTTGTTGGCGCCAGTATGGTTTCCATAGATTTTGCCAACGTTGTCTTACTTGCGTAGGTAAAAGTGCATTTTCTGTAACTTTTGCCAACGCAGTCCAAATATGCGTTGGAAATAAGACTTTTGCCAACACAAGTTTTCACCGTGTTGACAAATAGTGTCAGGAAAGGTGCAGTTTGTTGTAGTGTATCCAGGTCTTTCTTGATGCCTTGGAGGTGGTGCAATGCATCAATGGGATGGACAATTGGTCCATTTTTTCCCATCAATGACATTTTGAACATTGCGTTGTCGTTTATGTATGATAAGTTCTCTTTTGTCCCTAGAGAGTTGAATAGGATAGATAGCCCATTCTCTAGCTTAGTTCAGTTCCTTGTGAGACAACGATTGCTTTTGGGACGGTTCTTTTACACCCATCCATGGATGAGATATAGTTTTTGGGCCTTTTCCCTTATTATTATGTTGTTTTTATTAATTTATTTTTGCTTTAACAAATAAAAAACAAAAGGAAACAAAAGGAAAAGGACAAAACAAAAACATGTTTTCCACATGATCCAGCTTCCTTTACTCCATTTTTGCCACATGCCTCCATTGATCATCTCTGAGACCAAAATATCTCATATTGGGCTTAGGGCTGTACAGAAAATCCAGTATTATCGCTAAATCGGACTAAAACGGGTGGTTCGGATCAGTTTTATAGTAGACCTGTTCGGTCTACGGTTTGAAAATCGTACAAACCGCTTAGATCGGTTGGTTATCAGTTTGGACCCCCGGTTCACTGCCTAAACCAAACCGACCGGTATATTATTTAATTTGAGTATTTGACTATTGAGAATTTAGGGTTTCATTTGGTTGACATTCGACAACTCATGCGCCTCTTATGGTGGTGTCATCATTTTGGAATTTTCAATTTCTGATTTAAAAAAAAAAGAAACAGTTTAACCGAATGAACCGAACCGTCTAAGCCCTCTCCATTGTTTGGATCGAATTGGTTAATTAAAAAACCGATAGATACGGTTTGGTGGTTGGTTTTGGTGCCAAACCGATCCGAACTGCTCATGGGCAGCCCTAATTGGGCTCATATATATGTTCCCCGATTGAACTCGATTGACACGTGGGTTGTTATTTTATAAAATAAAACTAATCCTAAATATTTAACTATATTATTAAAGTAAAATCTTTAAAAGAGGTGAGTGCATCTTTTCCTAATAAATTGGTTATTTATTTATTTATAAATGTGGTTCTATTGGCTGGTCTTTATTTCAAAAAATAATTTATGGGGTTTTTTACCAAAATATTATAAAGAATTTCACTAAATATCAATTAATGATAACCACTTGATTTCTTTTCCAAAAAGTGATAATTGGCAAAACTCAAATTAATTTTCCACAAAATAACTTATAGAAATCAAGCACAATTAACAAGAAGGAATTTAATGGCAATGTCTCTTGTTTATAGCGAGCCATGTTCAGTTCTCACCTACATTCGAGTTCTCTCCGCTTCAGTGTTACGCTGGTGCCAATTGGCTGCAAGGAAAGCCTCATTTGCTCCTCCACTGAACCACCGCTGTTCCACGGAATAGAGAACTGTCTCAACTCTCAACCTACCAACTTCCTTTTTTTCATCCTACGTCGCTATCGCTATACGTGAATATAAATCATGGTACCCACTTGTGAGTTGGTGGAGTGTCATAAGGCATGAGTTTTCTCCCTATGAGAGTATTCAAAAACACCCTAAATTTGCCCCGTTTGATGATGATAAAGGTCAGACCCAGCGGCCTTAATTTTGGGCGAACCCATAACAAAGGGTGGTATGGAGAATGATGGTGTTAGAATAGTTGCCTTTAGTGCCCTGTATTTGTGGTATCACAATAGCTCCACTGTATTCTACCATGTAAGAGACAGAATTGGTGGATCCATACATTTTCACAGGGAAGGACAAAGATGACCCATTGGAAGGTCATTGTAGCCAAATGCTTGATGTGGTGCCGGGTTAATTAAATAGTTGGTCCTTTTTTATAAATGATAAGTACCATCCATTTTATTACCATTGATACGATAGTAATTGATCTTTGAAAAGTATGGGCATATTTGGTAACAGGCGAGAAATCCATATATCTGATGATTCTTCACTACCATTGGAACGAGGATTTCTTATTAGGACTCTGTATAGTTGAGGATTTTACGTTGACATTGGTGTGTATCGATGCACATAGCTGAGAAAAATAGGATTTGGTATCCAAATCCACCTAAGTGGGGATTTTCAAATCTCATGGGGTGTGGTCAGATCTGACGATCCTAACAAATGAAGATTTTTATTCGTCCAAATTCTTATAAACTTACAAATGCCAAACATGGATTAACCAAAATGTTAGAGAAACCGAAAATCTTTTCCCTAAAGATTTGGTTGCCAAATGTGACAATATTTTAACCCTAGATCGATTGAAAAAATGAAACACCCTAAATGGTAAGAAAATGAACTAGCTTCTTTTATTGTTTAGGGAGTGCATCTCAAGACTGAATTAGGGTTTTCAAAGGTTTTTAGGGTTTTCATTGAAGGTCTAGGGTCTTTTGAGGTTGAGGAAAAGGGAAATAAAGGCTTGGTTCGAGAGGTCAAAATAGGTCAAGATACAACGACCTATGGGTACTTTCAACAACTTTTTGGTGATCCGTTTATGGCAAAAGCTCAAATCACTATTACTAATTAGTGATTCATGGGTTCCTTTATAAATTTTTGGTAAGAATCCCTTAATTTATGTATTAATTATTTAACAAAAGAGTGTGGTCTTTTAAGTGAAAAAGTTGAGTTGATTTTGGAAGACGCATATCAATTTCTATCATTTCGTTTTATCGATAACATGACTTAGAACTCACAATCTTGATGTTGCAATACTGACATGAGCTATTGTCCCATTTTCCAATTTTCCTTCATGACATTGGGCACTCAAGTTTGGTGTTTTCTTTGATGTACACGCTCATTTGTAATAATATATAGATATCTTGAAAAAAGCACCTTAAGAGATATGTATTGTCTCCCATTCATTTTATTTTATTCTCAATTGCATTTTTCTCGTAACACTTCAATCCAATTGTGAAGCATCTCACTATCCATGAATGCACCCAAGAAGCAATCCTAGGGTCTCTTGGATAGGGACGTGGCATATGAGTGTGTGACCATGTACTAGACCAAAAACATAAAAAATAAAAAAAAGTTAGGACCTTTGGTACCTCAATGGCAAACCACCTCCCTTCCATAAGAACAACTGGGGATGGATACGAGGTCATAGTGCTAATGGTATAGGTCTTCCATAGGGGTGTGTTTGGGGTGTGAGTATTTACCAAAGTGAAAAAAAATAAAGAGGAAAACAACTAGACTCACATGCTGCTTACACATAGGGATGTCAAATGGGCGGGGCCGGCCCAGTCAACGTGCACGGCCCACAGGGCACGGCCGTGACGGCCCGCCAGGCCCGCCCCAACAGCAAAAAATGACTATGTTTTTAAAAAAAAGTCCATTTTAACCCCCCAACAGCTATAAAACGGTCATATAAGGGGTATTTTCTGTTATTTTTCATTTTACTAAGTCTATAATTACCCTAACCCTCCCATTCTCATTCCTCACCAATTTACACAACTCTCTCATTCTCTAACTCTCTCTCAAAGCATTCAACTCTTTCACTCTCTCTAAGAAGTTTTTGGAGGGCCAAAGATCAAGTCATCAAGAGACAAGATTAAAGGGGCCTTCAAAGATTTAGATGTATTTATATTATTTAAATTTGAGATTCCATATATATAAGTTTATATTATATTATATTAACTCTCATTTTCTCCACTTTCTTATATTAATTATCACAAAAGAAGGCTATTAGCCTATTACTGATATTATTTATAAATTAATTTTTTTTGAAATATGGCTAGAAGATTTCCTACAAAACCTTCTTTCATTAATATAGGGGTAGAAGAAAATTTTATTGAATTACAAGATGAAGTAGGTGATTTACCACCCCCTTTCCTCACACTATATTTGGGAAGGAGGATAAAATGAGGGGAAGGAAAAAAAAAGAGGGGAAAATGGAGGGAAAGTTAAAATAGAGGGTTTTTGGGAAGGGGGGAGGGAAAGTGGGAGAGGGGAATTTGGGGGTAACATTTTGAAAATTTTACCCCTAAATTTTCCTTCAAAACTGGGGGGAAAGAGGAGAGAAAGAGGCTTGCAAAGAGGGGATTTTCCTCCCCCCTCCTCCTTTTTGACTATAAACAAACAAGAAGTCCCCTCCCCTCCCCTCCATTTTCCTTCTCCTTAAATTTTCCCTCCCCCCCCCCCCTCCTCCCTTCTCAAACAAAGTGTTAGACTCAGAGTTCCCGTAAACCAAACAAGAGGAATAGAACTTCAGTAGTTTGGGATGTATTTATAAGGTTTGATGTCATTGAAAATGGAAAGAAACTTGAAAAGGCAAAATGCAAATTTTGTAGTACGATTTATAGTGCCGAGTCAAAAGAGGGTACTGGCCATTTGACAACCATTTGACAAGACATAGGAAAATATATTTAGCCTTACATAAGCTGAAGGATGCAGGGACAGGGAGGCCTGGTTCACAGACCCAAATTTCTACTACTGGTGGTGGTGATAGTAGTAGCAGTTTGGGTCTTTTTTCTTTTAATGCACAAAGTGCTAGACAAAATCTTGTTAAAATGATTGTGTTATCTGAATTACCATTTTCTTTTGTTGAAAATGAGTTTTTTGAACAATGGGTCCAGCAATACTGTCAACCACATTTCACAGTATTTCAAGAAATACAGTCAGAAATGATGCTATTAGACTCTGGCAGGAAGAGAAAACAAATATAAAAAATTACCTTGAAGAAATTTCTGGTAGAATAGCCATAACCACAGATATGTGGACTTCTAAAAGGGGTGATAGCTTTCTTTGTATTACTGCACATAATATAGATGCAAAATGGATTATCAATTAACGTATAATTAGTTTTAGCTGTCTTGAATGGCCACACAATGGCACTAGAATAAGTACAATTATTTTGGAAAAACTAGATGAATATAATATTAAGGAAAAAGTTTTATCTGTAACTTTAGATAATGCCAGTAATAATACAGTGGCTATTGAATTAATGAGAATGCATATTTTATTAAAGACATTGCAATTTTGATGTGTATATCATATCTTAAATCTCATTGCAAATGTTGGTTTAAAGCATATTGTAAGTTACACAGATGCTATTAAAGACATTGCTAAATTTATTTTCTGCTCAGCACAAAGATGACAATTGTATGCCCAAATATGTGCGAGGCAAGGCGTATCAGCTATTAAAATGCCTAAAGAGGTAGAACATAGATGGAATTCTATGTATGATTTGTTAAACAATGCACTTTACTGGAAAACTATTTTGAATGAATTTTGTGCTTTTCATGCACAAGATTTGATGATTAGTGATGAACATTGGGAGTTATGTGCCCATATAAGAGATTTATTCAAAGCTTTTTATACTTCAACATTATTTTTTTCTGGGATATAATATCTCACATCTAATGAAGCTTTTTAAAATTACTTTACAATTCAGTAGATTTAGAGATCATTTTTTATTGAGTAGCACTATTAGAGACATGGAAGAAAAAAATTAATAAATATTGGAAAGAGGCTCCAATGACATTTTCTTTAGCTGCTGTATTTAATCATAGGTTAAAATTAAGTGGTGTATAATTTTTTATCGATGGAATAAATAAAAATATGAATTATATATATTTAAATATATATTTTAAATATAAGGGCAAATTTACAAGCACTTTTTCAATTTTATTGTGAGCAAATGGGTACAACTGGGCTTAGTATGGGCCATTCAGAGGTCCAGCAAACAGGTGTTAGTGAGTGGGATGTGTGGTCTTCTTCTCTGTCCACAGGCATGGCATCCAGCTCAAGCTCAAGTAACACTGTGATGGAGTTATCATCGTATCTTGACGTCGGTGTAATACGGGTGCATGATGCATCTAGTTTTGACCTTTTAGCCTGGTGGAAGCAACAAGAGACCATTTATCTGGTGTTGGCCTCCATGGCTTATGATCTATTGACTATTCCAATGTCTTCTGTAGCATAAGAACAGGCTTTTAGTGCAGGTGGACGTGTGGTGGATGACAGAAGAACAAATCTAACTGAAGAAACGGTGGAGTGTTGTGTTTGTCTATGAGACTGCTATTTGGCAGATAAGAGGAAATAAGAGTTGACATCACTGGAAGATTATGATCCAGTAGAATACAATAGTGGACTACATATCTGATTTTCTACTTTTTCCTTTATTGTAATTTGTAAATATATAAGTTTTTCATTCTTTTTTTATTTTTATTTTCTAAAAAGATTGTAAGGTTTTGAAGGTAAATCCTATTTAGAAACCTTCAAGAAGTTAAGATCCAAATGGTTCCTTCTTCTCAGTGGAGTAGGTCGAGTTTGACCGAACCACTTAAATATCTTTGTCATTCTCCGTGCTTATGTTCTAATTTTTATTTTTAATACTGAAAAGAAAAAAAAAGGAAAAAAAATGGAGCCACGCCTGGCCCGCCGGCATGGCACAGCAAGGCCCATCTCTAGCCCGCCCCATTGTGGGTCGTGCCGTGCTAGGATTTTTCCCTGGTGGGCCGTGCCGTGCCGGCCCTCTAGCCGGGGCTGGCCGAGCTTGGAGCGGGGCCGGCACGGCCCGTTTGACATCCCTACTTACACACACACTACCCATGCTCCTTGCCAACACCACCAAGGAGGTTGTTCATGTAGAGAGGGAAATGCCTACCCACCATGGTAGCTATGGATTGAGATCTAGTGTTTATTAGAGATGAAAAAAGGACAAAGGGAAAAAATGACAGTTATATATATATATATAGACACACACATGAGGAATTCTAAAAAACTCCATATTTTAAAAACTCCTCCTTTTGACCCGACAGATCAAGCGACCAGCAGATAGAAAGATCCAAGTAGGGCCATCCTAGATATCAAATTTTAAGTCAATCTAATGTTTTTAACCCCTTCATTAGTAGTCCACGAGTTTAACAACTTAATATAAAAATGTGAAAATTGTGCATCGATCAACAATTCAGTCCATTTAAATAGTGATTGGTGACTATAAGGAGGCTTGTGCATGTGTGGTCCATTAAAATGGGTCATAAAGTGGGCCCCGACAACCAATATGTACTATAAGGATGCAAGGACAATCCTTCCGGGATCATTTTGCATGTACACGCACACGTACACACTAGTATAAAGCTTTTGTGGTGCCCTGGTTAAATCTCATGCAAATTAAATAATAAGTTAAAATGAGTATTTATGACAATTTCTAATTAATAAAAAATACATAAATTGATTGAATGATAAATCCATTTATGTAATCATCAAAATAAAAACTCAAATAATAACAAAACTAGTTAAAAAGAAATTCATATATAGCAATTTGACAATATTTGAGTAAATATTTAGAAATTAATTTGTGATTCTTGTTCGCTTCAATCTATTTATATGAAAAAATGACCTCTGAATTACCAAAATATCCTTTGTTTTAAAATCAAATCAAATCAAATCTTAATTAGGTACACACACCTAAATAATATAATCATTGTGGGATCATGCAATTATTGTAATGATATTGCACTCTCTTAAATGATCGACCACATGATACTCATTAGATCCAACTAGCTTATCCACCTGTAATACTGGTAAAATATGTGAATAATGGGTTCTATTGAAATATGTGGTGACCAAATTTGACCCGACGTGCGGAATCAACCTGCATAAAATATGGGTCCTGTTTTCCCATGGCCTGGAAAATGAAGGTCAAGTAAGGGTTAATCCACTTGACTCACATGACTTGCATATGCTCCTCTTAGGTTTATGTTTATTGTAAAAAAAAAAAACCGTTTATATTAGAAATTTGTCATATAAGAATCTCCACTTCATATTTCCTCCCTATTACATACTTTTTTTCTTGCTTTCTTCATATGAGTTTTCTTGATCTCATGGATTGAAAATTGGGTTATCTTTGATTTACAAAAAAGGGGTTTTGTATGGATTGAAAAAGATCTCAAATGCTACAAAAAATGGTGTTTTAGAGGTTGATTTTATCATCATCTTTTTATTGATCTCGTGCACTGGAAATTGGTTATCTTTATTTTCTACATGGAGCTTTGTTTGATTAAATGCTATGAGAGATGGCACTTTAGAAGTGGTTTCATCTTATTTCTTATTTCTTTTTTCTTTTTTCATCATCTTTTGATCTAATGCCCTGCATTTTCTAAAAGACACACATTAGAAAAAAATTACAATATTTTTGCAATTTTCTTGTAAAAAGGAATCATCAATAAAATGTGGCAATTTGGGGCTTTATTGGCCTACCAAACAAAAAGGCTTTAATCTAGCAATTCAAGACAATTATTTATAACATCATTAAAGTGATAGCTAAGCCTAAAAGCAATATTCTCACCCGGGCTAGTTTGGCAACTCTACTAATAGATTCAAGTGAAGTAAAGTTAATTATGAAGAAAGAATAAAATATAAATGGGTTATGATGGTATTTTATTTTTAATTATTTGTTATGGAATCTTTCTTATTTTTTGTATGGGAAAGTAGAGTTATTTTTGTATTTTAAAGGATAAAAGTGATTATTTTTTAACTTTTTTTTATGAAAAAGATGAAAAATTTTTTGAATTAAAATAATTTTAATGTGATATTTTATCTGTGAAGGCTTGATTGTGATAAAGTACCAAACTAGCCTAACGACAGCAACCAACATTCAACTTTAAACCATTTTCGGAAGAATGGACCCTTATACCTCTTGTTTGGACAGCGACCCTTCTACAACGGTGGTGTTCAAATTGACAGAAAGTCCTTCGCTTGCTGCTTTTACTGCGATCTCATTATAAACTCCCTTCCAAACATGGAATCCGGATTCCGGATTAAATAAAAAAACACAAGGGGGAGCCGCATGGCCCGGATCCTACAACACATGGCCTATAATCCTTATCAGGACAAAACCCAACAACAAAACAGAAACAGCATCTCACAACAAGACAATCAACTCCTCTCCTTCTCTACTTAAAAGTTAAAACCCCCCTAATTTTGCACCCACTAAATTTGCCATCTTATTCAAACTTACTTACTTCAACCCCCAAATCCAGATACTCTCACCCCTCCCATTTTACATTTCACCCCCCAAAATTTCCCATCCCTTCTTCCCAAAAATCTCCCCTTCCAAATATAGTAGTAGTAGCACTCCTAAATTTAGCAGAGACCAAAATCACCCAAACCCACACTTTCCGGATTTCCGGATCAAGAAAAGGGAAAAAGATAGAGAGAGAAAGTGAAAGATAGAGAGAGAGAGAGAAATTGATTTTGAACAGATCCATGTCTCCACCACCACCGAACTACGAGTTCCAGGAATGGTGGAACAAAGAGAGAGAAAAGAACTCCACCGCCTTAACAGACAATCCCAACACCAAACCCACCTGGTCCACGGTCGAGATCCGCTCCCCCGCCCCAGATCGGACGGTCGAGAAGTCCCGAGCCCGCAGCGCCCGCCAGCTCTCCTGGGTCTGCATCCTCCGTCTGCAGCAGGCCGCTGCTGGCCTCGCCTGGCTAGCCAGCGGCTTCTTCCATCTCCTCTCCTCCGCCCGCCGCCGCATCGCCTCCGCAGCCCCGGACCGCTGGTCCAACTCCCGCCTCTACCGCATCATCAAGGCCTTCTCCGTCCTCGCTGTCGTCCTCCTCCTCTTCGAGCTCGCCGCCTACTTGAAAGGGTGGCATTTCAGTCCCCCCTCCCACGCCTCCGCCGAGGACCTCGTCGAGTTCCTCTACGCGAATTGGCTGTTCGTCAGGGCCAATTACCTCGCCCCTCCGCTGCAGGCTCTCACGGATGTCTGCATTGTTCTGTTCATGGTGCAGACGGTGGATCGGATTGTGATGTTGCTTGGGTGTTTTTGGATCAAGCTCAGGAGCTTGAAGCCGGTGCCAATGGTGGAATATGGAGGCGGCGATGCGGAGAAAGGGGATGCGCAGGATTACCCCATGGTGCTTCTGCAGATCCCAATGTGCAATGAGAGGGAGGTAAGAAGATGTAGGTCTCGAATCCCTGCTCTCCTCATTTTGATTTCTGATTTTTTTTGTGATCTCTGTTTGTTATCGTGGATAGCTCGAATTAGTATCAATCCCATGCATTTTGTTCAGATCTTTATTCAATTGAGAAACCCTTGATAATTCTTCTTGTATTCATGACTTAAATTCGAGACTACGAGGTACATGTTTGTGGAATTGCCAAATCAACTTTGCTTTTGGTTCCATTTCCTTGTACTTGTGATCGCAGTTTTTCAGCATTGTAGGATCAAAATTATATGTTTTTGTTGTCATATTTCAACTGAAGAATTCTTTGGATTTTCCATCATCATTGTCGTCATCTTTGTTTGATCTGTGGTTGGTTAAATCTATGGTTTTCCCTTTAATTTTTCTTTTCCTTAACCCTCCATGATGTTGATGATGTTCTTTTTTAGTGGCATCATTGGTAGCGTTTGAGTGTTATGCATTTGTCCTGCTGAGAAGAAGATATGTTTATACAATATAAGTTATTGGCTTGAATCACTTATATAAGCAATTGAGGGTGTCACATAGCAATTATATGAAACTGGATTCTATCTTGTGGCATTGTAAAGTTGTATTCACAATTTTGCATCCCTGTATATTAGTTTTCTTATTAATTAGTTACTTTTTTGGTTACTTTATTGATATTGTCCATTCGTACTTGTTAGTGATGCAGATGACCTCAGGCCACATGTTTGAGGCCTAAGTAGATTTATGATTTTTATTCACTAATTATATGTCATTAGTTTCTAATTTTATTGTAATAAGGATTACGTTTTCATATTATTTAGTATCCTAGATTAATTAGGTTTCTTAGGCCCTAAGTCGTGTTTCCTATTTATATGGCATTGTAAAAGTTGGAATTTCAGAGTTGAGTGATATAATTGAGTTTTCCCATTGAGGCGCGTCCTCCTTTAGGGTTTCTGCATAGACTTGTTGAAGTGTTTGCAGATACATGTTTCAACACCGATATTGTGCTTCGACAGTCCACTCAAGCCCTAATCCTAGGCTTTGCATAAGTTGGTATCAGAGACAAACGATCCTAGCTCAAACCCTAAATCCTCCATTCGAACCGAACCAAACCAATACACCTATCAGACCGACACCCAAATCCCTATCAAATTCATGAAATCCCAATCCCCAAAAATTTATATCCCAATTTTGTAACCTAACCTTCACCCTGTCGACTATCCTGCCAGAACCCATTCCGGAAGAATCCCATGACCCAACTCGAAAAAAAAAAAAAAAAGGACAAAAAGGAGAGAAGATCTGTGAAGAAAGTGTACCTGGAATCATCTCTTCACTGCATCTCCTCAATTGAACCATCCTCTTGCTGCCATCATTACGAGGAAAGCACTGGCACATCGTCAGACCAGCCTCCATCATCTTGTCGAAGCAGTCCAGCTAGTGTTGCCATTGCCACAGTGCTTCGCAGCCCTTTCTTCTTCGTTGAATAGAAGCGCCGCTGTCGTCGTCGTTCGTCGTTACGGTCGTCGTAGTCCTTCATCTTCGTGAGGAGACTAATAGGGACTCAGGTGTATCCTTTTGTGGCACGTGCGAACTAAGTCTTGAAATTCAGTTTGGGCTGAGTTGGACCTGATGCACTCCACTGATGAGCCTTTGTTAACAGTTTTAGGGCCTGAGTTCGGGTCAGGTGGACCCATCTGCAGAAGCAGGAGCATCAACCTATCGCATAGACTGTGCTGACATCATCCTGACATCAGCAAGATCATTCAAACGCACAAATTTAACCAAAATTGAGGGGAGAAGTTTATTTTCTCAATTGTGAAGCCATCCGAGGTTAGATTTTTGATTAGTTTTTGCCTGCGCAATAGTAGAGAGCAAATCTACGACATCAAGTCAGTCTTTTTAATTGCATATAAAATATAAGCCTCTTGAGAAGCACAGAAGTAGAGTTGTCATCATCAATTGAAAAAAATTTCTGAAATCGTTGCGGTATAAACTAGAATCATTGCTCAGTTATCCATTGCGGTCAATCAACTCCAAACCACCCTTATAAGGATGGAAACCAGGCATATCAATTTAGAAAATGATGGCCATGGGAGTAATTATCGATGTGCTGGACAAGAGATTGACACAGGCTCTTACTTGCTAAAATCTCAAAACCAAGAGAATCTGGTTCAAAATGATTTCAATGAGAGGGTCTCGCGTCTTCTCAAGAGGTGTCAAATGATAATAACTCGCATTAAGGCAGATGTATCGGAATTTCAAGAGAAGTCTAAACTAAAGTCCTAAGTCGATCCCATTGCACATGAAGATATTGAAGAAGATTGATATGCTAAAAACTTGAGTACAAAACTCACTTTGGAAGAAACGTCAGATGGAGCCATGGAGGTCCCACCATTGAACTGAAGAACAAATCACTTGTTCCAGTGCTTTCACAAGAATATCTATCTCTGGAAATCACTCATATTAACGTCATCTTTGGAGATGAATGGAAGATAGTTAGAGATTGCGATTTGATGGTGCAATTTTTATACATGAAGTATTGAACAGTGTGATTGCACATCCACACAAAATCCGGCCATTGAATGAAGTTATACATTAAGCTTTGGACAGAAGTTAAAGTCCAACGAACGGATTGGAAGTTCGTCAGATTGATCTTCGACAGTTACCGAACTCGAGGTTAAGTTCTTTCCAAGCTAGGGAGAATGATGCAGATAGACCTCAGGCCACCAAGTAGATTTATTATTTTTATTCACTAAGTATATGTCATTAGTTACTAATTTTATTGTAATTAGGATTAGGTTTTCATATTATTTAGTATCGTAGACTAATTAGGTTTCTTAGACCCTAAGTTATGTTTCCGATTTATATGACATTGTAGAAGTTGGAATTTCAGAGTTTAGTAATAGAATTGGGTTTTCCCATTAAGGTGCATCCTCGTGTAGGGTCTCTGCGGAGACTTTTTGAAGTTTTTGTGGACACGTGCTTTGGCACCAATATTGTGCCTCAGCACTCCACGCAAGCCCTAATCCTAGGGCCTGCATCAATAAGGTGCGCCCATTAATTATGAAGTCATATTCATAAAAGCTTTCAATTCGGACCCCTCCAGGTAACCCATCTAACAATAAGTCATTTGATGTCGATATTGATCTATTGTTGCTGTCACGCCCCCAAAGCAGACCTCTGAGAACATCTCTGAATTTCGGTCCGCAACTGGCCCGGGTCCACGATTGAAGGCAATCTTCCACCCCACACTGATATTGCCATAGGATATCACGTGTTGAGGATTAGTACATTTTGTAACGACCCGTGTAAGTAGTAAGACATTTTAGTGGAAGCAACAGTGATCATGGTATCAATTTATATGGCATAAAACATCCATGTAAGTAGTAGGATGTCCTGATAGTAATGCATAGACAAGTCCATCAAAGTAAAGTAGTAAAGTGCGGAAATTTATATGCATTATTACATGTTTTTAGTCAACATCCAAACCAAACTACAAAGTTAAACAGCTAGAACTAGCAAGAATAGATCTCCAAGTCTCTCCCAAAACTGTGTCGCCCTCACGCAAGGATGCTCAGACCACATCATCCGGAGAGCACTCTACTAACCTAGCTGGTTTGTCCCCGGGTGCCTTTTTCTCCGGGGGCTAGGGTGGAGGCGAAGTCCCCTACAATGCCAAGGCTAACAAGCTAGAGCAAGTAGATAAATATAATAACGTAACCATGTTTCATCAAATATAATTAAAGACAAGAAGATTGTAAAGATGACAAGAAATGCGAATATCTAGGCATGATAGTGAAAATATTAGATTGACATCGATGTCTCATATGAGACAAGTCTATTCAAGTCAAATCTAGCAAATGGCAATCCACGTGAGCTCATTTTCTCAACTGCACTATACAAACAAGATGTTCGTGGCGAGAGTTAGATAATATGTAACGATACAAGGGGTACAATGAGTCTCCATAAAGGAATTACTCTTGTGGCCAATGAGTATATAAGAGTATGGTACTGGAGTATATCACTCCAAAACAAAGCATTGTTGCAGCAAGCGAAAACGAGGCTAAACCCATGAAAGTTGGGTCCGACTAGGCATGGATCAAAGATAAGTGACACCGACACGTGGATCAACATGTCTAATCTTATTATTTATTTACTATACAAGTATTATTCTGCAAAATTTATGGGATCATAGGGCCTATTTTTTAATTACAGAACCTGAAGTTTTCTTTTTCTCTTTCTTCCCAAATTTTCATTTTTTCTTATTTCTCTCTAATTTCTTTGATTTAAAGCTTTCTGCTCTGAAACATATTCCAATGTTTGTTACTTGTTATTGACAAAATCTAACTTTGCTAATCTGTTGCAAACATTTCATGAATGGAATCATTATGGTGGGTACTGCTTTCAAGCATCTAGATATTTTACTTTATTATCTAGACGAGGCATTCAGGTCCGACTAGGCATGGATTGAAGATAAGTGACGCCGACATGTGGATCAACATGTCTAATCTTATTGTTTATTTACTATACAAGTGGTATTCTGTAAAATTTATGGGATCATAGGGCCTATTTTTTAATTACAGAACCTGAAGTCTTTTTTTTCTCTTTCTTCCCAAATTTTCATCCTTTCTTATTTCTCTCTAATTTCTTTTATTTAAAGCTTTCTGCTCTGAACATACTCCAATGTTTGTTACTTGTTATTGACAAAATCTCACGTTGCTAATCTGTAGCAAACATTTCATGAATGGAATCATTATGGTGGGAACTGCTTTCAAGCATCTAGATATTTTACTTTAAAATCTAGACGAGGATGCATCAATGCCTAACTAGGTCTATCTACTTTTTTTTTTTCAAAACAAGCGATGAAAAGCATTCTATATATTAAGATATAATTTATCAGGTTTCTTTGTAGTCAGGTTAAATTTGCTTGTTCTTCCTACAAGTTTCTCGTAGTAGTGAATTTCATGGCTTTGTTCTTAGGGTCTTATAGAGAGATCTTCTGAGAATTCCAGCACTTGTCCCTTTTTAAGTGTAAAGCTGCCTTTCATTTTCTTTATTTTTTTTATTTTAAAAAGGATTCTCAATGTGATTGTTACACAGGTTTATCAACAATCAATTGCAGCAGTGTGCATCCAGGACTGGCCGAGAGAGCGAATGCTTGTACAGGTTCTGGATGACTCTGATGATGTGGATGTGCAGCTCCTTATCAAGGCTGAAGTGCAGAAGTGGCAACAGAAGGGCATACGCATCTTGTACAGACACCGCCTCATCCGCACAGGCTATAAGGCAGGGAATTTGAAATCTGCTATGAGCTGTGACTATGTGAAGGACTATGAGTTTGTTGCAATCTTTGATGCGGATTTTCAGCCAGCGCCTGATTTCTTGAAGAAAACTATTCCACATTTTAAGGTATATCAGGATGTAATCACCGATCGAGATTTAATGATTATATATTTGTTTTTTTCCAGGTACTAGGCGCAATAGGTGGAATTATAGGGTTCTAATGCACAAGATGTACAGTTTCATGACATGTCCATTTTGCATAGGGATCTGTGATAAAGCTCTAGAGTCTAGACTTGTGGTTGCAGTGTTGTTGTCTAAATGTTGTTCTATTATATCATTTTAGTGATAAAATAGGATTACACCACTTAGGAAGATCCTATTGTTCCAGTATTTGGTCAATAAATTGGCAGCTAAAGTATGATAACTTTTGTAAAAATTGCCAAAGGTTTGGTGGCTGGGTTCTTCATAACTTTAAGAATCTTGAGGTATCCCCCTTTCATGGCCATGAAGCCGACGGTCCATAATACCAAAATGCAGTCCTACTTCCCTGAATGGGAGTATGAGGACTCTGCATATATCATGACGCATGTAGACCCTATAATTCCTATGGCACTGCTGTCCCCAAGGCCCTGGCAAATAATAATCTGGGCATTAGAATCAATCTTTTGCTTGGGAATATCTCAATTTACAAAGGGTTGGAAAATAGATATGTTTCAGACAAATAATCATAATTCATTCCTGATCTTTATTTTGTCTTTTTTACCATGAAGGGGAATGATGATCTGGCATTGGTCCAAACAAGGTGGGCTTTTGTGAACAAGGATGAAAACTTGCTCACAAGGTTACAGAACATAAATTTGTCCTTTCACTTTGAGGTCGAACAGCAGGTGAATGGCATATTCATTAACTTCTTTGGTTTCAATGGCACTGCTGGTGTTTGGAGGATCAAGGCACTTGAGGAATCTGGCGGTTGGATTGAAAGAACTACTGTGGAGGACATGGATATTGCTGTCCGTGCTCACCTTGCTGGGTGGAAATTCATATTCCTAAATGATGTGAAGGTTTGTCCATTTGCTGATATTTTGCTGAATCTCGTGTCTACCTCTTGTGGGTTTGAGAATGCACAATTATGAATTGTGATATTCTACCTATGATTTTTGTCTGCAGTGCCTTTGTGAACTACCAGAATCCTACGAGGCATACAAAAAACAGCAACATCGGTGGCATTCAGGACCAATGCAATTGTTCCGCCTGTGTTTCTTTGACATTGTTCACTCAAAGGTGATTTTTTTTTCCTCTGTTTTCTCTATTGCACTTGATATATACCATGTCAAGTAGAGATTGCATTTGGATGTTCCCTTTATCACAAGTGGTTTGGCGATTTCGGTTGGATGGTGGTTCTTGTTCTTTATTTGCTTGTAGGGGCCCATGCTGACTTTGGATAAAACTTTAGTGAACACTGTTTTGCCTGCCTGCTCTATGACATACCATTGTTGGTGTCAATCACAGGAATAGAATTTTTTAAAGGTATCGTATGTATCAGTTGAAGGTATCGTATGTACCGATTGGACACAACATTCAAACAGCATTGTCTCCCACCTAGTGTGATTTTTGTTTTTCTCCAAATGCATGATGGACTAGCTAATCATTCATTTCACCAAAATATTCAACAGAGTAATTATATCCTTTTTTTCCTCCTCCTTTTTCCATCCATTTTTTCTGCTATTTTCTTTTACCTCCCTTAAATCTTTTGAGACTTTGTTGTACCTTTCCAAGTTCCAAGTCCATGGGACTTCAAGGTCCAATGTCCAATTCCTTATATATATATATATGTATATATATATCCTTAAGCCTTCCAGTGGCTACAAATGCCCCCCTTTAGGAAGTGGGACACTCCTTATCCCTCAAAAGTGGGCCTGTATCCTCTTCATGTGGAGATTTTTGAATGGAGCCAATCGCTCTAAAATCTTGAATCTCTGCTAGAAAGCTTGCAGGGAAGAAAAGAAGAAATATTACTAATTTCCCCATTACATGGCAATGAAAAAAAAAATCTTGTACGATAATATAATCTCCTCAATGATAAAGGCTAGTGGAATTAAGGACCGATCCTCACCTTGACTATACTTAGAGAATTTTGCTCCCTACTCTTGCTTGGTGTTCAGTCCCTTTTGAAGATAAAAAATTAGGCTTATGGACTTGTATTCTCCACACTATCAGTATGGAGTGTGACTATTTGAATTGTACTGATTGTTTAAAATAGTCTGATAATTTCCAACAGAGATGAGGTTCATTCCTTTTTTCCATTAAATATATCTAGTTTATGCCAGGGATGCAACTCATGTGCATCGGCCGGGCCAGCTATTGATCTAGCCCAAGCCCAGTTTGGAATTGCAAGTCAGTCCAAGCCCAGGTCTGAGCCCAAACGGAACCTATTTTGTTAGACCTGACTGTGCTTGAATTGGAAAAATCAAAGCCTGACAAGCCTAGGTGATATTATTAGTGCATAATATGTTATATAATATAAGATTATATATAGTTGGGACAAATCTCTTCTGATGATGATTATGTGCTGATGATGTATATTATATATCTATAATATGTGTGTATTTATACTAGCATCATATATATGTCATTTGGGTATCAGAGGCTCGATGCTCGGGCCTAACTCAAGCTCTGAAAATTCAGGCCTTGCTCAAAAATGGGTTTTCATGCTAGGCAGGACTATCCTGAGCCCAATCATCGACTAAGTTGCACTTGTTCAGATCTATCCTTACCACTTCCATCAATTTCCTCTTTAGCCTACCCCCTTTCTTGGTGGGCCATTAAACTTCATAGAAAACTTTTCTTCAATGGTGCCATTGCTGGCTTGCATTAGAACACTGGGTTACACGAAAAAAAAAATCATAAATAAAAGAAACAAAGTACTTTGTTTGGTAACAAAAGTAATAGGTGTGTAACACAGCCAGATTGGTGTAGAAGGATCCACCCAGTCGCAAGCACCTTCTAGCTAAGCTTAGCACAATTACATCTAGGGTTCCATCCATAAGACTAAGAGAGGAGAAAACTGAAAATAATTGAAGATAAATTTAAGAATACACATGGGAGGTCCTTAACTAGGCTTCTTGGACATCCAAAGAAGTAAGGTTTTTTTTTTTGGTAAATACCCAAGAAAAGTAAGTTACCCCTTATGTAGATTTCCTTTTGTTTCTTAAATACATTCATTGAAAATGGTCCCTGAGAATAATAGAAAGATTAAAAGTAAGAAAGTTTTTTACTGGGGAAAGACTGAAGTAAGGGAAAACTAAAATAACAAAAATACAAAATGAAATAATAATTCACAGCTGGTTGTTGAATTATATTGCCCATTTGGGAGGGTTGGGACTTGGGCCTCCTACTGTTAGTTGGGCCTGTTGGGCCAATCGTGGGTCCTGGTGATGCAGTGAGGTCCAAGAAGAAGAGGGCCCACCACCAAGGAACCTTCCATTGGTTTGCTTTCTTTAAAATAATTAGTAATTTTTGTAATTTGATGTATTCTCTGATTTGACTTAATCAGAGTGATTTCAGTGATTTGATTTACTTAGAGATTTTAGGGAGTGATTTTAGGAATCATTGATAATGGTAGTTTCTTTATTTAGACTATTCCCTCATTATAAATAGAGAGGGATGCTTGATTGTAAGGCATGCTATATTCTTAATAAAGTTCAAAATTATTCTCGTGAGTTCCCCTTTGGGTATTTTATCCTAAGTGATCTTAAGACTTGAGTCGGAAGACTCAATCTCACCGTCGGAGGTGTAGATCTTCATCGTGATCGTGGTTGGGCTGCACCAAATTGGTAATAAAGCAAAGATCTAGTCTCGGATCTACGTCCCGATCGCTGATTCGAGGTAACCCATGAATCCCTGTCTTTTGATTCACAATTGTTCGTAATCATCCATCGTCTCTTATCATCCACCATCTGCTGCCACTATCATCACCATCATCCATTCCCAATCCAAACAAAGCCACTGTCGAACCCACCACTGTCCGCACCCCAAATCCATCCTTCAACATCAACAATAATCCGTTATTTCCAAATCCCCTAGAACCTTTTTTCCCGAGCCATTCCCAGAATCCACATCCCCTCTCTAGCCTGCAAACCTCCATCCACCGAAACCCCTTCAACTAGATCCCAGACACCAACAAAAAAATAAAAATAAATCTATTCTTTCTTCACCAAATCCCAGCCTCATCTCCACACCCCCATCATCACACCCCCTCCTTCACAGAAGCCCACAACAAAAATTCCAACTCGGAAGCTTCAGCGTCCATACAAGCAAAAAAAGAAGAAAAAAATAGTAGAACGAAAAAAAAAAAAAAAAAAAAGTAGAAAAAAAAGGAGCATAAAGGGAGAGAAGCGGCAATAGAAGAAACAACAACTCTCTTCGTTGCTTCACCTCCGCAAGCAGCAAGCAACAAGAGCAGCTAGCAGCCGCCTCGTCATCTTCGAAGAAGAAGAGTCGTTCTTTCTCCAAGTTGAAGTGGTAAGAGTCCCAAGCTAAGTCTTTATTTTCTTCCTATACGCGCTTTGAGATAGAACAAGAGATGAGAAATTTTTTTCCTCGCCCACGTGCTTCTCTCACGTTCTGAACAGACTTGCAATTGGGCCTGATTTGAGTTCGAGCCAGGTCTGAGGCAAAACCCGACCCAGCCACTAAAAAAAAAAAAACACCAGAAAAACAACAGTCTCTCTCCCACGTGTCTACTGGTGTGTTGCAGTTGGGCCTAACTCAAGGCTCGACCCAAATCAGACCCACTTAAAAAAAAAAAAAAAGAAAAGAAAAGAAAAAAAGAGAGTGCAGATTTTTGCAACTTGCAACCTAAGTTAGGTAGGCCCGATTCCATTCCGAGACTTTCTGCCATCAATCTTTGATCAATGATATTTGGGCCATCCGCAGTTTGATCGACAATCCATCTTCGCCAATGTTCTCCAATCAACAAGATCCACATATAAAGTAAGTCCTTTTGATTCCAAATCATCATGAAATTTTTTGGAAACTCCAATGAAATTCAAAGAATTTGGTATAAACTTACATATAGAGATTGGTATTTTGATAATGAGTTCTATTTTGAAGAATTTCTCAATTTGAAGCAAGAAAATTTGACGGTTGATGAATATACCAGCCAATTTCTGGAGCTGCAAGACATGTGAACTGGAGGAAGGTGAGATAAATGATTTTTCTCGTTATGTCAAAGGCTTGAGACCAGACATCATGGAAAATATGAATCATTGCAACACTAGTCAAGAAGCATACTTGAAAGCCTTTCATGTTGAGCGTATGCTTCGACGTTCTCGCATGCAACAATGTCGGCCAGGAGCTCATGTTGTAGAGAGACTTTTTGAAGGAAAAAATAATCCCACTCTTGTCATTCGGCGACTCCTCAATTTGAATGAGAAGGAAGAAGAAGAATGGAGACAAGCTAAGAAATTTCACACGCAGGTAAGAGTCCAAAAGAAAAGTCTGTTAATGTGATAAATTGACAATAGTAGTGCAATAAATTTTGTCGCACAAGTGGTTATTGACTAGCTTAATTTGCCAACTGAGAAGCTTCCTAAGCCCTACCAAGTCACATGGTCTAAGGGGTCATGTCATCCCCGTGAATCATAGATTTTGGTATCTTTTGAGATTGGCTCTTTTGAGGATGGGATTTGGTGTGATGTGATCCATATGAATATTGCTCATATCCTTCTTGGACATTCATGGCTTTTTGATCGGAAAGTGCATAGTGATGAAAAGGCGAACATGTATACACTTTTTTGGAATGGAAAATGGAGTAGACTCATTCCAATGAAGTCGACAACTCCGTCTTCATCTACATCCTCACCTTCCACAGCAAAGTCACAAAAAGAGCAAACAGTTGAAACAGAAGTCATAACTGCACCACAAGTGACGCCAGAAGACATCAAGGATGACATTGAAGTGCAATTTTATGGAAAAGTTGATTTCGTGGGTACAAACAATATTGATCATAGTAATGTCAGTCAAGAGCCGCAAAAGGTTGAGGTAGAGCAAAGACAAGCATATATTGAAGAATCTGTTCAAGTTAGCAAGAAGATTGACCATCCGGTGGATCCAATTGTCAGGTCACTTGTAGAAAATGCAATTGGGTCATCAGAAATCAAGTCAATTGTTCCAGTAGTTATACAAGAAGATCATGTTGTTGAAGTCCCTCACATTGACTTCATCTTCAGGGATCGCCAATGGAAGCTTAACGATTGCATTAAGATATGACATATTTTACAGTTGCAGTCTCTCATGGAAAAAGCACCCGTTTGTGCTAAATACATACATCAGAAGAAGCGATGCTTTCGATCTACTTTTAAATGGCAGAACAGATTGCGTCAAACTCCCTAGCCATGCCATGTAGATCCAATGAAAAGGCGGACGCTTGTGCGTTTGATTTTCAACCTAGGCGGATATTTTCTGAACTTGTGGCCATATTCTCTCCCGTATTATCAAGCTGTCAACTCGCCAGAGTCTAGTTTTTTCAAGTGGAGGAGAGTTGATGCAGTGAGGTCCAAGAAGAGGGCCAACCAAGGAACCTTCCATTGATTTGCTTTCTTTAAAATAGTTTAGTAATTTTAGTAATTTGATGTAATCTCTGATTTGACTTAATCAGAGTGATTTCAGTGATTTGATTTACTTAGAGATTTTAGGAATCATTGATAATGGTAGTTTATTTATTTAGACCATTCCTCTATTATAAATAGAGAGGGATGCTTGATTGTAAGGCGTGCTATATTCTTAATAAAATTCAGAATTATTCTCGTGAGTTCCCCTTTGGGTATTTTCTCCTAAGTGATCATAGCTTGAGTCGGAAGACTCGATGTCATCGTCGGAGGTGTAGATCTTCACCGTGATTGTGGTTGGGCTGCACTACCTAGGCTTGGGCCCAGTAGCATGGGCCTTGAGTTGGATCTGGCCATTATCCAAAGTCAACATAGTTGGGACAAGGCTTTGATGATGATGGTGATGACGACAATGGCGAGTACTGTAACTATCACTCCGACTAAATGAAATACTGTACGAGTATATTAGCAATGAGCAATCTAACATACTTCACATTCAATTTTGTTGACACTGTTGAAAAGCATTAGGAAATAAAGTCTTCAAAATCCTAGAATATGCCACTTGGGGAGATGATCAATGTTTAGCTGAGATAAGTTTGCTGATCATTGACGTAAACGCAACCAGTATAGACCCCTTATGCTCATGAATTTCACCGATCTTCTTCTCTTTCTATAGGTTTTGAAAGATACAATGTGGAAAAAAGGTTATGACCAATTAGTGATTTGGTATTGCTGACTGATAATAGATTTGCAGATATATTTGGTACATCCAAGATAATTGGTTGAGGAACCATCTAATAACCTTACTTTTTGACAATGAACAGACTCAAAAGTTAGAAGTAATGTTTCTTGTCAAGTGATGAATGGTAAAGTTGCAAATGGGTATCCGATTATCCAAGTATCTGAAGTCTTTGGTTCCAAAATAAAGTGGGTGTGGAATCTATTTTTGGATACAGGAGGAATTCAGATCTGGAGTCAGATCCATGTATATAGGATCCGGAACAGGATCCTTGTATGTAGAGGTGGCAAACGGGTCGGATTGGCAGTGAATACTTACATACAGGTCGAAGTCCAACCTGTAACTGACTCATTTTTATAACGGGTTGGACAAACTCAATCTGCACCCATTGCAGGTGAACCTGACCTGCTCCCGTCTGACCCACATAAATGAAGAAATAAAGGTGAAGGAAGGAGAAGATGGAAAAAAGGGAGGGAAAATGCAGGAGGATGCTGTGACATGCTGCTGTACCATGGATATAGAAAAGGAGTTGCTTTCCTGTTGATTGTCCTTTCTACTGAATAAAACTCTATGAGCAAAAGGCTTTCAATTTAGAAGGGCTGTTTTTGTGGTAATTGTCCATGCTACAGTTTAAAATTCAATGGGCAAAAGCAAAAAGGACAAACTAAGTCCTTTCTTTTCTTCCAAACAGTAAGTCATCTCCTCTCCATGAGATGTGTAGGGAGATGATATGGTTGCTGGATGCCTACAATGGATTCGGCAATGCATTGCAAGGCCACCTACATAGATCAACAATGAGAAAAATGGAGAGGAGCCTTGCTCGAGCTTAGCCATAACACTCGTGAGAGAAGGGGCACTGATCAAAAAAATAAAAAAAAAGGAAAAAAATGAAGAGGAAGTGGCTGTGGCCTTGATAGGGAGCTGGTGGGTACACAACATGAGTGTTTGGAAGAAGGTGTAGAGAAGAAGACTGCCTTGTAGGGTTTGGAAGATTGCCCCTGTTTTGATGTGGTCTGTTTGTTTTGCTGTGTTGTTTCTTGTCTTCTTTTGTTTGAAGTTTTCTTCTTTTGAAGGGAAAAAGATAACATTGTTAGGGTTTTAATATTTAATGCGGGTTAGACAGGTTATGCGGGTCAACCCTAAGCTGACCCATTTTGTCATGGGTTAGATTTACCTGACCTGTGATTGACCGGTATAGAATACTGGTCGGGATGTGTGGGTCGGGTTAGATCTTGTCACCTCTACTTGTATGTTCCAACTTGAGGATTTGGATACTGGACAACTACTTTCATATAAGAAATATCAAATATATATATATATATACAGGTTTTAAGGTTCTAAATTGCTTGAGTTATATTCATATTTGATAATCTAGTTAGCTTTAATCATATACATTTAATAGTCCCACTTACATATTTACACTTTTTTTTTTTTAATGATCTTTTATCCAATTATACCATTGCACTCTACATCTTATTTTGGATCTGGATCCAAAACCAAACCAAACCAAACCAAACCAAACCAAGCCTTTTCCCACTAGGTGGGGTCGGCTATATGGATTTGACGACGCCAATCAAATCTGTTTAGGGCCATGTCCTCCGTTAGATCCATGTAGGCAAGATCATGTTTAATAGTTTCTTTCCAACTTCTCTTGGGTCTCCCTCTCCCTCTCCTACTCTTGGCAAACTCCATGCTTTCACACCTTTTAACAGGTGCCTCTGTTGGACGCCTTCTAACATGGCCGAACCATCTCAGTCGATTTTCTCTCATTTTATCTCCAATCGGTGCTATTCCTACTATGCCCCTAATTTCCTCATTCCTAATCCTATCTCTCCTTGTGATCCCGCACATCCATCTTAGCATTCTCATCTCCGCAACTTCCATCTTCTTGACATGATTATGCTTAGGGGACGCCCCAACGAAATTTCATTAGGTATCAAATCCATAAAAATCCGACTGAGTATTGTGCTGGCTGTCGGCTACCTAACGCACAACCCTCCTCCTTTGTCCGGGCTTGGGACCGGCTATGTCAAGGATACCCCAACATAGGCGGAGTTTCTGGATCCAAAACCAAATCCATTTTTTTCAAGTTGATGCTGGATCCGGATACAACACATAGTTTCCATATCGGATCCGGAACTTGATCTATATAGACAGATCTGGGTCCAGATCCACCATGGTTTCGCCTGGATCCGCCCCATTTGCATTCCTAATGAATGGCTCCTGAGTCCAATTATCCAGGTGCTAGATGCGTGATTCTTTTTCCACAGATGTTGGTTAAGTATCCAACCATGAACCTTCTTTTTTGACAATGAAACTCAAGTAAGTTACCTACTGTTTCTTACCCTTCAAGTGATGAGTCACTCCTGAATCAATTATCCAGGAGTTACTAGAGGGACCAATTGATGTATGATGTGTAGAGTGGGTGGTGTCTATCAAAATTCTCAAATTGAGAAGTGAAAGGATTACTCAATAGGTGACTGATTTTGGAAAGAAGTTGCCTTTGATCCTCACTATTGCCTGTGGTCGAATCTTAATAGATAATACTCCAGAGTCCAGTGACTACCCTGTATCAGAGGTTACCAATTTTTTGAGATGAATATCCCTCTAGATTCCTACAGAACTCTCTTGTATAATTTTGTAGAATTAGAGGAGGAAAAAGAAAGAAAATAATGTGGTGCGGTAACCCTAATTGGGCTTGCAGCCTTGTACCACTAATATCTGTACTATTTGCTATTTGCCAAAATTACACTACCCCCTGCTGTTTTGTGAATTTACAGCGAAGGGCCTGCTGTCGGACTAAATTACAAATGAGTCCCTGATTGACTAAAGAAAAAAAAAGAAACTCAATGTTCTTAACATGATTAAGCCTGCCATCACCTTGGCTTACGTCCTTGTCCATGTCCCAGATGACCTTTAAGCATTCAGTGCTGATCTCTGTATTTTACTGTCATGTTGCATAACTAAATGACATTGCTCGTCTGTTATGTAGCAATGACGTGGTGTGGTTGGACAATTTCCCGGGTTGGTTAGTTGATAATCTTTGCTGATGCCAACATAGTTGAGATGAGACTTGATGGTTGATTGATAATGTTTGTCCTTTGTAGTTGTTTGTTTGTTTTAATAATAGTTTCTATTTTCTAAAATAAAAAAAAGACATTGCTCATCTTTGTTGTACGGATTGACTGATCCAAAATCAAGTAATTTCTCTTGCTCTAATATTTGAACGCTTAATGGTTCATGATCAATACTTTGGTCTATAGGAGTGGGAAATGCAAATATTCTTGTGCTCTCTTCTCGGCTTCTTTTTTCATCACTGCTGTTTGAGCATTGAGAAGTACTGGGTAGAGATCTTCCTATATTGCTTGAAAGGGTTGAATAATTGACACTTTTCTCATCTCGTTGCACTTATAGTTCTTTATCTCCTTGCCTATGATATGCAATATCCTGATGGAGTTTGATGATGCCAAAATAGGGTTTCGGACACCACCGGTCAAGTAATAAATGCAGTAAATGCAATAATTAAAGAAGAGAGAGAAAGGATTATAGTGGTTCGGTCAAGATGACCTACGTCCACTTCATAAAGGCAGAGATTGCCTGTGGTGTTTTACTTCCTCAATGATTATTACAAACTAGAGGAATACAAGCGTCGAAGTGAATAGAGAGAGATCCATCCTCCTGCAAGTGCTGGTGGGGCTCCTTGATTTATAGTCCTCCCCTAACAGATGGAGACGACTCTTCAGCAACGTTCGTCCTTGGAGCCCTCGAACTACCCTCGCGCTGGAGGAGGCAGGTGAGGAACTGCCATCGCGCTGTACGAGGCAGGTGAGATATTTCTCCGCAGGACCTGGTAGGAGCGGGATTACTTCCGGAGCAACGTGGCTGCCCTGACTTGGTCTCTTCGTGGGCTTGGACCTGAGCTTCATCCTCATGGGTTGGGTCATTTGGGCCTGACTCATCATTTGCCCCTCAATGCCCCGTGCCCAAATAATTTTTTGAAAGGGGGACATTGGTAGATTCAGGTCTCTTCTCCCTCCAAAATCTTTTTCCTCTTTTCCGATTTTAATTCAGGTCTGGGCGAGCATCAGAACCGGAGAAGCCTGGGCGCGCCTTTTTGTAGGGGATACTAGCCCAAGTGGTACCAGGGCAAGTCCAAAATATCTCTTTATCAAGAGGTTGAGGGATCGACTCCTGGGGAGGCCACTCTACGGAGCCAAACGCATGATTAAGGGCACCCAGTGGTAAGACCCCCAAAGTGTATACAAATGCGCCCCGGATAGTGGACTCCACATCCGTGGGGGGACCCGCCCCAAAGGCATCCCCTACATAAATGATGAGTCAGGCCCAAATGACCCAACCCATGAGGATGAAGCTCAGGTCCAAGCCCACGAAGAGACCAAGTCAGGGTAGCCACGTTGCTCCGGAAGTAATCCCGCTCCTACCAGGTCCTGCGGAGAAATATCTCACCTGCCTCGTACAGCGCGATGGCAGTTCCTCACCTGCCTCCTCCAGCGCGAGGGTAGTTCGAGGGCTCCAAGGACGAACGTTGCTGAAGAGTCGTCCCCATCTGTTAGGGGAGGACTATAAATCAAGGAGCCCCCACCAGCACTTGCAGGAGGATGGATCTCTCTCTATTCACTTCGACGCTTGTATTCCTCTAGTTTGTAATAATCATTGAGGAAGTAAAACACCACAGGCAATCTCTGCCTTTATGAAGTGGACGTAGGTCATCTTGACCGAACCACTATAATCCTTTCTCTCTCTTCTTTAATTATTGCATTTACTGCATTTATTACTTGACCGGTGGTGTCCGAAACCCTATTTTGGCATCATCAGTTTGGCGCCGTCTGTGGGAAACGAGAAAATTCAAACCCTTTTTAGAATCATGGTGATCAGTACGAGGTCTGTAAGACGAGAGGACAACCCTGGCCTAACTACGGGTCCGGGCCCTACTGTACAACCAAACTCTCCCAGACAGGGAGAGAACGGTCCTCCACCGGGTAATCCTGTCCCGATTACTCTCGCTCCTACTCCCTCTCCACAGCAAATGATGGAGACCATGCAGCAGCTGGTGACTCAAAACCAGCAAATCCTCCAGCTTATGCTCGCAGGGCAAGGAGGAGCGCCATTCGGTGAGATACAGCAGCAGGAGGCGACACGCCCGCGGGGCCCGACTGCTCCGCGAAACGGAGCGCCTCACCCGGGCGCCCATCCCCTGGGCGCCCAGGGCAGAGGACTTCATATGGGCGCCCAGCCCATTCTCCATCACCTGGGCGCCCATCCCTATAGCGCCCAGGGTCGAGGAGTTCCCCCGATTATGCCGCCCCAGCGCGCCCAGGATGCCTCTGCCGGCGCTCCCTTGGACCCCCCACCTGGCCCGATCCTGGTTGATCCTCAAGGTCATGCTTATCATGCAGTGCCTCCACCTCCAGGTGGAGCCCAGTTTGCAGAACCTCAGGCTGACGATCCCCACTTCCAAGAAGGGGGAAGTGAAAATAATACAGTGGGGGAGGAAAGCTATCTCCCTGGTCCTTCCAGAGAACCCCATAATCAATGGGAGGAAAAATTTAAGGAGATGCAGAATCAAATCGGGGACGTCTTCGATGCTGTGAGGGCGCAGGCCCCAGAGACAGTAGATTATCTCGTCAGACGAACGAACACCCCGTTCAAGTCTGATGTAGTAAACTACCCCCTTCCTCGGAGGTTCAAAATGCCGTCCATGGAGACCTTCGATGGAAGGAAGGATCCATTGGATTACCTGGAAACTTACAAGACCGTGATGCAGTTGCATAATATCCCTGACGAGATTATGTGTAGGGCATTCCCAACCACACTGAAGGGTTCCGCCCGGCAGTGGTTTGCCAATCTCGCCCCTACCTCCATCGCCACCTTTGCGGAATTAAGCAAGTCCTTTGTGTCACATTTCATCGGAGGACGCCGCCACCAAAAGCCTGCCACACACCTGCTCAGCATAAAGCAGGATACAAATGAAAGCCTCAGGAGTTACCTCACTCGTTTTAACGAGGAGGTACTTCAAATTGAAGAGCTTGACGACAAGGTGTCCATGACAGCCTTCCTCGGAGGTCTCCGTTCATCGAGATTCCATTTCTCAGTGATGAAACGCCCGCCAAAAAGCATGCCAGAGCTACTAACAAAGGTTCAGAAGTATATAAATGCTGAAGATACCACAAGGGCTAGGCGAGGGGAGTCCTCCAGAGCAGTCGACAACGGGAAGGGGCGAGACAGAGAGGAAAGGAAGGATAGAAGCAACAAGCGAAGCAGGACAGAGAGGCTACCTGTCAGAGACCAACGCGGTCCTGCTCCGCAGAGAGACAGACAAGCATTCACTCCTCGCGATGCAGTGGTTGAACACATTGCCAGGGAACGCGGAACTGTTGAAAATGAATTTCCAGTAATACCATAAGAGAGTCAGAGTAGTGAGGGTTTGGGGGCTTGGTTTTGTTAATTTTGTGTAGCACTAAACAATGGATTAATAAAATCATTTTTTATCAGTGCTACAAGTTAAAAAAAAAATAGAGTCCCCTGCCCTCTAATCACTCTCAAAGTTGTCCTCGGCATCACCATAGACATCATCAGTTTGGCTGAGGCATGCTCCATGGCGAGAAGCACCTCACCGGGCGCCATCACCATGGCGCCCAGGGTAGAGGAGCACCTCACTTTGGCGCCCATCATCATGGCGCCCAGGGTCGAGGAGCACATCACCATCGACATCATATATAAGAGCTGCCACTACAATCATCAAGCTCCTCAGTCAGCACGAAGCCTAAGAGGACAATATCTGGGAAAACAGTTCTCTCATGTACCGCCCCAGTCATTGTCTCCACAACGGTCTCTCTGAGCATCACCCTCTCAGGGGTCTGTACAAGCTCAGCCTCATTGAGCGAAGCCCTCTCGCGGGTCTTCAGAAGCTCACCTCACCGAGCGAAGCCCTCTCGCGGGTCTTTGGAAGCTCAGCCTCATTGAGCGAAGCCCTCTCGCGGGTCTTCAGAAGCTCACCTCACTAAGCGAAGCCCTCTCGCGGGTCTTCGGAAGCTCAGCCTCATTGAGCGAAGCCCTCTCGTGGGTCTTCAGAAGCTCAGCCTCACTGAGCGAAGCCCTCTCAAGGTCCTTCACAAGCTCAGCCGCTGCCTTGGCCGCCCTCTCTCAGGCTACTAAGAGTTCGGTCTCAAGCCTGGTCGCGCCTCTCGCAGGCCGCGGAAAGATCAGCCTCGGAAGCCCTTCCAGTTGGCGCAGCCCTCTCCTCAGCCTGAGAAGCTCTCTCATTTCTTCTTCTGGGATGACCCATCAGAAGTTACCGAGGGGCAGAGTCTTGGAATTTACATATGTAAAGGGATATATCATGCGCTATGCAGAGGGGGTCCGGGGGTGTCCCCCTGCGGAATACGTAACGTCCGCCACGGGATCAGACTCCCCCGGGCGCCCAAGTCCCTCGGCGCCCAAAGCATCCCTCGGGCGCCCAGGACTCCCCCGGGCGCCCAGGACTCCCCGGGCGCCCAAGTCCCTCTCTCCCCCTCTCGCCAGGACTACTCCCCGGGCGCCCAAGTCCCTCGGGCGCCCAAGGGCTTCTCCACGCCCCTAGGAATCCCCCGGGCGCCCAGGCCCTCACTCCCCGGGCGCCCAGACACTCACTCCCCCGGGCGCCCAGGCCCTCACTCCCCGGGCGCCCAGACACTCACTCCCCCGGGCGCCCATCACTCCTCAGGCGCCCAGGGCGCCCACCTCCTCCTCGCCCAGCGTGGTGTCGCCCTCGCCCTGCGCGTCATCACCCTGCGCAACGCCTAGCGCAGGGACGCCCATCACTCCCCGGGCGCCCAGGCTCCCTCGGGCGCCAATCTCTTCTTGGGCGCCCAGGATAACTCCCCCGGGCGCCCAGACTTTCTCCCTGGGCGCCCAGACCCGGGCGACCAAGTCCCCCGGGCGCCCAGCCTTCTCTCCCCGGGCGCCCGGGGAGCGCCCAGGCCCATCACTCCCCGGGCGCCCAGGCTCCCTCGGGCGCCAATCTCTCCTTGGGCGCCCAGGATAACTCCCACGGGCGCCCAGACCTTCTCCCCAGGCGCCCAGACCCCGGGCGACCAAGTCCCTCGGGCGCCCAGGCCATCTCTCCCTGGGCGCCCAGGCTTCTCCGGTTCTGATGCTCGCCCAGACCTGAATTAAAATCGGAAAAGAGGAAAAAGATTTTGGAGGGAGAAGAGACCTGAATCTACCAATGCCCCCCTTTCAAAAAATTATTTGGGCACGGGGCATTGAGGGGCAAATGATGAGTCAGGCCCAAATGACCCAACCCATGAGGATGAAGCTCAGGTCCAAGCCCACGAAGAGACCAAGTCAGGGCAGCCACGTTGCTCCGGAAGTAATCCCGCTCCTACCAGGTCCTGCGGAGAAATATCTCACCTGCCTCGTACAGCGCGATGGCAGTTCCTCACCTGCCTCCTCCAGCGCGAGGGTAGTTCGAGGGCTCCAAGGACGAACGTTGCTGAAGAGTCGTCCCCATCTGTTAGGGGAGGACTATAAATCAAGGAGCCCCACCAGCACTTGCAGGAGGATGGATCTCTCTCTATTCACTTCGACGCTTGTATTCCTCTAGTTTGTAATAATCATTGAGGAAGTAAAACACCACAGGCAATCTCTGCCTTTATGAAGTGGACGTAGGTCATCTTGACCGAACCACTATAATCCTTTCTCTCTCTTCTTTAATTATTGCATTTACTGCATTTATTACTCGACCGGTGGTGTCCGAAACCCTATTTTGGCATCATCAGAGTTGATAAATCAGGGCTATGAAACAACATCTTGAACTTCCTTAGCAGTACTCTATTTCATACCCACTACTGAAGTGAGATTTCATCAAGTTTAGAAGCCAAGACATAGCAAAGGAAAAATACCGAGATTTCTGTTCTGCATAGTTTCTGTCATCAGCTGGAGGTTCTTTTATCGTCCTATTAATATAGCTTAGTTTCCCTTTCCTCATAAAAACAATGGTGCAGCTTGAGACCATGACAGGAAATTAGTTTCCTTCAACAGATTTTTGGTTATCTAAAAGCTTGGATTCTCTCTGCCTCAAGAATTGGAGGCCTTGTGAGTTGTTACCCATTGTTGGTTCGGTAAGAAGTTTCAACTGAAAATTTTCAACTTCGACAATATTACCACTTTCTACCGAATTTGACAATATTATTGTTTTATTCAATAACTCATGCAACAGATTTAACAACAGGAATTAACATTGTGTGAACCAGTGCGTGGGGAATACTAGTGTATATTAAAGCAACATTAAATCAGTCAACCAATTCACACGAAATTGAATAGTTCCACCATACAACAAATCGACTTCTGGCTGCAGACAACCAATAATTTCAGAAACAAGTAACTATGTGCAGTTTATCAATCTCAATCATGAGTAGTAAACTTACATACATTTTTTTTTTTGTTCGGTAACAAAAGGACTTTATTGATCAGAGATAATTACAGTAAGCAAACAAAGCAACCAGAATAGATTAGAGCAAAAAAAAAAAAAACACATTAAGAAATTGGCCCAAGGAGATGATCTATCCAACGCTAGATTTGTTTCCATGCTAAAATATTATCTTGTAGACCAAACACCCCAGAAATACTAATAAGCAATCCACATTGAAAAGCTTACATAGATTTTTGACAAACTTTTAAGACTTATGAACAGTTCAAATATGGGCCTTTCTTGATCTGGTCTATACAGCAGGAGTAAAATCTTCGTAACTCACTTGATTAGCTTCCTTTTCTTACACTTTTGGTTTTTGGAGGCTTTGTGAGATTTGTATGAATCTTCTTATAAGACCAAAATAATTCACAAAAAAGAAAAGACAAAAAAAAAAAAAAACCGTCATATATTATCCTTAATCCAAATCCGGGAAGATCCTTCAGAATTTACCTCTGACAGATTTAAAAAGCTAGAAAACAAAAAACTCCAGCATTCTCTATAAGTTCAGGATGCAATTCCTATCTTTATCTGTGTACATGGGACCCTGTCCATAGGATTGCTGAATCATCAGTATGGTCAACGTGTTAACAGGCCACATGCCACTGTATACTATAACCTCAGGCCCAGTGTATCATAGGTCCCAAAAGCCCATTCTTTATATGTAAATAGACATAGTCAACTAGGAATGATTATCTTTCCATGTATACAGAACATAATCATATGTAATTAGCCTTGATTAAGCCTTATCTAAGGCAATCGAGTGATAAATAGAGGAGGATCGTCCAGTAGAGATCCATCCAATTTTCACCATTTTCTATGTATTTCTCATATGTAAATAGAGGAGGATCGTCCAGTGAAGATTGACACAACGGTCCCACAGTCTCTAGCTGGCAATCAAGTGCTTCTGTATTGGTACCTGACTGCTCTTATACAATGTAACAGCACTTGGCTGTTCAGATTTTGGGGATGGTTGAGAAGGAAGCAAAGGAGAGTCAGAGAAAAGATCGTAAGTTAGAAATCTAGTAGTGTGGTAAAGGTAACCTGTAAAGGTAGGTAAAGTGATACCATAAAGAAAAAGAGAGGAGAGAGGAAGGAGGGAAGGGGGGTTTGGGTTGGGTAAAGTGATGGTAAAGGTGAAAAAGTAAACTAACTACCTTGTTCTCATGTTTTACAGGCAAGATTAACTTGGCAGTTCTCAATTGCTTTACACATCTAATATTCTCACTCATGATTTGTGTTGATCCAACACCGAGATTTCATATGCATGGAGTTCTTGATTCTTGTTCTTTATAATTTATTTGCTCATCAGTATTTGGCAGCATTTTGATTCATTGTTTCATTTTTGCTGTTTCGTCAGGTGAGTTTGCCCAAGAAGGTTAATTTAATCTTTCTCTTCTTTCTCTTAAGGAAGCTCATCTTGCCTTTCTATTCATTCACTCTCTTCTGTATCATCCTTCCAATGACCATGTTCCTTCCAGAAGCGCAGCTGCCGGTTTGGGTTGTTTGTTATATCCCTGGCCTCATGTCCATCTTGAATATCCTTCCTGCACCAAGGTCATTTCCATTTATTGTCCCTTATCTTTTATTTGAGAACACCATGTCTGTCACCAAGTTTAATGCCATGATATCGGGACTGTTTAAATTTGGGAGTTCATATGAATGGATAGTTACGAAGAAGTTGGGAAGGTCGTCTGAAGCTGACTTGGTTTCCTTTGAAAAAG
Source organism: Litsea cubeba (assembly GCA_012931725.1). Classification (NCBI taxonomy): domain Eukaryota; kingdom Viridiplantae; phylum Streptophyta; class Magnoliopsida; order Laurales; family Lauraceae; genus Litsea; species Litsea cubeba. The sequence goes on from CM022947.1 coordinate 76,931,882, forward strand.
AATCTGAACCTCTTGTTGAAAGCAAAGGTCTCCATAGGTCCTCTTCAGATTCGGGCCTTGATGAGTTAAACAAATTGGAGGTGAGTAAGAAAACTGGGAAGAGGAGAAGAAACCGTTTGTACCGCAAGGAACTTGCTCTTTCTTTTATCCTGTTAACAGCTGCTGCTAGAAGTCTGCTGTCTGCCCAAGGGATCCACTTCTACTTTCTACTGTTTCAAGGAATCACTTTTCTTGTTGTCGGTCTTGATCTGATTGGAGAGCAAGTGAGCTAACCTTACAATCACCTGTACTGTGTACCGGTAGGGATTAAAGCCTTTTGTTTTCCAACATGTTGACTGCAAGATTGCCTCATCAATGGAGCAGTTGGGCTTATTGAGCCTGGGATGCAAGGTCACATTGACCGAATTCGTAGCACCCCCAGAAGTTCAATAATCGGAGCTGTGGTCGTAGCTGTTTGCAGAGCTTCCCACGTCAATGATCAAGCTGTTCCAGCTGCCTCTGTATTGTCTGCCCAGATATGTATGTATATATGCATAAGCTATTTATTGGCTGTTTGGTTCATTGTTTTTTAATAACACTGTACATTGCCGGGGCGTCATTAGATTTATATTTGTTGATCTCTTGTAGTGATTGATTTGTGGTAGATATAGAAACAGATTTTGTTTGTGGTGTGGGCTATTATATTTTGATTGTTTCTTATAATATGTATTGTTAACTTCTGCCTTTTCTACTTTAATTAGAAGCTTGGATGCTTATCTGCCATCCTGTTTTGAATCATGATAATTGAAGGTCCGGATGTATGCACTTTGGTTATATCTAGGGGTGGCAATGAGTTCAACGGTTGACTTCCTGGGGCGACAAATATAGCACCAAACCAAACCCGGCCTGCTCTGAATTATTATAAATGTCACCATGAATTCACAGGTTGGGTCGATGGATCTAGGAGATTGCTGTATGGCACAACTGAACCCAACCCAAAATTTATATGTTTGGAAACTTTAACCCGAACCCAAAATTACCATGTTGGGTTCTGTTCTATTGATGTGTCAGGTTAGGAATCCCCACCCTCAGTTTTTTTTTTTTTTTTTTGAATATAAATTAGCTTCATGCATGAACCCAAAATTACCATGTTGGGTTCTGCTCTAGGACTGCTGCTCATTTGGCCTCAAAATATGGACAATTGTGTGGGGATGTTTTTGAGTGGTGTGATTTGGGCCCATTTGGCACTTTACTATATTAGTAAAAGTCAAGTAAAAGTCTTCATTTTTCAGACAAAGAGTCACATCAATAGCATTTTAATTCAAAATTTTCTCCATCTTAAAAAAAATAAAGAGTAAAAAAGCAACCTTATTTTTAACTAAAAGACAAAAAAAGCTCCACTTTTCTATATATACATAAAGGCAAAAAAATTCCATACCAAACAACTACCAATAAAATGTCCAAAAGTCTATCTGGACATACTTTTTGGCATAAATCTTGGACAAACCCCTATGTTACCCCTTGAATATCACTGATATTCAAGGGGTAACATAGGGGTTTGTCCAAGATTCATGCCAAAAAGTATGTCCAGTAGCATTACTCTAAAATACCATCATATCATAACTTCATTATATTTTATTTTCTCTTGATTTGATGTTTTATTATCCTTTATTTTACATGTAAAATGACCAAACCGGCATGGAGTGGTTGGCTATGACCCTCCCGTGATATTTTTTTGATGTTGCCTGTTCTTGTTTTGTTTTCGTTGTTTCTAGTGGATTCCTCACTTAAGAGCAGTGTTTTTCCCCTTTTAATCATACAACGTGGATCTACTGCCTTCTTCCCCTGGTGCTGGCGATGGGTTGGATTGGCAACGGAGTGTGGCAGGTATGGGCTCAACCTGAATTGAAAATGTCATCCCAAATGCACCCGAGAAGCAAGAAAACCTAAATTACTGGGTTGCCAACCTCGCAGCTGTGTGGTAAGAGGCCTTGTCCCATTGAGGAAACTACTTGATCAACGTACATGAAAACTAACAGAAAAGATTTTTTTTTTTTTTTTAATCAGCTTGGGTTTTGTTTAGGTTGGTAATCAGGTCAGGTGTTGCCAGTCCTTGTGCAATTGTTCTCAGGTTGCATTGGTTGAAGCAAGCATGGAAAATCACAGCGGGACTCATTTGGTAATGGGCTAGGAAATGTCATTCAGGTCAGTAAAAATGGTTTTACCCCCTGAATTACTGGGTTAGGGTCTGTTTTGGGTTGGGATGGATTGGCAGGCAGGTTGGCTTGTTATCCACTGCCATCTTCTGATCTATTTTGCTAGTTTAATATATTACAAGAACGAGCTAGTTTGGATGAGGAGAGATGCGGAGAAAGTTGTCTACAATACAATTTGAACTGCGAACAGTTTTTCTTTCTTTTACCGGCCTATCTGAAAAGGTTTCTCCACTTTTTTCATCCAAAGGACCTAAAGAGGGTTTTGAACCTATAATAATAAGAAACTTGACAAAGGCCGTTGAGAACTTGACTGCAATTTGTTACCTGAAACTTGGTTACCCTAACAGAACCCTGTGTTTCTCACTTTTTTATTTTTGTAAAATGAGTTGATTCATGCATTCATTTCAAAGCTTTATTTATTTATTTATTATAATCAATTATGCCGATTTTATAATCTAAGGTCCAAGCACACAATTGAAAAACTCTTATCAAAACTTTTTTTTTTTTTATAATATAGGGTATCTCCAGCCCAGCCTTGAGCTCGAGGGACACTCGATTCTGAAAGCCGAGAACTAATTCCTATGGGTACATGCAAACCCTCCTATCCACATACACCGGGTAAAACTATGGGAGGTGGCCAACGAAGGTAGGTGTTGAACACAATACCTCCCTGCTTTCTGAGGCGCATAGTCCTTGGCCAGCTTATCCACCACTCGTTGGTTAACTCTTATCAAAACTAACAATGTAAATATCTAGCACAAGTGTGAAAATAATTGAAAGTCCGGGATCCGAACCCGGGGGGGGGGGGGGGGGGGGGGGGGGGGTTGAATAGGGTGAGCTTAATTCTTGACCAATTTTAAATTATTTTTGACAATTATGCTCAAGGAATGTTTATAGAATCTATAGTGCGGAGGTAAACAAGATAAACATTCACTACAAATATAAGCATTCACCACAACAAAGCAATATATAGTGGTTCAACCAAGTTACCTACATCCACACCACTCCCGGCTTGTGTTTCTACACCCCACTAGTATTCCACTAATTCATTGGAGGTTTACGGTTCACCTCAAATCTTACAACAATTTATATTTTTTAAAGGCTTAGCAATAAGCTTTATATATGCTTTTCTAGACTAAGCAATAACCTTTACAATCAAATATTTTATCTCTCTAAATTGTGTCTAACAATACACTAATAGAGATACAATAGAGTAAAATAATGTGCCTCTTACATAGGCTGATGTGAAAGTGATTTTCCACTCAATGCATACACATGAAGATGATTTCAAATATTGCAGCTAAATGAATATATGTATGCGTCATACCTCTAATCATTTTAAATTGATGGCTCATGAAAGAGAAGTCCAACAAGAAGACTTTTTAAAGTGATAATCCACGATAATGAGATAGAGGTATAAAATGTTGAACACATGTTTGAACAAGAAACAAATTTGATATTTGAAAAATGAAAATCAAATACTAGCAAGTTTGATAATAGAATGAAAAACATATCATGTGTAAAAAGGATAATGTTGAATCCATAATGATAAGTAGGTTGAAGGTGTAAATCCTGTTATGGAAATCAACATTTAAAAAGGCATCACTTCATTACACAAATCATGCTATAAAAGAAAGTCAAAGAGTTTGGCCAAGTATGAGATTTTAGTAAAGGAAAAGGGACTAACTTGATATGAATCTAAGGTTGAAATTCAAGCTTTAGTTCTCCCTTCCCCACTAGTCTTCCTTAGCTCTTTTCCTTCCTTTGCCCACCAAAAAACGTCCCAAACCCTTGAAACTTGCTTTCAATTTATGAAAAGAATTTCAAAGTTACTGTAGCAGTTTTTTTTTTTTTTTTTTAAATGATTTTTCAAAAATTTCTACTCCAAAGAGATTCACACATCTTAAAATTAACATGATGATAGCAATGATTTTTAAATCATGATCCTAAGATGCCTATAAAGATATGAAAATGAGATCATAAAAATGCATGAAGAATCAAGATTAAAGTCATAAAACCATGCATGAGGAATTTTCAAAACTTCAAGATTTGAAAGTTAAAGACCATGCATGAAGATTTTCAAGATTTGCAGGTTAAAAGCATGTGTGAATGAGAAATCAAGCTATGCAAAGATAGGAATGCATCCAATCAAATTGCAACATATAAGATCCGTAACAATCATAAGAGTTCAATAGCGCAACATCAATAGAAGTGAATATAAAACTAACTAATTCTAACAAATTAACTGCACAAGTAAATGATGATCAACCTACAAATCACACATTTTGCTCGTACATCCCATAGCATGCATATAAATAGAAAAATATAAAGAGATGTAGACACACGATTTATAGTAGTTCGGTCCTTCGACCTACATCCACTCTCAAGAACACCACACCCAATGGCCTCTTGGTTTCCATTATGTGAGGTTTTCAATATATGCACCTGAAACCCATATAACCTATATTCTTTGATGCGGTGGTTTGATCACACAGGTCTACTCCACCAACCGCAAAATTTTTAATATGGTGGTTCGATCATGAAGGTTTGCTCCACTACACTATATTTTTAGTGGTTCAATCATGAATGTTTAATCCACTTTATAGTTTCAATAAAGAATATAATAAAATCAAATGCTAATAAATTTACCAATTACTTGAAGATCGCGTTTGATTCTTAGATCCGGAATCTAGACTTGGGCTTTGGCCTCCATAGTAGATGTTCCTTGGTACTTGATGATCTCCTAATATATCACAACCAAATAGATCTGGAGGTTATAGATCTAGGGTAATAGAAGATGTTCCTAAATTTTGAAAAACCTAGACCAATATCTATTCCACCAAAACTCTGTCTGACGAGCTTGAATGCTCAATATGATTTTCCTATGAAGGATTAGAGAAGGTGGAAGAAAGATTAGAATTTGAAGGGAAGATTTTACTGCTATGCAAAGGTTCTCTCTTTAAAAACCTTTTAATGGTCGTGTATTGCATATCTAGATCCGGAATCATATATTTATAGATTTTGAGCTTCAGTCGACCAGGGTATTATGACCTTTGGTCACTCGAGCTGCCAAAATAGGCAACGCAACTCACGCACAATGACTATTTTGACTTAGATCCATATTTGCTTCGGTTGACTGAGGGATCAACCAACCGAGGGATAGTTCGATTCCCCAAGACCCATGAGCCCAAGAAACATGCTCTTTGGAAAATAACTCCAACGAAGGCTTCGGTCCTCCAAAGGGGTCTTTCGGTCGACTGATACCATTAGTTTTGGCCCCCAAGACCATCAAAGCTCAAAATAGAGCTCTCTTGAAATTTAATGGAGTAAGGTCTCGGCCCCCCAACCCCCCAAAAGAGTCCTTCAATTCACCGAGCTAACGAGCTCGATCCCCCCGAAGAACTAAAGAAACCTTAAAAACAAAGGCATTCTTTATACCATTTAGACTAAGCATGAATCATTAGGGCTGCACATGGGCGGTTCGGATCGGTTTAACACTAAAACCAACAACCAAAACCGAACATGTCGGTTTTTTAATTAACCGATCCGATCCGACCGATGGAGATGGCTTAAACCGAACCGACGGTTCGGTTCGGTTCGGTCGGTTAAACTGTTGTTTTTTATTTTATTTTTTTGAAAATCAAACATTGAAAATTTCAAAATAATGATACCCCGTCCTTTGTATTTATTCCAATGTTTAGTGCAAAAATAAAAATCCAACATTTTAGTGACCCATATAAAAAATAGTTCTACACCAAAAAGAGAGTTTGGACTAAATACAAGCGCACAAAAACGAAACCCTAAGGCAAAAATAATAAAAAAGCAATACTTAAGTTATTGTATACGGTCGGATCGGTTTAAGCGGTTAACCGTGGGTTCAATCCGATAATCGACCGATGTAAGCGGTTTTTATGATTTTCAAACCGTTAACCGAACCGATCTACTATAAACCGATCCGAACCGCCCGGTTCGGTCGGTTCGGTCCGATTTTGTGGTGGTACCGGATTTTTTGTGCAGCCCTAAGCATGATTATCCATTTCACCAAGGATCTTAAGGCCTGTTTCTTGGTGAATACTAAGGGTCAATTTTACTTGAAGGTTTGCACACATTGGGATATAACTTGATGTAGCGAGGCTTTCCATAACTTGATATTGATCTGGCTTGAATCTTTTTTAGAGAAAAAAACATGGACTAGTCACGGAATTGACAATCCAAAGGAAGTGACAGATGACACTAACATTGCATATGATGTTTTTTTATATTTAGATTTTGCCTGCCAACTTGTGCTCAAACAATCTTGATTTAGAGCAATGTTCTAGTAACTTACTTTGATTTGCCTTCCTCTGGGTGAGTCAACTCGGCTTGATATCTCCAAGTCGGATAAGTTGCTTGAGTTGCTGAATTATATCATCAAAAGTTTAGTCTAGTTTTGGGATTTGAACATTGATTTAGGTGTGTGACAAATGTCTTGTACTTATGTGTTGATAATAAAAGAGAAAATTAGTGAGAGGTCCCTTAATATTGACGTTTAAAGCCTCTAATCAACAAGATTTTCGGTTAAGGCTTCTAGTCCATGCGCCTAGACTTATTCAGGCTGAGGCCCTTAAGTATATCATATTATTCATTTGTATGACCGATTTGCCCTTTTAATCGTCTTAAGTTATGTCACGAATTTAATTCCTAGTTTTAAGCTCCTTAACATGATATTTCATGACTGATTTGCCCCTCTAATGGATTTTATTTTTTAGTTTAAGACGAAGTTTCGAAATTCAAATGAGAGGAAATAGATCAAGTTTCGAAATTCAAATGAGAGGGAACGAAATTCCTAGTTTTAGATAATGTTTTGAAATTCCCCGATTTTTCTTTCTTCTTCTAGTTCCTGTTTGTGTTGTATTTTGGGAATTCATGGATTTCCGCAAGTGGTGTTCTTGGTTGCTTTTTGTTCTTTTGGTCTTATTGAAGGAGCCGACATCGTTCATGACAGGGTTGTAAACGGGTCGGTTCCGGTCCGGGTCCAAGGTGGAACCGGAACCGGAACCGTTTTCTAAGAAGGGGAACCGGAACCGGAACCGGAACCGGAACCGGAACCGTTAAGAATAATGGGAACCGGAACCGGAACCGGAACCGTTTGTGAGGCGGGTCTGGTTCCGGTTCCGGGTCTAGACTAATAATTGTATTTTTCTTTAAAAAGATTATGCTTTTTTCACATTTCAATTGAATCACGTACCTACAAACACTAATGTGACATTTTGTCTATCAATAACAGGCACTTTTAACAAAAAACTCAGAAATCACATCCAAACAGACAATGAGATGTAGAAAAGTAGAAAACCCTAATGTAGAAAAGTAGAAAAGTAAAAAGGGTTCTATTCTCACATAATAAAGTTACATTATGTTAGTATATATTGGGTCGGGTCCCGGGTCCACGGGTCTGAGTCACTGTGGATCCGGAACCGGAACCGTTTAGGTATCGGTTCCAAAAAAAGAATCCGGAACCGGAACCATTTTCTTATCGGGACCCAAATAAGGACCCAGACCCGGATCCTAACGGGTTGGAACCTTCGGGTAATCGGAGAATCGGGTACCCATTTACAACCCTAGTTCATGATGACGAGGATGCTCCAAACTGGCCCGGATGTGAGATAACTTTGTTCTGGTAGTATTCTGTGACATGGGTCTTGTTTTTTCTTGTGAAATTTTAGTTAGGGTCTTGAGTCTCTCTTCTTCTTCTTCTTCTTCTTTATTTTTTTTTTTTGACTGGATTTGAAGGAAGGGTGGAGAGTGGAGTTTTTTTTTTTTTATGAGACTGTGGACTTGGTCCATATTTTCTAAATTTATCTGAGTTTGGTATTGTAAAAGGTCTTAAATGACAATATTAATTAAGGGACCTCTATACAATCAAGTCATGTCATTCGCTATAAATTTATCTGAGTTTATGTGATAAACTTAGACAAGTTCATATGTCACTAATTCGAATAAATTTATCTGAGTTTTGGAACAAATTTATCTGAGTCTTGCAGAAATTTATTTGAGTTATGGAAAAAATTTATCCGAGTTCTTGGACAAATTTATCTGAGTTCTTGAACAAATTTATCTGAGTTTTAGAGCAAATTTATTTGAGTACTATAACAATTTAATTAGATACGAGGCACAAATGCTTTCAATCAAGGCCGTTCAATTGGTGTGCCCCACTATGTATAGGGCATTTTGGGGGACATTATCTTTGATTGGGCAGTGTCAGCCACCTGATCGATGGCCGATGAATGGACGGTAGATCTTTATATTTGGTATTGTCAGTTTTTGGGGGATGCTTTTCACTAACTTGACAGTCACGAAGGTCTGGTTAATTGGACTTGTTGATCGATGCCCATCCATGGTGGGATCCACTTAATGAACTGTCTCCTTCTCTGATTCACTTTCCCTCCTCCTTACGCCCAATGTTCAAAATCTCTAATTTCTCGCTTTCATTCATTCTTTGGCAAGTGACCGTGATTTTAGGCTTAGCATTTTTAATAAAGAAATAAGAGATTACGAGGGTATTATTATCCTTTCAAATACATGAAACTGCGGAATGGACCTTTGCCTCTACGAAATTAATTTGTGGACTGGTTGCAATAAAAACCAATATTGAGGGACCTCCGACGGAACACCCCATAATAAAACTTCTGGATCATACTGCACACCATCCGCAATAGGGTATTTTGGTAATTTGTATTAAAGAATATATATATATATATCTACTATGGTATAGAAATCATTCTATTGTGAGTAGCTGGAGCCTGGAAGAGAGTGGAACTCAATTGAAGTTGTAATTCTAGTTTTCCAAAGATTGTGGAAATTTCTCTGGTTATCACCAGCAGATATAGGCGCACATCACTAGGGATGATAATAGATCTCCACTAGAGGACCAGACCAAGCAAATAGCCATAGTACTATTACTATAGAGAGAGAAAGAGAGCATACTTGTTTTTCAGCTTTTATTTGCTTTTCAAGGCAAGAATCTTTTCCACTCCTACGGAAAGCTTCCTCCTCCTCGTTTTCTGAATCGGATGTTTACTGAAGGGGGAAAGTTCTATCAACACTTTCTTTTAAGTCCCCATCAGCTCTTCCTATAATGGTAGATTTTCATTGTATTTAGTCCTCCTTGGCTGGGATACAAGTATCCATATACATGGCGTTCATCCATTGCGCACCGAGTCCGCTTGGATGCAAGATAATTATTGGAAGTGGTTGAAATGATGCAAAGATCCGATTGCAACCTTAAAAAAAAAAGTATAATCACAGGATCCCAATCCCTTGATCTTTGATCTCAAAGTTTAGTTGCTTGAATTTTCTTAGGATTTTCAATTTATTGGTGAAAAATAGTTAAATGAGTGTCAAATTGAGGTAAGTACATGTACGATTCAAAGGGAAAAGTGAGTTTAAGAGGAGTTGATGGATCAAAAGTGGGCCTGCATAAAAGAAAATGGAAGCTTATGCTGCTCGCTGTTCTCATGTGATCAGGTGCTTGTGTATAACAGACCAGCTAAGAAATGACTTAGACTAGTGAGGCTCAGTTGGCCCACTTTATAATCAATCCCTTACTTTTTCTTAAATAAGCACTCTTCTAAATTTGACACTTTGAATAAATTTTGTAGGACTTTATATTGATCATGCAAATTGGCACCATATGATTTTATCTAATAGAATCTAGACAACTTAGAGGCCATCGAAAGGATACCACTCGTGGTCATATGGTTTTCATTTTCTGTAGAGATATAGAGTCGTTGGGAGACCTTTTAAACCGCCACTACCTTTGGTTGTGATGCGTCCAGGCAGGACCCACGCACCAGCTATTCTCATGGGTTGGTCCCTTGGGAATAAAACCCATATACCCGAATTTGGACTTGACTTTAAGAAGGTCAAAATACCAAACAAGCACGTGATCTTTTTCAGTTCATTTGTTGATATTAGGGAACCTATTTTTGTCTCTAATATGAGATGAATCAGTTAATTAGTTTTCTCAAGATGAGCTCAAAGATGAGCCCATGGCACAGTGGAAAGGTGCTTACTATTGTAATCTTGAGGTTGTGGGTTGAAGTCATATTTTCAATTAAATAAAAAATAGTTTTTTCAAGATCCTTACAACTCTTGGTCTTTTTCTTCTTCTTCTTCTTCTTTTTTTTTTTAATGTCATTTGGAACATAAATAAAAAAAATTATTTAATCTGCATATGAACTGGCTAAACCTTCAGGGTTTAGCGAGGGGGGCTTCTTGTACATTTCCCAAATCTTGGAATAGCAGATTGAGAACATGGATAAACTGTCAGGGTTTGGGGCGAGGAGGCCTTCTTCGGGGATCTAAGGCATTGTGTTAGCGAAGCCAGAGGAATTGGAGAAATGGGTCCTTTTGTTTTGCAAGTATTTGAGATGGGTTCTTATGTTGGAGATTAAAGAGAGTGTGGATGACGAAGAATTAGAGTGTGTGGATATTGAGATGGGTTATGTTGGAGATGAGTTTTGTGTTGGAGATCAGAGAGTGTGTGGAAGAAGAGAAATCGGAGGATCATCAGAATTGGAGAAATAGGTCTTTTAATTTTGAGGGCGTTGGAGACGGGTTCATTCTGAACCGCCGAAGAAGTTGAAAAATGACAATCATCAACATTCAGCCCTACCGATTCATTTTAGAATGAGGAAAACTGTCTCTTTCTGTCTGCCCAGAGTCGATATTGACCCTCAACATTTTAAATGAGGTACGATATCGACCATCGAAAAAAGTGATAAAAAAAGGGGTTTTGAGGCGAACTGCCCTATTCGGTGCATGCATGTTTAGATAATTTGTCCGATTTGGTCCAATGGCCACATCAAGTGTTTTTTCGAGTAAAGCCCTATAAATAAAAAAATCATTTAATATGCATATGAACTAGCTAAAAGAGAGACTTCCGTCATATCATGATTCATTATTATTCAAGAGACATTTTGGTATAAAATTCTTTTGCTGGAATGAGAATATGCTAAAAAGATTTATCCCCTATAAAGGGTTAGAACACAAAGAGAATCATTCAATTACTTTGGCTTGATAGTTAGTAAGGATGGAGAGATTGATAAAAATGTCGAACATATAATAAAAGCTTGATGGTTGAAGTGGAGACTTTCTTCTTGAGTTCTTAATGATGCATGCCAACAGTATTGAAAGAACAACTCTATAGGATATTGATAAGACCGAGTATGACCCATGAAGTAAAATATTGGCCAATCAAGAAGCAACATATGCACAAAATAAATGTAGCAGGGATAACAATGTTGAGGTGGATGTGTGATAAATTTAGGAAGGATAAAATCAGAAATGAATGCTTTCGAGAGCATTTAGGGGGAGCATTAATGAGGCATCAGATTAGAAAAACTCATTTGAGATGGTTTGGCAATGTCCAACGTAGGTTGACAATGAAGTCGATAAGAAAACGTCTAGCTATGCAGGTTGATGGCCCACCAAGGAAAAAGGGGTTGGTCAAAGAGGATGTAGATGGAAGTAGTAAAAATATATTTGAAGACTTGGTTCATAATAAATTGAAATAGAGAAATATAATTCATGTAATTGGCTCCAAATAATTGAAACAAGGCTTTAATTATGATGATGAAGATGAAAGGGTTATAGAAAACCTTTTACTGTATTCTTTTAGGATTACTTTAAAATGTAAAATAAAAGGAAGATGAAACTACAAAAAAAAGGACTCTACATGGTCACTAATCGAAAAAGAGGCCACGAGTCAATATTGCATGGAAGTGGTTCCCTATGACCACTTTCATTTTTTATTAAAGATGTAAACGAGCGACGACGTCGTCGCTTAAAATCCCATTTAAACAAGTGACGACGTCGTCGCTTGATCGCCTGAAACCCCATTTCCCCCTTCTTCCTCCTATCGTTTTTCCTTTTCTCTGGTTGTTTCCTTTTGCCCCTCTTCACACTCTCCCATCAAGTACCTCACTCCCTTGTCCAATTTCTCAGCACTAATCCACCCATCTTTCTATCATTATTTGTGAAGAAAAGGAACACAAACACTTCTTTCATTGCTTTTCCTTCTTGCAGGACGCTTGAGGTAAGCAAACCCATACTTTTGAGTCACAAAGGTTCCCCACGGTTCTTACGTCAGAAGTTCCACATCTCACCAGCCGGTTTTTTATAGCTACCAGCAAGGATTTGTGCACCCTCCATATGGGTGAGTTTTTTGCTCACTCTTCAAGAACTTAGACATGACTGAAATTCTTTCATTCAGCAGCAGAGTCAGTGATAAACTTGCCAATTTTATAAAAGGTCAGGTGAATCAATAGAATGGCTTTTCGATTTACTAGCCCAGGTGAATCAAGCAATGGGAGAGTGTGAGGAGGGGCATAAGGAAACCGCTAGAGAAAGGGGAAAAACGATGGGAGGAAGAAGGGGGAAATGACGTTTCGGATGTAAGGAAATTACTTTTAGGTCCATTACTTGGACCACAGGTCATTACCTTTCCCGAATTATGGTCATTATAGGAATTCCCGTTTTCATAGGATACATGCTATCAATTACTCAAATACGGTTTCCTAATGAAATATATTCCATAATATTCTCTACCTTGATGGACGGTTGAGGTTAAAACTAATGAATCCTAATTGGAAATTCGATCCTCTCTCCACCTATAAAAAAAAGTCTTTCCTCCATCACAAAGACTACTAACGAAACTCAACACATTAAGGTTTATAGGCAAGGAGAGAGAAACCAAAATTATTCCCCTAAACTCTTCTTGGACGGATCTCATCATCAATCAATAACAGCATCAGACAGCAGGATCAGAAAGCTCTCTGTATCATGATGTCTGGAGGTAATCTTCAATCTATTTAAGATTAAATCCTACATGTGATTATCATGATGTTCTCGATCTTAGGGTTCATGTTAATAATAGAACATCGGACGATTAAGCGACGACGTCGTCACATGTTTAAATGAGATATTAAGCGACGACATCGCCACTCGTTTAAATCTTTAATAAAAAAAAGGAAAGTGATCACAGGGAATCTATTCCGTGCAAAATTGACTAGTGAACTTTTTTTTCGATTAGTGGCCATCTAAGGTCCCTTTTTAGATAGTTTCGTCTAAAAGAAAACGTAAAGATATTTATATTCTAAACCTACCCAAGTTGCTGATAGGATCAAGCCTCGACCACTGAGCCCACTTGTAAATACACTGCCCCATAGAAGGTGTTCACATGATGCTTTTATTACTTGCTATAGATGTCAAGAGGACGGGGAATCTTGAAGTGGATGAGAGGCAAAATGTCCAATCACCTTGTGGATATGGGTTGCAAACAAAGACAGACCACAAAACACTTGGCTTTTGGCAGTGACCCAAGAAAAAGACTTGAATGGAAGGGTATTTATCATGTCATTGAGACCATAGAACAGAGGCTTGTGGCCTTGTCTTTTGACATGAATGCATCTGTACATTATCTCCAAGTTATTTAATGAAAAGAAGGGGGATAGGGATCTGAACAGTGATAGTGTCCCAATTATCTCCCAAGTTTTGGAGAAGTTGGGGATTTTGTGTTGGGAGAAATCTAAATTCTTGTCTCTTCAAGATTTTAATAATGATTTTCTAGATAGTAGTTTTGAAAACCCATTTCACTACAACTAGCCTTCGAAATTCTCGGAGTTTCAAAAGTTAATAGAACAACATGATAGATAGTATTAAGAAGGTTGGATACTTAATGATGGGTCTGAATGTAAGTAAGGATTTTGGATTCCTGTTTTAACCAAACAATATTTTTCTGTTTCGGCTTGTCCTCAAGCGATTACTTGAAAGCCTAAAAATCTCATTGATTTTTTTTATTCTTTTCTTAAAAATGGTGATCTAGCTGACACGACGTTTTATACGGGTGGTGGTGTAGGCCGAAATAGTGAAACAGGGGATCTGGACTAGCTAGTAAGAGAGTCAGACACGGGGATTACAAGATTGTAACAAGTTAGTTTTCTGATGTGATATTAGATTTGTGATGTGATTGATTATGTGATTAAATTTTTTAAGAGTCCATGTTTACCCTAACAACTTTATGGAATTCCCCTCATAAAAATAAGCAACCCGGCCTATGAGAAAAATATGCTTGGATTGCCACTGTATGTGCCACAGCTGTTGCGTGTGGGCCTCATGGTGATGTGATTAGACCGTTGATGTGACAGATCTCTCCATTGATGGATCTTTGCCTAATTGAAAGGTCTCCATTATCCAAAGTCTCACCTTTTTAGGTTGAATGCAAAAAGCTGCAATTGATCTCCGGGCCATTCATCACAAAATAAGGTGGTGTTTGTCATTTCCCAGTCGTTTGCAAATGAAAGATCCAAGGGCCTGCTTAGATCCTTCTAGGCTAGAATACAAATTAGTTGGCGAAGCATAAATGAGAGTCCTACATATTTGAATAATCTAAGTGACTGAAATTACTTAACTTCAAAGGGATTTGTCAAGTGGTCAGGATCATCATTTCTTCATTTTCTGAAATTAGAGGTCTTGATATCGACTTCCGGTTCCCTCTTACTTGAAAATTGAAGATTGAGTCCATTAGTATTACCACCTTGGGGCTATGGGGGTATTTACTCGGCTTCCCACTGGCCCGAATGGATTAGTTCAGTTCAAAGGGTTGGGAACCCTTCGATAATTTTTTTTTATGAAAATTACTTGTCACAATTGTTTTGTTATTTGCTACAACCAATTACAGGCTGCATCCGAGGTCCAAGGATCCAACCAGAGAAGGCCTAAGGAGCGGAGGGAACGGTCACTAACAAAAATATAGTAAGTCCCTGTCAATTTCTCTACCTATGATGGTAAATAGTTTCTCCACTCCCCCATGCAAGTAATTCTCACCATGTGAAAAAAAAAAATTAGACAGGGGTTGATCCAACCCTTTCATCCTCTACCACCGAAATATGACCAATAATCAGGTCTTCATTATCTAAACAAACCCAAAAGATACCTTTGGGAATCAGTTTTTGTTCTTTCATTCTAGATCATTCAATTGATGTATCAACTAATGGAGAAAGTAATATAAATAAGATTTGCTATTTTCCAACCTCTCCACTCTGATATATAAGCAATAGAGGTGTAAAACGGATCGTGTCTGGGCCAGGTTGGCAAGGGCTCGACCGAGCACGGGCTGGTCTGGCCCACAGGCCTTTTTTCTTTCTTCTTTTTTTTTAAATATTAGAATTTATATTTAATGTTACATGTGGATTAGGAAAAGTATCTTCCCAATGCTCCACTTTTAATGGTAAGTAATAATTCTATTGCGTTGGAGGAAAGAGTAGCTTTCCAATGCTAATACAGTAATACCCATTTGAGTAAGGGTAATGACATTGATTACAACTTGATAAAGATAATTTACATCCATTATCTATATGAATTATTGTCAATACCCATATGAATTAATACCATATTAGGAAAGATAATTCCCATAATCCCATCCCACCCTAGTCTAAGGCCCATAACCCCTTGATCAGGCCATTGGGCCGGGCCAGGCCCAAGCCAGGTACTGGGCCGTGATGTGCCGTGCCATGGGCCACAACCCCCCTGGCCCAGCACAGCCTGTCCTGAAATGGGTGGGCCGCTGCGGCACGTTGATTGGTGTGCCACGCGATGCCGAGCCTGGGCGGCCCGACACATTTTACACCTCTAGCAATCAATGGAAAAATGGCCCTACACATTTTACACCTCTAGCAAGCAATGGAAAAATGCCAAACCCCACCAGGGACTATCCACATGGGACTATGGGAGAGTTTTGTGGTATGTTCATCCATGCTGGTATCACTTAGATGTTCATCCATGATCACTTGATTTAGGCCCCACACCCAGGGGCGGATCTACATGTAGGCCGGGGGCTGGGTTTATTTGTCCCCCCTAGATCCATTTTTTGGGTCCGTCCCTGCCCACACCAAGGATTCCATGCATATCCTAGGGTGGATGGGCATTGAATCCTTGGATGGGAGAAGAGGGAGGTCCCTTTGAAATGTACTGTCATTACAGTTGGAAAGCAACTTTTAGTTGGATGACCATGGTTGTTGAAACTAATGATTCTACCTATCCAGTGCTTTCCCCACAAAGTCACCAAAACAAACCAATTTTCACTTTAAAGAGAGAAAAAGCATCACCAAACCAAGTAAAAGCAATGCTTTTGTTGAGTATGAAGATAGCAACAGATGGTTATGGTGGGTGCTCATCGAAAGGAACAGGGACAGCCTGGTTAAGGACCATTAAATTTTTGTCATTTTCTTTTTGAAAATATGTTCACAATCTTGGAAATTGCAAATGTCATGTAAGAATGTGATAAAAATAATAAAAAGTTCGTCCACAAAATAAATTTTCAATGACCTAGAGAACTAGGAATTGCCCTGTTGGTTACGTTTTTCGTTTCTCACCTAACGGCTCTGTGTTTGATCCTTTGGTTTCTGTTTTTAGGAGAGTATACTTCTTTTTTTCATGGTTGGGTTCTCTCATTGATTGTATACACAGCCAAGAAAAAGTAATTTTTCAAATTTCTACTGTTTTTATTATTTAAAACACAACTTATTTTCTGCAGTATCTTTCCCAAAAGGAAACTCCAAATTTTAAAATACCACAACTTTTTTCCAAGAATATAATTATCGAAGAATATTTGTGACAATGTAATGGACACCTGCAATTATCATCACAAACCCATAACCACATGCCTTCTCTTCACTGCTTCTTTCAATGGACCACGTTTCCAACATTTTAAGTTACCATAAATTTTGTTGCAAAGAAAACTTTTGGAGACGGGTAAAACAGACCATATGAATAGTAGATGTGAATAGGAACAAAAACTTGCTGCTTTCACTTGTCTCACTCAGAGAGTCGACTTGACTTAATAAAAGCATCTTTGGTTCCAAGTATTTGGAGATATTTTATAGAAGGTATTTGGAATTTTCCAAATGCTATCCATCAAGTGGACTCCAAAAATGCTCGCGAGCTATCTAGCATTTAGAATGTTGGATTTTTAGAAATTCTACATAGCAAAAGTAGCATTTGGAATGCCAGCTTTGTAAGGTCAAAAGGCTATAGAGTAAACAAAAAGGCTGTCAGGATGTTGTCATAATTGTTGAACCCGAAAGCACTCTCGCTATAGCGAGCGTGGCGTGATGGTTGAAGCTCATTGGGATCCGAACTCCGTTTAAAGGTGTAAAAATGACTTCTTTCCTAATTGGGTTATTATTAGAAGTCTTAAGCACGGATTTTGGGCTATATATTGGTCATTTCTCACAACCCAAAGAGACACATATCATCTCTCAAGTTCTGAATTAGAGATCTAATTAAGAGAAATCTTCTCTAGAGATTTATTGAAGAGTTGTGCTGCCAAGTACCTTAGAGAGTCAGTTTCTTCTGCATCACTTGTAGAAGATCATCTTCTTGCGTAGAAGATTTGAGGAGTGAAGCGCTGGATCGAGTTTGTTGCAATCAACGGTGTGAAGTCGTTGAAGCGTGAAGCGACACAAAGTAACTTTAGTCCTTAGGTAGGGGATATCTATGGAGGAAATCTGAGTTTCTTGTAATTTCGAGATTCATAGTGTTTGATTTTTTATCCGGTTCGGATTCGTGGTTTTTCATGCTAAATCTAGTGTCCTTGTTGTGTGTCATTGTGATTTTATTTTCGCTGCATAGATTATTGTTTTTACACACTATTGGACTGATTTATTGAGGATACCAATCTAAAGATCCCATACCCTAAACTCTCAATTGGTATCAGAGCAGGTTGCACTAAGTTGCTGTGTATTGATCCTAAGAGATTTTTAGAATGGTACTCAATCAAGAAGGGACATCAACTACTAAGCCCCCTTTGCTAGATGGTTCTAATAATGCATATGAAGCAAAGGATGATTGGGTTCCTTATGTCCATTGATGATGATGTTTGAGATATTGTTGAGGAGGACTACTCCAAACCAACAATTGTGGCTGATGAGAAAACTGTTCCTAAACCTAAAGCCCAATGGACAAAGGATAAGAAGCATGCCTTCAATTGTAATAATAAGGCAGTGAATAGAATAAACAATTGCATGTCTACTAAAGAGTTTTGTAGGATTTCCAATTGCAAAACTGCAAAAAAAGCATGAAAAGTCTTGCAGACTGTCACACCCCAAAACCAGGCCCTGTAGTGATCGATCTAGGGATGCGAAATTTTGAAATTTATTTAAAATTTTTGTATTTCCCAAGATCCGCGTGAGTGAGGATAATAAAATTCCATCACGGCCTAAATATTTTTGCGGAAGCTAATTATGGTGATTGCGACTCGGAGCCTGTGGCCATCGGATTCCGTGTTGCACTCAGCCATTAACATGAAGTCATCAAATTAAGGCTTATAATCAAACTTGTACAAATCATGAATCATAGAACATTGAGCTGGCAGTAACAGGATAATCTATTTCCCACAAGTGTTCAAATTACAAGTCAACAAGTGTATTAATTACAATCCCAAAGAAAAAGGCTAATAAAGCCATCCAAAAATAAACAACTAAATAAAATGCTACCCCAATTGATATTACGAACTCCTGTGCCAAACTTGATACCTAGATGATATCAAAGGCAGCCTCTTGCGTCCAACCGGCGGTTCAACCACCTATCTACTCAAATCACCTAAAAGGTAAAGAAATCGGAACCTAGCACCAAACAAAGGGGGTCAGACACAACGGTCTGGCAAGCAAATAAACAAATAATATGATGATAGGCATTTGTAAAATATTATGAAATAATTGTAAATCCATTTAAAAATTCTAAACAATAATAGTGATAAATCATGATAAAATGATTGAAAGACTGAACATAAATATAAGAGCAAATAATGAACAGTATTCGAAACATAAGTATCTTAAAAGAGATAACAAACTGATTAAAACATTGGCAAACCATATATAGCTATATTCTCCTATTACCGAAGTAACAAGAGCAGACAGAGACCGTAGCCACTACTCGTGGGACCGGAACGAACAAAGTCGTTATCAAACTGAACCGTAGCCACTACACGTAGGACCGGAAACAGAATCAGAACCGTAGCCATATACAAGTGGGACCGGCAGAACAGAACCGTTGCCATGGTCGGTACAAACAAAATCTAAGCTGCAGCCGGGTGATCAGCCCGACAAGGTGACCTAAGCTTAGTGGTGCCTTTAGTTTTCAAAATCCGAACCGATACAAATCAAATCGTAATAATGATTCATTTCTGAAATCGATAAAAAGGACTACTCCTGAACAAATACACACTGAATATACTGACAAATCTGAACAAATCTGATGAGTAGCCTTATCGATATATTTCCGAACGTGTTGAATCACTCAAATCCATTTCAAATCCATTTGTGGAACCGATGCATCGCAATACATTACCAAAATCGATAAAAGCAACTACCTGGACGATTTATAACGGACAATATCAATTAATTCAAAACAAGTAGTTTTATCGCTATTTCCAATCGTGGTAAACCACTCAATTCATTTCAAATCAATTTACAAAGAATACATATACATTTTTCTGACTTGGAATGGAATAGAATAGTGTATGATGAATTAATGTCTTACCAAGGAAAGTCTCAATGCACACTTAATATCTAAATGTTAATTTACAATAATAAGTTTGGTACCAATAAAAATCCATAACACTTAAGATTAATAAGTGTGCTTTAAGACTAAAAGATTTCCGGGTAAAATCCGATATCAAAACTTTCTCTCATGTTCCCCATTCAATTCACAAATTTTCAAGTATCACAATTTATCCAAATCTTTCATGGGCTTTTAGGCATAAAAAGGAAATTAATGGGCTTTAAATCAAAGCGGGAAGGAGGGCTAAAACGGGCTTAAAACAGATTTAGAAAAGGCCCACAAAACATGCTTAAATCAGGCCTTAAAAGGGATCTCAAACAGCCCCTAACCAGGCCCTGAAAAGGGCCCAGAACTGGGCTGGGTCCACTCGAGCAGCCCTGGGCTCCCTCGAGCGAGGCCCATCCAGAGCCTGGTCCGCTCGAGCGGACTGGGCTCTGCCCCAGTCCGAATTAAGTGCAGATTTTGCACTTCTTTCCTTTTTTCTGATTTCTTTCTTCCCTCCTTTTCTATAATAATTCTTTGATGAATTTGAACCTCTATGAACATATCAAACTCCATCAAATCATCATATACACTAAGTCATTCCATTCCATCAAACAAATCAAATTCTAAGGTAATCTTCTTCAATTATCAAGATATAAAAACCTTGAGATGTAATGATGCTAAATCAAGATAGATCATTTCAAGAACAAAGCATAGATTATTGTAAAACAATATCTCAAGGAAAGAAAGCATAAACCATTGCTAAACCATTTTAAAGATGAATTATAAATCAATGAGAGAACATACAATAGGAAGGAAATGCCATGAAATTTCTCACATTAAACATAATCATCATATTAGTTGAATATTCACTTGCCTTGATCAAGATGGGGGATAAATCACTCAAAGATGGTCTTCCTATAGTCCCAAGCTCCAAAATCACAAAACCCCCAAAATAGCTTAAGAAGAAGCCCTAGAAAAATCAATCCATTGCAAATCTCAAAGAAAACCCTTTGCACGAAAGGAGAAAACACTCTAAATGGTTTGAAAAACAAGAATCTCAAGCAAGAAATGCCATTGCTAACATTTTAATATTCCAAACAAGAAGAAAGGCTTGGAGAAGAAGGTTTCCTTGGCTCAAATCCTTTGAAAAATGCATCATTGGAAAGCTTGGAAGGTGGGAAAGAAGGTTTGGAGACACACAAGAGGAAAGCATATAGGAGGAGAGAGAGTGGCTGGAAAAAGGGGTCCAGCCACAGCTGGAATCGTTGCAGGAAAATGGAGGAGGAAGAAGAACTATTGCCTTTTTATAAATTGGGCAAGTGGGTCCCAATGGGTCCCAACACTCAAGGGGTTGAAACTAGCATTTGTGGGTCTCAGATGAAAAAGGACGAAGAAGACAAAATTGCTCGTCGAAAAATCTATTTTCTAAAAAGTTTATTTTTGCCAAATTCTGAAATTTTTGAAATTTATGGACAGATTTAGTGAAAATGTCATTTTTGCCCCTTTTTCTCGAAAAATGCGATTTTCGAGCATTAAATCAAAATTGTCAAAACATGAAAGTTGTTTATAACAATAAAATGAACCAAAATAAATAAAATTTGGGATCTTTAGAAATCAAGAGTAATTTCTCTCAAAAATACCTTTTACAAAGGCCGGGTCAAACTAAAGTCAATGGTCCTCAAAACTCTCCAAGGTTATGAAAAATCTAGTCAAACTAAAAAACAAAGTCAAACCAACTATAGTCTCGCTTAAAAAATGATTAAAACAATACTAAACAAAAGAATTGGGGGCCGGAGTCTTACACAGACAGTGTATGAGAGAGTATAGACACGGTGAAGCAATCTAAATTGCAAAGGCTGACTAAAGAATTTGAAACCATCGTGATGGAAGAAGTTGAGACCTTCGATCAATTTAATGCGAAGCTGAATGATATTGTCAATTCTATTTTCAACCTGGGTGAAGAAATACCAAAAAACAAGATTGTTTTGAGGCCTCTACCTTTAATGTTCGATTCTAAATTGACGCTATTGAAGAAAATAAGAATCTGGATACCCTTAAGGTAAATCAGCTGATTGAAAATCTTCAGACCTTTAAAGTAAACCGTTTGGATAAAGAAAAATAAAAAGAAAAATGTATTGCTTTGAAATCTATCTCAAAATCAAGAAAGAAGCCTGAAAAGAAAATTGAGTCTAATTTTGAATCTGAGGCTGAAGATGATATGGTTGAATTGTTTAATTGCTTTAAGAAGTACATGAAGTCAAAACAAGCCAAGTGGAAGAGCTCTAAATTTGAGAAGAATGATTCTACAAAAGGAACCAAGCGTTTTGAGCGCCAAGGCTATGGACACTATACGAATGAGTGTGCCAACAAGAAAATGATACAAAGAAAAAGGCTCTCAACACAACTTGGGATGAAGAGTTATTAGAGAAGAAAAAGATCCTTCAATTGATACTTCTGAAACTGTGAATGACAAGTTTGTGATTTTCATGGTTAATTCTCTGTCTGTCTGACAATGATACTAATGAAGATCATGATAATGAGATGTCAGATCAAGAGAAAGATTATGAAGAGTTGTATCATACTACATCTGCTGATTGCGTCAGGATGACCAAGTATGGTAACAATATCACTATCAAGTTCAAGGCTGCTCAAGAAGAAAATTCTGCATTGAAGAATGAATTAGAGCAAGCACTTAAAAATATTCATCTCTTGGAAAGTTAGAAGAACTGCATAGCTGAAAACTTGACTACTGAGTGTCAGAAATTCAAGAAGGCTGAACAAGAGATTGAGACTCTGAGAATAGAGTTACAGAAGGTTAATTCTAAAATTAAAGATTTGCAAGGAAGACTGAAGATTACTCTGTCTGAGGTAGAAGTAAAACAAGCTTTGCTAAGCAAGATGAACACTAGTTCGAAGACTCTTACAAACAACTTGTATAGTCAGAAGTTTCCTTTTGACAAAAGTAGTCTCGGTTATCATCATGGTGCATCCACTTAAATGCTAAAGGTAAAATAATTTTTATTTCAAGTGTTGCACATGCTACTCCACATACTGCACTTTCAAATAATGTGTCGAGTAGTTTTAAGGAAAAGAATGTGTCACGCGCTGCATGCACATCCACTTGTCACCATTGTGGAAAGAAAGGACACATCCGTCCCCATTGCAAGAAGCTGCAAAATCTACCCAAGACCAAGCAATGGTGGAATAATTTTTCTCCACCCAAGACGACTCCAATTTCGGTAAGAAAGTCTGATTTGCTTAGGGAGTTTGCTCACACTGTGCTGATAGATCAAACTATACAAGTGTGGGTGACTAATTATAAAAAGCCCTGATCAATGAGGTCAAGCTCCCACTCCCAGTGCTGATACGAAGATCATAGTGAGGGGGAGTCAAAACTGAGGGGGAGCTGCTGCATCCAGATTGAAAGAAGCTGCATGATGATTTTTGTTTGTCAATTATGGACAAATACAAGGAGAGAAGAATAAAGCCAGGGGGAGCTCTACAAGCTAAGGCAATTCAAGTTCTACAGTGCTGTTTTTTTTTTTTTTTAATTCAATGTATTTTGGAATTTTCTTTTGGGTAGATCATATTGTATTGTTCTAGGGAGTTTTGTCTAAGAATTGCCAAAAGGGGGAGATTGTAAGGTCAAAAGGCTGTAGCGTCAACAAAAATGGCTCATAGGATGTTGTCATAATTGTTGAACCCGAGAGCACTCTCGCTATAGCGAGCATGGCGTGAAGGTTGAAGCCCATTGGGATCCGAACTCCGTTTAGAGGTTTTAAAAAGAACTTCTTTTTTAATTGGATTATTATAAGAAGTCTTAAGTACAGATTTGGGGCTATATATTGAGTATTTCTCACAACCCAAAGAGATACAGATCATCTCTCAAGTTTTGAATTAGAGATCTAATTGAGAAGAATCTTCTCTAGAGATTTATTGAAGAGTTGTGCTGCCAAGTACTCTAGAGAGTCGGTTTCTTCTGCATCCCTTGTAGAAGTTCATCTTCTTGCGTAGAAGATTTGAGGAGTCAAGCACTTGATTGAGTCTGTTGCAATCAACGGTGTGAAGTCGTTGAGGCTGAAGCGACACAAGGTAACTTCAGTCTTTAGGGAGGGGGTATCTGAGGAGGAAATCTGAGTTTCTTGTAATTACGATATTCATAGTGTTTGATTTTTTATCCAGTTCGGATCAGTGGTTTTTCACCCGGTTAGGTTTTTTCACGCTAAATCTAGTGTCCTTGTGGTGTGTTTTTGTGATTTTATTTCCACTGCGTAGATTATTGTTTTTGCACACTATTGAGCTGATTTATTGAGCAGATCAATCTAGAGATCTCATACGCTAAACTTTCAAGCTTTATGAACTCTTTCGATTCAAACAGAGGATTTGAAATTCTATTGAAACAAGACCTGCGTTGCCATAAAAAACTCCCCACAAGGAAGATTCCCGTCATAAATGCTTGCAATGAAACAGGCCTAAATCAACTAGTCAAGTGACTTGATGGAATATGTCAGCCTGATAAGAGTACTCACTCAGATTCATCTGAGTTAGTCGACTCACATTCTTTCTTTTAAGTTCTCCAATACCATTGAAAATTGATAAGGAATTGAAAATTTGAGCCATTAGTGTGCACCCAAGCAAGTGGTCCACTCCTGCGTGTTCAAATGTATATCCTAAGAAGATATTTGCAGCGAGTAGTGCGTTGGTAAGCACTTTTCCACTAGGAGAGCTGGTCCAGAGAAGATATAAATCTATCCCAAATAGAAGGAATTTACAATCAGCAAACATTGCTTGCATTGTGTTGGCTAGCACCATCCACTGGAGAAACTGGTCTTCAGATAGAGCTGTTGGGGTTTGGTCTTGCCTCAACTGATTATGTAATGATTACAGAATTGAATAAAGAAATGGAATCTATTAACTGCATAGGTTGTTCTTATTGGTACAGTTTTTTCTTAATAATTATCTCTCTAAAAAAGAGAGAAGAAAAAGAAGAAAACTACAACTAAAAAATATTGGGTAGATTCAATGTTATGCTATCAGAATAGATAACATTTTGGACATGAAATGTAGAAAAACAGTATGCACTTAATGTGGTTCCTGGTTTCTGCAAGAACACAACCACATACCAAGCATGCGTCGCAATTTTACAAGTATCTGGCTCATGGAGATAAAATAGCAGAGGAAGATGCTTATCTGAACAGGGACAAACAGATGATAACGATGTAACCTTCTGATATTTGGATTTTCTTTGGATATTGTCTCTGTTTTCCCTGCACGAGAATCCACGATTGATTCGCGATTTTATTTTGGGTGAATTTGCTTACTTATTGAATTCCTAGGAATTCATGGAAAAAGGAGTCTTATATAAGGGAGTATCAAAGAGGTGAGCAATGAGAGATCCAAGGTGAAGAAGTAAATGTGACCATCACTTTCTTAGGATTTAATTTATTAGAGTGATCTTTTCTGTTCAAAAGGGAGACTTTCTGCTAGCCCTTCGTGGATCTTCAACTTAAATCCTCAAGTTTTAGGCCCCTTTAATACTTAGGCATCATGTAGAAATCCTAAAATTTCCATACCATTTAAAGCATAAACAAACAGGTCCTTATTAATTAGAAATTATCTTGTCGTGGGAAATTTGATCTGAAACAGATTACTGGTTATGCAATCAGATAGCTAAATAACTTAAAAATAGCAGGCAGATCTCTCTGTCTTGTGACTGGAAACTGGTTTCTTACTTGTAGCAGCCTTTCACAAAGTTTCATCTGGGAGAGCATGTATTGTTGTTATTTCTTCTTCCCTGCATGAATCTAATTTTAAAGATTTTTAATGGATGGGTGGAGTTTGTGGGGACTTCTGATACAATGGGCCTAGTCAACAGTTTAGTGAAGCCAGACAGTTTTGATGCTAATATTCTCAGCAGACAGAAAGAGGATTTGGTGAGAATACACAAGGTGCAGTACAGATAAGTAATTTCGAAGTTTGGTTGGCTTATGAAAAGTGCTGGAGTGGAAATGGGTCCTTGAAATAACAGCAGTTGACTCCAGCTCACTGCCAAGCATCAAGAAATAGTATTTGTATGAGGTTTCTCTTTCAATCGTTACGTAAAAGACTTGGGATGCCTTTGGGTCCACTTAACAGCTGGTTACAAGTAAGAATCAGGATTCCCACAAATTATTCAAGGTTAATGCATAGAAAATGTGTCCTGAATACTGATTCCATCACATGGGAGGCCCGGGAGGGCCATCTTTAGGTGATCTAGACTGTAGAACTGCCACAGCGTGTATAAAGGGAGGGAAAGAATAAAAAAAAAACCCACCTATTGGAAGAACCTAGGCATGTATTCATGGTCTTTGTTCATGGGCTACTGTTGTATTGTGGTCTAAACTGGATAGTCATCAGCCATTAATTGAAGAGTTTGAATCTTCTGATACAATGGTCTTTTGGGTCATCATCCATCCACAATGGGACCTACCAGAATAGAAGTTTGGAGCATCAAACAATGGACCCCCATGTATTTGACAGCGATCAATTAGAACTTTACAGAATGCAGAACAAATTGAGACGAGAATTGCCGGACAGAATCCTCAAAACATCTCAATCAATTAAGAATACCAACAATATTTCAAATGACAATAGCTACATGACCAAATCCGAAGTTGGTGGCACAGTTCTCCAAACTCTCTCTCCTTCTCCACTAACCTTGTTACATCTTACATGTGGGGGTTAATCTTTGCACCACTGGACGCAATTAGTTTAATAAGATTTTACAATGGATTCTTGTGACAAATTTCCAAAGAATCAGTTGCCAAAAGGACAGCCAAAAAAAAAAAAAAGAGGGGAGGGGGGGAGGGAGGGGGGGTTTGGATCCAAAGATTGTTTGAAACCCAACTGCAGATCCCGACCCATGCTGCCATATATACAAAGGCCTTTTCCATTCATCACTGCTAGTTGGAGCCTGAAAGGAATTTGAATTGGTAAGGATCAGAGCTCAATCTTCATATGACCATTATGCAAGGGGCCTGCATAAAATGATTTTTACTACTAAGATCAGTGAACTCAGACTTCCAATTTCTAAGAAAGAACCGATTTCAGAGCAAATTTCACCTACCATGAAAATTCTGTGATGGGAATGCCGTTTCTTGGTTCTGTCCGAAACTCATTTGGACAACACTTTGAAGGTCATCATCCCAGATACTTGAGAGCTGAAAAATAATATTTGATTTCTTGCTTAGAATCCCTTCTTCTGACCAAGATGATGCACCACAATACAAGTAGCATGTATAGATGGATCATTACAGAAATCAAGAGATATTACCTGAGAAGCGTCTCCAAATCCATCAATTGTGGGCATCTGCATGCTTAGAGCCCGTCGAAATGTTGCATCTAACGGATTTACTGAGCACTGAGTGTCAGATCCATTTGATACAATACTTGTAAGAGGTCCCTGTTGGGGCTGATGACCATATGAATACGTTGCTGCCGAGGAATCAAAAGGATACATGGTATGTGGCAAAGACCCGCGAGATTGAAGTATCTGAAATTGCAAAGGAATCTGACTTGAGTTGAATCCACATAAGAGAACAGATGGCTCAGCTAATAAAAATAGTCAGGGAAAAGAGCACAGGCATAATTCTTACATCCTTTGAGAGAAGAGTTTCCATGTTGAGATCTAGCCTAGGATTAATGGTGGCCAACTTCATTGAAAGAAACTGCAACAGATGACGCGATTTCAGCTACGAAGATCTGATTTAGGAATTTAATTTCAATATTGCATTGAGACGTATGAATTTACCTCAACCTGGCGCTGCAATGATTGTACGTAGTTTATAATTTCGTCGAGCATTACAGCTTTACCAGTTACCTGTAGTAAGGATTCAAAGTGAAATAAGATCTCGAGCACAAAGAATTTTCAGAATGACATACAACACAAAATTACTCATAAGGTGGATATGTTGGCAGAACTAATGGTTAAAAACACTTCACTACAGGTTGTGGGAAGGCCTGGAAATTAGAAAGACAATAGGTTTAGCCATGTCAAATTATCAATTGCCTCTTCCACACTAAACTATTAACGACGCCCATTAGCAGTATTGATTTGGTTGGAGAAGTGCAGGAAGCATTATCCTAGTTAATGTGGATCTCTGCCCACCCCTAAACACAAATTGAATTGATGATGATCCATTCACCAAAATATTCAAATCTACAGTGATTTTGGAGTACATCATAGGTATAAAATTCTGCAAACAAACCGACTATGCACCTTATTGCATCCAGGGACGAGATCTTGCAGGAACTTCATCCGTTCGCTGATCTTCTCTCTTCTGACCTGAAAGGGGGAGATACCAAGTTAATTCCAATCTGCTACCAATGAAATTCAAAACCATTCATTCAATGATGGAAAAACGATTTGTTAATACCCTTTCTGCAAGGCTGTGGCTGTCAGTAGCTTGGCCCCTTCTTGCTCTAACATGGATGTAATCCTGCTTTGGAGGCTCGGGGGGTTTTGAATTCTCCTTGCTCTGTTTTTTTCCATCTTCCACTGCATCTCCACTGCTGTTTACTTCGCCTCTAGGCTTTACTTGGTCATCTCCAGTAGCTTCTGCTGGTCTGCATCTTTTTGCATTTAAGCCATCATCCTCCATTGCCTGCAAGCCAAAATTTTGAAATTCAGTTAACCCAACAAACCAATTTAAGAACCCCAAAGGAAATAAACATGGAAAAGGGCTGGATTCCCTCTACCTTAGCATCTTTAGCAGCTGGAGATGAAGGGAGATCATTCAGTTTGGTTTTTGGAGCAGCTTTTCTTTTTCTGCCACTGCTTTCATTTGGGCATCTAGAGACAGACTCCCCACCAGTATTCTGACCAGAATTGGACGATTCTTCTTCGCGAGCATTACTGAATTCAGCATTGTCAGGAGTAGAAGGCCTTGGTAATCTACTGACTTTCCTCTCTGACCCAATTCCATCCTGCAATGGAATCTCCTTATTCTCCAAGATGCTCATCTGAGATCCAGCTTTGAGAGATTGGCTGCTTGAGACCCTGGAGAGCTTACCGCTCTCTGCCCTCGTCGCAGATCTGTAAGGCAATTCAGGTTCAGGGAGCCCGAATTGGCCGGGCAGGGTACCTAAATTCCTACTGCCGAAGCAGGAGAACTTGGCAGCTCTCTCTGCGAATCCTGGATCGGTGGATAAAGGTGCGAAACTGGGGTGGGGTGCAATTGAATTCCCTGAAATGGGTAAGTTTCCTCTGAGCTGATGATCCATCATGGAGAGATTGAGTTTGGGGGGAGAATTCAAAGGAGTGCTATAACATGAAGTGTTTGTGCTATTATTGTTCCCTCCAATGTATGAATTGCTGCTCCCCCCCAGTGTCTGGGAGGTGGGAGAGATCTCACCAGAATTAGAGATGCTGCCCAATCTCCCCATCAGTTCTCCAATCATGGCCTTCTCGGCGGAGGCAGGGGCGGCACTCGAAGCCGCCGGCGATGAGACAATTGAGCTCAGCGCCGACTCAAATGGGACACTCTGGTCCATGGAATTCTCCCAATTGAGATTGAGGAAGCAAGATGGCAGTTGTGCTTGAAAGAAACTCAACTCTCCTAATTGAGCATCCATACCTGAAGAAGATTTCCAATTGGGTGGAGCCGAGTTGATGTAGCTCAGAGGAGGAGGGCTACTTAGGTTGCTGGAAAGCTTCTCTTTTTCCATAAGGACCGGCTGGAAAACTCAAAAAGATGCAGCCAGCCACCAAAATATCAAAGACCCAGATGCGATTTGGCAACAAGAAGCAAGAATCAGAGCAAAAGGTTGCAGCTTTTGATCCAAAATGGGTCTCACTGAAAATATACGAGAGTTGGGGCTAAAAGGCAAATCAGCAATTAGTTCAAAGAAGCTACAGATAAAAGACAACTGTGGGAATAAATGAGAGAGAGAGAGAGAGAGGCGTCTGTGGAGAAAGAGGGGAAAGGGAAGGGAAATGGTTAGGAAAGAGCGGAAATATAAAGAGGAAGGTTGAGGAGGAGGGAAGGTTGGGAGTGAAAACTGAAAAAGCAAGGTAGAAAAGAGGGGAATGTGTTGACCTTTTTTTAATTTGTTCTCCGTGATCAGTGCCCAAAATATGCCGGGCCTCGGACCCCAAAATAGCCATGTCTCCTGCTACAACTTTTCAAATTATCAAGGTAATTTTAGGCCATTGAGAAGAGAGAAGAAAGAGAGAATCTTATTATTATTACCTGCAATCAATGATTAATAGAGAGAAGAGGGTGCAACAAAGAATTAAGTTGGGCAGAAGATAGTTAAAGTTGTTCCTAATAAAAAACTAACTTGGAAAAGGAAGAGGGGGGAAAATGATAAGTAGTGGGAGTGAGACAGGAAGAGAGTAGTTAGTTAGTGTCAGTAATTATAAGATGAGGGTTAAGTTGTTACTATTAAAAAATGTAAAAATAAATGGCAGAGAGTGGAGGCAGATAAGAAATGGCATAAAGGTCGCAATATAAAAATGGGAAAAAGAAAGCTGACAGTCCACAGACCAATGATGTGGATATGCAGCCAGTACCTTTGGGAGTGGTGATGTAAATTTTAAAATAGGCATCTAAACATTATGGCAAGAATTTACAATACAAATTTGATCAGTGAAGCTATTACCCAAATTTAAAAGTTGAATACATAGGATTTACCTGTTTTTAATTCTCTTTTCATAATGCAGTTGGCCTCTCTGTCCAATTATAGGATCCTGAGGTAGGTAGGTGAACAGTTCTATGAGGGGAAAACATTCCATCCATGTGAGGCCCACCATTTGATGATTTCTAGATGTAGATCCAATGGGACTCATGGCGGATGGACAGTAACTTAAATATATTACACCCCAAATAAATTAATCTTAGGATTAGTAACCTTTAAATGATGGTTAGGCCAGAAAGAGAACACGGCACGCATCTTGAAGATTGGGAAGATTGGAGTATTAGGATCTTCCAATCTGGACAAATTCTAGGGCATCATTCCTGCAGTGTAGGTCCAACTAGATAAATTGTCTGGAAGAGAAAAACCTATGTGCCCCCAAATGCATGTAGAGAAACGGGTGGCTTGGAATATAGTAAAATAGTTGAGGGTGGGGGACCAATATGAGAGGAACTTTTTTGGTGGCTCTGGGAAGATGAAAAAGTTTTCTACTTTTTCCATTCTTGCTTTCTTCAGTGGGAGATGAATAAAAGGTTAGAAAATAAGTATTGGTGGCAGATTTTAAGGAAAGAAGGAAGTTTAAATGAGTTTTTTTTTTTTAGGTAAGAAGGAAGTTTTAATGAAGTTAAAATCTATGTTTTCTTAGTGATTTGTTTGTTCTTTGATTCTTTCTTTGTCATTTGTTTATTGTTTAGCTTGGTTTTTCTATTGATGTTTGCTTAATTTAAGTGAGAGTGCTTGTGCATTGCTGTTGGTGGGCACATGCTTATGTCTAAGTTAATATATTTTTTTGGGTAAAGGTATCTTGGTTAATATTATTGGACCCTTTGGTGCGGTGTTTTACTTTTATCATCATCTCTTTTGCCCTTTTCTGTGTTTTTTTATCCTTTCTTTATGGTTTTAACATGTTCAGGAACTGTTTAGTAGCCTGTTTGGATCTGCAGGTAGTCATTTGATTAGGAACTCTAATTCCATGTAAATTAATTTACCTGTAGATAGAAATGGCAAAGAACAAAACAACTGTCAGTTAGGATGGTTTAAATATAAATCCTGTAACTTTAGTTAACTAATAATTATCTATAGCTCGAGTAAAACAACCGTCCCCTTTTTTGTTTTTGGTAAAAAATGAAAAATATTAGAAAACACAAAACACCAACAAAACAACTGTCAGTAAAAGGTAATTCAAGTTATCCAAATGCATGAAATTTTGTTTTGCAGACTGAGTTCAGATGAGCCAACAAGTTACCTTTGGTTATCCAAAAACCTGAAGGCGGCTTAGAAAATTGTCCCCCCCACCCCCCTGTTTTTGGTAGGAAGAACAGACATATTAAAGCAACAACCAAATAAAGGAGAACAAAAGGCAAACAAAAAGATCCCAGCAAGAGTCACTCATCCTCCAAGATAACCCTAGACCGACCTTGTTTAGCAAGTCCAAGAGCAACACCGTTCATCTCCACTGGGATGTCAAAAATCTCAAAAGCCTAAGATTTTTAGCTAGATTCGGAATATCAGAAACAATACCCACTTAGATGCATGACAATAAAGGAAAGCAGAGGGATAAATAATTTGGCTGTAAAATAGGGGTGTTCAATATTGTTGTTGTTGTTATGCATCCCGTACTACTTATGTTAAGTTGTGAGCAAAATACCAGCCAAACTGCCAAATCCAGTGATTGCAGCCTTTAAATTTAGGTCCCCATAGTGTAATGGCTATATGGCCTTAACTATATTTTGATATAATCCAACTATGACCAATGCTCGTTTGATTATTAAGGTAGGATTAGTGCCAATTCATTGGAGGTAGGAGAGTGTATGATGGGATTACCTGCGCCAGCAGAGCTTAACCCAGTCATGGCTTGTAATGGGCTCAATAGGGTCTGTGCTTGTAAGTCAATGAATGAGCTGAGATTGAGCTCATTTTTGACCTGATAGCTAAATGGACAACTCTCCCTGGGCTGGTATATTTAACAGGCAAAAAGTCTACATGGACAAACTCCCATGGACCACTCCATGGACAAACTCCATGGTTTAAGGGTCACATCATCTAATATTTTAGATGATGTGACCCTTGAATTATGAAATTTGTCTATTGAGTGATGTATGGAGTTGTCCATGTAGCATCACGCTTTAACAGGAAGATGTACATGTGTTCTCCAAATGAGCTGACCTAGGCCTGACTTTCAGACCTTTGAGCTGAATCAGGAAGAATATTTGGCCCAACAAGTAAATGAGCCGATCCGACCCATGAACACCTCTATCTGCATTGTATGATAGAAAGGCTCCAGGGTTGATTGGGGGTGTCATTTTGGGGCCATGCAATTAAACCGGAGACCTCAATTAAGAATTTCTTCTTTCCACTTATAGCCAAATCTTTTGAGATATGAAGGGGCCCATCAGGAGTTCAATCGCATTGATTTTGTCCCCAGACCAAAGTTGGTGGGTCCCATGAATCATCATCCCCTTACAATTGGGGGTCAAACATCATTTCACTCCTTTTGACCTTTTGCCTTCTCCCCGCTATGGTTTTTACCTTGTGCTTTTTCACTAGTGTTTTGTTTTTGTGATTTTATGCATAAACACCTGCCCTCAATGGGTGATTTTAATTGTTAAGCCTTTTGTTAAAATGTTCATAGACCATGGCATGAACCCTTCTTGACAGCCAGTGAGATTCATCTAGATTGCTCTGTGTGTATTTTCTTCCTTTTAAAGGGAAAAAATGTTTTTTTTTTTCTAAAGAAGAGTCATTTAAAAAAATTACTAAACATTTATTTTTAAACATACATGTTCATTTTTGATGGAGCCGACTGCCCACCTCTGATTGAAGTCGCAGGGAGTCACCATGGAAACTTGGTGGGGCCATGCAAATCAACCATACAAAATTGATGGATCTTGATGATGACTTGTGGCTGGGCCTCACTGTGCTTGGAAAGTCCTTTTGCAAAAGCTTTCTTTGAAATATATGTTTTGTAAAAAATAATTGTACATTTTGATAAAAGAAATAAAATAAATGTTTTTGTGCGTGTGTGTGCGGAAGCGCGAGTACCTGAGATCGACAATCAAGCCACACACAAGTAGAGAAAATCACATGAGAGATTTACGTAGTTTGGTAGAGTGCCTACGTTCATGGCCAAAGAGAATTCACTCTCTTTACTATTCCATTTCACTCGATCTCTTTACTATTTCACTCTTATATTTAGGGTTACATATTATATTGTATTTATAATCTCTTATATTTATGTCTGAACGTATGGTGAATTGAAGTATGGTGAGGTGAAGCATCAAATTAAGAGAGAATAAAATATAAGGTGTTATGATGGTGTTTTATTTTTAGTTGTTTGGTATGGAATCCTTTTAACTTTTTGTATAGAAAAGTGAAGTTTTTTTTTGTCTTTTAGTGGAGAAAGGATTTTTTTTTTTTTACTTTTTTTTGAAAAATTCGGAGGGAATATTGAAATTGTGTACTTTTGATATGACCCATTGTCATTTTTGTCTGATTCACTTTATTACTTTAACTAGTTAATTGCCAAACAAGCCCGCCTCCAAAAAAGGCCTAGTACAATGTCCAAAATTTACCTTATTTTAACTAATTAATTGCCAAACACGCCCGCCTCCAAAAAAGTCCCAGTACAATGTCCAAAATACCTCTAACCCAAAGCTCTCCCTGTCTAACCCAACGGACGAACCCGATAAACCCGGAATACAAGACATAAATCCAACAAATATAGTCTTGTTATCACACTTTAAACCAACTAATGATTGACTAGATAAGGCTCCATAGTCATTTACATATTAGGCAGATTGTGATTGTTAATTATGTTAGGAGGTATATCAAGATAGTAATGAATAGGTAATCTCTATATATCGTGATTAGGTTAGATTAGGAGGATGATACGATTAAATTTTTTTTTTTTATCTTTTAGAATTTTAGATTTGATTGTTAAAAATGTCCATTCAACTTAAGTTTTGGCAACTGGTTAACCCGCGGACTTTTGCATTTTTGCTGGTGTGTGGGGGTAGAGCCTGCCACATATCCTATTCCTCTTTTAGTAACGACTGGACTCCTATTGGAGTATGATGATATTTGAATTCAAGACATCTGGTGTGGAGTTGCAGGCATAGCTCTATCAGAATAAATATATTCGCCAAAATGTGTGAAAATCATTGTCTTCAATTTAATGGTTATCAATGGTGAATGTGCTCAATCTTTTAGGTCTCTCATCCTCCCTCTTTGATGCATGGTGGGATCCATGTGTTTAGTAATCAATTCTCCCTCTCGTGTATAACAACAATACTTTTTAAGTATTCAAATGATTTTATTGTGATTTGTTTCTTTAAAGTAGTACTTATTTATGGGGCCCACTAGCCCTACCTGAGACGAGGAATTTGAGATCTTAGCCTTCTACAAAATCTAAATTCATTTGATTTTTACAGGTATCCAATCTAAAGTCACATACAGAAGTTGAGTTAATAAAATGCAATTATTATTTGACTATCCATTTCATATCCTTTAATTGGATGGATTCTATATCTATTGGACTTGGATCTCTTTTTTCTTATTTTCTAAAAGTTTATATCCCAAAGTTCTCTTTCAATTTGTTAGTGCAAGTGAGCCCCTTTGATTGGATGGATTTTACATCTAATGAACCTGTCTTTTTTTCTTTTTTCCTTATTGTATAAAAGTTTAGATCCCAAAGTTCTCTTTCATTTATTAATGCATGCAAACCCCATAAATCCCGCCTTATATCAGGTTTTGTTTATAGAGCATTTTGTATATATACCCCCTAAGATTTCTATCATTTGTAAATAGGCTCTTGTGGTTTTAGTATTTGTAAATAGGCTATTTACCTTTTCATTTTAACACCTTTCCTGTCCCCATAATCAGTATTCCTAATGAGAATAAGTAATCACCACGAGACATATGTTGAACTTTTATAAAAACGACAGCTTTGCCATTGCATTCGTTAAATAAAAATGAGTATATTATTATTTACAAATATACCAAATTTTTTTTATCTTTAAGTCCTAGTGGTCTCTCTCAATAACTCTTTAATACACACAAAGCCTTACGTCATAGATGTAATGGATCAATTATAACTAATTATGAGCACATGCATTGATTGTCATCTGTATAACTAAAGGGATGTACTCTTCCTCACATAAAGACACGTGGCGCAACCTCAAGCTTTTTGCAATGCCATTTCCGGAGTTGCCCTTATCCCTAAAATCTCTATATCTATTACACACTCAAAATACCTAAAATCTCTCCATCATCTTCCACTCAAAAGCCTAAATCTCTCCATGAGATCCCTAAATAAGCCAACACACTAGATGTGCTAAATTTATATCAATCAATTCATGGGTCCCGGCCCACATCATTTGATATAACTAAAGGGATGTACTCTTCCTCACATAAAGACACGTGGCGCAACCTCAAGCTTTTTGCAATGCCATTTCCGGAGTTGCCCTTATCCCTAAAATCTCTATATCTATTACACACTCAAAATACCTAAAATCTCTCCATCATCTTCCACTCAAAAGCCTAAAATCTCTCCATGAGATCCCTAAATAAGCCAA
This sequence comes from Litsea cubeba, assembly GCA_012931725.1. Lineage (NCBI taxonomy): Eukaryota > Viridiplantae > Streptophyta > Magnoliopsida > Laurales > Lauraceae > Litsea > Litsea cubeba. The sequence goes on from CM022947.1 coordinate 76,967,907, forward strand.
CACACCAGATGTGCTAAATTTATATCAATCAATTCATGGGTCCCGGCCCGCATCATTTGATTTTATGGACAGTTAGAATAAAGATGGTGGACCCCATTCATCTGGGTCCCACTTAAAAATATTTGGTCAATTTGTTAGGTCTATGATCATTTGATCATTTGATCTTTCTTAATCAATTCATGGGTCCCATCCCGCATAATATGATTTTATAGACGATTTTAATAGAGATGGTGGACCCCATTCATTTGGGGGGTTTCATTTAAATAGGTTAGGTTTAGTCAATTTGTGAGGTCTATGATCATTTGATCCTTTGACCTTTATCAAGCAATTCATGGGTCCCAGCCCGCATCATATGGTTTTATGAACGGTTAGAATATAGATGGTGGACTCCATTCATCTTTGGGGTCCCACTTAAATAAATTAGGTTTGGTCAATTTATGAAGTCTATGATCATTTGAACTTTATCAATCAATTAATGGGTCCCGGCCCGCATCATATGATTTTAAGGACGGTTAGAATAGAGATGGTGGACCCTATTCATCTGGGTCTCACTTAAACATATATGATCAATTTGTTAGGTCTACGATCATTTGATCATTTGATCTTTTTAAATCAATTCATGGGTCCCATCCCGCATAATATGGTTTTATGGACGGTTAGAATAAAGATGGTGGACCCCATTCATCTGTGAGGTTCCACTTAGATAGGTTTGGTTTGGTCAATTTGTGAGGTCTATGATCATTTAATACTTTGATCATTATCAAGCAATTCATGGGTCCTAGCCCGCATCAGATTATTTCATGGACGATTAGAATATAGATGGTAGACTCCATTCATCTTGGGGTCCCACTTAAATAGGTTAGGTTTGGTCAATTTGAGAGGTCTATGATCATTTGATCTTTATCAATCAATTCATGGGTCTCGGCCAGCATCATTTGATTTTATGGATGGTTAGAATAAAGATGGTGGACCCCATTCATCTGGGTCTCACTTAAAAATATTTGGTCAATTTATTAGGTCTACGATCATTTGATCATTTGATCTTTCTTAATCAATTCATCGGTCCCATCCCGCATAATATGGTTTTATGGACGGTTAGAATAGAGATGGTGGACCCCATTCATCTGGGAGGTTCCACTTAAATAAGTTTGGTTTGGTTAATTTGTGAGGTCTATGATCATTTGATCCTTTGATATTTATCAAGCAATTCATGAGTCCATCCCGCATCATATTGTTTCATGGATGGTTAGAATATAGATGGTGTACCCCATTCATCTTGGGGGTCCCACTTAAATATGTCAGGTTTGGTCAATTTGAGAGGTCTATTATCATTTGATCATTTGATATTTATCAATCAATTCATGGGTCCCGGCCTGCATCATTTGATTTTATGGACGGTTATAATAAAGATGGTGGACCCCATTCATCTAGGTACCATTTACAAATATTTGGTCAATTTGTTAGGTCTACGATCATTTGATCATTTGATCTTTCTTAATCAATTCATAGGTCCCATCCCGTATAATATGATTTTATGGACGGTTAGAATAGAGATAGTGGACCCCATTCATCTGGGGGTTCCACTTAAATAGGTTAGGTTTGGTCAATTGTGAGGTCTATGATCATTTGATCTTTATCAAGCAATTCATGGGTCCCAGCCCGCATCATATGATTTTATGGACGGTTAGAATATAGATGGTGGACCCATTCATCTTGGGGGTCCCACTTAAATAGGCTAGGTTTGGTCAATTTGAGAGGTCAATGATCATTTCATCATTTGATCTTTATCAATCAATTAATGGGTCCCGGCCCGCATCATTTGATTTTATGGATGGTTAGAATAAAGATGGTGGACCCCATTCATCTGGGTCCCACTTAAATATATTAGGTCAATTTGTTAGGTCTACGATCATTTGATCTTTCTTAATCAATTCATGGGTCCAATCCTGCATAATATGGTTTTATGGACGGTTAGAATATAGATGGTGGACCCCATTCATCTTAGGGGTTCCCACTTAAATATGTTAGATTTAGTCAATTTGAGAGGTTTATGATCATTTGATCATTTGATCTTTATCAATCAATTAATGGATCCCCGCCCGCATCATATGATTTTATGAACGGTTAGAATAGAGATGATGGACCCCATTCATCTTGGTCCCACTTAAATATATCAGGTCAATTTGTTAGGTCTATGATCATTTGATCTTTCTTAATCAATTCATGCCTTACCTAAAGAATAAAACATTTAGAAAAAAACATAAAGATCAAATTAGCAAAAAAAAAAAAAAAAAGGACTCACAAGTTTACTAATTAATAAATTTATTAAAAATTATTCATATCAGTATGTGCATTTGGGGGTTTCGTGGTTATCCATGGGATTTTGCTAGTTACTATCAATTTGGATGTAATGAAATATGCACTATATTGATAAAAATAGATTTACGTGGGGTTGTTCTCTCCCACTAATTGTAATTATTAATGTTATAAGTTTTAATGATAAATTTATGCATATAGGGATAAAGAAATGGGCAAAAGTGTCATTTTACTTTAAAGACTTTTGGTGGTCGGAAGGCCACCGACTTTGGGGACAAGAAAGGTATTAAAATGCAAAGGTCGGGACATATTTATAAATATACTAAGATCACATGGGTTTATTTATAAATCCTATCAACCTTAGGTGGGGTATATGCATAAAAAAAAAACCTTGTTTATTTTATTTTCAATAAAATTGAGTACTTAGTCTTGGACTGCCGGTGGACATTGTTTACATTTAAAATACTGATGTGTAGTTAAGTTAAAAAAAAAAAAAAGTCTTTTTAACAACTTGGAATCATATATAAAATCAGTGAAATGTATTTATAATTAAGGAGTTGTTTACGGTGTAATTGCATGTGAAGAAATAAAAAAAAGAATTGTTGTCCTTTACACTTAGGTTAAAAAGTGGGGCCCAAGTTTTTATAATTGGCAATCATTGGGGTGGAGGAAAGGATTAGCTAGCAAGAGATGAAAGTCAAAGTGAATAAGAAATAGAATATTTTAGTTACAATCTTGTGTGGTTAATAGCAAAGATTAGTATAATATGCCACTCAATCATTACAGCAAAATTTTCGGCTCACCGTTTAATTAGGCTTTTGTCGGATTCACACTTCAATCAGGTCATAGACAGTTTCAAACGGGTCGTATTCGGAGTAGCCCACGGTGTACCCGATCTTCAACCCAATTAATTCAACATGAGTCTAGTGCGACTAAAATCAGGTATATTTAATATATTTATTTCTTATTAGATTTTTATGATAATAGTTTTAGTGTAATATGCTATAACTATTTATATTACACGTACTATATAATAATAATATATATCATATATATTGTGTGAATTATTATTATATATGAAAGACACAAGTATAATTAGAGACGTCGACCTTGCAATTGATTGAGAATTGAACCCAATTTCCACAATTTCAATTTTAATTTTGCCCCTATTTTGACTTAGAGAGGTTTTAGACGTTTTAAGATGAATCTTTTAGAAGATATCGAGTAATCCTCTTTCAGTTTAATAAGAAGCTTCTTTGGAAAAGAACTATTTATAATTTCTATACTCATTCAGTAGATAGGACTTGATTGATTACTACTTTCTATACTCGATGATCATTATGAGGTTTCTAGATGAATTTCGTTTTTTTATGTTGTTTTTTTTATCGACTTTATGGATATTATTATTATTTTTATTGTAGGTTTATTGTTGTTGTTTTTTTCTTCTTTTACCCTAGCAATGGGGCTGGGACCCAAGTTAGCCCACATGTGAAGATGAGCCATATATATGGAAAGAGTGGCATACGTAGGGTCGATCCCTGGGTAGCCAGATAACATTTAGGGTTGCCAACCAATTGAGAAACCGCACGTTGTCTTTGTCGTTGTTATTGTCAATTTTAATAGTTTTTTTTATCTTTTCTTTTCTAGTTTTATTTTTCATTTTTTTTGGAATTGATTTTAAATGGGTTTGTTTCTTTGCAGGAAAAAACCAATTACACATGGTCGGTGCACAAAAAAGGACCTAATAGATCATCGTGGACGAAAAAGGCCCTCTTGTCACTTTTGTCCTTTTCTCCTACCTTTTAGGTCTAGCGTCGATGTCAACGCTATATTGATGCTTGGCACAGGTTTGCGGCTCAGTTGATGCTTGTGTCGTCGGCGTCGGCGTCAGCGTCGACTTCTTCTTCTTCTTTCTCCCTCTTCTCCCTCTTCTTTCTCCATCTCACCACTCCATTTCTTGTGTAACCCACCATGGTCAACACCTCATCATATCGTTAACACCCATATATCATGCTCAGTAGTCACCACACTACCGGCCTTTCAACTAAAGCAACTTGAAAGAGAGAGGGAGAGAGAAAGATATTAGGAGGCGTTGATTGCAAGAGGCCCACATTTTTGCTTACGATTCTAGCTGCTAGGGAGAAGACACGAGCATCGATATCGACGCCTAATTAAGAATAATGAGCGTCAATATTGACGCTTAGGCCGAAAGGCAAAAAAAAAAAAAAAAAAGACAAAAGTGACGAGAGGGCTTTTCCTGTCTGTGAGAATCTACTTGGTCCCTTTTTGTGCACCGACCATCAAGGGGTTTTTCCCTGTAAATTCCTCTTTCTTCTAAATTGCTTTTGTTATTTCTATACATTTCCTTTTTTATGTATTTCTTGGTGTTTTAGTGATTTTTTTTTTTTTTTTGCTTTTTATCATACAATTTCCTTATGATTTTAAATACCGCCATTTTCATATTTTTAACTAGCCGGTCGGGCCCCAGCCCGGGCCTTTTTGGCCAGTTTCTCTTAACCGATTAGAAGGCTCTCTCTAACATCTCTAATTTGAAGCCTCTTACAAACCAACTTTGATTGGTGGGCCCACGACATCAGGGAATATCTAGACATTAAAACTAATTCTATGTTTGGAACCAATTATGTACAGGGAACTAGGGTATTAATCAAGGTCTAGAAATTGTAAGTCCTCAGCTTTTACTCTAATCCACATAAACCATCAAAATTTGTTCATTGAAAGTCCAATTATCTTGCTTTGTGTTTCATGTCTTCACCAAAATTTATGCAATTAAGACAAGTTTTAAAAGATTAAAGTCTTAAGACTCTTATAATGCTTTTCTCTTTTTGAAATGTAGCACTCACAGCAGATAACTAAAAATGCATTACCACACTGATCAACTCCATTTGGGTCGACTTGGCTGATCAACTCAAAGTCAGCCTTCACCAAGTTGGGTCGATCGACTCCGACTCCGACTCCGACTCCGACTCCGACTCCATTTTCTTCTTCTTCTTTCTTCTCAACAAACCCTCTTTCAAAGCCTAACCCAACATACCCTTTCTCAAATTCCCTTTCAAGCTCTGTCTCAAACCCTAACCCAACGTCACCCAACAAACATTTTCTCAAATCCTAACCCAACAGATGCTCTCCCAAATCTTAACCCAACAAAACTCATGAACCTCTCCCTCATATCCTAGCAATACCCCCTCTCCAAGCCCATCTCTCTCTTTGTCTCTCTCCTCCTCCTCCTCCTCTTCTCTCCCTCTCATGAAAAGCAGTTATATTAATTTTTTTTAGAAAAAAAAAGAAAAAAGAAAGAAAGAAAAACAACAAAATTTGAAGCCTTACATAAAATAAAGGGGCATTTGGGCGGAGGTCCCTCAACTGTGATTTTTATTGCAAACGGTCCACAACATTTTATCGTACTGACGGCAGTCCTTTTGTAAAAGTAACTCATTGAAAAAGACAGAAACACCCTTGTACACGTCAGCAAAAGCAGAATCAGACAATTTATCTGAGTTTTGGCAAAGCTCAGCAATAATTTAAATGAACTTCTCTCATTCCATTGAGGTTTGGATGGCGTTAGAGTTTCAGAACGACAAAGTGGTCTTCATGAAATTTTTAGAGGACGTCTTAAGCTTTTCAGAAAGGTCTGGTTCGCAAAAATTCAAGTTCGTTTGGGCCTCCAAGCGTTGCTTCAAAATAAGGCCGGAAAAACCGATCCAAAATTCCTGTTTTTACCAGTAAACTTCAATGAGCCATAACTTGAGTTTCCGAAGTCCAAATCGGGTGATTCAAAACCCTAGAATCATCTAAACATCTAGGGCTACAACTTTAATGAAGAGACCAAGTCAAGATTCCATCGTTATATCATAGAAAAATACCTCACAAATTGGATACAAACTCAGATAAATTTGTCTGAGTTTTATCAGAAATTCAGATAAATTTGTCTGAGTTTTGCCAGAAACTCAGATAAATTTGTCAAATGAACTTCTCTCATTCCATTGAGGTTTGGATGGCGTTAGAGTTTCAGAACGATAAAGTAGATTTCATGAAGTTTTTAGAAGACGTCTTAAGCTTTTCAGAAAGGTCTGGTTCGCAAAAACTCAAGTTCGTTTGGGCCTCCAAGCGTTGCTTCAAAATAAGGCCGGAAAAACCGATCCAAAATTTCTGTTTTTATCAGTAAATTTCAATGAGCCATAACTTGAGTTTCCGAAGTCCAAATCGGGTGATTCAAAACCCTAGAATCATCTACACATCTAGGGCTACAACTTTTATGAAGAGACCAAGTCAAGATTCCACCGTTATATTATAGAAAAATACCTCAGAAGTTGGACACAAACTCAGATAAATTTGTCTGAGTTTTGCCAGAAACTCAGATAAATTTGTCAAATGAACTTCTCTCATTCTATTGAGGTTTGGATGGCGTTAGAGTTTCAGAACGACAAAGTGGTCTTCATGAAGTTTTTAGAGGACGTCTTAAGCTTTTCAGAGAGGTCTGGTTCGCAAAAATTCAAGTTCGTTTGGGCCTCCAACCGTTGCTTCAAAATAAGGTCGGAAAAACCGATCCAAAATTCCTGTTTTTACCAGTAAACTTCAATGAGCCATAACTTGAGCTTCCGAAGTCCAAATTGGGTGATTCAAAGCCCTAAAATCATCTACACATTTAGGGCTATAACTTTCATGAAGAGACCAAGTCAAGATTCCACCGTTATGTCATAGAAAAATACCTCACAAGTTGGACACAAACTCAGATAAATTTGTCTGAGTTTTATCAGAAATTCAGATAAATTTGTCTGAGTACAAAGAGAGATTTGAATAGAGAGAGATTTCAAAACCGATTCCATCTTTGAAGAAATGAAATAGAGAGAATCAGAAGTCATGGCATGGTGGTGACGAAAAGTGCTCTGCAACGATACTCCAAACCATGGAATAGAATGGAAAATGGAAAATGAGAGAGAAGAAGAAGGCAGGAGTTCGAATGAGGGTTGAAATGAGCAAATTAGTCATGAAAATATATGACGTGGCATATTAGGGACCTTTCACCAAAGTATCTCCAGCTGTTTGGACCAGAGGCATTAGATAAAAAGTTGTTGTCCTTGATGTCTTAGAAGACCGTGCGCAGGGACCTTTGGCTAATTTACCCTAAAATAAAATAAAAAAATAAAAAAAAACTCAATTTAAAGCCTGCTTCAATTAGACTCATTCTTGTCGTCAGAGTGACTACATAATATTGCACATGGGCAACTTTCGATGTAGAGAAAACCCGTGGAGAAACGGTCAACCGTAAAAATTTGAAATGAAAACCCATTTTATCACCTTTGTCGACTTCCAAATCGGCCCTATGATTTCCAAGAACAGTACTTAGACCTCAGCTTGTTTATATTTAATTAGTTGTAGATCAAGTCCATTGATATGACCTACCTAACATGTGAAAATATATAAATATACATCGTCTCATTATTCTTTCTTAGTTTTGTTATTGTTACTGTATTGCATACCAAACAGGGCCTTAGACAGTCCATTGTTTATGTTTTGGGTCTTTTGGGTAAACTGCTTAGCTTTAAAATCCAATAAGCTAGCCCCATCCATGAAGCCGATTAGGCTTTGTGCAATTTTAAATAATGTGTGTGTTGTGTATTTTTCATTTGATGGGATAACCCAATTAAATAATGTTCAATACACCTGTATGTCCTTGATCAATCTCAGGGATCATTACACTAGTAAGATAAGAAGTTAAATAGAATGAACAACCCAATGGAATCAGTCACTTGAGGAATGATTCAGTAGATGCCATTGTTGCCACCGTTACCGATCCAACGATATGTGTCAAACCCAATAACCTTTTTAGCAGTAAAAGCAGCGGCCTCTGTGGATAATAAATGTGAAAGATATAGTTCTCTCTGTTTCTCTTCTTGGGAGACAAGCACATAAACCTTGTTGACAGAGGGAAATGGTTCAATAAGAAGAATGTGAATGCGAAGTGCGGAGAAAGACTCATGTAGTCCTTGAAGAAATTGCATTACTTGGTCTTGTTGAATTAGGTTAGAGGCAGACTTGACTGTCCCACATGAACAAGCCGGGAGCGATCTTAGAGATGACTGTTCATCCCATAAGGCCTTGAGACGAGTGAAATAAGCAGAGAAGGACAGTTTATCTTGTTGCAGAGAGGAAATTTGTTGTTTGATTTGAAAGAGCAAGGCATTGGGTTGATGGAGAAATCATCCCATACATCTTTGGCGGTATTTCCATAGAGAATGCTTGAAGCTAGATTTCTATGGATGGACCGTAAAATCCAGAAAATGACAAGATCATTGCACCTTTCCCATTGAGGGGTTTGAGCAGGCGAGGAAGGCTTAGAGATATCTCCTGTGATGAAACCCAACTTGTTCTTGGCACGAAGGGCCATACGTATAGCACGCACTCAAGTGCTATAATTATCTCCAGTAAGAGAAGGAGAAACTAGAGCAACCGTGGGGCTGTTTGAGTGATGTATGTAATTAAAGTGGGTTGTTTTCATCATTGGAAGACACATCGTCTTTCTCTTTGCTTGAAGCCATAAAGAATTGTAAAAAAATGACAAAATGATGGTGGATGTTGTGAACATGAGATGGAGATTTCAACAAAATATATATATATATATATATATATATAAACCTAAACACTCCTGCAGCTATATGGCAGAGAAAATAGGAAAGTTGGTGATGTGGGCTGTTACTGATGGCTCTACTGGCACTGATAGAACAGTGGGCTGATATTGACGGCAACTGCAATAGTAGAAGTGGCATTTCAAATGATGATGAGACTTAGCAGGGAGAGGGTAACGATTGTTATTGGAGTGGATAAGAGATGAGCTTTGATACCATTTTAAATAATTGGGTAAATTAGCCAAAGGTCTCTCAGATTGGTCTTTCAAGGTCTCCAGTCCAACAACTTTTCCTCTAAGGCCAAAGGTCCATATAGCTGGACATAGTTCGGGGAGAGATCCTTAATACGCCACATCAGATTTTTTTATTCCTGATTTGCCCTTTTAACTTTTTAGCGTAAAAATTTGAATTTTAAAATTTTAAATGTTACATTCTCCTTCATTTTTAAGTGGGCCACGATTGTTGATCGGAGTAGATGTTTGATCTCTCATTCAGCCATGGCCTTTTTCCCTTCTCATGACTTTTTGGTGTTGATTCCATAACAGAAAACTCTAATTCCAACCTTCTTCATCTTTAGAGATCCCAACTTCACCTTCACATTCATCTTGAGTCGAATCTCCAGCGGCAGCCGATTCTTCTTCTTCAGATCCGATCTGAACTAATTCGCGAAATCTGAGTCGAGGACGCGAGGACCGCCGGTGAAGACGACGGTTTTAAGGGTGGTGCTGTTCTTGGCGCCGTGGACGAGAGCAGGGAAAGTTCCGTTGCCGATGTCGACGCCTTGCGGGGAGACGTCGCCGTCGGCTATCGCGGCGAGGATAAGTGCAAGGATGAAGATGGTGAATCAGATGCAGCATATGCATGTGCGGTGGCAGCAGCTCCAGCGACGGTGACTGGGCTTGGGGGTGCAAATGATGGGATTTTGGGGCCGGGAAGGCGGAGCCGTTGAAGGCTTGGGGCAGAGGATTGAGGCCGGATGGCTTCGCAGATAGGAAATCGGTCCGAGGTTTTATCAGAGTTTTGTGAAATTTATCTGTCAGATTTATTTGAATTTGTGTCAAATTTATCAGAGTTTTTGAAAAATTTATTTGAGTTTTTAAAAAATTATCTGTTTTTTTTGAAAAGTTATTTGAGTTTTTAACATATTTATCTGCGTATTTGGCAAATCAACTGAGTTTTCTGAAAATTTATCTGAGTTTCTCTGAGTTTTTAACAAATTATCTGTGTTTTTGGAAAATTTATCTGAGTTTTTTAACGAATTTATCTGCATTTTTTGGCAAATCAACTGAGTTTTTGAAAAATTTATCTGAGTTTTCGGCAAGCATATCTGAACTTCTGGAAAAACTCAGATAAATTTGCCAAAACTCAGATAAATTTATCTGAGTTTTGAATAACTTTTCTGATTTGCGAACAAATTTATCTGAGTTTGGACCAACACAAATTTATCTGAGTCTGGACCCACACAAATTTGCTGGCATATGGACTGAGTGGATGCTGAGCATCACAGTCGATCACGTGCAAAAGCTCAGCCATCCTCTTCCCCTTTTCTATCTTCTTCTGGTAGCTTGGCTTGAATTAAGTCAACTTCTCTCCTATCTCTTTCCCTATTTGCCACTTGTCAAGATCATGGGAGAAAAGGCCATGTGCTTTTGATCATGTAAACCGAGACGAGAGATGCAATGGAACTCTACAACCCTTGAGATCGGTACTTATAACTCTGCAAAACAAAGAACCTAGACTACTTCTCTCCTATCCGACTCCAACGAGTCTATGTGGCCCATCAGAGATCTCCTCTACAACTCTTCTCATCTTCTCTGGAGAGTTATTGCACAGATTGAAACCGAGAAGCACCAAGTCGAACCAGTTTCAATTCAATTGATTCGTTTTTGCAGTTTGATTCATTTTTTGTTTCGCTTTTGGGATGAATGTGGTTTCTGTTTCGATGAAAGGGTTTGAAATGGTTTTAAGTGAAGCAATCCTTTATGCTGACGTGTCCAGGGGCATTTATGTCTTTTTCTAATGGTCATTTTCATGAAAGGACTGCTGCCACTACGAAAAAAGTCTGTGGACCTTAAGCTGTAAAAGCAAATGATGAAGGACCTACCGCCAAAAGCCCCTAAATAATTTGTGTGTTTTGTATATTTCACTTAATGGGATAACCCACTTAATTAATGTTCAAAACAACTATATGCCCTTGATCTCAGGGACCGTTACACTAGTAAGATAAAAAGCTAAACAGAATGAACAACCCATAGAATCGGCCACTTGTGGAATGATTCAATACAAAATGTATGCCTCAAATTATAGCTTTGTATTTCTTTACTTTCACGTCTCATTTTTAGTTTCCCTTACGAGTTCTTTTCCTTAATTAGTTTTCGAGGAATCTACAGAAAAAATCCCCATAGGACCGACGAGGACCCAGTAGCTTGTTGTAGACGTGAGGGGTCCTCAAGTTCCTTTTCTGTCTTTTTTTTTAATCATTTTGCGATATGGTCAATATCGACCATTTTGTAGTGTTTAGCAAATAAGACAGTTATATGTTGGAAAAAATTTGACTGACAGATTGGTCGATATCGACCATTAGGAGGAAGTAGTAATGGTCGATATCGACCATTTTGTCGCGTTCAATGAATAATATAGTTATAGGTTGGAAACAAATCTAATTGACAAATCAGTCGATATCGATTATTAGAGCTAAGTAGTGATGGTCGATATCGACCATTAGAGCTAAGAAGAAGAAAAAACGCTCTCTCTCTTCCGCCGGCGGGTGAGAAGAACGCAGATCATATGTTCGAAAAAATGACTAAAAGAGTACCAAGAGCGAGAGACGAAAGACTTCTTATGATTGGAACATGGATTTTTCACGTGGATTTGGCATAGTACTTGGCATGCCAAAAAGTGAACTTCAATTGAATTTTTTTGAATAAAATAATACCATCTTTACTAATGCACAGTGATAATACCGTTGCACTTTCAATCTGTCGGAGAAGAGAATGGTCTTGCGTATTCGTGACAAGAGAGCACATTCTCAACTCCAAGCCGATCTGGTGGAGCACCTGTGGCATTTCCAAGGTCAATATATATGAAGAAGCTTATGATTGACTATAATATTATGTAATTTGATTTTACCTTTTCAATGAAAAATGGGTTTCAATAACAATTTGTGTTTTTTTTTATTTTTTAATAATTTATTACTTTAATAACATTTAAATCGTACCAAATCCCATTAAATATAAATAAGATAAATTCTTATTCCAAAGAGAGATGAAATTGCTGATACAGGTCATGATCATGGAGCCCATCCTGTCAAATGCCCAATGCAAATCTGCATTTGAATATAAGCCTATCGGTTCTTCATTCTTTGTGTTTTTTTTTTCCTTGTGATCTCCATCTATATATGTGTTGTATGATTTTTGTATGTAACGAGAGATCTTGAAATTTTATTATTAAAAAAAGAAGGCCCAAAGATATAATCGTGGTATATATATAAAGGGACATTTACTCAAGAAATCCCCTTAAATAGGGTAATTAAAGTTGAGACCCCCAAATCATTATAATATCAGGAAAGGACCTCCAGCCCAATTCTTCCTTATTTTTTCCCATTTTACCCTTTGTTAGTTGATGCCAACAAAGGGACTCAAACAAAAACACAAAAAAAGAAAAGAAGAAACGGAAGAAGGAGAAGACGAGACCCTTCCATGTCTGGTTTCCATTTCACTTCCATCTTCCATTTCACCGGTCGCACTCCACGTCTCCCTCTCTCTCTTCATCGTCCTCCTCTTTTCCTCTGCATCAAAACCCAAGCCCTAGGGGAAGTCCTCAGAATCTGAAGACCTAGTTTTCAAGGTAATAAATTTCTACATACTCAACTCTTTCATTCTCTTGTAAAAATTGATAGCCCTTTCTTCTCCAAGGTTCTTCTCCAAGTATCTATATCATAGGCATTTCTTACAGTGATTTTTTGTTTTTCTAGTTGGTTGATTGGATTTAGTTTTTGTTTTTTTAGTTGGTTGATTGGATTTTTTAGATAATACAATACAACTAATGCCTTACCCTTGCCAATGAGGAGGCTATCAATTGTGAGCAAAGCAGTTCTTTTTCGGAGGGATGAAACCGCGGCATAGCCGGTGGCAAATCCTGTTGTGACTTGACCCTATTTCTACCAGGTACACATATTTCTCTCTCGATCTCTCTTTCTGAATCTCTTTTTCTAAATCTCTCTTGGATTTCTATCTCTGTCACAAAACCCCTAATTCCATTAACCCTAAATCCCTAACTACATAACCTAAATAATAAATAAGTTGCCATGTTATGATGATTGATTGATTTGCATAGACTAGAAATGGAAATGGAGGAGGAGGTTGCGCAGGCTGTGGAGAAGGTGAAAAAGGAGTGGGATCAGACATTTAATCAAACTCAAGACCATGTAAAAGCAATCGAGAAATGTGGCAAGTCCGGGAAAGGAACACAGGAAGCGAATTCTCTCCCACGATTGAATGGTGCTGCACAGGATGGACTTGCATTGTTGAGATCATTACAATTTAGGCTTGATCTTCTTGCCCCACAACTTCTCACATACCAACAAGTACAATCTGCTCAGCACATGTTGAAATCTTGGAAGGAGCAGTATCAGAAGTTTGGTTCTTAAAACTATTTCATATGGAGCTTTTTCTTCAGACTGCTAGCTTATTATTACTACCACTTGGTCGAATTTAATTTGTTAAAGTATTTAGTGACTTGGGATGTTTTATGTTTTCTGCTAGATCATCTTTCTTTCTTTTTTCTTGGATAGGCAGCCCATTTATGGGATCTGTTTTGTATGCAAAATTGATGGTTTGGATTTGGAACGACTGAGATGTTTGTTCTTGATGATGCTTGTCTCTTGGTTTCAGTTTGCATTTGAGCCTTAAAAATGCCAACTTGCAAGCGAAGGCCAACATCAGAAAAGCTGCACAGGAAGAGGTAAGGTCTAATTAATGTGAGACAGCCAGAGTTGAACCAAAGACATTAGTAGATATCTAACCAAAGTGTTTGGGTTAGGGTTGCATTCCTGAGTCAATCCTCTAATCGACTTTGTAATTTCAGGTTTCTAGTCAAAGGAGACCAGATGAGAAATCAGAGACCTGTAAGAGGCTAGTAGGTCTCCATTTTTATCTAGATATCAAGATTTTCAATGAGTTCACCCGATGATACAGTAGCACACTAGTAGATCCTTCTTTCCACATGATGTTCTGAGCATGGATCATGGAACATTGTACGCTTGCTTTCACTGTCCGAGATTTTCTTTATGGGCACATAGGAGATGAGATCATTTACCAACTATTCTTTTACATTCTTAAGCTCTATTCCTATGTTTGCATAAGGCTGCGAAGCTCACAAAAATTTAATTCAATCAAATGGGAAATGAAGTTGAATTACTCATTTGAGGAATTGAAGCATGGTTCTAGATACCTTAAACACTAACTCATGAGCAACGCCGCGATATACGCCAATACCTTACCATGTCTAGTGGGGTTTATTTATTATATGTCACTTGTTCTTATGTCATGTTAATTTATTTTCGGTTTCTTTAGGATGTCAGAGGATGAGACGTTTGTTGTATTCCACTTTAATGGAGAGTTTGATTGGAATACGACCAATCCGGTGTACAGGGAGGTGAACAAAAAATGATGTATCTAAGCAATTTCACAAAGTACTCTATATTGTTCCAGGGTGCATTACAAGCAACGAAGTGGGTAGAAAACAATGAAGTCATTGAAATTCAGTACCTTCACAACAACCATCAAGCCTTCACATTGATTTAAGTAGCAAACAATGGTGATCATGTAAATGCAATGTTGAAAGTGTCTCGGGATAATGTAAATGTGCTTTATTTATATGTGTGGTTCCAGCATTTGTAGCCCTTTTTTTTTTTTTTTTTTGTAGAGGTGGAAACCATGGAACCATGTATTTTTTTTAATAATCTATTTGCTGCACTTTTGTAAACGATGTCCTATAATTTTTTGTAAAGGATGTTGGTGGATCTACCTCTTTCATTTAATAGCATATCAATGTTTATCTTTTATAATGGGGTGGATAAAATGGTTGGATAATGTTCTTTCATGATCATTGATGTATTTTCTATTAATGGATCACTGCATGGATATCTTTTTAACAAGGAGTTTCAGAATGTGTCACAGTTTTTGTTGATGTCAACTAAACATTAGTCGACATCAACAAATAAATTGATTGATATCAATGAAAAGCGCACTGATAGCACGTATGTCATTCAGAAATAAGACAGTATTCGTTGCTGTCAACTAAAAGTATGTCGACATCAACAAATAAATTTGTTGATGTCAATGAAAACGTACTGCTAGCACATATTTATGTTCCGAAATTCAACACAGTGTTCGTTGATGTCAACTACCAATATGTTTATATCAACAAATCTATTTGTTGACATCAACAAATTTTTGGTTGATGTCAATGAAAACGTACTGTTAGCAACATATTTATGTTCCGAAATTCAACACCATTTTCGTTGATGTCAACTAACAATATGTTGACATCAACAAATAAATTTGTTGATGTCAATGAAAACGTACTGTTAGCACATATTTATGCTCCGAAATTCAACACAGTGTTCGTTGATGTCAATGAAAACGTACTGTTAGCACATATTTGTGCTCCGAAATTCAACACAGTGTTCGTTGATGTCAACTAACAATATGTTTACATCAACAAATTTATTTGTTGACATCAATAAATTTTTGGTTGATGTCAATGAAAACGTACTGTTAGCAATATATTTATATTCCGAAATTCAACAGTGTTCGTTGATGTCAACTAACAATATGTTGATATCAACAAATAAATTTGTTGATGTCAATGAAAACGTACTGTTAGCACATATTTGTGCTCCGAAATTCAACACAGTGTTCGTTGATGTCAACTAACAATATGTTGATATCAACAAATAAATTTATGCCTACGGTTGTTCAACCCTCATGAAACCCATGTTTTAATCAGGCTGGAAATGTGATTTACATCAATGGGATCGAGGGAGCCAATTAGCCATCCTCATCCTCCCCAGGATCTTCTCCGAAATATTTAACACATAATCCAGCCAATTGTCTACCTTTTTCACAATCAAATATTCAACACATCACCTAAATGGACAACCTGTTTTGTAACATTTCCAGCAGTCATTGTCAAGTTTCAAGATGAATATTTCACAATCAAATATTCAACACATCACTGCAGTGTGACAAATAACTATCACCATTCACATTAGATTAGAAGCCTTCCAACATACAAGAAGAAAATGAAACCAACAACAGTGGCTATCAGTTTTAACATGTCAACCATCCAAAATACATAGGCAAATAGTCACAAAAAAAGTTTAGATTACAAAGAGAATTGAAAACCCCAATGGGAGAACAGTCGGATCAGATGTCACAACACAAGTCATTTCAGATTGGTCACATATTGAAGATCCATCATCCCCCGTCATGTTGATTGTTGATCCTTTTCTTGTACAGTTCTAATTGTCTGTTGTACTGGTTAATCACTAGTTTGCATCGATAATACATCATGTCACGCTGAGTGAATTCAAATTTTAGATTGAGGAGGACATGTTCTACAGATGTCCTTACAAAAAAATCTGCAGTCATGTGAATTCTCTTGTAAATGAACGTTCTCAACAATTCGCCTTCTCCATCCCATTGGCGTTTCCCAGTTGTAAGCAGCAAAAGACTCATTTAACCTATGAATCTGTAGAAATAATGTGTGTCAAAATAATTAATCCGTATTAACAATTAATCTGAATAGAGACAATTAATCGATTTTTTTGAAAGTATATGTTGAAAGTATATGGAGTATATGATGAAAGTCATACCGAAGCATTCGTGTCAATGAAGTATGCATGTGGTGCCATGAGTTTCAAATAAATATCAAACTAATTCTGCAGTATACCCGTGTGTAGCCATTCTCTTGATAGGAGTCTCTTCAATCTTTCAGGATTAGGGCTAATGCAGACCTTGGCAAGGTAATCAAACCTGAGGGCTATTAAATCATATTGATCAGTAATTCCACCACAAATGCATTCACCACAGCACTAGAAATTATATCAATTCAGATAATATAGTGACTCAACATTAGATGTAATTCCACCACAAAGGCATTCACCACAAACCTAACATTCACCACAGTGCTTAGATGTGATTCCAGAATCCAGAGATTATACAATATGCATTACCAAATTCCTAGGTAATGGATTTAATTACATGTTGGCAATCAATGGATATATACAAATAGACCATTAAGTGGACCCTAACAACATAACCATGTATGGAACACCAATGAATGTATCAAACCTGAGGGAAGATATATCATATTGATATCTCTAAAATATCATATCAATATCTTAAAAAAGGAATTGCATACCTTTCGTAGTAGTCCTCCCAGAACTTGTCTAGCTAGCAGATCAGTCTCCTCCTTCGTCAGTCTGTACGCAGAATTCTTAGGCCAATTTAGGGAGGTACTAAAACCCTCATACTTCGATGGCACTTTTTTGGCCCTGGTGGCATTTTTTACATGAATAACCATTGATGGTACCTTTTTGGTGGGTGACTCCATGGGAATGGTTTCGTGTTGGATTTTTTGGGGAGGACTATTAAGAACAATTTCACGGGGGATGTTTTGAATCTAGGAGACCTTCGAGGAGAGGCCATGGGACTGAGACTTTTGATACTTATGTTTTTGGAGGACTCAGGTGGAGTATTTTCCTTCGAATTGGGTGATTTAGTGGACTAAGAACTAAGAAGGCTCTCTTTAGTCTTCTTCCCTACCAATAACTTTCATAGAAGGGAAAAACAAACCCATCTAACCCTAGAGATCAACTCCCCTTATTTTCCATGCTCAAAAACCTTTATCTCATCCTCATAGGACTCAGTTTCCAACCAATCCAACAGTTTTTCAGGTACAGTTTCTAACCCAAGCCCATAATCCAATTTAGCTTACCACTAATAGAATACTCCCGTGGAGTCCCCTCTCCCCTTAATCTCTCAAAAATAGAGGAAACAAAAAAAAAGAAATATTCTTGTTTCTTCTTTCTTTTTTTTTCGTCAGCAAAAAATCAAGTTATCCGATTCAAAATCACAAAACAAGAAAACATGATATAAAATCACATGATCACCCCATTTGGATGTGGAGAAAACAGGTGAGAGAACTGTAACTACAGATTTGAACTAGAAAGAATTGTCAGTGCAAATTTTCTTTCTAGCCCCAATTTTTTTTTTCTTTCTCTACCTTCACTTGCTCCTCGTTTTCTTCTCATCCAAACAAGCCCTACGATCAATCACTAGCCCCTGACTAATCAAAAAGCTCCTCAAACATAATTCATAGATAATATACACATAAAAAAAATGCATACTTTCTCAAAGGATTCAATTCATTCATAACACAAACATCAACCCCCAGATCTTAAAACCACTACACACGCAAGAAATAAGGAAAAAAATCAGATCAAACCACAACACCAACACATGCAATTCAAAACTAACCACTCCGATCCCCGATTACCTGAACAAATAGAAAAGGATCCGCAACGAAATTGCTCGGAAACCTTGCGTCCGATACAGAAGCACAAATCACAATAGGATTCGCCACCGGCCATGCCGCGGTCTCATCCCTCCAGAAAAGAACTGCTTTGCTCATAACTTATAGCCTCCTCATAGGCAAGGGTAAGGCATTAGTTGTATTGTATTATCTAAAAAATCCAATCAACCAACTAAAAAAACAAAAACTGAATCCAATCAACGAACTAGAAAAACAAAAAAATCACTGTAAGAAGAAATGCCTATGATATAGATACTTGGAGAAGAAGCTTGGAGAAGAAAGGGCTATCTATTTTTATAAGATAAGGAAAGAGTTGAGTCTGTAGAAATTTATTACCTTGAAAACTAGGTCTTCAGATTCTGAGGACTTCCCCTAGGGCTTGGGTTTTGATGCAGAGGAAAAGAGGAGGACGATGAAGAGAGAGAGAGAGAGAGAGAGAGAGAGAGAGAGAGAGACGTGGAGTGCCACCGGTGAAATGGAAACCGGACATGGAAGGGTCTCGTCTTCTCCTTCTTCCGTTTCTTCTTTTCTTTTTTCGTGTTTTTGTTTGAGTCCCTTTGTTGGCATCAACTAACATAGGGTGAAATGGGAAAAAATAAGGAAGAATTGGGCTGGAGGTCCTTTCCTGATATTATAATGATTTGGGGGTCTCAACTTTAATTACCCTATTTAAGGGAATTTCTTTAGTAAATGTCCCATATATAAATCTTTACGTCTTTAGTCATGTTAACCTTTTTTATGCTATCCGTTTGGTTTGAAACAATTTCTTGAAAATGAAGTGATTATTGTGATTGACATTCTTAATTTGATTTTCCTGTTAGTGATATCTTAGGGATATGATTATTTTCTAAACATGCGATGGTGGTTATAAAATGATTGGAATCGTTTGATCCTTCGGTTGAAGGTTTCAAATTTTCAAAATATGTGATAAAGGTGCTTTTATATTTGTTGTGATTATAACTTACGAGCATAGGCGGAACCACATAGGGGCTGGGGGTGGCCATAGTCCCCCAGAAATTTGAGAAAACCCCTGGGGTATTGAAAATCTTCACTTATTTACATTAGCCCTCCAAAAATATTGGAAATGTTATAGAAATTTTGACTATTGTTTCAACAATGACCCCTCAAAAAAAAAAAAATTCTTACATAGTAGCCCCCCAAAGGCAAATTTTTTGGTTCCGCCCCCTGCTTATGAGATTGCAATATTTATTTTTCTAACCCAGTTAAACTTTCCTTGTTCTTAATACATAATATTTTAATGTTCTATTTTCTAAACTATATGATTTGCATTTGTATCAAGATACGGACTTTTAATTAGAGTTGCTTTCATTATATTTGCTAAAAAATTACAATACTCTTCTAATGACTTATTTATACAACTCACTTGTGGGGCCCAACTCGATGCATGCCTACTGTACTACAAGGGGTTCACTTGATAGGTGATTATTAAATTGTGTTCAATGGGGGTATTATAGGTGGTGGGGATGGCTAAAATACTTTTATGGTCTAATAATTGCAATGATAAATGGATGATTTTATATTGGATTCCGGGTCTTTTAGATTTATTTTCCTTTTTTCTTTCTCTCTTTTTAGCATACCATTTACATCATTCCTTTTCTATCTGATATTTATTTTTATATTATTTCTTAAATCTTTCTAAATCATTCGAGCTTTACTTTTGGATTTAAGAGATTTCTATCTTATTCATATTTTATTTGGTGTTTTAATATTGATTTTGGATACTTTGATTTCTCTTTCTTGATTTTTATCTTTTTATTCTCAAAATTTATTTTTGGCTAGGCCCGGACTTCGCATGCTCATTTTTTTTTGGTTATCTTTCAGGTTGGACTCTTATAGGTAAGCATGCATCATCTTTTCACATTGCAAATGCTTCAAAACCCTTTCTAGTTCCATGGCTGACCAGGCATTCCTCTCACCCACACTTTTTTTTTTTATATAAAAAAAAGCCACTTCGAAAGCAATGCAAGCATGCAACAGATGAAAGAAACCAATCCCATCTATTCATATATCCCTTGAGAGAAAACCCCAATGCAGGGTTGGTTAAATGACTGATTCACAAAAGAAACCACCTCCATCCGTTGAACTATGAGTAGTGCATTTTTCTCTCCAAGGTTCCTGTCGGCAGAAACAGAAAATTCTAATAGTGAATGCCAACCCATGCACAAATCGATCGTGAGCTGTTATGTAGACTACTTGTCACAACAACTTCTATTATATATATAGAATTACTACTACAACTATTAGCATTACTATTATTCCTACATGGGCATTAAAAGATGGTTGGTTTTCATAAAAGTCCATGTAAAACGTGCAATATATTCATCTTAAGTTGAAAAACGAATCCCGTACATTGGCCTATTGGTGTTTAAAAAATGAATTCAACCAGCTTTTTTTTTCCTTTTTTTTGGTAAACAAACCAGCTATATTTAAGCAATAAAAACAGACACGAATCTGGTCAGGATCATCCAACAACTGCTACTTCCCAATGCACCCACATTCCCAGAAAGATATCTATCTCTCTCACACACACATTTCAAACTTGAAGGATATATGCTCCTCGTGTCAATTAAGAAGGTACTCCAATATATTTAGATGTTCCTCGTGATTAGTAGACGTTCAATAATCATTGAAAATGCAATCCAATGGAAGACTTTGACCATTTTAAATTGATTAAAGGACAGATGGAATGTGATGGTTGGAAGATGGGTGGTGTGAAACTGATGAAAGATGGAATAAATGAGGTGCAAGAGATGATGGGGTTGTTTTTATTCTACTGAAAACCTGTCCAATAAAAGCTTTGAGAGAATCAAATATATGTATGATATTCAGCACCGGCTCTTTAATGATTTGATGAGTTTTCTCTTCAATCTGACTGCTCGAGCGTCCATGTTTCTCTACTCGGACACACTCCACTTTGGTGTCTTGAGGTGCAATGTGGTCTGAGAACTCAAGATCTGTAGGGTCGTAGGTAAGGGGGGAAAACACTTCGTAAATGGAGCTCAACCTTCTTATAATTCCTTTTATGGGGCACATAATGAAGTCATATCAACTAAAAACACTACCCCCACTTGGTATTATTTTTAACCAAAGTTTTACTTCAAGTAGAGTTGGGCCTATCTTCAAACATACCATGCATAATTAGGTGATTTATTTAGATGCTGAAGCTTAGCATTGAGGAGTGGGCTACACTCAGAAGGGAAGCCTCTATCAACACATCCAGGTTTTGGTAGAAATGGTTAGCTAAGAAAATTTAATATGGTACTGAGCCAACCAGTTACAAGTCTGAATCCTAAGAAGCACGACTTGGCGCTAGAAAATGTTGGAAAAAAATGCTAAGAGAACCCACCTTTAGGCTATCTTTGGGCCAAACTAAAAGTGGGACCCACTTATAGTTTTAGGTGAGAATACATGGGAATATAATCTACTCCATGAGTAGATTAATGACATGTATTGGGTTGCTCTAATCCATTAAGGAATGAATGAGAAATTGCCTCCTAAACACCACTACTTGAACATGTTAAACATGGAAAGGAAGTGGTGAACTTGCTTCCCACATCGCTTGGGAGCAAAAGACTCTTTGGGTATAAATATACATACATTGGTTGTATAAGATGAGCCCCAAGGTGCATCCCACTTTTGTGGAGGAGGGAGGACATAGATCCTTGTTGGGTCACCACCAAACAACACACACGCGCGCGCGCGCCCTGCCTCGAACCGAACCGGGCCGGGCCGAGCTCGGGCCTGGGCCTGGGCTTCACACGCGGGTTGGGCCTGGGTCGGCCCATTACCATTTATTATTTTGGGAGAAATTTTATTTAATTAAAATTTCTTTTCCAAAGGGTGTGTCCAAGAGGTGTGTGCCCATTCGCAGTTGAAAGGGTGTCCAAACCCATCCAACAGTTGTGTCCAAAGAAAGAAGCACCTGTTCAGTGAACAATCATTGTTCTGAACAGGTGCAACCCCATCTGAACTGACCTGTTGAAGGCTATAAATGCATACTGTTCTCAGCCTTTTCAATCATCCTGTTTCACTGCAATTGTTGCATCAAATCCGAGTCTGCATTGTCAGTCAAGAGAGAGTCCTGCTGTTGCACTCTGGTTCAAACAGACACACAGTTTTGCAGTGCTGCTACTGTGTGTTGATCATTGTATCCTGGGAGACAGAAGCCACTGAAGCCTGTTAGCACCATTGCAGGGGCGAAATTTGTCTTAAGGACATAGTGTTAAACACTAGCCTTGATCTGCCTTCTACTGCGAATTTCTGAGTTTCGTAAAAGACAATTGGAAGTACTGTTACTCTGCCTTCAAACAGTAAGAGAATTTCAATTCGAAGATTACTTTCTGTAACTCTGTTTTTATACTTAGTTTGATTCACTGTTGAGAGGATCTGTAATCCTAATACTGAATGTTATCACTGTATACTCGGAACAACAATCTTAAGACAAATTTTCCTTCTGTCTCAATCTGAGTACACCATCAGTTTAATTCAGTATTACTGATTTCGGGTTCTGTCAGTTCTCTACTGGTTTCTACTTCTTCTTTGTCTGAAACCAGTATTGTGAAACTGAGGCTCTCTTTTCATGCAAAACTTAGCAGAACTCTAGTCTGTTTTGTGCCTTTACTAAAATTAATCAGTAAGTCTGAGTTACTGTAAACAGTGTTCTGTATTTTTTTTCCTTTGAACGTAATCAGTAAGTCTGAGTTACTGTTTACAGTTCTATTACTTTCAATTCCTGCATAATTCTCTGTGCTGTATTTTAAGTAAAGTCTGTTCTGTTATACACCCTGAACTTGGCTAGGTTCCTCCATGAAGAAGCTCCTGCTTTAAAAGAAGATGAGACAGACAAGCAAGTAGTTGCTGCTGTAGATGCTTGTAAGCATGCTGACTTCCTCTGTCGAAACTATATACTCAATGGACTAGACAACACATTATATAATGTGTATTGTTCATTGAAGACTGCTAAGGAATTATGGGATTCACTTGACAAAAAGTACAAGACTGAAGATGCCGGAATGAAGAAGTTCGTTGTTGGCAGATTCCTTGACTACAAGATGAGTGATTCCAAGGCAGTAATCAATCAAGTTCAGGAACTTCAAGTCATTCTCCATGAAATTCATGCAGAAGGAATGTCTCTTAGTGAGTCTTTCCAAGTGGCAGCAATCATTGAAAAATTGCCACCACTTTGGAAGGATTTTAAGAACTACCTTAAGCATAAGCGAAAGGAGATGAGACTTGAAGACCTGATTGTCAGATTGAGGATAGAGGAGGACAATCGTGCATCTGAGAAAAAGGCAGGAAAAACCTTCACTGAAGCTAAGGCTAATGTGGTGGAACATGGGCAGAACCCCAAGAAGAGGAAGAACCCTTCCAATGGTCAAAGACAAGGTCCCAAGGACAACAAGAAGTTCAAAGGGAATTGTTATGTATGCGACAAACCAGGCCACCGTGCTAAGGACTGTCGTAAGCGCAAGGACCAAGGAAATACAAGTAAGAAACCAGCGCAGGCCAACATGACAGAAATGGACAATCTCTCCACTGATGTTTCAGACACAATCTTTCTGCTGTGGTCTCAGAAGTCAATCTGGTTGGCAACACCAGAGAATGGTGGGTGGACACTGGGGCCACTCGACATGTTTGCTCCAATAAAGATATGTTCTCCACTTATCAAGCTACAAACGGAGAACAACTCTTCATGGGCAACTCTGCTTCTTCTAAGGTTGAAGGCCAGGGACATGTGGTATTGAAAATGACTTCTGGAAAGGAACTCACCCTCAACAATGTGCTGCATGTACCTGATATTCGTAAGAATCTGGTATCAGGCTCACTACTGAGTAAGAAGGGTTTCAAACTTGTATTTGAGGCGGATAAGTTTGTCCTCACTAAGTCTGGGATGTACGTGGGCAAAGGGTACATGAGCGATGGGCTCTTTAAAATGAATGTAATGACCATTGTCCCTAATAAGAAAAACTCTTCTGCTTATATACTTGAGTCTTCTAATGTGTGGCATGGTAGATTAGGTCATGTTAACTATGATGCATTGCGTAGATTAGTTAATATGGAATGTTTGCCTAAATGCAGTTTTGATTTAAATATCAAATGTGAAACATGTGTCGAAGCTAAACTCACTAGATCTTCTTTTCATTCAATTGAACGAACTTCTGAACCTCTTCAGTTAATTCATTCTGATATATGTGACCTCAAGTTTGTTCAAACTAAAGGTGGTAAGAAATATTTTCTTACATTCATTGATGATTGCACAAGATACTGTTATGTTTACTTACTGAGAAGTAAAGATGAGGCCTTGGAAATGTCCAAACATTACAAGAATGAGGTTGAGAATCAACTTGAGAAGAAAATCAAGGTGATAAGAAGCGATAGAGGAGGTGAATATGAATCACCTTTTGGTGAATTTTGTTCACAGCATGGTATTATACACCAAACCACCGCTCCTTATTCACCTCAGCAAAATGGTATTGCTGAAAGGAAAAACAGAACTTTAAAAGAAATGATGAATGCTATGTTAATAAGTTCTGGATTACCTCAAAATTTGTGGGGGGATGCTATACTCTCCGCAAATTATATTCTTAACCGAATACCTCAAAAGAAAACCAATAAGACCCCTTACGAGTTGTGGAAAGGAAGAATGCCTACTTACAAATACTTGAAAGTGTGGGGGTGTTTGGCTAAAGTGGCGGTTCCTACACCTAAAAACGTTAAAATAGGACCAAAGACAGTTGACTGTGTTTTCATTGGGTATGCTCATAATAGCAGTGCGTATCGATTTATAATTCACAAATCTGAGATTCCTGATATGCATCCTAACACTATTATTGAGTCAAGGAATGCATCGTTCTTTGAACATGTATTTCCTAATAAACCCTCACAGGAATCGAGTTCTCTTAAACGAACTCAAGATACTGCTAATAGCAGTCATCAAAACCAACAAGAGATTGATGAACCTAGACGGAGTAAGAGGGCTAGAACATCAAAAACGTTTGGTTCAGATTTTCTAACATTTCTGTTAGAAGATGAGCCTCAAAGCTTTAAAGCAGCGGTGTCTTGTCCCGAGGCACCATATTGGAAAGAGGCAATAAACAGTGAAATTGAATCCATTTTGCAAAATCATACATGGGAACTAGTGGATCTTCCACAAGGTTGCAAAACTCTTGGGTGCAAGTGGATATTCAAGAGAAAGATGAAAGCAGATGGATCAATTGAAAAATACAAAGCCAGGCTTGTTGTTAAAGGGTACAGACAAAAAGAAGGCTTGGATTATTTCGATACTTATTCACCAGTTACGAGGATAACATCCATTCGAATGTTAATTGCAATTGCTGCGATACACAATTTCGAGATACATCAAATGGATGTAAAGACCGCTTTCTTAAATGGTGAATTAGATGAGGAAATATATATGGAACAACCCGAAGGGTTTAATGCTCCAGGACAAACCAAGAAAGTTTGTCGACTTGTCAAATCTCTATATGGATTAAAACAAGCACCTAAGCAATGGCATGAAAAATTTGACAGTTTGATGATGTCAAATGGGTTTAAGATCAATGAATGTGACAAGTGTGTATATGTCAAGAGCACTAACAATGGCTGTGTCATTATTTGCTTATATGTTGATGATTTGCTGATTATGGGTAGTAATGATGGAATCATTCAAAATACCAAGAGAATGTTAAACAATAAGTTTGATATGAAAGATATGGGTGTTGCTGATGTCATACTAGGAATTAAAATTTCTAAATCATCGGATGGACTGATATTATCTCAATCGCACTATATTGAGAAAATACTCCAGAAATATAATCAAGATAATAGCAGTCCAGCGAGAACACCTATAGATATTAGCATCCATCTATCAAGAAATACTGGAAAAGGCATATCCCAACGCGAATATGCGCAAATAATTGGGAGCCTAATGTATGTCATGAATTGCACTCGTCCTGACATTGCATATGCTGTTAGTAAATTGAGTAGATACACAAGTAACCCAGGATCAGACCATTGGAATGCCATAGTCAGGGTTTTAAGATATTTAAAATACACCCAAAACTATGGATTGCATTACTCGAGATACCCAGCAGTACTTGAAGGCTACTGTGATGCCAACTAGATATCAGATACCACTGATTCAAAATCCACAAGTGGATATCTATTCACGCTTGGTGGTGCAGCGGTATCATGGAAATCTTCTAAACAAACTTGCATTGCTAGATCCACGATGGAATCTGAGTTTATTGCACTGGATAAAGCTGGCGAAGAAGCTGAATGGCTTCGTCAATTCCTTGAAGATATTCCAATGTGGTCAAAACCTGTGCCTCCTATCTGCATTCACTGCGATAGTCAATCAGCAATTGGAAGGGCGCAGAATCACATATATAACGGTAAGTCTCGACATATTCGTCGGAGACATAATACCGTGAGACAACTGCTCTCTAATGGCATTATGACTATTGAGTACATAAAGTCCATGGATAACATTGCGGATCCCTTTACCAAAGGTTTAGCGAGAGAGCCAGTAAATCGTTCATCGAGGGGAATGGGCTTAAAGCCTATGAATGAAAAGTCGCCATAATGGCAACCCAACCTAGTTGACTGGAGATCCCAAGATCTAGGTTCAAAGGGACAACCGAATTGTGTGTGACTTAACGATATCACTATGGAGATAATATCTTCTGCTCATTCCTATAATAATAATAGTGATACCTGTAGCGGAAATTAGGGTAAGCAAGGCTTTTAATGATTCTTATATCTTGACTAATCAAGTGGGGTATAGCAGGATACTCTTAATAAGAATCACCTATGTGAGTGTGAACTGGGCCGTTTCTATGAGAATAATAAGGCTAAATTCTCTAAAGCACTCATGAAAACCAGGCATTGTTCAGGGCCAAAATGAACACAATCATTAGAACCAACTGTGTCCGGAAAGATTCTGTGTGAACTCTATTGTCTCGGTTTACGTAAAAGGTTGAGTAGTTCAAGACATCACGTTCACTGTTCAACCAGTAAATTCGATAGTACTTCACAATGGAAGGTTCAAGGCCACAAGCTACCTTTCTCTACACAGAGAATTTCCAATTGTACTCTCTCTATGTGTCTGCATTTCATTTCATTGCTTTCAGTCAATTTCATTCCTGTGGGGGATTGTTGGAAAAAATGGCTAAGAGAACCCACCTTTAGGCTATCTTTGGGCCAAACTAAAAGTGGGACCCACTTATAGTTTTAGGTGAGAATACATGGGAATATAATCTACTCCATGAGTAGATTAATGACATGTATTGGGTTGCTCTAATCCATTAAGGAGTGAATGAGAAATTGCCTCCTAAACACCACTACTTGAACATGTTAAACATGGAAAGGAAGTGGTGAACTTGCTTCCCACATCGCTTGGGAGCAAAAGACTCTTTGGGTATAAATATACATACATTGGTTGTATAAGATGAGCCCCAAGGGGCATCCCACTTTTGTGGAGGAGGGAGGACATAGATCCTTGTTGGGTCACCACCAAACAACACACGCGCGCGCGCGCCCCGCCCCGCTCGGGCCTGGGCTTGGGCTTGGGCTTGGGCTTCACACGCGGGTTGGGCCTGGCTCGGCCCATTACCATTTATTATTTTTTGGAGAAATTTTATTTAATTAAAATTTCTTTTCCAAAGGGTGTGTCCAAGAGGTGTGTGCCCATTCGCAGTTGAAAGGGTGTCCAAACCCATCCAACAGTTGTGTCCAAAGAAAGAAGCACCTGTTCAGTGAACAGTCATTGTTCTGAACAGGTGCAACCCCATCTGAACTGACCTGTAGAAGGCTATAAATGCATACTGTTCTCAGCCTTTTCAATCATCCTGTTTCACTGCAATTGTTGCATCAAATCCGAGTCTGCATTGTCAGTCAAGAGAGAGTCCTGCTGTTGCACTCTGGTTCAAACAGACACACAGTTTTGCAGTGCTGCTACTGTGTGTTGATCATTGTATCCTGGGAGACAGAAGCCACTGAAGCCTGTTAGCACCATTGCAGGGGCGAAATTTGTCTTAAGGACATAGTGTTAAACACTAACCTTGATCTGCCTTCTACTGCGAATTTCTGAGTTTCGTAAAAGACAATTGGAAGTACTGTTATTCTGCCTTCAAAAAGTAAGAGAATTTCAATTCAAAGATTACTTTCTGTAACTCTGTTTTTATACTTAGTTTGATTCACTGTTGAGAGGATCTGTAATCCTAATACTGAATGTTATCACTGTGTACTCGGAATAACAGAAAACACATTTGTTCACCAAAAGTGCGTCAACCAGATTCCACCTTAGGGGGAGTATTGAGGAGTGGGCTCCACCCAAAGGGGAGTATTAAAAAGTATTATTCTTCATCTACTAGTATTCCTCGATGGTTTCTTGAGGTTTTGGTAAAAATGATTAGCTAAGGAAATTTAATAAGCAGAACTAACTCCTATCGGAGTAAGCTGTAGGTCAAAAATAAAATAAAGAGGTTTTGACATATTAGTCCTCCATATTTCCCCAATTTCCCATGTTACCTCCAATTTGGTGGTGCTATTAGCCAAGCACTTGATTCAATTATAATGGGGCTTAATTTGTTAGGTCAGGCCCTTTCATATCACACTAGCAACTAAGGCTCGTGCTAAGCCCGTGCTCTAAAAATGTTACTAAATTCTTACATCAAATTGCGATTTCCTTTGATAGGTTAGGAAAATAAACTAAAATCATTTAAACTTTGTGGCAAACTTAACTAAAAATTATAATAAATTTTAATAAAGAAAATTCATTGGGTAAAAAGGAAAAATTAATATGAAACTTGATAAGAACACATTGAAGCCCGTGCTGCCCACAAAATTGTAGTTTTCATTCATCATTTTATATGCATTTGTGGACTTAATTAGGCTAATTGCATATAATTACACTTAATTTCATGATTTCATGATTTGAGCATCATAGTTGGAATCTTAGTTAAATTTGGTCAAAATTCATTACATTGCATGACTTTTGTGAAATTAGGGTTCTCATCTCATTCATCACCCAAAATTAATTTTTGGGAAAATTTCAAAACAGGGCCAAAGTTTTTTTCAGATTTCAAAACAGGACAAAGTTATATTGTGATTTCAATACAGGCCTTAAGTTTTCCAAAACCATTTCAATTGAGGACATCCGGTGAATTATTCCCTATTTTTTTTCAAAACCCCGAAAATGCCCTTTCCCCTGCTGTCTTCTTCTCCCCTTCTCAACGGTCAGCCTGCACACTTCATTCCCCCTCAGCTCTTTCCCAGCCCACCTGCCAGCTGCCGGCCATCCATCTCTTCCTTGCAGCCGGCCACTACATTCTTTCCTCAGGCCAGCGGCCAGCCCACTGATGCATTCTCTCCATGCCAGCAAATATCAGCGGGCTGGAATTCACAAGCTACGGCCGTGATTCGAACATGGTGGGGTCCACCTTCGTGGGGCACGGCGAGGGTGGAAATGGGGCCGTTGATAACTTCACATCGTACGGTTCCAATAGCAATGTGCCCCAGAACAATTTCAGAAGCTATGGCGATGGCGGCAATGGCGCCACGGAGACCTTCACCGGCTACAGAGACCAGTCGAATGTGGGCGATGACTTGTTCACAACGAGCTGAGGGGAGGTTCTTCAGAGAATCGATGCTGAAGCAGGGAACCGTCATGCCTATGCTCGATATCCGCGACAAAATGCCGAAACGCTCATTCCTGCCCCGTTCTATGGCTGCAAAGATGCCGTTTTCCGTGAATCAGTTGCAGGAATTGAGTATTACAACTTGTGGACGTGTCATTTTGTAGATGTGTTATCATGCATTAAACACAGGCCTAAATCTCACTTTACAAAGAAATAGAAAATGCACTACATTAATGTAATTTTTTTATTTTGGTATTAATCATGGGAATGTATCTATAAAACAGAGGGTTGCATTGCTCCCATAATGTTTCAACACAAACATTTCTTGAAACAGTGCTGAGAAACTTCCACACATCTAAATTAAGCCAAGTCCCAACTCAAGCAAACAACGAGTTATAGGATTAAATGAGTTAGCTTCGATAAAGGACATTAGCATAAGGTTTAAAGTCTGTGGTGGCATAGAAAACTTTTATTGAAACAGTGCTGAGAAATTTCCACACATCTAAATTAAGCCAAGTCCCAACTCGAGCAAACAACGAGTTTTAGGATTAAATGAGTTAGTTTGGATAAAGGAGGATTAGCATAAGGTTTAAAGTCCCGTGGTGGCAAAGAAAAATTTTATCTATAGTACTTGTTAAAAAAATCATTTCTTTGGTTGCCCCTCCCCAACCCTAACCCTCCTTTGAGGGTAGGGTAAGGGATTAGGTCTTGTGGCCTGTCGAGGGCTTTTGTTCAACGTAGACCCGACCTGCATATATGAAGATAGGATAAGGGCTTATTCGCACCTGGCCCGGACCCAGCCCTTTAACGGCCCTACGTCTAATAAGTCGAAATAAGGTGTTAATAGAAAACTGCCGACTCCAGATGGCTTTTAACACCATATGAATCCAATCATCGTTATCATTCAATTTCAAAGATACCCATGTGACGAAACACCCTAACATTTTTTTTTATCTTACATTACATGTATAAAAAGTGAAGGTTAGACACGATATAAAACAACGTCAAAGGTCGACTTCAAGCACCCAACACATTTACTTAATCATCAGATCTGTGCGTGACAGTGCAGCTAACCAATTCAACCAAAGAGATTTGATTTTGTTTTACTGATCTTTATTTTTGTGTTTCTTTTCGAAGGTCCCTTTTCAGCCCTCTCCATTTTTCAAACAGTGGGGTATACCTCTGACAAGTGACAAATCCATGTCACTCACACTTACAACCTTACATGAATTAGTATCCATCTTAATCTAAAGCTAATCTGACTATTGGTTATCATTGCATTTAGTTGATCATTCTTTATAAAATCCTCGCAAATCACATTCACATTCAGCACTCTTAGGTGAGTTGGCATGGATCCTAATTTGAAATTATAGGGTATATCTATATAATAAGGGAGCTCAGTTTTTTAATCCTTAAATATTTTGGACCCTTGGATTTATGTACATATTTCTGTACATAAATCATAAGGCTGAGATGAGATTCAAGATCCTATTACAAAGGATAAGAGGATATGAGAGTGCCCTTGATTTTCTGTGAAATTATGAAACGTGCCATTATCTTTTCCATGAGGATATGGGAGTGCGCTTGGTTTTCTGTGAAATTACGAAACGTGTCATTATCTTTTCAAAACTTCCATGCAAGTAAAGATATGATTAAATACACGGCTATGATTGCAATTGAGTGATTGAACGATGTGGAATTTGGGCCCACAACTTACCAGTTTGCCCCTTCACATATATATATGTTGTTTTTCACGGATTGTAGAATCTGATCTAACTTGGATTGTTTTGGTAGCAGATGCAAACGTGACTTGCATGCAATTGAACTAAACTGCTTATAGTAGTGGGCCACTCTGGTTTTCAATGGTGGTTAAACAAGGGTCCAATTGGCTTGGCTGTTTTACAAAAAAAAAAAAAAATTCGTCCGGGCTTGATTTGAAGCTGATTGATCCGATGAGCCACATAAAAAATTTGGGTTAAATTTGTTAAATTATGGGTGGTGTGGGTTTGGTTTTCTCCATATTTAGTTGTGCTCAAAACGTGGTGCGCCGTGCCTTTAGGCATGGGCAATGGCTAGTATGATTATATGATCAAAGTGACACCCGATTTGTTATAATTTGTTGACATAAAAATGAGCAAAAATAGTCAGGACAAAGCCCCGGCCTAGTTTGGTAATACACTTGTAAAGTCAAGTGGAGTGAAGTCAAGTTAAGCATCACATCAAAAGCACTTTTTACCAAAACTCCCTCCAATTTTTCCAACAAAAAGTTAAAAAGCAACTACATTTATTAACTAAAAGACAAAAAAATTCTATTTCCCATAGCAAAAATCAACAATATTCTATCCCCAACAACTAAAAATAAAATACCATCATAACCCACTACATATTTTATTCATACTTTTTATTTCACTCCACTCCACTTGATTTTAAAAGTAAAGTGCCAAACTAGAAGTAAGTGTTAGTGCCACATTCCTATGAGCACTTATTTTTGTATTGTCAATTCCGTGTCGAAGAATCCAATACCTTGCCTCTCAGAATTTCTCAAGGAAGATCAAGTTTGAAGGCAGAAGATCAAGTCCTGGAAGGCCCGGATTCATAAAGGAAGACGTCCATATGTGTGCCAACCTATCACTACACCAAAATAGGATATTAGTAACGCTCAATATTTTTGGTAAGTAACGGTTTTTAAGTGTAACTAATTTCCTAACGTTTTATGGGTGTTAACATTGGTTTTAAAGTGTTACATTAATTTTACTCGATTTTATAATTATTTTGTTACGGTATCTTAGTATTTTCCTAACGTTTTATGGGCGTTAATAAATCGTTACTTACCAACAAAAATAGATTTTTACTACCCATTACAGCAAAATAATTTCGGCCCGCCAAACCCCCTTCTCCTTTCGCGCGTTGATTTCAGACTCTCTCCCTTTCTAGCCCATCTTATTTCGTTCATCCCTCTCACGCTCTCTCTCCCTTTCTGGCCCATCCCTCTCTCCCTCATCTCTCTTATCCCTCTCTTCCTCTTCCCGGAATCTCTCTCGCAGGCAGTGCCCACCCCCGTTCAGCAGCTTCGTTTTGCTCCATCGCCAGACCCATCTCGACCCTCCCATCATCTTCTCCTCTCCATCGTCGGACTGTGCGTCGATTGTGTTTCCTCTTCTTTTCCCTTCTTCTCTAAAATAAATCTTCCTTTTCTTTCGTTTTTTATTCTCTTTCTCTCTATCTTGATTCTCGAATACGAGAGAGAGAAAGACGAAATTCAAGGAAAGAAAGGAGGGGCCTTGCTTGGATAGAGAGAGAAGGGAAAGATTCGATTTTTTTTTGGGATTTTGTTTTCTTATTTTGTTGATGGAATTGGATAACATCGAATGCATCTCTTTGACAGATGGGATGGAAGAGGAAGAGGCGACGACCCATCATCACCATCCGTTCTCCAAACCCCATGGCGGAAATGGCAACCACACACCAACATCCCGTCCCCAATCCCTCCAGCGACCAGCGTCCATGAGCTGCTTGAATGCCCCGTCTGCACGAATTCTATGTACCCACCAATCCATCAGGTCTAGTATTTCTCACTTTTTTTTTCCTAGTTCCGTTTCTGGAGTTGGATTTTTTCTGCCTTTTTTTTTGTTTGTGGGGAAGTGGGTTTTGTGCAGATTTAGGTAATGGGGTTGATTGGGATTTGAAATCACTTTTTTTTTTCTCCTTGATTGGCTTGTGGGATTGGGTTTTTCTGCCTTTTATTTATTTATTTATTTTTGGGGGGGGGGGGGGGGGGGGGGGGGGGGGGTGGGTTTGGGGGGAAGGGGGTTTTGTGTGGATTTAGGGATGGAGTTGATTGGGATTTGAAATTGGTGGAGAACCAGTTGCAGTTTGATAAAACAGGGTTCCTTTTGCTCTTGAGATTAATTTAGAGTACCATTGTTTTTTTTTTCCCAATCAACAACAATTTTTTTATTTTATAAAACTCTTTAATATTGAACCCTTTGTAGACTTGAAACTTAGGTGGCTTCGTGTTATATGTTATTGGACTTTGAATCAGTTATTATGTTTTAGCAAAATGAGTACTTCTCTCTTGTATTCGTTTGATTGAACCACACATGCTTCTCTTTTTGGTCATTTGAGGATACGAACTTTATCTTAGGTAGTTTTTTTCCCTTGGGAATATCTTTGCTTTGGATATAATGTTTCCTTTTTGTTTTCTGGGTCTGTTGTTCATGGCTTTTGCTCTGTTTTGGTTTTGTCCCTTTTAATCTTTTTAGGGGCTTTTGATGATGAATCAACACTTGCACATGCATATAACCCGACAACTCTTAAGTACTGGGGACAGGACACTATCATCATATTTCTTGTAAGATTTTTTCATGAGCTCTTTTTAACTTGAGTTCTATTGGTTTTAAGTGAAATAAGGATAAGATTACTGGGAGATTTGGTTTCTTAAATGATATATGTTAAAGTAGGCATCTACATTTCAGGAAGAGATCAAAGAAATGGAAGGACAATCAAAAGATTAATATATTGAAGATAAGGTACATATGACTACTACTTTTGTACCAAGAAGTACTTTGGCACTCAACTGGGGTAGTTATTGCAAACCTAACTTTCCTGAACTCACCATTTTGGGCCATCCATCCTATACTTGCAGGTTTGTTCATCTTCCTTGTTCATTAATTAGGATATTGAAACGTAACAGAAATGCATCCATGTAAATGATACCAAACCAAACCAAACCAAGCCTTTTCCCATTAGGTGGGGTCGGCTATATGGATTTGACGACGCCAATCAAATCTGTTTAGGGCCATGTCCTCCGTTAGATCCATGTAGGCGCATCCATGTAAATGATACATGAATAAAAATAAAAATTTGATAGGTCTAGTTGGATTTGTTTGTGACCTCTTCCACTTATGTGGGTATAAAAAAAAAAAAAAAATACCTGCATATCTTATTACACTAAGATGCTCAAATACAAGGAGGTTTGTAGTGTAACATGTCAAATCAGACAGACTATCTTATTACAGTAACCTTAAAAAACGCTAACAATGTAATTATAAGAAAGGCATTTGCTAAAGTAGATGTTGTTACCTAAGTCAAAAAGAGAAGCTGTGAAACTCTCAAAAGAGGGCCACATTACAGCTCCTTTTTTTTTTTATGTATTATATAGATTTCTACTGTTTTTTCCCTCTTTTGGTAGGATATATTTCTACTTTAATTATATACTTTTTTAGTCTAAAACAATGTCTCCCCTGCATATACTATAGAAGGTTGGGGGCTGTCTTCTTGGGCAGGGTGTACATGGATTTGGAACAGATCATCCAGATTTGATTAGAATTTTCTGGGTCCAAATTTGGATGTGTAGCATTTGCAATATCATCAGCATAAATGGGTGAGAAAAGTAAGTAAACCTAATAGATTTTTTTTATCAATATTCTATATTCATTTTCTATTTTTGTTATTTTTTTAAAAAAACCAGTCTATTTCCTATGTCATTTTCCCAATAACATCCTAAGAAAACTCCCAAGTATAAAATGTTCCCGCTTTTTTCTAAGAAGATAATTTTCCAAGAACAACATTTTCTTGAGTCAAGTCTCCATGTTCTTAAATGATGACAAAAATTAAAACCAAAGATTTGCTCCATAGTGTATTGGATTCACTTTTTTTTTTCTCTTTGGTAAAAGAGTGGATTGGATTCACTTGAGGGATGTCTATGGCTATCCAATGATCCAATCATCCAAATATTTAAAAGTCTACAATTCGAAAAAAAGGTAGATACAAAGAAAATTTATTTTTTTATTTATTATTTTATCTGGAACAAGATACAAAAGTATCTAACTATAGGTCCAAACCTTGTGTATTCCAGCCCAAGGATTCAAACCAGAACCTAATACAGCTGTATTATAAAATGATACAATTTAATGGCCTGTTTGTTTCATGAAATTGAGCTATTAAGAATTTCAAAACTTGTATTTTTAAAAGTATTTATAATGAAGAAACAAAGTTGCATATAAAAAAATGACCATCCAACTAATCTCCCTTTTAATATAAAATGAGTCTAAGGGAAGATTATAAATGAATACCTAGCTATCACCATAGTAATTCAAATAACCCCAAGAGGTAGCCTATGACCACGGTTTGCTCCCAGAGGTTGAGGGTTGGAGATTGCGCTACCACACTAGAGCCATAGAGGATTTACCCGGCTTCTCCTGAGCTCGTAGGGATTAGTCCGGCCCAGAGGGCTGGGACATCCTCCGTTTAAAAAAAAAAATACCCTAGTAATTCATATAATAGGAAAGTCAGGACTCACTCATAATTGTAGCCTCATTAAAAATTCTTCATTGGAGCACATTTGACCATGAATTTATATATATTTAATTTTCGTACAAATAATTGAGCTCGTGTACATTTGATCATAAATTCCTATCTATTTGATTCCCATGTATACAAAGCTCAAATTGTTTTGCTTTTTTTTTTTTAGTTTAGATAATATTCTTGTTCCCCACCTAGTGAAAAAATGCTTGGTTTGGTTTAATTTAGTTAGATAATATTCTTGTTATTTTTAAAAGCCTCACTAGTAAGCTTAACAGATCTTATGTTGAGACCTGTTGATTAAAGTACACTCATATTAGCCCTACTTCTTGTCTCCTTGTCATTTTTGTGTTTCTAGTTGATGTGGATCCGGATCTAACAAATGGGTTCTCTGTCGATTCTGAATTCCTCCCTTTCACATACCAACTCAATCCAGGTCTTATTCAGGCATGCATCCCCCCCACAAACCATCCAAATCATCCACCTAGCTTCCTATTATTAGTACTACAGTGTCAAATTTATCTACTGGCCGTGTCTTCTGTTTGTAAGCTAGATTTGAAGGCCAGTACTATTAGATCTAGTCCACAAATAACTGCACTCAATGTTTCAAAACCTCTCTGAGTAGAGTAATTTGATGAGTGTGACTGAGTTTTTCGGCTAGACTCAGTCTGACACGTTTACCCAACTAGACAACTTATGCTGACTTTGAGGGCTCTAACAAATGGATCTTAACTGAAAAAAAAAAAAAAAATCTTTACATGGACAAGTTACGCAAAAGCCCATGACAAAGGAATGTGCCTATTATTGTAATCTTGAGGTTGTTGGATTCAGACTTGTTACCAATAAAAAAAAAAGAGGCCAAAGTATATAAGTAGAAAGATACAAGTGGAATTGTGTTCTTTTGGACGAATGGAGGTCTACAACAAATTAAGCGGGCCGGGTCTTAGTGAGTTTTAAAACAATGATTGAATAATTTCCCATAAGTGTTTTATGTGATTATTATGGTGGGGACAAATTATCTAAATCATGACATAGGTCTCTAGTATTCATCATCTTATTCGATTTTCACCTCTAAATAATGTTTGTTTGTGAATTATGTTATAAGGGCGGTATAATCAGAATTGACTAGTTAGGTGTGATTTCTTTTCATGATGATTTATAAATGAGCTAATAGTTTTAAAGCCAATATTCGAAAGTATGGTCTTAAATATCAGCCGATAAATATTTGTTTAGGCATATTTTGATATGGAAAATGGAACAGATATTGGTGTCTTTTGTACTATTGATGTATCTGCCATATCTGCTGATTTGAGTAATTTTATTCAGGAATTTATTAAAAAAAAGAAAAAACAAATACGGAATTTGAAACTAATTGAAAATCAGGTTTTAGAAATCCAAATGAATATTCAGAGATACACAAGGAGGAGAAATTCTTACCTATTAGTAAAAAAATGAAATCACTTCTTCTTTGCTGCTACTACTATGAAATCACTTCTTTGCACTGCTTCTCTTATGAACTCGCTGCTTCTTTGCTAGTGCCTCTCTCTCTCTCTCTAAAAGTTGATCTCTCTGGGGAAGGGGGTTTTGTGTGGATTTAGGGATGGAGTTGATTGGGATTTGAAATTGGTGGAGAACCAGTTGCAGTTTGATAAAACAGGGTTCCTTTTGCTCTTGAGATTAATTTAGAGTACCATTGTTTTTTTTTTCCCAATCAACAACAATTTTTTTATTTTATAAAACTCTTTAATATTGAACCCTTTGTAGACTTGAAACTTAGGTGGCTTCGTGTTATATGTTATTGGACTTTGAATCAGTTATTATGTTTTAGCAAAATGAGTACTTCTCTCTTGTATTCGTTTGATTGAACCACACATGCTTCTCTTTTTGGTCATTTGAGGATACAAACTTTATCTTAGGTAGTTTTTTTCCCTTGGGAATATCTTTGCTTTGGATATAATGTTTCCTTTTTGTTTCTGGGTCTGTTGTTCATGGCTTTTGCTCTGTTTTGGTTTTGTCCCTTTTAATCTTTTTAGGGGCTTTTGATGATGAATCAACACTTGCACATGCATATAACCCGACAACTCTTAAGTACTGGGGACAGGACACTATCATCATATTTCTTGTAAGATTTTTTTCATGAGCTCTTTTTTAACTTGAGTTCTGTTGGTTTTAAGTGAAATAAGGATAAGATTACTGGGAGATTTGGTTTCTTAAATGATATATGTTAAAGTAGGCATCTACATTTCAGGAAGAGATCAAAGAAATGGAAGGACAATCAAAAGATTAATATATTGAAGATAAGGTACATATGACTACTACTTTTGTACCAAGAAGTACTTTGGCACTCAACTGGGGTAGTTATTGCAAACCTAACTTTCCTGAACTCACCATTTTGGGCCATCCATCCTATACTTGCAGGTTTGTTCATCTTCCTTGTTCATTAATTAGGATATTGAAACGTAACAGAATGCATCCATGTAAATGATACATGGGAGATCTCATAAATTTTTCGCAAATGGAACTAAGATAAATTGAAGATCTCACCGACCTTAGATGGTACACAATAACCAATTATGTTGTCAATACACTTGTTATCATTGGCTAGTTACACAACCATAAAACACAAAAAATAGAGAAAGCAACTGAGACACATGTCACACACATCACATTATCACAATGAGTTGTGCACTTGTGAAGATTAAACAATACATGCAGCTCACACATCACAGTATCACAAAGTGAATATTAATTGAAATAATTATTTTTATTCTTGTCAAATGAGGAAGAGGAACATAGAAATTGTTCTTGTATTTTCATCTTTTGGCTTGTATTTTATTCTTGTCAAATGAGGGGAAGCTCTACAAGGGGATGTGGTAGGGAGATGATTTAAAAGTAGAGAAGTTCCCACATTTTTTGGAGAGGCAGAATTCATATGTTTCAAAGTATATCCTTGGATCAATCTATGATACGGTGAATTCGTCTAAATTGAAAGATTTGTCATCAGAGGGTGAGGATTAGTGTCAATTAGAGATTAGTGTCACAGGTCCAAGCAAAGCCCATTTAGTCTCTCTTTTTTGTTTTTTTGGTAAAGAAAGAATTACATTAGAAACTATTGGCAGCACTCGGGAAAAAAGGAGCAAAACTAGTGAGTGCAGGGTGTGTGCAGGTGGTGCAGGGTGTGTGCAGGTGGTGCATGGTGAGTGCAGGGATTTTTACATGATAGGATCTTTTTATTCTAACTATGATGTTGCTCTTAGAAATGTAAAGAGTAGTAAGCACTGTTTGTGGCGTATGCATGTGTATCTGTATGTGTGAAATTGTGAATGGATGGCATGTTAAATTGTGAATGGATGTCATTTTCTTTTTGTTATTAATGCTTAGATTGTCTAAATGGGGAAGATTCATGCTATGTGTTATTTCAATTTTTTAGAGGTAGTTATCTCCACTGAAACAGTAGAACAGTGGTGGTCAACACACCCATCACCATAACTAGCCTCATGGTTCTAAGTCGGGAGGTTTTTATATCAAATAGCAAAAGAAACTAGGGAAGAAATGAGAAATTTCTTAATATAAATAAAACATCAGGGTTTGGGTTGTGAAAATGTGATCTCCCTGCCTTGGAATTCTACCTTCTCTTGCATTTTCTCTAACTGTACTGTTGTGTTGTGTTGTGTTGTGTTATGTTAGATTTGGAACGCTAGAGGAAGAAGAAGTAATTGAAAATGAAGGAGATTTATCATCCCCTGCTTTAGAATCTCACTGTTCATGTTGTTTTGTTCATGGTTAGATTGCAGGAAATGACACATACTAATCATTTAGTTTCATGCTGAATGAATCCAGACTTGATCAGACCCCTAACTCGCCAACTGCCAACAATAATTCTTCTAGATTATCTGATCTTGCCTTTGATTTTGTTCCATCGTTTCCAGTTTGTTCCTTTGTTTTTCTTCTCATTGGTGATTTTTCTCAAATGGATCTGGTGAGATTGAAACATGTGCAGCCTTTCAATTTCATCATAAACCTCTCTTATAACATAAGGTTGGTCTTTTTAGCATGGTTATGGTGGAACAAGTAGAATATTTAGTTCCATGTTTTAGACTTATGAAATCTTGTTCATCATCGGTGAACATTGGCAGGGAACATGACTCAACTCACATGATGCAACAACATTGCTTTCCCTTCCAATCGTATGCATGTTGGTGATAAAGAACTTGGGATGGAAAGAGTATGAACATGATGGTGATAAATAACTTGATGCATCAGTGGATGTGATAATTATTGAAGTGAGTTTGCTGGTTGCCCAAATGTGATAATGTGGAATATTAGATTTTTTTTCTTTGGTAGAAGATGTGGATTATTATCAAAGTGATATCCAAGCTTTCTTGCACTATGCTTTTTGCACTATGCATCAAGATTTAAAAGCCTTCCCT
This sequence comes from Litsea cubeba, assembly GCA_012931725.1. Lineage (NCBI taxonomy): Eukaryota > Viridiplantae > Streptophyta > Magnoliopsida > Laurales > Lauraceae > Litsea > Litsea cubeba. The sequence continues at coordinate 77,008,860 of CM022947.1, forward strand.
GCCTTCTTTGAAGTTTTACATTCACTTCATCCCTTGATTCATATGCCAACACATTTATCATTATTTCTCATTTGACTAAAATGCCAAAATTTTCTTTATATGAAAGACAGTATGAACATGAGCAGATTAGCCATGTGACTCACTACAAGTTAGTGCTCAAAGCATGATATTGACAAATATGGAGTAGCATCGGGAACCTACAAAAGAATCAACCACCTATTGAGATGCATCTACCAATAATTGAAATGCAAACAATGTGCCTTTGATAGCAACTGTGTAGTAGTTTCATTTGACTGTTGTTATTATGTATCCATGTGTTGAGCACATTCATAATAAATAAAATCCTTTCATACATTGGTACTCCAGATTTAACAATCTTTATAACTCTACATTCTGATGATTTAACAATCTTCAGCAATCAAATGATTAAGATCTGATATCATTTCTTGGCTACGAGTATCAATTGGGATCATGACATTGCTGAAATGACTGGGGGGGAGGGGGGTGTTAGTGTTGTAATGAAGTATACAAATGTCATCAAGGGAGGCCATGCACATCACTCTCTTGTTTTATGCTACTAAACAACTAAATTAACTGCATGGAGAAACTTTGGAAAGGAGGCTAGCTGAAACTTGTTTTGCATTGTGTGACACAGTTACTTTTAATGGGGTTCCTAATGTTGTTGAGTCTTCATTTAAGCTAAAGTCATTACTCATGTTGTGTTTCTCCTTGTTTGTATCCACAGGTTGTAGAGAATGTAACGTTTATGGCCGAAATGGTATTGTTTTCTTCACCAAAGTTATTATAAATTTATTTGGATTTCCTTTTTGAGTTTTTTTCCCAATTTCATTAAACTCGGTGTTTTATTGGATGAGAATGACATGAGCTTTAAATTAGGAATTTGACTAAATGGACTTGGTGGAATCTTGCATCACGTGTTTAGTCCAAAAGGATGTCTTGGTTATTTGGATGTATCTTGAAACATGTATGCCAACATAACACATATATGCCAACACATCAAACATGTTAGGCATTTCAGGTGTGTTTGGATGTATCTTGAACTAACAAAAATAAAGAAAAATGGAATCACTTGCAAATGGGCTGATAAGAATATACACAGAATAGTATACACATCAACATGGAAGGGAGATGATTTAAAAGCAGAGAAGGTTGAATGGTGTATGACTGATGACGTAGTGGTGAATGACTTTGTAGTGTGTTGGGGCATTGGGTTGTTTATATGAAGTGTTTTTTTGTCATGTACAGGTACTTAACAGGTTGTAAAAAAAAAATTAAATGTCACACGTACAGGAGAGACTATGCCGAAATTTCGAGAAATCTTTTACATTAGAAATTTTTACACTTGGTATATTAAGAATATAGAGACTCTTGGAATGGAGATTGAGACTCCATTTGATTTGTCCCATTGTGTCATTATATTGTTTTTGTTGGGTAATCTGCCTGCAAATGTCTTAACAATTTGAGAGGCTTTTTGTACGAAAGACTTTGAGTAGTTGTTTTGGATTCATTACTCCCTCTCTCTCTCTGTGTGAATATTTTTGGAAAATGAGTGTTCGTCTTCTTTTTAAGTATCTGAATTTTAGTATATAATGCTGATAATTGTTGTATTTGGTACTTAGGTTTGGACTCTTTGGTATAGAGGTTGCCAAGGTGCTTGGTGGTGGTCTTGTACCAGGTACATTATTTTCTTCTACATGTTTTTATATTCGTTTTCATTTTCATTTATTTCGTTTTCATGTTCATTTTCAATTGGCATTTCACTAATGCAAGGATTAATTGAATCCTCTTTGAAACTACTGGAACCATTTCAAATGAGCACTATTCTCCAGGCTGTTGGTGTGACTTCCATGGTTCTTTCCACACAGTTACAATGGTAAAGAAATGGAAAGAAATATCTCTTGCATACTGTTCAGTAATAAAAATGCAATGTGGTAGGAAAGCATGTTGTTCTGCCCTTGCACTGCAATAAGGATCTAAATTATTATTGAATGATAATTTAGTTGAGAGCTGCTCCTCAATCTGAATGATAATAAACTTATATTCTCATCTGCCAGGTGAGTCTGCATGAGGAACTTGGTGGGGTCATTATTTTTTTTTAAATTATAGTCTTTTAAATTATTTGATTGGATGGAAGTGTGAGATTTCTTGTTAATGTTTGAACCGTGTAAAAGGGCATTTTTATATATGCAGCAGGTTCGGTATTCAGGGGTGGTTTTTGGATAATTTTTTTTTACATATGAAACAGTTTTGTAACGGTTATAAACCGTTACTAATTTGTGCGAATAGCAACATTTAAAAAACGTTACAAAAGATTTCACAACCGTTAGGAATGTTATGAATCAGTAACACAAATTTGGCACGAAAAACCGTTACAAAGTTTACAAAACCGTTACAAATATTTAAGTGTAAAATACCGTTACAAAACTTGCGAAACTGTTACTTTTTTATTTAAAATTATTAACACAAATGAGTATTAAAACCGTTAGGAACTAATTTCAGTAACGGAAATAAAGCGTTACAATTAATGTGTTTGTAACGGTTTATAACCGTTACGAATGTTTATAACAGATTAGAAACGCCCAAACTGTTACCCGGAAAAACCGTTACAAATTTTTTTAGTAACGGTTTTAAACCGTTAAGTATGTCCTAAAATGGTGTAGTGTATTCAGGTAAATGGGACTCCAAACCGACCAAGACATGGCCCTAAAAACCTTTAGTTTAATAGCTTATTTAATAGGATTTTAGAGATTGTTTTTCAGCTTTTTCAAGACTCAAAACAGGCCTCAGAAGTCGGCTAACCGCCATGGTTTTCGGTCACCTCGCGGTTACTTTTCCAGAGAGCAAAAACTCTCTTAAAATGGTTTTTTGGATACCTCGCGGTTACCTTGCGGCTAGCCGTTTGAATAGTGACACTATTCACTGTTCACTATTCATTGTTCACTGTTCACTAGCCATTTGAACAGTAACACTATTCACTGTTCACTAGCCATTTTATGACCGTTGGAATCTTTCTATAAATGGAAAAACGCCCCAAATCATCCCTAAGGCTTGGAAAATCATTCCCAAGGCCTCCAAGATCATGAGAGCTCATGTCCTAACTATTGTGTATCATATTAGAACTCTCATAGATCATTCCACACACACTATGAGCTTGGTTTGTCAAATCTAAGAGCTTCATTAGCTTAAGGAAAGTGTGATGTGTGGAGACAATATTGCCTAGGGAAGAACTTGAGCTATCATAGTTTATTATCCAAATCCCTAAACCAAAGACCTCTTCCCTTGACTGAGCACAACATTGGAGCATAATCATCAACATCAAGGAGGCATTGCAAGAGGCATCAAAGCTTGGAGCTGCGGTGACAAGTTTCGAAGAGCATCCTCCAGACTTCGTCAAAGAGGCAAGTGGCAACCTCCAGACTTTGTCAAAAAGAGGCAAGTGTTCTTCGCCCTCCATTCAAATTATATCTTTGTGATAGTGGATTGTTTCTACGTGATTCAACTACTTTAAAAATCATGATAATGGATTGTTTCTGTGTGATTCAACCACTCTAAAAGTTGTGTGTGGGGAATAGATCTTTGTGATCGAACCTTGTGAACAAAAATGGGGAGTAGATTTGTGCGGTCGAATCTCGTGAACAAAATTTATGTAGAATCAGTACTTGTGTAGTTTGATTCTTCATAGTGGAACCAGGGGACTGTGTGACCTTTGAGAGTGGATGTAGGTCTGTGTGACTGAACTACTATAAATCCCTTTCGTCAATTTCTCTATCTCTATCTCTTGTGCTTGATTTATATATCTATATGTTGTGGAGAATGATATGAATGATATTTAGTTTAATTGACACGCATCCACTTGTGCGAAAACAACATTGATCATATTGATAAATCAAATCTTGTTTAGCACACACTCTTTAACAAATATTCATTTGAGCACATTGATATAAATCATAAGTGAATTTGTGAATAGTGTTGTACTCACACTTGTGCTTACTAATATGAAACTAATTGTCATATCTTTGATTGTTTAAGCACTCATACATTGAACACATATCCCGCATAAGTTGTATTATTATTTGTGTTCATTATGTTCTTGTTCCTAGTTGGGATTAAAATTGGACTAAGATGTTTTAATTGGGAAAAGAATTCCATTAGTCCTGTTCACCCCCCCCTCTAGGACACTTTCATTGGCCTTAGCTGCACTTTCAGTAAGCCACTGAACCAACCACCTCAAGAAAAAATTACGCCGAAGACTTTAAAAAACAAGTGAAAGGAGAAGAAGAAGATAACTAAAAATAGCTCAGGCGGCCATGAAAAGCGCAGGATGGTCCTAGGCTCCATGGAAGCCATCTCTGGCACTTGGTGTCATGCAACGCCAGAATGGGACCTGGCATCATGAAAGGCTAGAAATGGCTCGAGTGGCCATGGGATTCAAAATTGGTCCATAGAGACTTGGAAAGCCAGAAGTGACCCGAGGGAGGGGCGGACCTAAGTAGAGGCACGTGGGTGCGGTGGCATCCGTCAAACCGCGGTGCACTTTCAAAATATATATGTGAATTCTGGATCCACTTTCAAGAATCCGATCAAAGTTGTTGGTCCAGCTTCAAAATCCATATGAAATTTCTCGGTTTACCCCTAAAACCAAACTACTCCGCACTCCTCAAACAGAAATCATGGGTCCACCACGTCCCGAAGCACCATGAAGGACAAGAAAGGTGCCTTGTGCGCCACCAATTGTCCAATGTTGCTCTGGACACCATGAACCTTTAAATACACATTCAGTTGCTCAAAGTTGCTCTGGACACCATATATTTGGAAATATTAACTTCGTAAACCCGACTTGGTGATTCAAGGTATGTTTCTTGGGGGCTTCGATTGGAGGTCCCTCAAAGCATGATTTTGTTGCAAACAGTCCACAAAAAAAAGTCATGGAGCTAAAGGTCCCCCTCACACTTTCTTATACCTAAAATGTCTAATTTACCATTTCTTTAGATCATATCTTATGATTGGTGGGATATCCCATTAATAATGGTCAACTACCATTTAATTGAGCATGATTAATGGAATCCCATTAATAAGATTTTCAAATAAATTTCAAAATAACCAAATAAATTTCAAAAAATGCAATAATTTCAAAAAAAGCAATAAATTAAAGAAACAATAAATTTCAAACGATCGCAGATAAATTTAAAAAGATGCAAATAAGTTTCAAAAGATCCAAATAAATTTCAGAAAATATAAATAAATTTCAAAATACTCAAATAAATATCAAAAGATCTTTTGAAACTTTTTGAAAGAAAATTCAAAAAATGCAAATAAATCTCAAAAGATCGACATAAATGAATTTCAAAAGACGCAAATAAAAATCAAAAGACGTAAATAAAATTAAATATTGCAATTAAAGTAAAAAAAATGCAAATACATTTGCCAAAACTAAGATAAACTAATTTTCCAAATTTCAGAAAAATTTGCTAAAAACTCAGGTATTTTTGTCAAAACTCAGTTAAAGTTATTTTAAAAAATAAAAAAATAAGTTTCAAAAAACGCAAATAAAATTAAAAAACACAAATAAATCTAAGAAAATACAAATAAATTTGCCAAAAATAAAGAAATACTCGTTCAAGAACTCAGTTAAAATTCTCAAAATGGAGATAAATTTATTTAGAACTCAGATAAAGTTGTTCTAGTACTCAGATAAATAGCCGAAAACTCAGATTGATTTATCCAAAACTCAGATAAATTTGACAAAAACTCAGCTAAATTTGATAAAAACTCAGATAAATTTGACAAAAACTCAACTAAATTTGATAAAAACTTAGATAAATTTGACAGAAACTCTGCTAAATTTGACAAAAACTAAAATAAACTTGATAAAAAATCAGATAACGTCCCTTCTCAGTAAACCCACCTTCAAAGATCAGGTGGGCCCAGTGGACTCACACCCCTTGTCGACCATAACTGTTCTATGTCCATAAATCACAAACTCTATGACAGACACCTCCTTTGCACTATGTCGATTGGATGAGGGCCCAGAAGGGGTCCACTCTACATGGGGCCGTCACCAAGCAGGTCGCCCTTAGGCCCACTTCAAGATGTGGGGTACTGATCAATCATCAGTTGCTGGTTCTCGGTTCAGGTTGCAGAACACGAAACCAGGAAAAGAATTTGATTTGAGTTTAGTTCCAAGCGGGAATTATGAACGCCTTGGAGGATCCATTGGAGGAGATCGAATTCGTTTCATGCCTCCTCGATGTATCCTGCCGTTGCGGCGGCTTCAGCGACGAGGCTGTTGAGCTCGCCCTCCTCCGCGCCCTGCTCTCCTTCGTCCGCTCCCCGTCCGTCTTCGTCCGCGGCGAGTCCTTAGTCCAGATCGTCAAGACCTACTTTAATGTCTTCTTTGGCAGTCTCAGCAGCACCAACCATATCTGCGCAAAGGCCGTCCTTGCGTAGATCCTGAGCATCGTTTATGCTCGGGTGGATGCTGATTCGATATGGGTCACTTGTCGTCACAGAACAGACAAACAAAATGTTCCCAAATACGCACATCGGATCCGGATTTTCTTGGCCGGAGAAGGACCCCGGACTCGCTGCCAAAGGCTGAAAAACCTGTCTTCTCCTTCTTCGATCAGCTGCTGTAACAGAGCTGAACCTCTTTCTCCATTTCGAATTTCTACAGGAAACTCGATCAGCGTGGCCCCCTCAAGATTGGAACCTGCACTTTCCTAGAACAAAGACGACGTGCAGAAATTAGCGAGGGATAATATAAAATTTTAGAATTTTAGAATTTTATGCCTAAAACGGTTGAAAGGGCGATTTAGTCCTAAAAAATAAATTCGTGTGGATGCAGGGACCTATGGCTGCAAATAGTCTAGTTGAGTGGACCGAAGGCCTTAACAAGTTTTTGCTTGGACTGGAGGCTGGATACAATCTACTATAGGGAGCTTTCGCTCTCTTTTTTCTTTTGGTAAGAGATTCGGGATTATGTAAAAAAAGGGGGTCGACTTTTGACATTTTTTATGAGATTAATAAGCATGTTGGTATTTGAGCTCTGGAGACATCTGAGAATGATTGCAAGTTCGTAGTCCATCCAAGATCAAATACAAGTTACCGTGGACAATGAGCAGCTGAAAAGCCCAGTGAGATTTGAATTTTTTAACTTAAAGCGGCGAGCTCACGATCCAGACTCAAATTAGTCTAGCCTGACTAATTGCTCTGTGACCTACCAAATCAACATAAACTCGGCCTCATAATTCAAGGTTTTGGTTTACCCCTACATAAACCTCCGAGTTGAGTTTAGATTTTATATATAGATGTATCAGTTTCAATTACCAAATTGTTGGGGCAAAAAACCAACACTATTGTATCTGTCATATTAACCTGTGATTTCAAAAAGTAAGACAACAGTTCGCATTGGCCGACAATGGCTCCTTACCCGATTGGAAAGGGTATCATACTGATATTTAGATTGATACTTAAAATCAAGATTAGTGTAGAAATTTGTATCCAAACTAAGAAACATGCAAAGTATTGGTTGGGCTTATACATGCTACCTTTTTAGTCAACCTGGTCCAAAGCCCACCATGGCACCATCTCCACCCCTGCACGCACGTGAGGCGATGCCATTTCTGGCCAGTGGAAACTGATGAGTCAACTCAACTCGACAGGGAATTGGGTCAGTTGCTTCAACTTGGCAGTGCAACGCAGGGGAATTAACAAGTCCTACCAAAAACTCAGTTTAGACTTTCCTCAATTGCTTGACTTGATGACTTTTCAAGTGCAGTTAAGTGAACTCGACCATGGATTGCTCAAATAGGTCCAAGAGAATGTAAGTTTAAGATTGAAGAGATTCATATTCATTTGGATTGATTGATCATCTGACTTTAGATTCGCTGAACACAACAATGGTACCATGTGTATTTTTCTGACGGGCAGAAGTATTCAGGCGCAAGTCCAGATGATTATGGGTTGGCACAATTTCAAGTGCATTTTCAAAACTCATTTTACTTGACTCCAAGTCAGGGTGCCCGAGGCTCTAATACCTCACCAAGAGGTTTACTTTCCTCACCAGAGTCCCACCTACCTCACCCGAGGGGCCCCCTCTCCACAGGGCTAGGGCCCCAGCCCCCCTAAACTGGGATACCAAAAAAAAAAAGGTCAGGGTGAGTTGACTCTCTTGATTCCCGAGTTGCGTAAGTAATACTACCTGGATTGCTAAATCGAGTTTCATAGTTCTTCAAATATTGGTTTATAGAACATCAGTCTCACCTGCATGATAGTTTAGCAGTCAAAGCAGAGATTATGTTTGCCTGTGAGCATGACTATGATATCCTAGCCCAGTCCAACGTTTACGCACAGAAAAGAGGGCCCATTTTTCACAGAAAGGTTGGGACAGCAGGGCATTAAAATTACTTCAGTCTTTAGATCTGGGCCTAAATATCACACCCAACGGTTAAGCGGGCTGGGCTTAAGAGCTATTCTTTTGCCAACTGGGCCTTTAACTCTTGAGTGCAATATCTAGCTACATCCAAGCTAATATCTAGGCCTTCCTAGACCAAGTCCAGGTAATTGGTTTCTTACCCTTATATCTATTATTACCCCCTTATAATAAAAGCGAAGAAAGTGTCGTGCTTGGTTACTTGCTTGGCGAATCCTCTACACCATATGGACCCACTTAGATACCAAATGGAGACACATGCAGAGGGACATCCATCTTGAATTCCTCGATTTTTACCGATTTTTGAAGGAACTTCTCGAATTCTAGGGATTCTATTCATGGGCGGAGCTACATTGATCCCAGTGGGGTCAATTGACCCCACTAAGATCTGAAAGATATTAAAAAAAAATCTTTAATGAATTGAATTTATTAGAAGCTTTTGACCACACTCAATGCCTAAGTTAGTGGGCCATCTGTCTACCAAAATAAAAAATAATAATCGGCCCAACTTTTATTTTTTAAAGAAAATTTCCTTTTTTAGACATTCTGTTAGTAACTCTTCATTTACCATGACTTAACCTCTAAATACGGTATTCTCCTCGTATTAGATAAAGAAAATCATAACAATCAGATTCAGGCATATAGACTCCCAGCCATTCAGATTCAAAACTACATTGCTGATATGCTCTCTACCAACGAGTTTTTAGAACTTAAAGGAATTGGTGATATTGCTAGAAAATTAGTGGAGACAAAGAAGGATATTGTATATCCATTGGTTCATTTGCTTCTAAAATTGGCGTTGATTTTACTAGTAGCGACTACAACGGTAGAAAGATCTTTTTCAACAATGAAGTCCGTAAAAAAACAGGTTGCGTAATCGAATGAGAGATAAATGGATGAATGACAGTTTGGTCACATATATTGAAAATGATGTGTTGCTAGTGTTGATAATGAAGCTATTATACAACGATTTCAACATATAAAAACCCGTCGAGGGTAGCTATAGGAGTTTATGTATTTGGGTTTTTTTTATTAATAACTATTAGTAACAATGTATTAAAATTTATGTGTATTTTTGTTTGATAATTCAATGTTATCTTTGTTGGATTGTCGGAAATAGATTATTTGAGAATCTTATATTGTATTTGTCGAATTATCGAAAGTAGAAGACAGATGTTGATAAAGGCCAAAAAATAAATTATTTGATTTGTGGAAGATAAGTCTTTTGTTGATCCCACTGGCTCGAATTTCTGAAGCCGCCATTGTATCTATTATGATCTTCAACAAATGAAATTGGCCATCTTCAATTAATTCACTCGATCGCCATGAGTCAAATCTCATCATCTATGTTGTTCAAGTCGATATAAGCATCTTATTTCATTTCTCCAATAAATTTCCCAGCAATCTTTCTTTCTCTATACAATTTCCAAGGAGGTTTTTGTATAGGACCTTCCAATAGTTCCCACTGCAATCCATCTCTTTCCCTCTGCAATTTGTTTTTCTTAAAACAACTTACTAGAACATATTGTAATTTGTTCCAACAAATTAAAATAATCCCTAATGTCAATTAAGTGATTTATTGGTCAATCATGTTAGGACTAGAAAAACACTATGTGCCCAATGCTTCTTTTTTTTTTTTTTTATCTAAATAAAATAAGAATAAGGAGTTTAGGGGCATCTCCATTTTAGACTTTGAATGAGAGTTTAATGTTGCTAATAAAACCTTCATTCTAAGAAAAATAAGTGCAATCAGAGTTAAGAAAATGATGCTGAAGAGTTGATTTTTGCTTTCTAAATAGGGTAGTTTCATGTTTGAGCCAAACTAAGCTCATTGATAGCGTTAATGCTCCAATAATCTTAGTTATATTTTTTTTCTTGAATCTTAATCACAGGCTTGGCTAATGGATGATGGAACAGCGCTTTCGCTCGGTTCTACCGAGGTCGGCGGACGTGGGAGTTCGTTTGGGTCTGACCCTTTCGTAACCGGAGGGCAGAGTCGTGCATCAATATTTTTTTGTGTGGGTGTGCTAGATTTTCTATTTTTACTTGGAATTGCAAGTGGTGATCCGGAGATCAACCTTCGCAAGTAAAAAGGAAATCAACTTCTTTCAAGTTTTCCATTGCACATATATTTAAGAAAAGAGACATTTTCTTGATTTGCCGTGAAAGGCGATTTTTTGGCATTTATAGCCGATTTTGGCGTTTATAGCTGATTTTTGGCATTTATAGCCGATTTTGGCGTTTATAGCCGATTTACAATCCTTATCAATAATGAAAGACAAGAGTTGTGATTTTTGTCTCTTTTAAAAAAATACAAACTACAATGAAAAGCAAGAAAAGGAGGATCTAACTTCTCAGGAGATTGTGGGGGGACCCGTTCAGATTGACGGTCGCAAGCCATATGTGGACTTCGCCATCATCCATGCAGATGAGAACAGAGGATGCTATTGATTCGCTTGGCTTGGCTATAACCTCAGGTTTTTTAGAGGACAAAGACCAAAAGGCGGTCCTATGTCCAATAAAAAACTAAGTAGACGGGCTGAAAAGCCACGTCTAAGCCATTGGAGGCAGGAGGAGAAGGCAAGGACCTTGGAGGGGTACCCCCAAGGGACTTTTGTCACCTTGTAGCAGTGGTCGGTGTAGAATTTCCGCAGAGTTTTCTCTCTTTGATGCCGTTTTCTCTCTGAGTTTTGGGATTTTCTGCAGTCTGTTGTGTGTTTTCTCTCCTGTCTGTGCTGTCATTTCTTCTTGGAGTAGTCTCCTATTTATAGGCTTTTTGGCAGCCATTTAGGAGGGTTTATGGGCTTTTATTATCATTAAGCCGCATAATGGGAGAAGTTACAAGATTTAATTCCTTTTTTTTTTTGTAACTCCTTTTTCTTGGCTTCTGATTGGCCGGAGGAGATTGAGGGCATTTATCGCCATGATGGGAGGAGTTTCATGGGTTAAATGCCATGAATCTCTTGACTTGTAACTCCCGGATGCTTGCTTCTGATTGGGCTGTCCAAAGAAATGGATTAATGAGTATAATAAAGCTAGTCAATTAATCGTATTAAGTGGTCGCCGAGCAGTTGAAGAGTCGCGGGCCGTGCTGCATCTTTTGGGATTCTTCTGGCGATGATCATCGATGGATCTTCATGTAGATCGACGTCGGATGACCATGTAACTTCAGGTGTTGGTTGCCAACAGCGGGTCGGTGCCATCTATCCTGTCGATTTCTCGATCGGTCGGGTAGAAAGCACACTTTCTTTTGGTTGACCGGTTGGCGATTAATGTTGATTTTGATACTCTTGATGATTGACCCGTGTTTTTGACGGTTGTCAGAGGATTTGGTGTCTCAAAAGTATGAATTTTGGAAAATACCAGAGGTCGGACGCTTCGAATCGCGAGAAAAAGGTGGAAAACGGGGTTTCCGGGGCCCTCCCGGCGACCCTGGGCCAGGGTCTTTGAATAGGGTATTTTCAGCCCACATCTTTTATTCGTGGTACGTGTACCACTGTCCTGGCTTCCACCGGTTGGGTGCTGCATAGGATGATGATCCTCTGATGATTCGGCTGGCTAAGGGCAAAGTCGTGTCCGATTCACTTTTTTTTGCCCGCATGAGGATCCGACGGTTCAGGGACGTCGAGATGGGGCAGTCTTCAGTGAAGCTTTCTCCGGAATTGCGGAAGAAGGCTTTTGGTTTTGGCGCCTCCCTAGACTCTACCAGGGCGGGGTCGGGAAGGCATTATTCCTTGACGAACGCAGAGAAGGAGTGGCTTTTCAGCATACGTGTCGGCACGATGGTGTATTGCAGACATCTTTTCGTCGACATCCAGCCGTATGTACCCTTTCGCTTTACTTTGCAGTTGGGTTTTTCTCAAGGCGTTGTTGGAGCGTCTTCAAGCATGGTGAAGCGCTTTGGAGGTTTACAGGATGGGAGAAATGCATGGACTTTCTATAGTGCTGAAGACACTACAGCCATGATCTCTTATCCTGTGTTGTTGACTTCCCGGACTGCCGGCTTTGCGAAGTGGTTCGCGGAGAGCTTTTCGGCATATCGGGGGCTTTCCAAGAAGGAGCTTGATGTGAAGCTGGCATCTGGAAAAAGACCTTAGAAAGTCGGATGGCGTCCGGCGAGAGGAAGTTTGGGCCTTTTTTTCTGGAGAGAAGCACAGGATAGGCTTTCTCGGTGACTAGGGAATCATTGGTTCTGAAGCTGTTCGAGAAATACCTGATGAGGCTTTAGAGCAGCTAGAACAGGAGGAAGCCGAACTTGGTGCTTGGATACAAGTGGCACAGAGGAAAGCTTCCATGGAGTCTACTGATAAGGGTAGACCATCCAGTGAGGAGTCAAGTGGGAAACCTGACTCTGACAGTGAGGCAGGTTCCTCTAAGAAGCTAGCCCGTAGGAGTAAGAGGAGGAGGAGTCATCATCGGTGTAAGGGGCAGCATGAGGACTCTCCTGACTTGGAAGTCCCTCTTACTATCAATGAGGATGTGCCAGTGGATGCTGACGAGCCTCCAGAGAAGAGATGTCGAGAAAAAGAGACCGTCGGTGAAGGTATGATTCTTCCTTTTTCTCTTTTCATTTCTTTTCATGGGAGTTTTCCATGTTCTGATTTGCTTCTTGTTTCTGCTTTTCTTCTTTTTTTTTTTTTTAGCAGAGGAAGACTTGGTGATGCCTGAGGTTCCAACCGATGAGGTGGTGACGGATCCTGTCGGGGCACCTGAAGAATAACCGAGGGACTCTGGAGTGAATCCAGAATCTCCAATTGGTATGACTTCTTTTGCTTTCTTTTTTTTTTTTTGTCTGTGACTTGGTTTGCCAACATTTTTTCTTGTCAGATGACTTGCCACAGGATTCCGATGACTTTGAACCATCGATGGATGCAAATGTTGATGATGCTTCCGATGAGTTCATGGAGGAAGAGAGTCTTCCGCCAGTCGTCGAAGAAGGTATTTTGTAGTAATAACCCTGATAATGATTTTCAAACAGGATCATATTCATACCTTTTTGTGTTTCTTTTGCAGTTTTTGAGGTGACAGAGGAGAGTCCGTCGCTTCCCTCAGAACCAAAGCAAGAGATGCCAAAGGTCGATCCAGAGGTAGAGACTCCTGGGACCAGTTCTGACACTGTTGAGGATTTACCTCATGCTGAGATTCCTTCCCGAGCAGCTTCAACTGGAAAGAGTTTTTTTGTTACTCTTCCAATGGGTGATGACATGAGCAGCCGACCAACGGAGTTGGGCGAATCTTCAGCTGGGCCATCTCTTCTTTTTGCGAAGAAGGTGGTGGTGTGGGTTCTGAGCTCTTGGATTGAGACTCTCCTTGCTGGGCACTTAGATTCCGGATTTGGCATGATCCAGCATGTGCAGGAGATTCTCAATGATGCCGAAGAGGCTGGTCTGGATGTCACAGGTGCCAGGGCCATCGTTGATAGGATCATTGAGCTGGGTGACAAATGGTTTGAGACCATGGGTTTTCCTGACGACCAGTTCTTCAAGGAGATGCTCCTGGACCCTGCGGATAAGGCTCAGTCTAACTGGATGAGGCTACACAAAGCAGGAAGCAGATAGTCCGAGAGAAGAACTTAGAAGAGCTAGCCATCATTGGGCTGACACATGACCTTAACATCCTTGATAGGGAGGTCGATGAGGCCAGGAAACGTCTTGAGCATCTGCAGGCAGAAGTTGCTGCCAAGTGGGCTGCAATAACAGAGGCTCGCGACAGGGAGAGTGCTCTGATTCGCCGGTTGCAGATGCCGATCAAGTTCTTAGAAGGAAGTCTGAAGAGAACAAACAATGGCGAACTGCTCGGAATAAGCTTCCCGGTGTGAAAGAAGGATTGCAGTATTCTCCAGCATCTCATGGCAAGTTCCTGAAGAAGCGTGCCTTGGAATCCCTGACGGCTGAGGCCAAAAGTTTGCTTGAGGAGTTGAACTCTTGGCTGGAGACCATTTTTGGTTAAGCTCCTTTTTTTTTTTTAACAGAAACTATCCTTTTTTCTGGTACCACTTGTATTTTTTTGGTACTTTTTTTTTGTAGTGCTTGTGAACACTTTTTTTTTTGGTACCACATGTATTTTTTTTGGTACTCTTTTTTTATTTTTTTTTGTTTTCCCTATGCTCACTTAAATCTTTTTATGACGAAAGTAATTGCTAAATGGGATGCTTTTTTTTTTGTTTTCCCTACGCTCACTTAAATCTTTTTGTGATCAAAGTAATTGCTAAATGGGATGTTTTTTTTTTTTTTCCCTACTCTCACTTAAATCTTTTTGTGATAAAAGTAATTGCTAAATGGGATGCTCTTTTTTTTGTTATCCCTACGCTTACTTAAATCTTTTTGTGATAAAAATAATTGCTAAATGGGATGCTCTTTTTTTTGTTATCCCTACGCTTACTTAAATCTTTTTGTGATAAAAGTAATTGCTAAATGTGATTTGATCAAAAGCTTGTCATTTTGTGAAAATCTTTTGTCAAATTATTGTTTTGGCATGGGAGCCAGATTTTGTTTGTGGCATGGAAGCCGATTTTGGCATGAGAGCCAGCTTTTTCATTTTGTGTCATTAATAGCCGATTTGTGGCATTGATAGCCGGTTTTGGTGGCATTGATAGCCGAGTTTGTGGCATTGATAGCCGGGTTTTTTGAAAGCCAAATTTTTTAGTTTGTGGCATTGATAGCCGGTTTGTTTTGTGGCATTGATAGCCGGTTTGTGGCATTTATAGCCTGTTTTGGTGGCATTTATAGCCGGTTTGGTTTTCAAAAATGCAAGTATCGACTAAAAGTCGCCTCCCTGCTGAATGATCTTGCAAGTATCGATGGAATGTTGCATCCTTGCTCATTCGGTTGTGAGTATCGATGGAATGTCGTATCCTCATGGATTTGGGTGCAAGTATCGATGGAATGTCGCATCCTTGCTTTTCAAAAATTTTGATTTTGTGGGTACCGACTTGATGTCGTTTCCCTATGATTTTTGAAATTCGTGGTTTTCTCGAACCTTTGGGTTATGGATATCAATTGAAATGTTGCGTCTCCATGGTTTTTTAGGTTTTTTCGAACCTTTGAAATTTGGGTTGTGGATATCAACTGAAATGTTGCATCTCCACGGTTTTGGATTCTGCAAGTATCGACGAAATGTCGCTTCCCTGCGATTTTGGAAGTGTCGAACGTGGTTCGTATGCTTCCGATTTGTGCGAGTATCGACTAAGCGTCGCTTCCCCGCGGCTTTTTGAAAAACCTTTTTTTTTTTTGTTTAAAGACACGAGGGTCATAAGTTTTGACCTAAAACCATTTAGGCGGTAAAAGGTAGGGTGGACTAGGGTGGAAATCCCTGAATCCGGATTTTGTTTCAAACCATGAATTTTGAGTTCAAGGGTTGAAATTTTGGTCACGATAGGAAAAGGTTCCTAAACTTGGATTTTTGAACAATGAAACGATGAAAGTAAGAATTGTTTAAAATTCTAGAAATTTCAACATTTGACATGAAAATTCTAAAAAAGGTGGGTTTAGCGAGCGTGTACCTGGAAATCGGTTTTGGCCATATAGGCATTGCTCTTACCCAGTTGGGTAAGTTTTCAATTGTAGTACCGCTTTAAGAACTTGCCGTTGATGGGCAGCATACATCTGTCACCTTCCATGTTTAGGAGTGCGTATGTGCCGTTGGAGAAAACCTTGTCGATGACGTAGGGTCCCTCCCATTTTGGCTCAAATTTTCCTTTGGACTTGTGAGCGAAGACCATTGGTTTTTTTACCGCAAGAACCAAGTCACCCTTTTTGTAGGCACGTTGCCTGACCTTTTTGTCGAAAGATCTTGCCATGCGTGCTTGGTAAAGTTCAATGCTTTGCTAAGCGTTGAGCCGTCTCTCATCGAGATTGTCCAGCTCATGGAGTCGCAATTTGACATTGCTTTCTTGAGTCATGTCATTTTGCAAAGATACCCTCAAGGAAGGAATTTGTACTTCCAAGGGCACGACAGCTTCGCATCCATAGACCAATAAGAATGGTGTGCTATGGGTTGGTCCTCGAACGGTGGTTCGATAGGCCCACAAAGCTTCAGACATTTTGTCGCTCCAGTCTTTTTTGTGACTAGAGACCATTTTTCTGAGGATTTTGCAGAGTGTCTTGTTGAAAGCTTCTGCTAATCCGTTTGCTGCAGGATTGTATGGAGTCGAAGGACAGCTTTGGATTTTGTATTTATCGTAGAACCTGTAGAATCGATGATCCCGGAATTGTGGTCCGTTATCATGGACGAATGTTTTGGGTATCCAAAACGACAAATGATGTTGGTGCGCAGGAACTGAAGGACTGATGAGGTCTTCATTTCGTTGAACGCAAATGCTTCTGACAACTTGGAGAAATAATCCGTAGCGGCGAAGATGAAGCGATGACCTTTGCTCAAAGGGGGAGAAATAGGACCTATCATGTCCATACCCCAGGCTTCAAAAGGCCATGAAATCGCTGTAGGATGTAGCCATTCTGGAGGCATGTGAATGTAATCTCCATGAACTTGGCATTGTTGGCAGCGCTTAGCAAATTGCATTGCGTCAGCTACCATGGTAGGCCAGTAATGACCTAACCTTTTTATCTGATCATAGAGCTTGGGACCAGCCTGATGAGCTCCGCAAAGACCAGCATGAACTTCTTTGAGTGTTTATTCAGCCTCTTGTTGTGACAAGCAGCGTAGAAGTACTCCGTTGAAGGATTTCCTGTAAAGGATTTTTGAAGGAATATCCAAATGAAAGCTTGGGGTTCGCCTTTGGATGCTTACCCATTCTTTTGGATCTTCAGGTAGGATTCCGAATATAATGTAATCAATGAACGGATCCCTCCAGTCGCCGATTGAAGTTTGAAGGATTGAAATCCGACTTCCAACCACTTGGTGGCATTCAGCAACTGCTTGGTGTGTGTTAAGAGGAGGAAGGATTCTTCTTTCTCACACTGTAATTTGCATATTTTCCCCTTCCTGGATTGCCATAGATGTGGCAAGTCCAGCCAGGGCATCTGCACGTATGTTTTCACCTCTACGAATGTGGGTGATGTGACAGATGTCAAACTTTTGCAGAAGCGATTGTGCCTTGTTGTACTAAGGCAGCATATCTGGCTTCCTGACTTCAAATTTCTGATTCATCTGGTTGACGATCAGTTGAGAGTCTCCAAAGACTTCTAGCATGGTGATACCAGATTCGATGGCGAGTTCCAATCCTAGGATCAGAGCTTGATATTTAGCTGCATTGTTTGTGCATGGTTCCAGTAGCGAAAAAGCGTATGGAATCATGTATTTGTCGGGGTTAACAAAGAGGATGCCAACTCCCGAGATCAGCTGTCTTTTTTATTTGTCCTAGGTTCACCGTCAAAGTACATGTCCCAGGAGGCATTTTGTTAGAAAGTCTCCACATTGTAGACTGGTTCGTTTTGGGAGATCATCTTTGAGTAGAGAATCTTTAGGCAATGGATGCTCTGCGAGGAAGTCCACTAGAGCTTGCCCTTTGATTGCCTTTTGTGGTACATACCTAATATCAAATTGTGACAGAAGGATGGACCATTTTGCCAGTCGTTCATTGAGAGAACCTGCCTTTTTTTGAACTTCAGGAGGTTGACCCTCGAGACCAGGTAGACTGTGTTGGAAAGCAAGTAGTGACGCAGCTTTTGTACGGCGAACATCACTGCAAGACATTCTTTTTCGACTGGAGAGTAGCGATGCTCTGCACCTACTAGCATGCGGCTGAGGTAATATAGAGCAGCTTCTTTTCTTTGATCATTTTCTTGTGCAAGCAGAGCTCCTAGAGAGTGATCAAGGGCTCTTGTGTACAAGATGAATGGTTTTCCAGTGGTAGGAGTAGCTAACACTGGAGGTTTTGTTAGGTATGACTTGATATCTTGGAATGCAGCTTCACAGTCAGCATCCCAGACAAACTTTACACATTTTTCATCAACCAGGAGAATGGACGGCATTTCCCTGAAAGATTGGAGATAAACCGTCTGATGTAGGCCAATCTTGCTTGAAGCCCTTTGAGTTCTCTCAAGGTTCTTGGAGAGGGCATTTCTAGAATGGCTTTGACTTTTATGGGGTCAAGCTCTATTCCAGCTTTCTGAGCTAGGAATCTGAGGAACTTACCTGACGAGACGCTGAAGAAGCATTTCAAAAGATTCATTCGCAGTTTGTTTTCGCGAAGCCGGAGGAAGACTTCTCGAAGGTCTTCGATATGATCTTCTTTTCTTTTTCTTCTGACGGTGAGGTCATCAACGTAACATTCAACCGTCTTGTGCTGCATATCTTGGAATATCTTCATCATAGCCCTCTGATATGTGGCACCAGCATTTTTCAGACCAAATGGCATGATAGTGTAGCAATACACGCCAAATGGAGTCCGAAACGATGTATGTTTTTAATCTTCAGGATGCATCTTTATCTGATTGTAGCCAGAGAAACCATCCGTGAATATCATTCGCTCGAATCCACAGGTATTATCAATCATTACCTCTGGTATGGGAGCGGAAATTCATCTTTCGGGCATGCGCCATTCAGGTCTCTATAGTCAATACAGACCCTGATCTGCCCGTTTTTCTTTGTCACGGGGATAATTTTGGCCAACCATTCAGGATGTTGTTCCTCACGGATGAAGCCGACGCTTTTGAGTTTTTGAACTTCTTGTTCAATTTTATCCATCACATCTGGACGGAATCTTCTTTGGCCTTGCTTGACAGGCTTGATGTCTTCTTGAAGATTGAGTTTGTGAACTGCTATTTTGGGGGTCTAAGCCAGGCATTTCTGCGTAAGACCATGCAAAGCAATCAACGAACTCACGAAGAAAGGCGATATACTCGGGTAACTCATCATCCTTTATATTCTTGCTTATGAATACAGGACGTGGGTTATCTGGTGTTCCCAAGTCTATCTTTTGAACAGGATCTTCTGTTGGAAGGTTCGAAGGTGGTTCCTCCACAATATTTTCGGAGGCTTCCAGCTCAACGAAACCTTCTGGGGTTTCAAGGGTATTTCCAGACCAAGGTTTTGTTCCTTTCCACGGGTCTTCTTGATCGGTAATTTTCCCAAGGCTTGCTATGAGATGATCCCAATCGCCTGTTGAAACCGGGTCGAAGTAGGCTACTTCTTTTGGAGATGAGGGTCCTTCTGGGTCAGAAGACCACATATCTGTGCCATCGGACAACTCCTTTTCATTCTCAGAGAAATTGTGCCAATTGGATGAGCTTCCTGGATCTTTGTTAGGTGACTCATCAAAGAGATATCCAGGGAGATCAATGTCTTCATGTTCTTGAGATGTTGAGGCTTGGTCAGTATATTGACTTTTAAGCCTTTGTGTCAACTGTCTCAGGGGAGTGTCGGGATCATACCCTAACCTGTGTGAAGACTTTTCTACATAGCCGTAGAGTCTCCAATCTTCCAGCTAGCTTTTTGGTCAAGACGGGCCCCAATGGCGTGAGAATACCACGTCCTTCTCCCAAACCGACTGGGTTTTGAGCGTCATAGCCCATTTTCTTCATAATAGCTTGTGTCACAAAACTATATAAGGATAGTTGAGGCATACCTTCATTTTGGAAAGGTTCAAGCATGGAGTTTGATGAAGAAGCATCCGATCTATGGAAGAAGATCGGCTTTTCCTTTGCTGAAGTTGCTGGAACAACGAAGGAAGCTGATATATGATCTTCTATGTCAGAAGTTGTCTCCATTGGAGTAAGAGCAGGCTAAACTTGCTGAGTGTCAGCTTGGCTTGACGATGTGTCGTTTTCTAGCTCTGAATCCGAATCCGTGTCTTGCATGGTAGACACGAAAGAGACAATAAATTCGCCCCCAGGCTTTTGCTTTGCCTTCTTCACCTTAGTTGTGATGACCAAAGGCTTTGAAGGTTTGAGGGAGATGATGAAGGGAGTTTGAATGCTCTCTTCGGATTTACCGGATGGTTTGTTTTCTTCCGGTGATTGTTGAGGAGCCTTGCCTTTATCTTTCTGGAGATTTTCGGCAAAGTGTGCTGTGTGCTTCTCCTCTTCTTCTTTTTCACCTTCATACATTTGTGAGTCTGCAAAGTGGACTTCTTTACCTTTGAAGGGTTTTCTGTTCGCAAAGACTCGATGTGTCATGATGTCGTCGCCAATAAACTTGATGCATTGATGTAGAGTTGAAGGGACAACACCATTCTCGTGAATCCAAGGGCGTCCGAGAACGATGTTGTAGCATGAAGGGGTTTTTATTGCATACACTGCGACCTCAGAGATAAGATCATCGATCTGCAACTTGAACCTGATTTTGCCGATAGGCTTTTGAGTACTCCCATCGTATCCAAAGATAGATACAGATGAGTGGCTCAGCTTTCTGGGTGGGATGCCCAACTCTTCGAGAGCCGATGTGGAGATGAGGTTGAGTGCAGAACCTGGGTCGATCTGAGCTCTGTGCATAGGCATTTCCTTGATGTACCCTGTGAAGTACAGGGGTCGGTTATGTCTTGTTTCACCAAGTAGAAGGTCGTCCTTTGTGAAGGCGATGGTTGCACTGGCTGCTTTTTTAACCGAGAGACATTCAATGCATGATCCCTCAGTATTCTTCTTTTCTCCCTTTGAGGAAGCTTCTGAGTTTTTGACCCAGTAATCCATTTCAATTTTGAGGACTTGCAGGGCATGTTTGTCGACATCCTCATTCAGCTTTTGTAATTCTGAGATGAGATTATCACGAGTGTGCGGAGACATTCGCAACAAATCTAGGATGTGCAAACGTGCAGGTATGTACTTGAAGTGTTCAATCAAGTCATACTTGAAAGCCTCCTTAGGGCCTGCATGTTCATCATTGTTGCCACTAGGGGCGCTTACAACATCTTTTCCTGAAGGATTTACATATGTGAAGGAAGATTAGTTATAATTTTTGTGATAGTCCCGGCCAGAGCGGGTGCCTCTACCAACTTCGAGAGCTTCTTGAGAAGGGTCTTCGTTTGGAAGATTGTCTTCAGGATCAAGAGGCTGTCGTTTTTCATTTGCTGAGGATGTATCAGCAGCAGAGTTGCCATCCTCAGTGATTGTGTTACACGGAGCATTTTTCGTGAACAAGTCCTGAACAGCATCCAATAACCGTTCTTCTTCGTTGACCAATTCATCGTCCCAAGCATCAATAGCTAGGAATTCTTCAGTCAGGAAGGGTGTGAACTTTGAAGTCACAGTCTCAGGAGAAGAAACCTGAGAGGGTGTCATCTTAGTGAAAGTCACGTGAGATGAGGTGGCTCCAGAAGATACATTACTAGGCGTCGCCGGAGAGTAAGTGCTCTCATCAGACGATGCTTCGGAAGAGCTATAATCCCGAATTATCACATTACAAGAAGCTCTGACAGGAGACGTTGCCTGATCGGAGTCAGACACATCCTCGGACGTAAGAGGATCGTCTATCCAGTAATTTTCTCCATTTTCAGGAGTTAAGGGAGGATGTACCTGATGGTCTTCAGGGACTTCAGGCTCTGGATTGCGAGGAGGCTTGTTAACGTGGTCTTGCTCTTGTTCTAGAGCGAGACGCTGTAAGATCCTTGCATTTTCTTCAAGATCAGGCATGGGAGCCAAATCTTCTTCTTCATCAACTCTTTGTGGCTCAACATTGTTGATTTCCACTGGAGCAATGAGGGGTGCTGGTTTAGCAGCATTTTCTTGTACAGCCTCTTGGTCTTCTTCATCATCAGATCAGGATCCGTGTGGCTGTAGGGGGTTATACCAGATTACTGGCATAAGATGATTCTCAGGAACCCATTCTTCATCGGAGAGATATTCTCCTATTTCAAGGGACTCCTCCCACTCGTTTGTGTAGGTGGATTCGAATCCATCGTCGGTGTCGCTGGACTCATATCCATCAATGGAGAATCCAATTACCGAATTGCAAGAGTATGATATCTCCTGCGTGGCTTCTTTGAATTGAGGTGGCATGAAATCACTGAGAGTGAATTTTCTTACCCCCTTTGAAGTCTCTGGAATGGATGTTTTTGTTGCCTCCAGTGAAGCGGTAGAGGAAGCCTCTGCCTTTTCTTTGACTTCTTGTTTTGGCTGGGTCTTCTCCTGCCGTTTTGAGCATGAAAAGATATTTCCTAGCCTGCCTTCGCTGTTGAGCTGTAGGCTTTGTTTTCACGACCTCCCAATTCTCATCTTCCAAGAGATCGGGATGTACCCATATGGGTTGTCTGTCTGGTGTCGGGTAAGGAACCAGTTCCTCGGACACTTGGATTGAGTTTATCACCTTGAAGGAAGTAGTGATCTTCTTCTTTGGTGATTTTGATGTTTGTCCACATGTCACCATGTTGACGGAGGCAGACCCATAGTTTTTGTCAAAGGTGATGACTCCGTTTTTCCACATCTCGTTTATTTTCTCCCTCACAACGAAGCATTGATTGAGAGAATGCGAGATCATCTGGTGGTATGGACAGTACCGAGGATCGTTGGTTTTGCCAACATCACCCGGTCTTTTTGGTTCAGGCAAGGTGAGCTTGCCGTTTGCCACAAGAGCCCCGAAGATTTCATCAACATCTTCATCAAACGGGTATTTATTCTCTACACGTTCTTTGAAGGCATCTGAGAGTTCAGGTCTCTTACCCGCAGCTTTGTTTTCATCTTTCTTTGGTGGCTGAGGAGCTGACTTGGTCTGCACATTGAGGACCTCTTTCTTCTTTGGTTTAGAGGCTGCAATGGCGGTTGGCTCTTTTCTTGATGATTTCTGACTGTTGAGGTCTTTAATCACCGTTTCAGCCTCCATAGAAGCTTCTAAGAGTTCTCCCAGGTTTTTTGATTTGTTGCCGATGATCATGGAGCGGATTCTAGCTCTTATGTTGTTTCGGCAGATGTCGACTAGCGACGCTTGTGGTAATACATCAGAGCATTTGTATGCCATTGCTTTCCACTTGTGAATGAAGTCATATGTTGACTCATTCTCCCCCTGTTTTAGGCTGCACAGCTGAGCCATAGTAGCGGGATGATCCTCACCTTTGAAGTGAGTTAGGAAGCGTGTCTCTAGCATGGCCCAATTTTGGATGGAGTCCTCCGGCAGAGTGGAGTACCAATCGAAGGCCGTACCTTTTAGGGTACTTGCAAAGAGTCGGATCTTGAGTGCATCTTGATCCACGATAGCTCCCGTCAGGATCTTGAAGTGGATGACGTGCTGTCTGGCTGATCCTTTTTCCCGCATATGTTTGGAGAGTAGGATGCTTGAATTTTGTAGGGAACGGGACCGAGTCCATCCATAAGTGATATGGTGGCTTGATCCCATGCTCCTTGAGTATATCCTCTTCTTTTGCTTTGGCGAGGATATTGTCTACATCCTTTTTGGTAATAGTGCGTGACTCATTTTCTTCTCCATTTACCTCATCGTCTTATGATTCGGAGGAGGTTCATTGTTCGCCTGATTTTGGAAGGCGAGGAGAAGGTTTTCCATCAGAGTTTCAATCCTCTGTTGGCCTTGTTCCAACTGCTGGATGCGGGTGATCGCATCATCTTGAGGTGGATTGCGGAGTGGTGGCTCAGAATTGTAGCCAAGACGTTCATCCTTCGTGATTCGAACGAAGAAACTGTCCTGGTGACTGAGCTGGGGCTCATTCTTTTTTAAGAAGAGCTTGAGGAAGGATCACTCTGCCGTCCTTTGCTTGAAGGAGCATGGGATTCTTCTGAAAGTCTTCTTGTCCTGGAAACGTTGCGGGTCATTGGACGTCGGACATGGATTTTTGTTGCTGACTTTTGGCTTCTTCTGGTTTTTCCAACCATATGGACGACAGCAACTTGGTTGGGTCTATCTTTTTCGACCCATTTGGGAGAGACTTGAAGTGTAGGAGGCTGGGTCCTTTGCTTCTCTAGTCTCTTTTGCCGATACGACACGTGGCGGTGTATACGACGAGCAACTTGAGCTTCGGTCAGCTCTGGCTGGGCTTTGACGATGAAGGATGTGCTCCCTCGGGCGCAGCAGCCGAGCCTGTCTTCTTTGTAGTTGGGCAAGGACAGGATGTGAACCCTGTCATTCGCCTGTTGCAGCGAAGCTTTGAATTTTTGGAGTTCGGCCCCTGTAGAGATGAAGGGTCGAACTGCAGGTTTGTAGGCATTAGCAGGTACTTGCGGAGAGTGACTTGATTTTGGGCTTGTAGGAACAAGCCGGCTCATGCTGGGTTGACTTGGGAGTCAAGTTGGAGATGAGTCTCTCCTCTTTAATGTAAGCAAGAGGGTAGAACTGGTTCTCCTTGAGTGGGGCCAGGAATGCTGGCTTGGTGGATGTTTAGGACCTTCTTTGTTTTGGTGAAGGTCTTGGGGACCAAGTCTTGGGATAAACCTGGTCGTTTGCTGGTCGAGGCTTCGTGGGGCTGCCACGGGCTTCGGGCCTTCTGGTGCTCGCCTTAGGTGTCACGGCAATGACACGTTGAGAGGCGAGTTTCTATTTCTTGGAGGGAGTAGTTTGTTCCTCGGGAAGTGGGAATGATCCCAGCGTCCCAAAGACAATAGTCCGGGGAGTCGAGGTCGACCCGGAGTTCAGAGAGTTGCCGAGGGAGTTGACGCTTTGGCAGCTGATGGGGCGCTTGTAGCTGCGCGTAGTTTGCTTCTGTTGAAGCATGAGTTGGTGCTTGCTCTCATCGAAAGTAATGGTAAACGATGCTGCCATTGTTAGTTTTTTCGAAAAATTTCTGAAACAAGATCACATCCATTAGTAATCACAAGAATATAATGATCATAAATGGGAAGTTCTATGGTTTGTCTTTTCAAATTGCTCGAGGGAGATGACCCAAGCAATATGAAGAAGGCAAAATGCCATAGAGGGTACAATTGTTCTGATCGCAGGTATGGTAAGCCCAGAATGAGCATCCCAGTGACTGCCAGAAGCAATTGTGAACTTAAATTCGACTTATCGGGAGGCAGAGCTTGCTCGAGGTAAGAAGAATATAAAGTTGGAGTTACAAATGTGCCGGTCGCAAATACGGTAGACCCTGAAAAGGCGTACTAGTACCGCTAGACACAAATGTTTGGAGACCGCATCCATGAGATGAGATTCTCTGTTTTGAAAGGTCAAGATTGGATTAATCAAAGAGAGCATATGATATTCCAATCTGAACACGGGCTCAGCGATTTCCGTGAGCGCCAGTGCTCAGAAAGAAATGACCATAATTTCTCGGATCTGAATAAAAAAAATGACGAGTTTTTTTTTTGAAAGGCCAATATCGGGTTCATCAAAGAGAGCAAAAGGCACTCCAATCTGAACACAGGCTCAGCGATGTCCGCGAGCGCCAGTGCTCAGAAATGAGAAGACCAAGATTTCTCCAATCTAAACCCAAAATGACGGAAGTTTTTTTTTTTGAAGATTTTTTTTCAATATTTTTTTAAAAAAAATCTTTTATTTATTTATTTATTTATTTTAATTTTTTTTAAGATTTTTTTTGAAAATTTTTTATTTTTTATTTTTTATTTTAAAATTTTTATTTTTAAAATTTTTATTTTGAAAAAATTTTATTTAAAAGACGAGAGAGTATACATAGGCCTCCTAACCCTGTCTTATGAAATCTCGATTAATAGAATTGCCCCCAGGTAAGGGTAGGATTACTTAATGAACCCGTTTGGAGGACCCT
The DNA here is from genome assembly GCA_012931725.1 of Litsea cubeba. NCBI lineage: Eukaryota > Viridiplantae > Streptophyta > Magnoliopsida > Laurales > Lauraceae > Litsea > Litsea cubeba. Next base: position 77,034,866 of record CM022947.1, read on the forward strand.
TGCCTAGAACGGCCACTCTGAACAAGGCTTTTCTTGAATCAACCATGATCAAAGAATGCAGTTGGTTTAACCTTAGTGGTCTATGTATTTATATATATACATATATTTAGATCTTTAATGAACTCATCGAAGAGAAACGATGGCCCAAAACCTTAGTCGAACAGGCTCAACAATTCTGCAAGCACGATGAACGATAGGAAAGGATCAAGGGTTTCTCAATTTTGAATCCAAAATGAAAAATCTGACTTTTTTTTTGTTTTTTTTTAGATCTTTAATGAACTCATCGAAGAGAAACAATGGCCCAAAACCTTAGTCGAACATGCTCAACATTTCTGCAAGCACGATGAACGATAGGAAAGGATCAAGGTTTCTCAATTTTAAATCCAAAATGAAAAATATGAATTTTTTTTAGATCTTTAATGAACTCATTGAAGAGAAACTCTGGCCCAAAACCTTAGTCGAACAGGCTCAATATATCTGCAAGCACGATGAACGATAGGAAAGGATCAAGGTTTCTCAATTTTGAATCCAAATAAAAAATCTGATTTTTTATTTTTTTTGTTTTTTTTTTAGATCTTTAATGAACTCATCGAAGAGAAACGATGGCCCAAAACCTTAGTCGAACAGGCTCAACATTTCTGCAAGCACGATGAACGATAGGAAATGATCAAGGTTTCTCAATTTTGAATCCAAACTGAAAAATCTGATTTTTTTTTAGATCTTTAATGAACTCATCGAAGAGAATCTATGGCCCAAGACCTTAGTCGAACAGGCTTAACATTTATGCAAGTACGATGAACGATAGGAAAGGATTAAAGTTTCTCAATTTTGAATTCAAAATGAAAAATCTGATTTTTTGTTTTTTTGTTTTTTTTTTAGATATTTAATGAACTCATCGAAGAGAAATGATGTCCCAAAACCTTAGTCAAACAAGCTCAACATTTCTGCAAGCATGATGAACGATAGGAAAGGATCAAGGTTTCTCAATTTTGAATCCAAAATGAAAAATCTGATTTTTTTTTAGATCTTTAATGAACTCATCGAAGAGAAACGATAGCCCAAAACCTTAGTCGAACAGGCTCAACATTTCTGCAAGCACGATGAACGATAGGAAAGGATCAAGGTTTCTCAATTTTGAATCCAAAATGAAAAAATCTGATTTTTTTTTGAGGGTTTAGGGTTTAGGGTTTAGGGTTTAGGGTTGTTGAAAAGAGAAAGAGTGGAAATAAATTCAAAGAATTAGAAATTCCCAAAAAATCTTATCTCATTTTTTAGATGTGGAATCCAACATAGGCCACCAATTAGAAAGTAGCCAAGGAATCAAGAAAAGAAGTATAAGCATAGAGCAATAGATATGATATGCAAATATTTCATTTCTAGCATCGTGTTCTCAAATGAACGGGTCCCACCGGGTGGAGCCAGCTTGATGGAACAGCGCTTCCGCTCGGTTCTACGAGGTCGGCGGACGTGGGAGTCCGTTTGGGTCCGACCCTTTCGTAACCGGAGTGCAGAGGCGTGCATCAACATTTTTTGTGTGGGTGTGCCAGATTTTCTATTTTTACTTGGAATTGCAAGTGGTGATCCGAAGATCACCTTCGCAAGTGAAAAGGAAATCAATTTCTTTCAAGTTTTCCATTGCACTATATTTAAGAAAAGAGACATTTTCTTGATTTACCGTGAAAGACGATTTTTTTGGCATTTATAGCCGATTTTGGCGTTTATAGCCGATTTTTGGCGTTTATAGCCGATTTTGGCGTTTATAGCCGAGTTACAATCGTTATCAATAATGAAAGACAAGAGTTGTGATTTTTGTCTCTTTTGAGAAAATACAAACCACAATGAAAAAGCAGAAAATGAGGATCTAACTTCTCAGGAGATTGTGAGGGACCCGTTCAGATTGACGGTCGCAAGCCATATGTGGACTTCGCCATCATCCATGCAGATGAGAACAGAGGATGTTATTGATTCGCTTGGCTTGGCTATAACCTCATGTTTTTAGAGGACAAAGACCAAAAGGATGTCCTATGTCTAATAAATAACTAAAGTAAACGGGCTGAAAAGCCACGTCTAAGCCATTGGACGCAGAAGGAGAGGGCAAGGGCCTTGGGGGGTACACCTAAGGGACTTTTGTCACCTTGTAGCGGTGGTCGGTGTAGAATTTCCGCAGAGTTTTCTATCTTTGATGGCGTTTTCTCTCTGAGTTTCGGGATTTTCTGCAGTCTGTTGTGTGTTTTCTCTGCTGTCTGTGCTGTCTTTTCTTCTTGGAGTGCTCTCCTATTTATAGGCTTTTTGTGAGCCATTTAGGAGGGTTTATGGGCTTTTATTGTCATTAAGCCGCATAATGGGAGGAGTAACAAGATTTAATTCCTTTATTTTGTAACTCATTTTTCCTGGCTTCTGATTGGCCGGAGGAGATTGAGGGCATTTAATTGCCTTTAATCGCCATGATGGAGGAGTTTTCATGGGTTAAATGCCATGAATCTCTTCACTTGTAACTCCCGGATGCTTGCTTCTGATGGGGCCGTCAATAGAAATGGATTAATGACTGTATTAAAGCTAGTCAATTAATCGCATTAAGTGGTCGCCGAGCAGTTGAAGAGTCACGGGCTGTACCGCGTCTTTTGGATTCTTCTGGCGATGATCAATCGATGGATCTTTATATAGATCGACATAGGATGACCATGTAACTTCAAGTGTTGGTTGCCAACAGCGGGTCGGTGCCATCTATCCTGTCGATTTTTCGATCGGTCCGGTAGAAAGCACAGTTTTTTTTGGTTGACCGGTTGGCGATTAATGTTGATTTTGATACTCTTGATGATTGACCCATGTTTTTGATGGTTGTCAGAGGATTGGGTTTCAAAAATATGAATTTTGGAAAATACCAGAGGCCGGACGCTTCGAATCGCAAGAAAAAGGCGGAAAACGGGGTTTCCGGGGCCCTCCCGGCGATCCCGGGCCCCAGGGTCGTAGGGGCCTGCGACCATGGGGGGTTTTCCCCCCTTTTGTCCCGTTTTGTATCCGTTTTGCTGTTTTTTTTTCTTTTTTCTTATGTGTTTTTCCTTGAAATTTTTGATCATTTATTGGCCTGATTTTCCTGTAGAAAACCTGATGAGAATCCTTGCATTTTATTTTGCAAAGTTTCCAATTTTCTGAAAAAGCCGAAGACTTTGTCGCGCAGAGTTGCTGATTTTCCGTCAGAAGCTGAAACTGGGTCAAACGATGTCGGAATGACCTGAAATTTGGTGTGAAACCTGTTGAGCAATAATCAAGACAACCATAGGCTTTTGTTTGAGTTTTGAAGCCGTTTGGGGTCCTATCACCAGTAGACTTGCTTTTGTCGCGATGAAGATGTCGCGGCTTGATGTGCGGTCAACCGATGTCCGATTGACTTGAAATTTGACAGGGAACCTATTGGAGTCATTTTAAGATGATCTATAGGCTCTGTCTTGGAAACCATGGTCCCGGGGAGCTTCGCCGCCGAGAGGCCTGATTTGGCTTCTGAGCGTCAAAGTATGGTCAAATGTTGTCGAAATGACCTGAAATTTGACGTGTAGCCCTTTGTAAGCATTTTGAAGCCGTCCATGTGCTCTATCTGATGAGTGATGGCCTCGGTAGTTCTCGCCGCCGAGAGGCTTGATTTAGTTGTTCGAGTGTTGATGTAGGGTCAAACGTTGTCGGTTTGACTCGGAACTTGACGTGGAGCTTTTGGATGTATTTTGAGACCATCCATCGGCTCTGATCGAAGATTTGGTGTCTCCGATGCTTTCGCCACCGGGAGCTCCTTTTCAGCTGCCGGAGAAGTGAAGTTAGGCCAAATGATTTTGAAATGGCCCGAAACTTCTTGTGTACTTCTCTTTTGGCTGTCTTGAAAGATCTTGCGATTGTTTGATTCTGGCAAGATTTGATTTTTTGAAAGTAGCATTGCCTATTTATGGCAGGTTGCGACTTCATGTAGCTCTTTGGATCTTGAAGAGACAAAGTGACATTTTTGGTATCAACAATGGATACAATTATTTTGAGCTGCATTAGAACTCAAGCTATTTATAATTTAAAACCGAGGTAGAGTTTTGACCTATGGTGATCATAAGTGGATCTGTCACGATCTGCCATGTCAATGTAAGCCTATGGCAGACTATGATAGGTGGTCCACTCACAGTGACTGCAGCGTTAAATGCCTCACAGGATCCGGACTCTATAATATAACACAATGTCATCATTCTTTTTAGGGAAAATTTCAAAATAGGGCCTAAGTTTCTGGGATATTTCAAAACAGAACAAAATAAAAAACACATTTCAAAACAGACCTTAAGTTTTCCATTTTTATTTCAAAACAAGACATCAGGCCAAACAGGGGACTTTCCGGCGACCTTTTTCCGCTAATTCTTTTAAAACCCAAAATCGCCCTTGGTGAACTTTTGTTGCTGTGAATAAAACCAGGATGGGTCGGTCCTTTCCCTATCTGTTGTCCGCTTCTTCCTTCTTCAAGCCCTTCCTTCCTTCGTCCACGGCGAGCACTGGCGACTGCCGGCATCGGAGGTACGACAACAATATGGCGATTGAATGCATAGCACTCCATCTTTCTCGTTGGGCACCGGGCATTCAGATTGTACAGTTGGAGTTCTTGAAAATCCACGTCAACATACACCTCCATGAATTCCACTTCTCTGTTATTGCATAGCTGCTCCGGATGGCTTAAATAATGAAAACCACTCCTCTGTTGTTGAGAGTTTTACGGTCTAGAAGAAGCTCATGAGATGACATGATATCTAATCCAATCAATCCCAATCGTGAAAATTGGCAGGGCCCACTAGGACGATGAAACCATCATTCGACACAATTATTTCATATCTAAAGGCAAAATCAGATGGTTCAATTTTACCCATTACTATCGGTGGGTGCCACCGATGTCTTGACATGAGTCCCACTACCTTATCTAATAACATTCCAAAGCCACAGTTGACCTGTGAAACCTTTCATTTTAGGCAAACGTGTTCTCTCCTCCTCCCACCTTGCAAATTGAAACATATCATACTCTTTTTCTCAATGGATTCATTTTATGATGAGTTTCAGAGCACCTGTGCCTTTACAAGAGTCTGATCTTTCTAGAGACGTGGGCGTGCCTGGAACCAGCTCCATTGGATTCATGGATTTGCTGGAACATGAAGATTTTTGATTGTCGATCATAAACTTGCCACCACCATCGATGCTAGGACGACAACAAACATCACCCAAACCACTTGTTCGGACTCCTGACTAATTAAGATTCATCAAATGAGGTTGGAAATGAAGATGACATTAAAATGGTGTAGAAGAGGAGAACAAGAAGAAGAAATAGTTAAATTCTCTTGCTTTAATATGGATGCATTTGAGTTTTGACACATTATCTTCATGTCAGTACTCTGTGTACTGCTGCTTTTCTTTTATATTTTTTTCATTTATTAAACTGGGCCAAGAACGAACATGGGAAGGCTAAGGTTGGGTTGAACCTGGTCACAATCGAGGAATGATGAGATCACCATGATAGAGGTCTGGGTTTTATTTTTCAATTCATTATTCTGAATGCCTGGGACTACAGTAGCCAACTGTGCCCGCCATGGAGGAAGGAGAGAGAGTCTTGCTGAAAGAAGAAGGAAGAAACGGATAACCACCAGTGAAATAAACGATTTTATCCTGATTTTATTCACAGCAACAAAAGGTCACCGAGGGCAATTTTGGGTTTTCAAAACTTTAGGGGAAAAAGTTGGTCGGAAATTCCCCTATTTGCCCGGATGTCTTTAAAAGAAAAATGAAAACTTGAAGTCCATTTTGAAATGTATTTTTTATTTTGTTCTGTTTTGCAATGTCTCATAAAACTGAGGTCCATTTTAAAAATTTTATCATCTTTCTACTAGCAAACAAACAATGTCATCATTCTTTCGAGATCATGTTGACATCTGCAAATAGCTTTGAAGTGCGTGCACTGTAGGCTCTGCATCCTATAAAATCCCCCATCAGGTTTTATTTCCTTCTCCACAAAACTGCCGAAAAGGTTGTGGAACCCGGTTTTCTGCCACGGTGACCGGGAATTGGCGGTATATGTGGGAGCAAAGCGAGTCAGGGACCCGATCGACCACCGGGTGGATGCCTGTGCGACAAGGATTACCGGAAAACCAGGTGCGGCACCAACTTCCTCTTCCATATCAACCACGGCTTGTTAGAGAACGATGTCAGATCCTATACACGCGAAAAGGTATTGAAAACCTTCATCTTATCTCCAATTTATTCTAGAATTATCTATTTGTCTAGTGTTTAATGAAATCCTAAATTAGGTTCTCTGTGAAATGCAGGTTTGTTGGATTCGACGACCACAACGAGATGAAATTAAAAGGCTCATTGACTGAAGATTGAACTATTAAATTAAAAAAGTAATTTATGTTTTTCCTAGATTTTATTTTTGTTTTAATTTTTTAAGCGAGATCAAATATAAATTATAGATGCAATGTGATGCACGATAGGGTCGGGCTACATAGACAAAGAGACAGGCACTGCTATATGGATGTCATCATCATCATTAAAGTCTTATCCTAACTATATTGTGGTTAAAGATATGGATGGATGGAGATTTTGTTTATAAAAGGGGGATGGGCCTATGTATATGGATGATTTCATAATAGATGGAGATCAAGGACATTTATGCCAAAATACCTCATAAACTTAGATTTTATGGTACAGTGCCTATCTTTTCCATAATTTTTTAGTAGGATTCGTACAACCAATTTGGACGAAAATGTCCTTTCAATTCCCACATGGAAAAGAACAAGCACCCAAGTGGGGAAACTCATTAGTCATTACCTGATGCGGATACCTAAAATTTGAAAAAAAAAAATTTCATATGGGTAAAGGAGCATTTTCAATATGGAAGATTTGTAAAAAAAAAATAGATTTACGATATGATGATTTTAAGGGACCAATATGAAAAATCGTTAAAAATATTACAAACTAAACCCAACTCTTTTGTTCATTGGGTTTTTACTTTCTCACTATATTTGATGGATGATTATTTTACAGGTTTCTCACGTTAGCAACCTTATTCTCTTAAAACAATTTATCTTCATTAAATATAATGAAGAACACAAGGAAAAAGAATTATCCATCAATATAATGAGAAAGAGCAAATATAATGAATACAAAAGCCTGGTGTTGGTTTGTATTAATTCTTAAAGATTTCTCATATCAGAGAATATTCATAAAAAGATTTAATATTATAAATCCTCTTTTGCCATTTGGGGAAAAAATTAGAGATTTCCATTATCCAAAGTCCTCTTTTACTTAGGGATGTAAATAGATACCCGATTTTTCGATTACCCGAAGGTTCCGACCAGTTAAAAATCAGGTCTGATCCCTATTTACGCCTCGATGAGTAAATGGGTTCGGGTCCACCTTGGTTCGGACCCGTGGACTCGAGACCCGACATATTACCTCAATTTTTGAAAATCTCTCCTAAAAATCATATTTTTTTATTTCATTCTCTACCTAGACCCAGACCCGTCCCATATATGATTCTGGTTCCGACTCCTGAGCCAAGAAACCGGTTCCGAAATGGTTCCTGATCCAGATCCAGTTCCACCTTTTCCTTAATGGTTCCGGTTCCAGGTCCACCATGGACCCGGACCGAAACTGACCCGTTTACAACCCTTTACCATCTGAAAAAATAACTTTTTAAAATTTTAGGCCAGCCCATCAACCAAGACATCATGGCAGTCTTATTCCATTTAATATAGGGAAGTGAATTCTTTTCATATGGTACTTGTTCTTTGACGTATGGGAATTGAGAGGGCTTTTTCGTCCAAATTGGTTGTACCAGTCCTTCAAAGGTATATATGGAGATGATAAGCACTCTGCAGTAAAATCAGAGTCTATGAGATATTGTGAGCTAAATGTCCCATGGAGATATATTGTACGTACCTGAAGAAAAACGTATGAATTTGATTGATGTACTGTTTACAAGTGTGTATGAAGAAGACTGTTTTACAAAAGGATGTCTTCTTGAGATTATACACCGTGGACATTGCTTGGATTGGTAGAGCATGCTCATTTTTTCACAAGATATTTGCACACAAATTACACACACAGGTATACACAAAAATATTTGAGTGACAATTGTTCGATTCTTAGGAACGATAAATTCTAGCTTACTTTGGGAATTTGATGTTGTGCGTCTTGGTGCCTAGCATTGGTGTTCCCCGTTCCGAGATAATTGAGATAAATACTAATTAATCGTGATTAATTAAGTTAATTATATTTAATTGTCAAATTAAGTTGAGTTAGTCTCAATTAGTTGAATTGAGAATGAGTCCTTTGAGAAGGTTTTGAACTCAATTGGGATAGAATAAGGATTTTTTCGTAAATTTCAGTTTTTGCGTATTCCGTTGAATTCGGTGACTTTTGATACCATCGCGTGTATCTCGAAAAGTACATCAATTGTCATAATAGACTTCATTGCATTTGATATTATATAGATCAATTGAGTCTTCATTTGACTCAAAAAGTAAATAAGGTTGCACCATAGGGGTTATGTGCAAAGTCAGAATATAAGGTTTGAAGGAACCTAAGTTTCATTTCAATCGATCAAGTTCTAGCAACAAACCAAGCTTTGGTTTTCTTTTCCTTTTTTCTCAATTTCTTCTTCATCAATTGCCAAGGGGAGATGCTGTACAAGTGATTTTGGAAGAAGAATTGAGTTATTTCATCTTCTTAATCAACCTTCCTTTCTTCTTTGGTGTTAGGGTTGAGGGAAATCTCAATTTTTCATTTCTTCAAGCTATAAGTAAGTAAACTATAAGAATTACAGAGCCTTCAAGTTCTATATAGGACCCCGTTTGTTGCGTGGAATTGAAACCCTTTGGAATTTTGTAAAATGAATTATTTGAAATGGCCAAGAACTATACTCTTTTTACTGTAACTCACCTGATGTATGCATGAGTTTGATCTATTTTCTAGGTCCAACTGGGCCATGAATGGATATCCGTTGGCACATACACATAAAAAAAAAAAGAACAAGCCAGAGAAAACTGAGAATGAGCCTTTTTTTTTCTTGAAAATTGGATTGTGATTTGGATTCATAGTTTCGAATCAAATTAATCGAAATTTGACCCAACTACTTAAATATCTGTCACTCTACGTACTTGTTTTAATTTTTAATTTTAAAAACGAAAAGGCAAAAGTTAATCGAAAAAAAATTAAAAAATGCACGTCGAGCACGCCAGGCACGGCCCGCGCCAGTGTTATTTTCTGGCGGGCCGGCCTGCTTCATCTGGCATGCCGTGCCAGCCCGATCCGTTTGACATGCCTAGATGTCATGAGGTCCTAGCAAAACTAATAGCCGAAGCTTGTGTAAACATGGCAATAGACATAGATATATGTATATATAATGAGAAAAATATCGGAATAAAACACAATATTTCCAAGATAATTATTAAACCATTTTGAAGTTAAACATTTATAAAAATATTAATTGCAATCCCAAAGGCGATCAAGACGAAGGCCTTAAAAAATAAATATCCAAAAGGTGTAAAAGCCCCAAAAGCATCGTCTGGGCTCCATTCTATGAAGCCCTACAATTTGTTTTATACCGCTTCAGTTTTCGACTCACTAATAGTAGTAGGGTCATTGCCTACAACACCAATGATAGTACTAGACTACAAATAGCCTAAGCAAGAGGTCAGATGTAAATGACATCATCATGTTGCTTCAAATTAGGGTATTGTGTGTGCCTAAATAATTACGGACTTATTTGGGTGGATATAAAGCTTCTTGGGAAAAAATGAATGCTTGAAACCTGAAAGGGAAGAAGAAAACAGCGATTAGAGACCCTGGCCGCTCTCGGGTCAAGGCACACTGATGCCTTAATTAGTTCAATAACTCAACAAAGGGTAGGAGTGGGAAACAAAATTTTGGGCGTGTGTCTGCGTACCTCTTCTAGATTAGCTCTTTGTACATATAGGCAGAGAGTCCTATGACTCTTGTCCTGGTTCTTGGGAGGTAGTGTTCCATCAGACCTTACCCTGGTTTCTTAATAGTAGAGTCCAATCGGACCTTACCCTGATTTCTTAATGGTAGAGTCCAATCAGACCTTACCCTGATTTCTTAATGGTTGAGTCACATCGGACCTTACCCTGATTTCTCGAAAGTTGTGGATCCCGCTCTTTTAGGGATTGTGGACGTAACCACCAGGTAAGGATAACTTCTTATCTTTATCCGATGCATGTCCTTGTCTTTCCACACGTTCTATAACGTGGTTGAGTCCTTATAGAGGTACAGTTGTAACTGATTAAGAGTGGGTGCTCGTCTCGGTTAACCGAACCGAACTGAAGATGATACCGAGGTCAGGCAAGGCCTTAATGTGGAAGCATTCTGACACTATTGTTGAGATGCATAAAACCGAGACCAAGACATGCCTAGCCAGAACCAAAACTAGGATAATCTCGGTATCTTGAAAATGTCCTACACAATTGCCCCATAGCTTTTGACTTCTTAGAGTTCCTTAACTCTTTGAAGTCGGAAGCTAAGCATTATGATGGGAGAACCTTTTGAATATTAGGTTTAAAGCTTATATCGTATTTCATCTCAGTGTCAGTTGATGACATCTGATCCCTATCACGATGTCACTTCATCTACCCAAGATAATTAATGGCACATCTCGATCAATGCAGAAGATGTACCGGTGGCACCACGTGTCACCGCCTAGTTGGTCGTCCAATTGTTTTGAAGAGGTGTGCATTGCCTTGAAGAGACGTACATAGTACTCGAAGCGACGTTCCACACGTGCGTCTTCAGAATTCGAAAGGGCATCTCTTTTCCATTATATATAGAGGTCTCTCTCATTCTTCACTTTCACCTTCGGCAGAGAAGAGAGAGGGTTTGTTGAAGAGAGAAGTTTCGCCGAGGTCGAGTTCTTGCAAATCCGTGCTCAGTGTCCTTTGAGCCCAGTCTCATCTGTCTCGTGTTTGTAAGTCCTCCCTTCCCATCTTGTTTATTTCTACTTTTGGGCTTCCTGTTCTTTATTTCTTCAGTTTCTTCGAACTCAAGCTTCGATAATGGGTATCTATAGGCAGAGAGTAGAAACCTCAAAGGCCATAGCCAAATTTAGGACGATTAAGAGATTTCTGATGATGTCCTCATTAGGTTGAATGACCTGGAAAAACCCCTTCGACGGTTATTCCTTTACTAATGGCTGGATGCCATTTTATCTGGTCACCGTAGTCGAAGGTGTGGTTCGATTCCCCCTTCACCCCCCTTCTTAGAAACTGTTTTAAGAAATGGCACCTCTGCCCTTGCCAGTTGATGCCGAAAAGTTTCAAAATCATAATGGGCGTTGCCGAGCTCAATATAATCCTTGGTATTAATCTCGACGTCCATGATATCGAGGAGGTTTATGACCTCTGCAAATCTGACGGTGACAACACCTACTATCTCCCAGCCAAGGCAAACCGGGAGTGGATCATCAATGATCTAGAAGACTCCAACAAATATGTCAAGGATAACCGCCTGTTCGTATCGGGCAACTGGGAATATGCAGGAACCGTGCCCAAAATGGATAGGAGTGACAAGATTCCCCGCTACTTTGGGAGCCACCGAGTAACCACGGACCTCCCAACCTTTATATTTCCCTCATATTTTTCTCCTCTTCTTTGTCGAGGTACTTGACACATTTTCTGTTTGTCGTGCAGACATCCACCAAAGAAGAAAAGAAGCCCGCCGAGTCGGTTGGGTAAGGAATGACGGTTGGTTTCGGGCGGTGTATAGTTACCGAGGCCACGAAGATCGAGCCACCTGGTCACTCCTGAATTACGAACTCAGGTACCATTCCTTTACTAAGAGGAAGACTGGTCAACCTCGGGGAGGGCACCCGGCTCACGCCGAAGCAGAAAGAGCAGAGCCCGTACAAGCCCTAACCGACATTGAGCACCGGACCGCTTCTAGTGCCGAGGCCACCACCTCTGGCTCCGACTCGGAGGCCACTGTGTCCGCCGAAACCAATACAAATGCAATAGAAGCCAAGACCTCCTCGAGGTCAAGAAGATCACACCAAGTAGTCCATTCCTCCTATCCTTCGTCCAGTTCAGAGGGAGAAGAGGACATGCATGCATGTCACGACGTCGACCTCCAGTGGTGGTTCAGGATTTGAGGGCTCTAACACTGGGAAGCCGAGCTCCTTGTGCCCTCATGTCCCCTGCTGCTGCTGCTGCTCCCGCTCTTGGTCCAAGTTCAGGAGTTCGGTAGCGTTCACCAACGACTGTCAAGACCTCACAAGGGGGAGCACAAAGAGATAAGAGGCCTAGGACCGAGACCCCCGCCGAGAATAGTCCTAGTGCAGTTGCAGCACCGCATGTCATCGGGCCGGCTCTCTGGAAACCGAGCCTCCAGGTCGAGCTTGCAACAAAACGTTACTTCGAGAATTTCATGTGTTTGACCTTAGTTCTTTAACTGAGCTCTAAGTATGTTCAGGAGATCAATATGCTGAGTTTGGTTCAATAACCGAAATCCCGAACATTAAAGTCATCTTAAGTTCCCTAACTCAAGAAAATTAACTCGTATCCAAATACAAAATTTGTCCGTACTGTAGCTTGGTTCATTACCCAAACTTATCAAGAACAAACTGGATTAAGTTCTTTAATTATAAGGAATACAAGGTATTGCACATTTTTACCTCGGTGATAGAATACTTTAAACTTGGTTCCGTAACTAAACTTAATTTTATTCCTAACACCAAGGTAGCCACCGAGTTCTTTAACTTAGTATTTCGTCTGTGCCTTAACTATTTAAGCCTTTTCTCTATTTCCTTAATGCTCCATAGCAGTTAGGTAGGTAATTGCCGAGTTCTACAACTCTACGGGATTAAAAAGCAACAAAGAGCAATCCTTCCGAAAGAATAGCTTTTATTGATTTTGAATAGAATGACAGAAAAATTTAGAAATAATACTTCTTGAGGTGGATCGCATTCCATGGCCGTGGAAGCTTTTTATCATCCATGTCCTCAAGTCTGTATGCTGATTGCCCAGCAACCGAGATCACCTTGAACGGACCGCGCCAGTTCGGTGCCAGCTTGCCTTCATTCGGATCCTTATCCCCGGGAAGTGTCTTCTTTGAGACCAATTCTCCAACTGAGAACTTCCTCTCTCTAACCCTCTGGTTATACCCCTTAGCCAATTGTCGCTGGTAGGCGCTAGGTGGACAACTGCTGCATCCCTTCGCTCCTCGGCTAGGTCTAGTTTTCGGGCCACATTCATTTCGTTTTGGCCTTGATCAAAGAGCTCTAACCTTAGGGTTGGGAGACCGATCTCTAGTGGGATCACGGCATCCATTCTATAGGCCAAGGAGAAGGGAGTTTCTAAAGTGGAGCGTCTTGGAGTAGTCCTATATGCCCCAAAGACACTTGGGAGTTCTTCCACCCATCTTCCCTTAGCTCGGTCAAGCCTCTTCTTGAGTCCGCCGAGCACCACCTTGTTCGAAATTTCGGCTTAGTCATTGCTTTGTGCGTAAGCCTGAGTTGAATAGTAATTTCTGATGTTGAGCTCCTGGCAGAAGTTTCTAAAGAAGCTGAAGTCGAACTGAGTCTCGTTGTCCAAGACCAAGGCCCGTGGGACTCCAAACCTTGTGATGATGTTCTTCCACACAAAGTTTTTCGAGTCTTGTTCGGTGATGGAGGACAATGGTTCGGCTTCTATCCACTTGGTGAAATAATCGCCACCTCTTGTTCCCTGGAGCTCGGTGAAGCGGCCCCACAATGTCCAAGCCCCACTAGGTAAAGGGCCATGGGCTGGAGAGTGGGCTCAGATCCTGTGCTGGCTGATGGATGGAGTGTGAAAACTTCTGGCATTTCTCACATTTCTTGGCATACAATTGAGCGTCTTTCTGTATGTAAGGCCTCCAATAGCCATGGCTAATAGCTCGGTAAGCCGGTGACCGACCTCTAATGTGGCTTCTGCACATTCCTTCATGAATTTTATAAAGGAAGTCTTCACCCTTGCTCACTGGAGGTAAGGGCCGGAATAGGACTTCCTGTAAAGCTTGTCGCCCGAAGACAACCAAAACCGAGATGCTTTCAGCCTGATTTTGGGAGCCTCATTCTTATCTTCAAGAATATGATCCTCCCTAAGATAGGAAATGATGGGTCCATCGAACTTGGACCGAGATCAACACACAAAAACTGCCGAGGCGGCTGAGGCTCTACACTTGGTTTTTCCAATGTCTCCACTTCGACAGTTCTTTTTCTTCCAGCCTCAACAGTAGAAGCCAGGTTGGCAAGAGCATCGGCATGAGAATTAGGGCACGTTTGTGTACACACCCTTTCCGCGGAAAGAAAAAATTGCCACGTCAGCAAATTCCATAGAAATGAAAACCTTAAAAAAAGATTTCAGAAGATTTAGAAATTTATGTTTGGTGCAAAAAAAATTTCCTTGTTGAATTGGTGCTAATGTTGTTTGGTGCGGCTGTGGATTCCTTATAGAAAATGAAATTTTCTTATTTAGTGAAATAACTTTTTGAAGAAAAATAACATAACATGCATATTATTTATTCAACATTAAATAATAATTTATTTAAAGAAATAAAAAATGAAAGAGTTGAAGAGTTTTGGGTTGAAATGGACAAGAGTGTGGAAAAGTGGGAGGAGTTTTCCGAGGAAATCCATTTCCCATACCCCCCATAGGAAACCCATTTTCACAATTATCAAGGAAAATGCTGACGAGGCAGGAAAGCGTTGCCGTGGAATGGTTTTGAACCAAATGCCTGAAAACTGAGTTTTCCACGGAAAACCACACACTTTTTCTCTTTTCACGGAAAAGTGTGTGTACACAAACATGCCCTTAGAATCTCTGTCGACCTGTTTGACTTCAACCCTCTTGAACTGAGAAAGGAGCTGCTTTGCATGAGCTAGGTAGGCTGCCATCCTTTCGTCCCGAGCTTGGTAGTCTCAATTCAACTGGTTCGTCACCAATTGAGAGTCACTGAAGACCATCAATTGTTGTGCCCCCAGGATTTTGGCGCTGTTGAGGCATGCAATCAATGCTTCTTACTCAGCTTCGTTATTGGACGCCTTGAAGTCGAGTGTTAAGGCTTGTTCGATAACCAAGCCCTCTGGAGATTGGAGGACTATGCCGGCACTAGCCCTTTTGAAGGTTGAGGATCCGTCGATGAAGACCTTCCTTGATGAATCAAGGAACTGCTTCTAAGATTGATCTCCTTCTGTCTCGGTAACTTCATCCTTATCCTCCTTGTCCCCCAGTTCAGTATCGAGCTGGCTCGGTGCCGAACTAGGAGAGATAAACTCCACAATGAAGTTTGCTAAAACTTGGGCCTTTATTGCAGTTATGGGCTAATACTGAATATCATATTGCCTCAGCTCGACAGCCCATCTTGATATTCTTCTAGAGAAATCTGTTTTTCTGAAAAGGGACTTAAGTCTATAAGTAGTGAGAAAGTTTGCGAGAAGCACTGACAAGTGCTAGTGCAAGTTTCTCCAATGGTAAATCTAACGCCCCAATTCCGGATACCGAGAAAACCGTCAAAGTACCGAAATTGGCGCGCTACTTCCCGAAAAATCCGAGAACTTCCAAGATCGTAGGTCCGCAGTGAGGTCCAATTTAAAACTTTTGGAACAATATTATAACAACAGTTAATATTGCGGAAGCATAAAGAAATAAGCAGAAGCAATACAGAGATAGCGGAAGCACAAGGTATCATCATATCATGTATATCGGGCTTATCCAGGCTAAAATGACAAGTGATGAAAAAAACCAAAGTTTAATTACATATTTGGCTAACTACCCAGCTCACCACAAAAATCTCTCTAAATCCCAAACATATAGACACTTAAGCCCCTGCCACTGGTGCCAGCTCTCCACCCTCCGGCTCGACCTCTTGGTCTGCCGGTCCACATCCATAGTCACCAACTACGGGCACCTCTACGAGTGCGTACGCATCGCCCTCGAACTCGGGGTCAAGACCTAAGCACCAAGAGTGGATCAGATCTAAAGATCTGGCAAGTCACAATATGCTAATAATATAGAATGCATGCATCAAATGAGTAGAGACAGTAATAAAGTTAAGAGAATAGCAATGGTACAGATCCAAGGAAGTTGAGCAAGATAAACAAATAAAATCAAGATAAACATAATATAATAAACCGGCACAAAATGGCACACTCACACAAGCTGGATACCGCGGGATATTATGCCGCGGCCCTCCCATACTGAACACAGTCGCGGCGGGAAAAATCTCATAGTGCTGGGAATTATCTAGCCCCGCAAATAACATCATCCATCAATACACACTGAGACCGGACTCGGTATCGCACCATCCGTCTCCAACAATGCTCATCATGATAGCCACACAACACTCTCAATAGCTCCTACCAGTGATGATCAGTCCAACTGGCTGAGCTTAGATCAACTGAGTGAATGTCTATGCCGACTCAGGAAACAATAAAGGTCTGTATCTATCTAGGCTTTGCCTTGTGTGAACAAGGTCCTAACAAAATCCCTAAGAGGTCCAAGCATCCATGGATCATAATCCAGGTCTAAGTTTAGTCAATGTATCCATACCAAGGCCCACCAAATACATGGCCTGGTCTATAACGGTCCATATGAATACAAGTCCATGTTCAATAACATATGATCCATTTATATCCATAATGGGTCACAAGCCCATACAATCTAACCTCTCCAGTCTACATCTAAACTTAGGCCACAAAAGGGCCCGCCTAGCCGCAGACACGGGTCAATGTTCACCCAAATCATATTACCGGGTCACCTCTAAGTAGTCCTAGGTTCGGGCCCTCAATTTTTCCTTTTAATTAACTGGTATAGGCAATAATAAGGACAATAGAGTGATAGTAATAATATGAGGGAGATGAATCGCCAAGTACAAGGATCAATGGGAGATATCAACAGTCCAACCTAAGTAAATGATCCACTTCAGATTCAGGTTTATCTCAGGTAATTCGATCTTTAAGTGAAACTACAGATGCTAAAGAATACTGTATTTGGTACTCAGAAGTTATGTGCATCACTTGGTAACGTATAAAGGTCGAATCATCTTAGATTACATAACCTCGACCTTAATTAGTGGACCCCACGAGTCAAGGTTGAGCCACACCATCGACTCGTGGTTGGCACAGTGATGGAAGCCTATTTGGATGGTCAATGGACCCCACATATGGTTACAACAATAGAAATTAGAATTTGGAAAGTGTCACTGTACATAGTGTGCTCAGCCGACCTCCTGGCCTGGGCGGTCAGCTCGGCACACTGGGATCAGAGAAGTAAACACCCTGTAGGCAAAGCCTGATTGTCCAGAACTTCGTGTGAGTTCGGCTAACCCCCTGGCCTGGGTAGTTGGCCGTGCACACTAAGAATTCTGGCTGAAGGGAATGTCCCAGGTTCTACTCTCCCTTGTTGGAATCCGGCCTTTTCGGAATCCAGCTCGGAGTTCTGCTAAGCACTTGAGCTCAATTGAACACTCAGCTCGGTCACCCAGCTCAGCTCGGCAAAGCACCTAGCTCAGTTCGGTCACCCAGCTGAGTTCGGTAAAGCATTCAGCTCGGTCAGGCATTGAGGTCGGTTAAGCTCTTAGCTCGGTCAAGCGCTGAGCTCGGTTAAGCACGGAGCCCGGTCTGGCACGGAGCCCGGTCCGGCACTGAGCTCGGTAAAACACTGAGCTCGGCCATAACACTGAGCTCGGCTAAGACACTGAGCTCGGCCTAAACACTGAGCTCGCCCTAAACGCTGAGCTCGGCCTAGACGCAGATCTCGACCTAAGCATTGTGCTCGGCAGAACACTGAGTTCAGTCAAACACTGAGCTCGGCCAGTGTTGGATCCAGCCATCGCTGAGCTCGGCCATCGCTGAGCTCGGTCAGTGCTGAGCTCGGCCATCGCTGGGCTCTGCCAGTGCTGAGCTCGGCCATAGTTGGGCTCTGTCAGTGCTGAGCTCGGCCATCGCCGAGCTCTGGGTTTGAGGTGAATTTAATGATCCTATATCTGGACCAGGTCTGAAATCAAGGGTCTACCTGTGCCCCACAAAGTATCTGGACCACTTTCCCATGCTTGATCAGATTAGATGAAAATCCACCCTCATGGTCGCCCAGGGCCCCTCAAACAGATGTGGGGTCCTGATTTTCCAAAAGTGGTCCCACCTCGGTCCCAGTCTCGACGCAGCAAGATGGGTTTTCGCAATTCCACCATCCGGGAATTTGGTACAGTGACCCCAATCCCCCTGGACTTCTCCTCAAACCAACACAGAAGCTTTAACAAGGAAGAAAATCACTTATATATCATCCATCCATCAACCGGACCATTGATCATCCAAATGAGGTGACCTCATCCATCAATGGCCAAAGAAAAACCAACAGACAAGCTCAAAGATCGATCTAAACATATATAAACAAAATTAAAATTTGTAGAATCATGAGGAAGATAATTCATGCATTCTAAGTTAGCAGCATAGAGCACTTGCCTGATCAATGCAGTTAGAAGGAAGAGGGAAGATACAGAACCAAGCTATAATAAGGGAAATCCAGCCGTGGGGCTCCTCTGTTGCAGATCAGTCTTGGGGTTGGCCTTCTATTGGAAATTCTGGGGAGAGAAAGAGAGAGGGAGAGAGATAGTAATTGGAGGGAAGATGAGGGCTCGTTGGAGAGAAGTGGGGAAGAAGAAGAGAGAAAGAGATAGGAATTGAGAGAGGAGATGAATAGTGATTGCTTGGACAGGGAGGGTTTAGTTTAAATAGGTTGGGTTTTTGGGCTAGGGACAAAAATACCCTTGGGTTAGAATAGGATTAGGGTTAGGGTAGAGGGTACTTAGGTCATTAGTTGGGCTTCTAGAAGATTCTTTGGTGCAAACCCCTATAGTAAATACTAATTTCTAGCTAGGGCCTCTAACAAACTAACTAACTCTAAAATTAACAAAAGACGTTTGGAAAATACATAACTACCCTTATCTAAACCCCATAATTAGTATAATAAAATACTTAGGCTAATATATAGTATTCAAATTCAAATTGAGGGCCCACCAGGGGTGGGGCCTCACATTCCTCCCTTGTTAAAGACATTTGGTCCCCAAATGTAAAAACAAAGTAAGAACATACCTGCGGTAGAAGATGTGGATAATCTCTCGCCACCTGGTCTCGTAGCTCCCAAGTAGCCTTAGCTGGGGTGTGATGCTCCCACTGAACCTTCACAAACTGAATGGTTCGGTCCCGAAGCACCTTCTCCTTGGTATCGATGACGGCGACTGGCTTGGCGATGTAGGATGCGTAGGGCTAGATGTCGAGCGGCTGGTGATGTAGAATGTGGGTAGGTTCCTCCACATACTTCCTCAACATCGAGACGTGGAAGACGTCGTGCACACCTGATAACTCCGCTGGCAACTGAAGTCTGTAGGCGACATCTCCGATCATGGCGTTGATCTCAAAGGGTTCGACGTACCTCCGTGCTAACTTGCCCTTCTCACCGAATCTGAGGGTGCCTCGAGCTGGGGAAACCTTCAAGAATACACGGTCTCCCTTCTGAAACTCAAGTGGTCTGCGCCGATTGTCTGCATAGCTCTTCTGTCGACTGCGGCTAATTTTCAGGTTCTCCACTACCTGGTGGATCTTCTCACTGGTGTCGCTGACGATTTATGGTCCATGGAAACTCCTGACACCAACTTCCTCCCAACAGACTGGGGTCTTGCACTTCCTGCCGTACAACGCTTCGAATGGTGCCATCTTAATGCTTGAGTGGTAACTGTTGTTGTAGGCAAACTCACAGAGTGGCAAAGAATCCTCCCAGTTCTCCTTGTATTCTAGGACACAAGCTCGCAACATGTCTTCCAAGGTTTGGTTGGTGTGCTCCATCTGTCCGTCTGTCTGAGGATGGTAGGCTGTGTTGAAGCTCAACTTGGTACCCAATGCCTGCTGTAGACTCTCCCAGAAGTGAGATGTGAAGCGTGGATCTCTGTCTGAAACAATCGAAGCTGGAACTCCATGCAAAGAGACGATCTTGTCCACATACAGCTTAGCAAGGACGTCTAAGCCTGCTCTCATCGACACTGGCAAGAAGTGAGCTAACTTGGTCAATCTATCCACGATCACCCAAATGCCATCACTGCGTCTCCGGGTAGCTGGAAGTCCTGCAATAAAATCCATGGTAATATGCTCCCACTTCCACTGAGGTATCTCGAGCTGATGAAGTAGCCCTGGTGGCTTCTGGT
Source organism: Litsea cubeba (assembly GCA_012931725.1). Lineage (NCBI taxonomy): Eukaryota > Viridiplantae > Streptophyta > Magnoliopsida > Laurales > Lauraceae > Litsea > Litsea cubeba. Next base: position 77,055,095 of record CM022947.1, read on the forward strand.
GCTCTGCTTTGATCTGTTGACATGTCAGACATCTTGCCACATAGCCTGCAATCTCTTTCTTCATGTTGTTCTACCAGTAGTAGCTCCTCAAGTTCATGTACATCTTGGTGCTGCCCGGGTGAATCGAATATCTGCTGTGGTGTGCATCTGCTAAGATCTGGTCCTTCAGCTCCTGGACGTCTGGTACACAACCTATCCTGGTAGTAGAGCACTCCACCAATCAGTATGAACTCTGGCCTCTGGTCAATCTGCTCGATCACTCTGACAAGCTTGGGATCGCTGCGTTGACTGTCCTTGACCTCTCCAAGCAACTCTGGTTCCCATGCGGACATGGTGGCAAGCATAACTCTATCGCTGAGCGGATGAAACTGGACATCCAAGTCACTGAAGACATCGGTCCACACACCTTCTGCTGCTAGAAAACTGACTAGGGCGGTCTTCCTGCTCAAAGCATCTGCTACGACGTTCGCCTTACCCGGGTGGTATTTGATAGGGAAGTCGTAATCCTTGATGTACTCCATCCAACGCCTCTGACGGTTGTTGAGATCATGCTGAGTGAACAGGTACTACAAGCTGCAATGATCTGAATGGACTTCAAACTTCTCTCCGTAAAGGTAGTGCCGCCACATCTTCAGTGCAAACACGACTGCTGCGAGCTCTAGATCGTGAGTAGCATACTTCTTCTCGTGTTCCTTCAGCTGGCGTTATCCATAGGCAATGACTTTGCCCTCCTGCATCAAAACATAACTAAGACTGGTCCCTAAATAATCGGTGAAGATAACAAAACTGCCTGTACCAGAAGGTAAAGATAAGATCTGTGCTATTGTCAGTCTCTCCTTCAGCTCTTGGAAACTATTCTCACAAGCATCTGTCCACACGAACGGTACATCCTTCCTCGTCGGCTTGGTCAAAGGGGCTGAAATCGAAGAGAAGCTCTTGACGAATCTGTGGTAGTGGCCTGCTAAGCCAAGGAAACTCCGAACTTCTATGACATTCTTCGGTCTCTCCCAGTTCACTACTGCCTCGATCTTCGCTGGATCCACTGGTAGGCCGTCTCTGGAGATGATATGTCCGAGGAAGACTACATGCTCTAACCAGAACTCGCACTTGTTGAGCTTTGCGTATAGCCGGTTGTCACTCTAACAACTATAGACGTCCTCAAATGCTGCTCGTGCCTCCTCAGCTCGTGCCTCCTCAGCTGGCTGGAGATCCTCTGGGATCTCCTCACCTGCCTGCTCCTCGTAGTAGAAATATTTACTTGATGCGTCTGCACACCAAGGAACAAAGTCAACGACATGTTGAGCAATAGATATACAAAACATAATAAACACGACATGCATCAAGTGTTGAATAATGACAGGTATAAGATTATATGAATACAAGAATGTAAGGCTAGGCATAAAGCGAGATTAATATATAGAAACAATAACAAGAATCCTAGCAACCATCTAACAATAACCACTATCCATGCAAATGTTAAACAAGAACAAGCAAGAGGGAGACTCCGAGGATGTCCAAAGCCACCTCCCGGGGTACCAGTAATAATCCCCTTGGACTACTGATACCAAAGTCCGGCTCCAGTGGGATCCTAGCTTCCTGTCCTGGGAATAGCAGCACGGTCCTAGCTCGCTCCCAGCTATATCTATGCCATAGACGCCGTCCTACGCCGACTGCCCACCCCAACAACCGGAGTAACCGACTCGTCATTAAATCCCAAACTGCAGATGGCGATGATATGCAACAATAATAAAGTGGTTCTGATACAAGAACATCAAGACAAACAAGTCTGGTTAGTTCCAAGTACAAGACAAGATCATAGGGATTATCTTATTCCAGACGATACAAGACAAGCGAAACACGTGATAATCCCTTTTATACTAGCCAGTCAAGTTCATCAATACAAGACACGGGTTCCTATGGTACACTCTAAGTCAAGTCCAAGTCCTATATTCTATAAGAATTTATGTTTCATAATTGATTAAGTGTTTTATGCCAAGAGAGTGTACACGAAAAAATGGTAACAAAGGATACAAGTCAAAGTCAAGGAAGAATTACAATCCCATCCTAGGCAAGTGGTGTCATCCCTGTATTCCCCGTATTCTAACAGAGTACATGTGGAAATTGGATCAATGATGCTTTTAGGATAATTCCTTGGTGTACAATCATGTTGAGCATCATTAATTTCAACTCCATGTGCATTCGGTTATACTACGTATAATACACGAATACCTAGACAACCCATCGAATTCACACCAAGCCACGTGATTCGATTTCAAACCCATTTATGGTCATGTACTAGTAAATTAGAGGTTTCCAGCATCTAAGTCCCAATCCTAGGTTTCAGTTTTAGTCCGGAAAAGACAAGGCAAAATGGCCAATTTCGGCTGACCCTCATGATGGTGTCGGTTGACCGACGTGATGGTCTCGGTTGACCGACACGAACCGAGAGCTAACCGACGGAACAGAAACCAATTTCTGCTCACTGGTTTTGGGACCGACACGAGCCTCGGTTGACCGAATTAGTCGGCTGACCGACGTTCGAACCGAGAGCTAACCGACTGTACAACATCGGTGTAAAACATGCTCTCGGGTTTTCTGACCGAGATGGTGATCGGCTGACCGACACCATGCTGTCGGTTGACCGACACTGAACCGACGAGTGAACCGACAGTACGGAACTCGTACGGGTTCAGGCCATTTCTGAACTATTTCGTCCCCAATCATCCTCCTCCATTTCTAAGCCTTTCCAGAGGCTATAACCTACATAAAATAGAGCCTCCTGCTCTCCCCATCATCCATTCCATTCATTCCATAACATCCATTCCATTAAATCCAATTAAACAAATTCTATCAACCTAATATCATCCTTTATCCAAACCTAACCTAACATAATGATTTCAAATTAATAATCAGAAAGGCTTGGAATTAACTGGAAATCTATCAGAATCATAATCAGATCAATGAGAACAATACAAGCATATATATTATGAAATGCATATCTACTTGCCTCAACCAAAAAGAAGATTGGAATTGGGTGAAATTCGAGGAGAAGCTTTTCTACTCCGAAATCCACGATCTAACCCGATACAACGCAAACTAGGAAGCCAAGAAGAAGATAGGAAGGAAAAGAATTAAGATCCAACCTAAATCTGACTAAAAGGAAGATAATAGAAAAAGATGAAGTTACCGGAAACCTTACCAGATTGATACCGGAAGCAAGAGGGGATCGCAAGGATGAAAATGATCGGTTCGGATCTTCGAACGGGATCTTCTAGGGCGGAGTTTTGGCTTGAGAAAGGAAGAAGAAAAAGATGGGAGGCTGCGTTTACTTTTGTTGCAGAGAACGAAATGAAAACTAGGGTTATCTTCGTTTAAAGAGACGATAGGAAAAAAATGACCGAATCACCCTTTAAGTGGGTCCGGTGAAAGAATGGACCACTTGAAAGGTTTCTGATCGCCGGATCGCGATGAGTCAAAAGACAAAAATCATCAAAACGACGAGACCTTTCCAACGAATCCAAAAATCGCGGCGTTTGGAATATTTCGGAAAAACACTCAATTTTCCCTAAATTGCAAACTACCCCCTGCTATGATCAAACGAACTCGGAATCAAACGAAACTACACATATACTATTCTAATGCTAAAAGAAACTCGCTCAAGATTTAAACCCACTTAAATATCTAAAAATACTATTAAATAAAATAATAACAAATTAAACGGGTCAACGGGTCGAGTATTGGCCCAACTGACCCAGTAAGGTCACAGACCTTACAACTTCACAAATAAAAAGAACATTTGGTCCCCCAAATGCCTAAACATACCTCATCTGGAAAAAGATAGGGGTACGCTTTCAGAATCTGATCATTCAGCTCCCACGTTGCTTCCTCTGGACTGTGGTTCTCCCATTGTACCTTGACCCATTGGATGGTCTTAGTACGCAACACTATCTCCTTAGTGTCGATGATCTGCGCTGGCCGCTCCACGTAGGTGACATCTGCCTGAAGCTGAAGTGGCTCGTGCTACAACACGTGGGTGGGATCTGGGATATACTTCCGAAGCATTGAAACATGAAATACGTCGTGCACACCCACTAGCTCTGGCGGTAGCACTAGACGATAAGCCACGTCTCCTATCGTGCTCTTGATCTCAAATGGTCCCACAAACCTCTTGGAAAGCTTCCCTTTCTGTCCAAACCTGACAACACCTCTCATTGGAGACACTTTCAGGAAAACCATATCCCCCACTTGGAACTCTAAAGGTCTCCGCCTCTTGTCTGCATAGCTCTTCTGACGATCACGAGACTCCTTCATTCGCATCTGAACAACTCTGAACTTCTCACTGGAATCAGTAATCTCCGAGGGGCCATGAAAACTTCGAACTCCAACTTCCTCCCAACATGCCAGGGTTCTGCATCTCCTTCCGTACAATGCCTCAAATGGTGCCATACCAATACTTGAATGATAGCTGTTGTTGTAGGCAAACTCACATAGAGGCAAACTCTCATCCTTACTCTCCTTGAAATCCAAAACACATGCTCTGAGGAGATCTTCTAGTGTCTGAATTGTACGCTCTGACTGTCCATCTGTCTGAGGGTGGTAAGCTGTGCCAAACTTCAACTGGGTTCCCATAGATGACTGAAAAGTAGACCAAAACCGAGAGACAAACTTAGTGTCTCGATCGGACACTATGAACTTAGGCACTCCATGCAACTTGACTATATTGTCCCTGTACATCTTAGTCATCTTGTCCATTAATTGACCAGTCTTAAATGGCAAGAAATGGGCTGATTTAGTCAATCTATCCACAATCACTCAAATAGCATCATTGCCTTTCTTGGTGTTCGGCAATCCCGACATGAAATCCATGGTAATATTCTCCCATTTCCACTATGGAATCTCCAATGGGTGAAGTAAACCAGGAGGCTTCTTGTGCTTTACCTTAATCTGTTGACAAGTCATACACCTGGAGACAAATTCTGCAATCTCTTTCTTCATTTTCACCCACCAATAGTGATTCTTCAAATTCTGATACATTTTGGTACTCCCTGGGTGAATAGAATATCGAGTATGGTGCGCATCTGTCATTAACTCTGACTTGATGTCTTGAACATCTGGCACACACAACCTATCCTTGCAGTACAAAACTTCCTCAATCAATCTGAACTCTGGCTTGTCATCCACATGATCAATGATTTTTTGTAATTCTGGATCATCCTTCTGGCATTCCTTGATCCTATTAACTATCTCTGGCTCCCAAACTCCCATAGTAGAAACTAGGACCTTTTCATTGACTGGCCAAACTTCCACATCCATGTCTCTGAATTGCTCCATCCATCTCCATTCAGGCATTATACACCCACTGAATGCTGCCTTTCTACTGAGAGCATCTGCTACAACATTCACCCTTCCAGGATGGTACTTGATTGGAAAATCATAATCTTTTATGTACTCCATCCATCTCCTCTGCCTGTTATTCAGATCACCCTGTGTAAACAGGTATTGCAGACTCTTGTGATCTGTATGCACCTCAAATCTCTCTCCATACAAATAATGCCTCCACAACTTCAATGCAAACACCATTGCTGCTAACTCCAAGTCATGTGTGGCATATTTCTTCTCATGATCCTTCAATTGTCTCGATCCATAGGCTATCACCCTGTCATGCTGCATGAGAACACATCCCAATCCTACTCCTAATGTATCTGTGAAAATCATAAATCCTCCACTTCCAGCGGGTAAGGCAAGTATAGGTGCTGTAGTCAATCTGGTCTTCAACTCTTGGAAACTCTTTTCACACCCTTCCGTCCACACAAACGGAATATCCTTCTCGTCAACTTAGTCAACGGAGATGCTATGGTAGAGAATCCTTTCACAAACATCTTGTAGTAACCTGCAAGTCCAAGGAAAGTACGAATCTCAGCTACATTCCTCGGGCTACTCCAATTGACAACTGCTGCAATCTTCTTGGGATCCACTGTTAATCCTTCCTTAGAGATTATATGGCCCAAAAATGCCACTTATTCCAACCAAAACTCACATTTGCTCAACTTAGCATACAGTTGGTTATCCCTCAAAAGCTGCAAAGATGTTCTCAACTGATGCTCATGCTCCTCCTTAGTCTTCAAGTACACCAAAACATTATCAATGAAGACTACCACAAACTGATCCAAGAAATGAGCAAATGCCTTATTCATCAAAGCCATAAAAACTGCTGGAGCATTCGTCAATCCGAAAGGCATCACGAGAAACTCGAAATGTCCATATCTCGTCCGGAATGCAGTCTTAGGCAAATCCTCCTTCCTGACTCGCAACTGATGATAACCGGAATGCAGATCTATCTTCGAAAAGAATTGGGCTCCCTGCAACTGATCGAATAGCTCATCGATCATCGGTAACGGGTACTTGTTCTTAACAGTCACCTGGTTCAACTGTCTGTAATCTATGCACATCCTCATAGTCCGTCCTTCTTCTTCACAAATATCACCGGAGCTCCCCACGGTGAAACACTGGGCCTGATAAAACTCTTATCCAACAGATCTCCAATCTGAGTTTTCAATTCCTTCAATTCTGCTGGTGCCATCCTATAAGGGGCCTTCGAAATAGGTGGTGTCCCTGGCTGCAATTCAATCGTGAAATCCAACTCACGAAGGCAAACCAGGAATCTCATCCGGAAACACATCTGGGAATTCTCGCACCACTGGAATCTCATCAACAGACTTGGACTCCTTATCTTCTGCAATAAATGCAATAAAACCTTCGCAATCGCTCCTCATCAACTGCTCTGCCTTCAATGCAGAAATCATCCAAGTGGAGATGGACTTTTCAAATCCAATAAACTCAACACTACGGTCTGCACTCTGCAACTTCACGGTCTTGTTAAAACAATCTAACACTGCTCGGTTCTTAGCTAACCAATCCATACCGAGTATCACATCAAACTCCGCCATCGGTAAAATGGTCAAACTGACGGTCAGCTTAACTTCCCCAATCTGAATACTACACCTAGGGTAGATGACATTACGAGCTACATATCTACCTAAAGGGGTGGCTACTATCAAATCGTAAGGTAATATCTCCTTATCCTCCTCCAAATGCAGTGCAAATGCTGGTGCAACAAACGAGTGTGTGGATCCAGGATCAAATAGAACTTTAGCATCAAATCCACAAACTAAAAGTGTACCTTCAATGACATTCCCTGCAGCCTCTGCTTCCTCATGCGTCAGAGCATAAGTTTTCCCTGCCTACTGGGGACGCTGCTGGTGATACTGCTGCGGTGGTCTCTGACCACGACCCTGGAATCTGGGTACTGGGGGTCTCTGCTGATAGCGCTGCTGAGGCACTGGAGGGCGCTGATATGGAAGCTGAGGTGGTCGGACAATCATCTGCTGCTACTGTGGCCTGGCCTGTCCAGGAGGCATCTGTCTCAACGGCTGCGCAAGATGTGGTGGCCTGGGCACCGGAGCTGGAAATGGTGGTGGTGCGACTCCTGTCTTCCCTGGGCAAAAATGAACCTTATGCCCTGGGTCTCCACAATTGAAACACGCACCGGACTGCTTCCTACAATCACTGCCAAAATGATTCCCGCCACAATGCATGCAAGAGGCTCGTTGTGGCTGCTATCGGGGTACAGGCTCGAATCGTAGCCTCTTGGGTGCTGGCTGCTGATACGACAGAGACGAAGATCCCTGTGTCCTGGGCTGAGGGATCAATGCCAAGATCCTCTGCTACTCCAAAGCAATCACATCCTTCAGGGACTCCTCTGCCCAATATGCTTCCTTGACCACATCATCATAGTTGGTCAGTCTGCTGCGCTGTACTTGCATCTTTATATCTGCTCGCAGTCCCTTGATAAATCTCCGGACTCTCTCTGACTCTGGCTGAATCAGACTGTCAGCAAATCGGGATAGATGGGTGAAGGCAATCTCATAATCTTGTACTGTTAAATCACCCTGTACTAGCCTCTCGAACTCCTCCATCTTTTGATCCCTATAATGCTCCGAGATAAACTTTTTTTGGAATTGTTCTGTGAAAGCCTTCCAGGCTACCTCCTCAGCAATCTCCTCATATGGGTGTTTGACGGTCTTCCACCATCTCTCCGCTGCTCCACGGAACATGTGGGCTGCTAGCTGCACCTGCTGGATGCCCGTGCACCGAAACACCTCATAGATCTTTTCCATCTGGACAACCCACTCATCTGCTACAGCGGGGTACTCAATGCCATTGAATTCAGGTGGAAACCTCTTCCTAAACTTCTCAACCAATTCATTCAGGTCATATTCTTTGGCCTGTGGCTGGCCCACCTTCTGCACTACCTCAAGAATCTGTGCTTGGAATACAGCCTAGTCTTCATTTTGCTTTTGGCTCTGCTCAGCCATATCCTTCTGAGATTGGATGAGGCTGCCATGAACTGATGGAACTGATTCTCAACACCATCCGGAGAAGAACTACCCTCACCTCTGGTATTATGCCTACCAGCCATAATCCTGTAAAACATTCACGGTTAGTTCCAATATGCCCAAAGCTAACATCACAATGCTATAAACAAAACTAAAAGATCAACCTACTAACTAACGGAATCCTCACACGCGTCCTATGGTTTGTACAATTTTTACCGAGAGAAACCAACCAGTGCTCTGATACCAATCTGTCACGTCCCCCGAACCCGATTAAAGAAATAACCGGATCCGGAGAGTGAATTTTAGGACTAATTAAAAATTTTATCCTTTGGGCCCACGGATCGTAGTCCGTGGTGAGGATTTAATATTTCAAACCTCTTTTAATACAATAGACATTGAGTTCATAGAACTCTAGGCATATGGAATCTCAAGCAATAGATAATAATTCTCATTAAATTAAAGTTTTGCAATAAAGGTTATAGATAAAACAAATCAAAGAGTTAGTTATTACATTGGCCATCCCAATAAACAAGGCCAGTAAAGAATAAGTCAATGAATGTAAGAAAAGGTCCAACGAGAGAATAATGGATAAAAGATAAATCTAATGGATCCCCATGTATCTCTCTCGTGCCCGGAAGTGATGACGCTACTCTACGTCATCGGCACGCCACTCTCGTGCCTCCTCAGCTGGCTGGAGATCCTCTGGGATCTCCTCACCGGCCTGCTCCTCAAAGTAGTATTCACCTGATGTGTCTGCACAACAAGGAACAAAGTCAACGACATGTTGAGCAATAGATATAGAAAGCATAATAAACACAACATGCATCAAGTGTAGAAAAATGACAGGTAAGATCATATGAATACAAGAATACGATGCTAGGCATAAAGCGAGATTAATATATAGAAACAATAACAAGAATTCTAGCAATCATCTAACAATAACCACTATCCATGCAAGGAAGAATTACAATCCCATCCTAGGCAAGTGGTGTCATCCCTATATTCCCCATATTCTAATAGAGTACATGTGGAAATTGGATCAATGATGCTTTTAGGATAATTCTTTGGTGTACAATCATGTTGAGCATCATTAATTTCAACTCCATATGCATTCGGTTACACTACGTATAATACACGAATACCTAGACAAACCATCGAATTCACACCAAGCCACGTGATTCGATTTCAAACCCATTTCTCGTCATGTAATAGTAAATTAGAGGTTTCCAGCATCTAAGTCACAATCCTAGGTTTCAGTTTTAGTCCGAAAAAGACAAGGCAAAATGGCCAATTTCGGCTGACCCTCATGATGGTGTCGGTTGACCGACGTGATGGTCTCGGTTGACCGACACGAACCGAGAGCTAACCGACGGAACAGAAACCAATTTCTGCTCACTGGTTTTGGAACCGACACGAGCCTCGGTTGACCTAATTAGTCGGCTGACCGACGTTCGAACCGAGAGCTAACCGACTGTAAATTAGTCGGCTGACCGGCGTTTGGAATATTTCGGAAAAACACTCAATTTTCCCTAAATTGCAAATTACTCGCCTGCTATGATCAAACGAATTCGGAATCAAACGAAACTACACAGATACTATTCTAATACTAAAAGAAACTCGCTCAAGATTTAAACCCACTTAAATATCTAAAAATATTATTAAATAAAATAATAACAAATTAAACGGGTCAACGGGCTGGGTATTGGGCCCAACTGACCCACTAAGGTCACAGACCTTACACACATCCTCAATCGATCCATCCTTCTTCTTCACGAAAAGCACAGGTGCTCCCCAAGGTGACATGCTCGGTCTGATGAAGCCCTTGTCTATCAACTCTTGCAACTGGGTCTTCAACTCTCGCAGCTCTGCTGGAGCCATGCGGTAAGGAGCTCTGGAAATCGGTGCGGTGCATGGCACAAGCTCGATGGTGAAGTCGATCTCTCTGACTGGAGGCAATCCTGGGATCTCGTCGGGAAACACGTCTGGAAACTCGCAAACAACCGGAATCTCCTCGACTCCTTTGGACTTCTTGTCCTCTGAGATGAATGCGATGTAGCCCTCGCAACCTGATATCACTAGCCTATCTGGCTTCAGTGCTGAAATCAACCTGGTACTGTGTGGCTTCTTCTCGCCTACAAACTCGATTGTGTCATCTGAACCGTCGATGCTGAGTCTGACTATCTTCTCGAAGCAATCCATCACCGCTCGGTATCTAGCCAACCCTGGGGTGGTAAGTCTGACACACTACCCTCTTGCCCACGGGCGTAGACACAACTAGCATGCAAGGCAACTCCTCTCCTACCCCACCAAGAACTAAAGGAAAAGCAGAAGACACATAGGAATGTGTCGCACCAGGATCAAACAATACTCTAGCAATCTGATCACAAATAGAAAGAGTACCTTCGATGATGTTCCCTGCAGCTTCGGCCTCCTCATGTGTGAGTGCAAATGCCTGATCTGCGGCCTGAGGTCTCTGCTGCTGTCGCTGCTGTCCATGGTAGTGCTGGTAGTGCTGTCCCCTGGGCTGTGGGGTCCACGTGCCTGCTGCTGGGCATGGTACTCTGCTGAGGTGGCTGAGGTGCTGGTGCAATCCGCGGAGCAGGTGGAGCTGGAGCTGGAGCTCTAGGAGGTGCTGGAAGCTGGAGCATTGGGGGTTGTCCTCCTCGTAGTGGGCAAACTCTGGAGATGTGCCCTGGCTCCCCGCAGTCATAGCACACTCTGCTCCCACGCTGCTGCTGCTGAAGCTGCTGATGCTGACGCTGATGATACTGCCCAGCTGGCCTCTGTCTCTGGAATGGCTGCTGCTGTAGGGGCACAGGCTGTGGTCTGACCAGAGCAACCGGACCCGTCTCTGCTGCTGACTGGCCTCAATCCGCTGCAGACGCTCCTCTGCCCAGTAAGCCCTCCTCAAAGCCTCCTCATAAGTGTGAATCTCAATGCAAGACATGTTAAGCTAGATGTCGTCTCTCAGTCCCTCGACGAACCGCTGGATCCTCTCTGACTCAGGCGTGACCAGAGCCTCTGCAAAGCGAGAAAGCTGGGTGAAGCGAACCCCATACTGGTAGATAGTCATGCTGCCCTACACCAGTGCCTGAAACTCCCGCAGCTTGCGGTCTATGACATGAGCTGGTATGAACTTCCGGAGGAAGTCCGCTCTGAAGGCTGTCCAAGCAATCTCGTCTCCGATCACCTCGAAATGTCGCTGAACTGTCCTCCACCAGTCCTCCGCAACTCCCCGGAACATGTAAGCAGCTAACTGCACCCACTGCTGGCTGGTGCACTCAAAGACTCTGAAGATCTTCTCCATCCGTACGATCCAGTCATCGGCCACCAGCGGATCATCTGCGCCAGTGAACTCAAGTGGTCCCCTCTTGAGGAACCTCTCAAATATGATGTTCGGGTCTGCCTCCCGAATAGGTGCCGCTGCTATACCTGACTGAGCCACCCTCTTGATGATATCTAGGACTTGCATATGAAATTACGCAAAGTCCTCAGCCTGCTGCTACTGCGCCGAAGCCTAGGCCTCCCGAGAAACAAGGAAGGCCTGTAGGAATCTCTGGAACGCTGCTCGAAGTTGGGCTGGCCACCGACTGCTGGTATTATATGTGGTGGAGAACCTTCTCCAGACATTTGTCAAGAGAAAGAAATTGGGTTAGTTCAAGTCCAGCACTTAGGACTACACTGATTCTACCCGATCCATCGACCTTACAGTACCCCCACACTGAATCCTCACTACGTCCTAAAGTTTCTAGTGTATTTTATTTCCTAGAGACTTGCTCGCTCTGATACCATAAAATGTAACGCCCCAATTCCGGATACCGAGGAAAACTGTCAAAGTACCGAAATTGGGGCGCTACTTCCCGTAAAATCCGAGAACTTCCAAGATCGTAGGTCCGCAATGAGGTCCAATTTAAAACTTTTGGAACAATATTATAACAATAGTTAATATTGCGAAAGCATAAAGAAATAAGCGAAAGCAATACAGAGATAGCGGAAGTACAATGTATCATCATATCATATCATGTATATCGGGCTTATCCAGCCTAAAATGACAAGTGATAAAAAAAAACCAAAGTTTAATTACATATTTGCATAACTACCCAGCTCGCCACAAAAATCTCTCAAAATCCCAAACAAACAGACGCTCAAGCCCCTGCCACTGGTGCCGGCTCTCCACCCTCCGGCTCGACCTCTTGGTCGGCCGGTCCCCATCCGTAGTCACTTACTACGGGCACCTCTACGAGTGCGTACGCATCGCCCTCGAACTCGAGGTCAAGACCTAAGCACCAAGAGTGGATCAGATCTAAAGATCTGGCAAGTCACAGTACGCTGATAATATAGAATGTATGCATCAAATGAGTAGAGACAGTAATAAAGTTAAGAGAATAGCAATGGTATAGATCCTAGGTGATGGACCGCGCTCCAATGCTCGGTTCCTACCGAGGTCGGCGGACGTGGGAGTCCGTTTGGTTCCGACCCTTTCGTAACCAGGGGGCAGGGGCGTGCATCAACATTTTTTTTTGTGTGGGTGTGCCAGATTTTCTATTTTTACTTGGAATTGCAAGTGGCGATCTGGAGATCAACCTTCGCAAGTAAAAAGGAAATCAACTTCTTTCAAGTTTTCCATTGCACATATATTTAAGAAAAGAGACATTTTCTTGATTTGCCGTGAAAGGTGATTTTTTTGGCATTTATAGCCGATTTTGGCGTTTATAGCCGATTTACAATCCTTATCAATAATGAAAGACAAGAGTTGTGATTTTTTGTCTCTTTTGAAAAAATACAAACTACAATGAAAAGCAAGAAAAGGAGGATCTAACTTCTCAGGAGATTGTGGGGGACCCGTTTAGATTGACGGTCGCAAGCCATATGTGGGCTTCGCCATCATCCATGTAGATGAGAACAGAGGATGCTATTGATTCACTTGGCTTGGCTATAACCTCAGGTTTTTAGAGAACAAAGACCAAAAGAAGGTCTTATGTCCAATGAAAAGCCGAGCAGACGGGCTGAAAAGCCACATCTAAGCCATTGGCGGCAGAAGGAGAAAGCAAGGACCTTAGGGGGGGTACCCCCAAGGGACTTTTGTCACCTTGTTGCGGTGGCCGGTGTAGAACTTCCGTAGAGTTTTCTCTCTTTTTCCTTTCTCTGGATTTCTGTGCTTCTGTCTGTCTGTGTGTTTGTGCTTTTTTCTGATGATCTGTCCTGATTTTCTTCTTGGAGAGCTCTCCTATTTATAGGCTTTTAGGTGGCCATTTAGGAGGGTTTATGAGCTTTGATTGTCATAAAGCTACATAAAGGGAGGAGTTACAGAATTGAATTCTTTATTTTGTAACTCCTTTTTCTTGGCTTCTGATTGGCCGGAGGAGATTGAGGGCATTTAATCGCCTTTAATCGCCATGATGGGCGGAGTTTCATGGGTTAAATGCCATGAATCTCTTGACTTGTAACTCCCGAATGCTTGCTTCTGATTGGGCCATCCAAAGAAATGGATTAATGACTGTAATAAAGCTAGTCAATTAATCGCATTAAGTGGTCGCCGAGCAGCTGAAGAGTCGCGGGCCGTGCCACGTCTTTTGGGATTCTTCTGTCGATGATCATCGATGGATCTTCATGTAGATCGACATCAGATGACCATGTAATTTCAGGTGTTTGTTGCCAACAGCGGGTCGGTGCCATCTGTCCTGTCGATTTCTCGATCGGTCGGGTAGAAAGCACACTTTTTTTGGTTGACCGGGTGGCGAACAAAATTGTTTTCGATACTCTTGATGATTGACCCGTGTTTTGGACGGATGTCAGAGGACTTGGTGTCTCAAAAGCATGAATTTTGGAAAGTACCAGAGGCTGGGCTCTTCGAATCGCGAAAAAACGGCGAAAACCGGGGTTTCCGGGGCCTTCCCGGCGACCCCGGGCTCCAAGGTCGCCGGCGACCCCGGGCTCCAAGGTCGCCGGCGACCCTGGCCCAGGGTCGCAGGGGTCTGCGACCCTGGGGGGGTTTTCCCCCCTTTGTGTCCCGTTTTGTGTCCGGTTTTACTATTTTTCGATTCTTTTTCCTTCTGTATTTTTCCTTGACATTTTGACCATTTATTGGCCTGATTTATTTGTAGGAAACCTGATGAGAATCCTTGCATTTTATTTTGCAAAGTTTCCAATTTCCTGAGAAAGCCGAAGACTTTGTCGCGCAGAGCTGCCGATTTTCCGTCAGAAGCTGAAACTGGGTCAAATGATGTCGGAATGACCTGAAATTTGGTGTGAAGCCTCCTGAGCAATAAATAAGACCAACCATAGGCTTTTGTTTGAGTTTTGAAGCCGTTTGGGGTCCTATCACCAGTAGACTTGCTTTTTGTCGTGATGAAGATGTCGCGGTTTGATGTGCGGTCAACCGATGTCCGATTGACTTGAAATTTGACAGGGAACCTATTGGAGTCATTTTAAGATGATCCATTGGCTCTGTCTTGGAAACCATGGTCCCGGAGAGCTTTGCCGCCGAGAGGCCTGATTTGGCTTCCGAGCGTCAAACTATGGTCAAATGTTGTGGAAATGACCTGAAATTTGACGTGTAGCCCTTTATTAGCATTTTGAAGCCGTCCATGTGCGCTATCTGATGAGTAATGGCCTCGGTGGTTCTCGCCGCCGAGAGGCTTGATTTAGCTGTTCGAGGGTTGATGTAGGGTCAAACGTTGTCGGTTTGACTCGGAACTTGACGTGGAGCCTTTTGGAAGTATTTTGAGACCATCCATCGGCCCTGATCGAAGATTTGGTGTCTCCGATGCTTTTGCCTCCGAGAGCTCCTTTTCGGCTGTCGGAGAAGCAAAGTTAGGCCAAATGATTTTGAAATTGCCCGAAACTTCTTGTGTACTCCTCTTTTGGCTGTCTGGAAGAATCTTGCAGTTTTTGTTTGATTCTGACAAGATTTGATTTTTGGAAGCAGCATTGCCTATTTATGGCAGGTTGCAACTTCATGTAGCTCTTTGGATCTTGAAGAGGCAAAGTGACATTTTTGGTGTCAACAGTTGCCCCCTCGAGGTACAGTGACGAGTTGCTTAACTTTTGTAGTCGATGTGCCTCGAAGAGATTTTTGAAGGAGAGCCTGTGACTTGACCAAGAGTCTTTGAGCAGTCTTTCTTTTTGCTATTTGTAGCCTTTTGAGCTTCCAGGGGAATTTTATGGTAGTGAAAGGGATCACGTACCATCTCGAGGCAAAGTTTTGAAGATGACATCAGGGATGTGGATTTGGGTTTTGACCTTGTGACCTAACAGGCTATATGTGGCAGGTTAGGGGGTCGGGTTTGGTTTTGATCGTGTGACCCAACAAGCTGTATGTGGAATGTTGGGGGATCAATTTTGGTTTTGATCTTGTGACCTAACAGGCTGTATGTGGCAAGTTAGGGGATCAGGTTTTGGTTTTTGGTTTTGGTCTTGTGACCTAACAGGCTGTATGTGGCAAGTTAGGGGACCAGGATTTGGTTTGATTTTTGTGGAATGTCAATTTCAAGATTTTGGCTCAATTTGGTAGATGAGGCTGGATGGTTTGATTTTTGGAAGCTCATGGGGCTTGGAATTTTCTTTTGTATGGTCCAATCAACTCAAAAGAGGCATGGAACCATTTTTGTATGCTCTTGGTAAGAGGGATTTCTCTTTGACTAAAAGCCCAAAATAATAAATTTTTTTTTTTTTGTGCCTAGGTGGTCAAACCTGGCTCATATGGGCTAACCCATGGGACCTTAAGCTTTTGAAATGGCTTAGATCTCATATGGTGTCATTTTTGTAAAGAATATCCAAAAATATCTCATTTGGATAGAGAATATCTAAGAATATCTTTACTTGGAGAGAATCTCTCATGATCCCTTTATTTTGGGATAGGATATCTCAAGATATCTTTCTTTTGGAAAAGAATCCGTCATTGATTTCTTTTTGGGAGAAAATCCTTCAAGATATCTTTCTTTTGGGAAAGAATCTTTCTAATCTCTTTCTTTTGGTAAGGTTACTAATTAGTAACACTTACCTCTTTCTTCTTTCCTTCTTTGGTTTGCTCTTCTCTATAAAAGCAAGGAGAAGGTTGGATCTCTTGCTCTTATTACTTTCTTTTGCAATAATCTCAAGAGGGCTTCAAGATAAAGAGTTCTTCTTCTTCAAGATCTTCAAGACTTTTCTTCTTCTTCTCCATCAATGACATCAAGTAAGTTTCCTTTTTTTCAAGAAAACCCCATTGTAGGAAAAAGTTCTTTCTTTTTTTTGTTTCTTTCTTTTCTTTTCTTCTTTTTTTTTTCTTTCACGTGTTTGCTTCTTTTTTTTTCACACGTTTTCTATTTTTGTTGCTTTCTTTCTTTTTCTTTTTTTTTTGTTTTGTTTTTTTTTTTTTGTTTGTGGGCCGTACGGAGCCTGTGGGCCATCTCCCTTTTTTTTCTTCTTTTTTTTTTCTTTCCCTCCTTTTTTTTTAAGAAAGTTTCTTTTCTTTTCTTTTTTGTTTTCTTTCCCCTTTTTCTTTTGAGAAAGTTTCTTTTCTTTTTTTTTTTTGCTCATCATGATAATGCCCCTCTTTTTTGGCAAACCTAGATGTTCATGCATGCATTCAATTGTAAATTAATTTTGTAGCATGATGTGATAGCCCTTCCTGATTTTGCGGAGACTTTTAGGTTTCGAAAGTTTGGAGTTTCGGAGCTCGCAGCGATGTTGAGCCCATCTTCAAGCTTTCTATTTCTTTCGGGATAGTTCCTTTTCTTCGGAATTGCCCTGTCATCATGTCAAAATTTCGCCAGATTTTTTTAGCGAGATTCTGTCATTTTGATGTTTGATCTTTTTCTTTTCCATCCTTTTCAGGTGGTTCCTCCAGAGCGAACAAGGGTAAAGAGCCTGCTACAAGCGTACCTCGTCGATCTTCTAGATCTTCTAATCCGGCCGTTCAGCAGGCTTTTTAGAAGGTCCAGTATGTTGAGAGAAATCTGGAAGAGTGCGACTCCCTCAACAAAGATGAGATGAGGCAGCGACTGATCGCTCTCAAGGGAGAGGAATTCTATAAGATCATGGTAAGCAGTCGTCCATGGGTGATGGAAGATCAGAGCGTTTTGCCCAAGCCTACCTTCTTCTTTGGTGATGCAGTCCCTGATGACATGACATACCAGAGGAGATGTTTTCAGTTTTCTTTCACAGCAGATGGTGAGAAGAAGACTGTTGCTACCCGGTCGACGTTTGATCGCACCGTTTCGATTCTGAGCCTTGCCCCCACGTGCCCTAAGAGGGAAGATCCTCCAAGCTGGGTGAGAAGGACAAATGTAATCAAGACTGGGGTTTTTGTTGGCGGTTCTCCTGGATATACGGAGAGGTCGCCTGTTGATATGGACCTGTTTGTTGGAATTTGAGATGACTTGAGAAGTCTTTTGATGAATTGAAGAATTAGTATCTCAAGTATTGTTCTTGAGTTGGAATTATTGTCAACACATTGTCACAAACGTGATGTTAAAAGGCTGGTGTTGATAGAGCTGAAAAGAAGAATCAGAGTTCAAACAGTCAGGAATTCAGAATTCCTGAAGCAGAGCATGCGGTCGACCGGGCACCCCATTCGGTCGACCGAGCAAAGAGAAACCTGCAGAAACAGATTCAGGTAGCTCCCAGTTATTTTCGTGACACAGTGTGTCTTCGGTCGACCGAGACCCCAGGATGTCGACCGAGCGCGATAGTTGTCTGTTTCCAGACAGTGTATGATGTCGACCGAGCAAGCAAGGATGTCGACCGAGCACGGGAACCAGAGTTGCGCAGAAACAGAAGTCTTGCACGAAAATTCAGCACTCTTATCTAATTTGTTTGGGACTCTTTCTAAACGAATTGTAGCCTGTTTTGAATACAATTAAGGGTTAACATAACCTATAAAAAGGCATGTATGGGTCGTTCTAAATAGACACCAGAAGAGAAGAGAAAAGAGAGAAGAGAAGAGAGAAGAGAGTGCCGTGTTTGCTGTGTTGCTGTGTTGCTGCATTATCAGAAGTTTTCTACAGCAATTGTGGACGAGATTGTGCTCTTGAAGATGGTGATTCGTCCATGAGTTAAGTGTCTCTCTTTATGCTTTAGATTTCAATTTGTAAGGGATTGAGAGAGAGAGGATTGTAGAGGGGAAGGGCTGTAGACAGAGTTTATCTTCTATTCTGTTTTTACATCAAGTTGGTGCTTGGTGTTTGGGGTTTGGTGATCCTATCTGTGGGTGCAGATAAATTGTAAAGGGAGTAGGTGCTTCCTAGATAGTGGGTGCTATCTAAAATACAAGGGTTGGTGCTCTTTGTCGTTGGTGCGACTAAATATATTCAGACCTGTACCGGATCGGTGTTCGGACGGTTTTGATCCGTGGACGTAGCCTTTTGGTGAACCACGTTAAATCTGGTGTCATTGTGTGGTTTGACTTGTTTTGTTGTTGAATTGGACCTGTTTTTAGAAATCACTGATTCACCCCCCCTCTCAGTGATCGCGATATCCAACAATTGGTATCAGAGCGAGGCTCCCTTGATCAGTTTAATACGCTAAGGGTGATCTCTTGTCAAATCACATGGCAGTCAATACAGGGAATATGAAAGCACCTCTGTTTGATGGTTCTAATTACTCTTTTTGGAAGATTAGGATGCAAGCCTTCATCAAATCTCTTGGCTATGATGTTTGGGAGGCTGTCAGAGTCGGTTACAATACTGCCACCGTACCCAATGATACTGCATCGAAGAAGTTGGCAGACAACGACTCCAAGGCGCAGAATGCACTCTTTAGTGGCCTTGTAGACAGCGAGCTTGTCAAAGTAATTGCATGCAAAACAGCCAAGGAAATTTGGGACAAGTTGCAAAGCATACATGAAGGTGATGAGAAGATTAAAGAAGCCAAATTGCAAACTCATCGCTCTCAATTCGAGTCTCTTCGCATGGAGGAAAGCGAGAATGTTGACTCATATATGCAACGAGTGAATGAAGTCACGAATGACATTCGTGGACTAGGGGAGGAGATTAAAGAGCCGGTCATCGTAAAAAAGGTTCTAAGATCTCTTCTTCCCCGGTTTGATTCAAAAGTCTCAGCCATCGAAGAAGCCA
This sequence comes from Litsea cubeba, assembly GCA_012931725.1. Taxonomy (NCBI): domain Eukaryota; kingdom Viridiplantae; phylum Streptophyta; class Magnoliopsida; order Laurales; family Lauraceae; genus Litsea; species Litsea cubeba. The sequence continues at coordinate 77,074,548 of CM022947.1, forward strand.
AAGATCTGAATGCATTTTCAATGGATGAATTACAGGGTTCTCTAACTGCCTATGAGATGCGCATAGGAAAGACGTCTTCAACTGATAAAGAAGCGGCCTTCAAAGTTCAGAAAAAGGCAAAAGAGACTGCTGGTCATGATTCTGATACTGATGATGATGAGCTTGAGGCTCAATTTGTTAGAAAGTTGAAGAAAGGAAGCAATGGCAAGTACAAAGGGAAGCTACCCTTTAAATGCTTCAATTGTGGAGGTGTTGGTCACTTTGCTGCGAAGTGTCCGCTAAAAGAAGACAATGATAATGACTCTTATGCTGAAAAGAGTAAAGGAAAGAGAAATTTCAGAAAAAGGGACAAAGCTAAAAACTTTCTATGTCAACAAGATGACAGCACGTCTGAAACTTCAGACGATGATGAATCAACCGAAGCTCTCTTCATGGTCACTGTTGAAGAAGAAGAAGAGCTAGATCCGGAAGAGGAAGAGGAGGCTGAAGTCAATCTTGAAGAGGAACTCATAGCCGCACTTGAGGAGCTTAGCATGGAATGCAAAACAAGTAAGAAAAATCTGAAACTTCTCCATGAATCTGAAAGTTCTATTATTGCTTTGAAAACTCAAGTAGAAGAATATAAAAGAATGGTAGAAGTCCTTGAAAACCAAATAAGTATAAAAAAGGAAGAGGCTATGAAACTTGAAACTGAGATCGCTAGAGCAAAGGCTGAAAATTTGAAAAATAGCAAAAAACTCAAAGCGCTCCAAGCGATTGAAGGGACTATGAAACTCGATGAACTACTGAAAGTTCAGAGACCTGCCCACTTCAGATTTGGTCTAGGATTTGAGAAAGGTGAATCCTCTAAGATTCCACCTTCTGAAAAGAAAGAGTTTGTGAAGCAAGTCACTGCACCTTCTAACTCTATGAAGCCCACTCAACCTAGAAAGGAGTCCATTCCTGTTAGAAAGGTAATGAAGACTAACCAGCCACAAAGAAGATACAAATTCTATGGTTATTGCTTTCATTGTAATATGTTTGGACATAAAAGAGCTGATTGCAAATTCTATGTAAGAAACAGCCCATTTGTGACTAGGAATCCTTTTCAATCTTAAGTAGCCACAAAATTGAGTGCCATAAGTGCTATAATTATGGACACTTGGCTAGGGATTGTAGGTTGCATATTGCTAACAAATTTCAGGTTGAAAAGAAACCCAAGTTAGTTAAGGCTTGGAGAGCAAAGCAAAGTGCAGAAAGTCCCAAAGAATCTCTCATTGTGCAAATGGCATTCAATGCACAAAAGAAGGCAGCACCATGGGTCCTTGATAGTGGTTGTTCAAGCCATATGACTGGTGATAAAGAGAAATTCATCAAATTACAGCACTATGAAGGCGGTTCAGTGAAGTTTGGCAACAATGATGGTGCCAAAATCTGCGGAAAAGGTGTTATTCAGCTTATGGCAAACAAGATCAGATCGGAAGAAGTCTTATATGTGTCTGGATTGAGACACAATCTGCTTAGTGTGAGCCAGATCTGTGACAAGGGTCACGAAGTTATCTTCACAAAGAATGGGTTTGCCATCAAGAAGAGTAGCAACGGCAAAACAGTGGCAACTGGATCAAGAACTGCTGGAAATCTCTATACATTGTCAGATGGAGCTGAAAAGACCTGCTTGATGAGTCGGACAGAGGAAAGTTGGTTGTGGCACAAACGCCTTGGGCATCTAAACTTTGATAACATGTCAAAGATTTGCAATTCAAAGGCTGTAAGAGGCATGTCTAAAGTTGAAAAGCCTTCCAATCCCATTTGCGACTCTTGCCAAAAGGGAAAGCAAACGAGGGTTATGTTCAAGTCAAAGGAGCATCATTCCAAGAAACCTCTTGAGCTAGTGCACACTGATCTCTGTGGACCGATGCGAACTCAAAGCACCAATGGAGATAAGTATTTCATGTTATGCATTGATGATTATACTCGTATGACATGGGTATTGTTTCTTAAGCATAAGCATCAAGCACTTGATCGTTTTAAAGTGTTTAAAGCACAGGTTGAAAATCAATTGGAAAAACGTATCAAGATTTTAAGGTCTGATCGTGGAGGCGAGTTCACATCTGAAGAGTTCACTAAATATTGTGAACATCATGGCATTCAAAGACAGTACTCAGCCCCTAGAACTCCACAGCAAAATGGAGTTGTGGAACGGAAGAATCGCACCGTACAAGAGATGGCTCGTACGATGCTAAGTGAAAGCAAGATGGCTGACAAGTATTGGAAAGAGGCAATTCATACGGCTGTATACATTCAAAATCGATGCTTGATCAGGCCACATGATGTCAAAACTCCCTATGAGCTATGGTTTGGAAGAAAAGCAACAGTCAAGCACTTCAGAGTCTTCGGCAGCAAGTGTTACATCAAGCGGCTCGAACAAAATCCGGGCAAATTTGAAGAAAGAGCTGACGAAGGTATATTTCTGGGTTACTCCTCTACTAGCAAGGCATATAGGTGTCTTAACAAAAGAACTAGAAAAATCATAGAAAGTGCTGATGTGAGAATAGATGAGAATATTCAATCAAAGAATGCAACTCATAATGACAGTCCAGTTTATGAGGACTCGAGTGAGATTGATGATGAGATGGCTGAATCTAATGATTCTGAGAAATCAAAGGATGACTCAGAAGATACTACACCTAAGAAGCACAGCACTTGGGTAGAGCAACACCCTAAGGATCAAATCATTGGAGATCCTAAGGCAGGCGTTCAAACTAGACAAAGTGTAGTTAGCAATTACTCACTTATGTCCACCATTGAACCCAAGACTGTGGCTGAAGCCAGTCTCGATGAAAGTTGGTTGAAATCTATGCATGAGGAGTTGGAGCAAATTGAGAAGAACTCCACATGGGAACTTGTTCCTAGACCTACTGATAAGAATGTTATGGGTACTAAATGGGTCTTTCGGAATAAGCTGAATGAAGATGGTCAAGTCATTAGAAACAAAGCAAGGTTGGTTTGTAAAGGCTATGCTCAAGTTGAAGGCATAGATTTTGAAGAGACCTTTGCACTGGTGGCTCGTCTGGAAGCTATTCGTATGTTTCTTGCATTGGCAGCATACAAAACCTTCAAGGTATTTCAGATGGACGTAAAGTCAGCTTTCTTGAATGGTTTACTTGAAGAAGAGGTCTACATTGAGCAACCTGATGGTTTTCTCATCAGCAAAAACTCAGATCTAGTGTGCAAGTTGAAAAAGGCTCTTTATGGACTGAAACAAGCGCCAAGGGCTTGGTATGCAAGGCTGGATCTCTATCTCCGCAAGATCGGTTTTGGAAAAGGAATGGTTGATAGCAATCTGTATGTCAAAACTGAGTTAAGCAAACAGCTGGTTGTCATTGTTTATGTTGATGACATAATCTTTGGTGGCAATGATGAGGAGATGTGAAGGAATTTTGCCGAAGAGATGAAGAAAGAATTTGAAATGTCGATGCTTGGAGAACTAAAGTTCTTTCTTGGTTTACAAGTTCAGCAGCTGAAACATGGCATCTTCATATCACAAATGAAGTACATTAAGGAAATGCTGAAACGGTTCAATATGGAAGACAGCAAGCCAGTGAGCACACCAATGTCAACGAACACGAAGCTTAGCAAAGATGATAAGGCCTCGTCCGTTGATCATACCACCTATCGCTCTATGATAGGAAGCTTGCTCTACTTGACTGCTACAAGACCAGATCTTCTACAAGCAGTATGTATGGTTGCACGTTTTCAAGCAGCACCAACTGAAACGCACCTTACAGCAGTGAAAAGAATCTTTCGATATCTGAAAGGTACTATGGAGCTTGGTATCTGGTATCCCAAAGGCAAATCCTTCACTCTTGTTGCATATTCTGATGCCGATTGGGCTGGATGCGTAGATGATCGCAAGAGTACTCGCGGCGGCGCATTTTATCTTGGAGAAAGATTAGTTGCTTGGCATAGTAAGAAGCAAGACTCAGTATCCCTTTCCACAGCGAAAGCGGAATATATTGCAGCGGCAACTTGTTGTATGCAAGTGTTATGGATGCGGCAAATGCTCTCTGATCTAGGAGTTCCTACAACGGATCCTACGCCGATCCTATGTGACAATACGAGTGCAATTCATATATCTAAGAATCCTGTTCAGCACTCTCGAACAAAGCATGTAGCAATTCGTTATCATTTTCTTAAAGATAAAGTTGCTGATAGAGAGGTCAAGTTGGAATATGTTCCAACAACTGAGCAAGTGGCTGATATTTTCATGAAACCTCTGCCAAAGGAAGTCTTCGAGTATCTCCGGAAAAAGTTAGGAGTTACTCACTCTCCTAAACCGTAGGAGTTGTGCTTAAAAGGGGGAGCAATGCATTCATTGAATATCCTATTCGCTCCTCGGTTTGGTCCCTTTGGACTTGTTGTCAAAGGGGGAGAGATGTTATGCTATGATAGCAAGGAGAGATGTTATGCTATGAAAGCTAGGGGGAGATAGTTGACAGTGCATGGTTGTTATTTCAGAATTTCAGAATTGGTTCCAAGTGAGTGTTGAAGTTCCAATAGTGTTGCCAACAATTCCAAATGGGGAGATTGTTGGAATTTGAGATGACTTGAGAAGTCTTTTGATGAATTGAAGAATTAGTATCTCAAGTATTGTTCTTAAGTTGGAGTTATTGTCAACACATTGTCACAAACGTGATGTTAAAAGGCTGGTGTTGATAGAGCTGAAAAGAAGAATCAGAGTTCAAACAGTCAGGAATTCAGAATTCCTGAAGCAGAGCATGCGGTCGACCGGGCACCCCATTCGGTCGACCGAGCAAAGAAAAACCTGCAGAAACAGATTCAGGTAGCTCCCAGTTATTTTCGTGACACAGTGTGTCTTCGGTCGACCGGGACCCCAGGATGTCGACCGAGCGCGATAGTTGTCTGTTTCCAGACTGTGTATGATGTCGACCGAGCAAGCAAGGATGTCGACCGAGCACGGGAACCAGAGTTACGCAGAATCAGAAGTCTTGCACGAAAATTCAGCACTCTTATCTAATTTGTTTGGGACTCTTTCTAAACGAATTGTAGCCCGTTTTGAATACAATTAAGGGTTAACATAACCTATAAAAAGGCATGTATGGGTCGTTCTAAAGAGACACCAGAAGAGAAGAGAAAAGAGAGAAGAGAAGAGAGAAGAGAGTGCCGTGTTTGCTGTGTTGCTGTGTTGCTGCATTATCAGAAGTTTTCTACAGCAATTGTGGACGAGATTGTGCTCTTGAAGATGGTGATTCGTCCATGAGTTAAGTGTCTCTCTTTATGCTTTAGATTTCAATTTGTAAGGGATTGAGAGAGAGAGGATTGTAGAGGGGAAGGGCTGTAGATAGAGTTTATCTTCTATTCTGTTTTTACATCAAGTTGGTGCTTGGTGTAGGGGTTTGGTGATCCTATCTGTTGGTGCAGATAATTGTAAAGGGAGTAGGTGCTTCCTAGATAGTGGGTGCTATCTAAAACACAAGGGTTGGTGCTCTTTGTCGTTGGTGCGACTAAATATATTCAGACCTGTACCGGATCGGTGTTCGGATGGTTTTGATCCGTGGACGTAGCCTTTTGGTGAACCACGTTAAATCTGGTGTCATTGTGTGGCTTGACTTGTTTTGTTGTTGAATTGGACCTGTTTTTAGAAATCACTGATTCACCCCCCCTCTCAGTGATCGCGATATCCAACACTGTTGATGCCATCCAGCGGCTACCAGGGCTCTGATTATCCGTCGGTCGATTTGAGACCAGTGGGCCTTGGTATTTTCAGCGGTGACGGCAGCAATTGGATCAAGCCTTTTCGACTTCGAGGCCGTTTCAATGCTGACTCCGAGTGGAAGTCGTGGACTGATCGCGTCCTGCTGATTGGTGGCGCCGTTTTGAAGGAAGCCGGGATTTTTGATGCGGTCCGCGCCTTTAGGGAGACCGTGATCTTTTCCAATGAGGCCTTCATGGCTATGCTGGAGTCATTCCTCCCACAAACCAATACCTTCGTTGTGACGAATGGTGAGATTGGTTTTTCTTTGAAGGAGCTGAGCGCCATTACTGGATTGCCCATCCTCTGCAAACTCTATGAGGAGTTTATGCCGATTGACAGCGTCCTCGAGGGGCAGTCTGAGGAGTTCAGGCTTCTATAATATCAGCTCGTCGCCTTCTATGATTTTTTGAAGGAGAAGGGGGGTTTGAAAGTTAGATCCAGCAGTTGGAAGAGTTTTAGCTCTTCATTCCCCAATTTTTCTGATAGCAGGGAGTCTTCTGAGAGCGTGACCCAAGAAGCCGGAGCTCAGGATCTAAGTTCAAAGAAGATCTTGGCCATGAAAGAAGAGTTGAGAGATTTCTGTGCAAGTACAAACGCCATATGTCCTGACATTGCACTGCGGAGAGATCTCGCTGTTTACCTCACTTATTGGCTTGGTGAGGCTGTTTTTGCTGGAGGAGATGGAACGCACATCAGGCCGCATTGTATTTTTCCGGCTTGTCAGATGGCGTTTGGAGAGCAGCTTGCTTTGGTGCCAGCTCTTTACTCCTACCTGTGTACCGAACTGCAGGCTGCTGCTTTTTTGGTTCGGCTTGGGCTTCCCATGAATAGGGTATTTTCAGCCCATATCTTTTATTCGTGGTATGTATACACTGTCCTGGCTTCCATCGGCTGGGTGCTGCACAGGATGATGATCCTCTGATGATTCGACTGGCTAAGGGCAAAGCCGTGTCCGAATCACTTTTGTTTGCCCGCATGTGGATCCGACGGTTCAGGGACGTCGAGATGGGGCAGTCTTCAGTGAAGCTTTCTCCGGAGTTGCGGAAGAAGGCTTTTGATTTTGGTGCCTCCCGAGACTCTACCAGGGCGGGGTCGGGAAGGCATTATTCCTTGACAAATGCAGAGAGAGAGTGGCTTTTCAGCATACGTGTCGGCACGATGGTATACCGTAGACATCTTTTCGTCGACATCCAGCCGTATGTACCCTCTCGCTTTGCTTTGCAGCTGGGCTTTTCTCAAGGCATTGTTGGAGCGCCTTCAAGCATGGTGAAGCGCTTTGGAGGCTTACAGGATGGGAGAAATGCATGGGCTTTCTATAGTGCTGAAGACACTACAGTCATGATTTCTTATCCTGTGTTGCTGACTTCCAGGACTGCTGGCTTTGCGAAGTGGTTCGCGGAGAGCTTTTCGGCATATCGGGGGCTTTCCAAGAAGGAGCTTGATGTGAAGCTGGCATCTGGAAAGGGCCTTGGAAAGTCGGATGGCGTCCGGCGAGAGGAAGTTTGGGCCTTCCTTTCTGGAGAGAAGCACAAGATAGGCTTTCTCGGTGACCAGGGCGTCATTGGTTCTGAAGCTGTTCGAGAAATACCTGATGAGGCTTTAGAGCAGCTAGAACAGGAGGAAGCCGAACTTGGCGCTTGGATGCAAGCGGCACAGAGGCAAGCTTCCGTGGAGTCTACTGGCAAGAGTAGATCATCCACTGAGGAGTCAAGTGGGAAACCTGACTCTGACAGTGGGGCAGGTTGCTCTAAGAAGCGAGCCTGCCGGGGTAAGAGGGGGAGGAGTCATCATCGCAGCAAGGGGCAGCATGAGGACTCTCCTGACTTGGAAGTTCCTCTTACTATCAATGAGGATGTGCCAGTGGATGCTGACGAGCCTCCAGAGAAGAGAAGTCGAGAAGAAGAGACCGTCGGTGAAGGTATGATTCTTCCTTTTTCTCTTTCCATTTCTTTTCATGGGATTTTTCCATGTTCTGATTTGCTTCTTGTTTCTGCTTTTCTTTTCTTTTTTTTAGCAGAGGAAGACTTGGTGATGCAGGAGGTTTCGGTCGATGAGGTGGTGACGGATCCTGTTGAGGCACCTGAAGAAGAACCGAGGGACTCTAGAGTGAATCCAGAATCTCCAATTGGTACGACTTCTTTTGCTCTTTTTTTTTGTGTCTGCAACTCGGTTTGCTAACACTTTTTTTTTTGTCAGCTGACTTGCCACAGGGTTCTGATGACTTTGAACCATCGATGGACGCAAATGTTGATGATGCTTCCGATGAGTTCATGGAGGAAGAAAGTGTTCCGCCAGTCGTCGAAGAAGGTATTTTGTAGTTATAACCCTGATAATGATTTTCAAACAGGATTATATTCATACCTTTTTGTGTTTCTTTTGGCAGGTTTTGAAGTGACAGAGGAGGGTCCGTCGCTTCCAGAGCAAGGGATGCCAGAGGTTAATCCAGAGGTAGAGACTCCTGGGACCAGCTTTGACAATGTTGAGGAGATTCCTCGCGCTGAAATTCCTTCCCGAGCAGGAGCAGCTTCAACTGGAAAGAGTTCTTTTGTTACTCTTTCAACAGATGATGACATGAGCGGCCGACCAACGGAGTTGGGCGAATCTTCAGCTGGGCCATCTCTTCTTTTTGCGAAGAAGGTGGTGGTGCGAGTTCTGAGCTCTTGGATTGAGACTCTCTTTTCTGGGCACTTGGAAGCCGGATTTAGCATGATCCAGCATGTGCGTGAGATTCTCGGTGATGCTGAAGAGGCTGGTCTGGATGTCACAGATGCCAGGGCGATCGTTAATAGGATCATTGAGCTGGGTGACAAGTGGTTTGAGACCATGGATTTTCCTGACGATCAGTTCTTCAAGGAGATGTTCTTGGACCCTGCGGATAAGGCTCAATCTAACCTGGATGAGGCTACAGAAAGCAAGAAGCAGGCAGTCCGAGAGAGGAACTTAGAAGAGCTAACCATCATTGGGCTGACACATGACCTTAACATCCTTGATAGGGAGGTCGATGAGGCCAGGAAACGTCTTGAGCATCTACAGGCACAATTCGCTGCCAAGTGGACTGAAATAACAGAGGCTCGTGAAAGGGAGACTGCTCTGATTCACCGAGTTGCGGATGCCAATCGAGTTCTCAAAAGGAAGTCTGATGAGAACAAACATTGGAAAACCGCTCGAGGGAAGCTTCCAGTGTGAAAGAAGGGTTACAGCCCACCCCAGCATCTCATGGTAGGTTCCTGAAGAAGCGTGCCTTGGAATCCTTGACGGATGAGGCCAAAAGCTTGCTTAAGGAGCTGAACTCTTGGCTGGAGACCATTTTTGATTGAGCTCCTGTATATATATATATATTTTTTTTTATAACAGAAACTATCCCTTTTTTTCTTTTTTGGTACCACTTGTATTTTTTTGGTACTTTTTTTTTGTAGTGCTTGTGAACACTCTTTTTTTTTTGTTATCCCTACGCTCACTTGAATCTTTTTGTGATAAAAGTAATTGCTAAATGGGATGCTCTTTTTTTTTTGTTATCCCTACGCTCACTTGAATCTTTTTGTGATAAAAGTAATTGCTAAATGGGATTTGATCAAAAGGTTGTCATTTTGTGAAAATCTTTTGTCAAGTGATTGTTTTGGCATGAAAGCCAGGTTTTTGTTTGTGGCATGGAAGCCAATTTTGGCATGAGAGCCAGCTTTTCTTGTAGCATTGATAGCCGAGTTTTTTTTTTTGTGGCATCTATAGCCAGTTTTGGTGGCATTGATAGCCGGTTTGTTTTATTTTGGTGGCATTGATAGCCGTTTTTTTTTTTTGAAATCCAAGTTTTTTGTTTGTGGCATTGATAGCCGGTTTTGTTTTGGTGGCATTGATAGCCGGTTTGTGGCATTTATAGCCTGTTTTGATGGCATTTATAGCCGGTTTGTGGCATTTATAGCCTGTTTTGATGGCATTTATAACCGGTTTGGTTTTCAAAAAATGCAAGTATTGACTAAAAGTCGCCTCCCTGCTGAATGTTCTTGCAAGTATCGATGGAATGTCGTATCCTTGCTCATTCGATTGCGAGTATCGATGGAATGTCGCATCCTCGCGGATTTGGGTGCAAGTATCGATGGAATGTCGCATCCTTGCTTTTCAAAAATTTTGGTTTTGCGGGTACTGACTTGATGTCGTTTCCCCACGATTTTTGAAATTTGTGGTTTTCTCGATCCTTTGGGTTATGGATATCAATTGAAATGTTGCGTCTCCACAGTTTTTTAGGTTTTTTCGAACCTTTGAAATTTGGGTTGTGGATATCAACTGAAATGTTGCATCTCCACAGTTTTGGATTTTGCAAGTACCGACGAAATGTCGCTTCCCTGCGATTTTGGAAGTGTCGAACGTGGTTCGCTTGCTTCCGATTTGTGCGAGTATCGACTAAGCGTCGCTTCCTCGCGGTTTTTGAAAAACCATTTTTTTTTGTTTAAAGACACGAGGGTCATAAGTTTTGACCTAAAACCATTTTGGCGGTAAAAGGCAGGGTGGACTAGGGTGGAAATCCCTGAATCCGGATTTTGTTTCAAACCATAAATTTTGGGTTCAAGGGATGAAAATTTTGGTCAAGTTAGGGAAAGGTTCCTAAACTTGGATATTTTTTTTTGAACAACGAAACGATGAAAGTAAGCATTGTTTTAGATTTCTAGAAATTTCAACATTTGATATGAAAATTCTAAAAAAGGGTGGGTTTAGCGAGCGTGTACCTGGAAACCGGCTTTGGCCGTGCAGGCATTGCTCTTACCCAGTTGGGTAAGTTTTAAAGGGTAGTACCGCTTTAAGAACTTGCCGTTGATGGGCAGCATACATCTGTCACCTTCCATGTTTAGGAGTGCGTATGCGCCATTAGAGAAAACCTTGTCGATGACGTAGGGTCCCTCCCATTTTGGCTCAAATTTGCCTTTGGACTTGTGAGCGAAGACCATTGGTCTTTTTACTGCAAGAACCAAGTCATTCTTTTTGTAGGCGCGTTGCCTGACCTTTTTATCGAAAGATCCTGCCATACGTGCTTGGTAAAGTTCAATGCTTTGTTGAGCTTCGAGCCGTCTCTCATCGAGATTGTCCAGCTCATGGAGTCGCAATTCGACATTGCTTTCTTGAGTCATGTCATTTTGCAAGGATACCCTCAAGGAAGGAATTTGTACTTCCAAGGGCACGACAGCTTTGCATCCATAGACCAAGGAGAATGGTGTGCTATGGGTTGGTCCTCGAACGGTGGTTCGATAGGCCCACAAAAGCTTCAGACATTTTGTCGCTCCAGTCTCTTTTCTGACTAGAGACCATTTTTTTGAGGATTTTGCAGAGTGTCTTGTTGAAAGCTTCTGCTAACCCGTTTGCTGCCGGATTGTATGGAGTCGAAGGACAGCTTTGGATTTTGTATTTGTCGCAGAACCTGTAGAATCGATGATCCCGGAACTGTGGTCCGTTATCATGGACGAATCTTTTGGGTATGCCGAAACGACAAATGATGTTTGTGCGTAGGAACTGAAGGACTGATGAGGTCTTCATTTCGTTAAACGCAAATGCTTCTGACCACTTGGAGAAGTAATCCGTAGCGGCGAAGATGAAGCGATGACCTTTGCTTGAAGGGGGAGAAATAGGACCTATGATGTCCATACCCCAGGCTTCGAAAGGCCATGAGATCGCTGTAGGATGCAGCCATTCTGGAGGCATGTGAATGTAATCTCCATGAACTTGGCATTATTGGCAGCGCTTAGCAAATTGCATTGCGTCAGCTACCATGGTAGGCCAGTAATATCCTAACCTTTTTATCTGATCATAGAGCTTAGGTCCAGCCTGATGAGCTCCATAAATACCAGCATGAACTTCTTTGAGTGTTTCTTCAGCCTCTTGTTGTGACAAGCAGCGTAGAAGTACTCCGTTGAAGGATTTCCTGTAAAGGATTTTTGAAGGAATATCCAAATGGAAGCTTGGGGTTCGCCTTTGGATGCTTACCCGTTCTTTTGGATCTTCAGGTAGGATTCCGAACATAATGTAATCAATGAACAGATCCCTCCAGTCGCCGATTGAAGTTTGAAGGATTGAAATCCGACTTCCGACCACTTGGTGGCATTCAGCAATTGCTTGGTGAGTGTTAAGAGGAGGAAGGATTCTCCTTTCGCACACCGTGATTTGCATGTTTTCCCCTTCCTGGATTGCCATGGATGCGGCAAGTCCGGCTAGGGCATCTGCACGTATGTTTTCACCTCTACGAATGTGGGTGATGTGACAGATGTCAAACTTTTGCAGAAGTGATTGTGCCTTGTTTTAGTAGGGCAACAAATCTGGCTTCCTGACTTCAAATTTCTGATTCATCTGGTTGACGATCAGTTGAGAGTCTCCAAAGACTTCCAGCATGGTGATACCGGATTCGATGGCGAGTTCCAATCCTAAGATCAGAGCTTGATATTCAGCTGCATTGTTTGTGCATGGTTCCAGTAGCGAGAAAGCGTGTGGAATCATGTATTTGTCGGGGCTAACAAAGAGGATGCCAACTCCCGAGATCAGCTGTCTTTTTTCATTTGTCCTGGTTGCACCGTCAAAGTACATATCCCAGGAGGCACTTTGTGAGAAACTCTCCACATTGTAGACTGGTTCGTCTGGGAGATCATCTCTGAGTGGAGAATCTTTAGGCAATAGATGCTCTGCGAGGAAGTCTGCTAGAGCTTGCCCTTTGATTGCTTTTTGTGGTACATACCTAATATCAAATTGTGACAGAAGGATGGACCATTTTGCCAGTCGAGCATTGAGAGAACCTGCCTTTGTGACAAGGACCTTCAAGAGGTTGACCCTCGAGACCAGGTAGACTGTGTTGTAAAGTAAGTAGTGACACAGCTTTTGTACTGCGAACATCACTGCAAGACATTCTTTTTCGACTGGAGAGTAGCGATGCTCTGCACCTACTAGCATGCGGCTGAGGTAATATAGAGCAGCTTCTTTTCTTTGATCATTTTCTTGCGCAAGCAGAGCTCCCAGAGAGTGATCAAGGGCTCTTGTGTACAAGATGAATGGTTTTCCAGTGGTAGGAGCAGCTAACACTGGAGGTTTTATCAGGTATGACTTGATGTCTTGGAAAGCAGCTTCACAGTCAGCATCCCAGACAAAGTTTACACCCTTTTTCATCAACCGGGAGAATGGACGGCATTTCCCCGAAAGATTGGAGATGAACCGTCTGATGTAGGCCAATCTCCCTTGAAGCCCTTTGAGTTCTCTCAAGGTTCTTGGAGAGGGCATTTCTAGAATGGCTTTGACTTTTATGGGGTCAAGCTCTATTCCAGCTTTCCGAACTAAGAATCCGAGGAACTTACCCGACGAGACGCCGAAGAAGCATTTCAATGGATTCATTCGCAGTTTGTGTTTGCGAAGCCGGAGGAAGACTTCTCGAAGGTTTTCGAGATGATGTTCTTTTCTTTTGCTTTTGACGGCGAGGTCATCAACGTAACATTCAACCGTCTTGTGCTGCATATCTTGGAATATTATTATCATAGCCCTTTGATATGTGGCACCAGCATTCTTCAGACCAAATGGCATGACAGTGTAACAATACACGCTAAATGGGTTCGAAAGGATGTATGTTTTTCATCCTCAGGATGCATCTTTATCTGATTGTAGCCAGAGAAACCATCCATGAATGTCATTCGCTCGAATCCACAGGTATTATCAATCATTACCTCTGGTATGGGGAGCGGAAATTCATCTTTTGGGCATGCGCCATTCAGGTCTCTATAATCAATACAGACCCTGATCTGCCCATTTTTCTTTGTCACGGGGACAATGTTGGCCAACCATTCAGGATGTTGTTCCTCACGGATGAAGCCGACGCTTTTGAGTTTTTGAACTTCTTGTTCAATTTTATCCATCACATCTGGACGGAATCTTCTTTGGCCTTGCTTGACAGGCTTGATGTCTTCTTGAAGATTGAGTTTGTGAACTGCTATTTTGGGGTCTAAGCCTGGCATTTCAGCGTAAGACCATGCAAAGCAATCAACGAACTCACGAAGAAAGGCGATATACTCGGGTAACTCATCATCCTTTATATTCTTGCTTATGAATGCAGGACGTGGGTTATCTGGTGTTCCCAAGTCTATCTTTTGAACCGGATCTTCTGTTGGAAGGTTCGAAGGTGGTTCCTCCACAATATTTTCGGAGGCTTCCAGCTCAACGAAAGCTTCTGGGGTTTCAGGGGTATTTCCAGACCAAGGTTTTGTTCCTTTCCACGGGTCGTCTTGATCGGTAATTTTCCCAAGGCTTGCTATGAGATGATCCCAATCGCCTGTTGAAACCGGGTTGAAGTAGGGTACTTCTTTTGGAGATGAGGGTTCTTCTGGGTCAGAAGACCACATGTCTGTGCCATCGGACAACTCCTTTTCATTCTCAGAGAAATTGTGCCAATTGGATGAGCTTCCTGGATCTTTGTTAGGTGACTCATCAAAGAGATATCCAGGGAGATCAATGTCTTCATGTTCTTGAGATGTTGAGGCTTGGTCAGTATATTGACTTTTAAGCCTTTGTGTCAACTGTCTCAAGGGGAGTGTCAGGATCATACCCTAACCCGTGTGAAGACTTTTCTACATAGCCATAGAGTCTCCAATCTTTTAGCTGGCTTTTGGTCAAGGCGGGCCCCAATGGCGTGAGAATGCCGCGTCCTTCTCCCAAACTGACTGGGTTTTGAGCGTCATAGCCGATTTTCTTCATACTAGCTTAAGCCACAGAACTGTATAATGATAGTTGAGGCATACCTTTATTTTGGAAAGGTTCCAGCATGGAGTTTGATGAAGAAGCATCCGATCTATGGAAGAAGATCGCCTTTTCCTTTGTTGAAGTTGCTGGAACAACAAAGGAAGCTGACGTAGGATCTTCTATGTCAGAAGTTGTCTCCATTGGAGTAAGAGCAGGCTGAACTTGCTGAATGTCAGCTTGGCTTGACGATGTGTCGTCTTCTTGCTCTGAATCCGAGTCCGTGTCTTGCATGATAGACACGAAAGAAACAACAAATTTGCCCCCAGGCTTTTGTTTTGCCTTCTTCACTTTAGTTGTGATGATCAAAGGCTTTGAAGATTTGAGGGAGATGATGAAGGGAGTTTGAATGCTCTCTTCAGATTTACCGGATGGTTTGTTTTCTTCCGGTGATTGTTGAGGAGCTTTGCCTTTATCTTTCTGGAGATTTTCGGCAAAGGATGCTGTGTGCTTTTCCTCTTCTTCTTTTTCACCTTCATACATCTGTGAGTCTGCGAAGTGGACTTCTTTACCTTTGAAGGGTTTTCTGTCCGCACAGACTCGATGTATCATGCCGTCGTCGCCAACAAACTTGATGCATTGATGTAGAGTTGAAGGGACAACACCATTCTCATGGATCCAAGGGCGTCCGAGAAGGATGTTGTAGCATGAAAGGGTCTTTATTGCATACACTATGACCACAGAGATAAGATCACCGATCTGTAACTTGAACCTGATTTTACCGATAGGCCTTTGAGTACTCCCATTGTATCCAAAGATAGATACAGATGTGTGCCTTAGTTTGCTGGGTGGGATGCCCAACTCTTCAAGAGCCGATGTGGAGATGAGGTTGAGTGCAGAACCTGGGTCGATCTGAACTCTGTGCATAGGCATTTCCTTGATATACCCTGTGAAGTACAGGGGTCGGTTATGCCTGGTTTCTCCAAGCAGGAGGTCGTCCTTTGTGAAGGCGATGGTTGCACTGGCTGCTTTTTTTAACCGAGAGGCATTCAATGCATGATCCCTCAGTTTTCTTCTTTTCTCCCTTTGAGGAGGCTTCTGAGTTTTTGACCCGGTAATCCATTTCAATTTGGAGGACTTGCGGGGCATGTTTGTCGACATCCTCATTCAGCTTTTGTAATTCCGAAATGAGATTATCACGAGTGTGCGGAGACATTCGCAATAAATCTAGGATGTGCAGACGTGCAGGTATGTGCTTGAAGTGTTCAATCAAGTCATACTTGAAAGCCTCCTTAGGGCCTGCATGTTCATCATTGTTGCCACTAGGGGCGCTTACAACATCTTTTCCTGAAGGATTTACATATGTAAAGGAAGATTGGTTGTAATTTTTATGGTAGTCCCAGCCAGAGGGGGTGCCTCTACCAACTTCGAGAGCTTCTTGAGAAGGGTCTTCGTTTGGAAGATTGTCTTCAGGATCAAGAGGCTGTCGTTTTTCATTTGCTGAGGATGTATCAGCAGCAGAGTTACCATCCTCAGTGATTATGTTGCATGGAGCATTTTCCGGGAACAAGTCCTGAACAGCATCCAGCAATCTTTCTTCTTCGTTGACTAATTCATCGTCCCAAGCATCAATGGCTGGGAATTCTTCAGTCAGGAAGGGTGTGAACTTTGAAGTCACAGTCTCAGGAGAAGAAACCTGAGAGGGTGTCATCTCAGTGAAAGTCACGTGAGACGAGGTGGCTCCAGAAGATATATTGCTAGGCGTCACCGGAGTGTAAGTGCTCTCATCAGACGATGCTTCGGAAGAGCTATAATCCCGAATTATCACATTACAGGAAGCTCTGACGGGAGACGTTGCCTGATCGGAGTCAGACTCATCCTCGGATGTAAGAGGATCGTCTTTCCAGCAATTTTCTCCATTTTCAGGAGTTAAGGGAGGATGTACCTGGTGGTCTTCAGGGACTTCAGGCTCTGGATTGCGAGGAGGCTCATTGACGCGTTCTTGCTCTTGTTCTAGAGCGAGTCGATGCAAGATCCTTGCATATTCTTCAAGATCAGGCATGGGAGCCGGATCTTCTTCTTCATCATCTCTTTGTGGCTCAACATTGTTGATTTCCACTGGAGTAATGAGAGGTGCTGGGTCAGCAGCATTTTCTTGTACAGCCTCTTGGTCTTCTTCATCATCAGACCAGGATCCTTGTGGCTGTAGGGGGTTATACCAGATTACTGGCATAAGATGAGACTCAGGAACCCATTCTTCATCGGAGAGATATTCTCCCACTCATCTGTGTAGTTGGATTCGAATCCATCATCGGTGTCGCTGGATTCGTATCCATCAATGGAGAATCCAACTACCGAATTACAAGAGTATGATGCCTCCTGCATGGCTTCTTTGAATTGAGGTGGCATGAAATCACTGAGAGTGAATTTCCTTACCCCCTTTGAAGTCTCTGGAAGGGATGTTTTTGTTACCTCCAGTGAAGCGGTAGAGGAAGCCTCTGCCTTTTCTTTGACCTCTAGTTTTGGCTGGGTCTTCTCTTGCCGTTTGAGCTTGAGGAGATGTTTCCTAGCCTGCCTTCGCTGTTGAGCTGTAGGCTTTGTTTTCACGACCTCCCAATTTTCATCTTCCAGGAGATCGGGATGTACCTATATTGGTTGTCCGTCTGGTGTCGGGTAAGGAACCAGTCCCTCGGACGCTTGGATTGAGTTTATCACCTTGAAGGAAGTAGTGATCTTCTTCTTCGGTGATTTTGATGTTTGTCCACATGTCACCATATTTACGGAGGCAGACCCATAGTTTTTGTCAAAGGTGATGACTCCGTTTTTCCACATCTCATTTATTTTCTCTCTCACAACGAAGCATTGATTGAGAGGATGCGAGATCATCCGGTGGTATGGACAGTACCGAGAATCGTTGGTTTTGCCAACATCACCCGGTCTTTTTGGTTCAGGCAAGGTGAGCTTGCCGTTTGCCACAAGAGCCCCAAAGATTTCATCAACATCTTCATCAAACGGGTATTTCTTCTCTACTCGTCTTTTGAAGGCATCAGAGAGTTCAGGTTTCTTACCAACAGCTTTGTTTTCAGCTTTCTTTGGTGGCTGAGGAGCTGACTTGGTCTTCACATTGAGGACCTCTTTCTTCTTTGGTTTTGAGGTCGTAATGGCGGTTGGCTCTTTTCTTGATGATTTCTGACTGTTGAGGTCCTTAATCTCCGTTTCAGCTTCCATGGAAGCTTCTAGGAGTTCTCCCAGGTTTTTTGATTTGTTGCCGATGATCATGGAGCGGATTCTGGCTCTCATGTTGTTTCGGCAGATGTCGACTAGCGACGCTTGTGGCAATACATCAGAGCATTTGTATGCCATTGCTTTCCACTTGTGAATGAGCCATAGTAGCGGGATGATCTTCACCTTTGAAGTGAGTCAGGAAGCGTGTCTCTAGCATGGCCCAGTTTTGGATTGAGTCCTCCGGCAGAGTGGAGTACCAATCGAAGGCCGTACCTTTTAGGGTACTTGCAAAGAGGCGGATCTTGAGTGCATCTTGATCCGCGATAGCTCCCGTCAGGATCTTGAAGTGGATGACGTGCTGTCTGGCTGATCCTTTCCCCGTATATGTTTGGAGAGTAGGATGCTTGAATTTGGTGGGGAACGGGACCGAGTCCATCCATAAGGGATATGGTGGCTTGATCCCATGCTCCTTGAGTATATCCTCTTCTTTTGCTTTGGCGAGGATACCGTCTACGTCCTTTTTGGTAAGGGCGCGTGACTCATTTTCTTCTCCATTTACCTCGTCGTTTTGATGATTCGGAGGAGGTTCATTGTTCGCCTGATTTTGGAAGGCGAGGAGAAGGTTTTCCATCAGAGTTTCAATCCTCTGCTGGCCCTGTTCCAACTGCTGGATACGGGTGATCGCATCTTCTGGAGGTGGATTGCGGGGTGGTGGCTCAGAATTTGTAGCCAAGACATTCATCCTTCGTGATTCGAATGAAGAAACTGTCCTGGTGACTGAGCTGGGGCTCATTCTTTTTGAAGAAGAGCTTGAGGAAGGATCACTCTGCTGTCCTTTGCTTGAAGGAGCAGGGGATTCTTCTGAATGTCTTCTTGTCCTGGAGACGCTGCGGGTCATCGGACGTCGGACATGGATTTTTGTTGCTGATTTTTAGCGCCTTCTGGTTTTTTCCAACCATATGGACGGCAGCAACTTGGTTGGGTCTTTCTTTTTCGACCCATTTGGGAGAGACTTGAAGTGTGGGAGGCTGGGTCCTTTGCTTCTCTAGTCTCTTCGGTCAGCTCTGACTGGGCTTTGACGATGAAGGATGTGCTCCCTCGGGCGCAGCAGCCGAGCCTGTCTTCTTTGTAGCTGGGCAAGGACAGGATGCGAACCCTGTCCTTCGCCTGTTGCAGCGAAGCTTTGAATTTTTGAAGTTCGGCCCCTGTAGAGATGAAGGGTCGAACTGCAGGTTTGTAGGCCTTAGCAGGTGCTTGGAGAGGCCTTGTGATGCATGACTTGATTTTGGGCTTGTAGGAACAAGCCGGCTCATGCTGGGATGACTTGGAAGTCAAGTCGGAGATGGGTCTCTCCTCTTTCATGTAGGCAAGAGGATAGAACTGTTTCTCCTTGAGTGGGGCCAGGAATGCTGGCTTAGTGGATGTCTGGGACCTTCTCTGTTTTGGTGAAGGTCTTGGGGACCAAGTCTTGGGGTAGACCTGGTTGTTTGCAGGTCGAGGCTTCGTGGGTTGCCACGGGCTTCAGGCCTTCTGGTGCTCGCCTTTGGTGTCACGGTAGTGACACGTTGAGAGGCGAGTTTCTGCTTCTTGGAGGGAGCAGTTTGTTCCTCAGGAAGTGGGAATGGTCCCAGCGTCCCAAAGACAATAGTCCGGGGAGTCGAGGTCGACCCGGAGTTCAGAGAGTTGCCGAGGGAGTTGACGCTTCGGCAGCTGATTGGGCGCTTGTAGGTGCGCGTGGTTTGCTTCTGTTGAAGCATGAGTTGGTGCTTGTTTTCATCGAAAGTAATGGTTAGTGAAGCTGCCATTGTTAGTTTTTCGAAAATTTCTGAAACAAGACCACATCCATTAGTAATCACCAGAATATAATGATCATAAATGGGAAGTTCTATGGTTTCGTCTTTTCAAATTGCTCGAGGTAGATGACCCAAGCAATATGAGGAAGGCAAAATGGCATAGAAGGTACAATTATTCTGATCGCAGGTATGGTAAGCCCAGAATGAGCATCCCAGTGACTGCTAGAAGCAATTGTGAACTTAAATTCGACTTATCGAGAAGCAGAGCTTGCTCGAGGTAAGAAGAATATAAAGTTGGAGTTACAGATGTGCCGGTCGTGACACAGTAGACCCTGAAAGGGCGTACTAGTACCGCTAGACACGACTGTTTTGAGACCGCATCCATGAGATGAGATTCTCTGTTTTGAAAGGTCAAGATTGGATTCATCAAAGAGAGCAGATGGTATTCCGATCTAAACACGGGCTCAGCGATTTCCGCGAGCGCCAGTGCTCAAAAAGAAATGAACCATAATTTCTCGGATCTGAATCTAAAGATGACGAGTTTTTTTTTTGAAAGGCCAATATCGGGTTCATCAAAGAGAGCAAAAGGCACTCCAATCTGAACACGGGCTCAGCGATTTCCGCGAGTGCCAGTGCTCAAAAAGGAGAAGACCAAGATTTCTCCAATCTAAACAAAAAATGACGGAAGTTTTTTTTTTTTTTTGAAGATTTTAAAGATTTTTTTTTTTTAAATCTTTTTTTTATTTTTATTATTTTTATTATTTTTATTATTTTTATTTTATTTTTAAGATTTTTTTTTTGAAAAAAATTTTATTTTTTATTTTTTTATTTTAAAATTTTATTTTTTTAATTTATTTTTTTTTAAAAAAAAAGACGAGAGAGTACACATAGGCCTCCTAACCCGGTCTTATGAAATCATGATTGATAGAATTGCCCCCAGGTAAGGGTAGGATTACTTAATGAACCCGTTTGGAGGACCCTTGCCTAGAACAGTCAAGCTGTCTCCACACTCTGGACAAGGCTTTTCTTTGAATCAACC
This sequence comes from Litsea cubeba, assembly GCA_012931725.1. NCBI lineage: Eukaryota > Viridiplantae > Streptophyta > Magnoliopsida > Laurales > Lauraceae > Litsea > Litsea cubeba. Next base: position 77,095,048 of record CM022947.1, read on the forward strand.
ATGATCAAAGAACACAGTTGGTTTAATCTTAGTGGTCTATGTCTTCTTCTTTTTTTTTATTATTTTTTTAATGAACTCATCGAAGAAAAACGATGGCCCAAAACCTTAGTCGAACAGGCTCAACATTTCTGCAAGCGCGATGAACGATAGGAACGGATCAAGGTTTCTCAATTTTGAATCCAAATTGAGAAATCTAAAAAAAAAATTTTATATATTTTATATATATATATATATTTTTTTTTAGATCTTTAATGAACTCATCGAAGAGAAACAATGGCCCAACCCCCGATCCGAACACGGTCTCAGCGATTTTCGTGAGCGCCAGTGCCCAGAAGGGAGAGGATCAAAGTTTCTCAATTTTGAATCCAAACTAAAAAATCTGATTTTTTTTTTGTTTTTTTTTTATTTTTATTTTTTGAAAAGAGAAAGAGTGGAAATAAATTCAAAGAATTAGAAATTTCCAAACAAAAAATCTCATCTCAATTTTTTTAGATGCGGAATTCAAGATAGGCCACCAATTATAAAGTAGCCAAGGAATCGAGAAAAGAAATATAAGCATAGAGCAAAATATATGATATGCAAATATTTCATTTCTAGCATCGTGTTCCCAAATAAATGGGTCCCACCGGGTGGAGCCAGCTTGATGGACCGCGCTCCATGAATTATCATTGATGCACCTGGTCCAAAAACCAGTTCTCTCTTTAAATTCTCAGACAAAAGAATCCTCAGTAATTACAAAAAGTATATAAAAAAAAACCCTTTCAATCTGTATATAACAATCACTGGGAGATAAACCAAGCAGTGGATGAAGACAAAGCCACAGATACATGACCCCAACAAAAAAAATTCTTCTGAAAAAAGAATGCTTCTACCACTGGCTTCTATGATTGCATGCCCTCCAATCATTCAGCTCCCCCTTTCATTAACTTAAAACAATGGACTAAACAACCCATGCTACTGTATCAACTCCCCCACTCCTGCAATTCCTTGTGGTAATACTTCAACCACTGCAGTTACCGCTGTCGCTACCGTTAGCGTTAGATGTGGGTGGCTTGTAATACAAACGAGCCGTCTGAGGACAGTGGGAGTGGAAGCGAGCCACAATTCTCACACCCGCATCCAACATCTCTATGAACTTCCTCATATCTTCCCTTCCTTGTGCTTCTTGTGGAGAAAGAAAAGAAAAGAGATTTGCGGAGGTGAGAATAGAGAGAAGAGAGATGGGTATTCGTATTGTAGCTCTTTAGACTTCTTCTTGCCGTTGTTCTCACTTCGAAGCTTCACCTTTCCTTGCATTCGTCTCAGTTTCCTCTCGTTGACATCAGATTTGACTAGTCAACATGAAAAGTCTCTGGATCGATTGTTTGACCTGGTCGACTGGCCTGTATGCTTTTTGAGACTTCATCGTAAAATGGAGTGGAACTCATGAGAAGTTGGTGCATGATCCTCTCTTTCACGTTTACTCGATGTAGGTGCAGGAAATTAATTATGACCCAGAAGATTTAGGGTGCCTTACAGGACTTATCCAAATGAAAGAGATGATCTGCTGCCTCTAAGCCTGAAAGGGAAGAGCAAATGGTCAGAGGACCCTGGTGGCGCAAGGCTCTCCGATGCCTAAGTCAGTTAGTGAACTGGAACAAAGGAAGGAGAGGAAGAAGAAAGGCAGAGTAACGACTCTTAAGTATGGGTTGCGTACCTTGCATGTGGAATGGAGTTCTATTTATAGAGAACTCTGAAGGATATTTTGGTTGATATTTGGGAGTGGGTCCCATGATTTGATAGGGAAGTCCTTATCAGCCCACAAAGTCATAAATGCGGTCAACTTCATCCCACATTGCATTTAATGCCAGTCGGATCAGCCCACATTGCATTTAATGCATGTCATGTTGGGCCAGATCATGTTGGACGCCTTTGGCGGTTGAGGTCTCATCGGATCCACCCTCGAGCCTTGCCCTGATTTGGCTACAGCCGCTGGATGCCGCTCTGTCAGCGATCTGGCGAAGATTGTGGATAGCTGATGTCGCATCTGTCCCACTGGCTCGCGCCCCTACTCTACCACGTGACTGATGACGGGGCAGGCATAGGGAGTGAGAGGAGATTCTTCTCGACTTCGGCTTCTGTCTCGACTCCCTTGGCTGGGGTCCCGAGCTCCTTTGGCCGAGGTGGGCCCTTGGTAGCCGAGCTCGGCGCTATCAGCCAAAGTCTGTCTGACTTCGGCTGAGGCTTCTGTCCCGGCAGCCGAGGTGAGTCTGGGTGCCACATGGTCGGCACGCGTGAGTACTTAATCCCATCTTATAGCCGTGATTAACATAATCCTGGAGCTTTGAAAATCTCCCCACACAATTGCCCCCTAGCTTCTGACCTTACGAAGCTCGCCAGCAGAGTGAGGTCAGGAGCTATGAGATAAGGAACCCTTCTGGGATAGAGTTCCTCTTGGTTTCAACCGTCGGCGCTTGGCCTTCATCCATAGTCGCTTTGAATGACCGAGGTAATAAATGATGCCTGTCAATCAATGCCGAAGACATATCGACGGCTCTACGTGTCACCTTTTGATTGGTTGTCCAGTTGATCCCTCCCCTATTTATAGGGTCATTGCAGTTCCCTTCATCCCAATTGTCATTCTGAACCAGAGAAGACGAAACTGCTGCGAGAGAACTTTGCCTGAGAAGAGGAGTGCTGCCGAGATTGAGTTCTTCGCTAGCCGGCATCCTGGTCTTGCCTTCGTAAGTTCTCCTTCCTCTACCCTTTCCTTAGATTTTGGGTCTAGGGCTTCTTCTTTGCTTTTGGATTTGGGTAGGAATGGGTATTTATAGTCACTGGTTAGAGAGTGAGGCGGCGTTTAAGGGTTTCAGGTCAACCTTTAAGATCCCCGACGATGTCCATATCAGGGGGGCTGACCCTAATGGTTTCAACTCCTGCGACTTCTCGGGAGGATGGATGCCTTTTCCCCTAGTGGCCATGACAAAAGGTGGGGTTCGTTTCCCCCTTCACCCCCTTCTTAGGAGGTGCCTCAGTCAGTGGTGCCTCTGCCCCTGCCAGTTGCTGCCCAACGTCTTCAAGATCGTGATGGGCACGGCCAAGTTGAACGAGGTCCTGGGCATCGACCTCGGCATCTTCGATATCGAGGACGTTTACGACATATGCAGGTCTGGAGATGCCTACTATCTCCGGGCCAAGCCAGGTCGGGAGGGCTTCATTCGCTACCTGGAGGACTTAAGTAAATATGCCGGGGACGATCTTCTGTACGTCTCGGGCAACTGGGAGTTTGGGATAGCCGGCACCGATAGAGCCTACCAGGTTCCTCGCCATTTCGGGACCGTTCCAAGCAAATACCATCTCCCTTTCTCTGTCTATTTCCCACGTGCTTTTTCCTTTCCTGTTCTGCCGAATTGATGCCTCTGACTGCTATGCAGCTGTGAAGGAGGGGAAGCGCGCTGCTCGGTATATCTGGACGAGGAACGATGCCTGGCTTAGACTAGTGAACGATACAACGGCCATGAGGGCAGGGCGGCTTGGTCACTGCTAGGGTACCAGCCGAAGTATCGTGGATACATAAGGGGCACGACCGAGCCGCCCCGAGAAGGAGGTTCGGGCGGAGCCGACCTCGAGGCTGAGCGACAGCAGGCCGATCCTAGAGCCAGGACCGAAGAGGGGCCTTCGCGGGCGACGTCCGACATCAGAGTTGCGTCCGGTGCCCAGGCTTCTACGTCGGGGTCGAGACCACGCGAGGCCTCAGGAAGGAGGTCGCGTCAGATTGCCCGATCTCCCTCGCCGAGTGTAGAGATAAGGCGCGCCAGACGTCTGTCCTTTGAGGACCTCGAAGCTCTGGCACTTGGTGTCGGGGACGCCCGAGCTTTCTAAGCGCCCACGAATCCGGATCCCCTCGAGATTCCTTCTCCAGGAGGCTTCTCCCGGGGCAGCGGTAGAGATCCCTGCTCCTCCCAGTCCTGCCGAACTGGAGGTGCGGTTGCCCCAGTTGAGGCCGGGCAAGAGGAAGTTCGGCCGCAAAAGAGGCCGAGAACCGAGGCAGGTCCCAGTTCGGCTTCAGCTTCGCCATCTGCTGGCCCACGCCCATGGGAGCCGAGCTTCGTGCTCAAACCGGGGAGGCCGATGATGATGGACGATCGCGTTCTCCACAGGATCGATCCCCTCGTCCTTGAGGCACTTGCGCGGGCCTGCGCCCTTCCTCGAGATATGGCTCAACTGGACGGGTACAGCGATCAGAAGCTGATACTGTCGATGCTGCAGTCGAACTTCTCGGTAAGTCCATCTGAACCCCTACACATTTTATCCATTTGTTCAATACCAGTGGATGTTTTTACTTTCGTCATGAATGCCTTGTTTCTCTAATAGGCGGTGCAGAAGTCCATGGTCGCGGCTGACAGACTATACAAGTACAGCGTTGATATTGCCGAGCTGACCGCGGAGAAGAATGGCCTAGAGGAAGCCTTAGACGCTGTCACTCAGAAATTAGCGAGGGCTGAAGGAGAGTACGCAGCGGGGCTCGAGCAAGCGAAGGGTGAAGCTGAGGTGGAGAGGAAAAAAGTGGCCGAACTCGAGGCCTCCATTGCGAAACTGGAAGACGACTTCAAGGCCCAGCTTCAGGTCGAATCCAAAAGGGCAGACGAGGCCGAGGAGAGACGCGAGTCAAAGTGTGATGCTGCTTTTGAAGACTCCAGGGCGCAGGTCATGGCTTACTACAAGGACAGAGTCCTCGTTGTGAGGGATAAGGCCTGGGTGAAAGGGTGGCGCGCTGACCTGAAGGAGGCCGGGGTCTCGGAGGATCATCCATCCTTAAAGGAACCCCCTCCGTTTCCACTTCCGACGCCGAGCTCTGTCCCACCTGTCGCTGTTCCTGTCGGTGAAGTGACTGCTGCTGGACAGGTCGGGACGAATACTGAAACCGCTGCTATTCCTCACGTCTCTGATCCAGCGTGACCTCGGGGCGGTCTTGTCGACTCTGCTCGTGGAGAAGGCTTTTTTGTTTTTTGTTCTTGTAATTTCTCTGTCTTTTCCTTCTGAATGTAATTCCCTTCAGTTTTAATGAAAACCGGAGCTTCTTTACTTGTGCACTTGTGTTTCCTTTTCTCGTTTTCCCTATCTTTTTGAGCTCAGCTCTTTTATGCTTGAGTCCGGCTGAGTGCTTTTTGTGACATAACGTGTGAGTTTTGAGTTGTATCGAACGATCTTCATAGTTATCTGCGCTGATACTCCGTATTCTGAAGACCATAAATAGCAACAAGGGCGGCGGTATGGCCAATGAGGAAAACGAGCAGATGGCTCCACGTGTCACCACCGGTACCGTCAGTCAACTCGTTAGAAACCGTGCATCGTGGGAGACCTCGCCTCATAAATTCTCTTGAGGGACGGGCTCTTCTTCCTTTTATAAGTAGAAGTAGCAGGCTCGCCATGGGAGAGAGGAAAAGGACCAGGACATTTCATTTCTTGTATAAACGTAGGGACCTGTCTCTTTCCGTTAACCATCTTGGCAGCCATGCTCAGCAGATCCTTAGGAACCTTTGACCCGGGCGAAACCTCTGCGCCAGAAGACAGCTTCCTCCGGGAGGGACTGTCTGTCGTGGTCTGCGCGCTCTCTGAAGACGATCCTCGTGGACTACGCGCTCTCTGAAAGCGGGTCATCGGCCAACTCCCGTCGATGCGGCTGTGTGGAGATCCTTGTAGCCGGGAGTTTGTGGCGCTCCGAGCGGTTGGGGGTCTTGTTTTCATCCCACAGGGTCCTGCGTGGAATCATGCTGCAGGTCCTTTTGTGGGATATCCAGACCTCCAAGCAGCGGGCATGATCGAGAGGTCTTCCGGCTGAAGATCTCCAGTCAGCGGACCAGGGGTCTGAGCTTCGTTCCCAAACCAAAGGGTGTTGAAGAGCTCTTGGCGCTGAAGTTCGGACTGAAGAGTCAGTGAAGATCAGAGTCTCCGAGTCTCATCTCTTTCTTTTTTGTTTTTAGAGGACTGCGAGCCTCCTTGCTGTATCCTGCTTTCTTTTCTGTAATCCTTGTAATGAAATAATTACAATAAATAAAGAGAACAAAGTTTCTGATCATATGATCTGTGTACAATACTTCATCATTTTTTGCTTTCTTTTTTGCTTTTCTGTACTGTTTCTTGGTACTGTTTTTTCTGTAGTTCTGTATTTGCATTTTTGTGCCGCTTTTTTGCACTTCAGTGCTTGCACCGCTTTTTTTACTTTCAAAGACTGTTACTGGCCGAAATGGACTGACATTGGCCGAGACAAGTTGTCATGGGCCGAGATGGACCCAGAGTCTCGAGGATCTCGGCTGTGCGAGCCTGAGTTCGGGAACCATCTCGGGGGTGCATGAACCCAGGTTTTTAGGGAAGACTGGATGTGTAAATCCGAAGTCAGTCCCAGGGTATATGAACCCAAGGTTTTAGGAGGCGACCCGGACGTTATGAACCCGGTGCCGGTCCCGGGGTGATATGAACCCAGAATTCAGGAAGCGACCCGGATGTTGTGAACCCAGTGCCAGTCCCCGGGCGTTATGAACCCAGAATTTAGGAAGCGACCCGGATGTTATGAACCCGGTGCCAGTCCCAGGGTGTTATGAACCCAGAATTTAGGAAGCGACCCGGATGTTATGAACCCGGTGCCGGTCCCAAGGTGTTATGAACCCAGAATTTAGGAAGCGACCCGGATGTTATGAACCTGGTATCGGTCCCAGGGTGTTATGAACCCAGAATTTAGGAAGCGACCCGGATGTTATGAACCCGGTGTCGGTCCCAGGGTGCTATGAACCCAAAGCTGGCGAACTGAGACGAGATGAGGTGACACAGATTGATGACAGGGCAAACGTTGCTTTTATTGATTCTGAGACTCTTGTTACATCTTTTAGAAATAGAATTTCTTCAAGTGAGATGTATTCCATGGTCTCGGCAACTGCCTGCCTTCTAAGTCTTCAAGCTTGTAAGAGGATCGTCCTGCCAGTGAGACCACCCTGAACGGGCCATGCCAGTTTGGGGCCGGTTTTTCCTTCATTCGGATCTTTGTCAGCTGGCAGGGTCTTCTTTAGGACTAGTTCTCCTACTAAGAAGCTCTTTTCCTTGACTTTCTCATTGTATCCTCTAGCTAGCCGCTGCTGATAGTCAGTCAGTCGTAGGGCTGCTGCTTCTCGACGCTCATCCGCTAGGTCCAGCTCCATCGCCAGGTTTGTCTCGTTTCGGCCTTGGTCTACCAACTCTGTCCTCAAGGTGGGGAGGCCAATTTTCAAGGGAATGACCGCCTCCATCCCATAGGCCAGAGAGAAGGGTGTGGCCGAGGTGGACCGTCTTGGAGTCGTTCTGTATGCCCATAATACGCTGGGAAGCTCCTCTACCCATCTCCCTTTTGCCTTGTCCAATCGCTTCTTCAGGCCGTCCAGGAGTACCTTGTTAGAAATTTCGGCCTGGCCATTGCTCTGCGGGTACGCCGGAGTGGAGTAATGGTTCCTGATGCCGTGCTCTTGGCAGAAGTCTCTGAAGGATTTGGACTCGAACTGAGTCCCGTTGTCCGAAATCAGGGTCCTGGGGATGCTGAACCTCGTTATGATGTTCTTCCACAAGAAGTTCCTAGAGTCCCTGTCAGTGATGGAGGACAGTGGTTCAGCTTTTATCCACTTCGTAAAGTGGTCCGTAGCAACTATCAGCCATCTCTTGTTCCCTGAAAGTCGGTGGAGTGGTCCCACAATGTCCAGCCCCCATTGAACAAAGGGCCATGGACTAGAGAGGGGACTCAGGTCTTGAGCTGGCTGATGAAAAGAGTGGGAGAACTTCTGACATTTTTTGCATTTTCTGGCGTATACCTGCGCTTCCTTCTGCATGTACGGCCACCTTATGGCTCTGTATGCCAGCGATCGCCCTTCGATGTGACTGCCGCAGATTCCCTCATGGGTCTCATACAGAAAGTTGTCCACCTTGCTTGGATGGACGCATTGGAGATAGGGACCCGTGAAGATTTTCTGTAGAGTTTGCCTTCGGAAGATAGCCAAAATCGGGCTGCCTTGAGTCTGATTCAGTGGGCTTCATGCTTGTCCTCGGGGAGCTGGTCGTCCTTCAGGTAAGAGATGATTGGATCCATCTAGCTTGGGCCGAGATCAGCACATAGGACTTGCCGAGATGAGTGGAGCTCTAGGCTTGATCTTTGTATTGATCCAACCTCAACAGTCCTTTTCTTTCCCGCTTCGACAGCGGAGGCCAGGTTTGCGAGCGCATCAGCGTGCGTGTTGGTATCTCTGGAGATTTGCCTGATCTCGGCTGCCTGGAAGTGCGAGAGCAGTTTCTTTGCGAGGGCTAAGTAGGCCGCCATCCTGTCGTCCCTGTCTTGGTAGTCTCTAGTGAGTTAGCTAGTTACCAGTTGCGAATCACTGAAAACCACCAATTGCTAGGCTCTGAGGATTCGGGCGCTATTCAGCCCTGCTATCAGAGCTTCATACTCCGCTTCATTGTTCGTCGCTTTGAAGTCTAAGGTGAAGGCTTGCTCTATGACCAGTCCCTCTAGCGATTGGAGGACTATCCCGGCGCCAGCTCTCTTGGAGGTGGATGAGCCATCGACGAAAACATTCCATGTCGAGACAGGATCTTGGCTCTGAGAGGATTGTTCGACCTCGGTGGCTTCACGCTCATGCACTATGCCCCCTAGTTCGGTGCCGGGCTGGGTCGAAGCCGAGCTCGGGGAGACGAACTCTACAATGAAGTCGGTCAGGATTTGGGCTTTGATTGCAGTCCTGGGATGGTACTGGATGTCATACTGCCCCAGTTTGACTGCCCATTTGGATATGCGCCCTGAAAAGTCAACTTTCTTGAAGATAGATCGGAGTGGGTGCTCCGTGATGACTATAATAGTGTGTGATTAAAAATAATGGGAGAGCTTGCGGGAGGCGCTGACGAGTGCCAACACAAGCTTCTCCAGCAAAAGGTATCTGGTCTAGGCATCTAGCAGGATCTTGCTCGTATAGTAGATTGGTTTTTGGACACCATCGTCTTCTCTGATGAGGACGGAGCTCACTGCATGATCCGAGACCGCAAGATACAAATACAAAATTTCCCCCTGAGTTGGGGTAGAGAGTAAGGGTCGTGAAGACAAATAGGCTTTGAGTGCTTCCAATGCTTGGTCGCACTCAGGGGTCCATTGGAACTTTAAATTCTTTTTCAGAAGCTGAAAGAAAGGCCGGCACTTATCTGACGATCCGCTGATGAAACGATTGAGTGCTGCAGACATGCCTGTGAGCTTCTGGACCTCTTTTGTGGTAGATGGGCTTTGGATGCCCAAGATTGCAGTAATCTGGTCCGGGTTGGCCTCTATCCCCCTTCGTGTCACTAAGCTTCCGAGGAACTTGCCAAAAGCTACGCCGAAAACGCACTTGGAAGCATTTAGTTTGAGTTTGAACTCGCGGAGGACACTGAAGACTTGGGCCAGATCCACCAGATGGTCACTGGAGTGCTTGGACTTGACGACCATGTCGTCAATGTAAACTTCTACTATCTTGCCGAGCTGAGCATGGAACATCTTGGTGACGAGGTGCTGATAAGTTGCCCCCACGTTTTTGAGCCCGAAGGGCATCACCTTGTAACAGTAAGTGCCGCGGGGGGTTATGAATACAGTTTTTTCCTCATCTGGCTCGTACATCAGGGTCTGATGGTAGCCTCTGTAGGCGTCGAGGAAGCTCATTCTGTCATGGCCAGCGGTGGCGTCGATCATCTGATCAATCTTTGGAAGGGGGAAGCTGTCCTTTGGGCAAGCTCGGTTGAGATCTGTGAAATCCACGCACACCCTCCATTTGCCAGTCTTTTTCTTGACCACCACTGTATTGGCTAGCTAGACCGGGTACTGGGCCTCCCAGATTGCGCTTGCCTCTAGCAGCTTGTCGACTTCTTCGACTACCGCGTCTGTCTGCTGCAGCCCCGTCCTGCGGGCTCTCTATACCACTGGCTTGTGGCTGGGATCCACGTTTAGCTTGTGGCACATGACCTCGGGGTCCAAGCGAAGACATCCACGTTCTGCATCAGAAATCTTGAGAGCTCGGCTCTCTCCTCGTCGGGCAGCTGGGTGCCGATCAGGAAAAATCTGTAAGGGTCTGCTGGGTTGAGCCTGACTTCGGCTAGATCCTCAATACTCTTCTTGTCAGGATCCCGGCCGATCTCGTCTAGCCCCCTCTCGAACTCTGCCAAATTGACAAGTTCTAGCTCCTTCTCTCCAGGGACCATGGCCAGCATACACTGCCTGGCCAGCTGCTGATCTCCTTCGACTGTGACCTCCTCCATCTTGCCTTGTCTTCAAGCATGAACTTCAGCTTCTGGTGGAGGGAGGAGGGAACTGCTTCCATCTTGTGGAGCCACGTCCTGCCCAGGATGACATTGTAGGGAGAAGGGGCGTCCACTACCAGAAAGTCGGCCATCACGGAGGCTCCGCCCATCTCGGCAGTGATCAGTCTCGGCAGCAGTTCCAGCCTCCAACTTAGCCAAGTGGTTCCACTTCGGCTATACGCTCATTAGCTCCACCTCGGCCAGGGCATCCCCAGCCCGGCTAGGGACTTCAGCCCGGTTCTCCACTTCGGCATCCCTACGAGGTCTCCAGCCAAGTCAAGGTCGCTCCCGACCTCGGCACCAAGCACCCCAGGTCGCAGCCAACCTCAGCTCTCCAACAACACACCCTGACCTTAGTCAGAGTGCCAGAAAGGGGCTGACAGCAATCCTCCCTTGGACGCTCGTGCACGCTACAGCACGTGCGACAAGACAAGGGCACCGCCCATGCTTCTTGACAGGTCGGCGTCCACAAACGCCAAAGAAGGCTACGATGGGACTGTAGTCACTATACCTCCCTAGTGCCTGACAGAGTGGGCTATGATGGGACGATTAACCACCTCGTTGTCCCCTCTCTTCTTCTATATAAACACAACAACAGCTTCAGAGAAAGGATGGCCAACACTTACACTACCTGCTGATACACCATCTTCTTCCCCAAAATCTCCATCCTACTGTCCAGTATTCATACTGACTTAGGCATCGGAGAGCCCTGCGCTGCCCACAGCCAGGGTCCTCTGACCTACTATTATTCCTCCTCTTCTCAGGTTTCAGGCAGGCATCGGTGTTCAACCAAAGAGCTCCGGCTACACCCCCTATTTTTTTGAGTGACATTTTATGCGCTTACAATTGGCGCCATCTGGGGGGAACGACCAAAAAGCCATCTTCCCCCAAACACCATGCCTCGAAGAACCAGAAAGGAAGAAGAACCATCAGCACTGCCGGAGCGGCTGCCGCCGGTCCCCCGCCAGAGGAGGTCCGGGGCAAAATCTGGTCTAGCTAATATCCAAAGGCCGGAAGCTCAGTCAGGTTCATCCTCTAAGGAGGCCCCAACACCTTCCCGACGAGATAACCTTCGATTGGAGCTTTCCCGGCAAGAGGATTTTCAGCCAGATGCACCTCAGGGTCAAATGGGCGAAGTCAACTTTCTCCTCACGAAGATTAGGGCCCAAAACCTTGTCATCCAAGCGCAGGACGAGTTGGTCCGTCAGCTTCAGCAGCAGCTACAAGAAGGGGCGACCTCAGCTCCATCCTCCAATCCCTTAAAGAAATTGAGGCGAAAACTGGAGGAAGACGCAGACCTCAAAGAATGGCTTGACCAGCGCGACAGGCAAGCAATCCAGTAAAACATGGAGACGGTCGGCCTCATTCGAGTTCGGTCAAGTATCTCCTCCAGTTTGGCGAGCAATTCACCCAGCTCAGCAGACGTCCCTTCCAGCTCGAGGGGCTACAGAAGCCTCCTATCATCCTTCAGCTTCGACCGCCAGTCAACTTTGATCGCATGACCCTCTACCGTCATTTCTGGGGGCACAGTCCTCTACTGTCAATTTCGATGGCGCCGTCAGCTTCGATGACACCGGTACGACCCTCTACTGTCGGTTTCGATCGTACCACCCTCTACCGTCATTTCGACGGCACGGTCCTCTGCTGTCAGCCTGATCGCACAGTCCTCTACCGCCATCAGTCATCCAGAGCCCCGTGCTCTTACATCTCGGCCGCGTGCTAGATCTCGACTTCGTGCATCGCGGCAATAGCACCGGATTCTTGATCTCATGTTGGGTTCGCCCTCATGCTAGCCTCCACATCATGCACCTTGGCGCCCCCATGCCAGGTTGCCGACGCGCCCCTGGCGCCCAGCCAGTGGGTCTTCACCAGTTCGCGTTATGAGCGCACCTCGGCGCCCCCATGCCAGGTTGCCGGCGCGCCCCTGGCGCCCAGCCAGTGGGTGTTCACCAGTTCGCGTTATGAGCGCACCTCGGCGCCCCCATGCCAGGTTGCCGACGCGCCCCTGGCAACCAGCCAGGGGGTCTTCACCAGTTCGCGTTATGAGCGCACCTCGGCGCCCCCATGCCAGGTTGCCGACGCACCACTGGCGACCAGCCAGTGGGTCTTCACCAGCTCGCGTTATGAGGGCACCTCGGCGCCCCCATGCCAGGTTGCCGATGCGCCCCTGGCGCCCAGCCAGTGGGTCTTCACCAGCTCGCGTTATGAGCGCACCTCGGCGCCCCCATGCCAGGTTGCCGACGCGCCCCTGGCGCCCAGCCAGCGGGTCTTAGCCAGTTCGCCTTATAAGCGTAGCTCGGCGCCCATGCCAGGTTACCGACGCGCCCCTGGCGACGTGCTCCTACCTTGGTCTCAGTCTCCACCAGTTCGGCAGCAGTGCTAGCCTCTAGCTCGGCAGCAGCGCAGCCTGTAGCTCGGCTGGAAACTCTTACTCCAGCTCGACAGCAGTGCCGGTCTCCAGCTCGGCAGCAACGCCAGTCTCCAGCTTGGCAGCAGTCTTCGCCAGCTCGTGTTATGAGCGCACCTCGGCGCCCCCATGCCAGGTTGCCGACGCGCCCCTGGCGCCCAGCCAGTGGGTCTTCGCCAGCTCGCGTTATTAGCGCACCTCGGCGCCCCCCATGCCAGGTTGCCGACGCGCCCCTGGCGCCCAGCCAGCGGGTCTTAGCCAGCTCGCATTATGAGCGCACCTCGGCACCCATGCCAGTTTGCCGACGCACCCCTGGCGACGTGCTCCTACCTCGGTCTCAGTCTCCACTAGTTCGGCAGCAGTGCCAGCCTCTAGCTCGGCAGCAGCGCAGCCTGTAGCTCGGCTGGAAACTCTTACTCCAGCTCGGCAGCAGTGCCAGTCTCCAGCTCGGCAGGAGTGCCAGTCCTCAGCTTGGCAACAATGCTAGCCTCCTCTGCAGCGTCACTAGAATACTTCCAACAGGATTACACCTCTGGCGACGAGCCAGCTGGTCACGTCTCAGTCTCAGTTGGTGACAAACCGGACACTGAAGACTATCAAGCTCAAACAGCTCCTCCCTTCTTAGCTTCCGACCTCAGAGAGTACTCTCAGAGCTCAGAAGCTGGGGGGCTATTGTGTGGGGATAATCCCGAACCCACCGGAATACTGGCCTGATGCTCCATCTCGTGCTCCAGCGCCAGCTAGTCCAGCTTGGCCAAGTGCTCCTACTTCGGTCAAAGCTCCACCTCGGCCAGGGCATCCCCAGCCCGGCTTGGGACTTCAGCCCGGTTCTCCACTTCGGCATCCCTACGAGGTCTCCAGCCAAGTCAAGGTCGCTCCCGACCTCGGCACCAAGCACCCCAGGTCGCACCCGACCTCAGCTCCCCGACCTTGGCAACACTCCCTGACCTCAGTCAGAGTGCCAGAAAGGGGCTGACAGCTGTCCTCCCTTGGACGCTCATGCACGCTACAGCACGTGCGACAAGACAAGGGCACCGCCCATGCTTCCTGACAGATCGGCGTCCACAGACGCCAGAGAAGGCTACGATGGGACTGTATTCACTGTACCTCCCTAGTGCCTGACAGAGTGGGCTATGATGGGACGACGAACCACCTCATTGTCCCCTCTCTTCCTCTATATAAACACAACAACAGCTTCAGAACAACGATGGCCAACACTTACACCACCTGCTGGTTCGCCATCTTCTTCCCCAAAATCTCAATCCTACTGTCCAGTACTCATACTGACTTAGGCATCGGAGAGCCCTGCGCTGCCCACAGCTAGGGTCCTCTAACCTACTGTTCTTCCTCCCCTTCTCAGGTTTCAGGCAGGCATCGGTGTTCAACCAAAGAGCTCCGGCTACACCCCCTATCTTTGTGAGTGACATTTTTTGCGCTTACAATTGGGGAGATTTTCAAAGCTCCAGGACTATGTTAATCACGGCAATAAGATGGGATTAAGTACTCCTGCGTGCCGACCACGTGCCAACCATGTGGTACCCAGACTCACATCGGCTGCCGGGACAGAAGCCTGAGCCGAAATCAGACAGACTTTGGCTGATAGCGCCGAGCTCAGCTACCAAGTGCCCACCTCAGCCAAAGGAGCTCGGGACCCCAGCCAAGGGAGCCGAGACAGAAGCTGAAGTCGAGAAGAATCTCCTCTCTCTCCCTACGCCCGCCCCGTCATCAGTCACGTGGCAGAGTAGGGGCGCGAGCCAGTGGGACAGATGCGACATCAGCCGTCCACAATCTTCGCCAGATCGCTGACAGAGCGGCATCCAGCGGCTGTAGCCAAATCAGGGCAAGGCCCGAGGGTGGATCCGATGGGACCTCAACCGCCAAAGGCGTCCAACATGATCTGGCCCAACATGACATGCATTAAATGCAATGTGGGCTGATCCGACTGTCATTAAATGCAATGTGGGCTGAAGTGGACCGCATTTATGACTTTGTGGGCTGATAGTGACTTCCTTATCAAATCATGGGACCCACTCCCAAATATCATCCAAAATATCCTCCAGAGTTCTCTATAAATAGAACTCCATTCCACATGCAAGGTACGCAACCCATACTTGAGAGTCGTTACTCTGCCTCTCTTCTTCCTCTCCTTCTTTTGTTCCAGTTCACTTACTGACTTAGGCATCGGAGAGCCTTGCACCGCCCAGGCCAGGGTCTTCTGACCATTTGCTCTTCCCTTTCAGGCTTAGAGGCAGCAGATCATCTCTTTCATTTGGATAAGTCCTGTAAGGCACCCTAAATCTTGTGGGTCATAATTTCCTGCACCTACAATTGGCGCCGTCTGTGGGAAACGAGCAAAAAGCCATCTTCCCCCAAACACCATGCCTTGAAGAACCAGAAAGGGAAAGGAACTACTGACATTGTCAACACAGCTGCCGACGGTCCCCCCACCAGGAAAGGTCCGCAGCAAGATCTGGTCGAGCGAGCGTCTACAAGCCGGAAACTCAGTCAGGTTCATCCTCTAAACGGGTCACAGCACCTTCCCGACGAGATAACCTTTGACTGGGGCTCTCCCGGCAGAAGGGTCCTCGGCTAGGCAGAGCCCGAGCTCTGGAACGCTTCGACCTCTATGAAAGCAACCAAGTGATCTCCATCTCAGCAGACATCTCCAGCTCGGCGGATATTCCCAGTTCGGCGTGTGCCTCTAGCCACAGTCACTCCCAGCTCGGTAGACGCCCCCAGCTCGGCAGAAGTCCCTTCCAGCTCGGGGGGCTACTGAAGCCTCCTATCATCCTTAGCTTCGACCGCCCGTCAGCTTCAATGGCGCCGTCAGCTTCGATGACACCGGTACGACCCTCTACTGTCGGCTTCGATCGTACGACCCTCTACCGTCATTTCAACGGCACGGTCCTCTGCTGTCACCCTAGATCGCACGGTCCTCCACCGCCATCAGTCATCCAGAGCCCCGTGCTCCCACATCTCGGTCGCGCGCCAGATCTCGATCTCTTGCATCTCGGCTACGTGCCAGATCTCGATTTCGTGCATAGCGGCAGCAGTGCCAGATTCTCCACCTCATGATGGTGTCGCCCTCGTGCTAGCTACGCGCTTCACGCAAGTTCGGCCTCATGATGGTCTCGGCTACGCGCCAGGTTCTCCACCTCATGCTGGTGTCGCCCTCGTGCTAGCTACGCGCTTCACGCAGGTTCGGCCTCATGAAGGTCTCAGGCTACGCGCCCCGACCTCATGCTGGTCCGTCCACGTGCTGGCTATGACCTCATGCTGGATAGGCCTCACGATGGTCTCGACCGCATTTACGACCTCATGCTGGTCCGTCCACGTGCTGGCTACGGCCTCACGCTGGTTCGGCCTCACGATGGTCTCGACCGCATTTACGACCTCATGTTGGTCCGTCCACGTGCTGGCTACGGCCTCACGATGGTCTCGACCGTATTTACGACCTCATGCTGGTCCGTCAACGTGCTGGCTACGGCCTCACGCCGGCTCGGCCTCATGATGGTCTCAACCGCATTTACGACCTCATGCTTGTCTATCTAAGTGTTGGCTACGGCCTCACGCTGGCTCAGCCTCATGCTGGTCTCAAACTCATGATGGTCTGTCCAAGTGTTGGCTACGGCCTCACGCTGGCTCAACCTCATGCTGGCCTCCACGTCATGCACCTCGGCGCCCCCATGCCAGGTTGCCGGGGCGCCCAGCCAGTGGGTCTTCACCAGTACGCGTTATGAGCGCACCTCGGCGCCCCCATGCCAGGTTGCCAACGCGCCCCTGGCGCCCAGCCAGTGGGTCTTCACCAGTTCGCGTTATGAGCGCACCTCGGCGCCCCCATGCCAAGTTGCCGACGCGCCCCTGGCGACGAGCCTGCGGGTCTTCTCCAGTTCGCGCTTTGTGAGCATCTCGGCTCTCATGCCAAATTGCCAGCACGCCCCGACCTCTTGCTGGTTCGCCCTCGTGCTAGCTATGTGCTTCACGCAGGTTTGGCCTCATGATGGTCCCGACCTCTTGCTGGTCCGTCCACGTGCTCGCTACGACCTCACGCTGGCTCGGCCTCATGTTGGTCTGGGCCAAGTGCTCCTACCTCGGTCTCAGTCTCTCAGTTGGTGACAAACCGGACACTGAAGACTATCAAGCTGAAACAGCTCCTCCCTTCTTAGCATCCGACCTCAGAGAGTACTCTCAGAGCTCAGAAGCTGGGGGGCTATTGTGTGGGAATTTTCTCGAAATCCCTGTCAGATGCAGTATCCGGGACTCACGCACCAGCTAGCCCATCTCGGCAGTGATCAGTCTCGGCAGCAGTTCCAGCCTCCAACTTAGCCAAGTGGTTCCACTTCGGCTATACGCTCATTAGCTCCACCTCGGCCAGGGCATCCCCAGCCCGGCTAGGGACTTCAGCCCGGTTCTCCACTTCGGCATCCCTACGAGGTCTCCAGCCAAGTCAAGGTCGCTCCCGACCTCGGCACCAAGCACCCCAGGTCGCAGCCAACCTCAGCTCTCCGACAACACACCCTGACCTCAGTCAGAGTGCCAGAAAGGGGCTGACAGCTGTCCTCCCTTGGACGCTCGTGCACGCTACAGCACGTGCGACAAGACAAGGGCACCGCCCATGCTTCTTGACAGGTCGGCGTCCACAGACGCCAGAGAAGGCTACGATGGGACTGTAGTCACTATACCTCCCTAGTGCCTGACAGAGTGGGCTATGATGGGATGACTAACCACCTCGTTGTCCCCTCTCTTCCTCTATATAAACACAACAACAGCTTCAAAACAAGGATGGCCAACACTTACACCACCTGCTGGTACGCCATCTTCTTCCCCAAAATCTCCATCCTACTGTCCAGTACTCATACTGACTTAGGCATCGGAGAGCCCTGCGCTGCCCACAGCCAGGGTCCTCTGACCTACTGTTCTTCCTCCCCTTCTCAGGTTTCAGGCAAGCATCGGTGTTCAACCAAAGAGCTCCGGCTACACCCCCTATCTTTGTGAGTGACATTTTATGCACTTACACTCGCTATTTGCAAATTTTTTCTTTTCATCAAGGCTCTTTCTTCAGTTGGATTTTTGGAATTTCAAATGCGGTGGATGGAACTTAGAAATGCTATTGAATTCTGTCATTTATAAATTTCTTATTTCTTTTGTACTGGAATTTCTACCTTAATTTCTTATAAATTTCTTATTTCTTTTGTACTGGAATTTCTTATAAATTCTTATTTCTTTTGACTTACATGATCAGTACGTGAACGGTTGGGAACTAATTCACCAATGTTAAATTTCAGTGTAAATAATTTTTAAATGTTAATTTCAATTATCACATTAAATTAATTTATCTTACAAACATTTGAACAAATATGTCAGGAAGAAAGAGGAGAGATCGTCCGCTGACGATGGACGAGCTACTGCGCCAGGCCCAGGCCAGTACGTCATCGGGGGACCCTAGACCTACATCGGGTTCTGCCCAGCCCAGTTCGATGGCCCCATCGAGTATGCCATCGATCTCTCATCCGGTGCTAGCTACTGCGCCAGCTTCTACATCCCGGACTGCATCAGCCGATACACAGACTAGTATAAGTTTATTTAATTAAAATATATTAATTCTAGCAAATTATTTTATTTTAATTTAATTATATTATCTGTAATTTAAACAGATTCTGTGAGCACGGGCCCATCTACCAGCAGGGGGAGAGGCCCTGCTAGAGGGATCCGGTCTTAGAATTCCGGTCATCCCATTGACGTGTCATTTGATGAGACGTACCACCCAGTGGGTCTGCATGCTCACCAGCTTATCCGCCAGCTGGGACATATGGTCCGGGATCCACATGCATTCCCTTTGACTACACTTGATTGGGATGCATTCCCTGTGGAGGCACTAGATCGTATCTGGAGTCAGGTCAAGGTAATAATTTAACATTTCTCCGCAGAGATGAGGCAATTTAATCCATAACTAAATGAAAAACTATTTGTCCTTTGCAGGATAATTTGAGGGCATGTCCTGAGCTCTTCCGGCCAGTTTGCATGTCGAAGTGCCGGAAGATGTGGAAAGATCATAAAAATAAGATGAAAATGCAGCATTGGAAATCACACCAGGATGCCCCTGACATACTTGAGCGAGTTCCGAGGGGCATTCTCCCGGATCAGTGGACTCAGCTAGTCCGGTACTGGACGAGGGAGGAGGCACACGTGAGAAAGTTGTGTATATATATATATATATATTTTTTTTCATACGTGCATTTTAACGATTTATTAGAGACTATCGTAACTAACAAAAATTAACTGATAAATATTGAAAACAGAGAGTGGCAGATACAAATGCACGGAACCGCGCAATGCAGGGTCCCGCACACAGGTTGGGGACTCGACACATCACGCAGGTCCGCCACGAGGTAAAAAAGTTAGATCGTATACTTAATTTATATTTGAGTCATTTTGTATGCTATTATACTAATTAACTAACTCTCAACCAAACAGCTGCGTTCCAAGGGCGATCCGAGCGACAGGATGTCCGTTTGGATGCTTTCTCGAGATCCTCGTCATCTGGAGGTTGCAGCTATCCTCGTAAGTTAAAATCATTAAAGTACATTTCATGTATCTAGCTGCTTATGTATTGCATTTATCTTCTTCTTTGTCCTCTTTCTTCCTATATATAAAAATGGCCTAGAGTTACATATCCTAATTCTTCATTGATTAACAGGAATTTGTTAAAAAGTCCAAATAAATCTAAAACCGTTGGATGTACTCATTTACTCGTGTGAAAATGATATTTTCAATAAACACGGTAATGTGTTTCTCATGTGTAACATCTGCATATGTAACATTTACATATATAAATCTCATTTTCCTATCACATGTATAAGAGGCAAATAACCCTTTAAGTATGTGAGGCATCTTCATCGGGTTTTGTTTGCATTTTTTTTCACCAAATACAACCTTGAGTTTATGCAATGGGATTTCTGGATTGCTGGATATTATATCCAAAATCTCTATCTATACATATAACTATATAGAGCAAGAAAAATAAGCAAGCTCTCTCTCTCTCTCTCTCTCTCTCTCTCTCTCTCTCTCTCTCTCTCTCAATAAACCAGATAGTGAGATGTGGAATACCTTCTTGCATCGCCGGATGGTAAACAAGACATTACCGGCGTAGTCCATGAGAAATGTCTCCTCTATCCAATTAAGAACTTTGCCATAGGAACAAGACCTTATCTATTAAGGTGTATTGGATAATTTGAGAATTTGAGAAATTCGAAGTAGAAGGCATCCAACTGATTATAAAATTCTCCTCATAACGAATTCTTTGAGTTATAGTACAGGCTAAGAAGTTACTTTTCTCTTTACTCTGTGGACTGTGGGGAATTAAAAATAATTAAAGAGAGAAAACCTAAAAGACCAACCCGAAGTGGGTGGTCTTATAGCACATGTAGATCAAAAAAATGTTAAAAATCTGCCTCTAATCCCATAGACAATGTGTATGATACTTAGTGCTCAAAGGTGGTGGAAGGGAAAAGGTGGTGGCCATCCCCCATGTGTATCACAGAGTTGGTGGGGGGTGATGGCTTAGTATTCAAAGATGTTTGACTCGACGGATCTTGGCAGCCATGAATATGAGTTCAAAGATGTTTGACTTGTTATGCATAATAATATATTAAATGAATCAACTACGCAGGCCCAGTATCAGTCACGCCTGGAGGAGTTGCCCGAGGAGGAGCGTAGTTTGCCATCGCGGAGGGATGAGATATTCCACTCTGTCGTTGGCCGGGACGGGCACGGATACACGCTCACGTATGGGTCGGGCATTCCACGCTCGCACATCGCGCGAGCGGAGTCATCCGGTGCTAGCTCCTCCCAGGATTTGCGCTTCCGTACACATGAGGAGGTTGAGGAGATGCTGCATTCCATGAAGGCAGCGATCAGGGATGAGGTGACAGCCGAGCTCAGGGCAGAGATGAGGGCCGAGATGAGGGCGGAGTTGGCAGAGCTGGAGGCTCGTCTATTGCAAAGTCGCGGCCCGCTGACTTCAGACCCACCACCCACTACTCATGTAACAAATATATTTGTACGTTTAAATTGTCAATTATGTCATTGATGTATCAATATTTATGTTACTTTCTTTTTAAATTATTTTTAACTGAATAATAAATAATTACAGGCACCTGACACTGGCAGCGGCTACAGAGCGAGAAATGACTCGGTTGGAGAGGGTAGTCATGATCCAGCAGGCTCGATTGATCCTGACCAGGTATAATTTTTTTTTAATTCAAGATTTTAATTAGCCTCTGTATACAATCACTGAGCAAACGGGCTGCATGTGTTAAATACATTCATCCATTATTATATAGATGCCACACTTTCAACCATCAAGATCTTTGAAAGTATTATTACAATAGAGCAATAAAAAAAAGTTCTAAAGTTAAATAAAAAGGTGAATGTTGTTTAGACTTTATAATAAATTACATCTCGTTGTGCAGTTCACTTTAATTGTATGTTAATCTTGATCTTTGTTTTTTTTAATGCAGGATTGAAGAAAAGTGGATGCAATGTTGGTCTTTGTTTATTTATAAACAGTGTTGCATGTGTTGGAATGTCATAACAATACTTTTTTTTAGGATGAATTTTTTTTTTGCAATGATAATGGTAAGTTGCTTTTAATGTTGTAAGAATATTTGAATATATAAATTTTCATTGGCATTTGAATGTTAGTATGTAGTAGAATGTTTGCATGAATGTTTATTTTGCAATGGTAATGGTAAATTGGAGGAAGAATGAGTTGGCAGCGTATAGGGGCTGTGGCTGGGAGTAGATGATTTAAAAGAAGTGAAGTTCCCACATTTTTTGATGAATCCAAGAACATAGTTACCAAGCGAATCTACAAGAAATATAAGCAGGTAACTAGTCTTATGTAAAGTTTAAAATATATATCCTTTCTATAGTCTTTTATGTCACCCAATTACCTTTTGCCAGATGAACGATTAGATTTTTTTCTTCGGTTTTCTGTATTATTTGATTTACTGTTTTCCATCGTAGATGGCATCTGAAAGTGAATTCCCTCGCTTTTCTCTTTGTAGTGATACAGGAGTAGTCACTCTTGAAGCTGATGGTCCCTTTGAGTTGTGAATGAAAAAGAAATTTTACAATGCATGTATTATGTGACAACCAACATGTTCATGATGGTCGTCGTCGTCATCATCAAATCCTTGTCCCAAACTATATTTGGGTCAGGTACATGGATTTTCTTCTCATCATTCATCATCATACATATTCATGTTGCTCTTTCACACGAGTACCTTTTTTATCATTCATTTTCCTCCTCAAAAGGTCCCTCAATGCATAGATAAGCTAGCACAAGCTGGTCTGAAGATTTGAGTTAACCTTGACAAACACAGATACTGACAAGGTACTGTATACTTTGTGATTGACAAGATTTGGATTAGTTTTGATCAATTCCCTATGACTTGACGGAAGGAGACGCTGGGGGTGAATTGACTCAATAGGTGCCAAGTCCAAGTTGACTCTATTTGCCGCTTTTTAAAACCATATAATGGCCTGTGGGCTGATCAGAAGTATGTTCAATATGGGGGGTAAAGAAATTTCATGTTGACATTCATGATGCATATGCAAAAAAGTGGATACTGTGTTCTAGAACAATACAGTATAGACAGTATAGTTCCATTGATTCCAGCAGCTTTTGATGTACATGCTTCTGATTTGCACAAATGTGGCCTATGGCCTCTGTTTTTCAGGTCTTATTTCAATTTTACTTCCAGCTTGTTGCTAGACTGCATTTCTTATTCATGGTTGTTGCTTCTTGTACAGAAGTTTGTTCATAAGATAACGACATAATGAGATTGTATTCTTTCCCAATATACGGACTTTGGCAGCTGATTTTTATGTTTAGTAATCCAGTCTTCTCTAAACACTAAAATTTAATGCTGAGGCAAATACCAAGATGCCAACTGCAAGAGTAATTGCAGGTGCTTGTCCATGAGCATTGTGATAAAGTTCGGTTGCTTAACAAATGAGTTTCTCTTCTATATATTTCCCAACATCTCTGGTAGCCTCATCTTAGGTTTCCCTGTAGATGATTTTCTGATAATTGACATGCTATGCCCTACTGCTGCATGTCCTATTAAAATCATCAGCCTGTCATCTAAATTTTTCACATGGGACATTTATTTTGATCACTTTACATACTTCTCAGGAAAATTTCAGAAGTATCCACAGCCTGAGAATGAATACTGGTAATTTCTTTCATATACAATGATAAGTCACTTGATCTTGCAAATAGTCCTTTGTTGCGATTACTTTTCTTTTTTTTTAATATACTTTCTAATCTAATACATTTTCCATCCCATCTGTTTCAGAACATTTTGTGCATCCCTTCAAGGTTGATGACATCTTTCATAATCTAGTGATCTTTCCTCTTTATCAGATATGCAACAATAAAGATGAAAATGAAGTCTGGTTTGTTGGCTTAAAAGCATTGGTTTCACGTGGTCGGCATCAGAAATGGAGAACAGAATCAAGAAGTTTTGTTCATTGAGAATGGAGGTACCCTTGGGGTTCATAGCACATATGAAATCCCTTCTAGGAATGGTCTAATAAATTTTTTCCTTCTGAGTTTTCTTATTTTTCTCTCTTTCATTTATATTCTGCAGGGTCGTTTTGTAAAGAGGAAATCTGAAGATCAAATAGAGGTATAAAAGGGAACAATAAACATGGTTTCATTCACCTTCTTTTCCTGTAAAATCTCAATTATTTACTGTATGGCTTGTTCAATGTGAGAGTTAATGAGTCTGTAATGAAATGTCATAGAAATGTATACACTAAATTGTAGTTTTCAATGGCCCGCCGGGGGTCCGGAACGTGATACGGCCCCCAAAAAAATTCGAAACCGGCACGAGCACTTCGGTCGAGGGTAGAGTGACCTGTAGGAACTGACGGCTCGCAAGCAGGGCTCCCAGTTAGAGAATTACGAGCGAAAACATCGGATTTTCCAATACTTAGGCTCGAAAACGGCCCGCCGGGGGTCCGGAACGTGACACGGCCCGCGGAACAATTCAAAACCGGCATGAGCACTTCGCTCGAGGGTAGAGTGACCTGTAGGAACTGACGGCTCGCAAGTAGGGCTCCCGGTTAGAGAATTACGAGCGAAAACATCGGATTTTCCAACACTTAGGCTCGAAAACGGCCTGCCGGGGGTCCGGAACGTGACACGGCCCCCGAAAAAATTTGAAACCAGCACGAGCACTTTGCTCGAGGGTAGAGTGACCTGTAGTAACTGACGGCTCGCAAGTAGGGCTCCCGGTTAGAGAATTACGAGCGAAAACATCGAATTTTCCAACATTTAAATATGTATAAATAAATGTAAGAGAAAAGGAAGAATGTATTTTATATAGCATTATGGTATCATTCAAAAATAATGTATAAAAGCAATTTTATCTAACCATAATAAATTTGTGATACTTTTAATATAATTGGACTTAGCAATAAAATACTCATTTTAAGAACTTTCTATAATTGATTAATATTAGAATAAAATCGGTGAGATGCATGGGTAAGTTTTATGCAAATCAAATAATGAATTAAGATAATATTAAACTAAATATTAATTAATAAAAAAATTAATAATAATCCTATTTTTGTTAACCATCCTACTATAAAATCTTATTTCCTTAACCAAACATGTTGGAATGCATTTTTTTTAAAGGTGATCATTGATAGAAAAATCTATTTTTTAAAAGTATATTTCATGTTGAAAAACATGTTATTTTTTAAGGATCTAAAATGCAAATGAAAACGTTGATATAAATCTGACCTTTTTTGTCTTCTTTTCATGTCATTATAGTAGAATATAATTTAATGATTAATAAGTATCATTTACAAAATCGTTACACATACACATATCATTGAAACAAACATAGAAAAATGAATCATATGTGTAAATGATGCAAAAATAGTGTTATTAGACAAACGTTGTAAAAGGAAACACATGTGTAAACGTTACATACTTAAAATTTGAATATTCTTCTTTACATGTGTAAATTGTATTTACATATCCCACTCGTAAAAGACAAACGACCCCTTAGGCTCGAAAACGGTCCGCCGGGGGTCCGGAATGTGACACAGCCCCCGGAAAAATTTAAAATCGGCACGATCACTTCGCTCGAGGGTAGAGTGACCTGTAGGAACTGACGGCTCGCAAGTAAGGCTCCCGGTTAGAGAATTATGAGCAAAAACATCGGATTTTCCATCACTTAGGCTCGAAATCGGCCCGCCGGGGGTCCGGAACATGACACGGCCCCCAAAAACAATCGAAACTGGCACGAGCACTTCGTTCGAGGGTAGAGTGACCTGTAGGAACTGACGGCTCGCAAGTAGGGCTCCCGGTTAGAGAATTACGAGCGAAAACATCGGATTGTCCAACACTTATGCTCGAAAACGACCCGCCGGGGGTCCGGAACGTGACACGGCCCCCGAAAAAATTTGAAACCGGTACGAGCACTTCGCTCGATAGTAGAGTGGCCTGTAGGAACTGACGGCTCGCAAGTAGGGCTCCCGGTTAGAGAATTACGAGTAAAAACATTGGATTTTCCAACACTTAGGCTCGAAATCGGCCCGCCGGGGGTCTGGAACGTGACATGGCCCCCGAAAAAATTCAAAACTGGCACGAGCACTTCGTTCGAGGGTATAGTGACCTGTAGGAACGGACGGCTCACAAGTAGGGCTCCCGGTTAGAGAATTACAAGTGAAAACATCGGATTTTCCAACACTTAGGCTCGAAAATAGACTGTCGGGGGTCCGGAACGTGACACGGCCCCTGGAAAAATTTGAAACCGGCACGAGCACTTCGCTCAAGGGTAGAGTAGTATGTAAGAACTGACGGCTCGCAAGTAGGGCTCCCGGTTAGAGAATTACGAGCGAAAACATCGGATTTTCCAATACTTAGGCTCGAAAACGGCCCGCCGGGGGTCCAAAACGTGACACGGCCACCGAAAAAATTCGAAACAGGCACGAGCACTTCGCTCGAGGGTAGAGTGACCAGTAGGAACTGACGGCTCGTAAGTAGGGCTCCCGGTTAGAGAATTACGAGCGAAAACATCGGATTTTCCAACACTTAGGCTCGAAATCGGCACTCTTGGGGTCCAGAACGTGACACGGCCCCTAGAAAAATTCGAAACCAGCACGAGCACTTCGCTCGAGGGTAGAGTGACCTGTAGGAACTGACGGCTCGCAAGTAGGGCTCCCGGTTAGAGAATTACGAGCGAAAACATCGGGTTTTTCAACACTTAGGCTCGAAAATGGCCCGCCGGGGGTCCGGAACGTTACACGGCCCCCGGAAAAACTTGAAACCGGCACGAGCACTTCGATCAAGAGTAGAGTGACCTGTAGGAACAGACAGCTCGAGATTCTGACTCCTAGATTGCTCGTATAGTTGAAATGTAGGTTTAGCTTAAAACATTAACTTAAAACTTAGGAAATCAGATTCGAAGCGCCCAAACCGAGTAAATAGGCTCCGGTATCCGTGAAACTGGACGGGCACGAGCCCATGGTCATTCCTGACTTGCCGGAACTGACGGCTCGAGATTCCGACTCCCGGATTGCTCGTATAGTTAAAACGTAGGTTTAACTTAAAACTTAGAAAATTAGCCTCCGAGCGCCCAAACTGAGAAAATGGGCTCCGGTGGCCGTGAAACTGGACGGGCACGAGCCCATAATCATTCCTAACTTGCCGGAACTGGCGGCTCGAGATTTCAACTCTCGAATTGCTTATATAGTTGAAACGTAAGTTTAACTTTCAAAATTTTGCTCTTAATACTTAATTTTATTTATAGTTACTATATATTCATAATTTTTATAATTAACTATTAATATTTGTTTTCCTTTTTTGTCTTCAGGTTTGAGAGCATCGGATCGATCACGGCACCCCCCCCCCCAGCAAATATATTTATTTTTATTTTTTTTTTAAAGTGTATTTGTAATGATTATAATTTGTTTCAAACATTAATTGTAATGTTTTAAATGTTTTTAATATAAGACTTTGTTTTGTTATTAGTATTTTTAATTGATTGTTATAGTTGTAGATATATAATATATTCAGGTACAAATACAGATATAAAAAGCAGGATAAAATTGTGAAATTTTAAAAAGGATTAAAAAAATTTTTATTAGCATTAACGACCGCCATTTGCGGTCGCAAATGGCGGTCACAAAAAGGAAAAACAAAATTAAAAAAAAATTAAAAAACAAAAAAGAATTAAACAAATAGTATTAAAAATGAAAAAAAAATTATTCAAAAAATTAAACAAATAGTATTAACGACCGCCGTTTTTACCTTTTGGCGGTCGCTAAAAGTATTTATAAGTATTTAGAAAAATAAAAAAAGAACATTAGCGACCGCCATTTATACCTTTAACGACGGCTAGCAGCGGCCGCTAAAAGTGGTCGCGCGGTCGCTAATACATTTTTGCGACGAAGTTTCCACGGCCGATAATTCGCGTCACTAGGCGGTCGCTAAAGAGTATTAGCGACCGCCAAGTGACTTTTAGCGACGGCTAATGGCGGCCGCTAAAAGTCTAATTTCTAGTAGTTGACACGCGTACTCTCGTGCATTTTGCACCTGTCTTGGGTCAAGTGTGAGTCTCAAAGGATAAATTTCAATTTCCACTCGTGAGACATGCTCACTAACACCCGTCTCAGTATATTTAACAACAGAAGTATCATAACATTCTAATATCGGGTATCATATCGTGAGATGTCAATTGAATTCAAGTTTATAATACAAAAGATGAGTTCATTACTAATAAGAAGTAAAGATCATAAAACTTACTCTACCTCACTATTACAAGATGTATCTATATACAATAGTTTCAAAAGTAATCTAACAACATATACAAACTAAACAAGTTCAACTCACAAGAGAAGATTTTCTTAGGTCGCCCTCAAAAGAAAAGACTCATGACGCTCTCCAAGCACATGGTTAAACACCACCCTCAGCTGTCCATTCTATTAGGCCCGTCGGTACCTCATTGGCCTCCTTCTCTCCCTCTATGGTCTCCTCAAGACCATGAGCAAGGTTTGCGTCTGTAACACACAAAAAAATAGCTGGTGAATATCACGATTCAGCAAGTATAAACAATAGTTGATCTACACATATTGTATCAACTTAGAATTAATGACAATAGATTGGAAAAGATCATATAAAAGTAAACTAGGCAGTTGTGTAGTCGAATTTAAATCATGCTTAAGGAATCAATAATAATTGAAACTTGTACAGTCTAGCTAGTTGGTAACTACATTAGTTAAATCCCCTCATAAGAGAGCACGCGTTTTGGGATGTCACCAGTGACCTAGCCAAAGGTTCTCCTGGCTACCCGGTTCTAGAGTTCCGGTACTCCAAACTGTCTATTGCGCAATGACTTTAACAATATTAAACCAAGAGTCAACCCCGTCGGGTATCGTCCGATCGAAGCTAAGTAGTACCGACTTATTCGAATCAATGAGCAATATTCTATACTTGAGTAGACTCCACTATTTGTTTCATTCCATACGGTTCAATTCAATCATTTCCAATCACATTCTACTCAAGACTTTTCAATTTGTAATACAAATGAAACACATTAACATTAAAATGACGGCGCAGTTAATAACACGAAAGGAGTACAATCAATGTATATGAACATTTACATGACACATGAAATCGTGCATAGAGTAATTCAATATGCGCTTTATAAAATTAAGAGAGTCATGGACTTTTACTAGCCAAGCTAATCTAAGCATCCATAGTCACTTGTCATTCCACCCGTTGTAGTTTGAGGAAATTAAATGTATTGCTATTCTTCTCTGGTGCCGCGGTATAAGAGGTACATTGTACTCACTAAACCAACACCTATGAATGATGTTAGACTAATTGATAGACTTCATGAAAGGACCTTAAACTCAATGTTCATTCATGAGCTATAATTATCCGATGGACTTGTAAGGAATTGTTTAAGGTTCTTTTCGAAGGTCCTACAAGGTCTGTCAAGCTTAAGAATCTTATTGGTTCACTAGGTGTACCATGATTATCTTCAAGGATGCTCATAGAGGTCAAACATTGGTTTTAGGGGGTAAGTTCTCCTTCATTTCTGGTGAAAAGGTGTCCTTGACACAGCAGTCAGGTATGCTCGAGCCGGAGATTACAGAGAGCACATCCACTCGAGCGGGGGTTTAGAAATTCGAAGTTTTCTGAATTTCAAATAGCAGATCCACTCGAGCGAAGGTTCACACGCTCGAGCAGGCACTCCAAATTCTGAAATTTCGAACTTTTGAACCCTTTCTGTCCTCTGAGGGTTCTGAATCAAGTTTGCATTAAAATCAAAGGCTTCCAAACTCCTTCCCTAATCAACATTACAATCTAAGCATTCTGGGATTCCAAAACCCATTTCCCAAATCCATGACACACACACACACATGCAAGAGGCTAATCAATATAAAGGGTTAGATTAGAACTGGAATCAACTGAATCATAACACATATATAGAAAACTTAGAGTTTATACTTGCATTGTAATAAAGCTTTCTTAAAGGGTTAGATTAGAACTGGAATCAACTGAATCATAACACATATATAGAAAACTTAGAGTTTATACTTGCATTGTAATAAAGCTTTCTTACACTCTATCTTCTTCTTGAGTCCAACAATGAAAAACCCCCAAATTTCAAACCCTACTAAGAATGCAATTCCAAAATGAACTATTAAAATGCATGTATGTAATAGGCATGAGTTCTATTGGCTCAATCACTGCCAAATTTCTAAGAGAAGAATGAAGTTCTTACCAAAAGAACTGATGGAAGATTGTAGGGGCTGAGTCTTGTTCAACCAAGCTATGAAGATGAAGAAGTCACACCTTAACTTAGATCACACATGCAAGTTCTGTATCTTCGCAGATTTGAGAGAAGGAGAAGAAAGAGAGATAAAAGGAAGGAAGAAGAGGTTGTTCTCTGCCCAGCCAAATGAAATGATCGAATGGAATGGGTTCAATTGTTTAAAAGGATTAATTCAGTCTTTATAAGAAAACCCAGTTTCTATTCTATATTTTACATTTTGAGTCAAATGAAAGCCTACTTGGTTAATTTAACCTTTAATGAAGAAGTATCCAATATGAAAGATGACGTGCTCGACGAGATACAAGTGATGATGCCAAAATGACATGTATATGATACAAAAATAGAAAATCTGTAATTTCAAAAAAGTCCCTGACTTTACCTAAAAGGGTTGGATTGGGTTCAAACTACCTACCCAAGACTCTAGGTCTAGTCCAAAGGTTAATATAATAAATCTAATTTATTTTAAAATAGTTTAATGAGTACTTAAGTGCATTTAATTTAATAAAGCATAATTAATTAAGGTTTAAACGTAATTAAATTGGATTGGGGTGTAATAGACATGGCTAGTACTAGTGTTGCTTTGTTTTGTTCCTCCTTTCATCTTAATGAATTAGGTTATAGAAAAAACTAAAGTCACAATCGGTTCTTGTCAAAATTATGGGACCACATCTTGATCAATTCTCTGTGATATATCATTATTGGGTATTTATACAGTAGAATAAAGCATTTACAGTTTCATCTCTTCACAGCCATATCATGCCGTCGTCCAGATGATAGAGATACACGAATGAGAATAGAATGAAGCTACCTAAATCAATACTCCAGTCATAACTCATATATATCATTAGTGGTTGGTTGTCAATGACTTGGACGGTCAGGATTGTCCAGTACAAGAATTTTGTGCCACTTTTCCCATCCTTCATGTCGACATCATGATGCCAGCTTACATCTACTAATGATGCAAATGGTCAGTTTCTTGGTCCAAGGAAGAGACATGGTGTGCTCATAGTCTCAGGCTTTTTCCTAATCATGACGTATATTACATTTAGAGTCCAGACCTGGTAAATCAGTCTCCATTGGACTTAAACTCAGCCGAGTAGTGGGGACACGGTACCTCCTTTTTTCGAAGTTAGAATTTTTAAAATTGATTCTCGATTTTTTTTTAAAAAAATTAAAGGTTGAGTCCACTAGTATTATCACTTTGGGGCCAAAGGAGTGTTTATCCGACTTCCCTCTGAACTCGGAGAGGTTAGTCAAGTCCAAAGGGTTGGGAACCTCCGATAGCATAAAAAAAAAAAGTCCCCATTGGACTTACTATCTTATTATTATCTCATACAGCACTATATATTATATAATGCAAAACAAGTTTTTTAATTATATAAGTATCATTATTATCATCAGTGAAGTCTTATCCTAATCAAGTGGGGTTAGTTTTATTAGCATTATATTATGATATAATTAGATATTATATGTCATCATCATGTAAATGCGTACGGTGGTAAGAATCATACTAGATGGTAACCATAGTTACTCGATTATTAATGGGGCCAACTGTACACAAACCTCATTTTTTTAGATGGGAGGGGAAGAGGTAATTAATTTGAGGCCATTTAGAGTCTTAGGAACGACATCTGTGTCAAAATTATTTTTTTTTCTGAATCACTGTCACAATTATTGGCTATAAAAAAAACTAATGTTAATTCTTAAACAACGTCATTATTTTTCAAAATACTGTAAATTAAAAGCTTTCATGATTGTGAAGTTGTGGTATGATTGTTGATACAATATTGATAGAAACAGTATTTTTTGTTAGAGAATCATTCGAATAATATTAATTTAGAGAACTCAAGATTTGAAAAATATTTGGACAACTTTCACGTAGGGCTGTCAAAGGGCCGGGCGGTGCCGGTCTGTGCCAAGGATTGTCCTTACTATACCATTCAATATATGTAGGGCTGGGCCCATGTAAGTCAAAGCCCTTGGAGGGCATACACTACCTAGGCTGTTACTCTACCTTGAGGGTTAAGATCAGTGGTTCCAAATTAAGAAAATAGTTTTTTTTTCACATTGTTGCCAAGTATGAAGGGCTGACCGAGCGTGATCTTGTTTATCCTCAATTGCAAATGGATCACTAAGAAAACATTTGGAGAATAGAAGTTGTCTCTAAGTGTTTTTTATCAAACAAAGTCATGCGTGCTTTAGTAACTTGGCAACTAGATGTATGGTTCTATTTATTATGCCGAAGAAGGAAAACGGTTAAAGAATCTGTTCTATCTCACACCTATCACGGGAATTTTCACGTGCCAAATCATTCTAGTAAAGTCACAAAAATAAATACACTTATAAAACTTACTATTAGTAACTTTAAAAATTGACAGTTATAATTATCTAATTAAAAGGATATGGATCAACTCATCCATATCCTAGGTTCATGAACATACAAACCACTTTTATGAATTGGTTGGAAAAGTCTATCGTAAATAATAAGAGTACACCCCCTTTGCACCAATAAGAATATATAAATGTCTAAATACGAAGCAATAAAACAAGAAGAAATGGATTAGAAGCAACCATGCAACACTTATTGCTTATGTATTAATTATAATAGATAATAATTTAAATAATTAAATAAAGATAAAATGAACCAAGTATGTGTGTATGGATTTTTACGGCATTTTGTAATAGGTATAGGGTATAAAATTTCCTTCAACCCCCATTTTAATACTGCTAAGTGATTGTTATAAGAGGACATTTTAGTGTATGTGTGTGTATTTACACACACACACACATAATATATATATATATATATAAGGAAAGACTCTCCTAAGTTAAAGCTTAGAATAAAATTTCGTAAGCTCGCACTTGTGGGACCCACCCATGGTCCATCCAAATGGACCAAATGCACGACCTCCCTGAATTGCATATGTCCACCAACTTTCGGTCGGATTCGAATTCACTGGACCGTTTCCGAATTGACTGTTAACCATTAAACTTTTGGGGCTCAAATGAAGATGATAGAAACCACGGTTGTGGCTGATTTTTTTCAAAGAAGAGGGTCACAAGGAGTCCTTGAAACCCCCCATCCCCATTCCCATATGGGTCCCCAGGTGGGCCCCACCACACACTTGAGCTTAGCTTATCCTAAACTTTAGAGCAGTGTGAGTGTGTGTGCAATATATATATATATGATACTCTTATGAGAGTTACTCTCACAGTACTGTGAGATTAAAGGGTGAGACCCTCACATTTAGGCTATTGGCATTGGATATGAATGTAAGGGCCCCCACCCTTACTCTCATACTAACTCTCACAGGAGTATCTCCATAAATATATATATATAGCTATTAAACTTGTGGGTCACGGATGAAGGGGTTATGGGCATGGGTTTGGAGTGATACTTAGGGTGGTCTCACATAAATCTTTCTATCTCCCCAACCCCATCCCCAAATAGGGCCAACAATTGGGCCCCGCAAAAAAGTTCTCATATAGTAGCTATTATATGAGAACTTTTTTGCAGGGCCCAACTAGTAACCCATCCAATCCTAGCAACTAATAGGGAACCCCCTGATAGTCACTAATCTCAAAGATTGGTACACATCCGAATGGACTGAACCGTTGATCGATGGTTGAATATTTTTTAGAATAAGAAGCCATTAAACTTATGGGTCACGGATGAAGGGGTTATAGGCATGGGTTTGGGGTCAAACTTGATACTTGGGGTGGTCTCACATAGATCTTTCCATCCCCCCGGCCCCATCCCCGAATAGGGCCCATAATTGGGTCCCGCAAAAAAGTTCTCATATAATAGGTGAGAACTAGTTCTCACTTGAATATTTCCCTATATGTATTATATAGAACAAAGAAAAGTACGAGGGCCAGGCTAGGGCCAAGCCGAGCTTGTACTATACAAGCCAACACTAGGGCTTTTCCTTAAAAATAGAAGCCCTCATTTTAAGGGATTTTTTTAGGGCAGGTTGGGGCCCCTTTATCTCAGGGCCAAATTGACGAGCCTAGTTCCACATAATTCTAGATAAGCTATATTACACTATGCAGCATCCCATTTGCCAGTATGGATTCACACACAACACACTACCAAGTCCCTTTTACCAAAACAATAGAGGATGGATCCTAATTGCTTTTGTGTTGAAGGAAGAGTCAGAACACCCTAAGTAGGGTTGTAAACGGATCGGTTTCGGTCTGGGTTCATGGTGGACCTGGAACCGGAATCGTTAAGGAGAAGGTGGAACCGAATCTGGATCCGGAACCGTTTCAGAATCGGTTTTTTGGCTCCAGAATCGGAATCAGAACCATATATGGGACGGGTCTGGATCCGGGTCCAGGTCTAGGTAGAGAATGATATTAAAAAAATATGATTTTTAGGAGAGATTTTTGAAAATTGAGGTAATATGTCGGGTCTCGGGTCCACGGGTCCGAACCAAGGTGGAACCGGACCCGGACCCATTTACTTATCGGGGCCTAAATAAGGACCCAGATCCGATTTTTAACGGGTCGGAACCTTCAGGTAATCGGAGAATCGGGGACCCATTTACATCTCTACTCCTAAGTGGTCTTCCACACACTTTCAGTGACTAGGATGCGATGAGAACTACCTGGGTCTGCCTGTTCATAATTCAGACCAGTCAAAATGAATATGAACTTCTCTAATGATATATCCTCAAATATTACTTCAATAGGAGCAGGTCATGCCATAGGATTCAGCACACGATTGATAACGTAATTAGCACAATATTATGCATTATTAATTATATGTATTAAGCACTTTATCAATCATGTGCTCAATACTATGGAGGGACCAACTCTTATTAAAGTGAAGTTTGAGGATACTACATTGGAGGGGATGATATTTATTTTGACCTGTCCATTTTCTCAATAGGTGGGGCCCATAATAGAGTACCACTTATGGAAAGCATGTGGTAGACCACTCATGGGATCCGGACTCGAGGGAAATTGTAACGCCCCAATTCCGAATACCGAGAAACCCGTCAAGGTACCAAAATTAGCGCGCTACTTCCTGGAAAATCCGAGAACTTCCAAGATCGTAGGTCCGCAGTAATATCCAATTTAAAACTTTTTGAACAACGTAACATCAATGATTAAATTTGCAGAAGCATAAAGAGTAAATCGGAAGCAATAACAGAGATAGCGGAAGCATATGGTATCACAAATGAAATATCAAGTATAACGGGCTGAAGTCCAGCCTAAAAATGTCAAATGAAAAATCAAGGTTTATTACATTTTCCATAAACTACCATCTCACCACAAAAGACACTCAAATCCCAAAATAAACAGATGCACTTTCAAACCCCATGTGCCGGCTCTTCAACCTCTTGCTCGACCTCTTGGTCGGCCGGTCCCCATCCGTAGTCTCCTACTACAGGCGCCTCTACGAGTACGTACGCATCGCCCTCGAACTCAGGGTCAAGACCTAAGCACCAAGAATGGATCAGATCTAAAGATCTGGCAAATCACAGTATACAAGTAATATAGGATGTATGCATCAAAATGAGTAGAGACAATAAAGATGTTAAAGAGAGTAACAATGATATAGAATCTAGGCAGTTGAGCAAGATAAGCATTTAGAATCATAATAAATAAGATATCTAATCTAAACAACTTGGCACATTCACACGAGCTGGAATACCGCAGGATATTATGCCGCAGCCCTCCCATACTGAACACAATCGCGGCGGGGAAACCTCACCAGTGCTGGGGATTATCTAGCCCCACAAACAACATCCACAACACACTCTGAGACCGGACCCGGTATCACACCGTCCGTCTCCAATAATGATCATCATGATAGCCACACAACACTCTTAATAGCAACTACCAGTGATGATCAATCCAATTGGCTGAGCTTAGATCAACTGAGTGAATGTCTATACCGACTCGGAAAACAATAAGGGTCTGTGTCTGTCTAGGCTTTGCCTTGCGTGAACAAGGTCCTAACAATATCCCTAAGAGGTCCAAGTACCCAATATAGTCCATGGATCACAATCCAGGTCCAAGTCCAATCATTGGATCTATACCAAGACCCATCAAATACATGGCCTTGTTTATAATAGTCCAAATGAGATAAGTCCATTTCCAATGATATACAGTCCATTTACATTCATAATGGGCTATAAGTCCATAAAATCCAACTACTCCAGTCTAGGGTAATCCACATCCAAACTTAGGCCACAAAAGAGCCCGCCTAGCCACAGACACGGGTCAATGTACACCTAATCATACCACCGGGTCACCTCTAAGTAATCCTAGGTTCAGGTTCTCCATTTTCTAATTAATTAACAGGTAAAAACAATAATAAGGACGATAGAGTGACAATACTAATATGAGGGAGATAAATCTCCAAGTACCGTAATCAATGGGAAATACTAACAATCCAACCAAAGTAATTGGTCCACTTTCAGGTTCAGGTCTATCTCAGGTAATTTGATCTTTAAATGTAACCTCAGATGCTAATAGATACTGTGTTTAGTGCTCCAGAAGTTACGAGCATCATTGGTGACATATAAAGGTCGAATCATATTAGATTACATAACCTGGACTCAAGTTAGTGGACCCCACGAGTCAAGGTTGAGCCACGCCATTAACTCGGGCTTGGCACAGTGATGGAAGTCCATTTGGATGGTCAACGGGCCCAACATATGATCAAAACATAAGAAACTAAAATCTGGAAAAGTCACTGTACACAGTGTGCTCAGTCGATCTCCTGGCCTAGGCGGTCGACCCGACATACTGGGATCAGAGAGCCTTCAACCTTCAGGTAAAGTCGTCCTGAATTCTGGAATTTCCAGTGTGCTCGGTCGACCTCCTGGCCGGGTCAATTGACCGCTCACATTGCAAATTCTGGTAAAAGGGTGTCCCAGGTTTCAGCTTCTTTTTCTGGAATTCATGTACTCGGTCTTTCTGGCTCTGAGCTCGGTCAAGCACTGAGCTCGGCTAAAACACTAAGCTTGGCCAAACACTGGACTCGGCTAAGACGCTGAGCTCGGCCAAACACTGAGCTCGGTTAAGACGCTGAGCTCGGACAAACACTGAGCTCGGCTAAGACGCTGAGCTCGGCCAAACACTAAGCTCGGTCGATTCGCTGAGCTCGGCCAAAACACTGAGTTCTGCCAACACTGAGCTCTACCAACACTAAGCTCTGCAACATTGAGCTCTACAACACCGAGCTCTGTAACATTGAGCTCTACAACATTGAGCTCGGCCAACACTGAGCTCGGCCAGTGCACTGAGCTCTGCAACACTGAGCTCGGCCAGTGCCGAGCTCGGCCGGTGCTGAGCTCTACCACCGCTGAGCTCGGCCAGTGCTAGGCTCGGCCAATAGGGCTCAGAGAGCTCATCTCGGCCAGCAAGGCACAGAGACGCTCTGCAACTCAAGAATTCCAATTTTCTTCTTCTTCAACCAGAACTCAACCAATCTCATCCAAACTCCATAGAAACATCCAGAAATAAGAAAAGCACTCCAATATACACCCAACCATCCAAACCATGGGCCATTGATCTTCCAAATGAGATCAACTCATCCATCAATGGCCAATCATCCATGAAAATATGCTCAAAGGTGAATCTAACAGTTCTAACATCATCTAAATAGAATTACAGAGAATAAAAAACAGTAAACATCCATTCTATGTTAAATAAGCATATTGCACTTGCCTTGATCAATTGCAGAAGGAAGAGAAAGAAAACAGAGATCCAATCCGGTAAAAGGAAAATCCCAACTGTAGGGTCTTCTCAGACACAGAACCAGCCCAGAACCTAGATCTAGAAGAGATCTCTAGTGCTATACCCATTTCCACCAGAGAATTGCTATAAGGGAAGGGATCTAGACAGAGAAAGAGAACTTTTTAATGAAACATAACTAGAAGTGGGTACTTACTTGATGTGAAGAAAGGGAAGAGATGACTGAGATGGAAAGAAAGAAATCCTAATATAAGTTGCAGCTGTAGCAGTTCGTCTTCTTCTTCTTCTTAGAGTTAGAGAGAGAGGAAGAAAATGAGGGAGATGGGGGAATTGGAGGGAAAAGAAAGAGAGAGTTGGAGGGAAATGGAAGAAGGAGAGAGAAAAGAGGGGGAAATGAGAGAGATGGACAATAGCCATTGTATGGCATGGGAGGGGTTGCTTATATAGGTTTGGGGGTTTAGGCTTGGGACTAAAATACCATTTTTGTTTGAATAGAATTAGGGTTAGGGTTGTGGGTCGTTTGGTCATTAGGTGAGGTTCTGGAAGATTCTCTAGTGGACACCCCCTATAGTAATTACTAATTTCTAGATAGGGCCTCTATCAAACTAACTAACTCTAGAAATAACAAATGACACCCTATTGACTCTACTAATTACACCACAAGACTAAACAACTAAAGACCTAGGAAAATACCTATTTACCCTTAACTAAACCCCATAATTAGTATAAATAACATACTTAGGCTATAATATATATAGTATTCAAATTCAAATTGAGGGCCCACGAGAGGTGGGGCCTCACAGAAATGCTTACCCACTGAACTACCAGTGGAGTGGCAAACTCTTTAAATTAAGAGCTTAAAACTAAAATAGAGTGCCTGTCACTTGGTGCAAATTGAGGTCCAATACTTTTATACTGATATTCTTTATCTATAACATTACATATGTGTGTTTAAGATATTGCTAATAGGATTATTC
This sequence comes from Litsea cubeba, assembly GCA_012931725.1. NCBI lineage: Eukaryota > Viridiplantae > Streptophyta > Magnoliopsida > Laurales > Lauraceae > Litsea > Litsea cubeba. The sequence continues at coordinate 77,133,324 of CM022947.1, forward strand.
CATGGGTCCTCATGTATAAAATCCATGGGCCCGAGCCACTGTTGACATGGAATGTATAAGGGTCGATCCAATAGACTTGACCCTTCCTTACTTAAAAATAGGTTCAGACATGGACTATTTAGGTCCTAGTGCACTCTAGATCTGTTTTTCATCTAGGGATGTCAATGGATCTCCAATCACTCTGATATTTGAAAAACCCATGGGCCTATTTGGAAAAATTACTTACTCAGTAGTGTGAAGTAAAAGGTCAACTCAATTTATAAGAAAAAAAGCGATGATTAAACCAAATAGGAACTGATCTACATAGGATTGAGAAGAGTTAATTGCCCCCTCTTAACTTGTTCATTTCCCTTTAAATTAGGAGAAAGTTATGGATAGATAGATCATGATCCTATCTTTTTATCCCTCAACAATCTTTTTTCCCTCTTAGTAAAAAATGAAACTTTTTTTTGGGATGACGAGCAATCCACAGACTCCCTTGTGGTTGATCAGTAAAACCTTGGATACACAACACCAGCCACTAGCACTGTGTATCTGGTAAGGCCCCAAACGGTTCGAAGCCAAGACCTCTAGCTCATTTCTGGACTTCCTAACCACATGAACAATTTAAGTGTGGATAACAATTTAACTGTGGGAAAGAATGAAACTTTTTAAACACAAAAGGGCGTTTTACTAATAAAAAAGACAACTCATCAAATCACTAATAAGGTATACATTATGCTGTGAGTTTTTTCCTTTTATTCTTTCTATTTCTTGCCAATTATTAAGCCTAGGATCCTAATCCTTTCTAAGTCTGAAATTCATAGTCATCATAGCTTGTTTAATTTATTATCAGATCTTGGGGTCCCCCCCCCCCCCAGTCTTCGGCGGGGAGGGAGCCCCAGCCGGCAGGCCAGCCTGTCTCCCTCCCCCTTTTTTCTTCCTCTCTCCCCCTCTATTTTCTCTCCCTCTCTCCCTTCCTTTTCTTCTCTCTCCAGGGGCTGCAGATGGCAATCTCCCTCCCCGCCGGCGACTAGGAGGTGGAGGGGGAGGGAGGCCGGCCCTCCCCGCCGAAGACTGGTGTGGGAGAAAGGGAAGTTTAGAAAAAACTTTATTTTTTTTGTCTTCTAATGCGATGGGGAGAGCAAAATCTGGGTGCCAACAAAAGCTCTCATACTAATTTAATGTCAAAAGTTTCATCAAGGTTAGTGGCTTTATTAAAATTTTAGCAAAGATTTGGGCTCTAAACAATGGGCCAAAAATTAAATAATTTTTATAAACGTCAACCTCATATTACGATCTAGACAATTATTTAATTAAATCTTTAATTAGAATCATGCACTCATGAGTAAATTGTTAAAATTGTGCAATTTACAATTCCTCTAAGGAATGGAACTTTTTTTTGGGATGACGAGCAACGCGGACTCCCTTGTGGTTGATTAGTAAAACCCTAGATACACAACACCACCCACTAGTACTGTGTATCGGATAAGGCCCCAAACGGTTCGAAGCCAAGACCTCCAGCTCATTTCTGGACTTCCTAACCACATGAGCAATTTAAGTGTGGGTAACAATTTAACTGAGGGAAAGAATGGAACTTTTTAAACACAAAAGGGAGTTTTGGTCTTTTACTAATAAAAAAGACAACTCATCAAATCACTAATAAAGTATGCATTATGCTGTGAGTTTTTTCCTTTTATTCTTTCTATTTCTTGCCAATTATTAAGCCTAGGATCCTAATCCTTTCAAAGTCTGAAATTCATAATCATCATAGCTCGTTTAATTTATTATCATATTTTGGGCTTTTTAACATTTTACTTCAAAAGCTGGATTAAGTTAAATCTAATATAATTCCTGAATAAGAAGATTCAGGTTGCTATGAATAGAGGTGCTGAAAAGTTTTATCTATACTAATTGATGGCTTCTATTGGCACCTCAAAATTCGCTCTCCCCAACTACCCCTACCCCCGTCTTCGGCGGGGAGGGTGCCCCGACCTCCCTCCCCCCTCTCCTCCTCTCCCTCTTTCTTCCTCCCTCCCTCTCTCCTTTCCTTTTCTTCTCTCTAGGGGCTGCAAATGGCGATCTCCCTCCCTGCCGACGACTGGGAGGGGGAGGGAGGCCCGTCGGTCGGCCGGGGCTTTCACTGCTGGCTGCCGGTCGGGGCTCCCTCCCTGCCGACGACTGGGAGGGGGAAGGGGAGGGGGAGGGAGGCCGGCCGGTCGGTCGGGGCTTCCGCCGCTGGCTACCAGCTGGGGCTCCCTCTCCGCCGGAGACTTGGGGTGGGTGGGTGGGTGTAGGGAAGAGGAGGGAAGGAGGGAAAGGGAGGAAGGAAAGTTTAGGAAAACTTTATTTATTTATTTTTTGTCTTCTAGTGCGGTGGGGAGAGCAAAATCTGTGATGGCAATAGAAGCTCTCATATTAATTACATGTCGAAGGCTTCATCAAGGTTAGTGACTATTAAAGTTTTAGAAAAGATTTGGGCTCTAAACAATGGGCCAAAAATCAAAGAATTTTTATAAACGTCAACATTATATTACGATCTATACAATTTTTTAATTTAATCTTTAATTAAAATCATGCACTCATAAGTAAAAATATTAAAATTGTGCAATTTACAATTCCTTTAAGAAAAAATCCTCGTTCCATCAGTGAAACCAAAACTACTAAATTTCGAACCGCACACCATGCTGCCAGATAAAGTGGAGGCCGTGCACATAAATTGGAGGCCCTGCACACCATCTTTCACCATAACTTCGTGCGAGATCTACGCGGGGAGCAAATGCCACTAAAAAACAATACATTGATATATTTGTTCAGAAATCAAAGATGTAGCTGTGCATGGTGTTTTAGTACATGCTTTTAGTTTTAGATGAGATTTGGGCAACTCGGTGCAGCAGAAAACCAAATCAGGTTCATAGTTAACTTAGTGTAGGGGATGGAATTGTGGGCCCACCCGCCGGGATCGCCGGGGGTCCCCCACAGGGCCTATTGTGTACACTTTGGGGGGCTTATGAGTGCCCTTAATCATGCGTTTGTCCCAGGGTGGATTCGGAAATCATGCACCCCAGGGGCCTCCCCAGGTTTCGAACCCGAGACTTCCTGTATAAAGGATACTTTGGGTGAAACCTGGTACCACTTGAGCTAGTAGCCCAAGTGGTACCAGGTTTCACCCAAAGTATCCTTTATACAGGAAGTCTCGGGTTCGAAACCTGGGGAGGCCCCTGGGGTGCATGATTTCCGAATCCACCCTGGGACAAACGCATGATTAAGGGCACTCATAAGCCCCCCAAAGTGTACACAATAGGCCCTGTGGGGGACCCCCGGCGATCCCGGCGGGTGGGCCCACAATTCCATCCCCTACAAAAAGGCCGGCCTTTTTGTAGGGGATGGAATTGTGGGCCCACCCGCCGGGATCGCCGGGGGTCCCCCACAGGGCCTATTGTGTACACTTTGGGGGGCTTACCACTGAGTGCCCTTAATCATGCGTTTGTCCCAGGGTGGATTCGGAAATCATGCACCCCAGGGGCCTCCCCAGGTTTCGAACCCGAGACCTCCTGTATAAAGGATAATCTGGGTGAAACCTGGTACCACTTGGGCTATTGTGTGGGGATATTTCCGAACTCACCGGATGACTGGCCGGATGCTCTATCTCATGCTCCGGCGCCAGCTAGGCCATCTCGGCAAGGCCCGTCTCAACGTCCGCCAGTTCGGCCAAGTGCCCCACTCCGGCCAGAGACTCATCTCGGCCCCTTGCACGACATTTCCACCTTCGCCAGGACGCTCCCAGCTTGGCTGAGCTCCACCTCGGCCAGGTCGTCTCCAGCTCGGCTAGGGACTCCTCCCCGGTCCTCCATTTCGGCGTCTCTGCAAGGGCTCTAACCAAGTCAAGGTCCTCTCCGACCTCGGCTCCCCGACCTCGGTGAGGATGCCAGGACTAGCCGAGGCAGGGCCTGACAGCTGTCCACCCTTGGACACTTGAGCACGCTATGGCCCGTGCGACAAGACAAGGGGGACAGCCCGTATCTCCTGACAGATCGCCCTCCACAGCTCCCAAAGCGCCAGGATATGGCCTAACGGGACAGGACAGGCTACGACGGGACCGCGCCTCCCTAGTACCTGACAAAGTGGGCTATGACAAGACAGCCAACAACCCGTTTGCCTCCTCCTCCTCTATATAAACACAGCTACCCCTCCAGAAAAAGGAGGACGCCATTACCACTCTGGTATGCCATCTTCTTCCCCAAAAATCTCCTCCCTCTGCTTAGTTCATACACTAACTTAGGCATCGGAGAGCCCTGCGCCGCCCAGGCCAGGGTCCTCTGACCTGCATTTCTCCTTCCTTTTCTCAGGCTCCAGGCGCAGGCATCGGTGTCCCTAATCTCACTCGGGTAAGTCCTCTAAGGCACCCCCCATTATTGTGGGTCGTTATTTTTTGCACCTACAATTGGCGCCGTCTGTGGGAAAGCAATATCCCAGCCTTCCAACCTTCTCCAAATCTTTCCAAACACCATGCCTCGAAGAACCAGAAAGGGAAAGGAACCTATCGCATTGTCGACACAACTGCCGACGGTCCCCCGCCGAGTGAGGTCAGGAGCAAGATCTGGCCAAGCAGGCGACCAACAGCAGGATACTCGGTCGGGTTCATCCTCTAAGGATTCGACCTCGACTCTACCCCCCGAAAGACGCGCCCTAGAGAGCAGAAGCAACCGGGCCCGGGAGCAGTTCAACCTCCGCGATAGCGATCATATCGCTTCCAGCTCAGCGGATATCTCCAGCTCGCTAGTAGCCCCCAGCTCTGCAGGAATCTCTTCCAACTCGGGGGCAGCTAGACGGAACTTTTTGTCACTTAGCTTCCGACCTCATGCTGGTCCGTCCACGTGCTGGTTTCCACCTCACGCTGGTTTCGGCCTCATGATGGTCTCGACCGCATCTGACGACCTCATGCTGGTCCGTCCACGTGCTGGTTTCCACCTCACGCTGGTTTCGGCCTCATGATGGTCTCGACCGCATCTGACGACCTCATGCTGGTCCGTCCACGTGCTGGTTTCCACCTCACGCTGGTTTCGGCCTCATGATGGTCTCGACCGCATCTGACGACCTCATGCTGGTCCGTCCACGTGCTGCTTTCCACCTCACGCTGGTTTCGGCCTCATGATGGTCTCGACCGCATCAGACGACCTCATGCTGGTCCGTCCACGTGCTGGTTTCCACCTCACGCTGGTTTCGGCCTCATGATGGTCTCGACCGCATCAGACGACCTCATGCTGGTCCGTCCACGTGCTGGTTTCCACCTCACGCTGGTTTCGGCCTCATGATGGTCTTGACCGCATCTGACGACCTCATGCTGGTCCGTCCACGTGCTGGTTTCCACCTCACGCTGGTTTCGGCCTCATGATGGTCTCGACCGCATCTGACGACCTCATGCTGGTCCGTCCACGTGCTGCTTTCCACCTCACGCTGGTTTCGGCCTCATGATGGTCTCGACCGCATCTAACGACCTCATGTTGGTATCGCCCTCGTGCTAGCTACGCGCTTCACAGGTTTGGCCTCATGTTGGTCTCGGCCAGTGCCATCGAGGCTGCCTTCGGGTTCTTACACCCAGGTTTCTCCACCTCGGCGAGTGCCAGAAAGACAAGTCACGGGTTAACAGCCCTGGAAAAGGCCTCGAGTTCGGACACTCGGCCAATTCCTAAACTCAGGGTCTTCACCCATCTACAAGGCTCTACGCCCTGGAAATGGCTTCGAGTTCCTACACTCAGCCTTTCCTAAAGCCCCGTGTCTTGGACACACTCCGGCTCTACGCCCTGGAAACGGCATGGAAGAGTTCCTACACTCAGCCTTTCCTAAAGCCCCGTGTCTTGGACACACTCCGGCTCTACGCCCTGGAAACGGCATGGAAGAGTTCCTACACTCAGCCTTTCCTAAAGCCCCGTGTCTTGGACACACTCAGGCTCTACGCCCTGGAAATGGCTTCGAGTTCCTACACTCAGCCTTTCCTAAAGCCCCGTGTCTTGGACACACTCAGGCTCTACGCCTTGGAAAAGGCCTGCAGTTCCTACACTCAGCCTTTCCTAAAGTCTGGGTTCATAAACCCCTCAAGGCAGTTCGGCCAAGGACAGTTTCCTGAAGTCCGGGTTCATACACCCCTCAAAGACCGTTTCCGAACTTATGCTCATCTCCGACCCACTGTCGCAAGGCAGTTCGTCTCGGCCAAAAGCTGGCCACTTCGGCTAAGGGCAGCTCTACAAGATTGCAGTAGAGACTGTTCCGTATCACCTCCTCGGCCTCATGCCAGTTCGCAGCTCCACAGCAGCGCCAGACTCCAGTACGGCAGGAAATCCTTCCTCCGGCTCGGCAGCAGTGCGTCTCCGGTTTCGGCCTCATGCCAGTTCGCAGACTCCAGTACGGCAGGAAATCCTTCCTCCGGCTCGGCAGCAGTGCCAGTCTCCGGTTTAGCAGCCTCCTCATCAGCTTGCTTCCTCAGCTCTCCCTTGGCTTTCAGCAACAATGCACTCTCCAGCTCGACAGAGGCATCTTGTTACAGCTTCACAGTGATGCCAACCTCCAGCTCCGGTTCATTGCCAGCCAGTCATCCTCCATGATACTTACCTTCTGACCTCAAGAGAGCAGTCTATCGAGCTCAGAAGCTGGGGGGCTATTGTGTGGGGATATTTCCGAACTCACCGGATGACTGGCCGGATGCTCTATCTCATGCTCCGGCGCCAGCTAGGCCATCTCGGCAAGGCCCGTCTCAACGTCCGCCAGTTCGGCCAAGTGCCCCACTCCGGCCAGAGACTCATCTCGGCCCCTTGCACGACATTTCCACCTTCGCCAGGACGCTCCCAGCTTGGCTGAGCTCCACCTCGGCCAGGTCGTCTCCAGCTCGGCTAGGGACTCCTCCCCGGTCCTCCATTTCGGCGTCTCTGCAAGGGCTCTAACCAAGTCAAGGTCCTCTCCGACCTCGGCTCCCCGACCTCGGTGAGGATGCCAGGACTAGCCGAGGCAGGGCCTGACAGCTGTCCACCCTTGGACACTTGAGCACGCTATGGCCCGTGCGACAAGACAAGGGGGACAGCCCGTATCTCCTGACAGATCGTCCTCCACAGCTCCCAAAGCGCCAGGATATGGCCTAACGGGACAAGACAGGCTACGACGGGACCGCGCCTCCCTAGTACCTGACAAAGTGGGCTATGACAAGACAGCCAACAACCCGTTTGCCTCCTCCTCCTCTATATAAACACAGCTACCCCTCCAGAAAAAGGAGGACGCCATTACCACTCTGGTATGCCATCTTCTTCCCCAAAAATCTCCTCCCTCTGCTTAGTTCATACACTAACTTAGGCATCGGAGAGCCCTGCGCCGCCCAGGCCAGGGTCCTCTGACCTGCATTTCTCCTTCCTTTTCTCAGGCTCCAGGCGCAGGCATCGGTGTCCCTAATCTCACTCGGGTAAGTCCTCTAAGGCACCCCCCATTATTGTGGGTCGTTATTTTTTGCACCTACACTTAGCTACAGAGACATCATACATTGAATGGAGACTTAGACATCTTCCCTGACATCCAAACAATATATAGCCAATTAAATAACCAGAAGTCGATTACTCTACCCTTCTGAAATCTCAATTTTTACACAGCCGGGTCGGTCGGTCCTCTTTGTTGCAAGCAGACCACACCAGTGAGTAGTGACAGCACACCCGTCCACATTTCCTCCAAAGCGAAGCTCCGTCCGGATATCCCACCACGTGGACTTTCATTCAAACTCTTTAGATTAGATACCACCGTATATCCGCTTCCAATGTCCCCCAACATGATAACTCAAAAGAAAACCCCCCTGCCCGTATGAAAAAATTCACCGAATATTCCCTAAAAATCCCCACACTGCAGGAGTACCCATAAAAAATACTCCTACTACATCAATCCTACAATCCCCATCATATGAAATTATGAATTATGAACTCCTCCTGGACCACATTTTAAAATACTCCTCCGGACTATCATACCTTTTCCTCACAACAGATGACAAGCTCTTCAGCTGCAGTACCAGTTCCTATATAAAGCAATGACTTCATTCTCTCGTAAACATGTTCACATTCAGTGCTACAGGCTTGACTGTATATAAAAACCGCCGTTTGGTTTTCCTTTTCTCGTACACAAAAACCATACCATCAACAAAGGGGAGGGAACCGGCAAATGACTGTCTTCAGGAGGACGAAGCGCGTCACAGACCCGCTCGACGACCGGGTGAAGGCATGTCTCTGCGGCGAGGATTACCGGAAAACCGGCTATATCAGCAGCAGCGGGAGCGAGCACGAGGCGGAGGACTCCACCTTCCTCTCCGATCTTGTAGACGGCTTCTTACAAGACGATCCCGGATCCCGCGAGCCCGAAAAGAGCTCGGACGATTCGGATGGAGAAGGATCCGGTCTCGACCCGACGGATTCTCTGAAAGATGTTCTTCTCAATCCGACTGCTGCCGATGATAGCTTCCGAGAGAAGCTTCTCTCTCGCGTTTCGAAAGCGGTGGATGACTACTCTGCTTCGGGTCTGAGATCGGACCGATCGGATCTCCGGCGGGCGGTGATGGTGTCGCTTAGGGATTCCGGCTACAATGTCGGGATCTGCAAGACGAGGTGGGAGAGCTCCGGCAGAGTCATCGGCGGGAAGTATGAGTTCGTGGATGTTGTTAGGAAATCGGGGAAAGGAGAGTCGCAGGGTCTGAGGTATCTGATCGAGGTGGATTTCGGGGCGGAGTTCGAGATCGCCCGGCCGACGGCGAGGTACACGCGGGTGGTGGAGGTGCTGCCTCGGATCTTCGTCGGGCTGCCGGAGGATCTGAAGCGGGTGGTGCGGATCGTTTCGGAGGAGATGAAGAGGAGTCTGAGGAGCAGGGATCTGCATCTGCCGCCGTGGAGGAAGAGCCGCTACATGCAGGCGAGGTGGCTCAGTCCGTACAGGCGGACGGTCGGTCAGGTTCAGGTTCAGGCGCCGGCGTTTTTCGACGGAGAAATGATCGCCGCGAGATGTCGGTCGGTCGGATTCCATGCCGGTTTCGTTCTTCCGGCAGAGACTCTGACGAGTTGAGATTAGAACTTGAAAAAATCGTGATTTTTGTAAATCTTTCTCGATTTCGATTTATTTGGGTTTTATTAGGGTTTTGGAGGGTGGAGTGTTACGCGGCGCATGGTACTGTCGGGCAAGAGAGTGGCAACGCCGCGTGTACATATATGTAGGACCTGTGGGGTCCGCTTTTGTTTATTGGCTGACGTGAGTTGCAGTGGAGTGAGCGATTGTACAAAGGAAGAGGGTCGGGGTTGGTCACTTGGGTCTATCTTTAGGCAGAGTGTGGATAATGTTTGATGGAAATGAGTAGTTATATAAAAGCAAAAGTAAAAGATAAGAAGATAGCTTGAGAAAAGGTTACAGACTAGACAGAGTAGGAAGTACCCTCGGGGCATGAACATTGTTCGAATGGGTCAAGTATATGGCTATATGCTGCTGCTTTTTTTTTTTTTTTTAGCAAAGTATCATGCTGGATCATGTGAGATTAGGATTGGTGTAGATTGATGTGGGGGTAAGCATGTATTTGAAGGGATTGAATTGATTAGAAGGTTGGTCTCAAAAAGTGTACAGAAACATGGGTGATCCGGAAATTTTTCTTGTTTGTTTTCTACTAAAAACTTCACTTACTCACAATCAAACAACTTCCTCTTTGGCTTCTAAAAATAAATTAATATAAATGTGCGTTACCCTAACACATCCAGCCCACATACTCAAGTTTTACTTAAAAAAAAAAAAAAACCAAAGTTGTTGATTTGTTTGAATCCAATGGTCTTTCTTTATTTCTTTTTCTTTTTCTTATGAGGGTGTGTGGCCTTCATGGAGAAGCGACAATTCTCTCATCATGTACATGAAGTCCTGCCACCCGCACCAACCAAGTAAGTTAGGATTTTGCTTAGGTAGGCAGTCCTAGCTAACTGCTCTACACCCGGCTTGTTTTGTAAGTTGGACCAAGTAAGTTAGGATTTTGCCTAGGCAGCAGTCCTAGCTAACTGCTCTACACCGGGCTTGTTTTGTAAGTTGAACTAAAATAAAAAAAGAATTGAGTGCTAAATTAAGAAGAAAAAAAGTAGAGGGGGGTAGGAGTAAATGGACCCTTGTGTCATTCAATGCTTTTTTTAGAATATTTTTTTGTCATTTTGTGTTTTTTTTAGAGATATTTGTGATTTTGTGAACTAAAAGTAGCTTTCTTTACAACTAATAACTCCCTCCACTATTTTTTTTTTTTTTGTCTAGATTTGACACTTTATTTCATTTCTTTTTACTCTACTCTATAAATAAACTGACTTAAGATTCAGTGGTCATGGTTGCTAATGGAGCAATTTAAACTTTGTTTGATGATAGAAAAATCTTGATCAAAATGATGATATTTAAATCAACTATCAAAAATATTTATTAAAGATTATGGATCTACTTTCCAACAAAAAAAAAAAGAAGATAGTATTAGTAAGGCTATGATTGACAAATATATCGAGAGCGAAGGTGGGAGAGGGGGTGTTTAGGATACAAACAAAACATAATATCAATATAGTTGAACATTCTCTTAGATATTAGATTTTATTATTATATATTAAATATTATCATGAATGACATTATGCCAAGGGTGATATTCAGAAATCTCACAAATTTCATTAAACCCTAAATTGAAGTGTGTGACATTTCAAAGGATCACTATGTCGAAAACAAAAAACAGATAGATTAAATATAACTGATCGACATATTATGGGACCCAATAATTAGCAATAACAATAGAATGATCTAATGGTCGTACTCGTACTATTAAAATGGAAATCATGTAATACATCAAAAAATTGTAGGACCCATCATTTGGTGGGAATTCCAATAGGACCCACCAACATTCATAATCACAGTAGGACCCATCCAACATTTTTAATTGTTGTATGATTTTTTTATTATTTGAAATCAAACTGAACGCATCAAATGACTCTTATTACATAAGAATCAACCTATCATTTATAATAATAATAATAATAATATTATATAGGATCCATCTATTGTCGCAATCATGGTGGACCCATCTAATATTAGAAAATCAATGGATTATTTAATGTCAACAACGAGTATCATGTTGGGCCCGGTCATATGGTGGACATTGTTGAAGGATCCATTCGTATTAAAATCATTATGGGGCCTATTTGATGATGAAAATCACAATAACCACAATACGTATACAAAAGATTTTTTTTTTTTGTTTTTATAATGGAGGGTGCCCCAGCCCTTTCGGCCAGAATAATCCCTACGGACCAGGAGGAGCCGAGTAAATCCCTGTGGCCCCCGTGGTAGTGTAGTTTCGAACTCTCAACCTCCGGGTGCAAACCGTGGTCCTATGCCAACTGAGCTAACCCTTGGAGTTATAAAAAACATAGAAAGCCATCTATAGTGAGTAGATGGTGCAACGTTTCTGTAAGTGCCTAAATATTACGGACTTTGTAATGAGGGTTGGGGTGAGCTTGATGCTCCTTTAATGATGGAAAATGGCCTGGAAACCTGAAAGGGGAGAAGATGAAATAGTCAGAGAACCCTGGCTGTGACAGTGCAAGGCTCTCCGATGCCTAAGTCAGTATGAGATCTAAACAATAGGATGGAGATGAGGAAGGAGAGGGACAAAGTAACAGCTCTCTGGTTCTGATTGTGCGTACCTGGGATGGAAATGGCTCCTCTATTTATAGAAGAGGAAACTGTGCTGCATGGTGGGGCTCATGATGACGTCTTAGCACTCCCAGGGGTGCTATCACGTCAGCCCACTATGCATTAAATGGCAGTTCGATCAGCCCATTATGCATTAAATGCTAGTCTAATCGGGTCTTACCCTGCTTGACTTTTGGGCCCAGTCCCATCGGGCCTAGCCTGGAGCCATACCCTGATGGGACGTAGCCTGCTGAACGCCGTTCTGCCAGGAGTGATGGGTGGCCAAGATGGCTTTGTCAGACTTAGCTGGAAATCCGTGAGAGTAGAGCTATCGGCATCCATCTAGGCTAACTGTCCAGCTTTGTTGCCGAGCTGCCGAAGTGGGGACTCTGTGCTGGGGTCAGGAGTGTCTGAGATCGGGAACGATCTTGATCTCGGATAACGCCTTGGTAGCATCACATGCGCATGACCGAGGTCGAGACATGGCTAGCCGACACTTATGCCGAGACTTAATATAATCCCAGTGCTTTAGGAAACATCCCCACACAACTGCCCCCTAGCTTCTGACTTCTTGGAGTTCGTCAACTCCGTGAGGTCAGGAGCTATGGAATGGAAGAACCCTCTGGAGTGGTGTTCATCTTTATCTCAGCCGCTGACGTTCGGTCTTTATCCGGAGTCGCTGCGTCTGCCCGAGGTAATAAATGGTGTTCTCTGATTACTGTAGAATACATACCGACGGCACCACGTGTCACCATGGGGTTGGTCGTCCAATCGCATCGAGGAGACGTGCGCCGCTTATCGGGGACGCGTCCAGTGATTGAAGTGACGCATGCGGGGCCCTAGGGGGCGTCCAGCACGTGCGTCCCTAGGGTTTTTGAAAAGGGTGCCCTTCCTTCTCCCTTTATAAATACGGGAGGTTAGGGCTCTCTTTTTCCCTATTGCTGCCTTGCACTGGAGAAGAAAAGAGTTCTGCAGGAGAAAATCCGTCTGAGAAAAGAAGTGCTGCCGAGATTGAACCTTCGCCGGTCCGAACCTCATTTTCATCGTTGTAAGTCATCCCCCTTCCGCTTCTTTCTGTGGGCTTAGGGTTTTTCCGTAGGGCTTTTCCGTCTTCTTCTAGTCTTTATTCCGGTAGAAATGGGTATTTATAGCCATTGGCTTGAGAACGCAGCAGCGATTGAGGGATTTAGGAGTGTGTATAAAATCCCTACGACGTCCTTGTCAGGCTGGCTGATCCCGTCGGTTACATCCACCGTGATTTTTCAAATGGCTGGATGCCCTTTCCGCTAGTGGTTGTGATTGAAGGCGGAGTTCGTTTCCCTCTTCACCCTCTCCTAAGGATGTGTCTCAACCAGTGGTCCCTTTGCCCCTGCAAGCTGTTGCCCAATGTCTTCAAGATCATAATGGGCACGGCCAAGCTTAATGAGGTCCTAGGCACCGACCTCGGCGTCTTTGACATTGAGGATGTCTATGACATATGCAAGTCCAGAGATGCCTATTATCTCCAAGCGAAGCCGTACTGATAAGGCTTTGTCCGCTACTTGGAAGACTCGAATAAGTACGCTGGGGACGATCTCCTGTACGTCTCGTGTAACTAGGAGTTCGGCGTGACCAAAACGGACAAAGCTTACAGGATTCCCCGCCACTTCGGGACTGTTCCAAGTAAATACTGTCTCTTTATTTTTTGTATATTTCACATGCCTTCTTCCTTTCTATCTTGTCGAACTGACGTTTCTACTTGCTGCGTAGCTGCTAAGGAGAGGAGACAGGCTGCCCAGCACAACTAGGCGAGAAACGAAGCTTTGCTCCGGACGGTTAAGAGTTACAACGGTCACGAAGGTAGAGTGGATTGGTCGCTGTTGGGATACCAGCCGAAGTATCGCGGTACATCAGGGGGACGATCGAGCCGATCGGAGAAGGAAGCCTGGAAAGGGCCGAGCCTGGGACCGGGAGAGAAAGGGCTGCTTCCAGAGCCAGGACTGGAAGGGAAGAGCCTCTGCGGATCGCGGCCGACGTCGATCGCAGGACAGTATCCGGTGCTGAGGCTCCTACTTCCGGGGCGGAACCGTGTGAGGTCCCTCTGAGGGAGAGGACGCACCGAATCACTAGGTCTCCTTCGCCGAGCCCAGCAGAGGGAGGGGAGATGCCGCTTAACAGACTTCCAGCGTTCGAAGACTTAAAGGCCGTGGCATTTGGGGATGAAATTCCTCGAACTTCTCCAGTGTCGTCGACCTCGGGTGTCGTTGAAGTCCCTGCCCCCGACTCTCCTGTGGTCACTCCTGCCGCTGCCGCCGAGGTTCCCATCCCCGAGCCTGTCCTGGTTCAATCCACCAGCCAGGGGGCTTGTCAACCTATAGCTGAGGTTGGATAGAGTTAAGGTCGGTCGAAGAAAAAGCCCAGGACCCAGGGGGTCCAGTTCGGCTACTGCGTCGCCCTCTACCCGGCCAGACCTTTGGAGGCCGGATTTTTTGCTTGAGCCGGGGAGGCGGATGACAGTCGAGGTCCGTGTCCTCCGAAAAGTAGATTCCCGCGTTCTCGAGGCGCTTGGGCGAGCCTGTGCCCTACCGCAAGATATGGCTCAGCTGGAAGGATACAGTGACTCGAAGGTAGTACTGTCGTTGTTGTAGTCATGCTTCGCGGTAAGCTTACTTAGGTTCCGTTCCTCCTTTCTTTTTGCAAAATGTTTATTTTGGCCGTTGTTCTGAGTGTTTTACTCGTCTTGCAGATGGTGCAGAAGTCCATGGTCGTCGTTGACAGGCTCAAAATGCACAGTCCCCTGATCGCCGAGTTGGAGGCAGAGAAGATGGACCTCCAGGAAGCTCTGGACGCTAGCACTCGAAGGGAGAGTCAACTGGAGGTAGTAAAGGACGGATATAAGGCAGAGCTTAGGCAGGCCAAGGAGGAGGCAGCGTCCGAAAAGAAAAAGGTCGCCGAACTCGAAGCCTAATTGGAGAAGCTGAAAAGCAACTTTGAGGTTCAACTTCGGGCCGAAGCCGCTCGGGCAGATGAGGCTGAAGCTAGGCTTGAGTCGGAATGCAATGCTGCTTTTGACGATCCGATCAAGCGGGCAATGACTCACTAGAAAGCCAGAGTCATCGTGGTGAGAGACAAAGCTTGGGTGAAGGGATGGCGCGCTGCCCTGATGGAGGCGGGAGTTCCTGAAGACCACCCGTCCTTCGTGAGTCCGCCTCAGTTTTCGGGGTTTGCACCGAGTCTTCCCCTTCCCAATGTGGCCTCTGCAGATGCGCCAGAGACCAATCAGCCCGAGATCGGCATTAACGCTGCTGTTGGTCCTGCCGTTACCGATCCTTGATCTTCTGATGTATATATATATATTTTGTTCTTCAGTTGTATCTCTCTGTTTGTAGTGAAAGACAATTTTGCAATACAAACGAAGTTTCCTACAATCTGTTTTCTTTTTTCATGTATGTTTGCTTTCATGTATGAGCTCGGATTTAGCTAAATCAACTCTTTACATGCTAGAAAATCGAGCATGTGCATGGGTGCCGAGCTGCTCGCATAGCACGAAACGGAGATGCTCCCCTGGCTTGTCACCAGGGGCGGGCCGGCATTCTGGCATGCGTGCCGAGATACCGAGGTGCTCGCGCAGCATGAGATGGAGACGCCCCCCTGTCTCGTCGCCAGGGGCGTGCTGGCATTCTGGCATGAGTGCCGAGGTGCTCGCGCAGCACGAGATGGAGACGTCCCCCTGGCTCGTCGCCAGGGGCGTGCCGGCATCCTAGCATGAGTGTCGAGGTGCTCACAAAGCACGAAGTGAAGAAGACCCACTGGCTCATCGCCAGGGGCACGCCGGCAATCTGGCATGAGAGCCGATATGCTCACAAAGCACGAAATGGAGAAGACCTACTGGCTTGTCGCCAGGGGCACGCCGGCAATCTGGCATGAGAGCCGAGATGCTCACAAAGCACGAAATGGAGAAGACCCACTAGCTCGTCACCAGGGGCGCGCCGGCATTCTGGCATGAGAGCCGAGATGCTCACAAAGCACGAAATGGAGAAGACCCACTGGCTCGTCAACAGGGGCGCGCCGGCAATCTGACATGAGAGTCGAGATGCTCACAATGCACGAAATGGAGAAGACCCACTGGCTCGTCGCCAGGGGCGCACCGGCAATCTGGAATGAGAGCCGAGATGCACAAAGCATGAAATGGAGATCCGAGACGTATAGTCCCTTGGGCGTTGTCTACGAGTTATATGCCTTGGAGAGAATTGAGAGAGACAAGGAACAGAGTGCTTTTATTGCTCTTCAAAAATCGATTACAATTCAGAAATAGAACTTCTTGAGGTGAGTTGTGTTCCACGATCGTGGCAATTGTTTGCCATCCATACCCTCAAGTTTGTATGCTGATCGACCGCAGATCGAGGTGACCTTGAATGGTCCATGCCAATTCGGCGCCAACTTGCCATGGTTCGGATCTTTGTCTTGCAGGAGAGACTTTTTCAAAACGAGCTCTCCGACTGAGAATTTTCTCTCCCTGACCCTTTGGTTGTAGCTCTGGCCAACTGCTGCTGATAGGCAGCGAGGCGGGCGGCCGCTGCTTCTCTGCGCTCTTCGGCTAGGTCTAACTCGCGAGTCAAGTTCATGTCGTTATGGCCCTGATCGAAGAGCTCCAATCTCAAGGTTGGGAGGCCGACCTCAAGTGGGATCACGGCTTCCATACCATAGGCGAGAGAGAAAGGTGTTGCCGAAGTGGAGCGCCTTGTTATCGTCCTGTATGCCCATAGGACGCTTGGTAGTTTATCCACCCATCTTCCTTTGGCTCGATCAAGCCTCTTCTTGAGACCGTCGAGCACCACCTTGTTGGAGATCTCAGCTTGGCCATTGCTTTGGCGATATGCCGGGGTGGAGTAATGATTTCTGATGCCAAGCCCCTGGCAGAAGGTTTTGAAGAGGTTGGAATCGAACTGAGTCCCGTTGTCTGAGATCAAGGTCCGTGGAATTCCGAACCTTATGGCGATGTTTCTCCAGACGAAGTTCTTTGAATCGTGCTCGGTGATGGAGGATAGTGCTTCTGCCTCTATCCACTTGGTGAAGTAGTCAGTGGCTACTATCAGCCATCTCTTGTTCCCTGGAGCTCGATGGAGAGGTCCTACGATGTCCAGTCCCCATTGGGCGAAAGGCCATGGGCTGGATAGTGGACTCAGATCTTGAGCTGGCTGGTGGAGGGAGTGTGAGAATTTCTGGCATTTCTCGCACTTCTGGGCATATTTCTGCGCGTCTGTCTGCATGTACGGCCACCAGTACCCCTGGCTGATAGCCCGGTATGCCAGCGACCGTCCACTGATATGACTTCCGCAGATTCCTTCATATATCTCGTATAGGAAGTCGTCGACCTTGTCGGGGTGGACGCACTGAAGGTAGGGGCCGGTGAAGGACTTCCTGTAGAGCTTACCTTATGGGCTCAATCAGAACCGAGCTGCTTTGAGCCTGATTCGGTGAGCTTCATTCTTATCTTCGGGGAGTTGGTCATCTTTAAGGAAGGTGACGATCACGTCCATCCAGCTCGGGCCGAGGTCAACGCATAGAATTTGCCGAGGTAGGGGAAGCTCCGTGCTCGGTCTTTCCAGCGATCCTACTTCGACAATCCTTTTCCTCCCGGCCTCGACTGCTGAAGCTAGGCTGGCGAGGGCATTGGTGATAAGTCCACAAAATTGTAGCTTTCATTCATCATTTTATATGCATTTGTGGACTTAATTAGGCTAATTGCATATAATTACACTTAATTTCATGATTTCATACATTTAAGCATCATAGTTGGAAACTTATGATTTCATACATTTAAGCATGATAGTTGGAAACTTAGTCAAATTTGGTCAAAATTCATTACATTGCATGACTTTTGTGAAATTAGGGTTCTCATCTCACATCCAACCCTCTCTCCAATTCTCTTCTTTCTTTCTTCCTTTCCATTAGTTGTTTTTATTTTTGTAGCTTTGGGCCTTGTCCAAGCAAGTACTTGTTGTGAAGGAGAAGTTGTAAAGATACAATTTTTAATGAAACATCAAGAAGTATTCTTTGCAATCAATCATATAATACCGCAAGTGCACGGTTGTCTAGTTGAGACAGTGGCAAGAACGGGTCGAACCCATAGGAAGCTAATTAAAGAAACTTTTAGATTAAGAAAACTAATTAACTAACAATTAAGAAAAGTTTTGGGTATTTAGAAATAAAAACAAGAAACTAATTTAGAAAGATGAAAACTACCAATTAATGAAAGTGATTAAAGCATAGGAATCCAATAAGCATCAACCAATTATTTATCAACTAATCCTAACTTGTTCCAATTTTTACTTCAAATCAATATTTTTAATTTGGAAAATCTAACTTTAAAATCCCTTTTTAATCATAAAAGTTCAAAAAAAAAAAGAAAACTTCCTTCATCTCATAAAAGAATAAAAATAATTTAAGAACTACCCATCAAAGATAAGTATAAACCATCAAAAGATCTAAATCCTAAGCATGACCTATCAAACCTAAGCATGAATAGTCAAAAATCAAAATTTATTTTTAGAATTAAAACTAGAGATTTGCCTAGGGCACGAAGACAAGCCCATTCATTGTTAAGCACATAATCATGGAACATAAATTAGAACTACTAAATAAATAAAAAGGCGATTACTTACCTTCATCCATAGCTCTAATCAAGAAGAACTAGCCCGCTTGCAAAGAATACTTCTTGATTTTTCATTAAAAATTGCATCATAACATTAAGGACAATGTTGCATTTAGGTTTGGGGGCGTGAGTTAGAACTTGACATGTGATCATTTGTTCAATTTTCATTATGAATTTTCTTTTTCGCCTTGCTTTGGTTTTTAGGAGATTTAAAAAAAAATAAAGATTTGTTATTGTTAGGTTAGAGGGAAACTTTCGAGATAGTTTTTATTGGCTGAAGATATTTATTTTGGGTAAAAGAAAACAATGGTTCACTATTTTATTCATGGAAAAGGTTTTTGGAAAAGTGCTGAATTTTGATCCCTCGCTTTACACAGGTTGTATATGTTTCCAAGGTTGAATGCGAAGCTTTAATTTTCGTTTTTCTTTAAAAAAAAAGAAAAAGAAAAGAAGAAGAAAAATCGACCCTTAGTGTTACAGAGCTCCCTGGTTCGACGGGTGGGTACATGGAAAGGGCTGCCTATTGTTGGGGACTGCCAAAAAAAAAAAAACGTTCAGTCTTGAAAAAATAATAATTTGAGACTAGTTTGGGTTCGTAGCCTTTTTAACCCGAGCCAGTAACCCTTAGGGGTATTTACATACCTAGTGCCCTAAAGCCATCTGGTTTAGGAGTCATTGGCTGAATGCTTGTTACATGGGTTAATTAGAAAGCTTAAAGGACCTAGGCATTGCACAGTCACATATGTGTACTTGAAAAAAAAAAAGAAAAAAAAAATTACGCCCTTTGAAAAACAGTAGTGCGAAAGCCGTCATTATAGCCTTGAGAGGAATACCATTTTTCTTTACTAAGTTTAGGTGGCCCAGAATTAAAAAAAAAAGAATATTATTATTTTCACGAAAATTCTTAGTGAATCATTTGATGCTTATTACGTATACATACTTTTCACCGTGCACGATCAACTAGCATGATTTCGAGAATTTATGACCAAAAGATGGGATTGGTGAACCGAATTTAAGATTTGTCTTTGAAAATTCTGAGAACTAAGAATAGTTGGTATCTATAAATTTTCTCTTGAAAGAGTTTCCCTGGATTTTGTTAGGTTTTAAGCTCATATTCTTTGCAAAAAAAAAAAAAAAAGAATTTTGTGGGTAAATTCACTGCAAACCCTCACTAGGCACAACTCGTCCACAAGGGGGAACCTAGGGGTTTAAGGGCTTGCAGCATATGCTAAATGCAGTCGAGAGGGCCAGCGAAAGTGGCATTATTTTTTTTTTCGGCATTTGTCTTTTTCTTAAGTTAGGTAATAAACTACTCTTTCTTCACTTATTTTGCTCGAGGACTAGCAAAAAGCTGGTTTGGGGGTGTGATAAGTCCACAAAATTGTAGCTTTTCATTCATCATTTTATATGCATTTGTGGACTTAATTAGGCTAATTGCATATAATTACACTTAATTTCATGATTTCATGCATTTAAGCATCATAGTTGGAATCTTAGTCAAATTTGGTCAAAATTCATTACATTGCATGACTTTTGTGAAATTAAGGTTCTCATCTCACATCCAACCCTCTCTCCAATTCTCTTCTTTCTTTCTTCCTTTCCATTAGTTGTTTTTATTTTGGTAGCTTTGGGCCTTGTCCAAGCAAGTACTTGTTGTGAAGGAGAAGTTGTAAAGATGCAATTTTTAATGAAAAATCAAGAAGTATTCTTTCCAATGGCGGGCTAGTTTTTCTTGATTAGAGCTATGGATGAAGGTAAGTAATCGCCTTTTTATTTATTTAGTAGTTCCAATTTATGTTCCATGATTATGTGCTTGACGATGAATAGGCTTGTCTTCGTGCCCTAGGCAAATCTCTAGTTTTAATTCTAAAAATAAATTTTCATTTTTGACTATTCATGCTTAGGTTTGATTGGTCATGCTTAGGATTTAGATCTTTTGATGGTTTATACTTATCTTTGATGGGTAGTTCTTAAATTATTTTTATTCTTTTATGAGATGAAGGAAGTCTTTTGTTTTGAACGTTTATGATTCAAAAAGGATTTTAAAAGTTAGATTTTCCAAATCAAAAACATTGATTTGTCTTTGATTTGAAGTAAAAACTGGAACAAGTTAGGATTACTTGATAAATAATTGGTGGATGCTTATTGGATTCATATGCTCGAATCACTTTCATTAATTGGTAGTTTTCATCTTTCTAAATTAATTGCTTGTTTTTATTTCTAAATACTCAAAACGTTTCTTAATTGTTAGTTAATTAGTTTTCTTAATCTAAAAGTTTCTTTAATTAGCTTCCTGTGGGTTCGACCCGTTCTTGCCACTGTCTCAACTAGACACCCGTGCACTTGCGGTATTATATGATAGATAAAGATCACATCAGTTGGCGTGAGAGTTGGAGTCTCTACTGATCCGCTTGACTTCGGCTTTTTGGAACTGTGAGAGAAGCTTTTTCGCGTACGCTAAGTAGGCTGTCATCCTGTCGTCGCGAGCTTGGTAGTCTCCAGTCAGCTGGCTTGTCACCAACTGTGAATCACTGAAAACCGCCAGCTGTTGAGCTCGTAGGATTTTAGCGCTATTCAACTCGGCTATTAGAGCCTAGTACTCTGCTTCATTATGGGATGCTTTAAAGTCAAGAGTGAGGGCTTGCTCGATGACCAATCCTTCTGGAGATTGAAGGACTACGCCAGCGCCAGCCCTCTTGGAGGTAAAGGATCCATCAATGAAGATATTCCAAGCGAAAGCAAGGAATCGGTTCCAAGTTCGTTCTTATTCTGTCTTAGTGACTTCGTCCTAATGCCTCCTCCCTCCCAGTTCGGTGCCGAGCGGGACTTGGAGAGACGAACTCGACGATGAAATCCGTCAGAATTTGAGCTTTGACCGCCGTTCTAGGTTGATATTTGATATCGTATTGCCCTAGTTCGACGGCCCACTTTGAGATTCGGCCGAAGAAGTCAGCCTTTTTGAAGACCGCTCCGAGTAGGTGTTCTGTCACAACCACGATGGAGAAGGCTTGGAAATAGTGGGAGAGCTTGCGAGAAGCGCTGAAGAGCGCCAACGCAAGCCTCTCCATTGGTAGGTACCTGGTCTCGGTGTCAAGCATGATCTTGCTCATGTAGTAGATCGGCATTTGTTGCTTGTTATCCTCTCTGAGGAGGACCGAGCTGACCGCATCATCCGAGACCGCGAGGTAGAGGTAGAGCACCTCTCCCTGTTTCGGAGTCGAGAGCAGGGGGGTGAGGAGAGATAAGCTTTGAGCCTCTGTAGCGCTTCGTCGCACTCCGGGGTCCAGTGGAACTTCAAATTTTTCTTAAGGAGTTGAAATAATGGCCTACATTTATCTGAAGACCTGCTGACGAAGCGATTGAGTGCGGCAGCCATGTCGGTGAGCCTCTGAACCTGTTTTGTTGTTGTTGGACTTCGTACTCCAAGGATCGCCGTGATCTGATCGGGATTGACTTTAATCCCTCTTCTAGTGACCAGGCTTCCAAGGAATTTGCCGGAGCCGACGCCAAATGCACATTTAGAGGCATTGATCTTGAGCTTGAAACTCCGGAGGATGTTGAACACCTGACTCAGGTCGGCCAAGTGGTCTTGGGACTGCTTGGACTTGACGACCATGTCGTCAATGTAGACCTCCACCGTCCTACCGAGCTGGGCCTGGAACATCTTCGTGACTAACCTTTGGTAGGTAGCCCCCGCATTTTTTAGCCAAAAGGGCATCACCTTGTAGCAGTGAATGCCTCTGGGCGTTATGAACGCAGTCTTCTATTCGTCAGGTCCGAACATCGGTATTTGATGATAACCTCGGTAGGCATCGAGGAAGCTCATCCTGTCATGGTCGGCAGTGGCGTCGATCAATTGATCGATTTTAGGGAGTGGGAAGCTGTCTTTGGGACAGGCCTTGTTCAGGTCAGTGAAATCGACGTAGACTCTCCACTTCCCGATTTTCTTTTTGACGACCACCGTGTTCGCCAACTTGGATACTTGAGCTCTCTGATCGCCTGCGCTTTTAGCAGCTTCCCGACCTCCTCAGCCACTGCTTCTGCCTATGGTACCCCCGTCCTGCGTGCCATCTGCATCACAGGTTTGTGCTAGGGGTCCACATTGAGCTTGTGGCAAATGACCTTGATGGACCGCGCTCCTGCGCCTGGTTCTACCGAGGTCGGCGGACGTGGGAGTCCGTTGGGTCCGACCCTTTCGTAACCGGGGGGCAAGGGCGTGCATCAACATTTCTTTTGTGTGGGTGTGCCAGATTTTCTATTTTACTTGGAATTGCGAGTGGTGATCCGGAGATCAACTTTCGCAAGTAAAAAGAAATCAACTTCTTTCAAGTTTTCCATTGTACATATATTTAAGAAAAGAGACATTTTCTTAATTTGCCGTGAAAGGCGATTTTTTTGGCATTTATAGCCGATTTTTGGCGTTTATATCCGATTTTGGCGTTTATAGCCGATTTACAATCCTTATCAATAATGAAAGAAAAGAGTTGTGATTTTTGTCTCTTTAAAAAAAATACAAACTACAATGAAAAGCAAGAAAAGGAGGATATAACTTCTCAGGAGATTGTGGGGGACCCGTTCAGATTGACGGTCGTAAGCCATATGTGGACTTCGCCATCATCCATGCAGATGAGAACAGGGGATGCTATTGATTCGCTTGGCTTGGCTATAACCTCAGGTTTTTGGAGGACAAAGACCAAGAGGAGGTCCTATGTCCAATAAAAAGCCGAGTAGACGGGCTGAAAAGCCATGTCTAAGCCATTTGGAGGCAGAAGGAGAAGGCAAGGACCTTGGGGGGGGTACCCCCCAAGGGACTTTTGTCACCTTGTAGCGGTGGTCGGTGTAGAACTTCCGCAGAGTTTTCTCTCTTTCCTTCTCTGAATTTCTGTGCTTTGTCTGTGTCTCTGTGTTTTTTCCCGATCTGGAATTCTTTGGAATGCTCCTATTTATAGGCTTTTAGGTAGCCATTTAGGAGGGTTTATGAGCCTTAATTGTCATAAAGCTACATAAAGGGAGGAGTTACAAGATTGAATTCTTTATTTTGTAACTCCTTTTTCTTGACTTCTCATTGGCCGGAGGAGATTGAGGGCATTTAATCGCCTTTAATCGCCATGATGGGAGGAGTTTCATGGGTTAAATGCCATGAATCTCTTGACTTGTAACTCCCGGATGCTTGCTTCTGATTGGTCCGTCCAAAGAAATGGATTAATGACTGTAATAAAGCTAGTCAATAAATCACATTAAGTGGTTGCCGAGCAGTTGAAGAGTCGCGGGCCGTGCTGCGTCTTTTGGGATTCTTTTGGCGATGATCATCGATGGATCTTTATGTAGATCGACATCGGATGACCATGTAACTTCAAGTGTTGGTTGCCAACAGCGGATCGGTGCCATCTGTCCTGTCGATTTCTCGATCGGAGTCGGGTAGAAAGCACACTTTTTTTGTTGACCAGTTGGCGATCAATGTTGATTTCGATACTCTTGATGATTAACCTGTGTTTTTGACGGATGTTAGAGGATTTGGTGTCTCGAAAGTATGAATTTTGGAAAATACCAGAGGCCGGACGCTTCGAATCGCGAAAAAATGGAGAAAAATGGGGTTTCCGGGGCCCACCGGGCGATCCCGGTCCCCAGGGTCACAGGGGCCTGCGACTGGACCAAGAGTCTTTGAGCAGTCTTTCTTTTTGGTATTTATAGCCTTTTGAGATTCCAGGGGAATTTTATGATAGTGAAAGGGATTACGTACCATCTCGAGGCAAAGTTTTGAAGATGACATCAGGGATGCGGATTTGGGTTTTGACCTTGTGACCTAACAGGCTGTATGTGGCAGGTTAGGGGGTCGGGTTTGGTTTTGATCGTGTGACCCAACAAGCTGTATGTGGAATGTTGGGGGATCAATTTTGGTTTTGATCTTGTGACCTAATAGGCTGTATGTGGCAAGTTAGGGGATCAGGTTTTGGTAAGAGGGATTTCTATTTGACTAAAAGCCCAATTTTTATTTTTTTTTAAGTGCCTAGGTGGTCAAACCTGGCTCTATGGGCTAACCCATGGACCTTAAGCTTTTGAAATGGCTTAGATCTCATATGGTGTCATTTTTGTAAAGAATATCCAAAAATATCTCCTTTGGATAGAGAATATCTAAAAATATCTTTACTTTGAGAGAATCTCTCATGTTCCCTTTATTTTGGGAGAGAATATCTCAAGATATCCTCCTTTGGGAAAGAATCCTTCATTGATCCTATCTTTTGGGAGAAAATCTCTCATTGATTTCTTTTTGGGAGAGAATATCTCAAGATATCTTTATTTTGGGAAAGAAACTTTCTAATTTCTTTCTTTTGGTAAGGTTACTAATTAGTAACACTTACCTCTTTCTTCTTTCCATCTTTGGTTTGCTCTCTTCTATAAAAGCAAGGAGGAGGTTGGATCTCTTGCTCTTATTGCTTTCTTTTGCAACAGTCCCAAGAGGGCTTCAAGACCAAGAGTTCTTCTTCTTCAAGATCTTCAAGACTTTTCTTCTTCTTCTCCATCAATGGCTTCAAGTAAGTTTCCTTTTTCAAGAAAACTCCATTGTAGGAAAAATAAAAAGTTCTTTCTTTTTTTTTGTTTCTTTCTTTTCTTCTTTTTTTTTTCTCCACGTGTTTTCTCTTTTCTTTTTTTTTTTTACACTTTTTTTCTGTAGGCCGTACGGACAGATCCGTACGGCCACGTGGCCTGTGGGCCAGCCCCTTTTATTTTTCTTTTTGTTTTCTTTCCCTCTTTTTTTTTGAGAAAGTTTCTTTTCTTTTTTTTTTCTTTGTTTTCTTTCTCCCCCTTTTTTTTTAGAGAGTTTCTTCTTTTTTTTTTTTGCTCATCATTTATAATGCATTTTTTTTTACCAAGATGTTCATGCATGTATATTTTTGTAAATTGAATTGTAGCATGATGTGATAGCACACCTGAAAGTTTCCGCAAAATTTGAGAATTTGGAGCTCACAGCGATGTTGAGCCCTTCCTGATTTTGCGGAGACTTTAAGGTTTCGAAAGTTTGGAGTTTCAGAGCTCGCAGCAATGTTGAGCCCATCTTCAAGCTTTCTATTTCTTTCGGGATAATTCCTTTTCATCGAAATTGCCCGCATGAGGATCCGACGGTTCAGGGACATCGAGATGGGGCAGTCTTCAGTGAAGCTTTCTCCGGAGTTGCGGAAGAAGGCTTTTGATTTTGGCGCTTCCCGAGACTCTACCAGGGCGGGGTCTGGAAGGCATACTCCTTGACGAATACAGAGAGAGTGTGGCTTTTCCGCATACGTGTCGGCACGATGGTGTACCGCAGACATCTTTTCGTCGACATCTAGCTGTATGTACCCTCTCGCTTTGCTTTGCAGCTGGGCTTTTCTCAAGGCGTTGTTGGAGCGCCTTCAAGCATCGTGAAGCGCTTTGGAGGTTTACAGGACGGGAGAAATGCATGGGCTTTCTATAGTGCTAAAGACACTACAGCCATGATCTCTTATCCTCTGTTGTTGACTTCCCGGACTGCCGACTTTGCGAAGTGGTTCGCGGAGAGCTTTTCGGCATATCGGGGGCTTTCGAAGAAGGAGCTTGATGTGAAGCTGGCATCTGGAAAGGGCCTTGGAAAGTTGGATGGCATCCGGCGAGAGGAAGTTTGGGCCTTCCTTTCTGGAGAAAAGCATAAGATAAGCTTTCTCGGTGACCAGGGCGTCATTGGTTCTGAAGCTGTTCGAGAAATACCTGATGAGGCTTTAGAACAGCTAGAACAGGAGGAAGCCGAACTTGATGCTTGGATGCAAGCGGTGCAAAGGCAAGCTTCCGTGGAGTCTACTGGCAAGAGTCGACCATCCAGTGAGGAGTCAAGTGGAAGACCTGACTCTGACAGTGGGGCAGGTTCCTCTAAGAAGCGAGCCCATAGGAGTAAGAGGAGAAGGAGTCATCATCGCAGTAAGGGGCAGCATAAGGACTCTCCTAACTTGGAAGTTCCTCTTACTATCAATGAGGATGTGCCAGTGGATGCTGACGAGACTCCAGAGAAGAGAAGCCGAGAAGAAGAGACCGTCGGTGAAGGTATGATTCTTCCTTTTTCTCTTTCCATTTCTTTTCTTGGGATTTTTCTATGTTCTGATTTGCTTCTAGTTTCTGCTTTTCTTTTTTTTTTTCAGCAGAGGAAGACTTGGTGATGCCTGAGGTTCCAACCGATGAGGTGGTGACGGATCCTATCGGGGCACCTGAAGAAGAACCGAGGGACTCTGGAGTGAATCCAGAATCTCTAATTGGTATGACTTCTTTTGTTTTCTTCTTTTTTTTTTTGTCTGTGACTTGGTTTGCTAACATTTTTCTTGTCAGCTGACTTGCCACAGGATTCCGATGACTTTGAACCATCGATTCCGATGAGTTCATGGAGGAAGAACGTGTTCCGCCAGTCGTCAAAGAAGGTATTTTGTAGTAATAACCCTGATAATGATTTTCAAACAGGATCATGTTCATACCTTTTTGTGTTTCTTTGGCAGGTTTTGAGGTGACAGAGGAGAGTCCGTCGCTTCCTTCAGAACCAGAGCAAGAGATGCCAAAGGTCGATCCAGAGGTAGAGACTCTTGGGACCAGTTCTGATACTGTTGAGGAGATACCTCTGCTGAGATTCCTTCCCGAGCAGGAGCAGCTTCAACTGAAAAGAGTTCTTTTGTTACTCTTCCAACGAGTGATGACATGAGCAGTCGACCAACGGAGTTGGGCGAATCTTCAGCTGGACCATCTCTTCTTTTTGCGAAGAAGGTGGTGGTGCGGGTTCTGAGCTCTTGGATTGAGACTCTGCTTTCTGGGCACTTAGATGCCGGATTTGGGATGATCCAGCATGTGCGTGAGATTCTCGGTGATGCCGAAGAGGCTGGTCTGGATGTCACAAGTGCCAGGGCGATCGTTGATAGGATCATTGAGCTGGGTGATAGGTGGTTTGAGACCATGGGTTTTCCTGACGACCAGTTCTTCAAGGAGATGTTCCTGGACCCTGCAGATAAGGCTCGGTCTAACCTAGATGAGGCTACACAAAGCAGGAAGCAGGTAGTCCAAGAGAAGAACTTAGAAGAGCTAAACATCATTGGGCTGACACATGACCTTAACATCCTTGATAGGGAGGTCGATGAGGCCAGGAAACGTCTTGAGCATCTGCAGGCACAAGTCGCTGCCAAGTGGACTGCAATAACAGAGGCTCGTGACAGGGAGAGTGTTCTGATTCGCCGGGTTGCAGATGCCAATCGAGTTCTTGAAAGGAAATCTCAAGAAAGCGAATGATGGAAAACTGCTCGGGAGAAGCTTCCCGGTGCGAAAGAAGGGTTACAGCCCACCCCAGCATCTCATGGCAAGTTCCTGAAGAAGCGTGCCTTGGAATCCCTGACGGCTGAGGCCAAAAGTTTGCTTGAGGAGCTGAACTCTTGGCTGGAGACCATTTTTAATTGAGCTCCTGTTTTTTTTTTAATAGAAATCATCTTTCTTTCTTTTTCTTTTTTTTTTAGTACCACTCGTATTTTTTGGTACTTTTCTTCTTTTTTTTTGTTGTGCTTGTGAACACTTTCTTTTTTTTTTTTGGTACCACATGTATTTTTTGGTACTCTTTTTTTTTTTTGTTTTCCCTACGCTCACTTAAATCTTTTTGTGATGAAAGTAATTGCTAAATGTGATGCCTTTTTTTTTGTTTTCCCTACGCTCACTTAAATCTTTTTGTGATAAAAGTAATTGCTAAATGGGATGCTTTTTTTTTACGCTTACTTAAATCTTTTTGTGATAAAAGTAATTGCTAAATGGGATTTGATCAAAAGCTTGTCATTTTGTGAAAATCTTTTGTCAAATGATTGTTTTGGCATGGAAGCCAGATTTTTGTTTGTGGCATGGAAGCCGATTTTTGGCATGAGAGCCAGCTTTTTTGTGGCATTGATAGCCGATTTGTGGCATTGATAGCCGGTTTTGGTGGCATTGATAGTCGAGTTTGTTTTGTGGCATCTATAGCCGAATTTGTGGCATTAATAGTTGGGTTTTTTTAAAGCCAATTTTTTGTTTTGTGGCATTGATAGCCGGTTTTGTTTGGTTTGTGGCATTTATAGCCTGTTTTGGTGGCATCTATAGCCGTTTTTGTGGCATTTATAGCCGGTTTGGTTTTCAAAAATGCAAGTATCGACTCAAAGTCACCTCCCTGCTGAATGTTCTTGCAAGTATCGATGGAATGTCGCATCCTTGCTCATTCGGTTGCGAGTATCGATGGAATGTCGCATCCTCGCGGTTTTGGATGCAAGTATCGATGGAATGTCCCATCATTGCTTTTCAAAAATTTTAGTTTTGCGGGTACTGACTTGATGTCGTTTCCCCACGATTTTTGAAATTTGTGGTTCGGGTTATGGATATCAACTGAAATGTTGCGTCTCCATGGTTTTTTAAGTTTTTTTTTTGAACCTTTGAAATTTGGGTTGTGGATATCAACTGAAATGTTGCATCTCCACGGTTTTGGATTTTGCAAGTATCGACGAAATGTCGCTTCCCTGCAATTTTGGAAGTGTCGAACGTGGTTCGTATGCTTCCGATTTGTGCGAGTATCGACTAAGCGTCGCTTCCCCGTGGTTTTTTGAAAAACCTTTTTTTTTTGTTTAAAGACACGAGGGTCATAAGTTTTGACCTAAAACCATTTAGGCGGTAAAAGGTAGGGTGGACTAGGGTGGAAATCCCTGAATCCGGATTTTATTTCAAACCATGAATTTTGAGTTCATGGGTTGAAAATTTTGGTTAAGTTAGGGAAAGGTTCCAAAACCTGGGTTTTTTGAACAATGAAACGATGAAAATAAGCATTGTTTTAAATTTCTAGAAATTTCAACATTTGACATGAAAATTCTAAAAAAGGTGGGTTTAGCGAGCGTGTACCTGGAAACCGGTTTTGACCGTACAGGCATTGCTCTTACCTAGTTGGGTAAGTCTTCAAGAGTAGTACCGCTTTAAGAACTTGCCATTGATGGGCGGCATACATCTGTCACCTTCCATGTTTAGGAGTGCGTATGCGCCGTTGGAGAAAACCTTGTCGATGACGTAGGGTCCCTTCCATTTTGGCTCAAATTTGCCTTTGGACTTGTGAGCGACGACCATTGGTCTTTTTACCGCAAGAACCAAGTCACCCTTTTTGTAGGCACGTTGCCTGACCTTTTTGTCGAAAGATCCTGCCATGCATGCTTGGTAAATTTCAATGCTTTGTTGAGCTTCGAGCCGTCTCTCATCGAGATTGTCCTGCTCATGGAGTCGCAATTTGACATTGCTTTCTTGAGTCATGTCATTTTGCAAAGATAACCTCAAGGACGGAATTTGTACTTCCAAGGGCACGACAGCTTCGTATCCATAGACTAAGGAGAATGGTGTGCTATGGGTTGGTCCTCGAACGGTGGTTCGATAGGCCCACAAAGCTTCAGACATTTTATCGCTCCAGTCTTTTTTGTGACTAGGGACCATTTTTTTGAGGATTTTGCAGAGTGTCTTGTTGAAAGCTTCTGCTAATCCGTTTGCTGCCGGATTGTATGGAGTCGAAGGACAGCTTTGGATTTTGGATTTGTCGCAGAACTTGTAGAATCGATGATCCCGGAATTGTGGTCCATTATCATGGACGAATCTTTTGGGTACGCCAAAACGACAAATGATGTTGGTGCGCAGGAACTGAAGGACTGATGAGGTCTTCATTTCGTTGAACGCAAATGCTTCTGACCACTTGGAGAAATAATCCGCAGCGGTGAAGATGAAGCGATGACCCTTGCTCGAAGGGGGAGAAATAGGACCTATGATGTCCGTACCCTAGGCTTCGAAAGGCCATGAAATCGCTGTACGATGCAGCCATTCTGGAGGCATGTGAATGTAATCGCCATGAATTTGGCATTGTTGGCAGCGCTTAGCAAATTGCATTGCGTCAGCTACCATGGTAGGCCAGTAATAACCTAACCTTTTTATCTGATCATAGAGCTTGGGACCAGCCTGATGAGCTCCGCAAAGACCAGCATGAACTTCTTTGAGTGTTTCTTCAGCCTCTTGGGGTTCGCCTTTGGATGCTTACCCGTTCTTTCGGATCTTCAGGTAGGATTCCGAACATAATGTAATCAATGAACGGATCCCTCCAGTCGCCGATTGAAGTTTGAAGGATTGAAATCCTACTTCCAACCATTTGGTGGCATTCAGTAACTGCTTGGTGTGTGTTAAGAGGATGAAGGATTCTTCTTTCGCACACTGTGATTTGCATGTTTTCCCCTTCCTGGATTGCCATAGATGCGGCAAGTCCAGCTAGGGCATCTGCACGTATGTTTTCACCTCTACGAATGTGGGTGATGTGATAGATGTCAAACTTTTGCAGAAGCGATTGTGCTTTGTTGTAGTAAGGCAGCAAATCTGGCTTCCTGACTTCAAATTTCTGATTCATCTGGTTGACGATCAGTTGAGAGTCTCCAAAGACTTCCAGCATGGTGATACCGGATTCGATGGTGAGTTCCAATCCTAGGATCAGAGCTTGATATTCAGCTGCATTGTTTGTGCATGGTTCCAGTAGCGAGAATGCGTATGGAATCATGCATTTGTCGGGGCTAGCAAAGAGGATGCCAACTCCCGAGTTTAGCTGTCTTTTTTTATTTGTCCTGGTTGCACCGTCAAAGTACATGTCCCAGGAGGCACTTTGTGAGAAAGTCTCCACATTGTAGACTGGTTCGTCTGGGAGATCATCTCTGGGCGGAGAATCTTTGGGCAATGGATGCTCTGCGAGGAAGTCCGCTAGAGCTTGCCCTTTGATTGCCTTCTGTGGTACATACCTAATATCAAATTGTGACAAAAGGATGGACCATTTTTCCAGTTTAGCGTTGAGAGAACCTGCCTTTGTGACAAGGACCATCAAGAGGTTGACCCTTGAGACCAGGTAGACTGTGTTGGAAAGCAAGTAGTGACGCAGCTTTTGTACGGCGAACATCACTGCAAGACATTCTTTTTCGACTGGAGAGTAGTGATGCTCTGCACCTACTAGCATGCGGCTGAGGTAATATAGAGCAGCTTCTTTTCTTTGATCATTTTCTTGCGCAAGCAGAGCTCCCAAAGAGTGATCAAGGGCTCTTGTGTACAAGATGAATGGTTTTCCAGTGGTAGGAGCAGCTAACACTGGAGGTTTTGTCAGTTATGACTTGATGTCTTGAAAGCAGCTTCACAGTCAGCATCCCAGACAAAGTTTACACCATTTTTCATCAACCGGGAGAATGTACGGCATTTCTCCGAAAGATTGGAGATGAACCGTCTGATGTAGGCCAATCTCCCTTGAAGCCCTTTAAGTTCTCTCAAGGTTCTTGGAGAGGGCATTTCTAGAATGGCTTTGACTTTTATGGGGTCAAGCTCTATTCCAGCTTTCCGAACTAAGAATCTGAGGAACTTACCCGATGAGACGCCGAAGAAGCATTTCAAAGGATTCATTCGCCAGAGAAACCATCCATGAATGTCATTCGCTCGAATCCACAGGTATTATCAATCATTACCTCTAGTATGGGAGCGAAAATTCATCTTTTGGGCATGCGCCATTCAGGTCTCTATAGTCTATACAGGCCCCGATCTGCCCGTTTTTCTTTGTCACAGGGACAATGTTGGCCAACCATTCAGGATGTTGTTCCTCACGGATGAAGCCGACGCTTTTGAGTTTTTGAACTTCTTGTTCAATTTTATCCATCACATCTGGACGGAATCTTCTTTGGCCTTGCTTGACAGGCTTGATGTCTTCTTGAAGATTGAGTTTGTGAACCGCTATTTTGGGGTCTAAGCCAGGTATTTCAGTGTAAGACCATGCAAAGCAATCAACGAACTCACGAAGAAAGGCGATATACTCAGGTAACTCATCATCCTTTATATTCTTGCTTATGAATACAGGACATGGGTTATCTGATGTTCCCAAGTCTATCTTTTGAACAGGATCTTCTGTTGGAAGGTTCGAAGGTGGTTCCTCCACAATATTTTCGGAGGCTTCCAGCTCAACGAAACCTTCTGGGGATTCAAGGGCATTTCCAGACCAAGGTTTTGTTCCTTTCCACGGGTCTTCTTGATCGGTAATTCTCCCAAGGCTTGCTATGAGATGATCCCAATCGCCTGTTGAAACCGGGTCGAAGTAGGCCACTTCTTTTCGAGATGTTGGTTCTTCTGGGTCAGAAGACCACACGTCTGTGCCATCGAACAACTCCTCTTCATTTTCGGAGAAATCGTGCCAATTGGATAAGCTTCCTGGATCTTTGTCAGGTGACTCATCAAAGAGATATCCAGGGAGATCGATGTCTTCATGGACTTGAGATGTTGAGGCTTGGTCAGTATACTGACTTTTAAGTCTTTGTGTCAACTGTCTCAGGGGAGTGTCGGGATCATACCCTAACCCGTGTGAAGACTTTTCTACATAGCCGTAGAGTCTCCAATCTTCCAGCTGGCTTTTGGTCAAGATGGGCCCCAATGGCGTGAGAATACCACGTCCTTCTCCCAAACCTACTGGGTTTTGAGCGTCATAGCCCATTTTCTTCATAATAGCTTGTGCCACAGAACTATATAAGGATAGTTGAGGCATACCTTCATTTTGGAAAGGTTCAAGCATGGAGTTCGATGAAGAAGCATCCGATCTATGGAAGAAGATCGGCTTTTCCTTTGCTGAAGTTGCTGGAACAACGAAGGAAGCTGACGTAGGATCTTCTATGTCGGAAGTTGTCTCCATTGAAGTGAGAGCAGGCTGAACTTGCTGAGTGTCAGCTTGGCTTGACTATGTGTCATCTTATGGCTCTGAATCCGAATCCGTGTCTTGCATGATAGACACGAAATAGACAACAAATTAGCCCCCAGGCTTTTGCTTTACCTTCTTCACTTTAGTTGTGATGACCAAAGGCTTTGAAGGTTTGAGGGATATGATAAAGGGAGTTTGAATGCTCTCTTTGGGTTTACCGGATGATTTGTTTTCTTCCGGCGATTGTTGAGGAGCATTGTCTTTATCTTTCTGGGGATTTTCGGCAAAAAGTGCTATGTGCTTCTCCTCTTCTTCTTTTTCACCTTCATACATCTGTGAGTCAGCAAAGTGGACTTCTTTACCTTTGAAGGGTTTTTTGTCCGCAAAGACTCGATGTATCATGCCATCGTCGCCAACAAACTTGATGCATTGATGTAGAGTTGAAGGGACAACACCATTCTCGTGGATCCAAGGGCGTCCGAGAAGGATGTTGTAGCATGAAGGGGTTTTTATTGCATACACTGTGACCTCAGAGATAAGATCACCGATCTGCAACTTGAACCTGATTTTGTCGATAGGGCTTTGAGTACTCCCATCGTATCCAAAGATAGATACAGATGTGTGGCTCAGCTTGCTGGGTGGGATGCCCAACTCTTCAAGAGCCGATGTGGAGATGAGGTTGAGTGCAGAACCTGGGTCGATCAGAACTCTGTGCATAGGCATTTCCTTGATGTACCCTATGAAGTACAGGGGTTGGTTATGCCTTGTTTCTCCAAGTAGGAGGTCGTCCTTTGTGAAGGCGATGGTTGCACTGGCTGCTTTTTTAACTGAGAGGCATTCAATGCATGATCCCTCAGTTTTCTTCTTTTCTCCCTTTGAGGAGGCTTTTGAGTTTTTGACCCGGTAATCCATTTCAATTTGGAGGACTTGCGGGGCATGTTTGTCGACATCCTCATTCAGCTTTTGTAATTCTGAAATGAGATTATCACGAGTGTGCGGAGACATTCGCAACAAATCTAGGATGTGCATACGTGCAGGTATGTGCTTGATGTGTTCAATCAAGTCAGACTTGAAAGACTCCTTAAGGCTTGCATGTTCATCATTGTTGCCACTAGGGGCGCTTACAACATCTTTTCCCGAAGGATTTACATATGTAAAGGAAGATTGGTTGTAATTTTTGTGGTAGTCCCTGCCAGAGCGGGTGCCTCTACCAACTTCGAGAGCTTCTTAAGAAGGGTCTTCGTTTGGAAGATTGTCTTCAGGATCAAGAGGCCGTCGTTTTTCATTTGCTGAGGATGTATCAGCAGCGGAGTTGCCATCCTCATTGATTGTGTTGCACGGAGCATTTTTTGGGAACAAGTCCTGACCAGCATCCTGCAACCTTTCTTCTTCGTTGACCAATTCGTCGTCCAAAGCATCAATAGCTAGGAATTCTTCAGCCAGGAAGGGTGTGAACTTTGAAGTCACAGTCTCAGGAGAAGAAACTTGAGAGGGTGTCATCTCAGTGAAAGTCACGTGAGACGAGGTGGCTCCAGAAGATACATTGCTAGGCGTCGCCGGAGTGTAAGTGCTCTCATCAGACGATACTTCGGAAGAGCTATAATCCCGAATTATTACATTACAGGAAGCTCTGACGGGAGACGTTACCTGATCAGAGTCAGACTCATCATCGGATGTAAGAGGATCGTCTATCCAGTAATTTTCTCCATTTTTAGGAGTTAAGGGAGGATGTACCTGATGGTCTTCAGGGACTTCAGGCTCTGGATTGCGAGGAGGCTCGTTGACGCGGTCTTGCTCTTGTTCTAGAGCGAGACGCTGCAAGATCCTTACATATTCTTCAAGATCAGGCTTGGGAGCCAAATCTTATTCTTCATCAACTCTTTGTGGCTCAATATGGTTGATTTCCACTGGAGCAATGAGAGGTACTGGGTCAGCAGCATTTTCTTGTACAGCCTCTTGGTCTTCTTCATCATCAGACCAGGATCCTTGTGGCTGTAAAGGGTTATACCAGATTACTGGCATAAAATGAGTCTCAGGAACCCATTCTTCATCGGAGAGGTATTCTCCTGTTTCAAGGGACTCCTCCCACTCGTCTGTGTAGTTGGATTCGAATCCATCATCGGTGTTGCTGGACTCGTATCCATCAATGGAGAATCCAACTACCGAATTGCAAGAGTATGATACCTCCTGCGTGGCTTCTTTGAATTGAGGTGGCATGAAATCACTGAGAGTGAATTTTCTTACCGCCTTTGAAGTCTCTGGAAGGGATGTTTTTGTTGCTTCCAATGAAGCGGTAGAGGAAGCCTCTGCCTTTTCTTTGACTTCTTATTTTGGCTGGGTCTTCTCTTGCCATTTGAGCTTGAGGAGATATTTCCTAGCCTGCCTTCGATGTTGAGCTGTAGGATTTGTTTTCACGACCTCCCAATTTTCATCTTCCAGGAGATCGGGATGTACCCATATGGGTTGTCCGTCTGGTGTCGGGTAAGCAACTAGTTGCTCGGACGCTTGGATTGAGTTTATCACCTTGAAGGAAGTAGTGATCTTCTTCTTCGGTGATTTTGATGTTTGTCCACATTTCACCATATTGACGTAGGCAGGCCCATAGTTTTTGTCAAAGGTGATGACTCCGTTTTTCCACATTTCGTTTATTTTCTCCCTCACAACGAAGCATTGATTGAGAGGATGCGAGATCATCTGGTGGTATGGACAGTACCGAGAATCGTTGGTTTTGCCAACATCACCAGGTCCTTTTGGTTCAAGCAAGGTGAGCTTGCCGTTTGCCACAAGAGCCCCGAAGATTTCATCAACATCTTCATCAAACGGTCTCTTACCAGGTCTTTGAAGGAATCTGAGAGTTCAGGTCTCTTACCAGCAGCTTTGTTCTCAGCTTTCTTTGGTGGCTGAGGAGCTGACTTGGTCTGCACATTGAGGACCTCTTTCTTCTTTGGTTTAGAGGTTACAATGGTGGTTGGCTCTTTTCTTGATAATTTCTGACTGTTGAGGTCTTTAATCACCGTTTCAACTTCCATGGAAGCTTCAAGGAGTTCTCCCAGGTTTTTGATTTGTTGCCGATGATCATGGAGCGGATTCTAGCTCTCATGTTGTTTCAGCAGATGTCGACTAGCGACGCTTGTGGCAATACATCAGAGCATTTGTATGCCATTGCTTTCCACTTGTGAATGAAGTCATATGTTGACTCATTCTCCCCCTGTTTTAGGCTGCACAGCTGAGCCATAGTAGCTGGATGATCCTCACCTTTGAAGTGAGTCAGGAAGCGTGTCTCTAGCATGGCCCAATTTTGGATGGAGTCCTCCGGCAGAGTGGAGTACCAATCGAAGGCGGATCTTGAGTGCATCTTGATCCGCGATAGCTCCCATTAGGATCTTGAAGTGGATGACGTGTTGTCTAGCTGATCCTTTTCCCGTATATGTTTGGAGAGTAGGATGCTTGAGTTTTGTGGGGAACGGGACCGAGTCCATTCATAAGGGATATGGTGGCTTGATCCCATCCTCCTTGAGTATATCATCTTCTTTTGCTTTGGCGAGAATATTGTCTACGTCCTTTTTGGTAAGGGCGCATGACTCATTTTCTTCTCCATTTACCTCATCGTCTTGATGATTCGAAGGAGGTTCATTGTTCGCCTGATTTTGAAAGGCGATGAGAAGGTTTTCCATCAGAGTTTCAATCCTCTACTGGCCTTGTTCCAACTGCTGGATGCGGGTGATTGCATCATCTTGAGGTAGATTGCGGGGTGGTGGCTCAGAATTTGTAGCCAAGACGTTCATCCTTCGTGATTCGAACGAAGAAACTGTCCTGGTGACTGAGTTGGGGCTCATTCTTTTTGAAGAAGAGCGTGAGGAAGGATCACTCTGCCGTCCTTTGCTTGAAGGAGCAGGGGATTCTTCTGAATGTCTTCTTGTCCTGGAGACGCTGCGGGTCATCGGGCGTTGGACATGGATTTTAGATGATGACTTTTGGCGCCTTCTGGTTTTTCTAACCATATGGACGGCAGTAACTTGGTCGGGTCTTTCTTTTTCGACCCATTTGGGAGAGACTTGAAGTGTAGGAGGCTCTTTTGCCTATACGACGCGCAGCATCATATACGACGAGCAACTTGAGCTTTGGTCAGCTCTGGCTGGGCTTTGACGATGAAGGAAGTGCTCCCTCGGGCGCTGCAGCCGAGTCTATCTTCTTTGTAGCTGGGCATGGACAGGATGCGAACCCTGTCCTTCACCTGTTGCAGCAAAGCTTTGAATTTTTAGAGTTCAGCCCCTGTAGAGATGAAGGGTCGAACTGCAGGTTTGTACGCCTTAGCAGGTGCTTGCAGAGGCCTTGTGATGCATGAGTTAATTTTGGGCTTGTAGGAACAAGCCGGCTCATGCTGGGTTGACTTGGGAGTCAGGTTGGAGATGGGTCTCTCCTCTTTCATGTAGGCAAGAGGGTAGAACTGGTTCTCCTTGAGTGGGGCCAGGAATGCTGGCTTGGTAGATGTTTGGGACCTTCTCTATTTTGGTGAAGGTCTTGGGGACCAAGTCTTGGGATAGACCTGGTCGTTTGCTGGTCGAGGCTTCGTGGGGCTGCCACGGGCTTCGGGCCTTCTGGTGCTCGCCTTTGGTGTCATGGTAGTGACACGTTGAGAGGCGAGTTTCTACTTCTTGGGAGGAGCAGTTTGTTCCTCGGGAAGTGGGAATGGTCCCAGTGTCCCAAAGACAATAGTCCGGGGAGTCGAGGTCGACCCGGAGCTTAGAGAGTTGCCGAGGGAGTTGACGCTTCGGCAGCTGATGGGGCGCTTGTAGGTGCGCATAGTTTGCTTCTGTTGAAGCATGAGTTGGTGCTTGTTCTCGTCGAAGGTAATGGTTAGTGAAGCTGCCATTGTTAGTTTTCAAAAAGTTTCTGAAACAAGACCACATCCATTAGTAATCACAAGAATATAATGATCATAAATGGAAAGTTCTATGGTTTTGTCTTTTCAAATTGCTTGAGGAAGATGACCCAAGCAATATGAAGAAGGCAAAACGCCATAGAGGGTACAATTGTTCTGATCGCAGGTATGGTAAGCCCAGAATGAGCGTCCCAGTGACTGCTAGAAGCAATTGTGAACTTAAATTCGACTTATCGAGAAGCAAAGCTTACTCGAGGTAAGAAGAATATAAAGTTGGAGCTACAAATGTGCCGGTCGCAATACAGTAGACCCTGAAAGGGCGTACTAGTACCGCTAGACACAAATGTTTTGAGACCGCATCCATGAGATGAGATTCTCTGTCAAGATTGGATTCATCAAAGAGAGCAGATGGTATTCCGATCTGAACACGGGCTCAGCGATTTCCGTGAGCGCCAGTGCTCAAAAAGAAATGAACCATAATTTCTCGGATCTGAATCCAAAAAATGACGAGTTTTTTTTTTTTGAAATGCCAATATCGGGTTCATCAAAGAGAGCAAAAGGCACTCCAATCTGAACACGGGCTCAGGGATTTCCGCGAGCACTAGTGCTCAGAAAGGAGAAGACCAAGATTTCTCCAATCTAAACCCAAAATGACGGAAGTTTTTTTTTTAAATCTTTTTTTTTATTATTTTTTTTGAAGATTTTTTTTTGAAATTTTTTTTTATTTTTTATTTTTTATTTTAAAATTCTTGTTTTTAAAAATTTTATTTTTAAAAAAAATTTATTTAAAAGACGAGAGAGTACACATAGGCCTCCTAACCCGGTCTTATGAAATCTCGATTGATAGAATTGCCCCCAGGTAAGGGTAGGATTACTTAATGAACCCGTTTGGAGGACCCTTGTCTAGATCAGTCAAGCTGTCTCCACACTCTGTATAAGGCTTTTCTTTAATCAACCATGATCAAAGAACGCAGTTGGTTTAACCTTAGTGGTCTATGTCTTTTTTTAGTTTTTTTTTTATATATATTATTTTTTTTCTTTAATGAACTTATCGAAGAGAAACAATGGCCCAAAACCTTAGTCGAACAGGCTCAATATTTCTGTAAGCACGATGAGCGATAGGAAAGGATCAAGGTTTTTCAATTTTGAATCCAAACTGAAAAATCTGATTTTTTGTTTTTTTAATTTTATATATATATATATTTTTTAGATCTTTAATGAACTCATCGAAGAGAAACGATGGCCCAAAACCTTAGTCGAACAGGCTCAACATATCTGCAAGCGCGATAACGATAGGAACGGATCAAGGTTTTTCAATTTTGAATCCAAACTGAAAAATCTGATTTTTTTATTTTTTTTTTGTTTTATATATATATATATTTTTAGATCTTTAATGAACTCATCGAAGAGAAACGATGGCCCAAAACCTTAGTCGAACATGCTCAACATTTTTGCAAGCGCGATGAACGATAGGAACGGATCAAGGTTTCTCAATTTTGAATCCAAACTGAAAAATCTGATTTTTTTATTTTTTTTTTTGGTTTTTTTTTTTTTGAGAAGAGAAAGAGTGGAAATAAATTCAAAGAATTAGAAATTTCCAAAAAATCTCATCTCATTTTTTTTAGATGCGGAATCCAACATAAGCCACCAATTAGAAAGTAGCCAAGGAATCGAGAAAAGAAATATAAGCATAGAGCAAAATATATGGTATGCAAATATTTCATTTCTAGCATCGTGTTCTCAAATGAACGAGTCCCACCGGGTGTGCCAGCTTGATGGACTGCGCTCCTGCACCTGGTTCTACCGAGGTCGGTGGACGTGGGAGTCCGTTGGGTCCGACCCTTTCGTAACCGTGGGGCAAGGGCGTGCATCAACATTTCATTTGTGTGGGTGTGCCAGATTTTCTATTTTACTTGGAATTGCAAGTGGTGATCCGGAGATCAACCTTCGCAAGTAAAAAAGAAATCAACTTCTTTCATGTTTTCCATTGCACATATATTTAAGAAAAGAGACATTTTCTTAATTTGCCGTGAAAGGCGATTTTTTTGGCATTTATAGCCGATTTTGGCGTTTATAGCCGATTTACAATCCTTATCAATAATGAAAGACAAGAGTTGTGATTTTTGTCTCTTTAAAAAAAATACAAACTACAATGAAAAGCAAGAAAAGGAGGATCTAACTTCTCAGGAGATTGTGGGGGACCCGTTCAGATTGACGGTCGCAAAGCCATATGTGGACTTCGCCATCATCCATGCAGATGAGAACAGGGGATGCTATTGATTCGCTTGGCTTGGTTATAACCTCAGGTTTTTGGAAGACAAAGACCAAGAGGAGGTCCTATGTCCAATAAAAAGCCGAGTAGACGGGCTGAAAAGCCATGTCTAAGCCATTTGGAGGCAGAAGGAGAAGGCAAGGACCTTGGGGGGTACCCCCCAAGGGACTTTTGTCACCTTGTAGCGGTGGTCGGTGTAGAACTTCCGCAGAGTTTTCTCTCTTTCCTTCTCTGAATTTCTATGCTTTGTCTGTGTCTCTGTGTTTTTTTTCGATATGGAATTCTTTGGAATGTTCTCCTATTTAGAGGCTTTTAGGTAGCCATTTAGGAGGGTTTATGAGCCTTAATTGTCATAAAGCTACATAAAGGGAGGAGTTACAAGATTGAATTCTTTATTTTGTAACTCCTTTTTCTTGGCTTCTGATTGGCCGGAGGAGATTGAGGGCATTTAATCGCCTTAAATCGCTATGATGGGAGGAGTTTCATGGGTTAAATGCCATGAATCTCTTGACTTGTAACTCCCGGAAGCTTGCTTCTGATTGGTCCGTCCAAAGAAATGGATTAATCACTGTAATAAAGCTAGTCAATTAATCACATTAAGTGGTCGCCGAGCAGTTGAAAAGTCGCGGGCCGTGCCGCATCTTTTGGGATTCTTCTGGCGATAATCATCGATAGATCTTTATGTAGATCGACATCGGATGACCATGTAACTTCAGGTGTTGGTTGCCAACAGCGGGTCGGTGCCATCTGTCCTGTCGATTTCTCGATCGGTAGGGTAGAAAGCACACTTTTTTTGGTTGACCAGTTGGCGATCAATGTTAATTTCGATACTCTTGATGATTAACCCGTGTTTTTTATGGATGTTAGAGGATTTGGTGTCTCAAAAGTATGAATTTTGAAAAATACCAGAGGCCGGACGCTTCGAATCGCGAAAAAAAACGGTGAAAAAAAGGGTTTCCGAGGCCCACCGGGCGATCCCGGGTCCCAGGGTCGCAGGGGCGGGCGACCCTGGGGGGGTTTTCCCTCTTTTGTCCCGTTTTGTGTCCGTTTTTGCTGTTTTTCGATTCTTTTTTCTTCTGTATTTTTCTTGGACATTTTTTATCATTTATTGGCCTGATTTCCCTGTATAAAATCTGATGAGAGTCCTTGCATTTTATTTTGCAAAGTTTCCAATTTTCCGAGAAAGCCGAAGACTTTGTTGCGCGGAGCTGCCGATTTTCCGTCAGAAGCTGAAACTGGGTCAAACGATGTCGGAATGACCTGAAATTTGAGGTGAAGCCTCCTAAGCAATAAATAAGACCAACCATAGGCTTTTGTTTGAGTTTTGAAGCCGTTTGGGGTCGTATCACCAGTAGACTTGTTTTTATCACGATAAAGATGTCGCGGTTTGATGTGCGGTCAACCGATGTCTGATTGACTTGAAATTTGACAGGAAACCTATTGGAGTCATTTTAAGATGATCCATAGGCTCTGTCTTGAAAACCATGGTCCCGGGGAGCTTCGTCGTCGAGAGGCCTGATTTGGCTTCCGAGCGTCAAACTATGGTCAAATGTTGTCGAAATGACCTGAAATTTGACGTGTAGCCCTTTGTAAGCATTTTGAAGCCGTCCATGTGCTCTATCTGATGAGTGATGGCTTTGGAGGTTCTCACCGCCGAAAGGCTTGATTTAGCTGTTCGAGGGTTGATGTAGGGTCAAACGTTGTTGGTTTGACTGAAAACTTGACGTGAAGCCTTTTGGACGTATTTTGAGACCATCTATCGGCTCTGATCGAAGATTTGATGTCTCCGATGCTTTCACCGCCGGGAGCTCCTTTTCATCTGTCGGAGAAGCGAAGTTAGGCCAAATGATTTTGAAATGGCCTGAAACTTCTTGTGTGCTCCTCTTTTAGCTGTCTTGAAGGATCTTGCAGTTTTTGTTTGATTATGACAAGATTTGATTTTTTTGGAAGTAGCATTGCCTATTTATGGCAGGTTGCGACTTCATGTAGCTCTTTGGATCTGGAAGAGGCAAAGTGACATTTTTAGTGTCAACACCGATTAAGAGTTAATTGAAAATGTACCATTGATCATTATAATTAATTGGGGCTCAAGGATAATAAGATATGGATTTAGTTTGGAAGACAGGTTCAATTGATCCATGGATATTGATAGAGGGGCCTACTTGTTGTAATAGGGAAGTTTAGGATTTTCTATGTAATTTTCTAAGACTGGAGTTCAATTGCGTTTATATAGTGGAGTTATTTGCAACTAACTGTGAGCCCGGATTGCACATGAGATGTGGGGTCGCGTGTCCCAGTTGGAACCAGCTTTCTAAGGAATCCCTAGTGGTCCCCATGCTAGCCCAAGTTGGAAAGATACTAATTCTAGTTGAACTCTAAAAGGAAAGTTACTATTTCTATTTGAAGTGAGACTTCTAATAGTGGTAATAGTATGTTACTAATTATTAATGGAAGTGAGACTTCTATTATAATTAAGAAAGAAGAGAAAGTTACTAATTAATTTGGAAGTAAGACTTCTAATGGAAATTAGTAAGTG
This sequence comes from Litsea cubeba, assembly GCA_012931725.1. NCBI lineage: Eukaryota > Viridiplantae > Streptophyta > Magnoliopsida > Laurales > Lauraceae > Litsea > Litsea cubeba. The sequence continues at coordinate 77,176,046 of CM022947.1, forward strand.
GAGGTTTGCAAAAACAATAAATAGAGAAGATGGTATTTTGGATATCCACTACTTGTCCCCTTTAGTGTGATTCACGCCCAGCCCCTTTGTGCAAGAGTTGCACATCTCTCTTCATCCCTCTTCTAGTTTAGAGTTCCTAAATAGTTTCTCTTGAGGATCCCACACTTCTTCTTGAGAAAAGAGATCTGATAAAGGGTCATAGCGTGGAAGACCATTGAGTCTTGGAGAAACCTATTTGATTCGCGAAAGAGTTCGTCATCAAAGAAAGTAGCAAATTCTCCTTAGAGCACAACTGAGCTCCAAAGGTATAATCTATTTCCTTGTATATTATATATCTTTGTTACATGTTTGTTGCTGGTTTTCTATCTTGTAGATAGATTGGTTTACTGATCTTGACATATGAGATTGAGGGTTTGCATCTTGGATGGATTAGTAGCCTTCTGGATAGTTGATCCTTGCATCAATTGGGTCAAAAGTTTTGAAGCCTATCCTAGAGGCCCACCTATTTTTCAATAATTGGTATCAGAGCCTTACCTCATCTCTAGTCATGTTAGATCAGTAAGCTTGTTCTAATCTTCGCATGAGATGTGAAGAGGATAGAGTAGGGGCTTTGTCAGGATCAGTTTTGATGAATTTGCTTGGTTTATTAGTAGATTCATGTTTGAATAGTCATAAAAGGGTTTAACAATGATGGAAAATGATGGTAGGAAGCCATTGGGAGTCTTCAGAAGAGTTCTGGAGATGTTTGGACACGAAACAGAAAAAACCCGGAGTCTTCAGAAGAGTTCTGGAGATGTTTGGACACGAAACAGAAAAAACCCAAGTTGCAGGTTTCCGTCAGTTCCGTTGACAGGGATGACCGAACTCAGTCTCGGCTTGGCTGGTACATGCTTGGCAACCCCGAGCTCGGCATGACCGAACTCAGTAAGGGGTGACTGAGCTCCGCTGTACCGAGCTCAATAGACCGTGACCGAGCCCGTCTGTACCGAGCTCAGCAGATCAGTGGCAACCCCCGGACCCCCTTTGCGAAGCGCATGATTTATAGAAGTGACAACTTTTGGCATCTTATTTTTCCATTATTGTTTGGTAACCCGGTTTTGTGAGTTGCTTTGTTGTATGAGATACTAACTTGCAGGTGATCTTGTCCTCTCTATGTGGCCCACAAGTCTTATTATTTTCTTTTATGGTTGATGATTTATTTTTGGCAATTTGTAAAGGGCATCATGTTTTTCCTTGGTTTCCCTTTTTAGGGCAAGGAATGGTGAAATTCCCTATGAGCCTTTTTATTTCCATTAATAGATTATCATGTAAGTCTCATCGTAGAGACATAGGAATTTATGTAATTTTCTAAATTTATAAATTCTGGCGATGTCCGAAACGAAGAAGGAAAGTGCAGTTGGACTCCTAATCAAAGAGTTTGAAAATTATCAAAAGAGTTTTGGAGTTTTGCAAAGAGTTTGAGGAATTCCAAAGTTTTGAAAAGTCTAGAAGTCTATTCCGTTTGGGCCATATGGAGGAGAGGACTAGTTTCTATTTTTAGCGTTTTCTATTTGTAGATGAATGCTTTATTTAGAATGTTTCCAAATCTGATCCAAACATAGCAAGTTACTGAAATTGGTCAAATCAAATTAATTTTTAACCCATGAAATGGACATATTGGTAACACTAATTTAAGAAACTGGATTTTCCTTAAAATAACTTGACTTAGAACCAATCTTAGATCATATCATGAGATGATTTGATGTTCATATTTATATGTGGGCCCTAATACCTTAAAAGGAAATCCTCAATTATAAAATATTAAGTGGGAGCGGGGCATTTAAATTGAAAAATCCCCATGGTTTTCCACCGTAGGTCTATTGTAAGGAAAGTATTAGCCTCACGCCACCAAGAGTGTGGCCCTTCTTTCGGAGGGCTTTTATTTATCTGGTTACTAGATATGGATCTCCATTCGATAGTATTGGTGAGACGTGGTGGGGGTTCACTCCCATAGGAGGTGCTGCCCAGAACGGTTGTCACGCAATATTAATTGGTGGGTCACACTTAACTAAAATAATGATGTAGTATCCCCTAGGATTTGCATCATGTATTTTAGAAACCAAAGTTTATTGGGAGTCCTACATTATTTGGAATGAAATACCTAGATGATAATGAAAGATGGGGATCATGGATAGTTAGTCTTAATTCTATATTTTGACCGACTTTGATCCGCACCAATCCAAGGACATTTGCACTCTCCTAGGAGGCATGCCCTAAGGGATTGGGATTCCGATGTATTCTAAATTTAGTGGTTATGAGGATTCCCACATAAATTTGGTAGAATACTAAACCTTAATGTCATTCATATTTTTTTATTGAATTTATGATTATGTGCTTCAGTTTATACAGCATGCATTCGAATACTTTCAATCCACTTGCGACCATTCTCAACCAGAATAAGTTAGTGGGATCCAACTATGTGGACTGGAAAAGAAATTTGGATATTGTCCTGACTGCTTCATGATACAAATATGTCCTTACCACAACCCCCCTTGATGAGCCTATGCCAGATGCACCACAAGAACAGAAAAACCTTTATGCTAAGTGGACCAAAGACGATGAGATGGCCAGATGTTACATACAGGCATACATGTCTAGTGTTTTGCAACACCAACATCAATCCTTTAAGACTGCATACGATATGATATCAAATTTAAAGGAGATGTTTGCGGAATAGGGCATGCCTGCTAGGCAGGCAGATAAGCACCAAGATGGCTGAGGGTACACCAGTACAGGACCACATGCTTAAGATGATGGACTCATTGAATGAGTTAGATATACTGGGTGCCGCGTTTGATGCAGAATCGCAAATTGACATAATCCTCGAGTCACTACCAGATTCATTCAATAATTTAAGGTTAATTATAATATGAACAAAATGAATCTGACCCTAGCTGAGCTATCCAGCCAGTTGGTAGCGACTGAAGGAATTATGAAAAAGCCAACTGCCCTGATGACAGAAAAGTCACATGCCAAGTCCAAGCCGAAAGGCAAAGGCAAGAAGAAATTAGTTCCCAAGGGTCCTAAAGCGGAAAAAGGTGCTACTGGTGGTATGGCAAAGGCTAAGGGTGCAGGTACAAAGGGAAAGTGTTTCCACTGTGGTATGACAGGGTATTGAAAGAGGAATTGTCCTGATTATCTGTCTAAGAAAAAGACCCCATGTATGATTGAGTCACTTGTTACTGAAGTTAGTTTTGCAACTAGTACTTCAGAATCCTGGTGTGTTGACTCCGGTGCAACTAATCACATATGTAACTCGTTGCAGGGGTTCAAGGAAACCAGGAGGCTAAGTGATGGGGAAATCATTGTCAACCTAGGATCTGATGCTAAGGCAGGAGCGGTTTCAGAGGGAGTTGTTACTTTAATATTTTCAAATAATAAATTGATTTTGTCAGATACTCTTTATGTACTGTCTTTAAGCCGGAATTTAATTTCAGTTTCTAGTTTGGTGAATAAAAGTTATTCTATTACTTTTGGTACTGAAGTTGTCATAAAGAGGAACGGTACTTTTATATGTTCTGGCAAGGTAATCAATGGGCTTTATTTGTTAACTCCCACAATGTATGAGATACATGATACCGAAATAATTAATAGGCCTAGGCCATCATTAAAGAGGAAGTCACCTTCATCTAATCCAACAAAACTTTGGCACCTAAGGCTAGGTCATATAAACCTAAACAGGATTGACAGGCTAGTGAAAGATGGTATCTTACCTTCATTTGAGGTCGAACCAATGCCTGTCTGCGAGTCCTGTCTGGAAGGCAAAATGACCAAAAGACCCTTTTCATCCAAGGGCAATAGGGCCAAAGATTTATTGAAATTAGTGCATCCTGATGTGTGTGGACCCATAAATGTTAGAGCAAGAGGAGGATATGAGTACTTCATCACTTTCACCGATGATTACTCAAGATATGGATACATATACCTTATGCACCGCAAGTCCGAGACTTTTGAAAAGTTCAAAGAGTTTCGAGCGGAAGCGGAAAAATAATTAGGTAAAAGTATCAAGACTCTTCGATCAGATCGAGGAGGATAATATCTCTCTGCTGATTTTATGGGATACTTAATAGAGAATGAGATTCAATCCCTGTTGTTTGCTCCTGGTATGCCTCAACAGAATGGAGTAGCAGAAAGAAGGAACCAGACTCTTTTAGATATGATCAGGTCTATTATAAGTTTCTCAGGATTACCTATATTCTTTTGGGGACATACCTTAGACACTGCTATGTACATACTAAACCATGTACCATCTAAGTATGTACCTAAGACTCCCCGGGAGTTGTGGTCTGAACGAAAGCCTAGTCTACAACATTTACACATTTGGGGTTGTCCGGCACACGTGCTGAAGGTTAAGACAGAGAAGTTGGAAACGAGGTCGGAAGTATGCACTTTTATAGGATATCCCAAAGGAAATAAATGTTGGTTATTCTATAATCCCAGAGAGCAGAAAGTGCTTGTCAGCACCAATGCGGTTTTTCTGGAGGAAGATTATATGAATGACCGGAAATCTTTAGAAAATGTTATCTTGGAAGAAATTCAAGAGCAATCAATTCCAAATCCAAATATAACCAAACTTGAAGAGAATCTGCCCTCACCTGACCCATTAGATACACCAGTGACTCGTCATAGTGGGAGAATTATCAAACCCTTGTGAGGTTCTCACTTTTGGGAGAGTCTTACGAGGCAATCCCGGAAGAGCAAAAACAAGATCCCTGTAACTATGATGAAGCAATCAATGACATAGACTCGGGACGTTGGCAGGATGCTATGAAAGCTGAGATGGAGTCGATGTACTCTAATCAGGTTTAGACACTTGTGGACTTACCTGCCAATATTAAACCTATTGGGTGCAAATGGGTCTACAAGAGAAAGAGAGGACCGGATGGAAGAGTAGAGACCTTTAAGGCCAGGCTTGTTACGAAAGGTTATACTCAGAAACAAGGTATCGATTATGAGGAAACCTTCTTGCCGGTAGCCATGCTCAAGTCCATCCGGATACTCTTATCCATTGTGGCTCATCTTGATTACGAGATTTGACAAATGGATGTCAAGACGGCGTTTCTCAACAGCCATCTTGAGGAAGACATCTATATAATGCAACCAGGCGGTTTTGTAGCTAACAACCAAACGCAAAGAGTTTGCAAGTTGTAGAAGTCCATTTATAGACTGAAGCAGGCATCCCAGAGTTGGAACATCCGTTTTGACGAGGCAATCAAGTCTTTTGGTTTTTGTCAAAATCCGGATGAGTCGTGTGCGTACATGAAAACTGAAGGAGGCAGGGTAGTTTTTCTAGTATTATATGTTAATGACATCCTACTCCTAGGGAGTGACATAGGACTGTTATCAACAGTGAAAGTTTGGTTGGCTAAAACTTTCGATATGAAGGATTTGGGAGAAGCAAGCTACATCCTAGGGATTCAACTCCATCGAGGCTTATCCCAAGCTGCATACATAGATAAGGTACTGGTACGGTTTGCTATGCAGGATTCCAAGAAGGGTATCACCCCTTTCAGGCATGGAATGAACCTTTCCAAGGATTAGTGTCCCAAGACACCTGAAGAAAAGGAACAGATGAGAGCCATACCATACGCTTCGGCAGTTGGTAGCCTCATGTATGTTATGCTATGTAGTAGACCGGATATCAGTCATGCAGTGGGCCTAGTCAGCAGATATCAGTCTAACACAGGGCCTGATCATTGGACTGTTGTAAAATGTATTCTCAAATACTTGAGAAGGACTAGATATTACATGTTAATTTATGGCAGTGATGAGTTGCTTCCAGTCGGATACACGGATTCTGACTTTATGTCAGATAATGATTCTAGGAAATCAACTTCTGGATATGTGTTTATGCTTGGTGGCGGAGCTATTAGCTGGATGAGTATTAAACAGGAATGTACCGCTGATTCCACCTCGAAGGCTGAATATGCAGCGGCTTGTGAAGCAGCTAAGGAAGCAGTATCACTTAGAAGGTTCTTTCTGGAACTTGGAGTGGTACCTTTAGCACGACAGCCGCTCACAGTTTACTGTGACAGCAATGGGGCAGTCGCACAGTCTAAGGAACCCAGGAGCCATAAGAGCCAAAAGCATGTACAGAGGAAGTATCACTTGGTCAGAGAGATTGTGCAGAGAGGTGATATTGCTATCACCAAGATAGCCTCTGCAGACAATCTGGCAAATCCCTTTACTAAGCCTTTGACCACCAAAGTTTTTGAGCAGCATGTAGATGGGATGGGCATGAGATGCCAACCAGACTGACATTGACCCCAAGTGGGAGATTGTTAGTTTTATGGTCTCAATACCAAAATATGATGTAATAAATTGATTCATTTCTTTATTAATCAATATATTCATGCTTTCCTTTCATTAGATGAATAGTGTTTAATTATATTCTTGCACATAAACAATACGAATGACATAATGGTTCATGAGATGAACCGGAGTCCATAAGTATACTAGATGTAATACATGTGTATGGATGAGATCCACATACAGGAGACATGTATAACAAATCTTATACTTGAATATCTTCACAACCAGTGATGAGACTGGACATCTCATACTGATAAGGTTGCAGCACTTTGATCACTATAAGATAGTGTGATTTGTCTCGATCATCAGAATGTAAGATTCTGGATCATAATGCTGGTACATTGGATGTATTAAAGGATCATGAGAAGCACCTTATTAACACTGTCTTTACCTTAAGGTCTACTCTCATAATTCCCTATCAGTAAGCTCTTAATCTTGAGACATTAATAAACTCAAGTTTCTATTTATTCATTTGCTTTGAGTCACCAATGAGTGAGGCCAACTATAGGTCAACACCTCGGTGATTTGGGTACATGGTAGTAGAGCTATGGGAACATTCAATGGTCAAGAAGAAATCTATCTCTAATATCCTCTTGTGCCAATTAATGGATTTATTATTGGTAAGTGTACACCCATTCAGATTAAGAGTTACTTGGAAAGGTACCATTGATCATTATAATTAATTGGGGCTCAAGGATAATAAGATATGGATCTAGTTTGAAAGACAGGTTCAATTGATCCATTGATATTGATAGAGGGGCCTACTTGTGGTAATAGGGAAGTTTAAGGCCTTCTATGTAATTTTCTAAGACTGGAGTTCAATTGCGTTTATATAGTGGAGTTATTTGCAACTAACTGTGGGCCCAGATTGCACATGAGATGTGGGGTCGCGTGTCCCAGTTGGAACCAGCTTTCTAAGGAATCCCTAGTGGTCCCCACGCTAGCCCAAGTTGGAAAGATACTAATTCTAGTTGAACTTTAAAAGGAAAGTTACTATTTCTATTTAAAGTGAGACTTCTAATAGTGGTAATAGTATGTTACTAATTATTAATGGAAGTGAGACTTCTATTATAATTAGAATATTATAATTAGAAGATAAAGTTACTAATTAATTTGGAAGTTAGACTTCTAATGGTTAGTGAGTGGAGGTTTGCAAAAACCATAAATAGAGAACAGGGTATTTTGGACGTCCACTACTTGTTCCCTTTAGTGTGATTCACGACCAGCCCCTTTGTGCAAGAGTTGCACATCTCTCTTCATCCCTCTTCTAATTTAGAGTTCCTAAATAGTTTCTCTTGAAGATCCCACACATTTTCTTGAGAAAAGTGATCTGATAAAGGGTCATAGCGTGGAAGGCCATTGGGTCTTGGAGAAACCTATTTGATTCGCGAAAGAGTTTGTCATCAAAGAAAGTAGCAAATTCTCCATTAGAGCACGATCGAGTTCCAAATGTATAATCTATTTCCTTGTATGTTATAGATCTTTGTTGCATATTTGTTGCTGGTTTTCTATTTTGTAAATAGATTGATTTACTGATCTTGACATATGAGATTGAGGGTTTGCATCTTGCATGGATTAGTAGCCTTCTGGATAGTTGATCCCTGCATCAAATAGGTCAAAAATTTTGAAACCTATCCTAGAGGCGCACCTAATTTCCAACATTAGAACCAACTAGATATATATTATAGTCATAATCAACATTGTCCCCATTGCAGCCTCATCCTTCCGATATGGGGTTTTAGCTTAATGAGCTTTACTAATAACATGGAAGACAAGCAATCAGTCAGACGTATTCATTTGTGACTGATAAAATGAAAGAAGGCAAGAAACCGCAAACCCCACTCCATCCCATTATCATTAAATGCCATATACAAATCCACAACATCCATCCTCATCATCAAATTACAAGATAGTACTACAAACAAAGACCATAGCAGAGAGGAGAAGTCAAAATAAAAAAAAATCGAGAAAGAAATTGAGAGACGGAGATGCGGAAATGCGGATCTAATCCATGGTAAATCTGCAGATTAGATTGCGAGATTTGGAGACGTACCAACTGCCAAAACACTCTTACACTAGAAGTCTAGAAACAATGGAACATAAAGTAGCAACGATATCATGGACATTGTTACAGTTTTCTTTTTTCTGTTTGGTAAGAGTGGGTGGGTGTTGATGAAGAGAAAAGATCGTTTCATAAGAAGAGGAAGATGAAACGTTTGATGTGAGGGTTTTTTTTTCCCTTGAAACCGGCTGCTCTGTTTTTTTTTTTTTTTTAGCGAGAAACAAAATCTCGGCAACTGCTTCTTTTGGATTTTGAAAAGATGCCAGCCCCTTTAATTAGGGCTTATTTTTTGGGATTGAAACAAAGATGTCAAGTTGTTTTTTTTGGGCTTAATTTTTTGGGGCCTAAAGCAGGGCTTTTTTTTTATATGATAGAGCCGGCCCTACCCGAGACTCAATTGGATGGGCCTAGTTTTCAAGTTTGTATTCATGGTCAATTTGGTTGCCAAGAAATGACTTTGTATTTAGGGAAAAAAAATAGCTGACTCCATTGTGATTATTATAAAAGTTGAATGCATGATTATGAATCAGGTATGTGCCTTTACAGCACAAATGGATTGGTGATTTATATATTATCTTTGACTATCGTTGACCCCTTTTACTTTTATCGTCCATTAGGAGCCCACATACTCAATAGCTGGAATTGCTACTGCAACCAGATTAATGGTTTGGATTGACTGGGGTTTTGATAAGCACAGAAACAAGTTGGGTTCTGGTTGGATCCATGGTGTACCTGTAGGCAATCATGCGTGCTTTTCAAAGACTCAAACCCAAACTGGTTCAAAGTTGGAGGCCCAACTAAACCCAGACCAAAATCATGACCCAATTCAACAAATTAGGTATGAAGCAAAAAAAACGTATCATCGGCCCAGCTTTTGGCCTAGGAATCAATCATGTAGTGGCCCTGGTAGCCCATACCAGTTACAAACCTATGTATATTATGATAATCATGTCATCTAAAATCTGCTCAATACTGATGCAACAACCCTTTTCGCTACGGATGGGAATGGGTTGGGTTAAATGGCTGACCTGCTTAGGGCCATTTCGATGGTGATTTTGACGATATCAAGGAGATTTATAGATTTCGAACTGATTTGGGTTTGGGGCATGTCACACCAAGGAACCAGATTGCCTTAATTGTTCTCAATTCGAGGTAATGACTCGTGTGGGGATTAGTGCATACTGACAATCGTTCTACATGGCCTGAAAATCATAGCCTGATTTTCGGCCTGAACCCACCAGGACCCTGAAAAGGAGATCCCAGGGTCCAGGTGGGTTCATGCCTCTTTTCAGGCCATGAACCCACCTGGACCCTGGGACAGGCCATGATTTTCAGGCCATTTATAACATTTTCGTTGAATACTTATGTAACTAATTATAATACATGTACATCACCTGTGATCAAAGCATATACAGTACCAAAAGATCATTACAATGCGTAAGCGTTAAAGTTTAAATATACTAATGTGACCTCATTTTCCCTGGGAAGGCTGTGGCCTCTCAATCTATCATGCATGAAAAATAAAATTCTATAAGTTGAAAACTCTCCATGGTCGTCAAGATACCAGTTTTTATCTTGCTCTCTGCATATCTATACAAGAGGTTAGTGTATTCTGTAGAATTGATAATGAATCTATAGACCATTTACCAACCCAATGCTCTTTTGCAAATATGGACCAAAATGAGTTCTGAAAACAATGGTCAGAAACCCACTTCTTGTATATCAATTTCAGATTGGTTTGGAGTGCAGACAAGAATTTTGGAACCATGGGAGCCAATAGCCATCATCTCCTTGTTTAATTGGTTTGCATATGTTGCCCGCATATCAGTATATTAACCCATGGTAAGAGATGACGTTGATACCGTCACCAATGCATCACTCTCCCTTCATTTCAAATTCCTAGTTTATTTTTATTTTTTTTTTCAGTTCCAAATCATGGGTTCCTCTTCTGCTACATGTTTTTTCATATCATCATCATGACATCTTCCTTGAAGGAGACCCTTTTACTATAATTGATTGGAAGCCAGAACGAAAAGAATCTCATGAACCTGGAAAAGATTCACACTAACAAGAATCCATCGGTCATGATGACTAAGGTTGTGTCTAAGGGAAAGCTGGAGCTGTGTTCAGAGTTGGCAGGATTGGACTCTTAGTAAGGGGGTTTAGAGGCGTCTTCCCCATGTTCTGGAGGGGGAGATTGTTTGCATAATGGGTCCAGACCAAGTGGGTTCATGCTCATTGGTATTTTTGGTTATTGTACCAGGACTTTCTTATTGATTAGGATAAGAAAGAGAACATTATATATATGATGTAATGTGTAACCCATGAGATAAACTGTATATTATACAGAGAGTGAACCCAAGGAGAGTTGAGTTTTTTTTCTCGTGGATGTAGGGAAGTTTGCCGAACCACGTAATTCTCTTGTGTGTGATTGCTTGTTTTTTTGTGGTTGATTGCTCGTTCGATCGCATTGATTCACGTTTCCGCATACACGTGTACAACTTTTTACAGAACGACACCCACACGACTTTATTTCTGGGCTCCATTGGCGTACCCAAAATGCATTATACTATATTAGGAGAAGTCCATACATATAGCCCCAGTCTCTAGACACTCGCGATTTGAAATTTTACAGTGATGACGTGGTAACTTGTTTTAGAGGAGAGAATCCAGAGAGGCAGAGACCCTTTTTTGCTCTTCATCTCATAGAAAGTTGGGGACTTTGAGGAGGATTTTAACCGGGTGTTTTTAGTTTCCACATTTACCATGTGTTTCTTGTATTGAATAGAATTGATTTGGTTCTTTTTGTCTTCATAAAAATCCCTAATAATTTAAATCTTGTGATAGAATCAAGAGACCATTTCTCTCATCTTTCTGCAGTAAGTTGGTAATTGGTAATTTGGTATACAGAGAAGAATTCCAACTGGGCTGGTGTATTTTTCATTGCTTCTTTCCATGTGTGCTTTGATTTTTGATAGGGGATTCCATTTTTCTTTTTAGTTTTATGTAGTTGTGTCTTCCCATTCTGAAAGGTTTTCTGATTATCAGGTGATGAAGTCAAAAATAGGTTTCGGACACCACCGGTCAAGTAATAAATACAGTAATAAATGCGGTAAATAAATGAGAGAGAGAAAGGGAATTTATAGTGGTTCGGTCTGTGTGACCTACATCTACTTCATAAAGGCAGAGGTTGCCTGTAGTATTTTACTTCTCCAATGAGTAGGGATTACAGGCTAGGAGAATATAAGAGTAGAAAAATGAAAAGATATCAATTGCCCCTCAAATGATGAGAGGGCTCTCCTATTTGTAGTCTTCCCCTAACAGATGGGGACGACTTTAATGCAACGTCTCTTTGGACTTTGGAGCCTTAGAGCTGCCCTCGAGGGACGAGGCAGGTGGAGGCAGGTGGAGGCAGGTGAGATCTCCTCCGCATGAATTGGTAAAAGCGGGTAAGGAGAGGACTTCTTCCGAAGCGACGTGGTATCCTTGACGTGGCGAGGCTTCGTGAAGCAGGCCTCGGATCTCAACGGACCAAACAGATCACGGATCGAGTTACTTTGGCCTGACCCATCATCCTGGAATGGGTCACTTGGGCTTGGTCCGAATCACCTGGACCTGACTCACCATCACTTGGTGGGTCATTTGGGCCTGACTCATCATCATGTAATATTCTTAATTACTATAACTGATCTCATCACTTGATAGATGACCCTCGAATCTTTAATAATACAAGTTGTTCTAATTGCTAAGTGTTGTTCTAGTTTTTGAATGTCAATTGGCTATGTCTGTCAGAATTGATTCATTTATTACAGATTTTTGTGGATGGTTGAGATTTAGGGCTTAAACTTCTAAATTTCAAAATGGTTATTATTTTGTATTGTCACTCCAAATTGTTTGATACACTTTTAGGCTTTTCTATTAGGCCATTATTCTCTCAATTAAAGTTAGTTTAAGTTCTCAATCAAACTTGGTGATTATATTTTTCTTCTTTAGCTATTGTGTTTTTTTTTTTTGGGTAAAATTTCTTTAGCTATTGTTAATGTAAAGAAAGTCAACAAAAGAATGACTGAGTTTTTCAATTGACCATCATTTGCCCAGCTCAATTGAAAATCCGGGTCTGCCACTTGTAGGAATCGCAACCAAATTTTTAGGGAAAAGATTTTTTGATTCCCTAAAGTTGTTATAAATGCATATTTGGCAATTATAAATTTCTGAGGATTTTGGCGAATGAAAATCTTCATTTGTTAGGATTTTCATATCCAATCACCCCCCATAAGATTTGAAAATCCCCACTAAGTGGATTTGCACATCGAACCCTACTTTTTTTAGTTATATGCATCGATACACACCAATATCAATGTGAAATCATCAACTATACAAATCCCCGGTGAGAAATCATTGTTCTAGTGTTAGTGAAGAATCATCAGATTTAAGAATTCCCCACCTGTTACCAAATGTGGTCTTAGTGTTTTGTTAATAAAAGTAATCCTTTTAAGAAAAAAATAATATGGAAAGATTAGTGAGTACAAATCAAGCTCCAACAATACAAGTCTTAATAGTGAAAACTTCTTATAAAACAAGCGTATGATGACAAAGGATAGATGGAGGCCTTTTTTTTTTTTTATAATAATCCTTCTTTACTAGTGAATCAAACTAAGTCACCATCTCGCGCTAAATGATGCCCTTAACCAGCTGAGCTACTGCCAACATGGTTCAAAATAACAGCCGCTACGTCACATTATCGGTTTTAGCGGTGGAGGCCACCACGCTATTTTAAAAATAGCGGCGCTACGGTCTAAACCTAGTAGAGCCATGTAGTTTCAATTTAAAACACTGCTTTTACTACTTATTTTCCTCAATAACCTTTTTTAAAGTTATCTCTACCCTTATATGGTTCCAAATTACTAAAAAAAAATAATAAGATTCACATTTTTTTATCACTTAAAAAATTCACGTTGCTAAGTTGCTACATATCGCCCGCTACATAGCATTTTGGCCATTGGTCACAATACTTGCTGCAACTGCTATTTTGATCCCTGGCTGCTATGGACCGACCATGCTTCTTTTTTATCTTGAAAACTACCAATAATTTTAAGCAGAAATTAACTACTTATAATTTTCACACCAAAACTGTTAAAAGAAAATAAAAAAAAAAAAGGATGGGCCAGGTAGCAGCGGTCATAACCTTGAATCACCATGTACCCAACATGGGTCCTAATTTATAACTCATACCTGCCTCAAACCAATCAAAACCATTACTAAATCTGCCCCATGTCATCACCCTTTTAATCCGACTTATTCCATCCAGTTACCTTGCACAGGTTATAGGGGTTCAACTTGGGTTCAACCAAACTCATACTTGCATGGCCTGATCCAACTAAAAGTGAAACTTGGGTTAAGCTTGTTTCATTTGGGTTGGGCTTAGGTCTTGATTTTGACACCTAGAAGAATTCGAGTAGTTGTTCGATTTTGGGTTTTTGGTATCCAAATTTGACCAGGGTTAGACTTATTTATAAATTTATACATGTATATACATTTAAGTTGTTGGCATTGGATATGGATGTGATGACTCCCACCCAATTTCTCATTTAAGGTCGGAGATATCTCTCATAGGAGCATCTCCCTATATATATAGTATTAAAAAATATTATATATGCATTTTCAGAATCTACTACATTTTGTAAAACAGATCGAGCCCAAAAAAACTTGGGTACCAAACCCGAAGAGGCCTGAGTCAATCTAACTCAACCCTGATTGCTCTCAGTAGGGTGTTTACAAATGAGGCCGAGTTTGGGTTTCATTTGGGTTGAGTTCGGATTTGGGTTTAGCTGCCTTGAATGTATATATTTTGTAAAATGGAGTGGGCTTGGACCTAGTATTTAAGCTCATAGTCTAAATCCAAGCTGAACATTACGCCCAAAAAAGAAATGAGTAATTTTTTCATGAGCTTTGGCCCAACCCAACCCTGGTCAATGGTCACGAACACCCCTCGGCATCTCCATCTTCCCATGTTTGTTTTTTTTTTCTTTTTTGGTAAAATCAATCTTCCCATGTTAAAGATATCTATTAACAAAATTATCTGTTGAGTGGATAGTGTTACCACCTTCTCTGTTTTCCATAGATTTGTGTCTACCAATGTGATTTGGCTCGATCCATTTGGAGCCACCTTTAGCTTTGAAGCCATGTAAAATATGATATATTTCATCAATTGGGTTCCATCAATGTTTTGGAAATATTGTAAATTTAAAGATTACCATGGTTGAGACAAATAAGGAAATGATATAAAATCAAATGCTAATAAGCTTTAGGACCTAATAGGGTTTTTGTGAACAACTTATTTCTAAAGATTTTTCCATATTTTCTACTAGAATAATAATAATAATATATTCACTTGAAAAGTAGGTTTTGGCTAAAGAAGTATTATACAATATTTTAATTATTCTGAAAAACCTACTTATTAGATTATTCAAGGATAATTATATATGTAAAAACAATCTTTTATATGAAAACCTATAAAAGTACACTTGAAAGGATTAGGGCATATCTCCTCACATATCTACATATCATAATGGTCCCACTATAATTCCCAACGCCGATAGTTCTTATATATTGTGATTATTAAAATAAAATCGACAAAGCGTGGCGCTGAAGAAAAATGTAGAGTCATCACTTCTTGTAAACCTGTAAAATTTGCAGTACTTATTCTTTGTGAGAAACTACTTTTATGCTCAAATCACTAAACCTATAAAATCCGTTTCAAACACCCATAATAGATTTACTGCTATAAAAAACCCTCTATAATAGATTCATCATCCATACTACAACTAAATCCAATTTTTCAAAATCCATTTCAAACATGCAACTTGCTCTTTTTCAAACATCCTCAATCCACATAAACAGTTTGAACATTCAGGTTTCAACATCTGCACTTTCAACCTGTTAGTACATTCAATTTGGGAATTTGATGAGTTTAAGAGAAATGCAATAAAAAAAATAGATTTGAAATGAAATGGGTGAGATGATGAAAAAAAAAAACAGATTTCAAATGAAAAAGGGTGAGATGAGAAAAGAAAAAAAAAGGATTTCAAAGGAAATGAGGAAGAAGGTGACGGGCATCTGGGGCTGACAGTCTTCAAGCGGGAGAGATGGAGCAATAGCTGGCCAGCACGTGGCTGGGCTGGCGCAGATCGCTGTGGAGAGAGGGAGAGAAAAAGGAGAGTGACAGGGCTCGTGGCTTTTCCCTCTTGGCAGTGGCGAGAGAGAGAGATCAGTCTCTCTACGGGAGGGAGATATTGGGCTAGGAGGGGATCGCAGCGTCTTCCCTTTTTGGATCATCTGGCCTCGCTATGGAGAGATGAAGGAAGGGGATCAAAGTGTCTTGGCAGTGGCGAGATGAAGAACTCCGTCTCTTTGCGGCGGGGGGGGGGGGGGGGGGGGGGGGGGGGTGAGATGGGGCTGGGAGGGGAACGAAGCGTCTTCCCTGGCGATTGTCTTGGCTGACTGTGGAGAGAGGGAGAAGGAAAAAGGAGAGATCGGTTGAGATTAGGGGATTTCGGTTGAAAGGAGGGAAAATGAAATAGAGGGGCGGGGTTTTGGATAAAAATTTGGGCTGAAAGCCACTTAATGCCACACGTGCAACTCGCATGACTGAGCTTATGGAGGGGTGGGGTTTTGGAAAAAATTTTGGGCTGAAAGCCACTAAATGCCACACGTGCAACTCGCATGACTGAGCTTATGGTCCCCTAAGCTTGATCTTAGGGGAGCCATAATCTATAAACAATAAATGAGTCCCAATATAACTCCCAACATTAAATTGGCCGATAGTGATTATAAACATTGCATGGTTCCAATCACGATCACTAACATTTGATCAGTCCCATCATAATTGCCACATTTAGATAGGCCCCTCGTTGATTACTAATACTTGGTGGGTCATACAATCGTTACATTAGGAGGGCTCAATCATTTAACATTAGACAGCTTCCTTTGCAACGACTAAAACAACACTGGGGTTGTGTGACAACAATAAAAATTTATCATTATTAAATAAATGCCATCGCAAGAACCAACATTAGAAACTGTGTGGGGATGTTTCCCAAAGCACTGGGATTATATTAAGTCTCGGCATAAGTGTCGGCTAGCCATGTCTTGACCTCGGCCATGCGCATGTGATGCTACCAAGGCGCTATCCGAGATCGAGATCGTTCCCGATCTCAGACACTCCTGACCCCAGCACAGAGTCCCCACTTCGGCAGCTCGGCAACAAAGCCGGACTACTAGCCTAGATGGATGCTGACAGCTGTACTCTCGCGGATTTCTAGCTAAATCTGACAAAACTGTGCCATTTTGGCCGCCCATCACCCCTGACAGAACGGCGTTCAGCAGGCTACGTCCCATCAGGGTATGGCTCCAGGCCAGGCCTGATGGAACTGGACCCAAAAGTCAAACAGGATAAGGCCCGATTAGACCAGCATTTAATGTATAATGGGCTGATCGGACTGCCATTTAATGCATAGTGGGCTGACGTGACAGCACCCCTGGGAGTGCTAAGACGTCATCATGAGCCCCACCATGCAACACAGTTTCCTCCTCTATAAATAGAGGAGCCATTTCCAACCCAGGTACGCACAATCAGAACCAGAGAGCTGTTACTCTGTCCCTCTCCTTCCTCATCTCCATCCTATTATTTAGATCTCATACTGACTTAGGCA
The DNA here is from genome assembly GCA_012931725.1 of Litsea cubeba. Lineage (NCBI taxonomy): Eukaryota > Viridiplantae > Streptophyta > Magnoliopsida > Laurales > Lauraceae > Litsea > Litsea cubeba. The sequence goes on from CM022947.1 coordinate 77,193,170, forward strand.
TCGGAGAGCCTTGCGCTGTCCACAGCAAGGGTTCTCTGACTGTTTCATCTTCTCCCCTTTCAGGTTTCCAGGCCACTTTCCATCATTAAAGGAGCATCAAGCTCACCCCAACCCTCATTACAAAGTCCGTAATATTTAGGCACTTACAATTGGCGCCGTCTGTGGGAAAGCATTAACCCAATCTTCCCCAAACACGACCCAAACACCATGCCTCCAAAAGCTACGAAAGGCGGAGAATCCTCAAAAGCGATAATCCAGCTGCCGCCACCCCCGGGCCCATCGCCGGTCGCTCCTCCTCAGAGGCGATCCGACACAAGGTCTGGCGCAGTTGCAGTCGAGGAGCACCTTGACGCACGCCTTTTTGTCCAGGTCCCATTCTCGGAGCAAGTCGATGATTCATCCCAAGAGAAGGAGGCCATGCCTTCCCGGCAAGATGAACAGCAACAGGAGCATCCTCAGAAGGACAAATCTGTAGCAGTAAGTAAGTCCCACCATTCCCATCACCGGACTGGTGATGGAGATGTCGCGGCCCAGAACATTCTGATCCAAGAGCAAGAGAAGTTGATTCGGCAACTCCAACAGTAGCTTCAGCAGTGACCTGGGCACAAGGCACAAGCTGGCCCCCGACCTTCCAAAAGTAGGCCGACCCATCGATCCGAGATCGACCTCAGGCAGCATCTCCAGCACAAGAGGTAACGCCGGGCTTAGGACGAGGGCTCCAGCAACAGTCACTCCAAGAGAATGTCAGAGCCCATCTCGGAGGACAGAGAAGACGAAGAAACGCGGCTTGACAAGCTTGTCAGGCAGGCTATCTGGCGCGATATGGAAGTAGCCAGCTTCTCCTGCCATCATCTAGATTCGTACGACACCGGCGCGTCTCCCTTCTCCCGGGAGATCAAGGACTTCCCTATGCGTGAGAGATTCAGTGTCCCGAGGTACGTCCATTATGATGGCGCTTCAGATCCGGTAGCGCATCTCCGACATTTCACCCAGAAGATGTCGGTGTGGGGCGATGTCAGCCATTTGAACTATAGAGTTTTTTCGTTGAGTCTGGGAGACCTCCCCCTCAAATGCTTTTGCAGTCTCCCAAAGGGATCGATCTCAAGTTGGCTCCAATTGCGAAACTCTTTCCCGGGAAAGTTCCAGGCCCACAGAGTCATCCCAAAGACGGATGGCGACATCATGGCCCTCAAGATGAGGTGGAACGAGAGTATCACCCAGTCCGCTAAGAGATTCTAGACTATCTATAGCCAGAACAAGAACTCTAACGATGAAGTGGCGATTATGTCCTTCCAGCACGCCTTGCTGCCTGGCAATGACGTTCGCAAAGAGCTGGTCGGGAATCCCGTGACCACGGTGGAAGCGCTGATGGCTAGGGTGAATAAGTATATTGCCCAAAAGCAAGACGAAGTCAAGGCCAATGAGAGCTTCGGCATCTCTAAACCCGTCTCCAAAGGCCAGTCCAAGCCCGAAGACCGAGCCACACAGCATGACGGCCACCCCTCCAAGAAGTCCTTCTCCAGAAAGGAAAAGAGGACGTTTCAGAAGGAAGAGAGGAATCGATACCGAGCATCCACCAGCTCGGCACCAGCCTCGGTCCCCAGCTCGGGTGACGGCCAGAAGTTCAAGCCAAATGTCTATACAGTATTTGTGGAGCCCATCCACAAAATACTGAACAAGATCAAAGACCAGCCCTACTTCAGCTGGCCGCAACCTATGCAAGGCAACCCCGCCAGCCGCGACCAAAGTAAGTTCTGTGCCTACCACAAGCAGAATGGGCACAGCACCGGGGACTGTTTCTCCCTCAAGTCACACCTTGAGAAGCTCATCAAGGACATACACTTGAAGGAGTATGTGAAGGGCGGAGGAATCAACACCAACCGAGCTCAACGCCAGGATGACGGAGGTAACTCTAGCGACGAGTCGGAAAAAATCATCAGCGTCGTCCACATGGCTCCCGCCCCCAGGGGGAGTAACCAGGTACGTGCTGAGGCAAGGAGGGCCGCGCACGGCAAACAGGTGATGATTGCCGAGCTCAAACCAGCGTTTAAGAAAGCTCGGACAGAGAAGCCTAGGAACTGTTTCTCTGAGGAAGACTTGGAAGGAGTCTAACTCCCCCATAACGGTCCACTGATCGTCACCCTCAAACTCAAGAACTGCATAGTCCAAAGGATCCTCGTCGACTCCGGAAGCTCTTTCGAGATCCTTTATTTTGATTGCTTTAGGTGGATGGGCCTTAGAGAAGAGAACCTGGAGGAAGGTGCTCCTACTCGGGAAAGAATCTCAGCACGAGGTATCTCCTCAACAGTGTCAGAACTGGTCCCAGGAGTCTCTACCTCTGGATCGACCTTTGGCATCTCTTGCTCTGGTCCTGAAGGAAGCGACGGACTCTCCTCTGTCACCTCAAAACCGGCCAAAGAAACACAAAAAGGTATGAACATGGTCCTGTTTGAAAATCATTATCAGGGTTATTACTACAAAATACCTTCTTCGACGACTGGCGGAACACTTTACCTTCTTCGACGACTGGCGGAACACTTTCTTCCTCCATGAACTCATCGGAAGCATCATCAACATTTGTGTCCATCGATGGTTCAAAGTCATCAGAATCCTGTGGCAAGTCAGCTGACAAGAAAAATGTTAGCAAACCAAGTCACAGACAAAAAAAAAAAGAAGAAAACAAAAGATGTCATTCCAATTAGAGATTCTGGATTCACTCCCGAGTCCCTCAGTTCTTCTTCAGGTGCCCCGACAGGATCCGTCACCACCTCGTCGGTTGGACCCTCAGGCTTCACCAAGTCTTCCTCTGCTAAAAAAAAAAGAAAAGTAGAAACAATAAGCAAATCAGAACATGGAAAAATCCCATGAAAAGAAATGGAAAGAGAAAAAGGAAGAATCATACCTTCACCGACGGTCTCTTCTTCTCGGCTTCTCTTCTCTGGAGGCTCGTCAGCATCCACTGGAACATCCTCATTGATAGTAAGAGGAACTTCCAAGTCAGGAGAGTCCTCATGCTGCCCCTTGCTATGATGATGACTCCTCCTCCTCTTACTCCTACGGGCTCGCTTCTTAGAGGAACCTGCCCCACTGTCAGAATCAGGTCTTCCACTTGAATCCTCACTGGATGGTCTACTCTTGCCAGTAGACTCCATGGAAGCTTGCCTTTGCGCCGCTTGCATCCAAGCATCAAGTTCGGCTTCCTCCTGTTCTAGCTGTTCTAAAGCCTCATCAGGTATTTCTCGAACAGCTTCAAAACCAATGACGTCGTGGTCACCGAGAAAGCCTATCTTGTGTTTCTCTCCAGAAAGGAAGGCCCAAACTTCCTCTCGCCGGACGCCATCCGACTTTCCAAGGCCCTTTCCAAATGCCAGCTTCACATCAAGCTCCTTCTTGGAAAGCCCCCGATATGCCGAAAAGCTCTCCGCGAACCACTTCGCAAAGCCGGCAGTCCGGGAAGTCAACAACACAGGATAAGAGATCATGGCTGTAGTATCTTCAGCACTATAGAAAGCCCATGCATTTCTCCCGTCCTGTAAACCTCCAAAGCGCTTCACCATGCTTGAAGGCGCTCCAACAACGCCTTGAGAAAAGCCCAGCTGCAAAGCAAAGTGAGAAGGTACATACGGCTGGATGTCGACGAAAAGATGTCTGCGGTACACCATCGTGCCGACACGTATGCTGAAAAGCCACTCCCTTAACTCCTGAAAATGGAGAAAATTGCTGGATAGATGATCATCTTACATCCGAGGATGAGTCTGATCCGATCAGGCAACATTTCCCGTCAGAGCTTCCTGTAATGCAACAATTTGGGATTATAGCTCTTCTGAAGCATCATCTGATGAGAGCACTTACACTCCAGCGACGCCTAGCAATGTATCTTCTGGAGCCACCTCGTCTCACGTGACTTTCACTGAGATGACACCCTCTCAGGTTTCTTCACCTGAGACTGTGACTTCAAAGTTCACACCCTTCCTGGCTGAAGAATTCCCAGCTATTGATGCTTGGGACGATGAATTGGTCAACGAAGAAGAAAGGTTGCAGGATGTTGTTCGGGACTTGTTCCCGGAAAATGCTCCGTGCAATACATTCACTGAGGATGGCAACTCCGCTGCTGATACATCCTCAGCAAATGAAAAACGACAGCCTCTTGATCCTGAAGACAATCTTCCAAACGAAGACCCTTCTCAAGAAGCTCTCGAAGTTGGTAGAGGCACCCGCTCTGGCCGGGACTACCACAAAAATTACAACCAATCTTCCTTTACATATTTAAATCCTTCGGGAAAAGATGTTGTACGCGCCCCTAGTGGCAATAATGATGAACATACAGGCCTTAAGGAGGCTTTCAAGTATAACTTGATTGAACACTTCAAGCACATACCTGCACGTCTGCACATCCTAGATTTGTTGCGAATGTCTCCGTACACTCGTAATAATCTCATTTCAGAATTACAAAAGCTGAATGAGGATGTCGACAAACATGCCCCATAAGTCCTCCAAATTGAAATGGATTACCGGGTCAAAAACTCAGAAGCCTCCTCAAAGGGAGAAAAGAAAAAAACTGAGGGATCATGCATTGAATGCCTCTCAGTTAAAAAAGCAGCCAGTGCAACCATCGCCTTCACAAAGGACGACCTCCTACTTGGCGAAACAAGGCATAACCGACCCCTGTACTTCATAGGGTACATCAAGGAAATGCCTATGCACAGAGTTCAGATCGACCCAGGTTCTGCACTCAACCTCATCTCCACATCGGCTCTTGAAGAATTGGGCATCCCACCCAGCAAGCTGAGCCACACATCTGTATCTATCTTTGGATACGATGGAGTACTCAAAGGCCTATCGGCAAAATCAGGTTCAAGTTGCAGATCAGTGATCTTATCTCTGTGGTCACAGTGTATGCAATAAAAACCCCTTCATGCTACAACATCCTTCTCGGACGCCCTTGGATCCACGAGAATGGTGTTGTCCCTTCAACTCTACATCAATGCACCAAGTTTGTTGGCGACGACGGCATGATACATCGAGTCTTTGCGGACAAAAAACCCTTCAAAGGTAAAGAAGTCCACTTTGTAGACCCACAGGTGTATGAAGGTGAAAAAGAAGAAGAGGAGAAGCACATAGCACCCTTTGCCGAAAATCCCTAGAAAGATAAAGACAAGGCTCCTCAATAATCGCCGGAAGAAAACAAATCATCCGGTAAACCCGAAGAGAACATTCAAACTCCCTTCATCATATCCCTCAAACCTTCAAAGCCTTTGGTCATCACAACTAAAGTGAAGAAGGTAAAGCAAAAGCCTGGGGGCAAATTTGTTGTCTCTTTCGTGCCTATCATGCAAGACACGGATTCTGATTCAGAGCCAGAAGACGACACATAGTCAAGCCAAGCTGACACTCAGCAAGTTCAGCCTGCTCTCACTCTAATGGAGAAGACTTCTGACATAGAAGATCCTACGTCAGCTTCCTTCGTTGTTTCAGCAACTTCAGCAAAGGAAAATCCGATCTTCTTCCATAGATCGGATGCTTCTTCATCAAACTCCATGCTTGAACCTTTCCAAAATGAAGATATGTCTCAACTATCCTTATATAGTTCTGTGGCACAAGCTATTATGAAAAAAATGGGCTATGATGCTCAAAACCTAGTAGGTTTGGGAGAAGGACACGGTATTCCCACGCCATTGGGCCCGTCTTGACCAAAAGCCAGCTGGAAGATTGGAGACTCTACGGCTATGTAGAAAAGTCTTCACACGGGTTAGGGTATGATCCCGACACTCCCCTGAGACAGTTGACACAAAGACTTAAAAGTCAGTATACTGACCAAGCCTCAACATCTCAAGTCCATGAAGACATCGATCTCTCTGGATATCTCTTTGATGAGTCACCTGACAAAGATCCAGGAAGTTCATCCAATTGGCACGATTTCTCCGAAAATGAAGATGAGTTGTTCGATGGAACAGATGTGTGGTCTTCTGACCCAGAAGAACCCTCATCTCCAAAAGAAGTAGCCTACTTCGACCCGGTTTCAACAGGCGATTGGGATCATCTCCTAGCAAGCCTTGGGAGAATTACCGATCAAGAAGACCCGTGGAAAGGAACAAAACCTTGTTCTGGAAATGCCCTTGAAGCCCCAGAAGGTTTCGTTGAGCTGGAAGCCTCCGAAAATATTATGGAGGAACCACCTTCGAACCTTCCAACAGAAGATCTTGTGCAAAAGATAGACTTGGGAACATCAGATAACCCACGTCCTATATTCATAAGCAAGAATATAAAGGATGATGAGTTACCCGAGTATATCGCCTTTCTTCGTGAATTCGTTGATTGCTTTGCATGGTCTTATGCTGAAATGCCTGGCTTAGACCCCAAAATAGCGGTTCACAAACTCAATCTTCAAGAAGACATCAAGCCTGTTAAGCAAGGCGAAAGAAGATTTCGTCCAGATGTGATGGATAAAATTGAACAAGAAGTTCAAAAACTCAAAAACGTCGGCTTCATCCGTGAGGAACAACATCCTGAATGGTTGGCCAACATTGTCCCTGTGACAAAGAAAAACGGGTAGATCGGGGCCTGTATAGACTATAGAGACCTGAATGGCGCATGCCCAAAAGATGAATTTTCGCTCCCATACTAGAGGTAATGATTGATAATACCTGTGGATTCGAGCGAATGACATTCATGGATGGTTTCTCTGGCTACAATTAGATAAAGATGCATCTTGAAGATGAAAAACATACATCTTTTCGGACCCCATTTGGCGTGTATTGTTACACTGTCATGCCATTTGGTCTGAAAAATGCCGGTGCCACATATCAGAGGGCTATGATGAAAATATTCCAAGATATGCAGCATAGGACAGTTGAATGTTACGTTGATGACCTCGCCGTCAAAAGCAAAAGAAAAGAAGATCATCTCGAAGACCTTCAAGAAGTCTTCCTCCGGCTTCGCAAACACAAACTGCGAATGAATCCTTTGAAATGCTTCTTCGGCGTCTCGTCGGGTAAGTTCCTCAGATGCTTAGTTCGGAAAGCTGGAATAGAGCTTGACCCCATAAAAGTCAAAGCCATTCTAGAAATGCCCTCTCCAAGAACCTTGAGAGAACTTAAAGGGCTTCAAGGGAGATTGGCCTACATCAGACGGTTCCAATCTTTCGGGGAAATGCCGTCCATTCTCTCGGTTGATGAAAAAAGGTGTAAACTTTGTCTGGGATACTGAATGTGAAGCTGTTTTCCAAGACATCAAGTCATACCTAACAAAACCTCCAGTGTTAGCTGCTCCTACCACTGGAAAACCATTCATCTTGTACACAAGAGCCCTTGATCACTCTTTGGGAGCTCTGCTTGCGCAAGAAAATGATCAAAGAAAAGAAGCTGCTCTATATTACCTCAGCCGCATGCTAGTAGGTGCAGAGCATCGCTACTCTCCAGTCGAAAAAGAATGTCTTGCAGTGATGTTCGCCGTACAAAAGCTGTGTCACTACTTGCTTTCCAACACAGTCTACCTGGTCTCAAGGGTCAACTTCTTGAAGGTCCTTGTCACAAAGGCAGGTTCTCTCAACGCTCGACTGGCAAAATGGTCCATCCTTCTGTCACAATTTGATATTAGGTATGTACCACAAAAGGCAATCAAAGTGCAAGCTCTAGCGGACTTCCTCGCAGAGCATTCATTGCCCAAAGATTCTCCGCTCAGAGATGATCTCCCAGACGAACCAGTCTACAATGTGGAGACTTTCTCACAAAGTGCCTCCTGGGACATGTACATTGACGGTGCAACCAGGACAAATGAGAAAAGACAGCTAATCTCGGGAGTTGGCATCCTCTTTGTTAGCCCCGACAAATGCATGATTCCACACGCATTCTCGCTACTAGAACCATGCACAAACAATGCAGCTGAATATCAAGCTCTGATCCTAGGATTGGAACTCGCCATCGAATCCGGTATCACCATGCTGGAAGTCTTTGGAGACTCTCAACTGATCGTCAACCAGATGAATCAGAAATTTGAAGTCAGGAAGCCAGATTTGCTGCCTTACTACAACAAAGCACAATCGCTTCTACAAAAGTTTGACATCTGTCACATCACCCACATTCGTAGAGGTGAAAACATACGTGCAGATGCCCTAGCTGGACTTGCCGCATCTATGGCAATCCAGGAAGGGGAAAACATGCAAATCACAGTGTGCGAAAGAAGAATCCTTCCTCCTCTTAACACACACCAAGCAGCTGCTGAATGCCACCAAGTGGTTGGAAGTAGGATTTCAATCCTTCAAACTTCAATCAACGACTGGAGGGATCCGTTCATTGATTACATTATGTTCGGAATCCTACCTGAAGATCCAAAAGAACGGGTAAGCATCCAAAGGCGAACCCCAAGCTTCCATTTGGATATTCCTTCAAAATTCCTTTACAGGAAATCCTTCAACGGAGTACTTCTACGCTGCTTGTCACGACAAGAGGCTGAAGAAACGCTCAAAGAAGTTCATGCTGGTCTTTGCGGAGCTCATCAGGCTGGTCCCAAGCCCTATGATCAGATAAAAAGGTTAGGTTATTACTGGCCTACCATGGTAGCTGACGCAATGCAATTTGCTAAGCGCTGCCAACAATGCCAAATTCATGGAGATTACATTCACATGCCTCCAGAATGGCTGCATCCTACAGCGATTTCATGGCCTTTCGAAGCCTGGAGTATGGACATCATAGGTCCTATTTCTCCCCATTCGAGCAAAGGTCATCGCTTCATCTTCGCCGCTACGGATTATTTCTCCAAGTGGTCAGAAGCATTTGCGTTCAACGAAATGAAGACCTCATCAGTCCTTCGGTTCTTGCGCACCAACATCATTTGTCGTTTCGGCATACCCAAAAGATTCGTCCATGATAACGGACCACAATCCCGGGATCATCGATTCTACAGGTTCTGCGACAAATACAAAATCCAAAGCTGTCCTTCGACTCCATACAATCCAGCAGCAAACGGATTAGCAGAAGCTTTCAACAAGACACTCTGCAAAATCCTTAAAAAAAATGGTCTCTAGTCACAATAGTGACTAGAGCGATAAAATGTCTGAAGCTTTGTGGGCCTATCGAACCACCGTTCGAGGACCAACCCATAGCACACCATTCTCCTTATTCTATGGATGCGAAGCTGTCGTGCCTTTGAAAGTACAAATTCCTTCCTTGAGGATATCTTTGCAAAATGACATGACTAAAGAAAGCAATGTCAAATTGCGACTCCATGAGCTGGACAAACTCGATGAGAGACGGCTCGAAGCTCAACAAAGCATTGAACTTTACCAAGCACGCATGGCAGGATCTTTCGACAAAAAGGTTAGGCAACGTGCCTACAAAAAAGGTGACTTGGTTCTTGCGGTAAAAGGACCAATGGTCTTCGCTCACAAGTCCAAAGGCAAATTTGAGCCAAAATGGGAGGGACCCTACGTCATCGACAAGGTTTTCTCCAACGGCGCATACACACTCCTAAACATGGAAGGTGACGGATGTATGCTGCCCATCAATGGAAAGTTCTTAAAACGGTACTACCCTTGAAGACTTACCCAACTGGGTAAGTGCAATGTCTGTACGGCCAAAACCGGTTTCCAGGTACACGCTCGCTAAACCCACCTTTTTTAAAATTTTCATGTCAAATGTTGAAATTTCTAGAAATTTAAAACAATGCTTACTTTCATCGTTTCATTGTTCAAAAAACCAAAGTTTAGGAACATTTCCCTAACTTGACCAAAATTTTCAACCCTTGAACTCAAAATTCATGGTTTGAAAAAAAATCCGGATTCAGGGATTTCCACCCTAGTCCACCCTACCTTTTACCGCCTAAATGGTTTTAGGTCAAAACTTATGACCCTCGTGTCTTTAAACAAAAATAAATTATTTTTCAAAAACTGCGGGGAAGCGACGCTTAGTCGATACTCGCACAAATCGGAAGCATACGAACCACGTTCTACACTTCCAAAATTGCAAGGAAGCGACATTTCGTCGATACTTGTAAAATCCAAAACCGTGGAGATGTAACATTTCAGTTGATATCCACAACCCAAATTTTAAAGGTTCAAAAAAAAAACCTAAAAAACCATGGAGACGCAACATTTCAATTGATAACCATAACCCGAAGGTTCGAGAAAATCACAAATTTCAAAAATCATGGGGAAACGACATCAAGTCAGTACCCGCAAAATCAAAATTTTTGAAAAGCAAGGATGCGACATTCCATCGATACTTGCACCCAAAACCGTGAGGATGCGACATTCCATCGATACTCGCAACCGAATGACCAAGGATGCGACATTCCATTGATACTTGCAAGATCATTCAGCAGGGAGGCGACTTTTAGTCGATACTTGCATTTTTGAAAACCAAACCGGCTATAAATGCCACAAAAAGGGCTATAGATGCCACCAAAACAGGCTATAAATGCCACAAACCGGCTATCAATGCCACAAAACAAAACCGGCTATCAATGCCACAAACAAAAAAAATTGGCTTTCAAAAAACCCGGCTATTAATGCCACAAACCCGGCTATAGATGCCACAAAACAAACTCGACTATCAATGCCACCAAAATCGGCTATCAATGCCAAAAAAAAGCTGGCTCTCATGCCAAGAATCGGCTTCCATGCAACAAACAAAAATCTGTCTTCCATGCCAAAACAATCATTTGACAAAAGATTTTCACAAAATGACAAGCTTTTGATCAAATCCCATTTAGCAATTACTTTTATCACAAAAAGATTTAAGTAAGCGTAGGGAAAACAAAAAAAAAAAGCATCCCATTTAGCAATTATTTTCATCACAAAAATATTTAAGTGAGCGTAAGGAAAAAAAAAAAGAGTACCAAAAATACATGTGGTACCAAAAAAAAAAAGAAAGTGTTCACAAGCACTACAAAAAAAAGAAGAAAAGTACCAAAAAATACTAGTGGTACTAAAAAAGAAAGAAAGATAGTTTCTGTTAAAAAAAAAACAAAAAAAACAGGAGCTCAATCAAAAATGGTCTCCAGCCAAGAGTTCAACTCCTCAAGCAAACTTTTGGCCTCAGCCGTCAGGGATTCCAAGGTACGCTTCTTCAGGAACTTGCCATGAGATGCTGGGGTGGGTTGTAACCCTTCTTTCGCACCGGGAAGCTTATCCCGAGCTGTTTGCCATCGTTCGCTTTCTTGAGATTTCCTTTCAAGAACTCGATTGGCATCTGTAACCCGGCGAATCAGAACACTCTCCCTGTCACGAGCCTCTATTATTGCAGTCCACTTGGCAGCGACTTGTGCCTGTAGATGCTCAAGACGTTTCCTGGCCTCATCGACCTCCCTATCAAGGATGTTAAGGTCATGTGTCAACCCAATGATGTTTAGCTCTTCTAAGCTCTTCTCTCGGACTACCTGCTTCCTGCTTTGTGTAGCCTCATCCAGGTTAGACTGAGCCTTATCTGCAGGGTCCAGGAACATCTCCTTGAAGAACTGGTCGTCAGGAAAACCCATAGTCTCAAACCACCTATCACCCAGCTCAATGATCCTATCAACGATCACCCTGGCACTTGTGACATCCAGACCAGCCTCTTCGACATCACCGAGGATCTCACGCACATGCTGAATCATACCAAATCTGGCATCTAAGCACCCAGAAAGCAGAGTCTCAATCCAAGAGCTCAGAACCCGCACCACCACCTTCTTCGCAAAAAGAAGAGATGGCCCAGCTGAAGATTCGCCCAACTCCGTTGGTCGACTGCTCATGTCATCACTTGTTAGAAGAGTAACAAAAGAACTCTTTTCAGTTGAAGCTGCTCCTGCTCGGTAAGGAATCTCAGCATGAGGTATCTCCTCAACAGTGTCAGAACTAGTCCCAGGAGTCTATACCTCTGGATCGACCTTTGGCATCTCTTGCTCTGGTTCTGAAGGAAGCGACGGACTCTCCTCTGTCACCTCAAAACCTGCCAAAGAAACACAAAAAGGTATGAACATGGTCCTGTTTGAAAATCATTATCAGGGTTATTACTACAAAATACCTTCTTCGACGACTGGCGGAACACTTTCTTCCTCCATGAACTCATCGGAAGCATCATCAACATTTGCGTCCATCGATGGTTTAAAGTCATCAGAATCCTGTGGCAACTCAGCTCACAAGAAAAATGTTAGCAAACCAAGTCACAGACAAAAAAAAAAGAAGAAAACAAAAGAAGTCATACCAATTGGAGATTCCGGATTCACTCCAGAGTCCCTCGGTTCTTCTTCAGGTGCCCCGACAGGATCCATCACCACCTCATCGGTTGGAACCTCAGGCTTCACCAAGTATTCCTCTGCTAAAAAAAAAAAAAGCAGAAACAGAAGCAAATCAGAACATGGGAAAATCCCATGAAAAGAAATGGAAAAAGAAAAAGGAAGAATCCTACCTTCACCGACGGTCTCTTCTTCTCGGCTTCTCTTCTCTGGAGGCTTGTCAGCATCCACTGCCACATCCTCATTGATAGTAAGAGGACTTCCAAGTCAGGAGAGTCCTCATGCTACCCCTTGCTGTGATGATGACTCCTCCTCCTCTTACTCCTACGGGCTCGCTTCTTAGAGGAAACCTGCCCCACTGTCAGAGTTAGGTCTTCCACTTGACTCCTCACTGGATGGTCAACTCTTGCCAGTAGACTCTACGGAAGCTTGCCTTTGTGCCGCTTGCATCCAAGCATCAAGTTCGCTTCCTCCTGTTCTAGCTGTTCTAAAGCCTCATCAGGTATTTCTCGAACAGCTTCAGAACCAATGACGCCCTGGTCACCGAGAAAGCCTATCTTGTGTTTCTCTCCAGAAAGGAAGGCCCAAACTTCCTCGCCCCGGACGCCATCCGACTTTCCAAGGCCCTTTCCAGATGCCAGCTTCACATCAAGCTCCTTCTTGGAAAGCCCCCCGATATGCAGAAAAGCTCTCCGCAAAACCACTTCGCAAAGCCGGCAGTCCGGGAAGTCAACAACACAGGATAAGAGATCATGGCTGTAGTGTCTTCAGCACTATAGAAAGCCCATGCATTTCTCCCGTCCTGTAAACCTCCAAAGCGCTTCACCATGCTTGAAGGCGCTCCAACAACGCCTTGAGAAAAGCCCAGCTGCAAAGCAAAGCGAGAGGGTACATACGGCTGGATGTCGACGAAAAGATGTATGCGGTACACCATCGTGCCGACACGTATGCTGAAAAACCACTCTCTCTCTCTCTGCATTCGTCAAGGAGTAATGCCTTCCAGACCCCACCCTGGTAGAGTCTCGGGAAGCGCCAAAATCAAAAGCCTTCTTCCGCAACTCCGGAGAAAGCTTCACTGAAGACTGCCCATCTCGACGTCCCTGAACCGTCAGATCCTCATGCGGGCAAACAAAAGTGATTCGGACACGACTTTGCCCTTAGCCAGCCAAATCATCAGAGGATCATCATCCTGTGCAGCACCCAGCCGGTGGAAGCCAGGACAGTGGTTCACGTACCACGAATAAAAGATGTGGCCTGAAAATACCCTATTCATGGGAAGCCCAAGCCGAACCAAAAAAGCAGCAGCCTGCAGTTCGGTACACAGGTAGGAGTATTGAGCAGGCACCAAAGCAAGCTGCTCTCCAAACGTCATCTGACAAGCCGGAAAAATACAATGCGGCCTGATGTGCGTTCCATCTCCTCCAGCAAAAAATAGCCTCACCAAGCCAATAAGTGAGGTAAACAGCGAGATCTCTCCACAGTGCAATGTCAGGACATATGGCGTTTGTACTCGCACAGAAATCTCTCAACTCTTCTTCCATGGCCAAGATCTTCTTCGAACTTGGATCCTGGGCCCTGGCTTCCTGGGTCACACTATCAGAAGACTCCCTGGTATCAAAAAAGTTGGGGAACGAAAAGCTAGAATTCTTCCAACTGCTGGATCTAACTTTCAAACCCTCCTTCTCCTTCAAAAAATCATAAAATGCGACGAGCTGAAAGTACAGAAGCCTAAACTACTCAGACTGCCCCTCTAGGACGCTGTCGATCGGCATAAACTCCTCATAGAGTTTGCCAAGGATGGGCAATCCAGTAATGGCGCTCAGCTCCTTCAAAGAGGAACCAATCTCACCATTCGTCACAACGAAGGTATTGGTTTGTGGGAGGAATGACTCCAGCATAGCCATGAAGGCCTCGTCGGAAAAGATCACGGTCTCCCTAAAGGCGCGGACCGCATCAAAAATCCCGGCTTCCTTCAAAACGGCGCCACCAATCAGCAGGACGCAATCAGTCCGCGACTTCCACTCGGAATCAACATTGAAACAGCCACGAAGTCGAAAAGGCTTTATCCAATTGCTGCCGTCACCGCTAAAAATACCAAGGCCCACCGGTCTCAAATCGACCGACGGATAATCAGAGCCCTGGTAGCCGCTAGATAGCATCAACAGGTCCATGTCAACAAGCGACCTCTCCGTATATCCAGGAGAACTGCCAACAAAAACCCCGGTCTTGATTACATTTGTCCTTCTCACCTAGCGTGGAGGATCTTCCCTCTTAGAGCACGTGGGGGCAAGGCTCATGATCGAGACGGTGCGATCAAACATCGACCGGGGTAGCAACAGTCTTCTTCTCACCATCTGTTGTGAAAGAGAACTGAAAACATTTCATCTGGTATGTCATGTCATCAGGGACTGCATCACCAAAGAAGAAGGTAGGCTTGGGCAAAACCCTCTGATCTTCCATCACACATGGACGACTGCTTACCATGATCTTATAAAATTCCTCTCCCTTGAGAGTGATTAGTCGCTGCCTCATCTCATCTCTATTGAGGGAGTCGCATTCTTCCAGATTTCTCTCAACATACTGGACCTTCTCAAAGGCCTGCTGAACGGCTGGATTAGAAGATCTAGCAGATCGACGAGGTACGCTTGTAGCAGGCTCTTTACCCTTGTTCGTTCTGGAGGAACCACCTGCAAAGGAGGGAAAAGAAAAAAGATCAAACATCAAAATGACAGAATCTCGCTAAAAAAAATCTGGCGAAATTTTGACATGATGACGGGGAAATTTCGAAGAAAAGGAATTATCCCGAAAGAAATAGAAAGCTTGAAGATGGGCTTAACATTGCTGCGAGTTTCGAAACTCCAAACTTTCGAAACCTCAAAGTCTCCGCAAAATCAGGAAGGGCTCAACATCGCTGCAAGCTCCAAATTCTCAAATTTGCGGAAACTTTCAGGTATGCAATCACATCATGCTAGAATTCAATTTACAAAAATATAAATGCATGAACATCTTGGTAAAAAAAAATGCATTATCAATGATGAGCAAAAAAAAAAGAAACTCTCTCAAAAAAAAAAGGGGGAGAAAGAAAACAAAGAAAAATAAAGAAAAGAAACTTTCTCAAAAAAAAAGAGGGAAAGAAAACAAAAAGAAAAAAAAGGGGCTGGCCCACAGGCCACGTGGCCGTACGGCTAGATCCGTACGGATCTGTCCGTACGGCCCACAAAAAAAAAGTGTAAAAAAAAAAGAAAAGAGAAAACACGTGGAGAAAAAAAAAAGAAGAAAAGAAAGAAACAAAAAAAAAAGAAAGAACTTTTTATTTTTCCTACAATGGAGTTTTCTTGAAAAAGGGAACTTACTTGAAGCCATTGATGGAGAAGAAGAAGAAAAGTCTTGAAGATCTTGAAGAAGAAGAACTCTTGGTCTTGAAGCCCTCTTGGGATTGTTGCAAAAGAAAGCAATAAGAGCAAGAGATCCAACCTCCTCCTTGCTTTTATAGAAGAGAGCAAACCAAAGAAGGAAAGAAGAAAGAGGTAAGTGTTACTAATTAGTAACCTTACCAAAAGAAAGAAATTAGAAAGATTCTTTCCCAAAAGAAAGATATCTTGAGATATTCTCTCCCAAAAAGAAATCAATGAGAGATTTTCTCCCAAAAGATAGGATCAATGAAGGATTCTTTCCCAAAGGAGGATATCTTGAGATATTCTCTCCCAAAATAAAAGGAACATGAGAGATTCTCTCAAAGTAAAGATATTCGTAGATATTCTCTGTCCAAAGGAGATATTTTTGGATATTCTTTACAAAAATGACACCATATGAGATCTATGCCATTTTAAAAGCTTAAGGTCCCATGGGTTAGCCCATATGAGCCAGGTTTGACCACCTAGGCACTTAAAAAAAAAATTTGGGCTTTTAGTCAAAGAGAAATCCCTCTTACCAAGAGTATACAAAAATGGTTTTCATGCCTCTTTTGAGTTGATTAGACCGTACAAACAGAATTCCAAGCCCCATGAGCTTCCAAAAATCAAACCATCCAGCCTCATCTACCAGATTGAGCCAAAATCTTGAAATTGACGTTCCACAAAAATCCAAACCAAATCCTGGTCCCCTAACTTGCCACATATAGCTTGTTAGGTCACAAGACCAAAACCAAAAACCAAAACCTGATCCCCCTAACTTACCACATACGGCCTGTTAGGTCACAAGATCAAAACCAAAATTGATCCCCCAACATTCCACATACAGCTTGTTGGGTCACACGATCAAAACCAAACCCGACCCCCTAACCTGCCACATACAGCCTGTTAGGTCACAAGGTCAAAACCCAAATCCACGTCCCAGATGTCATCTTCAAAACTTTGCCTCGAGATGGTACATAATCCCTTTCACTACCATAAAATTCCCCTGGAAGCTCAAAAGGCTACAAATACCAAAAAGAAAGACTGCTCAAAGACTCTTGGTCCAGTCACAGGCTCTCCTTCAAAAATCTCTTCGAACACATCGACTAGAAAAGTTAAGAACTCGTCGCTGTACCTCGAAGGGGCATTTGTTGACACCAAAAATGTCACTTTGCCTCTTCAAGATCCAAAGAGCTACATGAAGTCGCAACCTGCCATAAATAGGCAATGCTACTTCCAAAAAAATCAAATCTTGTCAGAATCAAACAAAAACTGCAAGATCCTTCAAGACAGCCAAAAGAGGAGCACACAAGAAGCTTCAGGCCATTTCAAAATCATTTGGCCTAACTTCGCTTCTCCGACAGCTGAAAAGGAGCTCCTGGCGGCGAAAGCATTGGAGACATCAAATCTTCGATCAGAGCCGATGGATGGTCTCAAAATACGTTCAAAAGGCTCCACGTCAAGTTCCCAATCAAACCGACAACGTTTAACCCTACATCAACCCTCGAACAGCTAAATCAAGCCTCTCGGCGGCGAGAACCTCCAAAGCCATCACTCATCAGATAGAGCACATGGACGGCTTCAAAATGCTTACAAAGGACTACACGTCAAATTTCAGGTCATTTCGACAACATTTGACCATAGTTTGACGCTCGGAAGCCAAATCAGGCCTCTCGGCGGCGAAGCTCCCCGGGACCATGGTTTCCAAGACAGAGCCTATGGATCATCTTAAAATGACTCCAATAGGTTCCCTGTCAAATTTCAAGTCAATCGGACATCGGTTGACCGCACATCAAACCACGACATCTTCATCGCGATAAAAGTAAGTCTACTGGTGATAGGACCCCAAACGGCTTCAAAACTCAAACAAAAGCCTATGGTTGGTCTTATTTATTGCTCAGGAGGCTTCACCTCAAATTTCAGGTCATTCCGACATCGTTTGACCCAGTTTCAGCTTCTGACGGAAAATCGATAGCTCTGCGCAACAAAGTCTTCGGCTTTCTCGGAAAATTGGAAACTTTGCAAAATAAAATGCAAGGATTCTCATCTGATTTTCTACAGGAAAATCAGGCCAATAAATGATCAAAAATGTCAAGGAAAAATACAGAAGAAAAAAGAATAAAAAAACAGCAAAAACGGACACAAAACGGGACAAAAGGGGGAAAACCCCCAGGGTCGCAGACCCCTGCGACCCTAGGGCCCGGGATCGCCCGGTGGGCCCCGGAAACCCCGTTTTTTCGCGATTCGAAGCGTCCGGCCTCTGGTATTTTCCAAAATTCATACTTTTGAGACACCAAATCCTCTAACATCCGTCAAAAACACGGGTTAATCATCAAGAGTATCGAAATCAACATTGAGTGCCAACTGGTCAACAAAAAAAAGTGTGCTTTCTACCCGACCGATCGAGAAATTGACAGGACAGATGGCACCGACCCGCTGTTGGTAACCAACACCTGAAGTTACATGGTCATCCGATGTCGATCTACATAAAGATCCATCGATGATCATCGCCAGAAGAATCCCAAAAGACGCGGCACGGCCCGCGACTCTTCAACTGCTCGGCGACCACCTAATGCGATTAATTGACTAGCTTTATTATAGTAATTAATCCATTTCTTTGGACGGACCAATCAGAAGCAAGCATCCGAGAGTTACAAGTCAAGAGATTCATGGCATTTAACCCATGAAACTCCTCCCATCATGGCGATTAAAGGCGATTAAATGCCCTCAATCTCCTCCGGCCAATCAGAAGCCAAGAAAATGAGTTACAAAATAAAGAATTCAATCTTGTAACTCCTCCCTTTATGTAGCTTTATGACAATTAAGGCTTATAAACCCTCCTAAATGGCTACCTAAAAGCCTATAAATAGGAGAGCATTCCAAAGAATTCCAGATCGGAAAAAACACAGAGACACAGACAAAGCACAGAAATTCAGAGAAGGAAAGAGAGAAAACTCTACGGAAGTTCTACACCGACCACCGCTACAAGGTGACAAAAGTCCCTTGGGGGGTACCCCCCCTCAAGGTCCTTGCCTTCTCCTTCTGCCTCCAAATGGCTTAGACATGGCTTTTCAGCCCGTCTACTCGGCTTTTTATTGGACTTAGGACCTCCTCTTGGTCTTTGTCCTCTAAAAACCTGAGGTTATAGCCAAGCCAAGCGAATCAATAGCATCCTCTGTTCTCATCTGCATGGATGATGGCGAAGTCCACATATGGCTTGCGACCATGGTTTAAAAAATCGGCCGGGTACCGGTACGTATCGGCCGATACGTACCGATATCGGCCGACACTGAACCTATATCTCGCTGAGATATCGGTATCGGCGATACCGAGTTAAATATCGTCAATATCTCGCGAGATATCGGCTGATACGAAGTAAATATCGGCCGTGACGATATATCAGCTCGACCCCCGCCGGGGGATACCCCTGGACCCCCTCTGCGAAGCGCATGTTTTAGAGAAGTGGCAATCAAGAAGATAAAAGAATCCTACTTGACCATGATAGCTAGGACTCTTTTGCTAATTGTCTTTCATTTTTTTGTGCTTGGGCCTTGGATGTCTATTATTATCATAAGCTGCTAGATATGATATTAAACCTATTTAATTATGTTTGGAATGATATAGTAGTAAAGATTGTGTAATACACTAATTCATGAACCAAAAGGCTTTATATTGAGTTAGATTCGATGTTACTCACTTATTTTTCCCTAGATGTAGTATTTTAAAGCGTAGATCTAAATTTTTTATTTCCAACATTTGGGGCTTTTCTTGAAATCAATTACATTTTTTCACATTAGTGTTTAAATGCATTGATAATGTGTTAGTTTAAAATAGATCTATACTTTTGGAACAAAAAAGTATGAGTTTTTACCAAAAATTGTGGTTGCATTATGTCAAATTTATGATATTTCATCTCATTGATCATGAGCATCAATAATGGTTGCATTATATAAAATACTGGAGAATAAAGCAAACAGCGACACAGACAGGACTCATAACTTAAGGTGACCGAGATTTTGATTTATTGTTGTTACTAATGAAAAAAAATATTGTTTTCCAATATTTTCTAATATTCTGGATTTTTTGAATATTTTTGCGAGTTTTTTTGGATTAAAAAAAAATTCACAACGCGACGACCGCGACGGACCGATATCCGCGACAATATCCGCAACGTATCGGTTTTTCGGCCCGGCCGATACCGCGACCGATACCGAGATTTTAAACCATGCTTGCGACCGTCAATCTGAACGGGTCCCCCACAATCTCCTGAGAAGTTAGATCCTCCTTTTCTTGCTTTTCATTGTAATTTGTATTTTTTTAAAAGAGACAAAAATCACAACTCTTGTCTTTCATTATTGATAAGGATTGTAAATCGGCTATAAACGCCAAAATCGGCTATAAATGCCAAAAAAAATTACCTTTCACGGCAAATCAAGAAAATGTCTCTTTTCTTAAATATATGTGCAATGGAAAACTTGAAAGAAGTTGATTTCTTTTTTACTTGCGAAAGTTGATCTACGGATCACAACTTGCAATTCCAAGTAAAAAATAGAAAATCTGGCACACCCACATAAAAGAAATGTTGATGCACGCCCTTGCCCCCCCGGTTACGAAAGGGTCGGACCCAACGGACTCCCACGTCCGCCGACCTCGGTGGAACCAGGCACAGGAGCGCGGTCCATCAATCGGAATGGGTGTACACTTACCAATGATAAATCCATTAATTGGCACAAGGGGATATTAGAGATAGATTTCATCTTGACCATTGAATGTTCCCGTAGCTCTACTACCATGTACCCAAATCACCGAGGTGCTGACCTATAGTTGGCCTTACTCATTGGGGACTCAAAGCAAATGAATAGATAGAAACTTGAGTTCATTAATGTCTCAAGATTAAGAGCTTACTGCTATGGAATTATGAGGGTAGACCTTAAGGTAAAGACAGTGTTAATAAGGTGCTTCTCATGATCCTTCAATACATCCAATGTACCAGCATTATGATCCAGAATCTTACATTCTGATGATTGAGACAAATCACACTATCTTATAGTGATCAAGGTGCTGCAACCTTGTCAGTATGAGATGTCCAATATCATCACTGGTTATGAAGATATTCAAGTATAAGATTTGTTATACATGTCTCCTGTATGTGGATCTCATCCATACACATGGATTACATCTAGTATACTTATGGACTCCGGTTCATCTCATGAACCATTATGTCATTCGTATTATTTATGTGCAAGAATATAATTAAACACTATTCATCTCAGGAAAGTAAAGCATGAATATATTAATTAATAAAGAAATGAATCAATTTATTACGTCATATTCTGGTATTGAGACCATAAAACTAACATATAATACATTGCTTGATTCAATATTGTTGAAAACGTTGAATCTAGGTCCCTTTAATATCTAAAATTGTTTCCAAGAGACGAGACTTCATTGAATATATGAGTTGATCCCTTTAGTTATTTGAGTCAAACTAACTCAGTTGGATATCAAGTTGGGTTGCGAAAGGGTAAGGGGATGGTCTTGGATGTTTTGAGTCTCTGAATCTCACTAGAAACAATGAAACGATTTCTTATGCTGGAGGGGAAGTTCCTGTTGAACATGACCTTGATTTAAATACAAGTATGGACGTTAATAGTTCGGTGTATTACGTGAGGTAGTAAAGCATGACCCGACCCGACCCGCTTAACCCGACCCGTTTGATAAGCGGGTTGGTCACAGGTCAAGTATTCATGACCCGCAATTAAGCGAGTCGAGTTAGGGTTGACCCGCAAAACCCGCTTATTTAAGCTAAAATTGAATTTGATTGTTTTAATGCATATGCTAAAAAAGAATGAATGAACCTTAACCAATTCAACCCCACCCTTTTTATTAATGGAAAGCAAGGTAATGCGATTAGACCAAATTTGAGATTAAAAGTCAGTTTTGGTCAGCATGGAACCATGGTTGAGTCGATTGATTCACTAGATGGATGTGGGTTATGTGGGTCAACTTGACTTGTATTACCCGCAATGGTTATATGGGGTTTAAGTGGGTCGGGTTTACCCGTGGTGGGTGCGGGTTAGGGGTTTCCAATAGAAACGGGTAAGGCTTGTCTAACCCGTTTAATAAATGGATCCGGCCCGTTTAGAACAGCCAGACCCGATTGCCACCTCACTGTAAATGGTGTTTAGTGTAGTGCTCATGAGATGTACTCATGGAGCCACTGAATATGGTTTTGGTTGGATGAGGGTTGTCCCTCCTCCATTGTGTTAAGTAAATTGGCTTAAAACATGAACCTGATCCAATTTTAACTTAACCCAAAATTTTGGGTTAATGTCCCCAAGCCTAACCCAACTTGAATTTTGAACCGCAGCACAAATTTACTATGGGTCCAAGGTTGGACTAACCCAACCCAGATTTTACTTGATTCAAAGATGCATAAAATTCTCTTTTATAGTTTGTTCAATATCTCAAGGGGATTAGGAAAATATTTGCAGTTATGTGGGTGTTTGAATCTTTCCTTAAAATTAATGGCAAAAAAAATGTTAGAATGCAGCTCCGGGAAAGTTAATGTTGTCTGGGCAAATAGAAAATGGCTCATTTAGGATTGTCGTTTTAGGCCTCAAATTATCTCGAGCCGGTCCTGATCTCGGATTAAACCCTGACCATTTACAGCCTGAAGAAACATGTCCCTAACATATATAAAATACAAAAAGATTCAATGCAAGTACTTATTACAGCCCTGATCTTCTGCCCATGTAGCCTTGGCTTATGTCCCTGTTCTCGTTTGTGCGATTATTATTATTATTATTTGTTGAAGTATTTGTGCAATTATTTATACTAAAGGAGTGGCAGTTCTCTTTTTTTTTTTTTTTATCGGTAACAGTAAATTATATTAAGGATAAGGCAATATTACAAGAAGGGATGTGCTCCTATGAGAGACACTCTCACCAAGTTTTTGAGAGATGGGTAGGGGCCCTCACTTCCATATCCACTCTAACCAACTTAAATGCAAGGACCCCCAACTTAAATGTACGTGAGGGCCCCCACCCATCTCTCACCAACTTGGTGAGAGTGTCTCTCATAGAAGCATCTCCCTTACAAGAAAATCTCCAACATAAAAAGAAAAAAAAAAAAGAGTTGGTACAAAAGCCTTATACCAACACCAAAAACAACAAAACTAAGTAATAGGGGCCACAAGCTGAACAAAACTAAACAATAGTGGCAGTTCTCATTGGAAGGTCTTGGATTCGAACCATGTGTCCTCCCTTGTTGCATGTGAGTCTTTATTATCCCGCACTTGAGCATTGCCTTTTCTGCTGGTCAACATCATTTTACACCTTACTCATCCACTAGAAGGAAAGAAATTAACAAAGTAAACTAGTGAGCCAAGTCAAAGAAACATTTGCGCTCTTCAACAGCAAAAGATCCTGTCAACCCAAGTATCAAAAGGCTATTTCCATCCACACAGCTACAGAGTAAAGAGTAAGCTAAAGAGACCCATGCATATTATATAATCTGTTCATTGCTTCTAAAATATATGGTTATCCAAACACACAAGCATCAGTGTTTCAATCTATATGACTTGAATGAAAGGAGAAGTGGGTTTCACTTTACTGCAAAATGCCATGGGCAAAGTCAATACTTATCCATGACGTTTGCTCAGCTTTTATGTTACTGACGCCATGCAGTTTTTTTATAGGGTATATATACAGGGTTGGGATGGGTATTGGCTCAATCTAAGATCCGAATTGCATGTAGGCAAATCCAAACCTGAACACAGAATGAATGGCATCTGATCATACCTGACTCAAACCTGACCCGATTTTTAAATTCCCTACTCAAGTGGCAATTCGGGTTGGGTCAGGTCGACTTAGTTCGGGTATTCTTTTTTTTTTTGGGGGGGGTTTGGTTCTCTTTTCGAAGGGTATAAAATCTAGGAAATGTATTTAATTCATATATAGAGTGTATATATCTTGCTTTATACATCATACACACAGATTTAGAGATAAATCAGTTGGGTGTATTTGTGTACTAAAGCCCAAACCTCAACCCAACTCAAATTCCAGAGAGTTCAAAATTCAGGCTTGAGCCCAACTCATGCTTGAACAAGCCCAACCCAAATTTCAATTTGGTCGGTTTCGGGTTTGGCCCACCTCAAGTTGCTCTACTTTAATATATCCTGGCTTCACGGGGATTCCATTGTTTTGGGAAAAAAAAGTTATTATTAGCAATATAAAATTGTTAAAAGGGTTTGTGAAAACATTTCGAGTGTTTCAATTGGTAATTATTTGAAAGTATCACTTTTATAAGTTTTCTCTGTGTCCTAGTATTTTTAACTACCCACAATATCATTGTGCTATTAATGTTTATATAAACTTTTATGTTGTTCTGCAGTATTAATTGTTATCAGCATGTGGATCCATTTGTGAATAGTCCTCACGACCACACATGTATATAAGGCTACAAATGTCCTCAAAGTTTTGGGTTTTTTTTTTTTTTTTTTGCTTTAAGGGTAATTGAATTGCAAAAAGGGGAAAGAGAGACATGGGTTTCTTGATGCTCAAAGTAGGTTATATGGTTTGGTTATTATTATAACTCCTAATTGCAAAGGTTTCCTTCGTGAAATGAGAGTCGAATAAAGATTTTTATGAGTGGTCATTATTATATTATATATGAGGCTACAGCGGGAGAAGTGTGAATCCCAAGCAAAAGGAACAAAGAAGTCAAAAAGTAAGAAATGCCAGTGCCTAGCTGCTTTTTTTTTTTAACGGTAATAAAAATTTTATTAAAAAAAAATAAGTACAAAGCTGAAAAAGTAAAAGAAATCGATAAAAGTTAAAAGAGAAGGTACAAGAGTATTATACCAATTCCAACCTAGTTACATAATCACACCCACCCATGGATACAACCTCTCAACCCCTTGCTTGGCTAGTGCATCCACGATCGAGTTGGCTGATCAAACCTCATGACGAAAAAAGACATTTAGAGTAGCCGAAAGCTCCCTAATTTTATTAAAATGGAATTGAAATTTTCAAGTAAAATCTTTTTTTGTTGGATACCCAAGTGATCGCATTTGAGGAATCACTTTCCACCACAAGAGCACCAATATATCTCCTTGCAAACAACCTAAGACCCTCCAAAATAGCTAACACATCGGCTTCGTTCAAGTCACAAATGCCCACATTCTTAGATAACATAAGGAGCACCCCACCCTTACAATTACGCAACACGCCTCCAATTCCTGTCGGCCCTGGCTTTACCCTTGGAAGCTCCATCCACATTGAACTTTAAACCCCAAAAGGAGGGAGAGACTAAGGGACAGATCTTCTCTCCTTAAAAGGGAGATACCCCATACAAGCTTCCCAATTATAGATAATACCATTCAAGTTAATATTTGTAAACTCCTTCCAAATTGAAGCCAATTTCGTAATCCTAAAAGCAACCTTATCTATCAAATCAACCACTTAAGATGAAGAGCCTCTAAATATCCTCTCATTTTTCCTTCCAAATAGACCATAAAATAGCAAAAGGAATCAATCTCCATAATAAACGCCCACAACCAATGAAGCACCTACCACGCCAAGCATTTGTCGCTTCCGCAATATTCTTCGAACAACACCAAGCAATACCACACCTCCTAATAAAGTCATTCCAAACTTGGACCGCCACCTCACAATGCAGGAAAAGATGATTAATCTTCTCATTCTCCTTACCACACATTGTGTATGTGTCTAGAATATTGGTAGAATTCATTCCTCTCTTTCTTAGATTATCAACAGTGGCCACTTTTGATGCAACCACTAGCCAACAAAACACCTCAACCCGAGGAGGAACCAATCCCAACTATACATGAGTCGAAGGAGTCTAGTGGGTGGGGTTACTTTCCAAAGTTAAGTAGAAAGCTTTGGCGGAGAACTCCCCGAAAATGGAAGGCTTCCAAATCCTAAAATCCTTAGTATCCCTGCAAAAAAAAATGTTAGCAAGAAAACTCAATAATTCCTCATATAATTCCTCCTCCAAAGACCGAAGATCCATCTTAAACAGAACACCCCACACATTACATCCACTCCTCACCTCAAAACAATCACTAACAGATGACTCCTTATTGGCCGCCAATCTAAAGAGTCTAGGAAATGACCCACACAAGGGCCCCACCCCCACCCAGTCATCCAACCATAATCTAACAACCCTACCATTCCCCACCTTGAAGCCCACTCCTTTGAACAAAGCTTTGCCCCTAGCATTAGACACATATCCAACATAAGCAATAGCACTCCAAACGCCCGATCTACCATACTTAGGCCCAAGCTTTGGCCTCCACCCCCATTTATCCTCACCATACTTAGAAGCAATCAACCTGCTCCAAAGAGCCTCCTTTTCCTCCCCATACCTCCACCACAATTTAGCCAACAACACCCAATTTTTGTTTTTTAGATTGCCCAAACCCAAACCCCCACTAGATTTAGGCTTAATCACCTCACTCCATTTCATCAAGTGTAATTTCTTCTTGTCACCCTGACCATCCCATAAGAAGTCCCTCCGAATTCGATCCAGCCTTTCAATCACCACCTTTGGCATTTTGAAGAACGACATATAGTAGACTGGAAGATTAGATAAGCAAGCATTGATAAGAGTAATTCTTCTGCCCATAGACAAATACCTCTTCTTCCAAAAAGACAATTTTTTCTTAAATTTTTCAATGACCGAATCCCAAAGTGTCTTAGATCTTCCCTTTGCTCCAATAGGCAACCCAAGATAAATAAAGGGAAGTTTACCATGTCTACAATTTAATTTGATTGCCAAAGCCTGCATGGTCTCGTATGGACACCCAATTCCTACCAGCATCCTCTTAGAGATGTTAATCTTCAAGCCTGATACTAACTGGAAGCATCGGAGGATTCTTCTAAGGGTCAGAATTTCTTCCGGCTTGGTTGAATTGAACAAAATTGTGTCATCTGCAACTTGAAGATGAGTAATAGTCTCTCCACTCTGCCTCATCTGAAAACCATTAATCATTCCCCACTCTCTAGCTTTCACCAAAAGAGAGCTCAAGGCCTCCACCACAATTGTGAAAAGGAGCGGGGATAACGGATCACCTTGACGAATTCCTCTAGAAGCTTTGAACAGTTTAGTTGGGGATCCATTTACCAAAATTGAGAAAGAGGTGGTAGAAATACACTAATGGATCTAGGGCTATTAAAATTAACTGTGAAAACCGAACCGCCAGGCCGAACCGACCGTTTGGTCGGTTTATAGATTTTTTTTAAAACAAAACCGACCGAACGGTTTTTATAAGTTTTTTTTTTCAACGGTCGATTTTTATAATTACGTAAAAACCGTTCGGTTAAAACCGAACCGACCGAACAAAGTCTTTTATCAAAACATCACTTGAGGCCATGATAGTTGAATAGTGTGGTTGGCTGGCACATGAAGAAATAACAACATAAGTTATTAATTTGTAGAACTGAAAAACAGACCGTGATTTGTGTACACACTTGTATGATTACATTGAGCACACCGTTTTTTTATGTTTCTAAAGTGACATTATTGTATCCATGTGGATTGCTTGTAACTGTAAGAATTTGGATCATTCAAGCCAACCCTCACAGAATCTTTGAGGCTAGCCTTGTATCCATCAGTAGGGCTCATCTCTTCATTGTAAACTACTCATAAATCATACTATCGTCTTCAATTTGGGTGAAATTTTTCTCTCTTTCCTGAACACCCCCCAACCTAAAAAAAAACACCCAGTTAACCGAAGACCGATCGAAACCAACCGAACCGAAATGTCGGTTTCTAATGTCCAGTATATGTACTTTGGTCGGTTTCGGTTATCGCAAAATTGTAAAACCGAAAGTTTCGGCCCGGGTGTCATATGTCGTTAAACTGACCGAAAACCGACCGCTTACAGCCCTAAATGGATCCAACCATGCCACACTTCCCCAAAGCCCAATCTAAATAACATGTAATCAACAAAATCCCACTCCACATGATCTTAAGCCTTCTCTAAGTCAATTTTAAAAATGTCTCCTTATTTCTTAGACTTCTTCCTTGAATCCACAAGTTCATTAGCAATCAAAACTCCGTCAAGAATTTGCCTCCCCACCACAAAAGGCCCTTGAAAAGGGCTAATAACATGAGGAAGAGCACTTTTCAGCCGATTTGCCAGAATCTTAGCTAGCAGTAGGGGTGTAAAAGAAAACCGACAAACCGTCTAACCGAACCAAACCAAACCGAACCGCAGTTAATAACCGTGTTTCACGGTTCGGTTACGGTTATGGTTAATGAAATCCAAAAAACGCACTTTACGGTTCGGTTACGGTTTTCTATAAAAACTCACTACGGTTAACCAAACCGAACCGTAAAATACGGTTCGGTTAACTGCACATGGTTAACCTTACCATTATACAAATAAAAGAAAAAATAAAGGACCTAAATGAAAATTTTCTTTACATGTGTAATAAGTAACAAAACTAGCTACTCTCTCTCGAATCCAGTCCCTTTCTCGCCCCTCTCTCTCGACTCCCAGCCGAGCCTGACGATTTGGGAATGCAAATTACTGCCCGTCCAAGAGGGAGGAGAGATCAATGCAAGCGCTGAGAACGAATGAGAAGGTGTACTTGTTGGGGAGGAAAGATCAATGTCGAGCATCTGTTTGTAAAGGGAGAGGGCTTTTGAGGGTTGGTTTGCTTCGGCGAAAGAACTGATCATGGTGTTCCAAATGAAGGTGGTTGGGCGAGGGAGGCTGTGGAAGAGAAGGTGGGCATAGTCAAGGTCGCCGCGGTGGGAAATGGCACAGAAGGCAATGATCTTTCAAGCTACGAAGGGGTCAGAGAGGGTCCCTGAGACGATTAGATGGGATTGGATTTGCTTGATTTTTCTCATGGTGAGAAAGGGTTCTTCCAAGACAGAGAGGGTTCTCTAGTTGGTTTCAAGTGTTTGGTCTGAGAAGCAATCATATGCTGCCGGACGATGATGCATGCAAGGTGTTTGGATGAATGTCTCTGAAGAAGGAAGTGAGATTTTGATAGTGAAAGTTAGAAAAAGAAAGGACCAAGAGGCGATCTAAGATCTAAAATTGGGAGAACATCGATGGAAAACGCCGGATGTCTTGAAATGTAGCTGGATAACTTGAATATGTTTTGAGTTTGAAGTTTTTTTTTTTTTTTTTCATCCTCTTATGAAAAAAGGGGCAAAATCTGAGCCTGAAAGTTCTACATTTATATAAGTCTGGAGCTGATTTTCGTCACAAGATGGTTTTGGTTTTGGTGATGGGGTGTGGCAATTCTGGCATGGAAGTTAGCTTGGATCTCTGTAGCCACATTGCAACCCCTTATATAGTGGTCTGGAACTCTGTAAGTTAGCTTACAGATATATCTCCTTTTTTACTGTCATGATTATTGGGGTTTTTTTATCTTATGATTGTTAATGGAATAATGGGGCCCTGATTTTGCTCTGAATTGCTATCAAAGTCCATTGATCCATCAACTGACAGAGTTTTCCACGGTTATTAACCTTAACCGAACCGTCTAATACGGTTAACCGCGGTTCGGTTTTCCACGGTTTTTGTGGATACGGTTACGGTTACGGTTTTAAAAGACAGAAAACCGCGGTTACGGTTAGGTTAACGATTTTCTCAAAATGACCGGTTAACCGAACCGTTACACCCCTAGCTAGCAGCTTATAAACACATCCCACAAGGCTAATTGGTCTATAGTCCTTTAACTCCACAGGATTTTGCACTTTAGGAATGAGTGATATGAAAGACGCATTCATTTCTCCGTTGATTCTACCCCTTTGATGAAATTCAGAATCACCTTACCAAAGTCTTCCTTAAGAAAATTCCAACTTGCTTTGATGAAAGAGAAGTTGAAACCGTCTGGACCAGGAGCCTTGTCTCCACCACAGTCCTCCAAAGCTTTAAATACCTCTTCCTCCTCGAACTCCCTTTTCCATCCAATTCTTGACATAAGAAGGAATTGAGGGAAAGCAAAGGCCGTTAAGCTTGGGTCTTGCACCCACATCACTCTTATAGATATCTTCAAAGAAACACACCACCTCGTCCTTGACCTCAGCAGGACTTTCAAAAATACTACCATTAAGCCGAATTTTCCCCACATAATTAACCCTGCTCCTCATACTATCCATCTGATGAAAAAATCTGGTATTTTTATCACCCTCCCTTTAGCCATGTAACTCTTGATTTTTGCCTCCATGAGATTTCTTCCTTGTGATTTAAATCCCATATCCTTCTCACCGTCTCTTGTCTAAAAGCAACTTCATCCGGCCTCAACTCCCATATTTCACCCTCTTTATCAAGATCTTCCACCAAATTAGCCAAGTTGTCTCTAGATTCATCCACTCGACTAAAAACTTCTCTATTCCATCTCTTGATATTCTCTTTAAGGACGCGAGGCTTCTAGCAAACTCTGTATCCAGCGTACCCCTCCACATTAGCTTGACACCATCAAGATCTAGCCAGGTCAAGAAAGCCTCTATGAAGAAGCCAACAATTATCAAAACGAAACGGCATAAGGCCCCAATCCAAGATTTTAGGAGGCCCCAATTATCAAAACGAAACGGCCTCCGCCATTAGCTTCAGTTACAACAACTAGCTTTTTGTGATTTTTAATCTTAGCCTAGATCATGTGATCGATGCTAACATTTATGAGAGTGGTCACTTCTCTTAATGTACCCCAAGGCTCATGTTAAATGCTACATATATTGTTGATTTGGTGGAGCCTGGTTGAGAGATGATCCAGTAATCTTTCAAATTGGATGATCTTAGCCCTTCAAATACTAAACTAGAAATAGCAGCTCAACCCTCGCAACCATCTTTGAGTTTGGGAAAGTAATTGGAGGCATCTCTATTTTAGGATGGTTCTAAACAAGAGAAGATTTCAGCAGCATGGTTGAAAGATTGAAGATTCGGAGAAATTATTTGAGAATCACACAAATCGAGTTCTCTATGTTGTCAAAGCTTGTTGTGCTATTTGTGTGAAAATGTGTAACAAATGCGAGAAATGAGGAGAAATATTAATTTTTACTTTTCTCACTAGTAGCTATTTATTTCTAAGTTTTCAATCACTCAAGATTTTGTGACTTTTAACTATTTTAGATTAAGTTCTTATTGAATGTTATCTTCTCTCAAGGCCTGTTTGTTGGCTTGTGGCCCATGTGGCCCACACAAGATGGCCACAAAAGAACCTTGTGGGTTCATTCTCGTGGGTCAAACAGAACTAATTAAAAACGGTTTTATGTTTCAATACATAATACGTGAGATCTTTGACATCATTATGAACGTTTGGATTTGCTTTTGCATTAGCCCACAATAACTTATTTTGTAAAAGGCAGGTTCAAACATAATAACACAAAACAAAAATTAAGGACCAGTGCAGATGTGTTAACTGAACAGGGTCCAGTTTACTCACATTAAGTGTTTGTTGGGTTATCTCATATCTAACCCATCTAATAAACGGATCAAATACAGTTCGGGCCCAACCCATGAAATCCCCATCTCCACCCGACCCTTTTAGACCCAACCCATCCTGTTTCCTACAATCCTACCCCTCCTAAAGCATGGTTGTTCATATAAGAATAAGCACCTCAACATGATTGCCAAAGGCCCAAGACCATCTGCAATCACTTTCTTTGGATTTTCCACAAGTGAAACATAATTCATTTTAATAACACAAACTTATCTTCCTATCCTATTTTATCACACAGCATATCCAATTATTCAGAGTAGTATCTGTGTTTCAGTTGCATGTCCTTTTGGTTCTGTTCTTCTCTTCATAGTAAACATTAAACTCCATATAACAATACAACTCTAACTACATTTTCTATAAAATATCGCTTTGCACAAATCTTGATGGCGGCATAACAATTGGCTTTTTTATGTCTATATATACTCTATGTTAATCCTATTTGCAATATCTTCTTTGGAACCAACACTTTATTTAATGATTGCTCCATGATATTGAAGTTTATCACACATTGGCTCTCATTGTTCATTTAGTACTACAATAACATCAATTGATGAA
Organism: Litsea cubeba; assembly: GCA_012931725.1. Classification (NCBI taxonomy): domain Eukaryota; kingdom Viridiplantae; phylum Streptophyta; class Magnoliopsida; order Laurales; family Lauraceae; genus Litsea; species Litsea cubeba. The sequence continues at coordinate 77,224,812 of CM022947.1, forward strand.
GTTCACATGGCAAGAGAGAGAGAGAGAGAGAGAGAGAGATTTGTGGAGTTGTCATTGTCTTCAAACAACAACAAAGAGAATCTAACTGTATGGTCCCTGTTGGATGATGAAGGAAAGGAAAAATTGTGGAGGAGCACCTCATCATTTCCTTGTTAACCAATTTGTAAGCCTAGTGGAACATATGAGACTACTCTGCATGGATGAGACTCAGATGCCCATATGTAAATTCAAATTGTATTCAAATTTCAAATTCATGCAGTTGGCCTAAACCTATAGCGAAATAACTGTGAGTTCCAGTTTTCAATTTCAAATTCATTTTCGAGCCTGCAAAAGAATAGATCCCATCGTTTGGCATCAAGAGGCCTGGACTGGTGGGCCACACAGACTCCATTATTTGGACGGCCTGAGTGAATAATGTACACATGTCACATCTACAGTGGCATCTGTTTGTATGATTAGGGATTGTCGTGCTCTCTTCCTAGAGAACTAGCAGGGTGGTGAGAAGTGTGACCCAAAGTTCAAGCTGGCAAGTCACGTTGTGGGTCCCACTCCACCTCAGGATCACTGGATGCCAAGGGTCAATTATTGGGTTATTCTGCAAATGACGACCTGATCATTCCATATGATTTACACAGGTCATCCGGTGGACCCCACGCTAGATGGACAGTTCTCCTTGGGCTATTTGGATTGAGTGGTGCTCACATAAAGGCAAGGACTTATATCCTTTATACAATACATATACATATTGATATAGCATGGAGGTTAATTTGTTCCTCCCATTTAAAAAAGAGAACTTGTTTAATTTAGGTAGCTGTATGAAGTCAGATTTATCAAACATTACTGGTCGTTTCTTTGGATCAAAAGAGATGAAAATGAGCAGTAAAGTCAAAGGTATTGGATGATTTAAAATCACTATCCATAGAAGAATTGTGAGTTGTGAGCAAAGCACAATGAAACTAATATTTTATAAAGTCCGAATCTAATGAGGTAAATTTAGTTTTATGGACTCAATCCAGTAGATAATATAATAAATTGATTAATTTTTTTTCTTTTATCAGTATATTCATGCTTTCCTTTCATGAGATGAATTGTGATTTATTATATATTTCCACATAATCAATACGAATGACGTGATTGTACATGAGATGAACCGGAATCCACATGTATATTAGATATAACACATGTGTATGGATGAGATCCACATACGGGAGACATGTGTGACAAATCTTATACTTAAATATCTTCACAACCAGTGATGAAACTGGACATCTCATACTGACAAGGTTGCAGCACTTTGATCACTATGAGATGGTGTGATTTGTCTCGATCATAAGAATGTAAGATTCTGGATCATAATGCTGGTACATTGGATGTATTGAAGGACTATGAAAAGCATTTTATTAACACTGTCTTTACTTTAAGGTCTGCTCTCATAATTTCCTAGCAATAGGCTTTCAATCCTGAGACATTAATGAACTAAAGTTTCTATCTATTCATTTGCTTTGAGTCACCAATGAGTGAGGCCAACTGTAGGTCAACACCTCGGTGATTTGGGTACGTGGTAGTAGATCTGTGGGAACATTCAATGGTCGAGATGGAATCTATCTCTAATATCCCCTTGTGCCAATTAATTGATTTATCAGTGGTAAGTGCGCACCCATTCCGATTAAGAGTTAATTGGAAAGGTACCTATGATCATTATAATTAATTGAGACTTAAGGATAATAAGATATGGATCTAAGTTTGGAAGACAGGTCCAATTGATCCATAGATTGATAAAGGGGCCTACTTGTGGTAATGTGGAAGTTTAGGGTCTTCTATGTAATATTTCTAAGACTGGAGTTTAATTGTATTTATATAGTGGAGTTATTTGCAATTAATTATGGGCCCGGATTACACATAAGATGCGGAGTCGCGAGTCCCAGTTGGAGCCAACTTTCTAAGGAATCCCTAGTGGTCCCCACGCTGGCCCAAGTTATTAGAAAGATACTAATTCTAGTTGAACTCTAAAAGAAAAGTTACGATTTCTATTTGAAGTGAGACTTCTAATAGTGGTAATAGTAAACTTACTAATTTTAGTAGAAGTGAGACTTCTATTTTAATTGAAAATGAATTCAAAAAAGTTGCTAATCATATTTGAAGTAAGACTTCTAAATGTGATATAAGTAAAGTTACTAATTTTAATGGAAGTAAGACTTCTATTTAAATTAGAAAAGAGAAAGTTACTAATTGTAGAATTGAAGTGAGACTTCTATTGCAATTAGTAAAAGAGGAGGCAACTTGCAAAAGTAATATCTAGAGGAGAGGAGGGCTGGGCGTCCCATGCATGCTCCATTCCTAGGGATTCACTCACAGCCCTCTTTAGTGCAAGTGTTGCACAAGATCTCTCTCTCTTCCCTCTTTTAGCTCTCTTCTAGTTCCTCCTTTGAGTTCCTAGTAGTTTTTTCTTGGAGATCCCACCATCTTCTTAAGAAAAAGAGAATCTGATACGGGTCATAGCGTGGAAGATCATTGGGTCTTAGAGAAACCTATTTGATTCGCGAACAACCGAGCTCCAAAGGTATAATCTACCTCATTGCATGTTGTAGATTTATTTGTAACTTATATGTTGCTGGTTCTATCTTTTAGATAGATTGATTTACTGATCTTGATATGTGAGATTGAGGGTTTGCATCCTATATTAGGTTTTAGAGCCTTCTGGATAATTGATCCCTACATCAATTGGGTCAAAAGTTTTAGAAACCTATCACAGAGGCCCCCCTATTTCCAACAGTAAAACCCCACAGTTATCATCAGTGGACACGGCCCTGAGTGGTCTACTCATGGTCATCATGCGTAGACTCACTCAGAAGATCCCGATTTTGCTAAACCTGCTTTTATGGGGTAAGGTAAGATTAATGACTATAGCATTTCTTATTGCACCTGAAAGACTCTAGCATTAACAGTGGCTACAACAATTGGTACGTAGAAAACAATTGTGGTATATAGGAAAAAGGATACAGGAAAGCCAAATAACTGGTATGGATGGATTGTTGAGCAGAATCAGGACTATCTATGGCCAATAGTTTTTAAATGGCCATTGCGCAACTAATTTGCATAATGATTAACAATCAGGTGAATCTCCAATACCCTGCCCAGCCCAAACCATTTTTACCCCAACCAACTAATACTAACATAAAAAATGACATAAAGATCTTAAATTCAAGCCTAAAACAATCTTAAATCCAAATATCTCTTAAAAGAATCATAAAGATCCTACAAGACATATGGATATTAACAAAAGATCCTAAATGACATAAGATTGGCTGTATCTCTTGTTCTGGCCATGTTATGATGGGCATTGGGCTTTTTATACTTAATTCAAGCATGTCCCAAGTACAAATGGAACAAAGTTCTAGTTCCAGAGAAAACTTTATTTTTCTTTTTTATGATATCAACTTTATTTTTCTTTTTTATGATATCGCAATATTCTCAAAATACAAGAAAAGTTCAAATATGCCGCAATAAAACAATTTTGAACAGCTTTCTGTCTTTTAAACTTTCAAATATTTATAATTAATTCAAGCGATGATTGCATACACTCAGCCTAATAACCCAAATATAATGGGCTGATAACAGCTCCCTTCTCGCACCCGAGGGCTCTTCAGGGTTATCTTACCTCACCCAAAATCTCATTTCCTCACTCCAGGGCTCGCTGGATCCCAGCCCTAATTCCCTGGAGTATCCGGAAAAAAAATAAAAAAAAAAAAAAACAAAAACAAAAGTATAATGGGCCCGACAATAAAAGGCCGGCAAACCTCTAAATGTCAACCTTACTGTGTTAATTTACCTAAAAGTAGAAGTGATATTGATCATTAATCAAACCATATTGTCTTGAGGTGTGAGTGTGATCTACTTTTATGACTGAAAATAGGTCACATGGGTTCTGAAAATATCTTAACTTTATCCAAAATAATATTACGGGGAACCTGCATATTTGTGACATTGAGTGGAACAACTTTAATCAATGGTCCGTGAAGTGTGGCTGCTCCTGGGTGGGCCCCACAACACAACCTTTATTGATTAACGCCTGTGATGTGACGAAAAAGCAAAACATTGTTGAATGAAGAACATCCGGATTTGACGGTCATGGATTGTGCATGACTTTTGGGTGATGATTTCAATAAAATCCGATCTCGGAAGGGTTATTCGATCTTTTGAGTTTTGACCCCTTCAAAGCAGTGCCTCTCCCTCCTCTTGCCTCTTGGTGCAGTTGCGGTTCTTTGGGACCTTGTCTCACCCCTTTGAAGTTTAAACTTTAAACTCTCTTCCATAGATTTAGAAATAGATTGGGTGGGCCACCACCCCCACAACTGTAGGTGTAGATGTTCATGATAATGATTTGATCGATTTGACTACATCTCATATTAATGGGTGCATCTCATTTCCCCTCGTTATAGCTTTGTATGGTCAAATTTAGAGAACCTCACTGGTAAAAGGACACTACGGTTCTGTTTTTTTTAATAGAATTTCTGTCAGGAATTCACTATGTCCAGGAATTTTTAGACATAAAAGGTCTTTTTTGACCTTTGAGAATCAAGAAACTATGTATTTTTGTGGAATTTCTGGATGCTCATGCCTAAAGGGGCATCCAGGAATTCTACTTTGTCTGGAAATTCAGAAATTCCACAGACAGAAATTTTTAAAATTCTAGCGAAGAAACAGGCCCTTCAATGGTTGAGAGACCTCATTATAATTCATCATGCATCCAAACAAGCCGAGTTCAATCATTGAGTACTCTTTCTTATTGAGACACTATGGTATGGTTATAATAATTTGGTTCATCTTCGCCTGAACTCATATCTACAAAGAGATATCACTATCTCACTTACGGAGTTACGGATACACAAAAAATCTATCGATCCGGAAATCCGATCTGATCCGATCCACGGATTTTTATCCGATCCGAAGGTAAACAGATTGTGACGGATTGAAAATTTTATAATCCGTTAGCAACAGATCGGTGGTGGATTTCACCCTCAATTCGCGGATTTAATCCAATCCGATCCGTTGATATTAAATATAAATAAAAAAATATAAGGGGTCTAAATATAAATTAAGCTGTCTAAATTTAAAATAAGAAAAAAATTTAAGGGGTCAAAATGTAATTTTTTTATAACATGTTTGATATTTTTCTTTTAAAATTAGATTGAACGGATTAATCCGATCTGATCCGGTCCTCCACAGATCGGATCGGATCGGATTTTAAGAGCCACGGATTGGTGACGGATGCCAAATCCGTCGATCCGTAGGTAATGAATTTGTGACGGATTTGGCTTAATCCGCACCAATCCGATCCGTGTACACCCCTAAAATTTTCATTATCTTTTACGATTAACATGCATCCAACTAAGTCATATAAGAGCCTTAAGGTTTGTTTGTGTAGTGCTGAAAAATAGAAACATTGTTATCCTCTTGAGCAGAAATGAATTAATGAAAAGGGAATCGGACTTCACTTACCTCTTAATAAAAGATACCAAATCAACAAATTACTTTAGAATCTCGCCGTGAACTATCTCAATGGATTAAACCGGGAACATAAAACATGGCCAACTCATAAATAGAAAGAATTATTCAGCAAATAATGAATATAAATTTTCGGGTCCCAGTCCTAACAAACCGGGATCATTGGCCCCAAAAAACCAAGAACGGCAAGGGATCCGGGTAACCCTTGAAAGGATTAAGCACCGCATGCAATAATAAGATTCTGTCTTTTTCCTTGTTAGGGGAACTTGAAAACGACTCCACTGTTTATGATACCATTAACTCATCACGTGGTTCATGACATTGGGTCCATGCAAGCAGGAAATAATATTTGGTCCTGAGACTCCTCGTGCATCCGGATATGCACAGTGTGTCTTGATCTTCCATTTCTAGCAGTGGGGCCCGTTTTGGTGCGTTGTAATTACTATGGGGATGATGAACAGTAATGACCCAGTAACACTTTATTTAGAGGACAGTTGCTTTTACTAGGGTTATAAATGGGTCCCTATTCTCCGATTACCCGAAGGTTCCGACCCATTAGGATCCGGGTCTGGGTCCTTATTTTGGTCCCGATAAGAAAATGGTTCGTGTTCCGGATCCTTTTTTTTGTTAACCGATACCTAAACGGGTCCGGTTCCGGATCCACAGTAGCTCAGACCCGTGGACCCGGGACCCGACCCAATATACACTAACATAAGGTAACTTTAGTATGTGCAAAGAGAACCCTTTTTACTTTTCTACTTTTCTACATCTCATTGCCGGTTTGGATGTGATTTCTGAGTTTTTGGTTAAAAGTGTCTGTTATTGATAGACAAAATGTCACATTAGTGTTTGCAGGTACGTGATCCAATTAAAATATGGAAAAAACATAATTTTTTTAAAAAGAAAAATACAATTATTAGTCTAGACCCGGAACCGGAACCGGAACCAGATCCGCCTAAAAAACGGTTCCGGTTCTGGTTCCGGTTCTAGTTCCCATTAATATTATCGGTTCTGGTTCCGGTTCCGATTCCCCTTTTTAGAAAACGGTTCCGGTTCCACCCTGGAACCGACCCGTTTACAACCCTACCTTTTACCATGAGATGGAAATAGATATGCAAACGTTATTATAATGTTTGTCAAAATCATAATTTTCATATGAGTAGATAAATACATCCAACGGTTTTAAAATGTGTTTAGATTTTTTTGATGTTTATTCAAAAATTTCTCAAAATCCATGAAGATTTAATATATGAAATTAAAGGTCTTGATGCCCATCATTAATATGAGACATGAATTAGAGCCCCACAAAAGCGCAAGAATTTAGATTTAAGCATTGGGATATTTTTATATGCTTTTCACAAATTACCCAATCTCCATAAAGACTTAAGATAATAAATCTAAAGGTATATGGGGACTTATTAGTTTAACAAACAAACTGAATTGTTAGGATTACAAATATGGGGTGGGAATGAAAAATTAAAATGTGGTTAATGGGATTTGACCCCATATTGACCAGTTGCATATCCAAATGCAATCACCATATGTAAACACTTATATCGGCGACTTTTACAAGTGGGAGATGTGAAATTAAGTGTTCACACCTGTGGCCTTATTTATACCCCATTTAATTTTCATATGAACACAAATAAACGTGATGAGTTATAATAATAATATCGATTAGTAGGCATTATGTGTTATCAATAAAGAGATTCCCACACTAACCTACCCACTTAAGTCATAAGTACGTTAACTTTCATTCCAATTTGATGCTGATACAACCATCATTTGCCTCCGGATTTAGTCACAATAGAAGTTGCACAAGTCCTAATTAAAAGCAAAATTTAAAAGACCAGATTAAGTTGATATTTATTTAACCTTTATTCACACGATACCATTTTGCCACCCTCTACCCTTTTGAATACCATGTATTCATGTAGGCCTTAAACTTGCGCTACATGCATTTAAATTTAGCATACAACCACCGTTATGCTGAATACTTTTAGAAACTGGAATTTCAACCAATAAAAAATAGAAAGGTCAGTTCTTTTAAAGGGAAGAATCTTTGTGATTTTTTTGGTAGCAAAAAAAAGAAGAGAGAGAGAGAGAGATTCAATATCAAAATTGAACCAGTGATGCTTCCATGGAGGCCTTTTCTTTTATTTGGCATATGATGACTATGTTGATACACTACTCATGCAAATTAAAGGTCAAACAAAAGTAAGGGCTCATATATTTTCAGGAACCTAAGATTTTCTATTGAGTGATGATAAATTTTCTGTGTCCATTCATTTACTAGAATTCATATTTGGAGCAGAATTTACAAATGCTCAACCACAGTTGAACATTTTAAAAATTGAAATTTAAAGAGTCTCATAGGCCAATATTTACAATTCAAAAGGCTGAATTCCTGAATTCTCATTGATCATATAGAAGAATGTCTAGTGCCAACAATTAATGTTGTGTTTAGTAATTGCCAATTAACACATGGGATTTCTTATTCCTCCAAACAAATAGCTAGGCCTAAGTCATATCCGCTTATTAATTTGATTTTGACCATCCATCTCATCACTTTTGAGAGAATTTACATTTGATATAGCTCTGTCCCTTTTCTTGTATTACCAATTTAAGGATTCTTCTCCAAATATAGACGACAGAGGCATATGATCATTTTTGCCTGCAGTTGGTGACAAGTCCATGTTAGTACTGCACTAAGTATGAGTTTTGGTGTCTTTGTTGGAAATAGGATTGAAGTGGACGTGTTTTATTTAAGTATATGTTTACATATAATGTAATAATTGGGTGGTTGGTCGATATCTATTAGTCTGGATCTTGGGTCAAGTACAGTAAAATAAGTTAAGAGTGATTTGAATATTAGAGGAAGGTTGCATTGATAATCAAGTTTACAAAGCCACTACTTGAGGAATTTGAGGATTTTTTTTATGGGAAGTTAAAAAAAAATAACAACCGTCTTAAATATTAATCTCAAAAAAAATATCTAGAGTTCTAGAATTTAAAGATTAAAAAGTCATCACATCTTAATCAAATGTCCATTTTAAAAAATTAATTTAGTTTTTTTAAGGTAATTAATCACACCCCCACCTCCATACATTAACCCAAGTCGTTATTATTAATTTCTCCGGAAGGGAGGAGTTCAAATCTCTGTCACAGCTATTACACAAGAATCACATCCCATGAGAACTCCATCATGTAAAGATAATTTGAACTGTTAAAAATAAATCTCATCTCCTACGGTGATATTCTCATTTTTTACTTTAATAGGAATAATCTCCACCACAAGCGTGAACATAAGGTTGAAAACGTGACATGGAACTATCATAGCATAGTAGCTATTGAAGCAGCATAAATAAGGTTTCCATGATGTCAAAATGGCAACATGAAGGGGATTGCATTTAAGATGAACAATTCAAATTATCATGATCATAAATTCAACTTACTTGAAAATTAAAAACGAACTTATCTCCACATTATCACAATAAAATCAAAATAATAATAATAATCCAGATATATACTTTCCAAAAGTCATCACATTTATTGCCTACATTTATCTTCTAATTATCAACAAAATCTCATTTGTAACAACATTATCCCCACAAGCCAAGATAAGCTAAGCTACAAGAGATAAAAGATAAGCACAGGCATTAAAAAGTGGGCCCTACAAGATTAGAAGAGGAGAAGGTCGAAATCGAAATCGAAATCGAAATCGAAATCGAAATAAAAAGATTAAAAAAAAAACCGGCCACGTTTTCACCACGAGCGTAACAGGTGGACCGAATCGACCCACCCAGGTCCCAGGTGCATGGAAGGCTGGGAATGCCAGCTGTCATTGCTGAAATTTTTCCATGATTGCAGACGTCTAGATGGACATGTGGGGCCCACTCTACAGTAATATGTGTGGCCTGTAGATGATAAAAAGCAGACCTCCCTCTTTCTTCATTCATGATTCCCTCTCTCTCTTTCAAAGCCCCAGAAAGCTTATATATCTATCAACTACTACTTCTTCTTCTTCACAGGAAGAGGAGGAGGAGGAAAATGACTAGATCGAAAGCAATCGAGGCCGTCGATCCGTGTGCGAAGGAGATGGAGATGAAGGAGGAGCTGCAGAGGCTGGTGAGAGGAATCTGTGGAGAAGGAGAATCTCGGATCGAGGCATTTGATCTTGCTTCGAAGACGCTGTCGGCATTGAAGGATCTGAAGCTGAAGAGATCGACGTCGTCGCAGAGGCGGGATTCTGTTGTGCCTTTTCCTGAGCATTTCCTTTGTCCGATCTCGTCTGAGTTGATGAAAGACCCTGTCGTTTTGGCTACTGGACAGGTTAGATTGGGGGATTCTGTATCTGTTTTCTCTCTCTTGATTTTGTTCAGGATTGATGTTAGGGTTTCTGTTGGATAGTTGTCATGAAGAAATTGAGTTTTTATGTTGTTGTTGTTGATGATTGTGTTAGTTGTTGTTGTTGATTCCAAGTGAACTAGAAAGTTCTCAGATATGGGGAAGTAGAATAGAATCACATGTTCTTGCCTAAAATTCCACTTCAATTGGCCCAAGATTCCACTTCAATTGGAGTGATTTAGACCGCTTGATGACACATCCAATGTATCATTCACAAGCTATTTAGATATATACGTAGTTGTATTGATCTAGACATGAAGAGTGAGATTACATTGATCAATTCAACGGTGGATATGACTCCCAACTGGAGTGAATTTTGGAAGAATGCATTCTCGTGGGAGAGAGAGAGAGTGTGTTGTGTGTGTGATGTTCAATCGCTTGATCAAGCAAATTTGGGCACCACGTGGGTCAATAGAAGGGGATCTTAGCATGGGACTCTGTCATGCAGTCATCCGCATTGTTCATTTCTCTCCTTCTCTATTGTTTGTTTGTTTGCATTTGGATGACACACTGATTTGCATATCACAATATTTTAATACTCTGTATATTAGTTGCAGTCCAAAGTACTGAACTCACCCTTCCACAGGAACATCTCTCTCTGCTTTGGGTATTATTTTTATTTTCATTTTATGTTTTGTTTTACCATTTTTTATTTGAAAATTGCTTCCTTCTTGCCTTCTGTATTATGTAATTTACTTAGTTGGCAATTCCTTTTTATTAGAATACAAGGCATTGTGATGTTTATATTTCAAAGTTCTTAGATTGAGTTCCTTCTTATTGAAAATGGGGGCTTTTTATTTTTATAGGAAGTATAGATTTTTTTTCCCATACCACTTGCTAATGCAATGACTCTTGTAGATTCTCATGTAGTTCCTTTTCAAATTTGATTTTTGGAGTTTCAGATTTGTGAAATTGCTTTCATACATGAAAGATATTGAATTAGTTAGAGTATGTTTAAGATTGTGATAGGTTAATCTCAGATATTACGTTTTCCACACAATTAAGTTGAGTGCTGTGTTTGTCCATTTGTAGACTTGGAGTTTGGTTTGTCACATTCCTTTATTTGACATCATGGTTTTCAGTTTCGCTTCCAACCTTGTTTCAGTCTGATTCCAAGTGGAAATATTTGGGCTGTTTTGGCATTTCAGGGTTCAATTTCGAGTTGTGTTACAGAAAATATAAAGAATAAAATAAAAATATTTGTAAATCTAGGGAAAAAAATGAAAATAGTAGATATATATGTTTAATTCATTCTATTCAATCAACATTGTCATATGCACAAAACAAGTAAACTCCAATTCCTATTGTGGTGAAAGATAGAAATAAATAAATAAGATGTTGATTTTTTATTTTTTTTTTTGCAGAGGTGAAGTAAAACAAAGAATCAGCCCGAAGAAGGAAACCACTTCCTCATTAAGGCCCTAAAAGATCTAAAAGCCCTTTCTTTTGAATTAAAAAGACCAAATACTCATTCATATCCAACCTTAATGGAGGGCATATTGGTCAAAAATCAACTCAGGATAATAGAGGCCAAACATGGAAAAATCCTCACCTTCGTCAAATTACGACTAAAATATGAAATTTTGACCCATTTGACCAAAATATCTGAATTCATAATCAAATCAGAGATTTTGGCCGAATAGGGCAGGATCTCAACTGAAATCTTTCTGGGGGATTTCTCATTTTAGTCTGTTGACTAAAATGAATAGTTTTGGCCAGTTTGGCTAAAAGGTACTGTAATTGAACTGAGACTGTCACATGCGGTTGCAAAGGTAGTTTGTATCATCTAGTAGGGTATTGCCATGGAATGTCTTGGTAAGGTTGCCTCTTTCAGAGACAACTGACTTTGCAAACCATTTGATAGAGAGCCTTTTGTAACACATGGTCAACATCTCAAAAATATGTTACTGCTATGAATTATCTTTCAAGTTTTTATCACTATGGCTTATGATGAGAAGGGCCCACGTTATTAAATCCAGGCTGCTTCACAAACTTTGTTTCTCTATGAATTAGCATGGGCCCAAATCTCACTCCAGTTGGATTAAGGATCGCTGTTTGGTTGACCTTTTTTTAACACAAATATCATGTATCATATTAGGGTTGGATTTAGGTAATGGTCTCTTTATGAAGGGCACGTGAAGTTAATGAAAACAGAAATGATTCAAGTCCAACTGGCTGGACACATTAGTATTCCCAAGTACAATGTGGGGCCACTTCAACCATCTATTTGCTTGGTTGACAGTTAAAAAGGAGAGCAGATTCATTATGTTTAAAAAATTACCTTCTTTAAGTGTTCATAACCATCTCATTAGCAGCCCTAAAATGAATACCAGAGCAATTTCATCCAACCATTCATTATGCAAAATCTTTTGATTCAATGATTAGAATAAAATCAATTGAGATTTCAGCTATATATTATCCACTTTAGGTGTTTCCCATCCAACTGTTTAGTTATGCGTATAAGTGACTGAAGTAGACTCCACAAGGTGCTTGGACTACTTTAGGGCATCTTTGTGTAGTCGCTTTTCCATGGAAAAAGTGTAGAAAGTGAAAGCGGTTTTCCCAAGTGATGAAAATTTCATGTTTGGTGCAGCCACTTTTTTGCAAGGAAAAGTGGAAAAATGAATTAACTTATTGCAATTCCACAAAAAAAAATGTTTCCAATGGGGTCGGACTTAGTTTTCTGCAAAAAGCAGAGAAGGTTTTCTATGGAACTAGTTTTCCATTGGGCCACACAAATGTGCCCTTAGAATTGAAGTGGTTAACTTCTAGGGCACGTTTGTGTATTGTATGTGAAAAACCGGTTCGGTAGGTTTTCCTCTTCTGCGGAGGGAAAAAATCTTCCGACTCCATATCGGAAACACCTTTCCTTGGAATTGTAAAAAATTTAGCTCATTTTTGTGCTTTTCTTTGCGGAAAAGCAGCCGCACCAAATGTGGAAATTTTTCATCGTGGAAAGCGGCCAACTTTTCCTCGCTTTTTCCACGGAAACGTGGCTAGACAAATGTGGCCTTAGATAAAAAATAGGAAAGTTTATATAAAGATATAAGCAAAAGAGCCTGAAAAGGATGATAACATGGAATTTAATTTCTGGGACTCAAAATCTGATGGCTATATATCACCTAGGTTTACTGCAATAAAATAGACGGTTTTGAATACCTTTTAAGCATGATGAGTTCCGTTTATTGAATTTATTCTGGTACACCTTCCGGAAAATGGCACTGCACAGGAAATTCCCTGACTGCCCTATCATGTAATCAATCCATGTTAGTCATACGGTGAATGACTTATTAGAATATCTAAGATTTATTATTTCTTATGATTGCGACAGGATCTAGAAGTTATCTGATATTACTAAGTTTCCTTCTTCTCTCTCTCTCTCTCTCTCTCTCTCTCTCTCTCTCTCTCTCTCTCTCTCTCTCTCTCTCTCTCTCTCTCTCTCTCTCTCATTCATTTATCCTTCATTGCACTCATAGACATGGCGTAATTTTTAATGATAAATGATGATGCATTTAATCAAAATCATTCTCTAAAACTTTATACGGTATTAGAGACTTTCTATGATCATAATAAGAGCCTTTTGACAACCTTGATGATCATCGCTGTCGACAAAGTTAAGCCCCCACCTCCTCCCTCCAATCACCTCTCAAGGAGTTATTTGTCCACCTACCCTCTGTAATCCCAATCCACCATTCTTCAAATTAATATCATTAGTAGTAGTGTGGCCCACCGATTTTTCTAAGACATCAGACCTGTACCCTACCCCCTCAGCCAATCATATGGACTGATCACCTTAATCCTACAGAACAGCTCGTCCTCACCTCTGTCTTGAGATAATGCCTGCTTTTTGCTTCCCTGCCCTGCTGCCATGTTTCCTCTCCTATATACAGTTAGTTTTACATCTCCTGTGCACCATCCCTGGCCTTGTTACAAACTGAAGGCTGCACCTTTTTGTCTTTTTGGAAGATAAGATAAATTTTTACTAATGGCGAAAGGGGGAAAAGACCAAGAAATACAAGGAATCAAGGATTAGAATCCTCTATCAAACCCCAAAAGCACTGATAAGGAGACCAGCTATACAGAGTATATGGCGTCCTGCAGCGCGCTGCTGCTAAGGGGCCAAAAGTGGAACGAAGGGACATACAAAAGGAAGGGGTTTGCATATACCCCTAGGGATTAGTTCTTGGCTGTCTAGAATCGAGTGTCCCTTGGGCTGGGCCAAAGGCTCCTGGGCCAGGCTGGGCTAGGTGGGAGATACCCTGGGTTATCAAAAGAAAAAGAAAAAGGGAAGGGTTGCAAAGCATACAAAGGAAACAAGAATAAAATCCCATAGCTCGGGACAGGCAAAAGAAGGCACCTATACTGCTATACCTGATACCTAACACACATTCAGTTTTGATTTGAGAAGCTAGACAAGTTTCTTCCAAAGGTGAGACAAGGTATGTTGAGATGATTCGAGGCATTTCTAAAATATTGTAAGAGCCTCTTGGATGTATATTCTCCAGTAGAGGACATGGAAATAGAAAATCTTGCAAGCTTACCAAATTTCAATCTTGGAGTCTTGTCTCCAAGGTGCTTCAGAGTGGTCTTTAATGAATTTTAGAAGAAGGCAGTGAAAAGGGATGCAATATGAGTAAGCTCATCACCCAATAGTTTGCACCTTTTATCTTCTATGAATTCTATAGAAGCTAAGAATATGGATTAGCTATGCAGGCACCTGGCCCAAAGAGGAGTACCATCATCTTTTCTTAAAACACCAATGGTTGAGTCCTCAAAGACTCCTAGAAGCAGGTTTCAACGATAGAGCTGCACCTTTTATCCCACCAATCGTTACCAAGTTTGTACTGACAAATTTTGTACTACAAATTGTTCTTTTGATTTGTTGACAGTTAGATTCTTCCAATAGTTCAATATCTATTGGCAGAGTTTGTGAATTAGATTGGAATAGGTCAGTTTCATTTGGGCTCTCATTATTCTACTTTCTTGGTGAATGCATTTATGTCTTTATGTTTTTGTGTACCCTATCCCAAAAATAGCCGTAGTTTGCACTTAAACATGTAAGGATTGATATATATTTACTAGAAGGCACACTAAAAATTGGGGAACCAGAAAACTAACTAACTAACTAACTAACTAACTCTCTCTCTCTCTCTCTCTCTCTCTCTCTCTCTCTCTCTCTCTCTCTCTCTCTCTCTCTCTCTCTCTCTCTCTCTCTCACATCCAGAAATCTCCTGTGGGATTATTTAATCTTGTTTTATCTCTTAATTATCTTTCATGTGTGAGTGTGACAACTGAGATGCATGCGTTTGATTGAACTTTACAGAATGCTCGTGCAATTGTGAAAATTTCCAGTAACCCATTATTGTTATTGCTTGCATTACTGACCTTTTAAATGTATGTATATGCAGACGTATGACCGACCATTTATACAGGCATGGCTTAATGCTGGGCATCGGACGTGCCCTCGGACCCAGCAGGTCCTTTCTCATTCTATCCTCACTCCCAATCATTTGATCCGGAATATGATCTCAAAATGGTGCGATGATCATGGGGTGGAACTACCCTCTTCTGTACTTGACTCTGAGAAGGAAGGGCTTACACAGAAGGAGCAAATCCACCTCAGTTCATTGCTGGAGAAGATCTCTGTCCCATCCATCTCTGAGCAGAAAGAGGCTGCAAAAGAGCTCCGATCGCTCACCAAGCGGATGCCGTCTTTCCGTGTGCTTCTTGGAGAGACCCCCAATGCTATCCCACAGTTACTGTCTCTGTTATCGCGAAAAGACCTTGATTGTCACCCTGAAGTCAAAGAAGATGTTGTCACAACGATCTTGAATCTCTCCATCAATGACAACAACAAGAAGACCCTTGCAGAGAATCCCCAAGCTATCCCGCTGCTCATGGATGCCTTGAAAACTGGAAGCATGGAAACTAGGAGAAATTCAGCAGCTGCTCTTTTCTCTTTATCGGCTCTCGATTGCAACAAGATCAAGATTGGTGAATTGGGTGCCATGAAGCCTCTTGTTGACCTTCTAGAACATGGGAATTCTATAGCTAGAAAAGATGCTGCCTCTGCAATTTTCAACTTGTGTATGGTGCATGAGAACAAAACCAGAGCTGTTAGAGATGGCGCAGTACGAGTGGCCCTTAAGACCATCATAAATCAATCACTCATTGATGAGTCCTTAGCTATATTGGCCATTCTTTCGAGCAATCAGCAAGCTGTGGAGGAGATGGGTAGGTGTGGTGGGGTGACTTGCTTGCTTAGCATCATTAGAGAGAGCACCTGTGGGCGCAATGGGGAGAATTCAGTAGCCATTCTCTACTCAATCTGTATCTACGATAGGACAAAGCTGAGGGAAATCAGGGAGGAAGAGAATTCCAATGGAACACTCTCTCGGCTTGCACTAAATGGCACTTCAAGGGCTCGGAGGAAGGCCGCGGGCATCCTTGAGAGATTGAATAGGATTTTACACACTGCATGATTCGCATGAGCGATCCTAAGAACCTTGTAAATACCAATTTCCAGCATCTGAACATTGATCCAATAGGATGCATGTATACATCCCATCCCATATGGCCATCCAGGTTGTTGAATCATGCATACTTCTCAAAGCTGAAGGTGAAAACAATTGAGCTCCTCTCTCGTCATTCTTGGACTCCTCCCTCATCTTTTTATACTATCCAGACTGCTGGTAAGATTTTTATTTCAACATTGTTATCATGCCCATGCTCTACATCTCTTGATTGATTTCCAGAAGCTTTTGCATGTCTGAATTAGTTTTAGGTGAACTCGGAACCAGCTATAAGAACAATGGGTACTTCCAAATCCCGTTTCTTCGTCAACCACAACCTGCTACCCATTCTCTGCTTCAATGCTACTTGCTTCATTCATTGTCAACGCCCGTCATCAGTCAATCCCTTTTCCAAATCAAAAAAATCCTTTTGTCTTCCAAACGCGTAGTTGATATGTTTCTCAACTGTTGTAGCATCAACTCCAGCACCCATGTTTTCTATCTTTTGTAGCATCAACGCCTTTTCTTCCATCTCACCCTCTCCAGGGCCACAACCACATGCACTTGCTACTGAGCTATTCCGGCTTCCCTCACCTTCCTCTGGCCACCTTTTCTGTCATTTTTTTCCTTCATCATGGGAGTCCATTAATTACCAATCATAATTATAGCATCAGTGAGATCATTGATGGAGGTAGTGGCACTACAGATGGTTCTGAATATTCCACTTCAAACCATTGATAGCAGATAAGAGAATTCAAAGAGAGAATGGAGTGATTAAAAGACAAAAAACATAAAAAGAGCGCTCAAGATGACCATTGATGATAGAAAAGAGAGAATACTATGAGGGAAAACTCAGGTTGTTAGAGGGTTGCAGGCACTGGCGGAACCGGATATTTATACACTTGGCCCTTAAATTTTTATAAAACAATCTAAATGTTTTTAAATTTCATGGTTTTTTTAAGGATTTTACGGGAAAAAAAAAAAAAAACCCAAGATGACCTGTGCACGAAAAAGGACCTTATAGTTTCAATTGAGCAACCATAAAAAGGTGTCGATTATGCTGGGACACTTTATACCAAAACCATAGCTAAGAGCCAAGAAAGGTTAAGATTGGTGCTTGCAAGGAATCGGGACCAACCTGGGAAGTAAGTAGGTTCCAATCTTCCAGACTTTCCGCGTGAAAGGACCATTGCAAAAATATGTGAGGTCTAAACAATAGGACAGTGATCGGGTAGCAACCAATCATTCAAAGCGCACTAGCAAAATGTTTGGAGTTTGTGAGTAACATTCAATTTCCATACCCAAAGGTCTAGGTAGGGAGGAGACTCGTATAGTCGTATAGATGGCCTTAAAAAGCTGTAGGAACCCGCCGGTTCTTTATCCCATCATCTGATATATTTAGTTTGAGACCTTCGCAAGGTTTCCTAAAACAAGGTCCTGCGAAAGACCAGCAGGAAAAAATGGAGTGGAGGAGATGAAGAAGAGAAAGAAAGAAGAAGACATGGGGATGATAGTATTTCTCAACTTTAATCTTAAAGGTAAAATCAAAGGTTAAAATTGGTAAAAATTATGAGGTCTTTTTCGTGTATGGGCCTTCTAAAGGGTTTTTTCCAGAAACATTTTCTTTTTTTCACATATGGTCCCATGAAATTTTTTTTACACAATGGCTCCTAAGCAAGATTTTCTGGGTCTGCCCCTGGTTGCAGGGATTGAAGAAAATAGTATCCCATATTTCCAGTTATGGGAGCGATTAGAGATCAAAGAACGTGAGTACTAGTTTACGGCTTAGGGTCCATCTGGACTGAATACATAGGAATTTATCTTCAAATAAGATCGAGGAGAGATTACTAAAGTGGTGAAGGACTGAAGGTTGAAGGGTGTAGCTGTGCAAGGCAGTGATGCAACAATAGGGACCTTTGACTTTCCTTAGATTTGAATTATAGGGTGGTGGGCAGGGTTCTTTTTCCAAGCATTGGGGCCCAACTTTTGACTTTTCTAAGATTTGAATGACTAGTGTGTTTGGTTGGATATTCATTTTTCATCTTTCCTTAATTAATTCTCATCAACCGGAGTTAATGTGATGGTTAATTTTTGATAGGGGGGCTCTATTGGCACCACGAAAACCTCTCTTCCCACCGCAAAAAAAAAAAAAAAAAATCCTAAACTACCCTTCCCCCCTCATCCCTCCTCCTCCTCTTCTTCCACACACCCCCCCCCCCCCACCCCCCCCCCCCCCCCCCCCCCCCCACACACACACACACACCAAAGTCTCCGGCCGGAGGGAGCCTTCTATTCGAATTGCTCTTAAGTTCTCAATTCATCATAAATCCATATCTATCTATATGAACACATGATTACACAAATATATTACGAATCCTTCAAAATGAGACAAAACAGACTCTCAGACAGATTAAGAAACAAACAGAGAGCATTCAAACTCCGAGAATTCAAAGAAATCGATAGAAGAGAAGATCAGGAAGAGATGAAAAAGAAAAAAAAAACCTTCACATTTCAGAATTGAGATTCTAGAAAACAACAAAAAATCGAGAATCCTTCTATTCAAATTGCTCTTTAAGTTCTCAATTCTTCATAAATCCATATCTATCTATATATACACATTATTAGACAAATACATTACGAATCCTTCAAAATGAGACACAACAGACTCTCAAACACATTAAGGAACAAACAGATAGCATTCAAACTCCGAGAGTTCGACGAAATCGATGGAAGAGAAGATGAGGAAGAGATGGATAAGAAGATTTTGAGTTGATTTCATTACCGGATCGATGAAGATGTTTCCATGGACGTTGTCGTGGACATGCTTCAAGAAGCGTCGGTCTTGCGACCAGTGCATGTTGAACTCATGCGCCAGTGGAAGTTCTTCGTTGAAGAGCGCTCCCATCTCTCTCTCTCTACAACTCTTTCGTTTCGTTGTGAGAGAGAAGAAGAAAAGGAAATGGAGGATTTGATGGAAAACCCTGCTGCAACCCGATCTCCCAGTCACCGGCGACTGGGAGGGGGAGTGGGGGTGTAGGGGAGGGAAAGAGAGGGAGGGAGAGAGGGAGAGAGGGAGAAAATGGAAGGGGAGGGAGGAAGAAAGAGGGAGAGGGGGAGGGGGAGGGAGCAGGCTGGTTCTGAATTTTTCAGGGCCCAGTGCAAGAGTAAAAATTAGGCATCTATATATATATAAACTTAGTGATGACCTCATTCATTTTTCAACTAATATTTAACATGTCAAAATTAACTAAAAATTTAACATTCAAAACATATAAATTCAAACTTCAATATATAAACATTCAAAATAAAAGGCTATAATGTATAATCAAGATAAATACTTGTAAGTTGTAACAATTCAATAGTTCTTTTATAAGACAAATACTTGTAATTTGCAGAAGGTTCAGATGATTAAGTGGATTAAGGGTTCAAATGTTGATTATGGGGCCCACAAAAGCTCAAAAAAATAAATCTAAGGCTATGAGGTTTCATAAATTTTTTATTTTAGTTCCAAATCAAGATTAATATGGTTGCATTCAGGGTGAGCCATGGACTTTTGTAACAAAGCTAAATGCTAATTGGCCATCAAGATTTTAAGTGGACCCAATTATGATTAATCAAAATCAGTTAATTTTGCACATAACATTACACATTTTTCAGTGGGCCTAATTATGAAAAAATAAAATTGTGTTGGACAAGGAATTGTGTAATAGTAAACTGAGCATCAAGTTTTTTAAGTGGGCCTAATTATGAAAAATTAAAATTGAGCATACTCATCTAATAATTTTAATATTAATTTTATTTTCCAGTGAATCTTGTCAATCTCATTTTTGGGCCCCCCTGAAAAATGGGCCTGGGGCGAGTGCACTTCTGGCCCCCCTTCAGGGCCGGCCTTGGGAGGGAGGGAAGAGGGGGGAGGGTGGGAGAGGAAGGGAGGAGGAAGAGGGAGGAGGGGAGGGGTAGTTTAGGAAAAAAAGTTTTTTTTGTCTTTTAGTGCGGTGGGGAGAGAAAAATATGCGGTGACAATAGCACTCCTCTTTTTGATATTCTAAAACACTTACAGAAAGGAAAATGTGAAGGAGACGAACGAAGATCCCTGATTGGTCTCTTCTTCATCTCTTTTCATTTAAATTTCAAATATGCCTTTTTCTACTTTCTTCTCACCAAACGTAGGGAAAGAAGTAAAACTATTTGGTGGGCTCTATTTATTTAAAATATAAACTATTTGGTGGGCTCTATTTATTTAAAATATGAACGGTTCAAACAGTGGCGGACCTAGATGTAAACCGCCCCATGTCAATTTTGAAATTACATGATATTTGAATAGCTATTGGACCTTTCTCGATATATCTAATAAACGGTTGCACCACATTTATATCTTGCGATTGCCCCACATTACAAACCTGAAAAGATTGAAAAATAAATCATCATCGTACCAATCTCTTTCGATATCTTCTTTTTGGTGAGAGTTTGACATCCTCTACGCACCAATCGAGCTTTTCATCATCGGTCCTCTTGTGGCCGGTTAGTCTCTCTCTCACCAAATAACTCTAAATAAAATAATATTCTTCCTCAGTTGTAGTTTAATGCTAATCACTCTATACCTAAATGTGAACCCTTAATTTTCAAATCCTAATTTCAGACCCTAAATCCCCAAATCTTAATCCAAACACTAAGCCCTAAATCACAGAATATCTACAAGTCTGAAGATGACCAAATCACCATTGGGTACACTTTAAATTTCAATTTATACATAAATCAGGCCTTAGGGTTCATATGTTTGGATAACTTGAGTTACATTTAAATGACATTTTTTTCTTCTTTCCCGCGAGCCCATGACCAACTATAGGGAATTATTTTTATAGCTAAGGTAAGTGCGAGCAACCAAAACCCTTATATCCAAATAAAATTCCTTTTAAAATGTAAATTGGGTAAATGGGTGCTCACCCAAACTACCGTTTCAGGGCATCAAAACACCTAGGATTAAAGAAAATAATCACCTGAATTTGGGAGAGGTAGTGGGAAGACCCTTCAATTGGCAAGGAGATCTGAGTATGGAAAAAAGTTGTGTCAATTTAAATGGATTTTTTTTTTAATCTTTTGATATTGTTAATGCGAAAAAAGTTAGCAAAGTCGAGTAAGAGTTTGGCCCCATCTAAACAAAAATCCTAGGTCTACCACTGGGTTTAAATGAATATCCACCTTTTCCAATATGGGTTGATCTCACCGAAGATTGAACTTGTAAAAGATATATTAAAAAGGTATTAAAAGCATTCATATATTTTTTACACATGAGGGGCCACTTTCTTTGTATATCTATTTTCAATCCAAATCGTTGAAACATGAAGCCAATTTTTAGGGCACTTTCGGATAGAGGATAAAGTATTTTCGAAAGTTCTCTAGCTCTTACACTTTTGACTTGAAAAAAACAAAAACATGCAATGTTTCACTTTGGACCGAATGTGGTTCAATTCATGGGTCAATTTAATATCATAATTAAATACAAATCTTAATTGTACCCAATTTTATTTATATTTAAATTATATTTATGCTTATTTAGACCACATAACTCAAATTATATAACTCAAATTATATAACTCTAATTAGACAAAAATATAATTTTCTCACATTTGTCCATCTTGGTTTTTATTCAAATCCTCATATTTTTTTCTATTTGAAAAAAGTGGGCCCACTTTATAAACACATGATTTTTTTTTAAATATTTCATTCATAATTTAATATGACCTTACTTGAGCACGATGTGATCATCGTTACATGGTTTCAATATTTGGAATATGTGGAATGTACAGTGGCCTGGGTTTGGAAAAAAAATTTCAAAATCATTTATTTTCTCTAACCATGTTATTGGGATCTATCTTAACATATTCTGGTGTGGAGGGAATGTGAAGGGGGCTCATGAATTGTGTGGAATTTCACTTTCACCACATTGATGCCTCCGTGGAGCAACACATATAATTTGGCCATGGCATGAATTACCAATCACGGGGCACATTTTTAATTAAATATATAAGTTTTTGTATTACGTTGTTTTGTTTCAGCTATCGGAGGGTTCCCAATTCTTTGGACTGAACTAATTCCTCCGGGCTCAGAGGGAAGCCTGATAAACACCCCTGTGGCCCCAAGGTAGTAGCACAAGTGGACTCAACTTTTGATTTCTGAAGAATGGGGAACCAGACCTCTAGCTCCGGAAGAAGGAGGAACCATGGTCCTGACCACTCGACCAACCCGTTGTGGTTAAGTTTTTCTATTACATGAAAGAATAGTAAAGTAGACTAAAATGTACTTGAAACCATTACTTGTGGGGGCTCATGAACCTTTTCTCACCTCTTCCTTTTAATTTTAAGGGACTCACGGACACTATACCTTCTTAACCAGCTGAGCCAACGGCCCTTTCTAATTTTCAGATTGGTTGAGACTGAGGCTTCTTACCCAATTAATAACAAGTTGTGTTCAGATAGAGTCCACTCATCATTTGACATTCCAACCAAACATGAATTTGACGTGTTAATTAATTGTTTAGGTTGATCCTTCAAACTCTCAGGTCAAATCCAAGGTAGCCATTGTCAGCCCGATTAAAAACTGGGCTCTGTTCATATTGAGCTTATGCCCTCACCGGTAGTGCCAACCTGATCCAACCCAACCCGTTGGGCCCCTAAAAGAAATAATACAGGAAGAAAATGGACTAAAATATTATAAGGGGCCTGGTTTGGAGATTTTATCTTCCCTTTTTCTTTCCATTATCCTTTTCTCTATCTTGATGACAAATTATGAAATTCAATCTAAGGGTTTGACATCAAGAAACTTGTTGCTTTGTGTTCGCTAAAGATCTATGCAAATAACAATAAGTAGGTTGATCTAAAAACCAAATAAATAACAAATCATGTAAAACAATGAACCATAATTACATATAATTGCCTTTTAGGGGGTGTTTGTACAACACCGCTTTCATTGGAAAAGGGCGAGTGACAAAGTGCCGACGTGTTTGGTGCAGTGATGAAATGGCCGACAAATTCCTCCTTATTGGCTTGATTTCAGCACAAGTGGGTCCGGATGTCTTCAATAGAATGATAGGAAAGCTGGATCTCTCGAAGAGAAAACACTCGATTTTCTCTTCCCTGCGCCAGCACCAAACTAACCATTAGTCTTCAAATAATTGGAGATTGATGACGGAAGCTAACAAAAATGAAGAAAACTAAACCTAAAAAAGTAACAACCTCATGCCCTTTTTGCTGTATCTTATCTTTTCTCTCTAGGCTAAGTCGATGCAAAACGGAATATATGGAATGCAAGTTTAGTCAAAGTAGGACACCTAGTAACATAGAAGTAAGTTTGGGCACACAAAAGATAGTAGAGAAAGAAAACTTTAGGTACCTTGGATCTATGGTGCAACAGGATGGAGGGATTGATACTGATGTAAGTCACAGGATTCAAGCCGGGTGGACCAAATGGAGGAGTGCTTCGGGGGTCTTGTGTGATCGGAAAGTCCCCCTCAAGGTTAAAGGAAAGTATTATAAGGTGGCGGTATGGCCAGCGTTGTTATATGGATCAGAGTGTTGGGCAGTAAAGCATAATCATGTCAAGAAGATGGAAGTTGCGGAGATGAGAATGCTAAGATGGATGTGCGGGATCACAAGGAGAGATAGGATTAGGAATGAGGAGATTAGGGGCATAGTAGGAATAGCACCGATTGGAGATAAAATGAGAGAAAATCGACTGAGATGGTTCGGCCATGTTAGAAGGCGTCCAACAGAGGCACCTGTTAAAAGGTGTGAAAGCATGGAGTTTGCCAAGAGTAGGAGAGGGAGAGGGAGACCCAAGAGAAGCTGGAAAGAAACTATTAAACATGATCTTGCCTACATGGATCTAACGGAGGACATGGCCCTAAACAGATTTGATTGGCGTCGTCAAATCCATATAGCCGACCCCACCTAGTGGGAAAAGGCTTGGTTTGGTTTGGTTTGGTTATCTTTTCTCTCTAGAATCCCTCTTTCTCTCTCTAAAAAGATAACATATATTGCTATGCATATCACTCTGTTCATAGATATCCGCACTTTAACCTAGAGCCACCATTGTTGGTGAAAAAGAAAAGAGGGGTCTCCCTAGGGCTGTCAAAGGGACGGGCCGAGGTAAGCCCTTATCCTACCCTCACATATGCAGGCCGGACCTAAACTAGCAATAGCCCTCGACTTTTACAGCGGGCCTATATTTTTTAGGCCCTTACCCTTCCCTCAAGGGCCAGGGCCGGGCTACGGTCGGGCCAGGGTCAAAAGAAAGAATGTTATTTTTCTTTAGAGAAAGAAAATAAATCTCTCATATGCCACCGCCGACTTTCTACTTAATACTAATTGTCCTCCTTTCGGGGCTAAGGACAGACAATGCAATACAAAACACAGCATGGCGGGGTTAAAAAGTTAAAAACTTTTTTTTTTAAATGCTGGTGGTGGGGTAAAATAATTTATATTATGTAAAACATAAAGCATATAACAATAATTATATACATGTTAATACATATAAAACAAATAACCACTAATTGTAGAAACTGGATATGCTAAAATGTATTAAATGCCGATACAGAAGCAATTGTAGAAAATGGAATTGCTAAAATGTCACGAGCCATGCTTGAAATAATTAGATTTTTTACTTAATTAACCTTCCACCAATTCAATATATTGAAATCTGTAGATTTATCCATTGGCTCCTCCAAATAACAATTTAATTCAAAATTTTCTTCTAAAACAGCCATCTGAGTCATTTGTTCCTCAAACATTAAAAAATTATCTTCAAACTTAGTAGCTCTTTTTTTTTTTTACTAAATTAACCTTATCTATATTTGATAATGTCGTGGTACGTGTATCATAAATCACACAATATTCTTTATAAAGACTTCTAAAGAGTCCAAGAGTATCATCTTGAAGAATACTCATATCTTCACTTGATCCATATAACTTTCTTAAAGCATACTCTAAATACCACAACTTACGTTGAGGATCAAGGATTATGATCATTTCAAATACTTTATTATAAATTTATAATGCTCTCAATATTTCTCAAAAGATTTCTTCATTTTTAAAGCCATACTTCTACAAAAGATATCTATACTATTTAACTTTTGCACCAACAAATTATGTATTCTAACCACTTTTGCTAAAATAAAATATAATAGATGGGTACTTATTTCTTGAAAATTTTAAAGTAGCTTCATAAAACCTCTTAAAATTTTTACATATTTAATAAACTGAGGGTTGGGCCGGATGAGTCAAGCCCTAGCTCGGCCTTCAAGATTGCGGACCTTTCAAAATAGGGCTCTGCCCTACCTTACCTTCGGGCTTTAGGATAAAAAAACAAGTCCTCGCTTTGAGGGCTTTTGCGGGCCGAGCCCCCTCGTTAAAGGGCTGGATTGACAACTCTATTTCTCCCCAATCAAATATCACATAGAAATATGGGTTTTTCTGACGTTTCATAAAAATATAATTTTTTTTAAGAGTCTATTTGAAATAGGGAGAGGCTATTCACACATCCCTCATTGCTCATTGCATATCCATCCATGGGACCCCTTTAGGACATCTCCAAAATACCTTTGTCCCTCTCCTTCCCCCCCCCCCCTCTCTCTCTGTCCCCCTGCTCGCCACCCACCTTCACCCTCCCTCTCCTTCTCCTTGTCTCTCTCCCTTTCCCTACTAGCCGCCTAACTTTGCCCTGCGCCCTCTCCTCTCCCCCTCTCCTTCTCCCAATCTCTCCCCCTCTCCTTTTCCCTGATTGCCGTCCCTTTTCCTCCCTCTCCCGTTCGGCCACTCAAGGTCGAACAAATGAGTATATTGTTCGGCCGTGGGTGGTCGAATATCGTCTCCTTCGGCCACCAAGGGCCAAATAATATACTCACTTGGTCGGCCCTGAGTGGCTGAACGGGAGAGGGACAGTGATTAGGGGGAAGGAGACGGACAAAGAAGGAGGGAGAGGGCGGGTGGAAGTGGGTGTCGGGGGGGGGAGGGAGAGGGAGAGAGAGAGAGGGAAGGAGAGGGACATGGGTATTTTGGAAATGTCTTAAAGGTGTCCATGGATGGATGTGCAATAAAAAATGAGGGATATGTGAATAGTCTCTCCCTTTAAAATAACCCAACTTCGTAACCATATATTTGAGTAAGATTTGTTTCAAACATATAAAATTTGCCAACCAAGCCCAAAAACAGTGAGGCATTCGAACAAGGGGAGGTCCATTCATTTCACACCCATAATTGTCATTCGGGCCTTTTTTTTATAGAGGAATTTACCGCATAGGACCCCGTAAGACCTCATACCACTTTTGAGGTCCCAAAAACACCGTATGTATGGATAAGGTTCTCAAGGTGCGTATTTATTTATTTATTTATTTTATCATTTAGGCGTCTTGGTCCACCATGGTTGCTGGGTACATGGCCAATGGCAGGTGGATCCAAGGGCTCGCTGTATTTCAAGAAATGATGATGAGTTGGACATTGGCACCTGATGTTGTGATGATGGCGACACTGGTTTCAGGGTGTTCTCATATGGGTTCTGTCCATTTGTTAGGAAAATCAATACATGCTTATGCGGAAAAGAATATTTTGGATTGGGCAAGTTAAAGCCCTTCTCATCCTCTTCCTCCTCCTCCCCTCTTTTCCATCCTGAAAAACCTAATTTTTATTTGGGTTCCCGCAGAATGGTCGATATCGACCATTCGCTAAATGAAATAAAAAAAAAAATCACACCCTGAGGACCTTATTCATATATACGGTGTTTTTGAGACCTCAAAAGTGATACGAAGTTTTTGATGCGGAGTCCTTCGGGTCCTATGCGGTAAATTCCAATTTTTTAAATGACCGTAGAATTCGGAGAAACACCTACGGGTACGTGCGTACTTTACACTCTCCCCACTTCACCTAATATCCCTTTCCCTCTTGTCGGTGCATTTCCTCGTTTCACACTTTCTTTGCAGATCCAAACGCGGACGATTCTCTCTCTCGATTCTCCTCTTCCTCTCAAAAACAAGAGAAGGAGGCAGAAGAAGAAGAAGCATTTATAGGGTTTCTCTTAAATTACTGAGAAAGAGAGAACGGGATTCTAGGGTTTATCTGAAATTATTCGTGCCATGGCGGCCTACTCTGCAAGAAATCTCCGCATATCCCTCTTCCTTCATGTGTTCCTCCTCTTCAATCTCTCCTTTGCCGACGACGTCTCTCACGACGACGAATCCACTCCCAAATCCGCTGCTTGCAACAACAAATTCCAGTTGGTAAGTGTGAATGCAAACCACTAATTTCTGTTCTTGGACAATTGAGCTGACTGAATTGAATTCCCCAAAAATCTTCATCTCTGGGGTTTTGGAATCTTGTCTTGTATGATAGATACTGTAGGATTTTGTAAATTAGTAGGCAGTTTTCATTTGTAATGATCTAATTAGCGGCTTCCATGACGTAATTCATTCGGTTGGCTACTTGAGGGCATGGGCAGTTTCCGCGGATTTAGTTTCAGTGAAATGCTTTTCTGACTTGTGTGAAAATGCTGTGGCGAAAAATGGAAATTGTGGAAAATGTTCAACAGGGAACAATTGAAAACCATTGTTCTTCACTTTTCACAGTGAATGCTATACACAAACATGCTCTCAGGGATTGATTTTTTTTAATCTGTTAAGATTTTTTCCTACATGTTGTAGTTATTATGTATTTATTACATAGCTTTTGCCTTTCTTATGTATTTATTACATAGATTTATCTCTCTCTCTCTCTCCATTATTTAAAAAATATTGACTTGGACTACTATCAGGTTAAGGTGAAGAATTGGGTGAATGGTGCTGAAGGTGAAAGCTTTGTTGGATTAAGTGCTAGGTTTGGTGCTACTCTGCCAAACCATGCGGCTGTAGCCCATAGAATGACTGCTGTTATGGCAAATCCTTTTAACTGTTGCTCCAATTCCTCTTCAAAGGTATGATTTAAAAAAAAAAAAAGAAGAATAAAACCTCTGCAAAGATAATTCTTTTTTGCCATTTCTGGCTGGTCTTGGACTTCATAAACTTGGGAATGAAATGTGAATAGAATATTCCTTTTTACCGTTATTCTTTTAAAAAATGTTTTGTTTCTTAGTCCCCTACAAATTGGATGGTTTTCTGAAAGCTACCATGCTTCGCGATACAAATTACATATTTAGATTCTTTATGCAATCCAGTTTGGCAAAGGGTGCAACTGCATTTATTCACTTGTTCATTTTGTTTGTTGAGTGGCTACATGGAGGAGGAGTTGAGGTACATGCTACTGGTTGCTGTTGGCTCAACATATTGTCCCATGCAATTGGTGTGTGACGTTGGGTTGCTGTAGGCTGTTCACCTACTTTCGATATATGGAAACTATTTCAGGTCTATCAAGTGAATGTTGAAGATTTTGAAGCTGGATGAAACTCAGTTTTTTTTTTTTTTTATTGGGCTTCAACAAAGGATGTGCTTCTACTTGTGGACTACTAAATATTTTAACATTGCAATATAATTAAACTTGTAATAAGACAAAAGAAAAATATAATTAAACTTGTAGAACCTGTCATATTCGTATGGATCACCGACTATCTAGGTTTGTTTCGATAGTTGCTCCATTTTGCAATTTGATATCATTCTACCAAGCCTTGATGTATATTTTCTTTTAGCAATGACTTTCAAATAATATTCTGGATACTCATATACAATGGTTAACTGTTAAATATGCAACAAAGACAACCAATCTTTTACATGGTGACTCACACTGTAAATTATATTCCAATGTAGTACTTGTTTGTCATCAAGTGTTGTTCAGTTTATTTTTTCAAATAAAAAAGATGGTGTTTATTAGGACATTTTTAATATGGTTCAAATACTTTCCATTTTGTGGAGCCTTTTGATGAAATTATTCGTAATGTCTTAAACTATGAATTCCTCTGTATATTCTCTAATACTTTATCTGCCAGCCACGTAATGGTTCAGGCTATAAAAACTTAGAATTTCTCACTTCTCAGCATGCTAACTTGGTCAAGCATCACTTAACTACTTAAAAGGAAAAAAAGAAGAAGAAATCTTTTGTTACCTTGATATCTAAATCAAGAGATTCTTTTTGGTATAGATGGGTGAGGTAAGCTGATTGGGTCTTCATAAAAAAAGCGAGCTTTCTGGTCAGGGGAAAACAGATTGGTTCCTGCTTTGACTGCATTTGTATTTGTATCTAGGAGAAAATTAGGTTAAGAAACAGCTACAGGTCTGACCTTCTGCGGGACTCACCTTGAAGCATGCCAATTGCTGGGTTTGGATGATTGGAAGCTCAAGACAGATTAGGCTTGTGTATAAAACCAGGGACCTAATGGTTGAGGCTATAAAAACTTAAAATTTCTCACTTCTCAGCATGCTAACTTAGTCAAGCGTCACTTAACTACTTAGAAGGAAAAAAAAAAAAAAGAAGAAGAAATCTTTTGTTACCTTGATATCCGAATGAAGAGATTCTTTTTGGTATAGATGGGTGATGTAAGTTGATTGGGTCTTCATAAAAAAAAGCGAGCGTTCTGGTCAGGTGAAAACAGATTGGTGACTGTTTTGATTGCATTTGTGACCTTCTGTGGGACTCACCTTGAAGCATGCCAGTTGTTGGGTTTGGATGATTGGAAGCTCAACACAGATTAGTCTTGTGTATAAAATCAGCATGATTAGATGTTCGTGACCATCTACTTAAAGGGCCCACAGTTTGATGATATTGAAGGCACCTGTAAAACAGTTAAATTTTTGGGCAGTTAGATGGCTGTGCCCATCAGATTATACTGATATTTGGCCCATCTTTAATCCATACAAAGAGCTTATAATCCAATCCATATATTGTGATTGGCATGCATTTAGGTGGGCCCCACGGATGGGTTTGCAAGGTACAGTCTTGCTTATCATTCCTATCCAAAATTTCCTCTTGTATCTGCTGGTTTGAGCAAAGTGCTTACTCATTATCAATATTTAAATGTTTCCAATGGTTACTCTAGATGATCACACAATTGCTTCATCTGCTGCCTGGTGGAGTGGCATTTCTTTAATTTTAATCTAATATTCTTCGTTTGATTTATAATAAGACTAATTTGTGATGAATAAAGGTGAAATCCGATTAGGTAAAATAAAAAAGTATAAAATGTAAGGCTGTGATATATAAGATAAAAACACAAGGATTATCTCCCCTAGAACACACAAGGACTATCTGCCTTAGAACACCATCTCTAACCAAATAATTTATAAAATGATTTATTTGGGTGTAATTTGTCGCTTCAATTCCTTCATAAATCATAGAGGTGCACCTTCGACATCCAAACTACTCAAATTGATTTTCCCACCTCGTTCTATCATTAAAGGGTCGTTTGGCTATACCCATTTACATATGTAAATGGTGAATATGTGTAATATTTACGCATCAGTAATGTTTGTCTACAAGTATTTACGCATCTTGTGTGTAAATCAGATGTGTAAATAGTGTGAAAATGAGCCCATTTTCACACCAAGATTTGAACACCTGTTCAGGTGGGAAAAGAGAATACTAAAGCACATCTGATTTCAAAGAATACCCGTTGGCAGTTTCCGTCAAAGAGGTTCTGGGTTCGAAACCCCCCTCTAACGCATTTAGAAAAATAATAATAAAAGAGGCATTTCCATCAAAGAGGTTCTGGGTTCGAAACCCCCCTCCAATGCATTTACAAAATAATAATAAAAGATGCATCAAGACCGATGAAACCTATGAATAAAAACCCTCACTGCATCTCATCCCCTTTTATAAAGTTAACCTCTCTATTTATATCTCTTGCCTTGCTATACAAAATATATAAATCTATTTACTTTGTAGGTTTATTCTTTCAGAATTTGATTCTCTAACTTCTTTTCTCCTATTAGATTTTCTTCCAATATCTCAATGACTTTTCTAAAATTAATTATTATTGTATTACTTTAAAAATATTTAAATATGTATAAATGAATGTAAGAGAAAAGGAAGAATGTATTTTATATAACATTATGGTATCATTCAAAAATAATGTATAAAAGCAATTTTATCTAACCATAATAAATTTGTGATACTTTTAATATCGTTGGACTTAGCAATAAAATACTCATTTTAAGAACTTTCTATAATTGATTAATATTAGCATAAAACCGGTGAGATGCATGGGTTAAGTTTTATGCAAATCAAATAATGAATTAAGATTATTAATTAATAAAAAATTTAATAATAATCCTATTTTTCTTAACCATCCGACTATAAATTCTTATTTCCTTAACCAAACATGTTGGAATGCATTTTTTTAAAGGTGAACATTGATAGAAATATCTATTTTTGAAAAGTATATTTCATGTTGAAAAACATGTTCTTTTTTAAGCATCTAAAATGCAAATGAAAACTTTGATATAAATTAGACATTTTTTGTCTTCTTTTCATATCATTATAGTAGAATATAATTTAATGATTAATAAGTATCATTTACAAAATCGTTACATATACACATATCATTGAAACAAACATAGAAAAATGAATCACATGTGTAAATGATGCGAAAATAGTGTTATTAGACAAACGTTGTAAAAGGAAACACATGTGTAAACGTTACATACTTAAAATTTGAATATTTATCTTTTACATGTGTAAATTGTATTTACATATCCCACGCGTAAAAGACAAACGACCCCTAAGGGCCCGTTTGTTAATTTCACTTCTAAAGTTAAGTCAAGTTAAACATCCAATCAAAAGCACTTTTTACCAAAACTCCCTCCATATTTTCCAACAAAAAGTCAAAAAGCAACTACATTTACTCACTAAAAGACAAAAAAACTACATTTCCCTATAACAAAAGTAAAAAATATTCCATCCCAAACAACTAAAAACAAAATGCCATCATAACTCACTTATATTTTATTCATTCTTTTTATTTAACTTTTTCACCCGTAAAAAGCAATGATGTGACATATACATCACCTTCACTACACTATTTAAATTAACAAATGGGCCCTAAGGGAAATCTCACCAACACCAACCCACGATCACCATCACCATCACCATCATCGTCACCACCATCATGACCACTACCCCACCATCATCATCGCCACCATGACCATGACCACCATCCTGTGATCATCACCAACACATAAGTATCATCATCATCATCATCATGAACACCACCCCATCATCACCACCATCGCCGTAATCGCCTCATCACCATCACCACCACCAACACCATCACTATCGCCATCATCGTCATTGTCATCATTGTCACCATCATCATCACCACCACCATCACCATTGCCACCACCATCATCGTGATCACTGCATCATCATCATCAGTTCATCACCAGTGACATTCATCATCACCACCCCATCATTATCATCATCGTCGTCACCACCACCGCCACTTAGCATTAATCACCATTGTCATAACCATCACCACCATCATCACATCATCACGACTGCCACCATGATCATCACCACCACTGTCACCATCATTACCAACACCACCACCACCACCTCCACCACCACCACCACCACCACTGTCATCAACATCCAAACAAGCGCACTTTCTAGGAAGGATGAGAGGTGAGGGACTTTTGTAAAGCCGCATTTTGAAAGACTTCTATATTGTAGAAAGTTTTCTATTAGGGGGGAATTGTAGGAAAAGACTTCGAAATAAAATTATCTTTTATTCCTAAGTTTTGATTTGGCAAACATACAAGATTTTTTGCAAAGATTATATTCTCTAAAATATTATTTTTCTATGTTTATTTTTTTTGTGTGCATCCAAACAGGCCCCTATTTGTTCTCATGATTCATTCTGTTATTCTTCTGAACAAGCTTTCTCTGATGCAGTTATCCAATTCTATTGCCTTGTCTAAGCGTGGAGATTGTACCTTCACAGCTAAGGCAGAAGTTGCACAGGTAGCAGGTGCAGCTGGCTTACTGATAATGAATGACAATGAAGGTAGTCATTTACCAAGGAAGCTAAACAGACAACTAACGGCTGGGATTGCTCTTTTCTACATACTTCATTAATTTTTGCTTTTATTATGGTTCTACCTCTTTCACTTCTATTGCTACTGGCTCTGATCTTTTCATTTCATCTCTCTTTGTAGATCTTTACAAAATGGTGTGTACTGAAAATGATACTAACCTAAACATTACAATTCCGGTTGTAATGATTCCAAAATCAGCAGGGGAGAGTATGAAGGATTCCTTGTCCACAGGGGGGAAGGGTGAGCTTCATGCTCTTATATTGTCTTTCTAACTTCTATTTTGTTAACGTTATTTGTTGCAATTTCTTAGGCTTTTAAAATTTCTATGACCGTACCGACTTTGTTTTAACTTCATATGGCATTCAGTCCTTTTCTTGTAAGATAAGTTGCTTCAGTTTTTATCATGCATAGCCTTTGAGGGATCATTGATTTATTTATTTATTCTAAGAAATGCTCAGAGGTCTCTTCCAGTCTATGATCCCTATGCTTCATTTTTATTCGTTCATTTATTTTATTTGAAATGGAACACGAAAACATTTGAAATATGTTATTCTCGGCCAAGCCTCTTATGTTTATCTGTAGGGGTGAGCATGACTATGTTATGAGGACTCTCCCTGCTAGGTTTCTTTAGTTGTGAAGAGGACTTTTTTTTTTTTTTTGTTATCCCTTTTCTTTGTTATTGTGGAAGCTCTAAGCTCTTTGCTTCTAAAAGATCAACATTTTGGGCTTCCTTAATTGTTTTTCTCCTGAACTACACTGGGTCTGGAACTCGAAACAGAAAACTAGAACAAGAGGAAAAACTGGGAGGAGAGATCAATACTGGAAAAAGGAGGAAAACTAATAAAAATGGTTACAGATCATTGGTGAACATCATTTCTTGACAATCAATCCATGCTGGGCCAAAGCATCCACAATGCTCTTAGCTTCCCTTGAGGCATGCCTAAACTCTAGCTTAATCCTTTTGAAATTCTCTTTAATCTCTGAATAGAAGTGCATTTCCGAATAACTAACATTGACAACTGCATCCATGCAATTGCATTAGCTCACCGACTCTATGATGTTTGGCTAAAAAGAAATGACACATAAAACTCGTGAGCTTCCTTAGTTGCCAATATCTCCAGTTCATCAGAATCTTTAATCCTGATTGTCCTAGAGAAATCTAGCACCACTAGGCCTTTGTTGTCAAACAAAGTACCCCTTATACTTGGCGGATCAACATTAGATTTATACATATTTGGAGAAGGGAATCAATGAAAGCTTTTCTTGGTTGTATGGGCATTGCCATTCAAGCATGTATCTTGGTCTTTGAAGAGATCATTTAAAACTTGACTGAAAAACTCTCAGTAATCATGGCCCAAGATCTTACTCTAAAAACTATGGTATCCATGAGTTCATTAAAAGATGCTTGGTGTTGAAGATGTGACTATCCCTTTTTATCCATACCGACCACGTGATATCCATAATAAAAAACTTCCATATGATACTGTTAGAAGATGCCGCAAGACTCTCAAGATATCGCGTACAGATTAAATGCGGAAATAATGATGATCGAAGATCATACCTGCGAGATCTCTCTGATTTGACTTCGGTAACACAGCAACTCGAAAATCCCAAGATCTTCTACTGTATTCCTCTATGCTAGAATCCGCACCAAGGAGTGAGCCTCTTCTGCGAATTCTCTCTGCTTTCAAAAACGAGATTTCTCTTGTGTGTTTTACCTAGAGAGCAATAGCGCATATATATAGGCTACAATAGGGACCCTAAGAAGTAAATAAGGAATATGCTTCTTATGGAATTAGGAAATCCTAATTCGACCCAAATTAGAATCCTAGTTCCATAAATTACAATTCAGTCCACTAGAGAATTATAATTGCACTCATATCCTTATTCTCAAAATAATATTTCGAGCTTCTTGTTATTAAATGCTTATTAATCTCCCCATGTTAAGGTTTTAGATATCCATCGATTAAATAATTACTGACATCTCCCACTTAATTAATTGATATCTTTATAATTCCTTGAGACCTTACGCTTAACTTATTAGATATGTCGGACACAAAGTCCACCTGCAGGGTTTGACATTATCAAAACTTATAAGCTTCATCAAGGGGATATCATCAATCCCTATCACGGGACGTGGATTCCGTCAATAAACTAATATGCACCATACACACAGTGTAGTCATCCAATTTACTGAGATTATTGACCCATAAAAGATCTAACTCCTTTGTAAATCAAAATGTGAAACACTAAATGTATGTGTATATTATTTATATCGGGATTAAGAGTATAAGCACTCATAATAACCATTTGGATGTTAATCGTCTTATATAGTCAGTATAAAGACAATAAACCCAAAAAATGGTCGTGTTCAATACACACAAAGTGTACTAGCATAATGAGTTAAAAACTATACCGTTTCCCACAGCCAAGACTAGCC
This sequence comes from Litsea cubeba, assembly GCA_012931725.1. NCBI lineage: Eukaryota > Viridiplantae > Streptophyta > Magnoliopsida > Laurales > Lauraceae > Litsea > Litsea cubeba. Next base: position 77,260,678 of record CM022947.1, read on the forward strand.
TGCTGAAACATCATGCTACAATCGTACCGATGGTGTGTCCAAATCCATCTAGATTGTGAACAACAACTTATATTCTATAAGAACCGACAAACAAGTCTTCCTTGTATAAGTTGAACTCTATACACCAACTTGTCTACTTCATAGAATAAAAGACACAAACATGCACAATATTAAATAATGCAATCATTTGCCCATAAAAATTCTCATTAAGATGAAAAGCCAAAATATACTAATTAATAAATCAGTCAAAGACAAATACATAAAAGTATACTTTTAGTATAAATTTCCAACAATGCTCATCTCCTACTTAAACTCAAAGCCATGCTGACATGTATTTCAACCCCATGCCTTCCACATGACTATCAAAGCTCTTAGCTGGTAAGCTCTTTGTAAAAGGATCTGCCAGGTTGTCCGCTGATGCAATCTTGGTCACAATAATATCATCCTTCTGTACGATTTCTCGTATGAGATGATACTTACGCTGAATGTGCTTACTCTTCTTATGCATCCTTGACTCCTTTGCATTAGCAACCGCTCCGGTATTATCACAATAAAGAATTATAGGTGATTTTACCGAAAGCACGACTAATAGATCCGTCAAGAAGTTTCTGAGCCAAACTGCCTCCTTGGCTGCTTCAGAAGCTGCCACATATTCGGCTTCCATGGTAGAGTTAGCAGTACATGATTGCTTGACACTCCTCCCACTTATAGCTCCACCTCCCAAGGTAAATACAAATCTTGAGGTCGATTTTCTGGCATCATTATCTGACTGGAAGTCCGAGTCTGTGTACCCAATGGGTATCAAACTCTCGGTCTGGTAAATAAGCATATAATTTCTAGTCCTCTTAAGGTACTTAAGTACATGCTTTACCGCAATCCAATGTTCTCTCCCTGGATTAGACTGGTATCTGCTAACCATGCCAACGGCAAAACAAATATCAGGTCTAGTACATAGCATTGCATACATGAGGCTTCTCACCGCCGAAGCATAAGGTGCTTCATTTTTTCGATCTCATCAGGTGTCTTAGGACACTGATCCTTGGATAAAGTGATTCCATGCCTGAAAGGAAGGAATCCTTTCTTGGAATCTAGCATGCTAAAGCGGGCAAGAATCGTATCAATATAAACCGCTTGAGATAAGCCCAACATTCTTTGTTTCTGATCTCGCAAGAGTTTGATCCCTAGAATGTGACTAGCTTCTCCTAAGTCCTTCGTATCGAACTAACTGCTCAATCATACTTTGATCGAAGACAACACCCCAACATTGTTTCCAATGAGTAGGATGTCATCTACATAAAGTATTAAGAAAGTCACTACACTGCCATTGTACCTCTTATACACGGATTCATCAGTGTTTTGCTCAAAACCATAAGAGGTAATGGCTTGATCAAAATGAATGTTCCAAGATCCAGATGCTTGCTTAAGTCCATAAATGGACTTCTTAAGCTTGCACAACATGTGCTCACGACCATCAGCTACGAATCCATCTGGTTGTACCATATAGATACATTCATGAAGATTTCCATTAAGGAAAGCTGTCTTGACATCCATTTGCCAAATTTCGTAATCAAAATGAGCCGCAATGGATAAAAGAATTCTGATGGATTTCATCATGGCTACTGGCAAGAAAGTCTCCTCATAATCGATTCCTTCTTTCCGAGTAAACACCCTTTGTAAGAAATCGTGTGGCCCGCATGCCACGGGTCCCACGTCAGATCAAGCAGGGCTGATGCAAACAAAGAATACAATCCCACTTAATGTAAGACTTGATTTGGTCCCACTAATAAGATTCCGAATAGGATTAGTGGATGTGGGTTTCTTGGCGAAGAAGTCTCTAGTAAGTGTGACTCTTTGGGACTTGTCTATATAAGATAAGGGAGCCCTAGGGTTGGTATGATTCCATCTCATAGGAAAGACAAGAGGCGAAGAGATCTGCGGAGCTTCCCAATCGCCGGAACGCACATAGATCTCCGGCCGCGTGTCGGAGTCTCCACATCCGAATCCATCACAACAAGCCTAGATTTGAAGTTTCAACCTTTCCATCCACCCCTCTTTTCTTCTTGTAGACCCACTTACAACCGATAGGTTTTATCCCCTCTAGTGGTTCTACAAGATCCCATACTTGATTAGAGTACATAGACTCCATTTCTGTTTTCATAGCTTGTTGCCATAGATCTGCATCTTTATCTTGGAGTGCATCATTATAGTTACAGGGTTCGGTATTCTGCTCGTCAGGGACTCTGTCGAATGACTTTCCCAAGAACGTATACCTCTTGGGTTGACGAATAACCCTCCCACTACGACGAGGCACATCCTGTGTTTGTGTATTAATAGGGTCACGTGGTGCTAAAACTACTCCTGGTGAACCATCATTTACATGCTGATCCGGCTGGTCACCCAGCATGTTATTGTTTTCACTTGGAGTACCATCAGCTTGAGACTCGGCAAGTGTAGGTGTCTCTTCCTGTGCTACTGTTAATGGAAAAGTTTGGGTATGTCTTTCTTCTCTCAATTCCTCTAGAACAATTCTGCTTTTGGGTTTGTGGTCCATTACATAGCCCTCTTCTAAGAATCGAGCATTGGTGCTAACAATGACCTTTCGATCTTTAGGATTATAGAATAAACCACCTTTTGTTCCTATGGGATATCCAACGAAAATGCAAACTTCCGTTCTTGGTTCCAACATATCTGTATTCCCTTTCAGCACATGTGCTGGACTACCCCAAATCCGAACATGCTTTAAACTGGGTTTCCACCCAATCCATAGTTCTGTGGGTGTGGTAGGTACTTACTTAGATGGAACTTAGTTTAGAATGTATGCAGCCGTTTCTAGAGCATGCCCTAGAATGAAGTAGGTAAATCCGAATAACTCATCATTGACCTTACCATATCCATAAGAGTCATATTCCTTCTTTCAGCAACACCATTTTGTTGAGGGGTACCTGGTGCAGACAACTGGGATGTAATCACTTCTTGAACTAAGTAATCCCTAAATTCCCCAAAGAGGTACTCGCCACCACGATCAGATCGCAGTGTCATGATACTTTTACTTAAACGCTTCTCCGTTTCCGCCCTATACTCCTTGAATTTCTCAAAGCATTCGGACTTACGGCGCATTAAGTAAATGTACCCATACCTTGAGTAGTCATCGATAAAAGTAATGAAATAGTCAAAGCCACCTCTTGCTTGGACGTTCATGGGTCCACACAAGTCAGAGTGAACCAATTCCAACGGTTCTTTGACCCTATAGCCTTTTGCCAAAAAGGGACGCTTGGTCATTTTACCTTCTAAACAAGATTTGCAGACTGGAAGTGCCTCCACTTCCAATGAATTTAATGGTCCATTTGCAACCAGTCTGGAAATCCTTTGTAGATTAATATGACCCAGGCGTAAATGCCAAAGATACATTTGGTTCAACTTCGAAGGTTCCTTTCTCTTACATGGTAGGGCAATTGTGTTATTTGATTCCGTTAGTTGCAGTTTAGGAGAGATAGGATCAACAATATAAAGCTCATCCACCAATGAACCAGAACAGATAAAACGTTTATTATACTTAATTACCAAAAATTTATTAAAATAAAGGGAATATCCGTCTTTAACCAACTTGGAAACATAAATTAAATTCCTCCTAATGGAGGGAACATAAAGACAATCTTTTAATATTAAAGTCCTATCTCTACTAAAACTAAGATAAACATCTCCTACTGCAACTGCTGCCACTTTCGCAGCATCACCCAATAAGCAAATAAATCTCTCCATCACTTAGTTGCCTGGTTTCCTGGAACCTCTGCAAAGAATTGCAAACATGATTAGTGGCTCCCATATCTACACACCAGGTACTGGTAGATATAACCGCCAAACATGATTCAACAACTAGTGAATGAAATTTACCTTTATTGTTCACTTTGTTGAGAAAAGTCGGACATTGCTTTTTCCAGTGCCCTGCTTGCTTGCAATGAAAACACTTGCCCTTAGGCTTTTTCACTCCGTGAGTTCCGTTGCCCCCTTGAGGAACCGTATTACGATTCTGACCCTTTTTCTGTTTCTTCTTGCCTTTCGGCTTAGAAACAAAACCTTTTTCAGCAATATTAACAGAAGGTGGCTTTTTCAGAAGGCCCTCAGCAGCCTGAAGTTCCTTGAGTAATTCCGCCAGAGAAAAATTGAGTTTGTTCATATTGTAATTCATGCGAAAATTCTCAAAGGAATCGGTCAAGGATTGGAGAACGATATCGATCTGGGTCTCCCCATCAATTTCAGCTCCAAGGACCTGCAGTTCATTGAGGCGTCCCATCATTTTCAGGACATGTTCCCTCACAGGGGTACATTCAGCCATCTTAGTGTTAAACAGTTCTTTCATAGAAACCTGTCTAGCCACCCGATCCTGATCACCAAACATCTCCTTGAGATTGTACATGATGTCATAGGCAGTAGGAAAATGTTGATGCCGAGATTGCAAAACATTTGACATGGATGCCAACATGTAACATCGTGCCATCTCATCAGCGTTGTTCCATTTTTGGTATGCTTGGACGACCACCTCATCGGTAGAACCATCCACAGGTTTCTCTGGTCATACCTCAGTGAGCACATATTTGTACTCTTCAGCAGTTAGCACAATATCCAGATTTCTTTTCCAGTCAATGTAATTAGGTCCAGTGAGTTTGTGTTCTTTGAGAATAATAGCAAGTGGATTGAAAACACCCATCTTAAATCCTGAGAATTATATAATCATAAAATTATGATGGGCAAAATAAAACTTTGGATTTAAATAAAAGAATAATGGCTCCCTCTGCCAATAAATAAAAGAATCCGACAGCAATCTAAACACCAATGCATAGTATGCCTCGATGGGAGGACTTCTACCATACCTATTTTATTCAGATAGGACATAACCTATTAGTCTCACTGTCTAGGCAACAAACCGTGCTGAGTAAAACCAAACAGCTGTCGTAACTTTGGTCCTATAAATAACAGAAGAGACTCAGATGGAGAGCATACTGTTGTTTATAGCTAAGTGTATACCATCATTTAATTTAAGGTCCATTATACTGTATTCGGTCATGTCAGATGGAGAAGTGACCTTATTCTAATAATTACCTTAAATTATCCATAGGGGAGATAGTACTGGAGATTCCATAATTAACTCATCCGATGAGGCAGACTCTAAGGTCAACACATAAATTGATTACATCTCCTACTATAGCAATGATGGAGACTATGGGAACTTAATAGTTTCCCTCTCCCACTTAGTTATTTAACAATGAGGGTTCTTTATAAAACAATTTAATTAAGACCAGTTTGAAATCTAGTAGTAATAGGTAACTATATCTTAACTACTATACAATTCCAAACATAATTAAACAAGTATAATATCATATCAAGCATGTTATGATGATAATAAACATCCAAGCACAAATAAGGAAAGACAACCAGCAAAAGAGTCCTAGCTATCATGGTCAAGTAGGATCCTTTTGTCTTCTTGATTGCCACTTCTCTAAAACATGCGCTTCGCGGAGGGAGTCCGGGGGTATTCCCCGACGGGGTTCGAGCTGACCGGTCAGCTCGCGGGGGCCCAGGGGGCAGCGCCCTCGGCAGGGGTTCAGGGGCAGCGCCCCCGAAACCAATTTTTTATTTATTTATTTATTTATGAAGTCCTTCCTTCGAAAACAAATTTCTGCCTGAAGAACCTGCAACCCTCCTTAAGAAATTCTGCCTACAGAACCTGCCGCCCTTAAGAAATTCTGCCTATAGAATCTGCGACCCTTAAGAAATCTACATGAAAAAAAAATTACATTGAATCCTAAGCCTCCTGACAAACGGAGTTCACATGCTATCTCAATATAATTACATCACCATGATCAAAGATAAAATATGTAAAACTGTAACCACGAATTTAATTCGTGGGATCCATTCACATAACACACACATGGTGACCATGATAGCTAGATTAATCGCTGCAAAACAGAGATTAGATAGGTCGTTGCAAAACAAGGGTTAGTTGCAGCAAAGGCAAATCACATTTGTTACAACATTATATAATCTTTCTATGTGATCTTTAATCCATACGCAGTATCAAGATTGGCTCTGATACCATTGTTAGAAGATGCCGCAAGAATCTCAAGATATCGCGTACAGATTAAATGCGGAAATAATGATGATCGAAGATCATACCTGCGAGATCTCTCTGATTTGACCTCGGTAACACAGCAACTCGAAAATCCCAAGATCTTCTACTGTATTCCTCTATGCTAGAATCCGCACCAAGGAGTGGGCCTCTTCTGCGAATTCTCTCTGCTCTCAAAAACGAGATTTCTCTTGTGTGTTTTACCTAGAGAGCAATAGCGCATATATATAGGCTACAATAGGGACCCTAAGAAGTAAATAAAGAATATGCTTCTTATGGAATCAGGAAACCCTAATTCGACCCAAATTAGAATCCTAGTTCCATAAATTACAATTCAGTCCACTAGAGAATTATAATTGCACTCCTATCCTTATTCTCAAAATAATATTTCGAGCTTCTTGTTATTAAATGCTTATTAATCTCCCTACGTTAAGATTTCAGATATCCATCGATTAAATAATTACTGACAGATACAACCCTTATTTCAAGGTGGGTCCCCTACCTAGCATCGAGCTGCTCCCTTATTGTTGTTGGCCCGACCCGACTTGGCAGGTATTGAGTCCGAGTCGACTTTGCCGATTTTTTAAACCATGGCAAAGACTTAGACAGAACACCAAGATATTTGAAAATCAATTTAGTTTTATGCCAGGCAGGTCAATGATGGAAGTTGTCTTTTCACTTAGGCAATTAATGGAAAAATATCGAGCGAAGATGAAAAATATGGTCTTTATTGATCTAAAAAAAGCTTATGATAAGGTATCTAGAGTTTTAATTTGGTGGGTTTTAAATAAAAGGAATGTTCTAAGAGGTTATATTGAAATTATTAAAGACATGTATGAAAGATTAGTAACAAATGCGAGAACTACTTGTGGAGAGACAAGGGAGTTCCCGGTGACCATAGGTTTGCATCAGGGGTCAGCCCTAAGCCCTTAGTTCTTTGCGTTGATTATGAATGAGTTAACTGCTCATATTCACGAAGAGGTACCTTGGTGCATGTTATTTGTAGATGATATTGTGTTGGGAGATGAATCAAGAGATGGTGTGAAGGCCGAAACAGGTATTTGAAGCCTTGTCTAATTCAGGACTTGGGCGATGTGGGACGGAATATATGGATTGTAGCTTCAATGAGCATATAAAAAGAGCTGAATCCTCAGGATAAAAAAAAGAAAAAAGAGCTGAATCTAATGTGAGAATTGAAGACCATGAGATGCCACAAAGTGATTCTTTCCGCTACCTAGGCTCTATAATTAGTAAGGTTGGGGAGATAGATGAAGATGTTGAACATAGGATAAAAGCGGGATGTTGAAGTGGAGACTTGCTTTTGGAGTGGTTTATGCCAACAAGATTGAAGGAACAATTTTACAGGGCAACGATTAGCCAGTTATGACTTATGGAGCAGAATGTTGGCCAATCAAGAAGCAACATATGCACAAAATGGATGTAGCAAAGATTAGAGTGTTGAGGTGGATGTGTGGTAAAAATAGGAAGGATAAAATTAGAAATGAGCGCTTTTGAGAGCATTTAGGGATAACAACAATAAGAGATAAAATTAGAGAAACCTGTTTGAGATGGTTTGGGCATGTCCAATGTAGGCCGGCAACAGCGCCGGTAAGGAAAAGTTTGATTATGAAGGTTGATGGCCCACCAAGGGGAAGGGGTAGGCCAAAGAGGATGTGGATGAATGCCCGGATACGGCATGGATACGATAGGGACACGGCATGGATACAGAAGGGACACGGATTTTACACATAAAAAGTGAAGTATCGGATACGATATGACACGATACGTTGCCCCATTTTGAAGTATCCGTGCATCATAGGTAAAAATAGATATGATGAAGTGTAACTTATAAGAAGATTTGACACAAAATAGATCGGAATGGAGAAACATAATTCGTGTAGCCAACTTCAACATAGTTGGGACAAGGCTTTGATGATGATGATTTGCTGTGATTTACTGGTTTCTGACGAATCTTTTCTTTCTTCTTGGTGTTTTGCAATAACTATTTAGCTGTTGCATATTTAGGAGAAAAGACAACAATTACTTCTATGGATTTGCAGCCATTTCTGCAATTTCAAGCTACTGAATTTCTGTAGAAAGGCAGAACAGTCCTTGTAGGGACCGTACTTGTTTCTTGGAGTTGCAGTCCTTTTGAGCGATTAGGATTGTATCAAATTGGTATCAGAGCAATTAAGTCCTGTGGTTGATTGCGTTCCAGTCAATTTGATTTTTGTAATAGCTTCGGGTCATCTTCCTCCTTTTTTTACCTTTTCTTATTTTCTTTTGCCATTTTAACACAATTCAAAAGTCCCAACTACAAAATTGAAACTGTGCAAAATTTCTATGGAATTTTTGACTATTAGAAATTTTCCCATTATCAGCCCCATCAATTCTTTCTTTATCTAAACTTCTGCATTCCCAATTTTTTTTCCTCCAAAATTGAGTCCTAAACTCAAACACTTAAAGAGTCCCTTAAACAGTCCCTCTCTCTCTCTCTCTCTCTCTCTCTCTTGACTCTGATTACCATGTAGCAAATAAAAATTAGTATGCCTCCATAAGGAGCAGCACAGGACGGGTTGGAAAAACTTCAAGAAACAGTCCAAGCATTGACCCAAAGTATGGCATAATTATCTCAGAATATCCGGACTCACACAATAGTAACCATTCTAGGGATATACTTACTCAAAATGTGATGAGACTAACACATGTCGTAGAGGCTCTATTTGTTCGGGTTGATAATTTGGGACCGTTGATGTTATAAAAAAAAAGAAGGGACCGTTGATTGAATCAACTCATGCAACGGGTTGTCAACTTGGGGTGTAAGTAGAGATTTGGGACTGAACTTTGTGGTAGACAGGAGATTGGCATGGGTTTAGACTCACCTAGTCCTTGATATTAAGAATGGGTTGCTCAAGATGATGTCACGGAGAGGATACAAAAGAAACCAACAAAAAAACAGTAGATGCCTCTTGAAAGAAACCAACAAAAAATATGGAAACCATACCGGATAAAGATCCAATTGTCGTTCTAGAGAAAGATATACCAGATGAAGATCCAACCATAGATCTTGAAATGGATGATCTACCGAATACTGATCAAAGATTGTAAAATACAGTAGATCTTGAGATAGTGGACCATTCGGAAGGTAGTTCCACCATTGATTTTAATGATGGATATCAAGTAGAATTTGGATTCGAGGAGAATCAACCATTGCAACCACTAGATCAAAGTTTTGGTACATATCCAAACTTGTCTGGATATGCAGGAACAGTTGTATCCAAAATTGTCTGGATATGTCGGAACAGTTGATTCTATGACTGGTGATTGGGGTTAACATTATAATGATATATGAACAGTTGGAATGTTGTTGATTACAGATGTAGCGAATTGAGCATTACAGATAAATTCTATAGGTCAATGGACACTTATTTCAAATTTGGGAAATTTATGGAACTTGGAATGATGTCCAACCATTCCAGCAACCACAACTTGATCAAGTTAAAGAACAAAATGTCTTACCATCATGTACCTGCAGAGTGGATCATCTCAATGGAAAAAAATTGTGGACTTTTGGCATCATGCATCTACCGTTTGATCTAGGAAGAGATTGGAGCAACCTGCAAACTCGAGGGCGCGTTTCCTCCAACCAGGAGGGAATGATGCAATCATAGTAAATTTATCCAGCAAGTGTTCTGGGATTTGTGGCAATCTCAGGGTCTGGAGATAGGTTTCGACTTGGTCCAACTTTTAACAAAGGGCTGCCGATCAGCAAGTTTCTGTATCTTTTCTTTCTTTTTGTATTTAATACATCATTAGGATTGTTAAGAGTTTTAGGGCTTTCTATCTTCTAGGGATTTTCGTAGGGAAATATTTCCTCTTAGTAGAGATTTAGGATTTGGTTTGATAAAGAAATTACTCACTGTATATTCCAGAAGGGAATGTTTAGTCCAGTCCAACTTAGTATTTTTCCATTATTGATATAGATTTCAGTATTTGGATTATGTGCAGTGATTTACTGGTTTCTACTGATTCTCTCCTTTTTTTTTTTACAACTCCTATTAAGTTGCTGCATAGTGTTGGAAAAAGAAAGACATCAATTACTTTTATGGATTTGCATCCCTTTCTGCAAGCCTAAGCTACTGAGTTTCTATAGAAAGGCATAATAGTTCTTGTTGGGACAGTCCTTGTTTCTTTGAGTTGCGGTCTTTTTGAGCGATTAAGATTGCATTACCAATGATGCTAATCATGTGGCATGGCCAATTTGATGGTGGGCCAACTTCAATTGAGGGTGTGATAGTTTTCTGCATGGCTTTGATTTTAAATATGAGACGATTGATGGATATGTAGCTATAAGGGTGTGCCCTGAGATTACAGACTAAAACTTAACAGGTTTAAATTAGCTTGAAGTTAAACAATGATGTAGAATGTTATTGAACTTATGGGACCGACATTTTACTTTATAATGTGCCCTAAAGCGGATAAAAGTATTGGATTATTTTATTTTCCATTATTTTAGACATCTTGTAGATTTTCTAGTTTTTTGGAGCCAAAAAAGTCATGTTGCGATGGGGCTGCAATGCCACAAATTGTGAGGTCAGATGTGTTGGCTTTCGAGGTTGGCTGCAATGCTCAGTGTGACTGCAATTTTGAACCATGGTGCCAAGTGAAGTTCCATAGTTATGTGACCCCACCCTGCTTCCCATGTCCGCATCCATATCCGGGTATCATGGGTTGTGATAAAGCTGAGTTTCTTTTCCATGGTTAGTAATTGCTGCCATTCTCCCACAGCTCTATTTGGGTGTATCTGTGTATTATTTACTGTCCCTCTCCCTCCTCTAGTTACTTCATCAATGGAAAGTTAAAATATGGGGAAATCAAATAAATGTCCTTACCTTTCTGCTTATTAGAGAGTATGAAACCCAACTTCACCTTTTCCACTTAATGCAAAGTGCTGAACTTTTGTAACATTTTATTTCAAAAACCTGTTCTTGCCTCGCCAATAGATTAGCATCCTGTTCTTTGGGAATTTAATAATTTTTTTTTCAGGCATTCAATTTTTCTTGATTCATTTTCTTGTACTCCTTGATTGGCTAATGTGGGTGGGAGCTGGTGCTCTTGCTAGACTACTGGTTGGTAGGCTACATTTTAACAACATCTTGCAGTTAGTAAATCTGTGCCTGTGATGTAATCAATTTTTTCTCCTTTATAAATAACGTCCCCACACCGTCCCCACCCCGCCCCGCGCCCTCCTTTTCCTACCTCTTTTGAACTGTTTTACTTTCAGATAATGAAATGCTGATTTAATGTTTTAACTGCAGTGGAGCTCCTACTCTATTCTCCAAAAAGACCTGTTGTGGACATATCTGAGATATTCTTGTGGCTCATGGCTGTTGGGACCATCGTTTGTGCTTCCCTCTGGACTGAATTTGTTACATGTGAGCAGACTGATGAGCGCTATAACCAATTGGTGAGAATGGTTTATTTGAGCGATAACCTTGTACGTATATGTAATCACTATGTATATGAGTGTTATATTGCAGACATCAAATCCTCTGTCTGTGCAAGAACACTTGATTTCTTCTGTTTGTGTTTTTTTTTTTTAACCTGCATCCCTTACAACTGTTTCCATTACTTCGAAATTTTCCCATGATCAAAACCACTTCAGAAAACCAGTTGGCAGTGGAAATCAAGTGAAACTATTTTGTAGTTGTTCTTTAAAATGCTTTCGATACCTTTGAATTCGCATTGCGACAATGGAAACTTCATTTGTTTTTGTTATTGTTTTAGTTATTTACCTCTTAGTTGCATGAGTGCAGGTGTTGTCTCAGATAATGGTTCAAGGTTTTTGATTTGGCTAATCCCGAAACATAGGATTTAGTGGATTCATGATATTTAAAAAAATGTATATTTTTTATTTCTAAACAGGACCCGTACCGGTACTTATATTGGGACTGGACTTGAATAAAGGGTCTTTCTTACGCCTAAATTTTGATATAATATGTTAATACTAATATATTATACACTTCTCTATATTTATATACTTAATATAACCTGTACATTTATAAGATAAAGTTATTGTATCCGGTATTCGGGTCCTTGGGTATAAGATAATCTTTGAATTCTGTGGGAAGCCAGTACACGATTTATAAAGACTAGTAGCCTACATGGCTCCTAAATAGTGATTAGAGTGGTCAATAATCTTGACTCCTAATTTTTTTTGCTCATAATCTTGACTCCTACGTTAACTTATTAAGTATCCTCTAGATTCTTGACTAACAAACCTTGCTAAACTTAAACATATTACTATCTAATGGATTCTCTTAGGATAAAATATCCTAAAATATGAGGTTGCAATATATTGGGCATGTAACAGTACCATAATGCTCTCATTCAGCATGTGCCTAGTTAAATACTTAAGTTATGGACCCTTTTTAATTGACTGGGCCTGTGTTGGTCTCTTGGGCCTTATATGGTAAGTAATTTTTTGGCCCAAGGCTTGCATCTGGTGTCAACTCTTATTTATTTAGGAAGTTTAGAATTGTATTTCGGAAAGTCAAGAGTCTTAGTTTAAGTAACCTTGTTGTTTTCATTTCTTTTACACCCCTCCCCCTCCAAAATCTCTCTTACTTCCTTTTCTTCTCCTTGGCATTGATTCATATATTGCCATCAGGCATTCAATTTGGATTCAGCCGATCAAACAATTCCTTTAACCTACTACACCATCATTGGTTTTGGTGCGAAAGATCTACTAGTAATCTTCTTCTTTGTCATCGTTGTTGAACACCCCCAAGTGCAAGAGTGTGCAGCAGTATAACCCGGTGAGTACGTGGTCGAATCCACAGGGAGCAAAATCAATTAAGCACTTTCCAACTTGTTCTAAAGCTAATTCTATTATAATAAAAATCTAAGAAATTACAAAAGATCACTAATTAATTGAAAGTAAAAGTAATTACAAACTTTTAAAAGAAACCTAATCTAACAAGAACCTAGACCAACAAACCCTAGCTAACTAAAACCTGCAAAAACAGAAAAATAAGCAAAACAACCAATTTATGGGATAGAAATCAGAATTAAATAATCTGAAAAATAAAAGGGTGGTAAAAGGAAACGTGGAAAAATTATGTAATTCAAGAACTTGGAACTCAACTAGTGCCTTGGTCATCACTATGGAAGATCAAGGCCCTTCCCAGAGTCATCGCTTTTACTTGGTTTGCTCTTCGGAAAAAAAATTAACAATGGATAATCTTCGCCGCAGACATATTCTCCTAATCAACGCTTGCCCCCTCTGCTTAGCGGATGAGGAACCGGTTGATCATCTTTTGCTCCATTGCAAGCAGATGAAAGCCCTTTGGTCAGCGATCCTGGAAGAGTTCAATTGTAGTTGGGTCATGCCGTAGTCCTTACCTGATCTGTTCCATCAGTGGGCTAGCCCGATTATTACTTCCAAAGCGAAGATCATGTGGCGTCTCTCTTTTTTGGCTTGCATCTGGACAATTTGGAAAAAGAGAAATAGAAGGTGTTTTGAAGGGATTGCTTCCTCCCAAGAAGACCTAATCCTTAGATTGAAATTCTGCGTTGCCTCGTGGGTCTCCTATCTTTCAGATTTTTGGGGCTTATCTATTGACGCAATTATGTTCAGTTGGAGGAAAGTCACTTCAATTTGATTTGGTTCTCTCTTTCCCTCTCTTTGTTTTTGTTTCCCCTCCTTTTGGGAGGTGGTTGTTTTTTGGGGTTTTTGCCCGGCCGCTTCTCAGTATAACTATACTCTTTTATACTGTAAAGCTCTTTTGTAAAGTTCATTTTCTCTATCAATACAAGTTACCATTTCAATAAAAAAAAAAAAAAACTAGTGCCTAAGCATTGAAAATACGGGCGACTTGGCTTCTCTCCCTTCTTTTTAGAGTTAGGAAAAGATGCGAATAATGATAAGATGTGCGATATCATTCTCTTCAAGATCGCCAAAATCAATGTTTTTCAATGATTAGCCCTAAGCATATGATATATCTATTACCGAAAATAACATATCAAAAGACTAAATCAAAGAAAATAATCAATCACTCACACTTAGAGAAGTTGTTCACACGCAGAATCAATCAAAAGCTTGTTTCAGAATGAATCAATGTTTTTTTTTTTTTCCATTTAAAAAAAGAAGAAGCTTGTTTCATTTCTTGAATCTTAAATTACATGAAAATAAGACCCTCCCTCTTCATCATTCTCCTAAACAAGGCTCTCAACTAGTGCCTATATGAACTAGAAGGGGGGTAGTGGAAGAAGGGTTTAGAGAGAGGAGATGGATGAGTGGGTGCTTCCCAAAAGATGTGGACGTCCAAGCACCATGGGAGCTTGGACATCCAGCCCCCTTGGCTGGTCCTTTTATAATTGTTTGGCTCCCCTTTTTTTGCAAAGACTTGTTTCCTTCTTTGTCCATGTTTTCTTCCTTGCATGCTTTCTTAGCTTAATCTCCAAGCAATGCTCCTTGGTTAGCAACAATTTGAATTTGAGAGGATTTGTTGCTAAGATTGCTTTTTTATTCTCCAAGGCATTTCTTGGAATTTCTTGCAATTGTAGTGTTGTCCTGCCTAAAATTGAAATTGCAGCAGTCAACTTTCCAAGGTCATATCTCCCTCAATATAGCTCCGATCGATGCAATCTTGGGCTCTACAGGTATTTACTAAAAAGAAGCTTTCCAACGGTGGGTAGATTGCGCCAATTCGACACTTGGTTTGAAAGTTATGTGCATTACAAGTTTGTTGCCCTGAGAAAAACGGGAATAATTGTGCAAGAAATCTCCTCCCTCCTTCCTTCTTTGGAGTTCTTTCCTTGCTTGCTTCTTGATCTTCCTTCCTTCCTTAGGATCCTTTCTCTCCAAGTTGTTTGACTTTTCAACCCACCTTACCCAACTTTCCATTCTTGCACTTCTTTCTTCTTTTTGAATTTGAAATCTTGGAAACAAAGAAGACTTTGTAAATCTGAATTCTCTCTTTCTTAGGCTTGAACTTCCAAATTTAAACTTCCAAAGTTGACATTTTCAACTCAAAGAATCTATGTGGCACTTACTAAAAAGGGGGAAGGGGGCATGTGGGACGCCCCACCTTGCGATTCACGCCCAAGGTGGACCCCACGTGTAGATGCTCAATTTCTTGAATTTCTTCCTCTCTTTCCTTCTATGATCTTTTTTTAATCTCTCTCCTATTTAAACTCCATGCTGGCCCAGAATATTGAATTGTTCCTACAAAATTAACAGAATAATTCAGCCATAATTAAGGTGTATGAGACTCACAAGTGCAATGCATGGGGCCCGAATCACATAAAAAACATCCATATGAATATACCACATTGACTGATTTTTCATGAACTACACAATGGTGCAAAAATAACAAGCATGTTTACGTTCAATTAAAAAGCTAATTGGTGGATCCTAGGACAATGCATCACGCCGATTTCATGAAATTCATGCAAAATAATGAGTTTTGACTAATTCTTACTCAAATTCCAACTTTAATGACCAAATGCATGAAATTATGAAATTCTATGAAATCCAATGCAAATTATCCTAAGTCCACAAATTTATACGAAATGATGAATTAATGATGCCGTTTTATGGACTTATCAATCTTCTTCTTTTCAATAAGCCCCCGAGACCACAACCATCAAACCCGTACCTCTATGCATTCTCTAGGCTTTTCCTTTAGAATCCTAATTTATCCTATCATTCCTTTGCCACAAAATTCTCTAGGCTTTTTTACACCTTGTTCAATCCTGTCCCTGATTTCTTCTCTTCAGAAATGTACATTTGCAGTTCCCGTGACGGTACCCAAACAGCTCCATTTGAATACCCATAGCCCTTAAACCCTATTATTTTCTCCTCCCTATTTGGCTTATCTTCACCCTATGCCAAAATATAGCCAACACCTCTCAAATTGCTCCAGAAACCCCCTCAGCTTAATCTTCGTTGCCCTAATTTCTGCACAGCAGAAACTGTGTTGCAGCAATCTCTGTACCTTCTAGCAGTCTCTTTATTGCCTGTGGCCAAACCAATCCTTTTACGTTCTTCCTAATTGAGCCTGACACCCTTTGGAAGTATTCCTAATTTCTCCCTATAAACCATCCTCAACCTTGCACACCGGCTGCCACCCCCTATACATCCTCAAGGTAGGCCAAATATGATTAGGGCTAATTCCAAGCAGCCCATATTCAAATCCAAGTAATCAGTTCGCATTTTGGTTAACAAAAGGAGGGTGGTGCAATGCAGATTTCGGAAGGATCATTAAACATCCAGTGGTTGGCTACACGTGGTCATCTCCCTCTCTATACATGCGGACACACATGACATACCATAAAAAACAAAAATTTCCTACCTGGATCAATTTTACAATATTATGAATGTGTATAAAGGATTGTATGGTTGGAATGAAACCTCCATTTGAGATGCTAATAAAACTTGCTAAACTCCCTGTATATCTCAGAGTGATCTTGGGCATAGATTGCTAGATTCAATGGCTCTATAGAAAAAAAAATGCATCATTAATTTGACTCTCAATTTGAAGTCCCATATAATGTTCATATACTCAGGAATGGAGAAACAGAATTCATATAACAGACCCAGCATAGTTGGGTGAAGGCTTTTATGATGATGATGGAAGTTAATGTATGTTACTTAATGGCACCACATTTTTTTTCTGCTAAGTTGGGTTACTGGTCAAGAGTGATACTTTTAACTGGAAGACCCAGGGATTGATCCCTGGGCACGTGTGTGTACTATGGTGCCAACATCGCTCAACTATGAGAGTGTTGGCTTACAACACCATAGTTTACCATTAAAATCTTGTATTAGATTTATATTATTCCTGCACGCAGCACTTAATTTTTCTTCTGTTCTATCTAACAATCTACTCCTATTGATTTATACTTATGTGCAATTTTTTTTCTTTGGCCACTTTCTGCTCTTCAATAATAATAAACTTGTAATATGTAATTTATGTCATTTTCTTTCATTGGTCAGGGCTCACCTAATGCTGGAACAACCAACAAGGATGATTCTGAGAAGGAAGTACTGGATATTAATGCAAAGGGAGCTATAATTTTTGTTATAACCGCATCTGCTTTTCTATTGCTGCTATACTTTTTTATGTCATCTTGGTTCGTTTGGCTTCTGATCGTGCTGTTTTGCATAGGCGGTATTGAGGTATACAGTTCTTTCCGAAGAATATAATTTTCACAACACTCTTCTCTTGAATGGTTGATGGTAATGGTAGATTGTGAAACACATTTATTCATTGTTTTGCTACAGATCTCCTTGTAATTATCAACATTCTTGTGCATCTTCTAATGCTACTAAGTTGCCATAATATGAGTTCTTGAGAGAGATTTGCATGCCATTGAAGCCTTCTGCATGTTTCCATCCATTGTGAACTATGATGCCTAGATACGGACATGGACACGGGAAACATGGATTCGACACGCCAGCTTTAGAAATTTAGAATACGGATATGGGTGAGGCATCACTTAAGATGCATTTCAAAATTTTTTATTACAGTTACATTTGGCTAGGGCCCATTAATTAGCAGGACATTTATTTTATATAGGTTAAATTTTTAATAGGTGGACTCATTGTGGATCCACAAATCTCAAGTTAGATAAGCCCATTTATAAGTTATACAGTAGGTTTGAGGTCTTAAAAGTTACAAAAAAAAAAAAAAAAAACAAAAAAACAAAAAAAGGGGGCAGAATATTAAAATGGAAATACTCTTTTTAGTGTTGTCACATGTCAATAGTCTAAAGTGGAGTGGATTTTGAGTGATGCGGTCTTTAAAAAAAAGAAAAAAGAAGAAGAAGAAGAAGAAGAAAAGAAAGGTGCTCAATGTAAAAAAAATCGAAATGGCCTTTTAAAAGGGACATTTGCCCCTTTCAATCTCGACAACAAAACTCGACAAACAACAACAATGGAGAGAAGAAGAAAAAGAAAGAAGAATGAAAGAAACGAAGGAAGTAAAAAAAAACCGGAGAAGGTGTGGAAGGAGTACCTGGCAGCAGCTGAGCGCATCTAGCAGCAGCAGCGACAATCAAGTAGCAGTGATCAAGCAGCAGTTGAGCAGCTGCCTTGGTTGTTGAGCACCAGTGGGTCAGCCTCCTCCTCCTCTTTAGATTTTTTTCTTTCTATAAGTTAATTCAAAACTGCATGAATCAATTAGAGGATTTCGGATGAAATTGCTGTTTCATCCAATTTTGTTTTTCCCCCCTAAAAAATACGAGAAAGCCGCGTATCCCCAACCGTATCCCATACCTGTATCTGTATCGAACTGTATTGGCACGGGTACCATAGGTGAAATGCCGTACCTAGGTATCATAGATTATGAATGAATCTCCATTTTCATTTGTATAACTAACTGACCATATGCTTTCTCTTATCTGATGGCCTATTACTGAAATGCATTCTAGTGCATGGTGGTAGTTGCTTTGGCTTGTTATAAATCACTTGCTTGGTTAATCTAATTATTCATTTTATTTATTTTTTTGTTTATTTATTTATTTTTGAAAAGAGAGACTATATCAGAGGAAGGTTGCAGTTCTTTGTGCTTTAAGATCTTCTACTAAGGAAGATGGAAGCCTTTGGATACAATTGAAACCATATTATTCTATAGTAGGCTGCATGATCTGCTGCTACATTGTGCATGTGAATAATTGAAAATATATGCGCTTGGTAAGAGGTCTCAATTCACAACCTGAATGTGAGTCCTGCAGCAGTCATTACATGAATATTTGCTTCCCCAACTGACAGGCCTCTTAAGTTCGTGAGATTGATTCTAAGCAGAAGTGCAGTGAAACTCTATGTAAGTGTTAGGGTCCATTTGGAAACTCTATTCTAATTAATAAGAACTAATTTGGTTCTGATCTAATATTAATGCGCTCTAATTTTTAAGTTCTAATTTACAATTTTTCTTGTTTGGTAAAATTACAAAAACAGCTCTTATTTTATGTGGTAATTGGGGCCCGCCTTCTAAAAATCACCATATAGAATCCACCATTTACGTTATTTTGAAAATTTATGAGGTTATATTCGTCCAAAACATGTAAATTTTGCTTTCTCCACCGCCATATGCTAGGCTAAAATTGCAGACCCCCTTAGCTTTTTTTTTAGAGGCGAAAGCTCTAATTTCTAAATAAGCTCTAAAATAGAAAATGAAAGTAGAGGTTTTCCAAATGCTCTAATATGCAAATAAGTTCTAAATCATAAAAAAAGAGCTTGTTTTTAGAGTTTCCAAACAGCTGCTTAGACAGCATGATAAGAATCTATTAGCATTGTTCCCTGCTTTGTCCCCTTATATCAGAGGTTCTTGAAACTGAAATGGGTGCATTCTGCTGATTGAGGAGCCTTTGTAGTTATTTGTGTCTCTCTAATACCTTTACTTAGTTTGTTTGTTACTTTTTGAAGATACTTGAGACAAGACAGACATGGTTAGATTGTTGCTTTTCTATCAAAACTTTAGGGAATAGAAATCTATACCCTGGGCTTCTTCTGTCCTTTGTTATACTGGCTGTTCTCTTGCAATGATTTTCTTATTGTTTTCTTTTCAAACTGACAATCAGAGAAACAGATAGTCTGCTATGTTACTTACTGACATAATTACGAATTTGATAAGTTAGATTATCTATTAAATTTACTGTGATGGCAAAAATGAGAAAATCGCTTTTTATTGCTTTGAATTTGCTTGGGATGCGTATGAAAAATAGGTGTGCTCTCTTATCCTCTTGTCTGTATTTTACAGGGATTACATGTTTGTTTGGTGGCACTGATTTCAAGGTAAGCTAACTTGTGGTCAATGAGTCCTGGATTTTACATTTTTTTTTTTTTTTTACAGTTTCCTTTTCTGATCTTTTTATTTTTTTTACTATAAAACTTTTTGTTGTTTTCTCCAACCAGAATATGCAGAGACTGCGGGAGGAAGTTGATCAAGCTTCCCATTCTTGGGGAGGTTTCGGCTCTCTCTGTCGTGGTTTTACCTTTCTGTGTGGCATTTGCCATATTTTGGGCTGCAAAACAGCATGCATCGTATGCCTGGATTGGTCAAGACATTCTGGTAATTTGATACATCACATATTTTTCTTTCTTTGCTGCTCAAATTTTCCCATTATGTTGCTCTCTATTTGTGGTGTACAAGTGTGTGCGTGCGTGCAATGGGGTGTGTGGTGCGTGCATGCGGGCGTATGTGGGAGTGTGTTGTACATGCACATGCATTTGTCAGGGAGCATAATTGAGTATCATTTATATTCATTTATCTGGTCAGTGCATAATCTATCATGTATTATAGCATATGTAGCTGACATAGTTTCTAATGTTACCGGAAGAAGATTTCTGTGCTCTATGGATTTAGTGATGTAGCTGAGTTTGAGTCACTATAATCTTCTTGATATTAGCTGTTGCACCAATTAAAAGAAGAATAATGTACGTAAAAAAAAAAAAAAAAGAACCACATGTGAATGAAATAATTGCATAATCATAAACAGTGACGTATATTGGGGATGGTTTTTGAGTTGTAGAATATATGAATATACACGGAAGGATGTCATGATGATAATGATGCCTACAACCTCTGGCAAATAACTCACCGAAAGAGCAATAAAGAAAGTCAAGGCCTACCGGTAAGGCTAACTGTACTGCCCAACAAGCACTAATAAACACCTATTCAGAACAAGAACAACTACTGCTCTCGACAAAGGGCTTGCTTGAAAACCATAGATAGGCAGGCAACCTTCCGAGCTTGAGCAAGGTTAAAGGTCTGAAGAACTCAAAATCAGAAAGAGCTGAAAGAGAACAAGAGCAGAAATGATTGATGGGATGACAACCACGAGGAATCTTATAACGGCCAACCAACCCAGATTCTTGAATCTTCCTTAGACCACGGCTAAGGGCCTCTTCTGCTTAGGATTCACGAACAACCTCTAGCAGATGGTTCGAAATTGATTCTAAAAGAACCTATTTCACCAAGTAGTGCTAATTTCTCCCTTTTTAGAATGGCTCCAGTGGCTACATTTATGTTGAGTCTGGTCGCTTGGGCCGTTGTATAAACTGATTATAATTTGATTATCATAAGAACGTAGCGAGTCAACTAACAGTTTCTATATTAGATCATGCAATAAACATTTTTAATGCTTATGCATGAAAATGGTCCAGCATTAAAAGGAGGAAATTTAGGCTATACATTTAGCCCCATGCTGATAGGATAAGGCTATGATGTTGTTGATGATGATAATAGGTTATCGACTTATTAATTGTGCATTCAGTCACAAAATCACTGTAATTCGCTATGATTATCGTGCTCCTTGATTAGAAGAATTTTTTAATCAATCATTTTCTGTAAAAAAATAATTTTTTAATCAATAAATGAACTTTTTTGGGATCAGTAATTCATTCATTCACATCCATATATTAATAAGGAGAAAATCCTTATTTTTTTTTAAAGTAAATGACAACTGCCTGTAGAACAGTTCGAAGGTTCTCATTGTTACAGCCATGGGATTGAAGCTTCAAGTCATATTACAATATTAAAAAAAAAAGAAAAAAAAATAGTGTATGACTATTCTTGACTTAACCCTTGAAGCAGACACAAGGTGATCTAGTGCCATGGCAATCAAGGATCAAAATTGCAGTTGCGGTGGGTGTAGTGGCCAGCGACCAAAATGCTACGTAGCGGTTTCGGAATACTTAACGGCGTAGCGGTGTGAAATTTTTAAGTGGTAAAAAAAAGTCGAATCTTGTATAGCTACCAATCTTATGTTTTTTTTTAGTGATTTGGAACCATATAAGGGTAGAGAGCTTTAGGAAGGGCTATCAAGGATAAGAAATAGGAAAAACAGTATTTTAAATTTAAGCTACTTGGTTCATATAGGTTTTAAACTGTAGTGCCGCTATTTTCAAAATAGCGTAGCGGCCTCAACCGCTACGGCCGATAATGCGGTCGCTACGCTATGTAGATGCCGCTATTTTGACCCATGATAGCAATTATTGTTGCTGAATCCACCTACATGAGCATCTACTCATGGGATGGATGAGATGTGTGGACCCATCCAAATAGCATTGCGCAGGGATGGCGCCAGCATTTGAAAGAAAATGGAAGGTTGGTGGCGCAGCCCCGGATCTGTGATCGAAACACTAGATCAATCTCCCGAGGGATTGATTGAGTCCAATGATGAATTCCAGCTCTAAGGCACACTCACAGCCATAAAACACTCCATAAACTGAAGAGAACTTGTATTAACTTGGAGTAAGCATTCTAAATAAATGTGGCCTTATCATCCTCATATAGAAGAATAGGCTTGATCCCCAAGAAACAATACTTTCTCATGACTGAATAATGCCTAAACAAAATAGGAAACTCACTAATATTAATCCTAATAAAATCAAACTCCTAAATAAAGGGATGTCCCCTTGGGCCTATAGACTGGACCCAGTGGGTTGGCTGACCTATTGTCTTGCCTGCATCAGTTGGTTAGGTGCAAATTGATTAGACTGGATCAAAGCTGGATATGAGTGTGCTTGTATGAGTATGAAAAGGCTTCCACACATTCAAGGGGCCGTAAATAAATAAGTCGCATGTCCTTTTTTTGATTGATTGTACTCTGAAAGGAAAGATGGTTGAGTTTGTAGGTACAAGACTATTTGGAGGAGGAAGGATATGTTTGGTGGAAGGCTAGGGATCTTGATTATGAGTTTTAAGTTTTTTATTCAGGATTGAACTCTAGAGATCTGGTAGGGATTGTACTTGATAGGGATTTGAAGAAGATTGCTGAGACTAAGTGAGAATGGTGGGATTATATATTAACATGGTTATGATTGTATGTGTGTGTGTGTCTATATATATATTGATAACAACATGGTTATGATTGTATTAGGCAAGGAAGTTTACCCCATTTTTTTTTATTTTTTTTTTGGTAACATGACTAGAACCTGCAACCTTGTGGTTGCAATGATAAGCACCTTCCAACTACGTGCCTTTTAGGGAATGTTTGTGCAACACATTTTCCATGGACGAGGAAAGGAAAAGTGGCCTGCTTGTCTATGGACTCTCTCTTCCTTTGTTTGGTATTGATAGTTTTCCTTGAAGAAAAATGTCAAAACAAACTTGATTTTCCGCAAATCTGTGGAACAGCATTTTAATATATACCCACGAGAGAAATTTAATAATCGGAGGAAGCTTAACAAACTTGTTGGGAAGTCATAGATTGTTATAATAAAATACATGGAGGATATAGTTTTGAATCAAGAATGAAACAAGAGAAGCTATCCTTTGATTTTTCAGTGGCTTTTAGCAAGTAAATACTTTGAAAAGGAAGGAAAATCACCGAAGTGACATTTAATAGAAGATTTAGAAATAGAAAAACAGACTGTTTGGTATGAGAAGCGAGTATATGTAAGTCCTTCAAAGAGGTGTCCTTAATAGCAGAATTGTAGGCTAATAATTTTAGATGTTCAAATCACAATTCAGATAAATAATAAGGAAATGTTGTATTGCTCAATAATATGGCAATGGAACTTAAAAAGGACAATTAATAGTATTCAAGCGAAAACCAGTTAGAAAAGGAGATTTGAATTGGATAGAAGTCCTGATGAATTGATGGTTCATACCACATGTTATAGTTGGGACAAGGCTTTGATGGTGATGATGTGTTCCTGAAGTAGACACATCTTGATTTTTCTTCGATAGTGCAATGTTCATATTTATGTATATTTATGCATATTTGAGCAATCCAAATGGGGGCTACTCAAATCTGACTTGAACCAGGATTCAGGAAGAGTTGTCCAGCATAATGGGCCCATTTGCGTCCTAATTTGAAAACAGGACCCATGAGTTGCTTTGTCAAAGTTGAAGGATTAAATGTAGACCCATGGTGTGCCAGACTACCCGGACTCCTGGAGGGCCACTCAAGTTTTGTAAACCTGCAGTGAAACCTCCTAGATTTTATCCCTAGCAGTGTTAGCATTATCCTAGGAGATTAGACCGATTCCTTTTATCAATCCTTAAATATTATATAGGCTTCTTTCCAACATATCCATTGTATCTTTGCCTCTATATAAAGGAATATGGTTGATCTTATTGATCACCAATTTAACGAAAAGTATTCTCCACTTTCATGGTATCAAGCTAACCTCTAATTGATTTAGTTTAATGGGGTTTAAGTAGAGTTTCAACCTACTGATAAAAAAAGAAAAAGAAAAAAGAGTAGAGTTTCAACCCTTCCTCTGCTCGGCCCAAATCCTGGGAAGGCCCAATTAAAGAAGAAAAGATCCCTTCCTGTTTAGGGAACAGGGCTGCCCTTTCTCCATCTCCTGAAGGAAAAGAGACCCTTTTGCAGAAAGACTTCTGGCTTGAGGTTCTAGTGGGGCCTGCCTTTACTGATCATTGGATCAGTTGGATTTTTCAATCCTAAGATATCTAGGATTTTGTGTAGAAAGGTTTGAAAAATGTTAAAGATATTGTTGAGGAAAATAAGGAAAAGGAGAGAGAGAGAGGGAAGCTTTTGATGACGAAATCTTGGCGACCTTTTCAATGTATTTTTTATTAATCTAATTTTCAAATATTACAAAAGAACCCATGTCTTTTTTTTCTTTTGGGTAAAACCCCATGTCTTAGTAGTTAATACTCTTTAAAAACCAGCTGTTTGTAAATACTAAAAACTATTTTAAAGGTGTCTATATAATTTAATCGTTGTCTCAGGAGTCAGGATCCTTCTCCTTATGGTCTGTCTCGTGGATACTTACAATAATGTCTTGAGAAATTTTGGAGCACTTTAGGTTTATTCCTCTTGTTTTGATGCGACACTTTTTCATACAGAGTTTCATCTTGGTGGTCTACAATTTTGTAAATGGTTTCAAACATCAAAATTTCTAGCTTTAGTGGGTTGGATATCTTGATTCCAGTCCATCTATATCCCTGGATCTGAAAAAAAGAAAAGGACTTCTATTGATTATTTGAGGCCCTAAGCCGTCACTGCTGATTGCCTTGGCTGCTCTCTCTCTCTCTCTCTCTCTCTCTCTCTCTCTCTCTCTCATTGTCTTCTTTTTCCTGCTGATTTATTTTGATTGTCAGTACCCCCTGCTTACAGTAAACCATTAGATCTGATTACTATATAATCCTTTGATTTGATCGTGCAAACCACTACCTCAATTATAATCTGTTCATCATCTGAAACCAGTATAAAGATCATGGCTTAAGATCGATCTCAGTATAGATAGCAACCGTTCAGGTTTAGGCCGATCTGAACCCTACCCAACTGACATGGGCGACAAATTCTGCTTTGCTGTAAAATTGCCATGCTTTTGTAGGAGGAGAGGCCCCGATATTTATATTAATGGGTACAAAGTACAATTACATGATTACCCTTAGAAAAGTGTTTACAAAGAATAAAATACAATGGTATTCTTGGAATGCCTAATTTAAGATATCATGCTCCTTAGGTGTGCTAGAATTAGTATTCTCTTCACAATGGGTTCCCCATATGTGACCCTACCTATGACAGGTGCAGGTTGGATTGGGTTTAACTGTTCTTTTTTAAATATTAAAAAAAATGAAAATTGTAAGCATGTAGGAGGGGGGTTGAACCTGCATCCCAAAAGTTACACACGTCGTCCTCTACCACTTTTCCTAGAGATGCCTTGAACATTGATACTCACTGCCACAGATCTCGGGTTATTTCAGTACAATTTGATGGGCCAAATCATGGATATTGGCCCCGTCTGATGCAAAATGTGCACTTCAGGTTTACACAACTGGCATGATACTTTGGTTAGCATGGTACACCCAATAATCATTCATCTTTGGCACAGCAGAAGTCTATTGATAATTTAAGTGTGGTCACTGGTCACATGTCAATCTATACGTCAAGTTAGCTATTATAGTACATTAGAAGTGTCTATTTCTATTTATGTTCCGTTAGGACCTTTTAGAGTCCACATGCTGAGTTGCTCAGAAGTAGGGAAATTGCATGATTCAAACAATTTCTGATTAACATGAATTTGGTGTGTTAAATGGGTTATTCAGTTAGTTATATGTTGAAGAAGTTATGGTCCATTTACTGATCAGGCTAAGTATAGTTTTTATTTTGATTTATATCAAGAGTCTTAGTTGGAATCTATTTAGTTATTGAGTCTTAATATGGAGGCTTTAAGGCTGGATTCCTGATGCAGATCTACATCAGGCCACATGTGTAGGGCCCAAATAGATTTAGGATATTTTATTAACTAATACATCACTAGTTTCCAATTTTATTTAAAGAATTGTAATTAGGATTAGGTTTCCAATATTATTCAGTTTTCTAGTTTAATTAAATTTCTTAGGCCCTAAGTTATATTTTCTTATTTATATGGCATTGTAGAAGATTATTTTCAGAGTTGATTAATTGAATTGGGTTTTCCCCTTGAGGTGTGTCCTCATTATCGTCTTTGCGGAGACTTCTTATTGTATCTTTGGACACGTGCTTCGGCACTTACCGCAAGCCCTAACCCTAGGGCATGCATCAATTCCTGTCGAGAAGGGTTAACCAGTTTAAGTGTACAAATACAGAACACCATTGCAAAGATATAATGTATATAGTATTATGTGATTTTAAAATACTCAGAGTGGTAATTTTGAGATACTAGTTAGTTGATTGAGATTGTGATTATCCTCGCTCAAAGGGAGAGGATGTTATTCAATCATTATAAACAGGTGCAATTTCTCACATTGGGAACACAAAATTCTCCAAATTTGCTCATATTTTTGTGTGTTTGGGATTCTCTGTCATTCTCATATCCCCTTTATAAAAGGATGTACCCGATGCAAATTAAAATAGTCCAATGAAATTTCAGATTCTCTCTTCAATTGAGTTTGTTGATAAATCTATCATCTGCCTCCTTTGGTGAATATTCCATAGGAAACTTCTCCGCTGAAGATTAAAAGCTGGGACCCTTGTTGAAGATTAGTCTTCTCTTCTACGATGTACACCATTAATTGACATTGGAGTGGATTGGCATGGCCATATCTGCCTGATCACTATGATTGTAATTAATATTTAGATTTTTTTTACTTAACGTGAAGTCTGATAATGTTGATTTACATGTTTTCAGGGTGTAAGTTTGATGATTACAGTTTTGCAGATGGCTCGCTTACCAAATATCAAGGTGCTAAGTGACACTGCTAATAAGCTCATGCTTGGAATAAGCAAATATATCAATTCAACCAATGCGTTTACTACAGATATGTCCGTGTTTTTCCACTCATTTTACCTTTTTTTTTTTCATGCAGGTTGCTTCAGTACTTCTTAGTTGTGCATTTTTCTATGATATATTTTGGGTCTTCATATCACCACTCATATTCCATGAAAGTGTAATGATTGTGGTAAGTTCAATCCTTATATATATAATGTTTATGTTATACCTTTTTGAGTTACGAAGGTTGTTTGTTTTTCTTTTTCTAAACAATATTATCTGAGAATGATAACTGAATCTTATTAAGGAGATAAAATATAATACAGCAACAAAGACATACTGCACAGACATTAAGGTCGAAGGGCAAAGAGTAGATCAGTACTAAAAGTAGGAAACAGACTGCAAAGTGGCAGCAACTAATGGCCAACCATCATGCAAACAAGAGGAACCACAAGCAAAGAAGGAGAATTACACAACCATCAGGATTACATTTCTGAACCACATGAACTGATGGACAACACCCTTTTTGCCATGGATATCGTATACATTAACACTCACATTGTTAGCATCTTCGAGGATGTGGTGTGAGAGATAAAAAAGCCGTGTAAGATAGCTGAGATTGTTAGTGATACTCCACCAACCTTATCAGATGTTATATTTGCTGGAATCTAACTGCTTCCAAACCCCAATTAAGAAAAACATAAACTCCACATTATTGGTAACCCATGAACCCCAGATCTCACCGCCTTCACCTTGGAGTCACGAATCATGCCTCAACACTTAAGTGCCCTGGGTTCACAATTACACTAGCATCAAATTTAAGCTTTTACTTCTAGCTTGCAGGGAAGACCATCTTGGCATAATAGGGGAGGACTATGAAATACCAATAACTTCATTTCAGCATACATCCAACAGTATGATCACAAACAATTGCTTATCTACTTTATCCAGTAGCCTATTTAACCAATCATGTCAAGCTATACAATTATATAGAAGATGTGTTGTTATTGAAGCCTAACATCCATTAAGCGAAGTCTTGGGGCCTACGAGTTAAGATAAAGAGAATTAAATTACACCTTATAATGTCATTAACTGCATCTGTCATCTTCTTTTGAAATCTGACATCTAATTTTTATGATTGTTTTATGTCATGCTATATGATTATTATGATGTGATATTGAATGCCTGATGCCCATTTAGTGAACTCTTTGGGGGTCATATAAGTTAAGATATGATGATTTATTTATACCCTGCAATGTCATTGCATGTAGTTGGTAGTTTATTTTATTTTTTTTTGAATGGATGTAGTTGGTAGTTTATTCCGTCAAGGTTTGAGCATTTTCTAAAATGTGCCCCCAATCTTCTTTTGATAACCTGCATTCTTCTTTTATGTTTTATACTTAGTTTGCTTTGGAAGTTCCATTTATTTATTTATTGGAAAAAACTTAGGTGGCTGAGCAATGCATGCCAAAATAAATAAAAAAAAAACCCAACCCCGATAGTCACTGAGCCTCAGTTTGGCACCCATCCGAATGGATTGGACCGTTGGATCGACTATGCACTCTTTTCGATGGTGAAAACTTGTGGGCTGTTGATCAAGTGGTTAGGATGATGACCCGAGCCTCCATCACTGGGTCCCGTCCCCAGGTGGGCCCTACAAGAGACGGTGCTCACCTTATTGTGAGCACTGGTGCTTAGGTGAGGGGGGCCTTTATTTATTTATTTTTGAATGGTAGTTCCATTTAATTGACATCCTTCTAGTTTACTTCCATTAATTATTTGTTCTTGCATCTAACTTACTTGATAAGTTATACTCTTTTATTTTCAGAGCATTGAATTTGAACCATTTGAATTGTGTCATGTTAAATGTGTTTACTGTAAAAGCTGAAGGGCCATGTACTTATCTAGATCTAGAGTATGCTGTACTTCGCTGAGGACCATACAAGCGTTAACCTGTGGTTTGCTTAATCATCATTTATCTTGTTGATAACTTAGGAACCTAGATTGAATTTCTTGTATCTATCCCTAAAGATATGTAACTTTTATCTTTTTAAATTTTACCTCTATATAAACAAAATGTGACTGATGATATAGATCAACCAATTCCAAAGAGAGGTTCCTATGATACCCAGATAAACAACGGTATTTGATGCTTCACTTTTTATGTGTAAAATCTGTTTCCCTGCCATATCCATGGCCTTTCCCTGCTGCATCCATGCCATTCCTGGGTATCATAGTGTCCAACATTTACAACAGCACATAGGGAAAGAAAGGCACGTTTTTTAAAACGGTTACATGTCAGGAGATATAAAGGTGAATGGCAGCAGGGTCATAGCATCTGTAGCCTTTCTGTTAATTGGAAAACACAAATGGGAGCTCGAGTTACAAAATATGATTGAGTTTTATGAGTTGAAAATGTTTGTTTCAGCAATTGCATTTTATAAGTGTTAGCTCTTTTATTTGTAGGTTGCTCGTGGTGACAATAGTGGTGGTGAAGCGATTCCAATGCTTCTTAGAGTTCCGAGATTTTTTGATCCCTGGGGTGGATATGATATGATTGGCTT
Organism: Litsea cubeba; assembly: GCA_012931725.1. Taxonomy (NCBI): domain Eukaryota; kingdom Viridiplantae; phylum Streptophyta; class Magnoliopsida; order Laurales; family Lauraceae; genus Litsea; species Litsea cubeba. The sequence goes on from CM022947.1 coordinate 77,290,547, forward strand.
TGGGGACATTCTTTTCCCTGGTTTGCTCGTTTCCTTTTCATTCAGGTATTGTAAATTTTGTTTATTTACTTAATGTTATTGGCTATTTTCCTTTTGTATTATTATGCATGTGAATCTTAAATTAGAAGCATTGCAGAATCACATCTTCTAGGCAAGTTTAATCTCTAAAATTGAGTTTCAAGTGGGTTCATCTCAGGATTTTTTTTAATGTTATATGATATTTTTTGTAACTCATATTGTTGTATGCATTGGAGATTTTAGTGGTAGCTTCATATTAATTAAATGTTGTACCAATTTCCTTTCCATTGTTGCCTATCTAGTTACTTGCCTTGGTTAATGATGGCATATTTCCAAGAAGCAGATTCGTGGTGTATGTTGTTTGCAAATGACATGGTGCTAATTAGTCAAGCAATTAAGCTACAAAATGTACTTTGGAGAGCCTTTCAAAATGAGTGGTTGGAAAATAGAAGAATGAAGATTGGATATCATAGAGAACAAGCACAGTGATTTTGAGATTGGGGAGAATTTGGTCAAAATTGATTGCCACTTGGTGCCACAATGTAGCAGGTTCTAGGATTTGGAAGCAACTACAGAACAAAGCAGATGACTTGATGAGAATATTATTAGTGCACTTTGGGGAAACTTGAGGCAAGTTTCCCGCACTAATTAGGAAATCAATACAAAACTGTATAGGGCTATATGGACTTGAACCGTAGACCTTCTGAGTAAAACAGATCCAATTGATTATTATCGAATTGATTCTGTTTCAAAGACCCAACATGTTTTTTACTTTTTTTATTTTTTTTTATAGCATTGGGCTCCTTCATTAACTGATAAAAAAATTGGCTAGTCCACCTTATTTTTTCCTTGACAGGAAGGTAAAGATATGGCTCCATGTGCTTGGATTCATATCTTTTTGTTATGTGATTGTCAAGTTTCATTTTGTTTAAGGGGGCTAAGTTTCATTTTGTTTAAGGGGGCTTTTAGTAGAATACATTTAGAACCACAGTGATATGTGATGCTAAATGTCTGGCAGAGGAAAAACAATAGGAAGAAAAATTTCTTGTGGCATAAACGTGTAATGCTAAGATGGATGTGAGGATTAACAAGAAATAAAATGATTAAGAACTAGAGCCCATAAATTGCTTTTGGGCGCATGCAATGAAAGATTTAGTATCAAGAAATTCGGCAAAGATTGTTTTGGACACATGCTTAGAAGAGCAGAACTAGGGAAGAAAAAGAGCCCCTCAATACATGCACCTGGTCCAACTAGAACAAGATTTGGGTCCAGTCCTGAATCCATTTACATGGGACTTGAACAAGATTTGAGTGAAGTTGGGCTCCATGTTACATATTTATAGACCAGAATACTCGAATGATATATGTAAATCTATTTACATAAGTGATCCCCCCTTTTTTTGAAGAATGATACATGTAACCCATTCCGGTGTCTTCTTCGTCCAACTCTGTCCACCATATAACTACATACCCACGAAATCTGGTAGCTATGAGCGTCAGTTTATGGCTATTTATAATAGTTTCGTGCTCAAATACATTCCACGCTGACTAATCAATCCATGAAGGCTTCTAGCTGCATCTTGCCGTTAGTACCCAGGAAAAACAATATTGATAGCCAAATCTCCAATGACATTTTTAGGACCCGGGTTACGTTGATTTCTGAAATTGTACACTTCTTCTTTACGATTTCCTTCCCCATGTGGTTTGCATGATTGCGCTCGAGATTTGTAAGTCCAGCGCCTGTCCGAGTAAAAACAACTGTGTAATTTGTGGGAGACATGCAATGATATCTCTAATTTGATTGACATCGGCTGCTAAACGGGCATGGCTTGTGGTGAGCTCAGCTGACAAACCAGTCATAACCCATTCTTAATTCATCTACTTATTGCATCAGGTCACAGATTCATTCATTTATTTGTTCCAGATTCAAAATGGTCATCTCTACTTGTAGTTTCTTCAGGGGCATGTCTCTTGTTGGTTTTTTTTTTTTTAATAATATGTAGAAAATACTGAAAATTAAAATTGACTGACCTGCTAGTGTTGTTATCATCTTCAAGAATGTGCAAGCAAAAACTGATATGAATCCAAGTCCAAATGGCTCCGGAGATCGCAAAATGAGCCGTCAATCTTGGTCCACTGTTGTTGATTAAGCTAATGTCGGTGTTCCTCTGGTGAATGGGCTTAAGATTTCTGGTTGGGTTGATTGATACTGGACCTGACTGAAACCAGCTGTTGGGCTGTGTGCTTGAGCCAGCTAGGTTCGACTTGGAGAAAAACCCTAGATCGTTTGCACAATTAGAAAACAAAAATCAGATATGTCAACCTCTTAGTGTAATTTATGTCCCTTCTGTCTCTCTCTCTCCAGAAACTTTTGACTATTGGCAAAAATCATTTGAACGAAAAACCCTGAGTAGAGTTTTTGCCTATCTTCGGCAACCGAAAAGGGGAGGAGACCCTCTTTCCTCTACAAGTCTAAGGAGATTCCCCCCTGTGACCTTCGTTTCTTTTTTATTTTTTATTTTTTTATTTTTACTAAGCTGCACGATCACTGGCTGCCTCCATATTCGATTCCATCTACTGCACAACCTAAGGCTCTGAGCCTCTGATATCAAATTGATGCAAACCCTAGGATTGGATAGGATGGAAGTGCCAAAGCACGTGAAACAATGAACCCATGAATGGTTAACTTTATTGGTCTTCAACATCCCTCTAATGTCTTGCAATGCTAATATATATATATATATATATATAGGAAAAATACCCTAGAATCTAAGACTCCTAATGAAACTAGAAAACCAATAAAAGACTTATACTAGAATTAGAAAACTCATCCTAATTACAACTTGTTAAAGATATAAATGTAAAAAAAAAAAATCTTAAGACTTCAACATGTGGTCCTCGGGTCTCTGGTATCATCTGTCCCATTGGCTTTGCATCACCTTATGCTTTAGGGACTGTCTGCTACTGTAGTGAAACTTATGGTCTTTAGTTCTTTGATTGCTCAGTCACTGTGGGCCCTGATCTGAGGAGAAGATGCAGGTGGGAAATACAAACTCCGAGAACAGAACTTCCGCTCTAATACCGTTCACTTCCCTAGCTGTAGTGCTGATGGGGAGGGAGGGAGGGAGATGATGTTTAATCACTACATGCATTATGTTCTTCTGATTGGTAGTTTTTTATTTTTTTTTATATTTTTATATATATATATATTTTATATCCATTGATGTAAATGATCTTTGAAGTTGATTTTCTGATTGATTTTTTTTTTATGCCCCAGTCTAAAGTTTCATAAATTCACATTAACTTTCTTACCTGAAATTTTATGCCTGGTCTTTTAGCTTAAAATTGACGCATCTTTTATTATCTAAACACAAGATGCCAATTTACTATGTGGAGCTTGGCTTAGATATTAATATGTTTTGATACACTGCCTTAATTTTGTTTTCACATCTGTTTTTTTTTTATTATTTTTTTTTATGGTTTCTTCATTACTGTAGATATGCAGCATTAAAGTAGAATTAAACATTGATTTATTATTATTATTATTTTTTTTTGTAGTTTTTATATGATTTTACAGCACCAGATGGATATATGCATCTCTAATTTAAATTCTTCTTTTGCGTTTCTGATTTGTATAATTGTTACTATCTTAAAATTTTAGATAATTTTCTTTGTATATTTTAATGGGTTTATACTATGAATGCAGATATGACAGATCAAATAAGAAAGGAATATTGAATGGATATTTTCTTTGGTGTGTTGTTGGCTATGGAGTAGGTGGGTCCTGGTGTCTCTCTCTCTGTTTTTTTTTTTTTTTAATATTTTCATGTGATGGATTCCTTTTAGCCATGGTTTGTGGATGTGTGCTACAAAATAGAAGCAGTTCTGATTTAATTTTGATTTTTCATCATTTTATTTGAAAAAAGGCTGTGGCTTTTGAGAGTACTGCTGCCATCTTGATCACATGGTTACAATTATCTGAATTTGGTGTTGTAAGTGATCCAAGGTGAGGTCTACCAGGACTGTCTAGATCCATGATTGGACCGGTCAAGTACGATGCATGTGTTGCACGTGATTATTGATCATTCCTTTTAACTGTACTTCTGTAAGTGAACTTTATTCCATGCCTCCTCATGATAAAGTGGTGTTCACCTTCTTGTAGGGCTCTTCCTTACATACGTCGCTTTATATCTGATGGATGGGCACGGTCAACCTGCACTGCTGTACCTTGTTCCATGTACATTAGGTGACGACTCATCTCATTAACATGGCATTTAGACTATACATGGGAAACTTTTTTTTCCCATAATTATTTCAGCACAGATCCATGTTGCTGACTTCAATTTTGGTCCTTGTCATGCAGGGCTTATTATCATATTGGGTTGGCTGAGAGGTGAGCTGAAAGACCTGTGGAACTATGGAAAGGTCCCGTCTAATGATGCTTCCGGAGAAGTTTGAGCATAATATAAATCGTTTGAGCATCATATAAATCATATCTCTGAAAATTGCTCTAGGTGAGAGGCAGCTCTGTTGATGAACTGTAGCGATCTTCAATTCTCAAAAAGGCGATACACTTAATGGATTATTCTCCCAAACAATGGTCAGAGATCCGTGAAGAGGAAATACCTTAAGATGAGAGCAAGTAAAACTGCTGCTCAATACTAACTGTATCAGAATCTGAAGGTGGCTGTGTAGTGCATCTCAATTACTTTAGTTCGTTCTTATATCAAGTTTCCACTGCAAGTAAGATTTCAGTTCTTGCTGCCCTGGTGCTCTTAAGATTGTAATGTCAGATATTAATCTTATTTGTTAATTCTGCAGTATGTTCAATTGGTCTTGTAATCTTTTATATGATCATTATTAATAATTTGCTATTGTAACAGATTCGAGTTCAAGTTATATAGTAAACCTGAATTGTATCATTCCCTTTTATCTATAGATTTAAGTTACAACACCCTGAATTGTATTATTTCTCTTAGTAGCCTCTTTTACTTGGTTAATCCGGCATGTTGCCCACATGGGGCTGAGCTGCTGACTTCTGTGGCTCCCATTAAACCTATGTGAGAAAACCAAATGTTTCTAGGATTCTAGAAGTTTGTGATTGCTGTCCCTGAATTGTATTATGTTCTTACTTGTTTAATGTTTAATTTAATTTACCTAGAAACCTATCAAGTGACAAGGCCGTGTTTATCATGCAGCAAAAAATGATATTTTTTTCAGAACACAAAACTTTTTATTATCAATCCAACCCCCACACACACTACCTTACGGGAATTGGCACAAATCCAAATTTGATACTTATCCAACTGTTACTATTTGATTGAAACTCTAAAATAATGTTTGTAATTCTCATGTCTTGATGAAAAAGTAGTGTTTATGAATTAAAGTTCAGCTACCAGTTTTTTTTTACCATAAGCCATTTTTTTCTTTTATCACATAAACCTATGTACAATGTAGTAAAGTCAAGTCAATACAAAGGGCAACTATTTTCAATTCTCTCTCTCTCTCTCTCCCCTACTTCACGACATACTTCATCTTTAACTTATTTTACCTCTATTTTTACCATAAAGCGACATCAACATTTATTTTACTTTGCCACATATAAACAAACATGTCTTGACCTAGATGTGACATTATCCTTTTACCGGTGTGGTAAAATAAAGACTAGCTGCTACTTTTTTATCATAAACTTTATTACAAGTCACTTTTTCTTTACCATATAAACTAGGGGGGTAAAGTGTGATAAAGTTAGTCAAACAAAAATAAAGTACTTTACCACTCTCCCACTTTACTTAACCATATACTTTATCTCACCTTTACTTTACCTTACCTTTTTCATGATGTGACATTTACCTTTACCATACATATATTCAAGTTCATTATGATAGATTTGGTGAAGTTCTTTACTTTACTCTATCACTTTGTAAATTTATTTTGAAAGATTTTTATATTATAGAAAGTTTCTACATGGGATAGTCGAATACCTCCTAATTTAGAGAAAAGCTGTTGACTCTAATTAGAAGGTATGATCTCTATTAGAAGCCAAATTATTGGCCATTACTCTATACTGTAAGGGTTCTCTCAAGCAATTACTGAAATCTTCCACCTTTCCAATATTGAATGTGATCGCTTGTTCTTGCATTGTGATTTTTCAAAAAATGTGGAATTTCATTGTGTTTGCCAAGGGCTTTGAAAGAATTGATGGAGGCTTGGAGGTTGGGTCCTTTTAAAGGGTTGGCTTAATCCTATCAATGTTGATTCCTTTATCTATTCTTTGGTCAATTTGGAAGGAAAGAAACAATAAAATCTTCAATGACAAGTCAAAGGATAGGGAGGATATTGTTTTTATGATTATCCTCGAAATAGCTAAATGGGCAAGTATCAAAAAAGAGTTGGAGCACTTGACATTGGATAATATCTTAAGTAATTGGGAAGTTTGTTTGAGAAGCGGATGTGTTAAGAAGAGACATTTAGTCACTCGGTCTCCCCCTTCTCCTAATGTTCTTAAATTTAATGTAGATGGCGCGGCAAGAGGAAAACTAAGATCTGCAAGTATAGGTTGCATCTTGAGAAACTACAAGGGAGAGGTTTTGTTTATGTTCTCAAAGTATGTTGGCATCAATGATTCTAATGAAGCGGAAGTGTTAGCTATATTGGAAGCTCTAAGGATCTGTGTCTCAAATAATTTTCATAGCATAGTGGTGGAAAGCGATTCCTTAAATGGGATTTCTTAGATGTCTTGTTTGGAGAAGGGTCCATGCAAATTTCAATTTATTTTTAATGAAATCAAGACTTGGTCTTCATCTTTGAATGTTGAGTTTCATCATGTGCTTCTGTCGGGAAATGGCATGGCGGATGCTTTGGCCAAGTTGGGGGTATAAAGAGATGTAGTTTTGCTTGCTCCTTTGTAATTTGTTGTTTGTTGTTTTTGTGTTGGTATTTAGCTCTAATACTTACGCATGTTGTTCTCTTTCCATCTTCTTTATTGTACCTATCTATTTAAGTCTTTAATATGATTTACGGTTACTGATAAAAAAAAATGTGAACGCTCGCAGGCAGCTCCAATGTGTGAAGACTCTGCTGGCATGGCTTCAAGATGTGTGTGAATACTCTGCGTGTATCTGTCCTCCATTAGATTGAAACGTGATTCAATCCATGTGGTTTTTGTGATTAACCCGTGCACTTTATGCCCATTTTTCCAATTTTCCTTCAATAAATCATTTAAAAGAAATGATTAAGTCCAACCCAAATAACCTAGTAGGGCCATACCTTAGCTACCATTACACATAGATGGTTAAAAAAATAAAATAAAAGAAGGGTTGTGTATGGATTTCAGAATGTCCGAAACGTTAGGTTCGTTAAATGTTTATGATCATCAAAATCATGTTTAAACTTGAGCCACATGAGAATTTGAAAAAAAAAAAAAAAACAAAACAAAAAAAAACCCCAAGACTGATTTTGGAATTCTTTTAAGTGACAGAACCATCAAAAAAAGGTACCCCATTATCAGCATTTGATCATTGATTCCCGTAAAGTGACTTTTAGATTGGTTTTAGGGACAAAAGAAGGTTAAGAGAAGACAAACACTTCTCATAAGGGTATTTTTATTATTTTTTTAAAAATTCATGGAGAGGACTTGATTGAAAGAAATATGAAAAACTTGTCTACTTTTATGAAATATTCAAACTTTTATGTATTTTTTTAAAAATGACCTAAAAGTTTTACTCTTTTGAAATTTTCTCTAATATAAAAGAATCGCTCAAAAAATTCTACTCATGAAAAGTGCGGTCAAGACACTCATTTATGTAGTAAAAAGAATGGGGCGGGACAGGATGGAGCAATTTAAACAATCTATTAATTTATACTCATCCCAAACCTAAAAAGTCCACCATGATACGTGCCAATACAAGTGGGTTGTATTGGCATGTCACCTGTTCAACCCAACCAATTTCCATCCCTAAAGTCAAGGTTACGAAAATCTGTTTTTCTAACCCTTCCCCCCTCCCATGTTGTATGTTGTGTTTAATATAATATTCATGAGAAGAGGCAGTCCAAGTGCAATGGCAAAAAACGTGACTCCCACTCATCGCACTACTAAGTAAAACACCCCTACTCATCTGCCAAGATTGGCTATTAGTCAAGAGTCAAGACAATATTAATATATAGGTGGCTCTGGCTGAAGAAGAAAATAAGATGTATTTTGCGTGAATGTCAAAAGTGAAAACCAAAGTCCGGTCAACAACAGTTGATATGAGCTCATATGGGCCATTCCTCCTAACTGCCTATGAAAAACCAAGGTTCATTTCATATTGCTAACCTTCGGATCTATGGCCATGAAACAAATGACCATCTTTTCTAGCAGTTGCAATAGTCGATCGATCTAACTTTTGTCCATAACTAATTCACAAAACGTTCTTGTATTTAGTGGGATAGTGGGCCTCGAAATCAAGCCTCAGGGTCACCTAGAAGTTGTGTTTCTAAGTCTTTAGTCCATCAGACTTATATTGAATCTGTTTACAGTTTTAATGAAACAATGAATGCACTGAGGATCATTAATTTAGAATTGGAATATACATGAACAAGTGAGCTGTAGTGATGGATGGCTTCCTCAATGAAGATCTCTCTCTCTCTCTCTCTCCCTCCCTCCCTCCTTTTCCCCTCGAACGAATGAAGATCTCTCTCTCTTCCCTTTTCCCCCTCTTGAACGAATGAAGAACTGTATTATCTAATTCGGAGAGGCTCCATCAACCCTCTTTAATTAAACAAAGAGACCAAAGGCAATTCAATTTCTTTATTTTATAAGTTGCTAAAAGGCCGGATAAGAAAGAAAGAAAGAAAGGTATACAATCTCTTGGAGAGATACCAGAGAAATTTGATTACTCTTTTCCTCTCACAACGTGTGAGGAGCGCCGCTTTGTTGGTTGGAGTTCATCCATGAGTCATCGTTACATGTGGCCCTTAACTAAAAATGCTAACAATTGCCATTCCTTCATCTGCACGACAAGTATAACTAATTACTTATTCCTCTCTCACTCCAATTGGTCATTAGTCATTTTAATCTATATGAAGTCTTATCATCTACTTAGCCTGCAAAGGCATTTTGGGCCTTCTGATCAGTTTTAAGTTCCCAAACTGTAACAAGAAGGAGCTGCTCATGAATCGATTTCTGAATATGTGACCTTTTCATTTGTGTGGGCTCTCCTTCCATCTTTATAAATCTCTTGGATCCCATCCTATTATTACCAAAGAAAATAAATCCAAAACTGTCACGTCTTGAAATAATCTACTAGAGCGTATTTTCTTTGGATAGGCTTTTGACCTACCCAGTACCAGTTGTAAGCAGGGTTGTAAATGGGTCCCCGATTCTCCGATTACCCGAAGGTTCCAGATCTGGGTCCTTATTTTGGTCCCGATAAGTAAATGGTTCCGGTTCTGGATCCTTTTTTTGGAACCATTACTTAAACGGGTCCGGTTCTGGATCCTTAGTGGCTCAGACCCATGGACCTGAGATCCGACCCAATACTCTAACTTAAATAATTTATTATCTATATGTTACATGGGAACCCCTCATTCTAAGTTTCTAACCTAATCTTTCATCCCCAAACCACTATTATTGATAAACAAAATATTACATTTGCTTTGTAGGTGATCCAATTGAATTACAAAAAAGCATGATTATTTTTTTTAATGGAAAAATACAAGTATTAGGGTCCAGACCCGGAACCATACTCGGAACTGGATCCAGACCCGCCTCACATACGGTTCCGGTTCCCATTAATATTATCGGTTCCGGTTTCGGAACCAGTTTTCTAGTTCCGAACCGGGTTCGGGTCCGGTTCCGATTCCCCCCTTTAGAAAACGGTTCCGGTTCCGGGGTCCACTCTGGACCCGGATCGGAACCGACCTGTTTACAATCCTAGTTGTTAGTGTAACTAGTGATAGAATAATATAGTTACCAACTTATCATTAGTGATAGAACCAAAGCTACCAATATGCAATTGGTAGAGTACGTGGAAATGAAAATGTACGGACTTTCGCTTTTCTACAAGAATGATTAGCCTTACTTGTGCCCTTCCGTCGGCTTTGCTGTGGATGAATTGAAATTCGAGCAAATGACACTTTCCTCATAGACATGAATTCTCCGCACTAAACGAAGACAAAGCGCGCAAGTCCCCAAAAAATCATATAGCTTTACATTTTCTCCACTAAGAAAAATGCATTAGACAAACGTGTTCTTAGGATCATGAGGAAACAACCTGAAAAATCTCCATAGTGAGCCATGAGTGAGGAGAGGACCCAGCAAGAGTTTAGAGACGGCAGTGTCTTTTTTTGTCGTTTAGCGATGTTGTCGATATCGACAACATTTATCAATGAGTTGAATTAAGAATTATAAGTCAGCTGCTACTTGAAGGATAAAAGTTGTCGATAGCGACGACATTAGGTTGTCGATATCGACCAGTTTCATCAGTGGGGTGAATTAAAAGTTGTAAGTTAGCAGCTGCTGGAAGAGATAAAAGTTGTCGATAGCGACAATATTAGGTTGTCGATATCGACCAGTTTTATCAGTGGGGTGAATTAAAAGTTGTAAGTTAGCAGTTGCTGGAAGAGATAAAAGTTGTCCATAGTGACAACTTATGTTGTCGATAGCGACCAGTTTTCAACAGTGACCCGAATTAAAAGTTGTAAGTTAGCAGCTTTTGGAATAAATAAAAAGTTGTCAATAGCGACAACTTTTACCTGATAGCTAATCAACTAGTTTGCATGGTTTTATAGTGTGAATCCAACATATTAAACCCAACTTATGGTAATTAGGAATGTCCTAAAAAATAAACACCATGGAATAACTGAATACAACATTCTCCATTTATATTAAAAAAGTTGTTAGCACCATTCACATTCCAACATTCATTACAACCATCTAATACTTACAAAAGTAGCAAAACACGATAGATAAAAAGCTCAATTTGTAGTGTTCCAATCTACATGGATCTCATTTAAATGCTTCAAATCTACATGGAACCCATTGACATCACCATACAGCCCATTTACATCAGCAGCCATACAAGTCGTTTACATCAACTGCCATACAAGTAAAAAGGCATCGCACTGGTCAAGCTTGGAACAACTCATTTACATTACCAACTCCACCAAAAAATGAATGCAATCTCTTTTGGTCAAGCTTGGAATAACCCATTTAGCTGGGACACAACCACTGCACTAGAGAAATTGTATCTTCCAGAGGGCTGGAAAGCTGCCACTACAAAACAATGCAAGACAGCACCACAGACAACTCCCCAGCTAGAGCTGGACCAGACAGACACCACCGGCAACAGCTTAAAACAGAGAAGGGAGCTAACAAAAAATAACTGCAAGCTGCACAAAACCATGAGACCACCTAAGATAGGCAAAACAGGGCCCAACAGAACTGCAGAACTCCACACCTCACTGAGCAGAGAGATCTACCCGGGCTGCCTCCAGACTAACTTGAAATGGCAACTGAGCTGAGTAAAGAGAGGAGAATCTCTACAACTCGACAGAAACCAGATGTTACAAAAGAAAGAATCTCATCCATAACTTACAACAAGAAGCTTAGATGACTGGGCTGGAAAGACTCCCCTACAATCCTTTGCACAGCAGCTCCACAGCCACTACCCCAGCTAAAACTGGGCCTAAAATCCTCAGCTAGCACTAAACCAAACAGGCCAAAAGCTGCAATAAGCTGCAGAGGAGCTAGAAGCTGAACACTTGAGAAGCTCTTCCAAAAATCGACTGACATGGAAGGCAGAAAACTCCACTACCGTAAGTAGGCTGACGGAAAAATCAAACCAGAGGCTACAAGAGCACCCACTACAATGAGAAAGGCCAAACCGGGTGCTGAGCAGAAACAGGGGACTATCCCTACAGCTGGACCAAATCAGCAGCAGCTATAGGATAGCCTAACCCATCAAGATCTTCCTCCTCCGAAACTGAGGCCCCATCAAGGCTGAAATCATGATACCCAATATCGGTCCGCACCCGAACCATATGCCCATCAGAGGATCTCTGCAGAGCTGAAGGGGGCTTTTCTTTTCGATCTGGATAGTCACGAATCCGGCCATTGACTTCAACCGAGTGGTCTGTTTGTGGGGCTTCTTTCGTGGCAGAGATCGGATTGGGAGACGGGTGGGTGTTCTTTGCAGAGGGGAAATGCATACGATGCTTGGAATGAAGGGTTTTCGAAGGGGTTGTTGAATGGCTTGAAACTGATTTAGATGAAGGTGTTGAAACCCTTTTTCAAACCCTAAAACCCAAAACGAAAATCACCATTAATCAAGATCAAAACGAAAATCGCTATCAACTAAGCCCAAACCTTTTAATGGAATCCAACAACCACTTTGGCTAATTCCATGTAGAAGTTTTCTGAGAAGGGAAAATCTCCAGAACACAAGTTGCAAACGATGAAAAGAGTTTAACGAAGAAATGTAGACATGGGGCAATGTATAAAGGATTTACGCATATTTGTCGATATCGACAACTTTTATCTCTTCAAGCAGCAGCTGACTTACAACTCTTAATTCAACTCACTGATAAATGTTGTCGATATCGACAACATTGCTAAATGATAAAAAAAGACCCCTGGCGTCTCTAAACTCTTGCTGGGTCCTCTCCTTACTCATGGCTCACTATGGAGATTTTTCAGGTAGTTTCCTCTAGGATCATTTGTCTTTTATGCATGGGTGTGAAAATAGGATTTATACATGTGAGACATACTGCTATATTTTTCTGGAGCATAATTTCCATGTGTATCTCAAAGTTTATGAATATTTAATTTATGAAACTAAATGTTGTGGATATAAGGGGTCAATGGAAGATTTAATGACTTGGGTTAAATTTTTTGGGCCCACAGTAGTTGCAAAAAACAGAATATGGCGTGATGGGCGTTGATGTCATGACCTCTCTTTAGCGGTAATCAGTGGCGAACTTAAGGTTTTCGTTTGAGGGGTGCGGATTCAAACAGGCAATTGGATTTTGGGAACAAATCTAGGGTTTTCATATAGGTCTTGATGACAGATGTAGGATTTTTATGTGAATTCTCAAGGCTGAGCGAAAATTTTCATTAGATTTGAAAAGTGGACCGAGGTCCAATGGGTGCAATCGCCCCAACATGGATGCACTTAGGTTTGCCCCTAGCGGTAGTTGTATTGGTGCTATGGTTGGAAAAACCACCTAAGTTGACTCTTTGACTCTCTCAAGTCATCTCGTTTTGATGAAGGGCTGAGTCATCTCATTTTAATAAGTTGTTGGCATTCCGAACCTTCTAATAGGGAGCTCTGATTTTAAGCAATTAAGATTTATTTATAAGTAATTATGCATGAAGTTTGGAGTTAGTAATTTAAAAATGATGACTAGAATGTGATTTGAAACGTATATTTGATCTTTTACATTCGGTATTTGGACTATCAAATTGTGTAATATGATTTGTTTTTCTTTTATCTTCCTTATTGTAACACTTTTCTTGTATATACAACTTCATTAATTTGAATTGATTATTATGAATGCAGGTAAATAAATGTATTTTTATATTTTAAAAGTAATGAATTCATTTTAAAATATTTTTAAATTGTCATATTGGTACAAGAAGAAATGAATCGGATACATCATATGACCATTATAAAGGGCCTATTATTTTACTAGAATTCAAAGAATTCATGACTAGCGAACTTGTAGTTATCCAAAAGCAATCTCTTGGGGTGAAATTCCCAAATGCTCATCTTGGCTGGAACATCCAAACGATAATAGTTGTAATTCTTTTCGAGTGGTTGGAATTCAAAATTCTAGCAAAAAAAAATATAAAACTTAAAAATGCCAAGGGATAGCCATCACATCATTAGATCCCCTTTCTCCTTACTGTACATTTTATGTGCTGAAGCCTTGACTCAACACACTGTCTGCCTCAGCATGGCCAATCAGTTGTTATTTCCCAAAATAGCTCCGCGAGGTCAACGGATGGGATTGCTGCAATTCGAGGATGACCTACTATTCTTCCTACAAATTAATGAAAAATCCTTGGTCCACCTAACAAAAACTTTAAAAAAATTCGAGGAAGAAGCGGGGCAACGAGTCAATACAACCAAGAGTCAGCTCCTGTTTTCTAGGAATGCTTCTCCGGCTCAGACCCGTCTCACCAAGGACACCTTACATATCACTAATGCTGTGGATTCATTTGAATACCTGGGCACCCCCCTCGCCATGGACAGATCTCAAAGATCGGCCTGGCAAACCACTATTAGAAGACTTCAAGCTCGCATCACTAGCTGGAGAGGGACTTTGCTCTCCCCCGCTGGCCGACGGGTCCTCATCCAATCCGTCAACTGTGCAATCCCTGTCTACTGGCTGGGCCACAACACCATTCCAGGTACGGTTATCAAGGAGATCAATCGAACCAATGCAGCCTTTCTCTGGTCGGGGAAACATTCCCACCATGGTCTCCATCCCATAGCCTGGGACACGGTCACTCAACCTATCCAAGAAGGAGGGCTAGCGGTCAAGGATATTGCCATTCAGTCGAAAGCTCAACTAACCCACCTGGTGTGGCGTTTTCACACAGAACCTGACTCCTTTTGGGGGTCCATTCTTGCCCAAAAATACTTAAGGTCCTATAACTTCCGGAACTGCAACCCAAGCCCAAAAGAGTCCCCACTCTAGAGACGTATGCTTCAGCTCAGACATCATATCTTTGATCATTTATCTTGGTCTGTTGGGAATGGGGCCTCCATTGATGCTTTGCATGATAACTGGATCCTAGGCAATGCTGTTAGACTAACTCCGAGCTTTGACAGCCCAACCACTTCCATTCATGTTAGCGATCTCATCACCAAGGACCTGCAGAATAATTATTGTTGGGAGAGGGCGAGACTGCAACAATGGTGGACAGTTGACACAGTGGATACCATATGCTCTATTCCGATAGGTGGTAAGGACATACCCTGATGGAAAGGTGAAAAGGCTGGATCCTGCACCACTAAAGCTCTGTACCGACACCACAGATCCATCAGCTTTGGGCCTCACCACCCTTGGACTTGACTCTGGTCCCTGGCCATCCCATCTAAGATAAAACACTTCCTCTGGAAATGTTTTCATGGACGCCTTCCTACAAGGGATCGGCTTCACAAAATCTTTCCCACAATTGACTCGAGATGTGTGCTATGTCATGGCGAAAGTGAAACTGTAGACCGCCTCTTCTCCTCCTGTATAACTACAAATTATGTATGGCGTCCCCTCATCCACAGACTTCACCTTATCACCCCTGCTGATCCTATAACGGTCTGGTTTTGGGGCCAGACCAAAACTACTCAAGTTAACGCCAGTTGGACTTAGTGGTACATCTGGAAAGCTAGAAATGACATTATCTTCAACTCTAATCCTTTCCACCCGGCATCTATTCTGGGAAAAATTATGAAGGCTTCTCATGAATGGCAGGTAGCAACAAACTTATGTCCAACCACCAAAGACAGGCATACTCCTCCAGCACACTGGACTCCGCCCCCTTTGGGAAATTATAAGATCAACATAGACGGGTCATACAACCCAACCACGGGTCTGGCGGGCATCGGAGGTATCTTACGGGACTCCCAGGGTAATCTCATTCAAGCATTTGCTGCGGGGACTGTAGCGCACTCGGGGCTGGAAGCGGAATTAAAGGCCCTACTACGGGGTATTCAATTATGCCAAGATCAGGGACTGGCTACAGTCATCATCGAAGGGGACTTCCTCATTATATGGAATGCCATCCATTCAACTGAAGGATTCTGCTGGCAACTAATGCCTCTCTGGCGTAGGATTCTCCTTCAAATTGAAACTCTCCCAAGGTGGAGAGTGGACCTCATCCGCAGATTAGCTAACACAGTAGCAGACCAACTCGCAAAAATACGACCGCCTCTGGAAATGATTTTTAATACTTCATTACCAATACACATCTGGCATTTTTACTTATCTGAGAAATGTGTGCAGGTTCAGGAAAGTGTGGGTAACGCGTCTTCAAGCCAGGAGCGACACCTTTTGCCGCGGACTTCATCATGACTGTTGAATTCCTCTTTTTGCAGTCGCCTTCTATGTTTTTACCTTCCACATTTTATGAGTATGTAGACCCAATGATTGTACTAAGGTCCCTTATGTATCCAATCCTTTCTGGTTAATAAAATCGCAGTCTTTTCATCAAAAAAAAAAGAAGGAATCTCTAGCATTACAAATTCCTGTCAATATTATTCTAAAGAAATAGGGCCAAAAAGGACCTTTCTATGTGGGAAAAAAAACAGAGTCCACAGATATGCTGATGTGATCGTTGCTACAGGATCACATCTCATTGTATTAGGAGAAGGGGAACATTCATACAAAATGTACTTTTCAAGTACATAGGGTGAGGTACAAAATGTACTTTTCATGTGCAAAAAAGGGAGTGTCCCTCACTCTATAGTGAGGAAAAGATACATATGAACATTAATCCCCTTAGGAGAAAGGGCATGTTTATGCATCAAGGATAGTCTACGGATTATTTTGGTTTAGTACGTGCTTTAATCACATTTTTCTTCAATTAACATTTGGTAGTATTTTTTTCTATGAAAAAGAGCTAAAGTACCTTGTAGGTAGCTGGATTGGGTTGCATCGTGAAACATTTAGATTTTTAGGAGAGGTGAACCCTCCATGTGTGCATTTGGATTGACTTTACTTTACCATACTAAGAACATACTTTTGTAATGCCATGGAACATAAAAGCTACTGATTGTAGCATGGAAAGAGGGAAAAATGAATTATTTCTTCTCAACTCCACAAAGACCATCTCGTATGGGTGTCCCCCCCCACGCTCCCTAGGTTTGGCACCCATTTGAATGGATTGGGCTTTTGAATTGACTATATACTTATTTTGGACAGTGAGAACTCACCGGCTTTGATCAAGTGTCATGGATGGGATACATGAGCCCCCCTATGCATTGGTGCTCATATAAGGTGATTATTGTATCTAGTGAGGCCCACTTCGGGATGGGACTGGGCAGGGAGATTGAAAGATCTCTGCCCCCCCCCCCCCCCCCCCCCCCCCCCCCCCCCGCCCCCCGACACCCACCCACCTAACCATGTATAGTGATGGAGGCTCAAATCATCATCTTGATACTTGATCAATGACCCACAAATTTTTACCGTCGAGATACACAGTGGAACCAACGGTCTAGTACATTTGGATGAGCACAAAACCTGTAATTGGTAACTATCAGGGTTTGAGGGGGTCCCTTGTTTTATGACCCACTAGGATGGATCACCAAGCCCACTAGGTATTTAGGCACATGGTGCTCACCTAAAGCTTTTCACACGCACACACACACACATATTATATATGAAAAATATTTATATGCATATGTCCCTCACTGTTTATTGTGAGAGACAACTTGATTGGGCCCCACTTGAGCCCCATGGCCCTAATGATCATTGTACTAAGGGATGGAAAGAGACATGCATCTTGGATGGGCTCAGATATCAAGTTTGAAGTCAATCCCATATCTCTAACCCCTTCATCCGTGGACCACAAGTTTAATGACTTTATATTAAATAAAAAAAAATTGACCCTCGATCCAACAGTCCAGTTCATTCTAATCAGTGGAACCCCCCTGCCCCTCACACACACACACACGGAAGTTCTAAAAAATGCCCTCTGAAAAAAAGGGGCAGAAAAGGTCCAATGAAATGGAAAGGCAAAGGATAAAAGAAATATAAAATAGGTTTGTGTATGGTTGCGCAAGAACACACCCTTCTGAGTGGGACGAACCGGGATGCATGATGATCATATGGAAGTGTTAGTTTTATGGACTCAATCCAGTAGATGATATAATAAATTGATTAATTTCTTTATTTATCAGTATATTCATGCTTTCCTTTCATGAGATGAATTGTGATTTATTATATACTTGCACATAACCAATACGAATGACATGATGGTTCATGAGATGAACCGGAGTCCATAAGTATATTAGATGTAACACATGTGTATGGATGAGATCCACATACGGGAGACATGTGTGAAAAATCTTATACTTAAATATATTTACAACCAGTGATGAGACTGGACATCTCATACTGACAAGGTTGCAGTACTTTGGTTACTATGAGATAATGTGATTTGTCTCGATCATCATAATGGAAGATTCTGGATCATAGTACTGGTACATTGGATGTATTGAAGGACCATGAGAAGCACCTTATAAACACTGTCTTTACTTTAAGGTCTGCTCTCATAATTCCCTAGCAGTAAGCTCTCAATCCTGAAACATTAATGAATCAGAAATTGATCCGTCCATAACTGCCAGTCAACAGTTATTGTTTGCTGCGCCAACGCCTTAACTTGATTAGTGGGTTAGGTTGGGTTGATCTTGACCCATATATCATTTTAAATTTTCCCCACAGAGAGGATTATATGATTTAATACAATGAAGGGCCGCATAGACGCCGAGATTGAACAGGTTAGAATTTTAATGGCCGGGATGGGACCACTGTAGAATTCCATGCCATCAATCCAAGTCATAGGCTCGGAGGATCCGGACTCAATCTACTTTTTTTTTTATCTTTCCCAATAGCTGGGCCATTCTCCAACGCCAACGACTCAAGACAGATCACCAGATGTTGCGGGAGCAGGACTTTTGGGACCAAAAAGTCCTCGCCTCGCACTCCCCCACTCCCGAAGGGGGTGTTTGGCACTTTACTTTGTTAAAGTGAAGTGAGGTGAATCCAGACAATAAAGTACAATGGGTCATATAAAACCTCCTTTTTCCACAAAAAAAGTCAATAAAGCAACCTCTTTTTTCACTAAAAGACAAAAAATCTCACTTTTCTATACACAAAGTCAGAAAACATTTCATACCAAACAACTAAAAACAAAACATCATCATAACACCTTATATTTTATTCTATCATGATTTGATGCTTCACCTCACTGTACTTCAATTCACCACACATCCAAACAGGCCCGAAGTGTCCGGATTTTTAGTCCCACAGTGTCAAATCCTAACCTTTAAAAACCACAAACCAGTCTCTTGTTGAATGACATACAAGATAAATCTGAGGGTAAGATTTCATTGAATAATAATTTAAAGCGAAAGTGTTAAACTTCCTATAAAAATTTAGGTGATTGATATTGGCACTCCCTCCCTCCTTTTTAATACAGGCACTTCAAAAAGAAGGGAGTACCTACGTAAGAAAAGGAGTAAAAAAAGTGCCAATATCATCTCTAAAATTTATGGTATTTGTAGGTGCAGAAAATAATGACCCACAATAACTGGGGTGCCTTAGAGGACTTATCCAAGGTGATGAAGATCAGGTACCGTCCGAAAGCCTGAAAGAGAAGAGCAAACGGTCAGAGGACCCTGGCCTGGGCGGCGTAAGGCTCTCCGATGCCAAAGTCAGTGAATGAACTGGAACAATGGAAGGAGAGGAAGAGTAACGGCTCTTTGGGTTGAATTGTGCGTACCTTGCATGCGGTATGAAGCTCTATTTATAGAGGCTTGGGTCGTATCTCTGGATGATATCTTGGTGTGGGTCCCATGATTCGACTGGGAAGTCATGATCAGCCCACAAAGTAATAAATGCGGTCCATTCCAGCCCACTTTGTATTTAATGCCAGTCGGATCAGCCCACATCGCATTAAATGTGCGTCTTGTTGGGCCAGATCGTGTTGGACACCTTTGGCGGTTGGGGTACCATCGGATCCGCCCTCGGGCCTCGCCCTGATGTGGCCTCAGCCGCTGGATGCCGCCCTGTCAGGGATCTGGCGAAGATTGTGAACGGCTGGATGTCGCATCTGTCTCACTAGCTCGTGCCCCTACTCCTCCACATGCCTGATGACGTGGGGGATGAGGGGCACGAGTGGAGGCTCTTTCTTGCTTCGGCTTTCGTCCCGGCTCCTTCAGCCGAGGTGGAGCTTTCAGTCGAGGCGGGCACATGGGGTAGCCGAGCTCGGCGCTAGCGGTCCGGACCTGCTTGACTTCGGCCGGAGCCCCAGTCCTAGTAGCCGAGGTGAATCTGGTGCCACGTGGGCGGCACGCGGACGGTACGTGAGAATGCTTAGTTTCATCTGATGGCTGTGATTAACGTAATCCTGGAGCTCTGGAAATCTCCCCACACAACTGCCCCCTAGCTTTTGACCTCTTAAGCGTCCTAGCCTTTAGTGGTCGAAAGCTAGAAAATCTGTCTGGGGATGCGGCGATCATTGCCTGGTGTCGTTTCAATTTTTCTGAAGCAATAAATGCTCTGTCCTGCCTGTTCTGGGAAGCGAACCGACGGCTACACATGTAGCTCCTCAACCGATTGTGTTGTCTTATTGATGGAGCGAGAGCGGATTGCGAAATCCGTCCTTTCGAATTTCGAAAGTAGCGCGCGCCGAGGGTTCCCTTTCCATAAATAGGGTCGTCTTCTTCCTTTCTTGTTTCTGATTTCTTTTCGCCCTTGCCTTCACCTTTGATTTCTGCTCTGCTGCTCGAGATCTCTCTAGCGAGGACGACTGTAGGACGTGCCCGGATCTGTTCTTGATTCGCCCCTTCGTCTCTGAAAGTTGCTTCGTGCCTCTGTCTGGTTTTTCTTGGGGTTTCGCGACTTCTAGGGTTTAACTTCGCTGTCACCCTTTTTAGACATGGGCACCCCTAGGTTTGAGTTAGATACCGATGAGGGCATAGCCAGGTTTAGGGCCGCTTTCAACATTCCGGAGGGAGTCCTCCTCAAGCCGGCGGACTCCGTCGATTATGCCACGCTTCGCTGGTCCTGCGGCTGGATGCCGTTCCCTCTGATCTCCGTGATCGAGGGCGGGGTCAGATTTCCTCTGCACCCCTTGCTTAGGGCCTGCTTTAGTGCCTGGTCTATTACCCCCGTGCCGGCTGATGCCCAATGGCTATAAGGTCATCATGGGCACGGTGAAACTGAATGAGATTTTGGGGACCAACCTGGGTGTCCATGATATCGAGGATACCTACGATATCTACAAGGCTGGGGAAGGAAAATACTATCTCCGGGTGAAGCCGCAGCGAAGAGGCTTCGTCCTGGCCTTGGAGGATTCGAGTAAGAATGCCGAGGAAACTTTCTTCTGTGTGTCGGGGGACTGGGAGTTCGGCGCTGGCGAGAGCAGGAGGCTGATGGTCCCTCGTCGCCCCGGGACTGTCCCAAGTAAACACCGTTTCTTTTCTCTTACTTGCTTTGCTTGATCTCGATGATGACGAGCTGACACTCTTATTGTCTGTTGTGCAGTGGCAGGCGCGAGGCGACGCCGAGCTGCGAGTGAAGGCTGGAGGAGGAACGTTGACGACATCAATAAGGTAGAAAGATACAAGGGGCACGAGACCAGGTCGGCTTGGAAGCTGCTCGGGTATACGCCGAGGTACCGTGGCCACTATAGGAGAACCAGAGTAGCCGAGGAGGACGAGGCGCACCCTGATCGTCCTGCCGTCTCCGTTGCCGTGCCTGCCGGGATCCCTTTGACCGATCCTGCTGCGAGCCGAGCTGCGTCTGGCGCCGAGGCGTCCACCTCTAGTTCAGAGTTACCGAACCTGACGCAGATAGTGGACGCTTATTCGTCCGATCGGGAAGAGGGTATGGAGGGAAGCTCAAGGGCGCCCGTTGTCAAGGATCTGGCGGCCAAGTTCAGGCAAAGGTCTACCCCTTCTGCGACACCATCATCTGCCAGTACCCGCGCAGCTTCGGGCTCGGGGGGTGTTGGCGCCACCTCTGCTCCTGCCCCTGCTTCGAGCGAGGGAGTGCGGCGACGCTCGCCGGATCGCCTGAGGGAGGGGTCCCCGCCCAGGAAGAAGTCCAAGGCGGGGGAGAAGGACTCGGGGGCTGAACAGCCTCCGAAGGGTAAAACTCCTGTGCGGGCCCCCGGAGTCAAGGCTCCAGCTGAGAAGAATGCGCCGACCAGCAGGTCGACTAGCGGGCGGCCCGCGAGCTCACCATCTCGGTAGGGCAAGGGTCCGGATCGGCTTCCGGACCTCGCTCTGCCCCAGCGGCATGGAGATCGAGGATGGAGACGCAACCCGGCAAGCCTTTGAACGTCGAGGACCGGCTGATGGGGAACGCCGACGTCATCGGAGCTCTCGCCAAAGCCTGCGCTCTGCCGCGAGACATGGAAATGCACGACAAGTTTGATAACGAAAGCCTGATGGTCTCGGCGATCCAGGCTAATCTTCTGGTAAGTGTCTTCATCGCCCTTCTTCAAGTGGTTTAGCTCGACTACTCCTGTTTGATTTACTTTTTCCCTTTGCAGAACGTGCAAAGGCTCCTGGCCGTGGTGGGGAGGAGTGACAACAACGCCGCGAGGGTCACTCAGCTGGAGTCTGAGAGGGACCGGCTGAGGAAGGAGCTAGAAGAGCTGAGGAAGGGAATGGAAGGGCTGAAGAAGGCCAGCGCTGAAGAGACCGCTCGGTTGGCGTCGGCTCTGGCCGATGTTGCCGAACTCACGTCGAAAGCTAATCAGCTGAAAGGCGAGGTCTGGACGAAGAACAAGAGGACCGCCGAGCTGGAGTCGGAACTGGCCAGATCAAGGTCTGAATCGGCGTCCGAGGGGACGAGGTTGCGCGGGGAAGTGCTGGCCGGGCGCGCTGAAATAGAGAAGTTGAAGACGGCGAACACCGAGCTGGAAAAGGAGAAGGCCTCTCTTCTGTCCGAGGCCCAATCCGCTTTCCAGAATGGGGTGGACCATGCCACAGAGCTGTATGAGAAGCAGGTGGAGGAGATCACCTCCATTCTGTTCGAGGAAGGATGCTTGGCCGCACTGAGGCGTGCGGGGGTTCCTGAAGACCACCCTGTCTATCGGGACTTGCCGAAGTATTCGGACCCGGCTCCTGAGCCGAGCCTCGCTCCTTTGGCCGAAAGCGCCCCAGTCGAGGCCCCTGCAGTCGTTCCGCTCCGGATGCTGCCCCAGCTGCCCCGGTCCCCGAGCGACGCCCCGGTTGCCAGCGATGCTTCGAGGCGAGGCCTCTTCTGCCCCCGCTTCGGGTGAGGTACCGGTCAAAGCCTCTTCTGCCGGCGACACCCCAAGCAAGGTTACGGTCGCGGCCGACACTGCTGGTCCATCAGACACGGTGATCGACATGGTGGAGTCGCCGAAGCCGCAATAGCCTTACCTTTCTTTTCTTGTAAATAGCTTTCGGGCCTGTAGTACTCTTTGCTTTTAATGAAAAATAGGGCTTCTTTACTTGTGCATTTTTCCCTGCATTTTTCTCTCTTTCGTTTCTGGGTGTGATATTGAATGCCTTTAATGTGATGCGTGACCCTAGAGAGAGTCGAACGGTCTTCATAGCTATCTGTGCCGATTCTCCGTATTCTGGAGACCATAAATAGCAGTAAGCATGGTGATAGGGCCGATGAGGGAAACGGGCGAACGTCTCCACGTGGCGCCATAGGGATCGCTGGTCAACAGACAGGAAGACGTGCGTCCCTTGTAACGCGTGGGAGACTTCGCCCCATAACTTCTTTCGGAGACTGAGCCCTTCTTCTTCCTATAAGTAGAGGTGGTAGGCTCGCCATGGGAGAGGAAAAGAAAAGGAATTAGGATAGCTTAATTCAAATAGACGTAGGAGCCATGTTCAGCAGACCTTCGGAAATATTCGATCCGGGGGGAACCCCTGCGCCTGAGGACGACTCTCTCCGAGGGGGGAGGCCTGTCGTGGTCTGCGCGCTCTCTGAAGGAATTCCCCGTGGACCACGCGCTCTCTGAACGCGGGTCCATGGCCAACCGTCCCTGGTCCGGTTGCAGGGGAGTCTTCTGCAACTGTGGGATGGTGGCGCCCTCTGCGTCTGGCGGTCCTGCAGGGTCCTGTGTGACAACGCGCTCCCTGCGAGCCCCCTGCATTATATCAGGACTGCCGAGCTAAGGGTGGGATTGAGGCCCCACTGGACCGAGGGGCTCTTCAAACTTTGGTCTTACCGACCGGAGGGTGTTGAAGAGCTTAGCGAGGTCAAGGGCCTCCGAACTGGAGGGGCTCTGCAACGCTTTGGTCTGACCAACCAAAGCGTATTGTAGAGCTCAGTGAAATTCAGGATCCCTCAGAACCTCCAGGCAACGAACCGGCGTCTTCGAGCCTGCAGCCTGAAGAGTCGGTGAAGATTAGAGCCTCCCAGCCTGTTGACACCAAAAATGTCACTTTGCCTCTTCAAGATCCAAAGAGCTACATGAAGTCGCAACCTGCCATAAATAGGCAATGCTGCTTCCAAAAAAAACAAATCTTGTCAGAATCAAACAAAAACTGCAAGATTCTTCCAGACAGCCAAAAGAGGAGTACACAAGAAGTTTCGAGCCATTTCAAAATCATTTGGCCTAACTTCGCTTCTCCAACAGCCGAAAAGGAGCTCTCGGCGACAAAAGCTCTCCGGGACCATGGTTTCCAAGACAGAACCTATGGATCATCTTAAAATGACTCCAATAGGTTCCCTGTCAAATTTCAAGTCAATCGGACATCGGTTGACCGCACATCAAACCGCGACATCTTCATCGCGACAAAAAGCAAATCTACAGGTGATAGGACCCCAAACGGCTTCAAAACTCAAACAAAAGCCTATGGTTGGTCTTATTTATTGCTCAGGAGGCTTCACACCAAATTTCAGGTCATTCCGACATCGTTTGACCCAGTTTCAGCTTCTGACGGAAAATCGGCAGCTCTACGCGACAAAGTCTTCGGCTTTCTCAGGAAATTGGAAACTTTGCAAAATAAAATGCAAGGATTCTCATCAGGTTTCCTACAAAGAAATTAGGCCAATAAATGGTCAAAATGTCAAGGAAAAGTACAGAAGAAAAAAGAATCGAAAAACAGCAAAAACGGACGCAAAACGGGACACGAAAGGGGGAAAACCCCCCCAGGGTCGCAGAAGCCCCTGCGACCCTGGGCCAGGGTCGCCGGCGACCTTGGAACCCGGGGTCGCCGGGAAAGCCCCGGAAACCCCGGTTTTCGCCCTTTTTTCTCGATTCGAGGAGCCCAGCCTCTGGTACTTTCCAAAATTCATGCTTTTGAGACACCAAGTCCTCTGACATCCGTCCAAAACACGGGTAAATCATCAAGAGTATCGAAGACAGTATTGATCGCCACCCGGTCAACCAAAAAAGTGTGCTTTCTACCCGACCGATCGAGAAATCGACAGGACAGATGGCACCGACCCGCTGTTGGCAACAAACACCTGAAATTACATGATCATCTGATGTCGATCTACATGAAGATCCATCGATGATCATCAACAGAAGAATCTCAAAAGACGTGGCACGGCCCGCGACTCTTCAGCTGCTCGGCGACCACTTAATGCGATTAATTGACTAACTTTATTACAGTCATTAATCCATTTCTTTGGACGGCCCAATCAGAAGCAAGCATTCGGGAGTTACAAGTCAAGAAATTCATGGCATTTAACCCATGAAACTCCTCCCATCATGGCGATTAAATGCCCTCAATCTCCTCCGGCCAATCAGAAGCCAAGAAAAAGGAGTTACAAAATAAACAATTCAATTTTGTAACTCCTCCCATTATGCGGCTTAATGACAATAAAAGCCCATAAACCCACCTAAAAGGCTACCTAAAAGCCTATAAATAGGAGGGCTCTCCAAGAAGAAGACACACAGACACACAAAACACAGACACACAACAACAGAACAACATCAACAGACAGCAGACAGAAATCCAGAGAAAGGAAAAAGAGGGAAAACTCTGCGGAAGTTCTACACCGGCCACCGCAACAAGGTGACAAAAGTCCCTTGGGGGGTACCCCCCCAAGGTCCTTGCCTTCTCCTCCTGCCTCCAAATGGCTTAGATGTGGCTTTTCAGCCCGTCTACTCGGCTTTTTATTGGATATAGGACCTCCTTTTGGTCTTTGTCTTCTAAAAACCCGAGGTTATAGCCAAGCCAAGCGAATCAATAGCATCCTCTGTTCTCATCTGCATGGATGATGGCGAAGCCCACATATGGCTTGCGACCGTCAATCTAAACGAGTCCCCACAATCTCCTGAGAAGTTAGATCCTCCTTTTCTTGCTTTTCATTGTAGTTTGTATTTTTTTAAAAGAGACAAAAATCACAACTCTTGTCTTTCATTATTGATAAGGATTGTAAATCGGCTATAAACGCCAAAAATCGGCTATAAACGCCAAAAATCGGCTATAAACGCCAAAATCGGCTATAAATGCCAAAAAAATCGCCTTTCACAGCAAACTAAGAAAAATGTCTCTTTTCTTAAATATATGTGCAATGGAAAACTTGAAAGAAGTTGATTTCATTTTTACTTGCGAAGGTTGATCTCCGAATCACCACTTGCAATTCCAAGTAAAAAATAGAAAATCTGGCACACCCACAAAAAAAAGAAATGTTTATGCACGCCCCCCTTTGCCCCCCGGTTACGAAAGGGTCGGAACCAAACGGACTCCCACGTCCGCCGACCTCGGTAGGAACCCGGGGCATTCCGGGAGCGCGGTCCATCAAGCTGGCACCACCCGGTGGGACTCGTTTATTTGAGAACACGATGCTAGAAATGAAATATTTGCATATCATATATTTTGCTCTATGCTTATATTTCTTTTCTCGATTCCTTGGCTACTTTATAATTGGTGGCCTATGTTGAATTCCGCATAAAAAAAAAAAATGAGATGAGATTTTTTGTTTGGAAATTTCTAATTCTTTGAATTTATTTCCACTCTTTCTCTTTTCAAAAAAAAAAAAAAAACAAAAAAAAATCAGATTTTTCATTTTTGGATTCAAAATTGAGAAACTTTGATCCTTTCCCTTCTGGGCACTGGCGCTCGCGGAAATCGCTGAGACTGTGTTCGGATCAGGGGTTGGGCCATTGTTTCTCTTCGATGAGTTCATTAAAATTCTAAAAAATATATATATATATAAAAGTATAAAAAAAAATTTTAGATTTCTCAATTTGGATTCAAAATTGAGAAACCTTGATCCGTTCCTATCGTTCATTCGCGCTTGCAGAAATGTTGAGCCTGTTCGACTAAGGTTTGGGCCATTGTTTCTCTTCGATGAATTCATAAAAATAAAAATAAAAAAAATATATAAAAAAAAAGACATAGACCACTAAGGTTAAACCAACTGTGTTCTTTGATCATGGTTGATTCAAAGAAAAGCTTTGTCCAGAGTATGGAGACAGCTTGCCTGTCTAGGCAAGGGTCCTCCAAACGGGTTCATTAAGTAATCCTACCCTTACCTGGGGGCAATTCTATCAATCAAGATTTCATAAGACTGGGTTAGGAGGCCTATGTGTACTCTCTCGTCTTTTAAATAATTTTTTTTTTTCAAAAATAAAATTTTTAAAAATAAAAATTTAAAATAAAAAAATAAAAAGTAAAAAAATTTTTTCAAAAAAAAAAAATCTTAAAATAAAAAAAAATAATAAAAAAAAAGAAGATTTAAAAAAAAAAAAAATCTTCAAAATCTTCAAAAAAAAAAAAAAAACTTCCGTCATTTTGGGTTTAGATTAGAGAAATCTTGGTCTTCTCCTTTCTGAGCACTGGCGCTCGCGGAAATCGCTGAGCCCGTGTTCAGATTGGAGTGCCTTTTGCTCTCTTTGATGAACCCGATATTGGCCTTTCAAAAAAAAAAAAAAACTCGTCATTTTTAGATTCAGATCCGAGAAATCATGGTTCATTTCTTTCTGAGCACTGGCGCTCGCGGAAATCGCTGAGCCCGTGTTCAGATTGGAATACCATCTGCTCTCTTTGATGAATCCAATCTTGACCTTTCAAAACAGAGAATCTCATCTCATAGATGCGGTCTCAAAACATTTGTGTCTAGCGGTACTAGTACGCCCTTTCGGGGTCTACTGTATTGCGACCGGCACATCTGTAACTCCAACTTTATATTCTTCTTACCTCGAGCAAGCTCTGCTTCTCGATAAGTCGAATTTAAGTTCACAATTGCTTCTAGCAGTCACTGGGATACCCATTCCGGGCTTACCACACCTGCGATCAGAACAATTGTACCTTCTATGGCATTTTGCCTTCCTCATATTGCTTGGGTCATCTACCTCGAGCAATTTGAAAAGACGAAACCATAGAACTTCCCATTTATGATCATTATATTCTTGTGATTACTAATGGATGTGGTCTTGTTTCAGAAATTTTCGAAAAACTAACAATGGCAGCTTCACTAACCATTACTTTCGACGAAAACAAGCACCAACTCATGCTTCAACAGAAGCAAACCACGCGCACCTACAAGCGCCCCATCAGCTGCCGAAGTGTCAACTCCCTCGGCAACTCTCTGAACTCCGGGTCGACCTCGACTCCCCGGACTATCGTCTTTGGGACGCTGGGACCATTCCCACTTCCCGAGGAACAAACTGCTCCCTCCAAGAAGCAGAAATTCGCCACTCAACGTGTCACTACCATGACACCAAAGGCGAGCACCAGAAGGCCTGAAGCCCGTGGCAGCCCCACGAAGCCTCAACCTGCAAACAACCAGGTCTACCCCAAGACTTGGTCCCCAAGACCTTCACCAAAACAGAGAAGGTCCCAGACATCCACTAAGCCAGCATTCCTGGCCCCACTCAAGGAGAACCAGTTCTATCCTCTTGCTTACATGAAAGAGGAGAGACCCATCTCCAACCTGACTTCCAAGTCAACCCAGCATGAGCCGGCTTGTTCCTACAAGCCCAAAATCAAGTCATGCATCACAAGGCCTCCACAAGCACCTGCTAAGGCCTACAAATCTACGGTTCGACCCTTCATCTCTACAGGGGCCGAACTTCAAAAATTCAAAGCTTCGTTGCAACTGGCGAAGGATAGGGTTCGCATCCTGTCCTTGCCCAGCTACAGAGAAGACAGGCTCGGCTGTTGCACCCGAGGGAGCACATCCTTCGTCGTCAAAGCCCAGTCAGAGCTGACCGAAGCTCAAATTGCTCGTCGTATACGCCGCCGCGCGTCATACCGACAAAAGAGACTAGAGAAGCAAAGGACCCAGCCTCCCACACTTCAAGTCTCTCCCAAATGGGTCGAAAAAGAAAGACCCAACCAAGTTGCTGCCGTCCATATGGTTGGAAAAACCAGAAGGCGCCAAAAATCAGCAACAAAAATCCATGTCCGACGTCCGATGACCCGCAGCGTCTCCAGGACAAGAAGACATTCAGAAGAATCCCCTGCTCCTTCAAGCAAAGGACAGCAGAGTGATCCTTCCTCAAGCTCTTCTTCAAAAAAAATGAGCCCCAGCTCAGTCACCAGGACAGTTTCTTCAATCGAATCACGAAGGATGAATGTCTTGGCTACAAATTCTGAGCCACCACCCCGCAATCCACCTCCAGAAGATGCGATCACCCGCATCCAGCAGTTGGAACAGGGCCAGCAGAGGATTGAAACTCTGGTGGAAAACCTTCTCCTCGCCTTTCAAAATCAGGCGAACAATGAACATCCTCCGAATCATCAAGACGACGAGGTAAATAGAGAAGAAAATGAGTCACGCGCCCTTACCAAAAAGGACGTAGACGGTATCCTCGCCAAAGCAAAAGAAGAGGATATACTCAAGGAGCATGGGATCAAGCCACCATATCCCTTATGGATGGACTCAGTCCCGTTCCCCACCAAATTCAAGCATCCTACTCTCCAAACATATACGGGGAAAGGATCAGCCAGACAGCACGTCATCCACTTCAAGATCCTGACGGGAGCTATCGCGGATCAAGATGCACTCAAAATCCGCCTCTTTGCAAGTACCCTAAAAGGTACGGCCTTCGATTGGTACTTCCACTCTGCCGGAGGACTGAATCCAAAACTGGGCCATGCTAGAGACACGCTTCCTCACTCACTTCAAAGGTGAGGATCACCCCGCTACTATGGCTCAGCTGTGCAGCCTAAAACAGGGGTAGAATGAATCAACATATGACTTCATTCACAAGTGGAAAGCAATGGCATACAAATGCTCTGATGTATTGCCACAGGCGTCGCTAGTCGACATCTGCCGAAACAACATGAGAGCCAGAATCCGCTCCATGATCATCGGCAACAAATCAAAAACCTGGGAGAACTCCTAGAAGCTTCCATGGAAGCTGAAACGGTGATTAAAGACCTCAACAGTCAGAAATCATCAAGAAAAGAGCCAACCGCCATTGCAACCTCTAAACCAAAGAAGAAAGAGATCCTCAATGTGCAGACCAAGCCAGCTCCTCAGCCACCAAAGAAAGCTGAAAACAAAGCTGCTGGTAAGAGACCTGAACTCTCTGATGCCTTCAAAGAACGAGTAGAGAAGAAATACCCGTTTGATGAAGATGTTGATGAAATCTTCGGGGCTCTTGTGGCAAACGGCAAGCTCACCTTGCCTGAACCAAAAAGACCGGGTGATGTTGGCAAAACCAACGATCCTCGGTACTGTCCATACCACCAGATGATCTCGCATCCTCTCAATCAATGCTTCGTTGTGAGAGAGAAAATAAATGAGATGTGGAAAAACGAAGTCATCACCTTTGACAAAAACTATGGGTCTGCCTCCGTCAACATGGTGACATGTGGACAAACATCAAAATCACCGAAGAAGAAGATCACTACTTCCTTCAAGGTGATAAACTCAATCCAAGCGTCCGAGGAACTGGTTCCTTACCCGACACCAGACGGACAACCGATATGGGTACATCCCAATCTCCTAGAAGATGAAAATTGGGAGGTCGTGAAAACAAAGCCTACAGCTCAACAGCGAAGGCAGGCTAGGAAACATCTCCTCAAGCTCAAACGGCAAGAGAAGACCCAGCCAAAACTAGAGGTCAAAGAAAAGGCAGAGGCTTCCTCTACCGCTTCACTGGAGGTAACAAAAACATCCCTTCCAGAGACTTCAAAGGGGGTAAGGAAATTCACTCTCAGTGATTTCATGCCACCTCAATTCAAAGAAGCCATGCAGGAGGCATCATACTCTTGCAATTCGGTAGTTGGATTCTCCATTGATGGATACGAATCCAGCGACACCGATGATGGATTCGAATCCAACTACACAGATGAGTGGGAGGAATCCCTTGAAACAGGAGAATATCTCTCCGATGAAGAATGGGTTCCTGAGTCTCATCTTATGCCAGTAATCTGGTATAACCCCCTACAGCCACAAGGATCCTGGTCTGATGATGAAGAAGACCAAGAAGCTGTACAAGAAAATGCTGCTGACCCAGCACCTCTCATTACTCCAGTGGAAATCAACAATGTTGAGCCACAAAGAGATGATGAAGAAGAAGATCCGGCTCCCATACCTGATCTTGAAGAATATGCAAGGATCTTGCAGCGACTCGCTCTAGATTAAGAGCAAGAACGCGTCAACGAGCCTCCTCGCAATCCAAAGCCTGAAGTCCCTGAAGACCACCAGCTGAATGAGGATGTCGACAAACATGCCCCGCAAGTCCTCCAAATTGAAATGGATTACCGGGTCAAAAACTCAGAAGCCTCCTCAAAGGGAGAAAAGAAGAAAACTGAGGGATCATGCATTGAATGCCTCTCGGTTAAAAAAGCAGCCAGTGCAACCATCGCCTTCACAAAGGATGACCTCCTACTTGGCGAAACCAGGCATAACCGACCCCTGTACTTCACAGGGTATATCAAGGAAATGCCTATGCATAGAGTTCAGATCGACCCAGGTTCTGCACTCAACCTCATCTCCACATCGGCTCTTGAAGAGTTGGGTATCCCACCCAGCAAACTGAGCCACACATCTGTATCTATATTTGGATACGATGGGAGTACTCAAAGGCCTATCGGCAAAATCAGGTTCAAATTGCAGATCGGTGATCTTATCTCTGAGGTCACAGTGTATGCAATAAAGACCCCTTCATGCTACAACATCCTTCTCGGACGCCCTTGGATCCATGAGAATGGTGTTGTCCCTTCAACTCTACATCAATGCATCAAGTTGTTGGCGACGACGGCATGATACATCGAGTCTTTGCGGACAGAAAACCCTTCAAAGGTAAAGAAATCCACTTCGCAGACTCGCAGATGTATGAAGGTGAAAAAGAAGAAGAGGAGAAGCATACAGCATCCTTTGCCGAAAATCTCCAGAAAGATAAAGGCAAAGCTCCTCAACAATCACCGGGAGAAAACAAACCATCCGGTAAATCTGAAGAGAGCATGCAAACTCCCTTCATCATCTCCCTCAAATCTTCAAAGCCTTTGGTCATCACAACTAAAGTGAAGAAGGCAAAACAAAAGCCTGGGGGCAAATTTGTTGTCTCTTTTGTGTCTATCATGCAAGACACGGACTCGGATTCAGAGCCAGAAGATGACACATAGTCAAGCCAAGCTGACACTCAGCAAGTTCAGCCTACTCTTACTCCAATGGAGACAACTTCTGACATAGAAGATCCTACGTCAGCTTCCTTCGTTGTTCCAGCAACTTCAGCAAAGGAAAAACCGATCTTCTTTCATAGATCGGATGCTTCTTCATCAAACTCCATGCTTGAACGTTTCCAAAATAAAGGTACGCCTCAACTATCCTTATACAGTTCTGTGGCACAAGCTATTATGAAGAAAATGGGCTATGACGCTCAAAACCCAGTCGGTTTGGGAGAAGGACGCGGTATTCTCACGCCATTGGGGCCCGTCTTGACCAAAAGCCAGCTGGAAGATTGGAGACTCTACGGCTATATACAAAAGTCTTCACACGGGTTAGGGTATGATCCTGACACTCCCTTGAGACAGTTGACACAAAGGCTTAAAAGTCAATATACTGACCAAGCCTCAACATCTCAAGTCCATGAAGACATCGATCTCCCTGGATATCTCTTTGATGAGTCACCTGACAAAGATCCAGGAAGCTCATCCAATTGGCACGATTTCTCCGAAAATGAAGAGGAGTTGTCCGATGGCACAGACGTGTGGACTTCTAACCCAGAAGAACCCTCATCTCCAAAAGAAGTAGCCTACTTCGACTCGGTTTCAACAGGCGATTGGGATCATCTCATAGCAAGCCTTGGGAAAATTACCGATCAAGAAGACCCGTGGAAAGGAACAAAACCTTGGTCTGGAAATGCCCTTGAAACCCCAGAAGGTTTCGTTGAGCTGGAAGCCTCCGAAAATATTGTGGAGGAACCACCTTCGAACCTTCCAACAGAAGATCCTGTTCAAAAGATAGACTTGGGAACACCAGATAACCCACGTCCTGTATTCATAAGCAAGAATATAAAGGATGATGAGTTACCCGAGTATATCGCTTTTCTTCGTGAGTTCGTTGATTGCTTTGCATGGTCTTATGCTGAAATGCCAGGCTTAGATCCCAAAATAGCAGTTCACAAACTCAATCTTCAAGAAGACATCAAGCCTGTCAAGCAAGGCCAAAGAAGATTCCGTCCAGATGTGATGGATAAAATTGAACAAGAAGTTCAAAAACTCAAAAGCGTCGGCTTCATCCGTGAGGAACAACATCCTGAATGGTTGGCCAACATTGTCCCCGTGACAAAGAAAAATGGGCAGATCAGGGTCTGTATTGACTATAGAGACCTGAATGGCGCATGCCCAAAAGATGAATTTCCGCTCCCCATACCAGAGGTAATGATTGATAATACCTGTGGATTCGACCGAATGACATTCATGGATGGTTTCTCTGGCTACAATCAGATAAAGATGCATCCTGAGGATGAAAAACATACATCCTTTCGAACCCCATTTGGCGTGTATTGCTACACTGTCATGCCATTTGGTTTGAAGAATGCTGGTGCCACATATCAGAGGGCTATGATGAAAATATTCCAAGATATGCAGCACAAGACGGTTGAATGTTATGTCGATGACCTCGCCGTCAAAAGCAAAAGAAAAGAGGATCATCTCGAAAACCTTCGAGAAGTCTTCCTCCGGCTTCGCAAACACAAACTGCGAATGAATCCATTGAAATGCTTCTTCAGCGTCTCGTCGGGTAAGTTCCTCGGATTCTTAGTTCGGAAAGCTGGAATAGAGCTTGACCCCATAAAAGTCAAAGCCATTCTAGAAATGCCCTCTCCAAGAACCTTGAGAGAACTCAAAGGGCTTCAAGGGAGATTGGCCTACATCAGACGGTTCATCTCCAATCTTTCGGGGAAATGCCGTCCATTCTCCCGGTTGATGAAAAAAGGTGTAAACTTTGTCTGGGATGCTGACTGTGAAGCTGCTTTCCAAGACATCAAGTCATACTTGACAAAACCTCCAGTGTTAGCTGCTCCTACCACTGGAAAACCATTCATCTTGTACACAAGAGCCCTTGATCACTCTTTGGGAGCTCTGCTTGCGCAAGAAAATGATCAGAGAAAAGAAGCTGCTCTATATTACCTCAGCCGCATGCTAGTAGGTGCAGAGCATCGCTACTCTCCAGTCGAAAAAGAATGTCTTGCAGTGATGTTCGCCGTACAAAAACTGCGTCACTACTTGCTTTCCAACACAGTCTACCTGGTCTCGAGGGTCAACCTCTTAAAGGTCCTTGTCACAAAGGCGGGTTCTCTCAATGCTCGACTGGCAAAATGGTCCATCCTTCTGTCACAATTTGATATTAGGTATGTACCACAAAAAGCAATCAAAGGGCAAGCTCTAGCGGACTTCCTCGCAGAGCATCCATTGCCTAAAGATTCTCCACTCAGAGATGATCTCCCAGACGAACCAGTCTACAATGTGGAGACTTTCTCACAAAGTGCCTCCTGGGACATGTACTTTGACGGTGCAACCAGGACAAATGAAAAAAGACAGCTGATCTCGGGAGTTGGCATCCTCTTTGTTAGCCCCGACAAATACATGATTCCACACGCTTTCTCACTACTGGAACCATGCACAAACAATGCAGCTGAATATCAAGCTCTGATCTTAGGATTGGAACTCGCCATCGAATCCGGTATCACCATGCTGGAAGTCTTTGGAGACTCTCAACTGATCGTCAACCAGATGAATTAGAAATTTGAAGTCAGGAAGCCAGATTTGCTGCCCTACTACAACAAGGCACAATCACTTCTGCAAAAGTTTGACATCTGTCACATCACCCACATTCGTAGAGGTGAAAATATACGTGCAGATGCCCTAGCCGGACTTGCCGCATCCATGGCAATCCAGGAAGGGGAAAACATGCAAATCACAGTGTGCGAAAGGAGAATCCTTCCTCCTCTTAACACACACCAAGCAGTTGCTGAATGCCACCAAGTGGTCGGAAGTCGGATTTCAATCCTTCAAACTTCAATTGGCGACTGGAGGGATCCGTTCATTGATTACATTATGTTCGGAATCCTACCTGAAGATCCAAAAGAACGGGTAAGCATCCAAAGGCGAACCCCAAGCTTCCATTTGGATATTCCTTCAAAAATCCTTTACAGGAAATCCTTCAACGGAGTACTTCTACGCTGCTTGTCACAACAAGAGGCTAAAGAAACACTTAAAGAAGTTCATGCTGGTCTTTACGGAGCTCATCAGGCTGGACCTAAGCTCTATGATCAGATAAAAAGGTTAGGATATTACTGGCCTACCATGGTAGCTGACGCAATGCAATTTGCCAAGCGCTGCCAACAATGCCAAGTTCATGGAGATTACATTCACATGCCTCCAGAATGGCTCCATCCTACAGCGATCTCATGGCCTTTCGAAGCCTGGGGTATGGACATCATAGGTCCTATTTCTCCCCCTTCAAGCAAAGGTCATCGCTTCATCTTCGCCGCTACGGATTACTTCTCCAAGTGGTCAGAAGCATTTGCGTTTAACGAAATGAAGACCTCATCAGTCCTTCAGTTCCTGCGCACCAACATCATTTGTCGTTTCGGCATACCCAAAAGATTCGTCCATGATAACGGACCACAGTTCCGGGATCATCGATTCTACAGGTTCTGCGACAAATACAAAATTCAAAGCTGTCATTCGACTCCATACAATCCGGCAGCAAACGGGTTAGCAGAAGCTTTCAACAAGACACTCTGCAAAATCCTCAAAAAAATGGTCTCTAATCACAAAAGAGACTGGAGCGACAAAATGTCTGAAGCTTTATGGGCCTATCGAACCACCGTTCGAGGACCAACCCATAGCACACCATTCTCCTTGGTCTATGGATGCGAAGCTGTCGTGCCCTTGGAAGTACAAATTCCGTCCTTGAGGGTATCCTTGCAAAATGACATGACTCAAGAAAGCAATGTCAAATTGCGGCTCCATGAGCTGGACAATCTCGATGAGAGACGGCTCGAAGCTCAACAAAGCATTGAACTTTACCAAGCACGTATGGCAGGATCTTTCGATAAAAAGGTCAGGCAACGTGCCTACAAAAAGAGTGACTTGGTTCTTGCGGTAAAAAGACCAATGGTCTTCGCTCACAAGTCCAAAGGCAAATTTGAGCCAAAATGGGAGGGACCCTACGTCATCGACAAGGTTTTCTCTAACGGCGCATACGCACTCCTAAACATGGAAGGTGACAGATGTATGCTGCCCATCAATGGCAAGTTCTTAAAGCGGTACTACCCTTGAAGACTTACCCAACTGGGTAAGAGCAATGCCTGTATGGCCAAAACCGGTTTCCAGGTACACGCTCGCTAAACCCACCCTTTGTTAGAATTTTCATATCAAATGTTGAAATTTCTAGAAATCTAAAACAATGCTTACTTTCATCGTTTCATTGTTCAAAAAAAAAAAAAAAATCCAAGTTTAGGAACCTTTCCCTAACTTGACCAAAATTTTCAACCCTTGAACCCAAAATTCATGGTTTGAAACAAAATCCGGATTCAGGGATTTCCACCCTAGTCCACCCTGCCTTATACCGCCAAAGTGGTTTTAGGTCAAAACTTATGACCCTCGTGTCTTTAAACAAAAAAAAAAAATGGTTTTTCAAAAAACCGCGAGAAAGCGACGCTCAGTCGATACTCGCACAAATCGGAAGCAAGCGAACCACGTTCGACACTTCCAAAATCGCAGGGAAGCGACATTTCATCGATACTTGCAAAATCCAAAACCGTGGAAACGCAACATTTCAGTTGATATCCACAACCCAAATTTCAAAGGTTCGAAAAAACCTAACAAAACTGTGGAGACGCAACATTTCAGTTGATATCCACAACCCAAATTTCAAAGGTTCGAAAAAAACCTAAAAAAACTGTGGAGACGCAACATTTCAGTTGATATCGATGACCCAAAGGTTCGAGAAAACCATAAATTTCAAAATCGTGGGGAAACGACATCAAGTCAGTACCCGCAAAACCAAAATTTTTGAAAAGCAAGGATGCGACATTCCATCGATACTTGCACCCAAATCCGCGAGGATGCGACATTCCATCGATACTCGCAACCGAATGAGCAAGGATGCGACATTCCATCGATACTTGCAAGAACATTCAGCAGGGAGGCGACTTTTAGTCGATACTTGCATTTTTTGAAAACCAAACCGGCTATAAATGCCATCAAAACAGGCTATAAATGCCATCAAAACAGGCTATAAATGCCACAAATCGGCTATCAATGCCATCAAAACAAAACCGGCTATCAATGCCACAAACAAAAAAAAACTTGGATTTCAAAAAACCCGGCTATCAATGCCACCAAAAAAAAACCGGCTATCAATGCCACCAAAACAAAACAGGCTATCAATGCCACAAACCGGCTATCAATGCCACCAAAACTGGCTATAGATGCCACAAAAAAAAAAAAAAACTCGGCTATCAATGCCACAAGAAAAGCTGGCTCTCATGCCAAAATTGGCTTCCATGCCACAAACAAAAAACCTGGCTTTCATGCCAAAACAATCACTTGACAAAAGATTTTCACAAAATGACAACCTTTTGATCAAATCCCATTTAGCAATTACTTTTATCACAAAAAGATTCAAGTGAGCGTAGGGATAATAAAAAAAAGAAGAGCATCCCATTTAGCAATTACTTTTATCACAAAAAGATTCAAGTGAGCGTAGGGATAACAAAAAAAAAAAGAAGAAAAGAGTACCAAAAAAATACATGTGGTACCAAAAAAGAGAGAGAGAGAAAGTGTTCACAAGCACTACAAAAATAAGTACCAAAAAATACAAGTGGTACCAAAAAAAAGAAAAGAGAGAAGGATGGTTTCTGTAAAAAAAAAATATATATATATATATATAATATACAGGAGCTCAATCAAAAATGGTCTCCAGCCAAGAGTTCAGCTCCCCAAGCAAACTTTTAGCCTCATCCGTCAAGGATTCCAAGGCACGCTTCTTCAGGAACCTGCCATGAGATGCTGGAGTGGGCTGTACCCCTTCTCTCACACCAGGAAGCTTACCTCGAGCAGTTTGCCATTGTTCCTCCTCATCAGACTTCCTTTTGAGAACCCGTTCGGCATCTGCAACCTGGTGAATCAGGGCACTCTCCCTGTCGCGAGCCTCTATTATGGCAGTCCACTTGGCAGCGACTTGTGCCTGCAAATGCTCAAGAGGTTTCCTGGCCTCATCGACCTCCCTGTCAAGGATGTTAAGGTCATGCGTCAGCCTGATGATGGCTAGCTCTTCTAAGTTCCTCTTTCGGATTGCCTGCTTCTTGCTTTCTGTAGCCTCACCCAGGTCAGACTTAGCCTTATCAGCAGGGTCCAGGAACATCTCCTTGAAGAACTGGTCATCAGCCAAACTCACGGTCTCAAACCACTTGTCACCCAGTGCAATGATCCTATCAACGATCGCCCTGGCACCTGTGACATCCATACCAGCTTCTTCAGCATCACTGAGAATCTCCTGCACATGCTGGATCATGCCAAATCCGGCTTCCAAGTGCCCAGAAAAGAGAGTCTCAATCCAAGAGCTCAGAACTCGCACCACCACCTTCTTCGCAAAAAGAAGAGATGGCCCAGCTGAAGATTCGCCCAACTCCGTTGGTCGGCTACTCATATCATCATCTGTTGAAAGAGTAACAAAAGAACTCTTTCCAGCTGAAGCTGCTCCTGCTCGGGAAGGAATCTCAGCGCGAGGAATCTCCTCAATATTGTCAGAGCTGGTCCCAGGAATCTCTACCTCTGGATCAACCTCTGGCATCTCTTGCTCTGGAAGCGACGGATCCTCCTCTGCCACTTCAAAACCTGCAAAGGAAACACAAAAAGGTATGAATATGACCCTGTTTGAAAATCATTATCAGAGTTATAACTACAAAATACCTTCTTCGACGACTGGTGGAACACTTTCCTCCTCCATGAACTCATCGGAAGCATCATCAACATTTGCATCTATCGATGGTTCAAAGTCATCGGAATCCTGTGGCAAGTCAGCTGACAAAAAAAAAATGTGTTAGCAAACCGAGTCACAAACAAAAAAAAGGGAGCAAAAGAAGTCGTACCAATTGGAGATTTTGGATTTACTCCAGAGTCCCTCGGTTCTTCTTCAGGTGCCTCAACAGGATCCATCACCACCTCATCGGTTGGGACCTCAGGCATCACCAAGTCTTCCTCTGCTAAAAAAAAAAAAAGGGAAAAGCAGAAACAAGAAGCAAATCATAACATGGAAAAAAAAAATCCCATGAAAAGAAATGGAAAGAGAAAAAGGAAGAATCATACCTTCACCAACGGTCTCTTCTTCTCGGCTTCTCTTCTCTGGAGGCTCGTCAGCATCCACTGGCACATCCTCATTGATAGTAAGAGGAGCTTCCAAGTCAGGAGAATCCTCATGCTGCCCCTTGCTGCGATGATGACTCCTCCTCCTCTTACCTCTGCGGGCTCGCTTCTTAGAGGAACCTGCCCCGCTGTCAGAGTCAGGTTTCCCACTTGACTCCTCACTGGATGGTCTGCTCTTGCCAGTAGACTCCACGGAAGCTTGCCTCTGTGCCGCTTGCATCCAAGCGCCAAGTTCGGCTTCCTCTTGTTCTAGCTGCTCCAAAGCCTCATCAGGTATCTCTCGAACAGCTTCAGAACCGATGACGCCCTGGTCACCGAGAAAGCCTATCTTGTGCTTCTCTCCAGAAAGGAAGGCCCAAACTTCCTCTCGCCGGATGCCATCCGACTTTCCAAGGCCCTTTCCAGATGCCAGCTTCACATCAAGCTCCTTCTTGGAAAGTCCCCGATATGCCGAGAAGCTCTCCGCGAACCACTTCGCAAAGCCGGCAGTACGGGAAGTCAGCAACACAGGATAAGAAATCATGGCTGTAGTGTCTTCAGCACTATAGAAAGCCCATGCATTTCTCCCGTCCTGTAAGCCTCCAAAGCGCTTCACCATGCTTGAAGGCGCTCCAACAACGCCTTGAGAAAAGCCAAGCTGCAAAGCAAAGCGAGAGGGTACATACGGCTGGATGTCGACGAAAAGATGTCTACGGTAGACCA
Source organism: Litsea cubeba (assembly GCA_012931725.1). NCBI lineage: Eukaryota > Viridiplantae > Streptophyta > Magnoliopsida > Laurales > Lauraceae > Litsea > Litsea cubeba. The sequence continues at coordinate 77,330,761 of CM022947.1, forward strand.
TCGTGCCGACACGTATGCTGAAAAGCCACACTCTCTCTGCATTTGTCAAGGAATAATGCCTTCCCGACCCCGCCCTGGTAGAGTCTCGGGAGGCACCAAAATCAAAAGCCTTCTTCCGCAACTCCGGAGAAAGCTTCACTGAAGATTGCCTCATCTCGACGTCCCTGAACCGTCGGATCCTCATGCGGGCAAACAAAAGTGATTCGGACACGGCTTTGCCCTTAGCCAGTCGAATCATCAGAGGATCATCATCCTGAGCAGCACCCAGCCGATGGAAGCCAGGACAGTGGTATACATACCACGAATAAAAGACATGGGCTGAAAATACCCTATTCATGGGAAGCCCAAGCCGAACCAAAAAAGCAGCAGCCTGCAGTTCGGTACACAGGTAGGAGTAAAGAGCTGGCACCAAAGCAAGCTGCTCTCCAAACGCCATCTGACAAGCCGGAAAAATACAATGCGGCCTGATGTGCGTTCCATCTCCTCCAGCAAAAACAGCCTCACCAAGCCAATAAGTGAGGTAAACAGCGAGATCTCTCCGCAGTGCAATGTCAGGACATATGGCGTTTGTACTTGCACAGAAATCTCTCAACTCTTCTTGCATGGCCAAGATTTTCTTTGAACTTGGATCCTGAGCTCCAGCTTCCTAGGTCACGCTATCAGAAGACTCCCTACTATCAAAAAAGTTGGGGAATGAAGAGCTAAAACTCTTCCAACTGCTGGATCTAACTTTCAAACCCCCCTTCTCATTCAAAAAATCATAGAAGGCGACGAGCTGAAAGTATAGAAGCCTGAACTCCTCAGACTGCCCCTCGAGGACGCTGTCAATCGGCATAAACTCCTCATAGAGCTTGCCGAGGATGGGCAATCCGGTAATAGCGCTCAGCTCCTTCAAAGAAAAACCAATCTCACCATTCGTCACAACGAAGGTATTGGTTTGTGGGAGGAATGACTCCAGCATAGCCATGAAGGCCTCGTCGGAAAAGATCACGGTCTCCCTAAAGGCGCGGACCGCATCAAAAATCCCGGCTTCCTTCAAAACGGCGCCACCAATCAGCAGGACGCGATCAGTCCACGACTTCCACTCGGAGTCTGCATTGAAGTGGCCACGAAGTCGGAAAGGCTTGATCCAATTGCTGCCGTCACCGCTGAAAATACCAAGGCCCACCGGTCTCAAATCGACCGACGGATAATCAGAGCCCTGGTAGCCGCTGGATGGCATCAACAGGTCCATATCAACAGGCGACCTCTCCGTATATCCAGGAGAACCGCCAACAAAAACCCCGGTCTTGATTACATTTGTCCTTCTCACCCAGCTTGGAGGATCTTCCCTCTTAGGGCACGTGGGGGCAAGGCTCAGAATCGAGACGGTGCGATCAAACGTCGACCGGGTAGCAACAGTCTTCTTCTCACCATCTGCTGTGAAAGAAAACTGAAAACATCTCCTCTGGTATGTCATGTCATCAGGGACTGCATCAACAAAGAAGAAGGTAGGCTTGGGCAAAACGCTCTGATCTTCCATCACCCATGGACGACTGCTTACCATGATCTTATAGAATTCCTCTCCCTTGAGAGTGATCAGTCGCTGCCTCATCTCATCTCTGTTGAGGGAGTCGCACTCTTCCAGATTTCTCTCAACATACTGGACCTTCTCAAAAGCCTGCTGAACGGCCGGATTAGAAGATCTAGAAGATCGACGAGGTACGCTTGTAGCAGGCTCTTTACCCTTGTTCGCTCTGGAGGAACCACCTGAAAAGGATGGAAAAGAAAAAGATCAAACATCAAAATGACAGAATCTCGCTAAAAAAAAAATCTGGCGAAATTTTGACATGATGACGGGGCAATTCCGAAGAAAAGGAACTATCCCGAAAGAAATAAGAAAGCTTGAAGATGGGCTCAACATCGCTGCGAGCTCCGAAACTCCAAACTTTCGAAACCTCAAAGTCTCCGCAAAATCAGGAAGGGCTCAACATCACTGCGAGCTCCAAATTCCCAAATTTGTGAAAACTTTCAGGTATGCTATCACATCATGCTACAAATTTAATTTACAAATTAAAGGCATGCATGAACATCTTGGTTTGCGAAAAAAAAATGCATTATCATGATGAGCAAAAAAAAAAAAAAAAAAGAAGAAAAGAAACTTTCTCTAAAAAAAAAGGGGGAAAGAAAACAAAAAAGAAAAGAAAAGAAACTTTCTCTAAAAAAAAAGGGGAAAGAAAACAAAAAAGAAAAGAAAAGAAACTTTCTCTAAAAAAAAAAAAGAGGGGAAAGAAAACGAAAAAAAAAAGAAAGGAAAGAAACTCTCAAAAAAAAAAAGAGAAGAAAAAAAAAGAAGAGAGAAAAAAAAAAATAGGGCTGGCCCACAGGCCACGTGGCCGTACGGCCAGATCCGTACGGATCTGTCCGTACGGCCCACACAAAAAAAAAAAAAAAAACAAAAACATGAAAAAAAAAAGAAAAGAAAGAAGGAAAAAAAAACATGTGAAAAAAAAAAAGCAAACACGTGGAAAAGAAAAAGAAAAAAAAAGAAGAAAAGAAAAAGAATGAAACAAAAAAAAAAAGAAAGAACTTTATTTTTTCCTACAATGGAGTTTTCTTGAAAAAGAAGAACTTACTTGAAGCCATTGATGGAGAAGAAGAAGAAAAGTCTTGAAGATCTTGAAGAAGAAGAACTTTTGGTCTTGAAGCCCTCTTGAGATTATTGTAAAAGAAAGTAATAAGAGCAAGAGACCCAACCTTCTCCTTGCTTTTATAGAGGAGAGCAAACCAAAGAAGGAAAGAAGAAAGAGGTAAGTGTTACTAATTAGTAACCTTACCAAAAGAAAGAAATTAGAAAGATTCTTTCCCAAAAGAAAGATATCTTGAGGGATTCTCTCCCAAAAAGAAATCAATGAGAGATTTTCTTCTAAAAGATAAAATCTATGATGGATTCTTTCCCAAAAGAAAGATATCTTGAGATATTCTATCCCAAAAATAAAGGGATCATGAGAGATTCTCTCCAAGTAAAGATATTCTTGGATATTCTCTATCCAAATGAGATATTTTTGGATATTCTTTACAAAAATGACACCATATGAGATCTAAGCCATTTCAAAAGCTTAAGGTCCCATGGGTTAGCCCATATGAGCCAGGTTTGACCACCTAGGCACACAAAAATTTTTTTTGGGCTTTTAGTCAAAGAGAAATCCCTCTTACCAAGAGCATACAAAAATGGTTCCATGCCTCTTTTGAGTTGATTGGACCATACAAAAGAAAATTCCAAGCCCCATGAGCTTCCAAAAATCAAACCATCAAGCCTCATCGACCAAATTGAGCCAAATTCTTGAAATTGGCATTCCACAAAATCAAACCAAATCCTGGTCCCCTAACTTGCCACATACAGCCTGTTAGGTCACAAGACCAAAACCAAAAACCAAAACCTGATCCCCTAACTTGCCACATACAGCCTGTTAGGTCACAAGATCAAAACCAAAATTGATCCCCCAACATTCCACATACAGCTTGTTGGGTCACACGATCAAAACCAAACCCGACCCCCTAACCTGCCACATATAGCCTGTTAGGTCACAAGGTCAAAACCCAAATCCACATCCCTGATGTCATCTTCAAAACTTTGCCTCGAGATGGTACGTAATCCCTTTCACTACCATAAAATTCCCCTGGAAGCTCAAAAGGCTACAAATACCAAAAAGAAAGACTGCTCAAAGACTCTTGGTCAAGTCACAGGCTCTCCTTCAAAAATCTCTTCGAGGCACATCGACTACAAAAGTTAAGCAACTCGCCGCTGTACCTCGAGGGGGCATTTGTTGACACCAAAAATGTCACTTTGCCTCTTCAAGATCCAAAGAGCTACATGAAGTCGCAACCTGCCATAAATAGGCAATGCTGCTTCCAAAAAAAACAAATCTTGTCAGAATCAAACAAAAACTGCAAGATTCTTCCAGACAGCCAAAAGAGGAGTACACAAGAAGTTTCGAGCCATTTCAAAATCATTTGGCCTAACTTCGCTTCTCCGACAGCCGAAAAGGAGCTCTCGGCGACAAAAGCTCTCCGGGACCATGGTTTCCAAGACAGAACCTATGGATCATCTTAAAATGACTCCAATAAGTTCCCTGTCAAATTTCAAGTCAATCGGACATCGGTTGACCGCACATCAAACCGCGATATCTTCATCGCGACAAAAAGCAAGTCTACAGGTGATAGGACCACAAACGGCTTCAAAACTCAAACAAAAGCCTATGGTTGGTCTTATTTATTGCTCAGGAGGCTTCACACCAAATTTCAGGTCATTCCGACATCGTTTGACCCAGTTTCAGCTTCTGACGGAAAATCGGCAGCTCTGCGCGACAAAGTCTTCGGCTTTCTCAGGAAATTGGAAACTTTGCAAAATAAAATGCAAGGATTCTCATCAGGTTTCCTACAAAGAAATTAGGCCAATAAATGGTCAAAATGTCAAGGAAAAGTACAGAAGAAAAAAGAATCGAAAAAACAGCAAAAACGGACGCAAAACGGGACACGAAAGGGGGAAAACCCCCCCAGGGTCGCAGAAGCCCCTGCGACCCTGGGCCAGGGTCGCCGGCGACCTTGGAACCCGGGGTCGCCGGGAAAGCCCCGGAAACCCCGGTTTTCGCCGTTTTTTCTCGATTCGAGGAGCCCAGCCTCTGGTACTTTCCAAAATTCATGCTTTTGAGACACCAAGTCCTCTGACATCCGTCCAAAACACGGGTAAATCATCAAGAGTATCGAAGACAGTATTGATCGCCACCCGGTCAACCAAAAAAGTGTGCTTTCTACCCGACCGATCGAGAAATCGACAGGACAGATGGCACCGACCCGCTGTTGGCAACAAACACCTGAAATTACATGATCATCTGATGTCGATCTACATGAAGATCCATCGATGATCATCAACAGAAGAATCTCAAAAGACGTGGCACGGCCCGCGACTCTTCAGCTGCTCGGCGACCACTTAATGCGATTAATTGACTAACTTTATTACAGTCATTAATCCATTTCTTTGGACGGCCCAATCAGAAGCAAGCATTCGGGAGTTACAAGTCAAGAAATTCATGGCATTTAACCCATGAAACTCCTCCCATCATGGCGATTAAATGCCCTCAATCTCCTCCGGCCAATCAGAAGCCAAGAAAAAGGAGTTACAAAATAAACAATTCAATTTTGTAACTCCTCCCATTATGCGGCTTAATGACAATAAAAGCCCATAAACCCACCTAAAAGGCTACCTAAAAGCCTATAAATAGGAGGGCTCTCCAAGAAGAAGACACACAAAACACAGACACACACAGAACAACATCAACAGACAGCAGACAGAAATCCAGAGAAAGGAAAAAGAGGGAAAACTCTGCGGAAGTTCTACACCGGCCACCGCAACAAGGTGACAAAAGTCCCTTGGGGGGTACCCCCCCAAGGTCCTTGCCTTCTCCTCCTGCCTCCAAATGGCTTAGATGTGGCTTTTCAGCCCGTCTACTCGGCTTTTTATTGGATATAGGACCTCCTTTTGGTCTTTGTCTTCTAAAAACCCGAGGTTATAGCCAAGCCAAGCGAATCAATAGCATCCTCTGTTCTCATCTGCATGGATGATGGCGAAGCCCACATATGGCTTGCGACCGTCAATCTAAACGAGTCCCCCACAATCTCCTGAGAAGTTAGATCCTCCTTTTCTTGCTTTTCATTGTAGTTTGTATTTTTTTTTAAAAGAGACAAAAATCACAACTCTTGTCTTTCATTATTGATAAGGATTGTAAATCGGCTATAAACGCCAAAAATCGGCTATAAACGCCAAAAATCGGCTATAAACGCCAAAATCGGCTATAAATGCCAAAAAAATCGCCTTTCACGGCAAACTAAGAAAAATGTCTCTTTTCTTAAATATATGTGCAATGGAAAACTTGAAAGAAGTTGATTTCATTTTTACTTGCGAAGGTTGATCTCCGAATCACCACTTGCAATTCCAAGTAAAAAATAGAAAATCTGGCACACCCACAAAAAAAAGAAATGTTGATGCACGCCCCCCTTTGCCCCCCGGTTACGAAAGGGTCGGAACCAAACGGACTCCCACGTCCGCCGACCTCGGTAGGAACCCGGGGCATTCCGGCAGCGCGGTCCATCACAGCCTTTATTCCATTTTCTGTTTTTAGAGGACTGCGAGCCTCCTTTCTGTACTTTGTTTTATTTTCTATAACCTTTGTAATGAAGCAATTACAATGAATAAAAAAAGGAAGGGTTTTGTGATCACTCAATCTGTGTACAGTGTCTTTGTATTCTTTTTTACTTCTTTCGCATTGTCTTGTAACACTTGTACTTCAGTGCTGCTTTTTTGCACTTCAGTGCTTGCATTGCTCTTTCTTTTTTAAAAACTGACCTTGGCCGAAATGGCTAGCATTGGCCGAGACGAACTGCCTTGCGCCGAAGTGGATCCAGAATCCCGCTGGTCTCGGCTGTGTGAGCATGAGTTCGGCAACGGTCTTTGAGGGGTGTATAAACCCGGACTTTAGGAAACGACCGAGTGTTCGAACTCGAAGCCTTTTCCAGGGCGGTAGACCCAGGGCTTTAGGAAACGACTGAGTGTAGGAACTCGAAGCCTTTTCCAGGGCGGTAGACCCAGGGCTTTAGGAAATGACTGAGCGTCCGAGCTCGAAGCCTTTTCCAGGGCGGTAGACCCGGAGCTTTAGGAAACGACTGAGTGTAGGAACTCGAAGCCTTTTCCAGGGCGGTAGACCCGGAGCTTTAGGAAACGACTGAGTGTAGGAACTCGAAGCCTTTTCCAGGGCGGTAGACCCGGAGCTTTAGGAAACGACTGAGTGTAGGAACTCGAAGCCTTTTCCAGGGCGGTAGACCCAGAGCTTTAGGAAACGACTGAGTGTAGGAACTCAAAGCCTTTTCCAGGGCGGTAGACCCAGAGCTGCCGGAGTCAGTCAAAGAGAGATGACAGATTGATGACAGGGCGAAAGCTGCTTTCATTGATTCTGAGATTCATTACATCTTTAGAAATAGAACTTCTTTAAGTGGGATGCATTCCACGGCCTCGGCAGTGGCTTGCCCTCTAAGTCTTCGAGCTTGTAGGCTGATTTTCCTGCCAGTGAGACTACCCTGAACGGGCCATGCCAGTTCGGGGCCAGCTTCCCTTCGTTTGGCTCTTTGTCAGCTGGTAGGATCTTTTTTAGAACTAGCTCTCCCACGGAAAATCTTCTTTCTCTGACATTTTGATTGTATGTCCTGGCCAGCCGCTGCTGATAGTCGGTCAGTCGCAGGGCTGCTGCTTCTCGGCGCTCGTCTGCCAGCTCCAGCTCCATTGCCAGGTTCGTCTCATTTCGGCCTTGGTCGACCAGCTCCGTCCTCAGGGCGGGAAGGCCGATTTCTAAAAGAATGACCACCTCCATCCCGTAGGCCAGAGAGAAAGGTGTGGCCGAGGTGGACCTCCTTGGAGTTGTTTTGTATGCCCATAGCACGCTCGGAAGCTCTTCTACCCATCTTCCCTTTGCCTTGTCCAGTCGCTTCTTCAGGCCGTCCAGGATCACTTTGTTAGAGATTTCGGCCTGGCCATTACTCTGCGGATATGCCGGAGTGGAGTAATGGTTTCTAATACCGTGTTCTTGGCAGAAGTCTTTGAAGGACTTGGAGTCGAACTGGGTCCCGTTGTCCGAAATCAGGGTCCTGGGGATGCCGAACCTTGTTAGGATGTTTTTCCAAACGAAGTTCCTGGAGTCCCTGTCCGTGATGGAGGACAACGATTCGGCTTCTATCCATTTTGTGAAGTAATCCGTAGCGACTATCAGCTATCTCTTGTTCCTTGGAGCTCGGTGGAGAGGCCCCACAATGTCCAGGCCCCATTGAGCGAAGGGCCATGGACTAGAGAGGGGACTCAGATCTTGCGCTGGCTGATGGAGAGAGTGGGAGAACTTCTGGCACTTCTGGCATTTCCTGGACGTGTCCTTCTGCATGTAGGGCCACCAGTAGCCATGGGCGTGTCCTTCTGCATGTAGGGCCACCAGTAGCCCTGGCTTATAGCTCTGTAGGCCAGTGATCGACCTCCTATGTGACTGCCGCAGATTCCTTCGTGGATCTCATACAGGAAGTCATCCACCTTGCTCGGGTGGACGCATTGGAGGTATGGACCTGTGAAGGATTTCCTGTAGAGTTTGCCTTCGGAATCGAGCTGCCTTGAGTCTGATTCGGTGGGCTTCAGTCTTGTCCTCGGGGAGCTGATCGTCCTTTAAGTAAGCAATGATCGGGTCCATCCAGCTTGGGCCGAGGTTAGCACGGAGGACAAGCCGAGATGAATGGAGTTCTAAGCTTGACCTTGATATCGACCCAACCTCGACGGTCCTTTTCTTTCCGGCTTCGACAGCGGAAGCTAGGCTGGCGAGCGCGTCAGTGTGCGTGTTGGTATCTCGGGATACCCGTCTGACCTCGGCTTTTTGGAAATGAGACAGCAGTTTTTTCGCAAGGGCTAAGTAGGCCGCCATCCTGTCGTCCCTAGCCTGGTAGTCTCCAGCGAGCTGGCTAGTTACCAGTTGAGAATCTCTGAAGATCACCAGGTGCTGGGCTCCGAAGATTTGGGCGCTGTTCAACCCTGCTATCAGTGCTTCATACTCTGCCTCATTGTTCGTTGCTTTGAAGTCCAGGGTGAAAGCCTGCTCTATGACCAGACCCTCTGGCGATTGGAGGACTATGCCGGCGCCAGCTCTCTTGGAGGTGGACGATCCGTCGACAAAGATCTTCCATGCCAAGGCGGGAGACTGTTCGACCTCGGTCACTTCTGGCTCGTGCCCTGTGCCCCCCAGTGCCGTGCCGAGCTGGGTCGGAGCCGGGTTGGGTGAGACGAATTCGACGATGAATTCTGCCAGAATCTGGGCTTTGATCGCAGTTCGGGGATGGTACTGTATATCATACTGCCCCAGCTCAACTGCCCACTTTGATATTCGCCCTGAAAAGTCAGCCTTCTTGAATATTGAACGGAGTGGATGCTCCGTGATCACCACAATGGTGTGGGATTGGAAATAATGGGAGAGCTTGACGAGAGCCAACGCAAGCTTCTCCAATAGAAGGTACCTGGTCTCGGCATCGAGCAGGGTCTTGCTCGTGTAATAAATTGGTTTTTGAACTCCCTCGTCCTCCCTGATGAGGACGGAGCTTACTGCGTGATCCGAGACCACGAGATATAAATACAAAACCTCCCCCCGAGTTGGGGTGGAGAGTAAGGGTGGTGACACCAAATAGGTTTTGAGCGCGGCCAACGCCTGGTCGCACTCAGGAGTCCACTTGAATTTTAAAATTTTCTTTAGAAGCTGAAAGAAAGGCCTGCACTTATCTGATGATCGGCTAATGAAGCGATTGAGTGCTGCAGCCATTCCTGTGAGCTTCTGGACTTCTTTCGTGGTAGAGGGGCTCAGAATGCCCTGGATCGCGGTGGTCTGGTCTGGATTGGCCTCTATCCCCCTCCGCGTTACCAAGCTGCCGAGGAACTTTCCAGAGGCTACGCCGAAGGCGCACTTGGAAGCATTTAGCTTGAGCTTGTACGCGCGAAGGATGTCGAAGACTTGGCCGAGATCCGCCAGGTGGTCGCTGGAGTGCACTGATTTGACGACCATGTCGTCGATGTATACTTCCACCGTTCGGCCGAGCTGAGCCTGGAACATCTTTGTCACGAGGCGCTGATAGGTCGCCCCCGCGTTCTTTAGCCCGAAGGGCATTACCTTGTAGTAGTAAGTGCCGCGGGGGGTTATGAATGACGTTTTCTCCTCGTCAGGCTCGTGCAGTGGAATCTGGTGGTAGCCTCTGTAGGCGTCGAGGAAGCCCATTCGGTCATGGCCAGCGGTGGCGTCGATCATTTGATCAATCTTCGGAAGGGGGAAACTATCTTTAGGGCAGGCCCTGTTCAAGTCTGTGAAGTCCACGCACACCCTCCATTTACCAGTTTTCTTTTTAACCACCACCGTATTAGCCAGCCAGACCAGGTACTGGACTTCCCGGATGGCTCCTGCCTTCAGCAGTTTGTCGACCTCTTCGACGACCACGTCTGTCTGCTGCAGCCCTGTCCTTCGGGCCCTTTGCACTAGGGCTGCACAGAACCGGACCGCAGACAGGACCGGACCACAAAACCGGACCGGACCGGACCGGATTTGCGGTCTTGGTGGTCCAAATCCGGTCCGGTCCGGACCGGACCGGTTATTCCGGTCCGGTCCGGTCTGGGCCTTTTGTGGTCCGGTCCGGACCGGACCGGACCGCATTTATTAAAATAATTTTTTTTTAATTTTTTTTTCATAATCTTTGAGCCCATGAGGCATGAGCCTAGCACCCATTTGTAAAACCCATCATTCATTCATTTGACATTTGCCTACTTTTTAGATGTGAGGTGAAAATGAAAAAAAAAAAAAACAAAAAAAAATGAAAAAAAAAAATGAAAAGAAAAAAAAAATGGAAACCGGTCCGGACCACTTTAAGTGGTCCAACCGGACCGGTTTGGACCGGACCGGACCGGACCGGACCGCTTATAAGTGGTCCGGTCCGGTCCTTCATTTTGGGCCGGACCGGAAATCCGGTCCGACCGGATTCCGGTCCGAAAACCGGACCGGAAATCCGGCCGATCACCCCTATTTGCACTACTGGATTGTGGCTGGGGTCCACATTTAACTTGTGGCACATGACCTCGGGGTCGACCCCAGGCATTTTACTTGGGCTCCAAGCAAAGACATCGACGTTCTGCATCAGGAACCTTGAGAGTTCGGCTTTCTCTTCGTCTGGCAGCTGGGTGCCGATCAGGAAGAACCTATCTGGGTCTGCCGAGTTTAGCCTGACCTCGGCCAGGTCCTCGATGCTTTTCTTCTCGGGATCTCGGCCGATTTCATCTAGGCCTTTCTCGAATTCGGCGAGGTTGACGCGCTCCGGCTCTTTCACTGCTGGGACCGCGGCCAGCATGCACTGCCTAGCTTGCTACTGATCTCCCTCCACCGTGACCACTTCCATTTTGCCCTCCTTGCTCTCGAATACGAACTTCAGCTTCTGGTGGAGGGAAGAGGGGACCGCTTCCAACTTGTGGAGCCACATTCTGCCCAAGATGACGTTGTAGGGAGAAGGGGCGTCCACGACCAGGAAGTCGGCCAACACGGAGGCTCCGCCGACTCGGGTTTCCCGGGTGATCCTACCCTTGGGATAGACTGGCGTGGCGGACAACCCTAGCAAGGGTGCACGGACCTCCGTGAGGTCTGCTTCCGAGAGGTTCATTTTCTTGAAGCACTCGTAGTAGAGGACCTCGGAAGAGCTGCCGGAGTCGACGAGGATCCTCTTCACGGTGAAGTCCCTTAGCTTCATTGTGAGGAGCAGGGGGTCGTTGTGGGGAAGCTGGATTCCCTCTAGATCTTTATCTGAGAACGAGATCGCGGGTCGGTCGCGGCGAGCTCTTTTAGATGCCGGTGCGAGCTCGGCTTTCATCACCTCCTTCCCGTGCGATGCCCGCCTGGCCTCGGCGTGGGCCGGCGAGCCTCCACGAGACGAGGGAGAGGGAACTGAGGACGCCAGGTGGATCACGTTAATGATCTTTTCGGAATCATCGCTGTCTGGGTCTCGAGCCGTGCTCTGGTGAACTCTGCCCTCGCTGCCGGCAGCATCTTCTGCCTTGACGAACTCTAGAATATGGCCTTCGCCGGCTAGCTTCTCCAGGTACCACTTCAGAGACTTGCAGTCCTCGGTCTTGTGCCCGTTACCTTTGTGGTAGGGGCAGTAGAGCTTGCTTCGGCTGCCGGTGGTGGGCTCATTCCTCAAGGGCGGAGGCCACTTGAAGAACGGCTTGGTCTTTATCTTGTTCAGGATATGGTATATCGGCTCCTTGAAGACGACGTTGACGCTCTGACCGGCGTTGGTGGGGGGTCTGGGCCTCCAGGTGCCCCTAGATCGGGATGACGTAGGCTTCGCCGAACTAGCGGCCCAGGCCTGCTTGGGCTCCTGCTTCTGAAAGGGCCTCCCGCCTCTCTGCCGAGGCTGGCTGCTCTTCTGCTCGGGCTCCGGTCTTTCGTCCTCTTCCCGGGCCTGGATTTCATCTTCCTCCCGGGCGACAAAGCGTTTTATCCGGGACATTAGCGCTGGCATGGATTCTGGGGTATCTCCGGCCAAGTCCTTCCGGAGGTCGTGGCCAGGAATCAAGGCATGTTAGAAGGCAAAGATTGCTATTTCCTCCCTAGTGCCTTCAACCTGGCTGTAAACCGCCCAGAATCGTCGGGCGAACTTGGCGAGGCTCTCGCCCTGCTTCATTCTCAGGGCGAGAAGGTCCCCCTCTGTTTTGGGGACGACGCTGTAAGCTTGGAACTTTTTTAAGAAGGAGAGCTGGAGCTCCTTCCAACTCGAAATCGACTTCTCTGGGAGGGCGCAGAACCACTTCAGAGGGAGGTCACCCAAACTGGAGGAGAAGATCTTGCAGTTGAGGTGGCCCTCGTTTCCTCAGATGGACATCTTTTGGGAGAAGTTACGTAGACGAGCGGATGGATCAGACAGTCCGTCGTAAGGGACGAACCGCGGGACAGAGAACTTCTTGGGCAAAGGAGTCCGCTCGATGTCTCTTGTGAAGGGTGAGGCCCCCAGATCGGTATGGCCACAGATTTGCTTCTGGTCCCGCACGTCCAGGTTGCGCTGAAGAGCCAACCTGACGCGTTTGTCGAATCGCTCGTGCTCGTCGTCCTTCTCCGGTGTCCGCGCTCTTGGCTTTCGCTTGGAGTGGTTCGGGCTGCGATGGCTATGGGTTCGGCCATCGCGGCTAAGATGACTTCGGCTGTTGCTTGAGCCTTCGTCATGGATCTGGCTTCGCTTGTGGTCCAGATGGTTTCTGAGATCCTCACGAGGCTGGGCTGCCCCACTCGGGGCGTCCCTCCTCTGTCCCTGAGGATTAGAGACCTGCCTCAACGAGGCAGTTTGCGCTGCCCTCAGTTGCTGCTGGAGCTCACGGATTAACCGCTCCTGCTTCTGGAGAGCATTCTGAGCTGCGACATCTCCTCCAGCGGCAGGAGGTTGGACGCGGCGCGTCTCTTCTACGGCAACGGCTTTATCTTTGCGAGGACGCTCATGCCGACGCTCGTCGCGTCGGGGTGGCGTGACTTCGTCCGCTGAGAGTGAGGCCTCGAGTCCCTCTTGGAGGGGGACCTCGACGTAGAGCTGCGAGCCTAAGCGGCCCTCGCCTGTAGATGTGCCATGCACCGTTCGGGACCGCCCTTGAGGAGGGACGACCGTCGACGGTGCTGGCTGCTCGAGCGCTGCTCTCGAGGATTCTCCGCCCTTCCTAGCTTTCGGAGGCATGGTTTCTAGGAGATTGAGGAGGTTGTGAAGGTTTAGATATTACTTTCCCACAGACGGCGCCAATTGTAGGTGCAGAAAATAATGACCCACAATAACTGGGGTGCCTTAGAGGACTTATCCAAGGTGATGAAGATCAGGTACCGTCCGAAAGCTTGAAAGAGAAGAGCAAAAGGTTAGAGGACCCTGGCCTGGGCGGCGCAAGGCTCTCCGATGCCAAAGTCAGTGAATGAACTGGAACAATGGAAGGAGAGGAAGAAGAGATGCAGAGTAACGGCTCTTTGGGTTGAATTGTGCGTACCTTGCATGTGGTATGAAGCTCTATTTATAGAGGCTTGGGTCGTATCTCTAGATGATATCTTGGTGTGGGTCCCATGATTTGACTGGGAAGTCATGATCAGCCCACAAAGTAATAAATGCGGTCTATTCCAGCCCACTTTGCATTTAATGCCAGTCGGATCAGCCCACATCGCATTAAATGTGCGTCTTGTTGGGCCAGATCGTGTTGGACGCCTTTGGTGGTTGGGGTACCATCGGATCCGCCCTCGGGCCTTGCCCTGATGTGGCTTCAGCCGCTGGATGCCGTTCTGTCAGGGATCTGGCGAAGATTGTGAACGGCTGGATGTCGCATCTGTCTCATTAGCTCGTGCCCCTACTCCTCCACGTGCCTGATGACGTGGGGGATGAGGGGCACGAGTGGAGGCTCTTTCTTGCTTCGGCTTTCGTCCCGGCTCCTTCAGCCGAAGTGGAGCTTTCAGCCGAGGCGGGCACATGGGGTAGCCGAGCTCGGCGCTAGCGGTCCGGACCTGCTTGACTTCGGCCGGAGCCCCTGTCCGCGGGGGTGAATCTGGTGCCACGTGGGCGGCACGCGGACGGTACGTGAGAATGCTTAGTTTCATCTGATGGCTGTGATTAACGTAATCCTGGAGCTCTGAAAATCTCCCCACACAGTATTTTAAGAGAAGACTAACAAAGAGGTGATGGTTAAAGGACATAAAATAAAATACAGATGATGTAGATACATTAAACATTTCTAATATTTAATTTACTCAGGTGATGACCGGCAATGGCAGATTGCAGGCTCAAATGTGAGTTCGGTAACACAGACCACAAACCTATTAAAAACCAGATCTCCTAACTTAATAAAAAAAAAAAAAATGCTTTTCACTGGACGAAATTCCTCATTTTTGGAGCATCCCTTTCTCCTACAAAAAGGATACTTTGTCTCCCTCATGTCTCATCTTCACTTTCACAAGCTCTCAACTTTCCTTGTATTCTCTTTCTCATCCAACCAAACAACACCATTCTTTCATGGCTTCTTTTCCTTCTTCTTCTTCTCCTCCACTCCTCCTGCTTCTTCTTCTTCTCACCCTCTCTCTCTTCCCATTCCCTTCCCAAAGCACCAACTGCACTTCCCAAACATTCTCCAACAACAGACTCTTCGACTCCTGCTCCGACCTACGTCACCTCAACTCCTCCCTCTACTGGACCTACCACCCCTCCAATTCCTCCCTCTCCATCGCCTTCGTCGCCCCTCCCGCCAAATCCAACGGCTGGATTGCCTGGGCCATCAACCCCACCGCCACCCACATGGTCGGGGCTCAGTCCCTTATAGCCTTCCTCCATTCCAACGGCTCCATTGTCGTCGAAACCTTCAACATCACCTCCTACGGCCCCATAAGCCCCTCCCCCATCTCCATCCCGGTCTCGAATCTCCAAGCCGAGTCCTCGGATGGGGTCTTTCGGATCTTCGCCACCGTTGAGGTGCCCAAGAACATGACCAAGATTAACCAGGTCTGGCAGGTTGGCGGATCCGTTACGGGTGGGCTGCCCGATAAGCATAATTTCGGGCAGGAGAATTTGAATGCGTTTGGAGAGCTGGATCTGTTGAACGGGGGGAAGGTGGAGCAGCAGAAGAGTAACGGAACGGTTCCGGTGAGTGGAGGGAATCAGAAGAGTAACGGAACGGTACCGGCCAGCGGAGTGAATGACACGTCGACGCCGTCTCCTTCTTCTTCTCCTTCTTCTTTTTCGACCATCTTGGCTCCTTCTGTCGTCTCGTTTTGGACGCTTTTCGTTGGGATATTGACGATTTTCTGGAGTGTATAAGAGAGTGGTAACTGGTAAAAGCAGCAGTAGCTTTTCATTTGGAAAGAGACTTTTTATTTTTATTGTCAACTTTTCTTTTGTTTTCTGTTACAAGGTCTTAGGGATATGATTTCTGTTTGGTAGGAATGATATCTCTACATTTGGATCGTTTCTTGAATAAAATTTAAGTTATATGTTGTTAGTTTGAATTTTTATAAAATTTCTGTTTGGTAGGAATGCTTTTTTTTTTTTTTTTGGGATATAGTGGCAGAGAAAGCAAGTGAAGAACTTGCAGTATTTTTTCTACATCCAAAAGGGCCAGTGTGGAAAATCAACTAGCTAGATTTTTATAGCTCTAATTATCTATATTTATTGTTTATTATTTTTGCATGTAACCCCTCTAGCTATTTGAAACTCTCTCTTGATCAGGGGAAGCCAATAGTGAAGGGTTGACTAAATTAGAGGTATTCTATTGTGAAAACTTAAAAAAATATTAATCTTTAGATCTAACTTGTTTCTGACAGAGATCAAACTTGGAGGATTAATATGAAATGGCATCAAACTTGAATTAATTTAATAGTATTTATGTTAAAGGATTAATTGAAAGTATGTGGACTTAGTGATACCTAGTTTTATGACAAAATGCATCAGGATTTGTGAATGAGTTTTAAATCATTTAAGTATTTGTCAAGTCTAAAATACTAAAATTAAGTTTATGTGTTTTCTAAGTTTAAAATCGGCAAATCTAACCATACGTTAAGGTGGGTAACTGAAATTTCCAAATTAATAGATGTGGTTATTTGCGAAAGGTGGAAAGGGAGATGTTTGTTGTATAATTAAAATTAATTAAGGGACCATGCTTTGTCTGCATTATATGGATCGAGAACCTCATCTTGATCTAGGCCATTCATATCATCCCACTATCATAGAGTACATGAAATTAATGTTAATGTTTTATATAGTTGAACTCTTCTTATAAAAATTTAAAATACATCTTATCTCTTCTTTGATTTAAATTCTCCTTGATAATTTACTTATATGTGCAAAAAGAAAAGATCAGAGAAAGGCAAATTCTCCATGAGACTTAGGGTGCCTATTTTTAACCCATAAGAAGGACTTGTCTACAACCAATTCTTTATTTTCACACACACCTGCCTTCAATTGACATGGATCATACAGCTTGATGCTAGCTAACTCAGACATTAGTAGTCATTAAGTTTTATTACATTAAAGTTTGCACAAAATGTAACACTGAATTTGAAGGATGAAGAATTAAAGGTAAGATCATATGATATCTGATGATATCATAAATAGCCCTAATCCCCGTCAAAATTTGTCCATCATGGGCCCTGGTTGACGTACTGTAGTATGCCCACAAATGGTCAACGTTTTAAAAGGAGCAAATACCAGTGTAACATTTAGCGTGACTCCGAATATTATTATGATGTGATGGAAGCATTAGCATTTGAGTGTATGTTTCGTGTGGCTAGAACAGCCTTCAAGCGGCAGTCCCTTTCCCATATAACCAGTGCTTTTTTGTCTTAAAAAGCAGCATTGGCAAATGATTAATGACAGCCCTGCTTTAGTGGATATGAATTAGTAGTGACTAGCGATATGATAAGCACTTCTCTCTTCCAGTTGGAACTTGGAAGGATTTTACTGAGAAGGCTCCTTACCCAAATGGAAAGGAGATCAGGGAGTTTTCATTAGGAGCAGCCCTCAGAAGATAATGCAAATTCTTGTCGTAACCCACTTTTTTGCACTCTTTTCAGCTTTTATACCACTTGATACTGATACCAAATTTATACTGTTTCTTAAAGATTTTCGAGTACCTAAAATGAGAGAAATGTTCTCCTACAATCTACTGCAGTCCTGTTGTGTGGGGCTCATTACGAATCAGTGCCGGTCATTTTACACTCTCATCCCCGCATGATCTGGTACCAAGCCTAGGTTCGCTAGCATCAAACCTTTGGCTATTGTTGGATTGAGTCTCGAAGAAATCAATGATAAAGCGACCACTAAAATTTATGGCTTTCAAATCGAAGGCTAGGATTATCTTATAAGGCTGATTTTTTGTTGGCCCTTGTGTGTAAGGAGACCTTTCTATATACCCTCACTCCACTATTAAGAGAGCATCTTAAATGAGCCCCTTGAGCTATACTATATATTGCTCATGCGCTGTCTTCTCGTGGGAGAACATTGCCCCCCCCCCCCAAAAAAAAATAATGGGTTGGCTTGATATCTCGGCAGGGTCAGGTCGCAAGGATTCGGGTTGACTCAGCTGAATCACACCCAACTGGGATTCCGGAGTTTCCAAAGCAAGAAGAGAAAGAGCCCAATCTAGTCCTCTTCTCATAATTTCCCTCGTTTATCATCAGCAGGAAAAAAAACATGTAAAAAACAAAACAACTCAGGCCAAAACTGTCCCCTCAATGCTTGACATCCAGGCCCATACACCCTCTCAAATTCCTGCAACAACAAAGAAAGAAAAACTCCTCCTGATTCAAAACGTTCACTGATCTGAAGAAACCAAGGCTTCCTCAAGTCTCAAAAGGTTTCCCATTATCTTTTCTTTTTTTAACGGTAACAATAAATTAGATTAAAGATTAAAGAAGGACAAAATAAAGATAAGAGCACAAAGAACAAACACGAGAAGATATAAGAGCTAAATACGTACATAAAATACAAATTGCAAAGGAACAAGAAAAAAGAAACATCTCTCTCTACCCCCAACTTTGCCAAAGCATCCGCTATACCATTTGCCAACCGATACACATGATCAGATCCAACATTTATAGATGAAGATAAGGTGTTGATTTCATTGAAAAGGAATTAAAATTTCCAAGGATCCTTATCTAAAGAAGACATCCACAATATTGCATTTTGAAGAACCACTTTTCACCAATACATTTTTATAACCGTTTCCACAAATCCTTATGGCTTCCAAAATAGCCAACGCTTCCGCCTCATTGGAATTCTTTAATGCTTACATGTTTTGAAAATATAAACAACACCACTCCCATGTAGTTCCTTAGGATGCCACCAATACCTGCAAGACCTGGCTTTCCTCTGGCCACAACATCGACACTAAATTTAATAACATTTTGAGAAGGGGGAAACCAAGTGGCTTTAGGTTTCTTCTTAGTACGACTACACCCCAAACAAGCTTTTCTAATTATTGAAGATATTATCTGTGTGGGGAAATTTCTGAACTCATCAAAGTCCCGGCCAGATGATCCATCTCGGGCTCCCGCACCAGCTAGGTCCATCTCAGCCAGGCACTTCACCTCGGCAGAATCCACTTCGGCCAAAGCACCCCACTTCGGCCTAGTGCTCCATCTCGGCACCTCGGCTGCCCAGCTCGGCGACAGTGCCAGCCCCATCCACCTCGACAACAGTGGCAGGGTCATCCATCTCCGCCAGGTCCTCACCTCGGCGAGACAGTCCATCTCGGCCAAGCGCCTCACATCGGTGAAAGCACTGAGCACTACAGCTGTCCTCCCATGGACGCTCAAGCACACTACGGCCCGTGCAACAAGACAAGGGGACAGTCCATATCTCCTGACAGATCGCCGTCTATTGCTCCCAAAGCGCCATGATAAGGCTAGATGGGACTGCAATTTAAGAAAAGTAGGCTACGATGGGACTGCGCCTCCCTACTACCTGGCGATGTGGGCTGTGACAAGACAGTCAACTACCCCTTTGCCTCCTCTCTTCCTCTATATAAACACAAAAATAGTTCACAAGCGGGGAGGCCAACGAATACAATACACGCTGGTACGCCACCTTCTTCCCCAAAAATCTCCATCCCCTGTCCAGTTCATATGCTGACTTAGGCATCGGAGAGCCTTGCGCCGCCCAGGCCAGGGTCCTCTGACCTTCTATTCTTCTTTCTTTTCTCAGGCTTCAGGCGCTGGCATCGGTGTTCCTAATCTCCTTGGATAAGTCCGTGCAGGCACCCCCCTCTTCTTGTGAGTTACATTTTTTACACTTACAATTGGCGCCGTCTGTGGGAAACGGCTACAAAAAGTCATCTTCCCAAACACCATGCCTCGAAGAACCAAAAAAGAAAAGGAACCACTGACACTATCAACACAGCTGCCGACGGTCCCCCGCCGGGAAAGGTCGAGAGCAAGATCTGGCCCAGCAAGCGTCCAACAGCAGGATACTCGATCGGGTTCATCCTCTAAGGATTCGACCTCGACTCTACCTACCAAAAGGCGCACCCTGAGAAACAACAGAAGCAACCGGGCCCATGGCGAAAGCTCGGATAACAACCGCGACTCCATAGAATGGCTTGATCGACGCTTAGAGCAAGCAGTATGACAGCACATGGAGATGGCCGGCTTCGCTCAAGTTCGGGTGAACTCTGACGATTTCGGCGCATCTCCCTTCTCTCTAGAGATCAGAAGCTTCCCCCTTCCTGAAGATTTCAAAATCCCGAGTTTCGTCATTTACGATGGAACCTCGGACCTAGCAGCACACCTTCGGCACTTCACTCAGAGGATGTCGGTGTGGGGCGGTGCAGGCCACCCGAACTACAGAGTCTTCTTTTCCAGCCTCGGGGACCTCCCCCTAAAATGGTTCTGCGCACTCCCCCAAGGATCGATCAAAAGTTGGCAGCAGCTCCGTAGTTCCTTCATGACGAAGTTCCAAGTTCACAGGGTCATCCCCAGGACAGCCGCCGACCTGATGGCCCTCAGAATGAAGCAGACCGAGAACGTCACGCAGTTCGCTAAAAGGTTCTGGGCTGCCTACAGCCAGATCGAGAATGCCTCAGATGCAATAGCAGTCCTTTCTTTCCAACAAGCCCTCCTCCCAGGCAACGAGCTTCGGAGGGACTTGGCCATGTATCCCGTGGTCACTATGGTAGCACTGACGACCAGGATAAACCGATTCATCAGGCAAGAAGCAGACGAAGCCCGAGCCCAGGAGCAGTTCAACCTTTACGAAAGCGACCAGATAGCTTCCAGCTTAGCGGACGTCTCCAGCTCGGCGGAAGCCTCCGGCTCGCTAGCAGCCCCCCAGCTCTGCAGAAGTCTCTTCTAGCTCGGGAGGTAGCTAGACGTCTCCTGTCATCTCTTAGCTTCGACTGCTCGTCAGCTTCGATCACACGACCCTCTACCGTCATTTCGGCGGCACGGTCCTCTACTGTCAGCTTCGTTGGCGCCGTCATCTTCGGTGACACCGGCACGACCCTCTACTGTCGGCTTTAATCGTACGACCCTCTACCATCATTTCGACGACATGGTCCTCTGCTGTCAGCCTTGATCGCACGGTCCTCTACCGCCTTCAGTCATACAGAGCCACCGAGCTCACCCTGGGGTCGTTTTATACACTCAGGCGTGACTCGCGTTTGGCAACAGAGCCACCGAGCTCACCCTGGGGTCGTTTTGTACACTCAGGCGTGACTCGTGTTCGGCAACAGAGCCACCGAGCTCACCCTGGGGTCGTTTTATACACTCAGGCGTGACTCGCGTTCGGCAACATAGCCACCGAGCTCACCCTGGGGTCGTTCTATACACTCAGGCGTGACCCGCGTTCGGCAACAGGGCCACCAAGTTCTCAGGTTGATGCACCCAGGATTCTTGGCCTCTAGACGACCTCATGCTGGTTCGTCCACGTGCTGGTTTCTACCTCACGCTGGTTTCGGCCTCATGCTGGTCTAGACCGCATTTTACGACCTCATGCTGGTTCGTCCACGTGCTGGTTTCCGCCTCATGTTGGTTTCGGCCTCATGCTGGTTTCGACTGCATTTCACGACCTAATGTTGGTCCGGCCACGTGCTGGCTACGATCTCACGCTGGCTTGGCCTCATGCAGGTCTTAGGTACATCCATCTCGACTTCAGCAGATACTGTCATTAGATTGATACACCCAGGCTTCTCTATCTCGGCTCATATTAACTCGGGTTCATACACCTTGGGACTGACTTCAGGTTCATAAACCCAGTCGCTCTCAAAGTTTCGGGTTCATACACCCTCGCTTCTCCATCTAGCAGAGATTCTCACCGGATTGGTACACCCTGGCTTCTCCGTTTCAACCCAAGCTCAGCAGAAACATCGTCCTTCGGCTCGGCATCAGTGCCCGGCTCATGCAGTTCGGCAACATTGCCATCAAGGCTAAACGGGCTCCAGGTCCCACGCCGGCCAGTCATCCCAAACAAAAGCAGCTCCAAGGCACAAGTGTTGTCCTCCACGATACTTAGCTTCTGACCTCAAAGAGAAGTCTAATGAGCTCAGAAGCTGGGGGGCTTTGTGTGGGGAAATTCCCGAACTCATCAGAGTCCCGGCCAGATGATCCATCTCGGGCTCCCGCACCAGCTAGGTCCATCTCAGCCAGGCACTTCACCTCGGCAGAATCCACTTCGGCCAAAGCACCCCACTTCGGCCTAGTGCTCCATCTCGGCACCTCGGCTGCCCAGCTCGGCGACAGTGCCAGCCCCATCCACCTCGGCAACAGTGCCAGGGTCATCCATCTCCGCGAGGTCCTCACCTCGGCGAGACAGTCCATCTCGGCCAAGCGCCTCACATCGGTGAAAGCACTGAGCACCGACAGCTGTCCTCCCATGGACGCTCAAGCACACTACGGCCCGTGCGACAAGACAATGGGACAGTCCATATCTCCTGACAGATCGCCGTCTACTTCTCCCAAAGCGCCATGATAAGGTTAGATGAGACTGCAATTAAAGAAAAGTAGGCTACGATGGGACTGTGCCTCCCTACTACCTGGCAATGTGGGCTGTGACAAGACAGTCAACTACCCCTTTGCCTCCTCTCTTGCTCTATATAAACACAAAAATAGTTCACAGGCGAGGAGGCCAACGAATACAATACACGCTGGTACGCCACCTTTTTCCCCAAAAATCTCCATCCCCTGTCCAGTTCATATACTGACTTAGGCATCGGAGAGCCTTGCGCCGCCCAGGCCAGGGTCCTCTGACCTTTTATTCTTATTCCTTTTCTCAAGCTTCAGGCCCTGGCATCGGTGTTCCTAATCTCCTTGGATAAGTCCGTGCAGGCACCCCCCTCTTCTTGTGAGTTATATTTTTTGCACTTACATTATCTATACTCAAGTGCTTTAACTCTAGTCTAATGATTGCCCATTTAGCGATCGTAAGAAAGATAAAGGAAGATGTATCTTCCTCAATCGACTCGCCGTTGAAGACCCTATCTTTTCTCTCCTTCGAAATTGACCAATGAATAAAAAAGATGATCAACCTCCAAAGGATTGAACCACCCCTCCTTAAAGGACCCCCCTCCCCCTCCAAGCCTCCATTAACTCACAGAGACCTCTTGGCATACGCCAAGAAATTGAGCATTTATTTAATTACAATTTAAATGATTGGGTAGTTACTAAATGGTTTTAAATCTCTACATTTTATTTTCATCTCTTCCACTACCCCACTACCTATTTATTCTTTCCTGTTTTAAAACCCATATATATGATTATTCATCTTCCCCCTCCCATCAGGTACAAGTATTTTTGTTCTCTTTCTCATGTTTGTTAGTAAATTAATCGTGGCCAACTTTTCTTTTCTCTATTTAACCAGCTTGAGATGAGATGGTAGGCCGTAAATTGAACCCATTAAAATGAGTACCCGGCCCTGTCCAAAGCCAAAAACACAGGGCTTTTAAAAAGATTTGAGCCTGTCAGGTTGGGCTTGGGCATTAATGGTTTTAAAGTACGGGCAAAATGGGACTAGGAATGGGTAGAACAGGCCAGCTCGGCCTCAAGCACATTTCACTCATTGTTAATAAGCTTGTAGGTGAGGAGAATTGTGGTGAAGGAGAAATTGAAGTAATCTATTGAGGTGAAGTCTTTTGCTTCATGATTTATATTGGTTTTGAGTGTCATTCTCATAATCTTTTTAGATTTTATGAAATATCTTGTTGGTTGATATTTTACCTCTTCTAAGAGAAAATTAGGTGATGATATAATTTTATGACAGGATAAGTTCTATTCTTGATTTTAGATTTCCATTTCATTAAGATAGTTTAATGGTATCTCATTTCTACTAATTTTTCAATAAAAAAAACTTCTACAAAACTCAAGCAGTAAAGGGTGTTAAACAATCCTCTAACTTACCATAAAAAAGTCAACATCAATTTATGCATGGGTCCCATCACAAAGACAAAGCATATAGGTAATATATATAACATAATTTATAATTTGGATAGTGCGGACTCTAACCAGATTATTTTCTATTTGGTTATAGGAATTATGAGAACTCTTATATTCAACAATTATGAATTCTCCTAATACTTTCTCACAAATGCAATTGGATGGATTTCGCTCAACCATCTCATCCTAACTTTTCCAATCCCATTGCTCAAATCCAAATCCTTTTCATTTGGTGGGCCACTTGGCAGTCAAGGAATGAGTTTTTGTTCAAGGGGAAAAGGCTAAACCCTAGAATTGTGATTTTAATGATTGGGGTGGATTAATGATTTATGAGGAGAATTGTGGCCTTTTTTAAAAAAACTCAAGACATGATTTCACTCATTTCACTGATAGGAATTATGGAGAATAAAGTTGAATAAACTTGTTTAGCTTATATTCAAGATCGTGCTAAGTCTTAACCTGGTCCGGCCCCGCATTGGACGAGATTTGATGTAGGCCCATTCAATTAGGCCGCAATTGGACAATGCCCGGTAGGCACACCCAAATTCGGGACAGGGTGGGACAGCCCAAGCCCAGGCCCAGCCCGACCCATTGACATGCCTATGAGATGGATCTCATATTTTTAATATTTTATACTTCAATATAACGTAATATTTGGAATGAATTGGGTTTGGGCCAATATTCAGGAAGTTGGTACAGGTTAAATGGATTGACCGGAATTAGATTTGGATTACAAAGGTTGGTTTGGGTTGACCAGCATTGGGTGAGTTTTGGAGTTACTTGACCTATTTTTAGAAAAGGGTTGGATATGGTTTTGCTTCAATCTGAAGAAACCCCTTTGTCAATTTGACCCATTTTTACACGACCCGACCCATTTGGCACCCCTAGTTGTTGATCAAATATTTGATATTTTTAGATAAGTTTTGGGCTGAAAATTCAAATTTCATTTAGACTCACAAAACTTGTCTCTTTGGTTAAAAGTAAACACATGTTAATTTCGTTCATTGAACTAAATATAATATTAATATACATTTACTAGTTAGTTAAGGAACTCCACGTTTTGCCTTTAGACTTTCAATATATATTTTATGAGTGCTGCTATCTGCACACTGGGATTTGCTCTCCACACACTGCATCTCTTTGCATAGTGATTTCCAATGAAGAATATTCCATATTTTTCTCTCTACACTCTGCATTTTCCCTAAAACACCCATTGCTGGACTTCAAGAAATTTCTCCCTACCCTTTGCTTCTTCCCTCCCATTTCACTTTGTAAACGGACGTTTCACCCATTGCTGCACTCGAAGAAATTTCACCCATTTCGCTGCAGCCTCCACGTCGAAAGCGATCTCGACAAGCTCCCCCAACCGGACTTTTCCGCCGCACCTAGTCCTTCTCAGCCATCTCTCTGTGCTGTCCGTGCCTGCTTCTTTAAAGTGCATTACTGTGAATCGATAACTTTGAAATCTCTGTGAGTGATTTCGATAGCTTTTGCTTGGTTAGAAATGGTTTTAGTGTTCTTTTAAGAGCAAGTATTTGATTTATTAAGATTTTTTTCCTCCCTCATGCGCCTCTCTCTCCCCCATTTCTCCAGCCATTGTCATCGTTTTTTTTTTTAATCAGTACACGACACTGTTCGACATTGTGGGTCTGAAAATGACTAATCTTTTCGGCCTCAATGTACCGCAAAGGACTTATTCACTCAGCACTCTAGTTCCGAGTAATCCCATTCTTTACGGCATAGAAGATTGTAATTTGACGACACTATATCACGGAAAGGATGACATTTCCTCGGTTAGGTGATGCCGAAACTATATTCTCCACACGGATTTTTAGTGCCAAGTGCTGTGACTCAGTGCTGAACAGTGAAATTGTCTAATTTCTTGTACTGATTTAGGATTGGTTTTCTTTTGTTTTTTTTTCAGATATGGATATGCCCAGTACCTCTAGGATTCGACCCACAGCGTCGAACAGGAGACTGCGTTGAAGGTTTGTTGCTGATGTGCTTGAGGATGATGAAGAAGTAGTTGAAGAACAACTCGAAGCCCAAGAACAAATCGAAGTACACGAAGAGGCTCAAGTAGTACATCAACGAACTTCAACTGATGCTCATCATGAGACTGGAGAAATTCCCGGGGGGGGGGGGGGGGGGGGGGGGGGGGCTATAAGTTTGAGCTTGCTACCTAGCTTCCGCACGCATATTGCTGCAAGTATTTGGCAGCAGCAGGTTTGTGATTAATATTGGTAAACGTGTTTTAAATATTTATTATTTTCACTAATTTATTTTTTATTACGTTTTGCAGGAGAGACCGCCACTTAAATGCCTAAGCCATGCCCAAAAAATCAGTGAATGGGTATGGAGTTCAGAAGGAAGGCAGAATACTGGTTTTAGTGGACTAATTGGCCGTTCAGGGTTGGCTCCACTAGTGGCGACATCTTATCGTTCCATCAACAAGAACATGGTGTCAGCCTTTGTGAAAAGATGGCAGCCTGAGTCAAACACATTCCACATGCCTTTCGGTGAAATGACGATCACCCTTGATGAAGTAGGCACCATTCTGGGGATACCGGTAACGGGAAAATCTGTATCAGTGGAGCCACTACCATATGAGCGAGTATATTATGTATCAATGAACAGCGCATCCTGAACGCTCAAAGTATCATTCAGCCGATTCTAAGGAGAGGGCATAGTCTGAGTGTTCGAGATCCTGATACCTTGTATATGGCCCTAGAGGATGTCAATAGGCTGCTAGATGGAGCTGATCCGGAAGATCTTGTTCGAAGACCACCTCATAGCGAGACACGTACCTACAGCCGTAGAGGGAGACGTGGAGTCTAGGATTTGGGGCCTATCATTTGGAACTAATGCATGTTTATGCCAACTCATAACCCAATTTCAGTTTTTGGAATTAATGGATGTTCATGTAAACCCATAACCCAATTTTTTTGATGTGGAATTAATGGATGTTCATGTAAACTCATGTTCCAATTTTTTGAAACTTTTTGGACCTTTGTTTTTTTAAATTCCTTGTACAAGATTATTAGATACTAATGGAATGATGCTTTTTTGGATACTTTTTGCCAGTTGTGTATGTTGTGGTATGAAATCAAATACGGCCTTTTTTTTTTTTAAATCCAAATGCTTTTTTCAAATGATGCCTTAATATTTGTATGTTGCAGCTGCAGTAGGTTGTGAATCTTCGTCCAAGAGTCTTCAAAAGTACCTTGGTTTGATCCGAGCTGCCGCTTCAGCTGTGCATGCAAACTCTCCACTCTATTTGTTGTAGTGTTGCCAAAATGCATGACCTTGTCCGTCCAGGCTGCCACAAATCTTTCCCTGAACGTGTCTAACCAAGACGCTCTAACATACTGAAGTGCTGCCGGATAGGTGCTGAACTCATTCAGAAATAAGTTGAATTGCAGATTGTAATGCTTCTTAGTGGACGATGAGACCAACATGTTCCAACTCATGATAAACCCGTCCCACTTTTCCTTCGTCTCAAACAACTTTTTGCATTTAGCCAAGACATTTCTGTTGATATGCCATCTGCATAAAAGATGTTTGGAACTGGGAAAAACATTAGATATGGCGTTCATTAAAGCCATCTCTTTGTCAGTAACAATAACACTAGGAAGAACACCCTCACCAATAACTTTGCACAAAATACCCAATGCCCAGGTGTTGCAGTCTTCGCATGCATTCTGGAGAATTACAATGCATACTGAAAATGTCTTCTCTGTGGATGTCACCCCTACAATCTCCAATAAGGGCATTCGATACCGATTGGTCTTGTAAGTGCGGTCCATTATCAACACATGAGGAAATACACACGTAGGTCTAGACTAGTAGGGTGTGTGAAGAACAAGTAAATCATAGTATTTGTTTTAGGACAATTTCTATGCCACTCCATGTACTTATGCTCTGCCAATAATTTCAACAGTTGCTGTATTTGACAACCGTCCAGCCCTCTCCGTAAGTTTATGCATGTGACGTGCATTGTATAATGGTCTTCATTGTGCTTACATTTAACTCGTTTTTATGTTTCAATGTGACTAAGATATCCTTTGGCCGAACCATACTCTTGGACGTGTCAACCAACAATGACGTTTCATCCTCTGTTAATCTTCCTGCAAATGAGTGCCCTTCTGGGAAGTATGCAGCTGGATGATTATGCACACCACATACTACAGCAACATCCATTCCTCATTTGAGCCAGCTATTTGGCCTTGTAATGTGAATGGGCAGCCACATTTCTTCGAACCAGTTAGCTATAATTTCTTCCCCACGGTCCCATCTTTAGTTATCCTCGTGTCTCTATAAGACTCACTCCTGTCACACCCAAGGGTCAGCCTTGGTTTTTTATTTCTCCTATTGGGCGCTGCTGATGTAATAATCACAACAACGAAACTATTTCTTCTCCAAACAGCACGAGCTCAATTAAGTAGGGCTTCTCGGCTTGTGAATATCTGCACATAACCAAACAAAATTATATTGAACCAAGACACTACATCAATTTAAATATCGAATTGATTCATCTACATTTGTTACCTCTTGGGTGATAAACTCATTACCATAGTCCACCAAACATTCCGAGCTAACCTTGCTGCATTCAGTAAGTGCATTCCACTGCTATGGAACCAATTTTGTTAGAGTATGTAAATTATACAACTGCACGGCCCTGGACATTCGTATAGAATTGACATGTTCGGTCACATACAACTACAAATATTAATTTTGTTAAGTCTAAAAATACCGAAAAAAATACTTTTATACGGCATTGTAGTGCCGTCTTATATTGAATTGTTCGGCACTATTTGGCCGCCCAAAGAAGGTTCGAACAAAAATGCAGGGCCGAACGGTTCGTCCAAGACTAAAATCAAAAGAGCGATGAATATACTTACCTCGACACTATGATGTTTTGATTATTTATATATATATGAATTATTTATTTTATTATTATTATATAATTGATTGTATATTAATTAAATACGCGATCAGTCTAAGTGAGGACCACGCTAGGCTTAAGTTTGGTGAGTTAGGCTTGTTGGATAGGTATCTTAACTTATAGTTAACCCTGGCCCAGTTTAGGGGGTATAATTCTTTTCTAATCCAAACTCTTCTCTTCTTAGAACTCAAACTCCACACTTTTTAGAATTTAAGTCAGATTACAATTCCTATTCCTATTCCCTATTTATACACCACACTCTTTTATTTTCACACACAATTCTCTCTCTTCCAACTTTTCCTTGGGATAGCATCTTGGGCTTCTAGACCGTCTCCATCAACCGCGGACCTCAGGCAAGTACCTAACCATAATTTGTAGATTTAATACTTGTGTTCTTCCTTGATTTGTGTGTTGATGCATATAGAAACCCTTCGATGCCCTCCTTTTTATGTTAATTGTTTTAATGATAGAGATCGGAGACCGACGATGATTCAATTGATTTCTTCAAATTATATTTTACTGTTGCGGTAATTTCGATTTTTAAGGTGATCACCGCCCACCCCGATTTGGATTTCAAAATCCTTTTTCATCTTCTGTAGATTTGTGTTTAGGGATGTGAGACCACGATTCCAAGTGACCTTGATGGACTAGCGGAACCACATAGTTCAGGGAGTAGGGAGGACCAGATCTGTAACATGGGGAATGCAAGTAGTTTCAGACTGTCCATGTTGTTTGACCATGGAACCAAGGTGGGCCACCTGATGCATGATCTGATTCGTGGATCCGAAGGAGGATCCACGGGCGACCATAGAGATGGCGGATCCGTGTGAGGTGGGCCCCGGTTGGCCTACCATCCAGCAGTCTGATCAATTTGAGACGTGAGTACTCTTGGAATATTTTATTGTCTTTAATCATGTTGTGGGACCCGATGATTGATCGGTTCACAGATCTAACCCGTCCATATAGCCGTACATGGCTGGGAGGCCATGAAGGAGTGTTTATTATGAGGTTGTGATATCTGGGGCCCACTATTCTAATGTCCATGATGCAACTGGCGTGAAACACCTCGTTCTGTGAATAAGTTTTGTGTGTGACGTCCCTGACCGATATGTTTAGGAAAATAATAGTGAGGGTGATGACCTGTTGACCTGATGAAGTAATGACCTGATGAAGTAATGACCTGATGAAGTAATGACCTGACTTGAATATGATTAAAGGAGGAAAAAGGTGTGATGGCATGGTGATGATGTAATCCCATGTGACTTTAAGCTTTGTTAAAGTACTTACTTAGCCCTTAGGTCTATGGAAATTAGGAAAAAGACCCTTAGTCTTTAATGAACCCATTGGACTTTTTAAGATTTACATTCTTGGAAATACACTAAGATGGGACCGGGACCCTATGTTTTCTAAAATTATAAACTAAGATTGTTTTTTCTTATTATTATTTGCTTAATATTAAATGATATCTTTGGTTTTTAATGTGTTAATTTATATTTTTGAACTCTATTAATTGGATCATTGGACCTGCGTAAATACCAACTGGGCACACGTACGGTATATTACTAACGTGGGGTTTAGTGCTTCGTATGAGCTCGGGGAATTCCTAATGGATTCGAGCTCAACTCATCTTTATTGGAATTAATTGGGTCTATGCACCATTGATTGAGAAGGGATGCGTTGATCTTTTATCTATTTAGAGATTCCTGTGGTTGTTGGGTATGAGACCTTATGTTTGACCTTAGGATTGGCTTGTGATTATTCATTGACCTTCGGGTTTGCATTTATGATTGTGATTGATATTGGTCTATTAGCTGCATACCCTATGTTGATTGGATATGGACCGTGATGTGGCTGGGTATTTGATTGAGATATTGTGGAGGTTTATTCGAATGATTTGATTGGTATTCGATTGTGGATTGTTGTGTAGCCAGCCCTTCACTTTGACTTAGATTTCTGTGTCAGAGCTTTACAAGATCATTAGGTCTATTCTACAATGATATGTATATATATATATGTATTTCGATTGGGTCATATTCGAACGACTGCAGTTGTAATTAGACGGTTGATCACCGATGTGTGCGGACACTGTAATATCCAAATTTCGAACCGGTTTATCCGGCCTACGATTACAAACCGGTTTATGACCGCCGGCCTTCGAACGGGTTTTCCCACTTTATAGTTAGGGCTGACCACCCAAAGTAGTGGCATTGCTTCTGTGTGATTATCGTATTGCTCTATTGTGTAGATTGGATTTAAGATGTACGTTCTTTTCGTCATTGTCACATTGTTATTCTCTTATGATCATTACCTATCATTACTCACATTGATGTTGTGTTTTATTTATGAATTATGCTTTATTGCTTGCTGTTTACTTTGTTTATTGGTGCATAGGTACCGATCCCTACCCTGCCAAGGAGACGGTGGAGGGTCAAACGTTTCAAGCGTTTGAGCCAGTTGATGAACCTGAGTGGAGAGCCGATGATGGCTACAGAGCCGTCTGAGTCCGTAAGGGAGTGACTTTCATCATAGAGACACTTTTTAGGAACAAATTCTTCATAATGAACCTAATTTTATTTAGTTGTTTTGTTTAGGTTATTTTGGGAACTTTAACCTGAAATATTTTATTAGTAATGTGTTGGTTTGATTTTGAATATTCATACCAATTGATTTAATGCTTCCGCAAATATTTTATTATGACTCACCATGTTTTGAGATTTTGTGGGTCCATATTTGGGAGCTTGTGTTGCATTAAACACAGGAAACTGAATGTTTATTTTAATTTTTCATGTTAACCCTTGGTTGTATTTTGGGGACGTGACAGTTGGTATAAGAGCCAGCACGTTTCTCGGAACTTAAAATTGGATAGAAACAATAAGGACGTGGTGAGAATTTCGATCTCGTTAGACAGGCTTTACATGCTAACGGTAAAGTCTATAATGTTGTTTGTTAGATTATTGTTAAAAAATCAATTACTAACACTCTTTTGTAGGAAATGGCACAATAAGAAACTCAATCGCAAGATAATAATGGAAGTGGGTCGAACTCTAATGACGACCGTTTCCATCGACTCTTGGAAGCCTTTATGCAGTCGCAGACTGACCATATTGAACAAAGAGAGCAAGAAAAAGAAGAACGAGGTGCAAAAAGAGCTCAGGCCGATCAAGATAGGTTAGTATTTCAAGCCCAAATTCTGGAATTGACAAGTCGGGCAGCTCAGCCAGAGCAAGTAGTTATGCCTCCTAAAGAAATGGATCCAAATGACCTTTATGAAAAATTTAGGAAGAGGTTTCCTCCAGAATCTCATGGTTCAAAAGACCCCATGGTAGGGGATGATTTCATAGAACAACTCGAGCAGATATTCGCAGTTTTTTGTTGCACCCAGAGCAGAAAGTTAGTATGTCAGCTTACATGATTCGAGGAATAGCCCTCCAGTGGTGGAATTCGGTTAAAGCATTAATCCAAGCAGACATCGTGACAGTAGAAGATGCATGGAAGACGTTCACTGAAGAATTTATGGATAAGTTCATTCCTAAGTGTGTTAAGGATTAGTGGAAGAAGGATTTTCAGAATATAAAACAGGGAGATATGTCAGTGCAACAGTATGAACAACAGTTTATCAGGTTGGCTAAATATGCTCCTACACTCATTACCCCAGAAGAAGAAAAGATTAGACATTTTCTCGATGGCCTTTCATCTGATATTTACATGATGATCGGAGATAATCAGCGCCCACTATTTCAAGATACGGTTAAGAGTGCATATTGGGCGGAGGGCACGCTAAAGAAGAGAGCTATGGAACGACAGGCTAAAATGCAACAGAATCAGTTAAGGCAGTCGGCAAGTCAGAATGATTAGAATAACTCAATGCGACAGAAATTTCAGAGTCCACCCGCAGCCAGTCCGATACTACGTTGTGAGCATTGTGGAAACAATCACCCGATAGAGCAGTGCTACAGGCAATTAGGGGCATGTTTCCACTGTAAGCTGGTTGGACATCTGATGAAAGATTGTCCTAATGGGGGCAGTCTGTTATCAACAGCTCAGACAATGGGATCTCATGCGCCTTCACAACAGCAATGGAGGACAGCACCTCAACAGGGACCACAACAGACAGGTAAACAGTTTCCTTGGGCGCCGCAACAGCAGCAATTTAGGGCTCCTCAGAATCAACAGTTTAGGGGACAAGCTCCACAACAGAGGCAAGTTCAGGGTCAACAGAGGCAGTAGCAAGGAGGTCAACAAAGGCTACTTGGGCCAGTGCAAGGACAACAGACCCAACCCCAGCAGGGCAGGATGTATGCTTTTACCTATGTGAATGCATATGCTTTAGCCGGCGTCGTGGAAGGTACATTGTACTTTCAGTGAAGAAGCAGAACCCGCATCTCCTTCTAAAGTTATGCTAGTCGTTTGGAGGACCAAATGTCCTAAGGGGGAGAGAATGTGACGTTTTGATTATTTTTATATATAAATTATTTATTTTATTATTATTATATAATTGATTGTATATTAATTAAATACGCGATTAGTCAAAGTGGGGACCACGCTAGGCTTAAGTTTGGTGAGTTAGGCTTGTTGGATAGGTATCTCAACCCATAGTTAACCCGGGCCCAATTTAGTGGGTATAATTCTTTTCTAATCCAAACTCTTATCTTCTTAGAACACAAACTCTATTCTTTTTAGAATTTAAGTCAGATTACAATTCCTATTCCTATTCCCTATTTATACGCCACACTCTTTTATTTTCACACACAATTCTCTCTCTTCCAACTTTTCCTTGGGATAGCATCTTGGGCTTCTAGACCGTCTCCATCAACCGCGGACCTCAGGCAAGTACCTAACCATAATTTGTAGATTTAATACTTGTGTTCTTCCTTGATTTGTGTGTTGATGCATATAGAAACCCTTCGATGCCCTCCTTTTTATGTTAATTATTTTAATGATAGAGATCGGAGACCGACGATGATTCAATTGATTTCTTCAAATTATATTTTACTGCTGCGGTAATTTCGATTTTTAAGGTGATCACCACCCACCCCGATTTGGATTTCAAAACCCTTTTTCATCTTCTGTAGATTTGTGTTTAGGGATGTGAGACCACGATTCCAAGTGACCTTGATGGACTGGCGGAACCACAAAGTTCAGGGAGTAGGGAGGACCAGATCTGTAACATGGGGAATGAAAGTAGTTTCGGACAGTCCATGTTGTTTGACCATGGAACCCAGGTGGGCTACTTGATGCATGATCTGATCCGTAGATCCGAAGGAGGACCCACGGGCAACCATAGAGATGGCGGACCGGTGTGAGGTGGGCCCTGGTTGGCCTACCATCCAGCAGTCTGATCAATTTGAGACGTGAGTACTCTTGGAATATTTTATTATCTTTAATCACATTGTGGGACCCAATGATTGATCGGATCGCAGATCTAACTCGTTCATATAGCCGTACATGGTTGGAAGGCCATGAAGGAGTGTTTGATCTGAGGTTGTGATATGTGGAGCCCATTGCTCTGACGTCCATGATGCAACTGGCATGCAACACCTCGTTATGTGAATAAGTTTTGTGTGTGACCCTGACCGATATGTATAGGAAAATAGTAGTGAGGGTGATGACCTGGTGACCTGATGAAGGAATGACCTGACTTGAATAGGATTAAAGGAGGAAAAAGGTGTGTTGGCATGGTGATGATGTAATCCCATGTGACTTTAAGCTTGGTTAAAGTACTAGTTACTTAGCCCTTAGGTTTATGGAAATTAGGAAAAAGACCCTTAGTCTTTAATGAACCCATTGGACTCTTTAAGATTTATATTCTTGGAAATACACTAAGATGGGACCGGGACCCTATGTTTTCTAAAATTATAAATTACTATGATTGTTATTTCTTAATATTATTTGCTTAATATTAAATGATAATTTTGGTTTTTAATGTGTTAATTTATATTTTTGAACTCTATTAATTGGATCATTGGACATGAGTAAATACCGACTGGACACACGGTAACGTGGGGTTTAGTACTTCGTATGACCTCGGGGAATTCCTAATGGATTCGAGCCCAACTCATCTTTATTGGAATTAATTGGGTCTATGCACCATTGATTGAGAAGGGATGCGTTGATCTTTTATCTATTTAGAGATTCCTATGGTTGTTGGGTATGAGACCTTATGTTTGGCCTTAGGATTGGCTTGTGATTATTCATTGACCTTCGGGTTTGCATTTATGATTGTGATTGATGTTGGTCTATTAGCTGCATACCCTATGTTGATTGGATATGGACCGTGATGTGGCTGGGTATTTGATTGAGATATTGTGGAGGTTTATTCGAATGATTTGATTGGTATTCGATTGTGGATTGTTGTGTAGCCAGCCCTTCACTTTGACTTAGATTTCTGTGTCAGAGCTTTACAAGATCATTAGGTCTATTCTACAATGATATGTATATATATATGTATTTCGATTGGGTCATATTCGAACGACTGCAGTTGTAATTAGACGGTTGATCACCGATGAGTGCGGACACTGTAATATCCAAATTTCGAACCGGTTTATCCGGCCTTCGATTACGAACCGGTTTATGACCGCCGTCCTTCGAACGGGTTTTCCCGCTTTATAGTTAGGGCTGACCACTCAAAGCAGTGGCATTGCTTCTGTGTTATTATTGATTTGCTCTATTGTGTAGATTGGATTTAAGATATACGTTCTTTTCGTTATTGTCACATTGTTATTCTCTTATGATCATTACCTATCATTACTCACATTGATCTTGTGTTTTATTTATGAATTATGCTTTCGTGCTTGCTGTTTACTTTGTTTATTGGTGCATAGGTACCGATCCCTACCCTGCCAAGGAGACGATGGAGGGTCAAACGTTTCAAGCATTTGAGCCAGTTGATGAACTTGAGTGGAGAGCCGATGATGACTACAGAGCCGTCTGAGTCCGCAAGGGAGTGACTTTCATCATAGAGACACTTTTTAGGAACAAATTCTTCATAATGAACTAATTTTATTTAGTTGTTTTGTTTAGGTTATTTTGGGAACTTTAACCTTAAATATTCTATTAGTTATGTGTTGGTTTGATTTTGAATATTCATACCAATTGATTTAATGCTTCCACAAATATTTTATTATGACTCACCATGTTTTGAAGATTTGTGGGTCACCACAAAAATGCTAGTTAGGTGGGCAGCAACTTTGAATGAAATCAAGATTAATGAGATTAAGTCAAATCGAGAATGAGGTGAAGATTTTAACCGGGAGAGAAGATGAAAGAGAGGAGATAGCAATGTGAATGAGATCAAGAATGAAATGTATCTTTAGAAGCACTGATAGCCATCTGAGGGAGAGGAGTAAATGTAGCAGTAGAGACGATGAATGTAGCAAGAACCCTTCTCTTCGATTTTCATATGGGAAGGAAAACGCAGTGTGCAGAAAGTGTATGAGAGGGGCATCATGGAGCCTTTTTGGTAAATTTACAAGGGAGCATTTTAGTCTCCATTTAGTGCAGTGTGTGGAGAGCCAAAATCAGCGTGCATACATGTAGCAGCTCTCATTATTATTCATGGAAGATAAACACAATATCAATATATATTTACTAAAGGACTCCAAGTTTTGCCTATCTGACTTTTGGTTTTTATTTCTTTAGAAGATAAACATGTATTAACTTCTTTCATTAAAGATATACACTAAATTATTATAGATTTACTGATTCTAGTAAAAGGACTTAATGTTCTGCCCTTTGACTTTAGTATTTCTTTCTTTTGTTGAAGATAAACACAATGGAATGTATAGTTACTAATTCTGGTTAAATGACTCCATGTTTTGGTTATTGATGTTATTTTATTTGTTTATTTCGTTGAAGATTGATACAATATTAATTTATATTTATTAATCCTTGTGGAAGGACTCATAATTCTGCATGTTCACTTTTGGTATGTATTCTTATTTTCCAAAGATAAACACAGTATTAATTTCTTTTGTCGAAGATAAATGTACTATCACTGTGTTTTTCTTAAAATTCATATTAGATGACTCTGAGTCTTTGTTTTCGATCATCTTTTTGTATCTATGACTTTTGGGGAAGATAAACACGCTATTAATGTATATTTACAATTTTTTTTTTTTGGGTATCCTAGCTAAGGGATTGAGACCTTATAAAACTCGCACATACAAGATGATGGGAACTCACACATGTAAGGTGATGGAAACTCACACATGCGAAGTATTAGCATATCACATGTGTAAGGAGGGGAGAAATTGCTTAAACATCATGAAATAATTCAAGCCATTGGTAAAGATCACTTGGGATGATCAAGCACATCACTGTTAGATTCACAAACCAAGAGAGAGACTAATTATTCATGAGGAAGCCAACTGCATTAATTGCAATGTTGGACAAGGAACTACCTTAACAAAAATCAGTACATGTGGACCTCCCATACCTTTTCCATCGTCCTCGTTTTCTTATATCAAGATCAAAGACGTGGAAGAAAGAAACCAATGAGTTGTATATTTTGGATACAAGATTATAGAGGAAAATCCTGAACATATAATTGGGGAAATTTGACTTGTTTTGTCTTCTTTTTTATTTGTATCATTGTTTATTTATTTGATATTTTATGTTTAATGATGTTCCTTTCAAAACTAAAAATATTTCTGGTAGTGGATCAAAATCTTAGGATGAGCTAGTCTTGCTAAGAAACATCTTTTATATAAGTAACCTAAAAGCATACAAATACATTTTCATATCGAGGGCACCAAATGAACGGCATGGATCACTTAAAATTGTGGACAACTTTCGCTTTTTTGGCTGAATTAAAATCCCTTTGTCTTTCCAATGTATTTATATTTTGTTAATTTGTCAAGTTTCTTAAATCAGCCAGCAATAAAAACCCGAATGGAACTCTCCTAATATACTCCCACTACTTTACAATATATATATATATATATATATATATGGGAGCGCTACACAGTGCCCGAATGCACCTCCTAGTTTGGCTCATTGGAATGCATTATGATTATTGAAGTACATTGGATAAAAATATTCATATTAGGCCTACCTATATGCAAAATCTTGAGCCCATGAGATCATCATAAGCTTTTGATCCATGACACCGAAACTTAATTATTTAGAGGTATTATTTTATTATAATTTTGATCCAACGGTGAGGAAAAGTTAGATTAGTGTCAAACTTGGACTTGTGACTATTCATTGGAGGTAGTGTGTGAAAAGACTTAATTGACACGACATGGGCCCTATGACTAGAATAAGAGGGGGCAAAAAGGGGCATTCTTAAAGTGGAGGGTTTTTGAGAATCTTTATATATATATATATATATATGGGGAGTATTTTTATGCATCTATCCCTCACCATAAGGTGAGTGACACTCCCATTTTTGGGAAGTTTCAAGTACATGGGGAGTATTCCTATGTACTTGAAAAGTCATTTTTGTACTTGAAACTTTCCAAAAAGGTGAGTGTCCCTCACCCTATTGTGAGGGATAGATGCATTTGAATATTTCCCTATATATATAATGGTCATGGGGATACTATTAATGGGGCATTCGGCCGGGGTCCCTCAAAGTATGACTTTGGTGCAAACAGTCCACAAAAAAAAAGTCATAGAGCCAAAGGTCCCTCCCACACTTTTTCATGCCTGAAATGTCTAATTTACCATTTCTTTAAATCATAACCCATGATTGGTGGGATATCCCATTAATAATGGTCAACTAATATTTAATTGCCCACGATTAATGGAATCTTCAGATTTTCAAATAAATTCTAAAAACGCACAAATAAATTTCAAAATAACGAAAATAAATTTTAAAAATGAAATAATATAAAAAAATGCAATAAGTTAAAAAAATATATAATCAAATAACGCAAATAAATTTAAAAAGATGCAAATAAGTTTTAAAATATCCAAATAAATTTCAGAAGACTCAAATAAATTTCAAAAGATCCAAAGAGAATTTCAAAAAATGCAAAGAAATTTAAAATAACGAAAATAAATTTTAAAAAATGCAATAATTTAAAAAAAAACAATAAATTTGAAAAGATACAAATAAATTTCAATAGACGCAAATAAATTTAAAAAACGAATATAGATTTCAAAAAACGTAAATAAATTTGCTAAAAAACTCAGATAAATTTACCAGAAACACAAAGAAATGTGACGGAAAATAAATAAATTTGAACAACACTCAGATAAATTTGACAAAAACTCGGATAAATTTGAACAAAACTCAGATAAATTTACCAAAAACTCAGATAAATTTTGAAAAAAATTCAGATAAATATACAAAAAACACAAATAAATATGACTGAAAACAGATAAATTTGAACAACACTCAGATAAATTTGATAAAAATTCGAATAAATTTGAATAAAATTCAGATAAATTTGACAAAGAGTCAGATAAATTTGACAAAATAGATAAACAGAGAAAACTTTCTTTCCTCCCTAAGCCATCTTCTCCATAGAAACCTTCCAGCTACTACCAACGCTCCACTGATCGGAATTCGCTGCCGACGATACCCCACTGCCACACTTGGCGACGGTTCTCACACTCTCAATCAGCGCCTCCGTCCTCGACTCCTGCAAGAAAGTCTCCATCAACTGTTCTGGGCTGATCACCAACTTCACCTTTCACACCCGAGCACTATTAGACTTAGGAACCGGCCACCTCAGTATGCGTGCTTCTGCAATTGCCATGGTTATCAAAAGTCATGCGATAAGGAGCGTAAAGCGATGAGAAGGCACTCTTTCGATAGTGGTTGTCTCGCATAATCCCTCCTCTATGGGGTCTAATTGGGAGAAGATGGTATGATTTGCCTGCGATGAGCTCTCCACTGTGGAGTAAGGGCTGGGAGAAGAGATCAAGGGTGCGGAAGATGGCATGGCCGGGGAATTCATTGGTGATGCATTCAGCTGTGATGGGGGGTAGAGTTCCATGACCCCTCCATTGGAGGTGATTACTTTGATCACCCCTTCGACTTTAAAGGCTCTGAAAATGCAGTTCCCCATTTTGATTTGGGTGTTGCACTGGCTGTGGAGAAGCTTTGGGATGAGTAGTATTTGTGGTGTTTCAAGTACTTGTAAGCACAGAGGAAGGCAGAGCGGAGACCTGCCCGAGGAAGCAGAGCGGAGACGAGCAGGGCAGATCATATCAAAGGTGGGGCCACCATTGCCTGCTCCAGATCAAGATCATATCAAAGGTGGGGCCACCGTTGCCTCCTCCAGATCAAGAGAAAAGAAGGGTGCTGCCGCCATCACCGAGAAACAGAAGAAACTGAGCCTTCTTCCTCTTCGCTTATGTTGCAGAGAATAGACGAAGAGAAACTCACAGAGAACCATGCTCAGATCCCGTTGATCTATAGCCTTATCACGAGATCTAAACCGTCAAATGCATAAAGACAGGTTCAGAAGAAGAGGGATAATATAAGATTTGAAATTTAAAATTTCAAAATGTTATGCCTAAAATGGTTGAAATGGCAAATTAGTCTTGAAAAATGTGATCATGTGGATGCAGGGACCTATGGCTGCAAACAGTCTAGCTGCGTGGACCATAGACCTTAATAAGTTTTTCCTTGGATTGGAGGCTGGATACATTCACTTGTAGGGACATTTCGCTAATTTTGCCTACTATTAATGGGAAAAGTTTCTATACATTAGCCAATATTAGCAGTACTGCATGTGATGAATTTGAATGTGGCCTAGGAATGGCGTGGCCTAGGGATTAAAGTTCTAGTATTATACTTGTCTACGCTAAAGTATTGTATATTTAAAAAAAAAAAACTCTCACACTATTGATGTGACAATCTTAATAGGCGTTTCCCCATTTCCTTTAATATATATATATATATCACTAGTAACATTCTGTACAAGCTTAAATTTAAACCCTTCCAATTAGAGTTGCAAACGGGTATCTGATTCTCCGATTACCCAGAAGTTCCGACCCATAAAAAAAACGGGTCTGAAACCTATTTTAGGTTCCGATTCATAAATGGGTCCGGGTCCGGAACCTAACTTAGGTTCTGATTGTTAAACTGGTCCGATTCCGGGTCCATATAGGTTTTGACCCGTGGGCCCGGGACCCGACATATGAGTCTTTGATATTGCAATTTGTACTTTTAAAACCAACTCTTTTTGAGCATTCTTATGTATAATACTGGATGTTGTAGACTTGATATACTATTATAAGTTGAATTATATCTTATTTTAAGAAAAAAATAAAGAATAAAGAGAAAATATAATTGATTTTGGAACTAAATTCGAGTCCTCTAAGCGGACCCGGTTTCGGAACTGGATCCGGATTTTCTTATCGAAACCGGGTGTGGAACCAATGACAAAATAGGTTCCGATTCAAAACCGGATCCGAAATCTGAACCATTATTTAAAAATGGATCCGGGTCTACTATATTTTCTATTGAGAATCATCCTGTTTGCAACCCTACTTTCAATCTCGTAAGGACGTTTTTTTTTCTCTGTGCACTTTGGACTGTGCATTCACAGTCTTGAAGGGGAGTTCTGCCTAATGGTCCAATATTTGTGAGTAGGAAAATAATTTTCCTGATCTAATTTGCACCCAAGTCTATCTTGACCATATCTTCGCCATAACCCAAATATCTAGAAATAGCTGTATCTAAA
The DNA here is from genome assembly GCA_012931725.1 of Litsea cubeba. Classification (NCBI taxonomy): domain Eukaryota; kingdom Viridiplantae; phylum Streptophyta; class Magnoliopsida; order Laurales; family Lauraceae; genus Litsea; species Litsea cubeba. The sequence continues at coordinate 77,371,857 of CM022947.1, forward strand.
ATTTATTGCCAATATCATTCATAAATCTTAAAAAAGGTTCATTCTAATAATGATCGGTTCTGATTATGACTTGGCCCCACCAACACCTGACCCATTGGGTCCAAAAACCAAATCCACTTTGCCCCCATTCCTACAATTTTGTTCATTCTTTCCCACCCCACGTTCCCCTCCTCCCTCTTAAATACAAACAAAGCCTGCTCTCTCTCTCTCTCTCTCTCTCTCTCTCTCTCTCTCTCTCATGGCTACTTCTTCTTCAACCTCGCTAATACTGTTTTTAATCATCTTTTCTCTTCCTCTTCTTACACTCTCTGCAAATAGCTTGACATGCTCTTCCCAGACATTCTCCAACAACAAACTCTTCGCTTCCTGTTTTGATCTGCCCCATCTCGACTCCACTCTCCACTGGACCTACTCCTCCTCGAAACCCACACTCTCCATCGCCTTCGTCGCCCCTCCCGCCAAATCCAACGGCTGGATTTCGTGGGCCATCAACCCCACATCCACAGGCATGATTGGGGCACAGTCCCTCATCGCCTTCCCCCAATCCGACGGCTCGATCACGGTCCAGACCTTCAACATTACTTCATATGGCCCGGTCGAGCAGTCTCCGATTGCGTTCGAGGTCTCCGGCGCGTCGGCGGAGTACTCCGGAGGATTGATGAAGATTTTTGCGAGGGTGAAGTTGCCGGAGGGGATGACGAAGGTGAACCAGGTGTGGCAGGTGGGTGGGTCAGTGACGAATGGGGTTCCTGATAAGCATGATTTTAAGGCGGATAATTTGAATTCCAAGGGGACGTTGGATTTGCTTAAGGGTGAGAGTGGGTCTAGTAGTGGTGGAGATTCCAGGCTTAGAAAGAAAATGTGAGTCTGATTTTCTTCTTCTTCTGAATTTTTTGCTCTTCTCCAACTTTTGTGATTTGAGATTTTACATGGAATGTTAGACGACCCTTTTGGGTGAAGAGAACACTTAAAAGACAAGAATGTCTTTTCTGTTTAGTTTATGTGTTTTGGTTTTACTGCGTTCTCTTCTTTTTGTTTAACATTGATATCTATCAACATTTTTTTGGTAAAATCTCTCTACAACTAAAAATACGAATGCTAGTATAAATTATCGTAATAATTTCCACATACTCTTTTATGTTTTGGATTTTATGGATTCTTGATTTTGTAATCTTTAAAAATACTTTTAAAAAGGTAAGTATTAATTTTCATCAATATATATGTATTTTAAGATCTTCTGTGTTTTTGGGTTTTCTGGATCCTCTCTTTACTTTTACATATATAAAGTCTGAAGAAACGAAAAGAGGAAAAAGAGTATGAATTTTGGTAATATGTTTTCTTGACCTTTATGAGTTTTAGGGCATGTTTGTGAGGCACAAAATCCCCAGAAAAATAGGACATTACGTCATGTTTTTCAGCGCCCTATTTTTTTCCCCATTTAAGGAAGGGAAGATTTCAAGTTTCACCTTCTCCCATCGAACCTCTGTATCCCCGGAATAAGAAACCACGCACCATAAAAAAGGTCCTGCACGGGCAAAGCAACCAGGTGGAGCTCACCTTTAAGAAATCCAACCCGCCCATTGTCTTTTACTCCCATCTTGTCATGCAATATATATATATATATATATATAAAACTTCAAAGTGTATTTCGTGGGGCTTATGGTTAGATTGACCTCTTGATTTTAAAGATGTAACCAACTTCTCTTTCCATAAAAAAGGAAAGAGAGTAGATAAAGTTGAATCATGTGTTCAGAATTTAGTTAATCCAATGATGTACATGTTATTGATTTGAAAAATATAAACTAGCAACAAACGCCCGTGCTAAGCCCGGGCCAAAAATAAAAAAATATATTAAAAATTTAAGAATTATTTTAAAATATTATTAAGATAAAATAAGCCTAAAAGAAAGAAATTTGTAACCTTTGAATATTAAAATCTTTTAACATGCAATGAAAAAGAAATTTATTATCTTTGAATATTAGAATCTTTTAACATGTATTGAAAATAAATATAAAATGAGAAGTAAACTTACATAACATAACGACCTATTGAATTTAAGGTATTGACCATCACACAAGTATGAATGTGCAGTGGTTTCTACCATCACCATCGAGCCCCAAAAGTTTAATGGTCAATAATTCATTTGGATCGGTACACAGTCGATCCAAAGGTCCAGTAAATCCGGATATGACCAAAAGCCAGTGGACATGTACAATTTAGGGAGGCCATGTGTTTGATCAATTTGGATGGACCAAGGGTGGGCCCCACAAGCATAAACTTACAGAATTAAATGGAGATGTATGGTGTCCGAGCTAAAAAAATATAATGAAATATGTGATTCTTTTTTGAGATATTATTGTAAAAGAATAGATTTTATAGAAATAAATAAGTGGTTTATATTTATTATATATATAACTAATAAAAAAATAAAAAAAATAACTTGGTGGGGTCACATGATGTAACATTTAATGGTGGGCCTTATATCCTAATTCCTTCAAGGTGTGTCCAATTGGACAGTGAGACCTTGCTGATGTGTCATTCCGAGGATTCTTAGTGGGGTCACATGATGTCACATCTAAAGATATGCCCATATCCAAATATCTAAAGTGTATCCAATTGAATATTTGGTCCGTAGGCCCTTGTTGATGTGGTGTTTCAAGGAGTATTGAGTGGGGTCACATGATGTAATATTTAAAAGTGGGTCTTTTATCCTAATTCATTAAGGTGCATCATGATGTGTTTAAAGGTGGCCTTGTCTACAACAATTATTAAAGGCATGTCTCATATCAACCCTTATATTATTTCATGTAGATATAATTAGAAATGAAATGTATTTTTAATATGCATATTAATAACAAATATAATTGATCTATTTTATGTTCATTGAACTTTGGATTCCACCTTGTAATTAACGGTCTAGATCATGAAACTAATGGTCTTAATACAACTCCATATTGGTTGGTCCCTTTGTTGGGTGTTGCATCATCCGTGCCGTTGGTTTGCTGGGCCAAGCTGGATGGTGGTGCCTTTTGAAGGTGTCTATCAATCGGGAGATCAAAGTGGTCCTCACAAATCCATCTGTTGTTTCTACTTTATGTGGATGATCGACATATTCTTAGATCATGATAATTTAGTCTTGCCCATTCTCTATTACTGCCAACACCATGAGAGTGGGCCCCACAAACCTCTATTAAATGGAGTTGATTCTAATCTTGTAAGGAAAACGTGATAAGGTTTACTTTAAAATCGGAGTGATTGAGATTTTAAGGAGAACAAATCCAAGGAGTTTTGTTGCTAGAAATAGTAGTGTCATCTAGATTCAAGGGATTAGATTTAAGATTATAACTATTCCTAGGATTAAGGGGAGTGGAGATTTGAGGAGATTTGTTTGGATTGAGATTTTAAGGGAGGAGACTTGTTTGGGAGGAGTGTAGTGGCTCATATTAAACTCAAAGTTCTGTGTGATTTATAAGTATTTTTTTTAAAGGATGAACTTTTTAGGGATGAGGTGGCACCCCTCACATCCCACGTCCCCCTTTGCTTTAATATATATAATTTATGTTCATTGAATGTTGGATTCCACCTCGTAATTAATGGTCTAAATCATGAAACTTATAATGGTCTTGACACAACTCCATATTGGTTGGTCCCTTTTGTTAGGTGTTGCATCATTCGTGCAACCTCTATTAAATGGAGTTGATTATAATCTTATAAGGAAAATGTGATAAGGTTTACTTTAAAATCGAAGTGATCGAGATTTTAACGAGAACAAATCCAAGGAGTTTTGTTGTTATAAATAGTAGTGTCATCTAGATTCAAGGGATTAGCATTAAACCCAAAGTTCTGTGTGGTTTTATAAGTATTTTTTTTGAAATGAGAGACTTTTTAGGGATGAGGTGGCACACTGGCACTCCTCACAGCCCACCTCCAGCTTTAATATATATAATGTGTATACTACAGTGGGTGTTAGAACCAATGAATGGATTGAATTTCTTAAAGGTGGGCCCGACCCACGTGCATAATTCCTGCACAACCATTCTTAGATAAATTAAAAATTTTTTATGGTTGAATGTTCTTTTATTTGTTGCAGTGTGCATTTGTGCGTGCGCGCGCGCACACATATTATATGTTAAAAGAGCGTGCTTTGTAGTTAGCTCTATTTTTTTAATTAGATTTGATAAGTGAGATATGATTACTGATTTTTATAAGCAACTCTTTTCAGTAGTTTCTTTTTTTTCATATTCGAACATATCTTACCTTCCTAAGGTGTATTATTCTCTATTACTGGTAAATATAGAATCGAATAATGACATGCTATATGGAATTTTATTCAGTCCGGTAATGACTGTCCAGATCTTCATCTGCATCTGGGCATAGTAAATAATAATAGCCATCAGATTCCATGCCATAAGCAATTATAATCTTTTTGGATAGTAAATTATTGTTCCTCTTGTTCGTATTAGCCTTTTTTTAATGCATGTTATCATTTCAAAATAAATAAATAAATTAACTCTGTTTGGATAGATATCTGCATCTTGGCATTGTAAGCCTTCAAATTCCTGTTCATTGGAAGAAATTCCCTAGTTACAAGTTTATTATGCATCCTTCATTAAAGTACTTGATCTCCTTCAATTTTGTGGATCAGTATTGTGAAAAGAAAGAACAATAACTAATTTTATTGTTTTCTAGATTCATGGGGTACTGAATGCTATTAGTTGGGGAATTTTAATGCCTCTTGGGGCAATCATTGCAAGGTATTTGAGGACATTCAAGTCTGCGGGTCCTGCTTGGTTTTATCTCCATGCATCCTGTCAATTTTCTGCTTATGTTATTGGAGTTGCTGGCTGGGCAACTGGTCTCCAACTTGGGCAGAAATCAAAGGGAGTCATGTATGCGAGTCATCGGAATATTGGAATTGCCCTTTTCTGTCTAGCATCCTTGCAGGTAATTCTTATGTTCTTGCATTCTCCCTACTTCTCTGCTTTCAGGATAGAGACATAAATGTTCAATTAGTGAATTCATAATAAGAGAATTTATGCATGGATCATACTCTTAGGAGTTGTTGTATAGTCTTGCTATTCGTTATTTAGGAGCCATCCTAATGTTGACATTTAGCATGACTTAATTTTCTTAAAATGCGACTCTGATCATAATTTGCTGGGTTATCTGAAAACAATGTATTCATGCTTCTGCATGTCTTTTGGGAGTATAGACAATAGGCATGCCTTAGATTTTTTTCTGACATCCATTTTTTTGGATTTACAGGCATTTGCATTATTTCTAAGGCCTAAGAAGGATCACAAATATCGCATCTACTGGAACGCCTATCACCACTCGGTTGGATATGCAGTTATTGTCTTGAGCATAATCAATGTTTTCGAAGGATTGGATATTTTGGATCCCCACAAAAAGTGGAGAACTGCTTATATCACCGTGATTTCCATCTTGGGTGCAATTGCTGTTATCTTGGAAGTAATTACATGGGCTATAGTTCTGAGGAGGAAGTCTGGTCAGTCTACCAATCCTCGCGAAGGGTCGAATGGAAGTAATGGGTGATAAATTTTTATCTGCTTGGTGGATTCTATGTCTGTGATTCTGAATTCTCTCAAATGTTTTCACAGCAAGAATTTTCTACGTTGAGGTTTGCCTTTGTAAAAATTCAGCTTTTATCTGTTCTGTTTTGCATGGAGTCAGGAGAAATCTCCAGTTATGTAAATACTTATTGCAGTTTGTTGGGTCTTTATCTGGAGGTTACTCTTAAGTCTTAAATGATTCTGGTGTTTCAACCACTGAATTGAATTACAAATGTTAATCTCCCCCTCATGTATGTTTTGGTTGGTTAGAGGTGCAACCCGCCATAAAAAAGCAGTCCAATTAGGACACCGTCATTCCTATTAAACTGCAAACATAGTAGCAGCAGTAATGTATGTTTTTTTTCATGATTCTAAACATGGCAGAAAATGCGTGCATGAAGCCTGAAACCAAGTTTGTGGAATCAATCCCCCATTCCCCCTTCAAAATTCAAATGCTGGATCCACGTATACCTTAATTTCATCTGATTACCATGTCATTAACCATACAGGGCTAATTGCATCAGGTTTAATTTCTATTGAGAATGCTTCTGGCCTTATGAAAAATCAACTGAAACGGTGGCTGAAATGGTAAAAAATCACTCAGACTCGGTTGTGTTTGCCACCATTATTACCACCCAGACATGCATAAACTATGTTTTAACTCACAGGCACTTTGAACCCAAAAAACTACTACCATAACTACCCATATATGGGCATGACAGCAAGAACCATTGCCAATTTGCCATCCCTAAGCTGAGAACATGCCCATGACTACCTGGTTAGTGGTTACCCAACAGATCCAATTCAAGAAATGCAGATATGGACTGTTTTATGGTCACAATTAATAATTAAATGCCCATTTGCTAAATTAAGATATATAAATATAAGATGATCTTTTCATTTACTTCTAACATTGGGTTCATCAGTATTTTCCTCAACAGTTTTGTGTTGCATGTCTTTAAAAAACTTCATCACCCATTGTATTGTGCCAGCACTTTTAAATTCAATAGGACAACAATGCACACAAATAAGGTTTGAAAATCAATATGTTTTTTTTTTAAATATCTTTTGAGGTCCTTTTCAATCTAGTTTCACTCAAAGAAATCATTTATGAAAATCATGAGTTTTTAAAGGGGTCTTTTGTATATACCCCCCCTGGAAGTTTATAGAATTTGTAAATTGGCCCCGTGGTTTTAGTATTTGTAATTAGGCCACTTCGTTTTCATTTTATTACATTCCACATCCCCAAATTCAATAGCCTTCCAACAAGCATAAGTTTTTAGAGTGAAATGACACTTTTGCCTGTTTCTTTATCTATATATGCATAATTTTAAACGCTTGGACCTATTTTTCTCTCAATCTTGTAGCATTAACAATTGGATTTAGTGGGAGAGAATAACTCTCCATAAATCCATTTTTATCATTATAGGGTCAATTTTAAATCAAACATAATGACAATCAACACCTGTATTTATAGTTAGTTATAATTGATCCAATCCATGCACAACCCATTATTGGATTGTGAAAGTCTCAAAATACAGGATTGAGCTTCGTGTGCATGAGAGACTTATTAAGAGAGAGACCATTGAAACTTGAGATAAAATAATGGTATTTCTTGTAAATAATGACATACTCGTTTTTGTTTACTTGATATAAGGGCAAAACTTTCCATTTTTTTTATTAAAATTCAACACAAATCTTTGGATGAGTGCCCATGCTCATTAGGAATACTGATTTTGGGGATATGGAAGGTATTAAATTAAAAAAGTAAGGGCCTATTTGAAAATACTAAAACTACATGGGCCTATTTACAAATCTTATAAACCTTTGGGGGGATATATACAAAAACCTCTTTTTTTTTTTTTAGTGAAAAGCATCAATTAATGTCTCAAAATGTTGTGATCTAGAAGAGGAAACTCACTCAAATTAGGAGATCATTCAGCTTAAGAAAGTTGATAAATGTTTTTACTATGTGGACATCATTCTCAATCTTAATCATAACAAGTCTACCACAAACGTCATCTGGCTTTTTCATCCTCTAGAAAATAACATCAGTGTTTACTGTGGAGAACGGAGATCTGGCGTTCCTGAGGAGACGGCAACATGCGTTACTGGTGTTTGACATGGGAGAATCTACGCGTGAACTGATGATCTTTATAAAAGAAAGTTTCTACCATTTTTTTTTTTCCACTAAAAAGTCTCTGTGTGGCCCAGGTATGGTTAGCACATAGTGATTGTTGTCGATTGGAAAGTCACTTTGTGTTTGATACTTTGATACAAGAAATAAAACGCCTCTATCATTGAGCATTTTTTAAAAAAATCTTTTTGAAAGGGCTTGGGTAGGTGAGTCCCATCCATCATCTATGTTCTTCCTTTTCTTTTCCCCGTATTTTATTATTGAGTTTTGTTTTTTCTTGTATATACCTAGGGCTGTCAATTCAGTCCTTTAAAGAGGGGGCCGGCCTGCAAAAGCCCTTAAAGCAATGGCTTCTTTTTTTGTTCTAAAGCCCGAGGATAGGATAGGGCCCTATTGTGAAAAGCCCGCAATCTTAAGGGCACGCCGAACTAATGCTTGACTCATCCAGCCCAAGGGCTGTTTTGAAGAATTTTTATGAAGAAACTTTAAAATTTTCAAGAAGTAAGAACCCATCTATTCATTTTTTTTTACAATAAATGATTAGAATACATAGTTTATTGGTACAAAAGTTAGATAGTGTTGATATCTTTGGTAGAAATATAGCTTGAAAAATGAAGGAAAACTTTGATAAATAATGAGAGTAGTATAATAAAGTATTTGAAATGGCCGTACTAAGAGTACTGTGTGATATTATACACTTACCATGACATTGTCAAATGTGGATAAAGTTAATTTAGCAAAAAAAAAATACTAAGTTTGAAGATGATTTTTTAATGTTTGAGGAACAAACGACTTAGACACTGTTTTAGAGGAAAAATATGAATTAAATTGTTATTTAGAGGAGCCAAGGAATATAAATTTACAAATTTCAATATATTGGACTCGTAGAGAATTAATTCAGCAAAATATCCAATTATTTCAAGAATCGCTCGTGACAGTTTAGAAATTCCAGTTTCTAAGTTGCTTTTGAATCGACATTTAGTACAAGAGGAAGAGTACTTGACCAATATAGGAATTGTTTAAAACTCGAGACGATAGAAGTCTTAATTGTGTACAAGATCATTGGATACATTCGCACCAACCAATGATAATAATGCATTAAGATGATCTTTTAGATATTCTAAAAGTAGATTGAATAATTAAACAAAGAACTATTACAATTTTTTTATGTGCATTATATTATTTATAGAATTATTGTTACATGCGTTATGTTTTACATTATATAAATTATTTTATTCCACCACTATTCTTCCAATTAAAAAAAGTTTTGAACTCTGCCATGCTGTCTTTTTGCATTGCATTGCCGGTCCCAGCCCGGACAAAGGAGGAGGGTTAGTATGAAGTTGAAAGTCGGTGGTGGCATATATATGAAAGATTTATTTTCTTTAAGGAAAAAGAATCTTCCTTTCTTTTGGCTCTAACCCGACCCTAGCCCAGCCTTGGCCCTTAAGGTAAAGGGCTTAAAAATTATAGGCCCGCTGCAAAAGTCGAGGGCTTTTGCTTGCTTAGGCCCGGTCTGCACATGTGAGGCTGGGTAGGATAAAGGCTTACCACGGCCTGACCCTTTGACAACCCTATATAAACCCCCCCCCCCCCCCCCCCCACCCCAAATAGTATAATAAAAGTTGTAAATAGGAGCCAATGGTTTAATTATTTAGTGATACGCTCCTGCTTTTTCATGGCTTGTGTTGATTTTTTATAAAATAACAACTTCATCCTTATATCCATTAAATAAAAATAAATGTCATTATTTACAAAAAAACATAATATTATTTTCTCCAAAGTTCCTATGGCCTCTCTCATGCACATAAAGCCTAATCCTATATTTTGGAACTTTCATCAAACCAATGGTGGATTGTGCAAGGGTTGGGTCTATGATAACCAATTATAAGCACATGTGTTGATCGTCTTCATGATCAATTTGAATTGAGCGAAATGGGCCCTAAAAACATATCTATTTAGAACTACTTTCTCCATGAAACGTACTATACAATAACTATCGATGTTAAAAGATGTAGAGAAAATAAGTCCAACCTTTTGAGATAATTTGTATAAAGAGATAGGCAAAAGTGACGCTTTATTGTAAAAACTTATGACGGTTGCAAGGTTACTTATTTTGGGGACATGGAAGGTATTAAAATGAAAAAAGGTAAAAATATATCAATTAATTAAGAAACCACAAGGGCCTATTCATTAATTTAAAAATAACCAAGCCAATCTATACATCCTCCTTTCTCTACCATTAAATATAAAGAAATAAAGGTTGGTCCAAAATTTTTTTTTTTTTTTTTTTATAATGCAGGTTTTCAGTCCTTTGAGCCAGAATAATCTCTCTTAAATTAGATAAATCCCGCTCCCCAAATCCAGCTCTAGCACAAATTGACTGGAACCCATAAGACTCGCGTTTTACTGCGAGTATTAGACGGAAATCGAGAACAAAGAGAGATAGAAGCGAACAAGCAAATCCGCTCTTTCAGACTTCTCCTTAATCACTCGCCATGGAATGCAGGATGCATCTCGGTAGACCAGACCTATTCAAGGACACAGGATGGGAGGTTGGGTCAGTCACGACCCAAGAACCCGTGTAAGCACGAGGACGCTCTTTACATAAAGCGCAGTGTTCAGCCAACCAGCAGACTTACGAAACCTGTGGAACCACTTAATGAACACGTAGACCGCAATGCACTTATCTTTGGACAAACGACCGAAGATGCATAGCTGGACTTTTGAACAAAGCCCAGGAATGCATCGAGGACTAAAGGTCTCTGTTTTGGCTAACCTGAGAACGCGCACAATTTGAGCTTCCTTACCCCAAAAACTGATACTTTAAAAGACAAACAATCATTATAGAAGACCCACACCTGTTAATCTCCAATTTGAAGAAATACCTGACACAGCAACCAACAAATACAATGGTAGCTCATTAGTTGAATGAAATATAGATGGACTGACTGAAAATAACAATCTTAATATATTAAGAAATACGATTTTATATACAAATGCAAGAATGCTTTATGGTAATTTACAATTACAAATGATAAAATCAATAACTGTTGGATATACCAAACAGCTTCATGCTGGTGGGAATATTACCTTACCCCAACTCAAAAACTTAGTATAATAAATTTAGTAATATCAAATGGCCAAGCAAAACCGTTTTTAGATACAAGTGATCAATCCATCTTAAATGCAGTAGAAACACTAATTAATCCATAATTTTCTTCTTCGTTTTTATTGAAATGTTAGAGATAAAATAGGAAAATACAGAGAGCAATTAATTAGTTTAAGATGCTGAACTTTATCTGATTTTAGATGGTATAAAAATGTATTTCTTTCTCCTGTCTTTCAATATTATTTAACTCTAATGAAGAGCTTTGGAAAGAAAATTTTATTTTCTTTGAGATTCAAAATTTCAAATCAAGAGCAAAGAAGGCAAGAAGATCAAATTAAAGAGTCCTAAAAGCTAAGGGAGCAAGTAATTCAAAAGAGGAAAGAGAGATAAGGAAAGGAAGAGAAAGCAAAGAAAAAGAAAGAAAGAAAAAATTTCAAGATGGGTTGCACGTCCAATGCATGGATCTCCAAGATTCACACGCCCATGGTGAGGTCCACCATGCATTAAAAAATCTGAAAATTCAGACTTGGGTTTTTCTCCAAAGTCAAGTGGGCCCAAGTGGAGGAATTTCAAGCCATCAAAGGAGTCCTTTACTTAGAAGACTAGCAACAAACGCCCGTGCTGAGTCCGGGCCAAAACAAAGATATAATAAATTATTATAATAATTAAAACTATAAAAGAAGAAACCACTATTATTATTTTTAAGAATTCTTAGAAGAAAATAAAGTGAAAAAAGATCTTAAGATTTTATGGTAAAAGAAATAAATTATCTTGAAAAATAATTATGAGAATCTTGTAATATTACACCTATAGAATCTTTGTAAATTGGAAAAATGCATGGGTTGAAAGTCCTCACTAAAAAAGAGAAAATTCTGGATGGAAGCAAAAAGAAAAAAATGATACTATTCAAAGAAGGAAAAAATGAGAAAAAAAAATGCGTCCATTTTCCTATAAATACATCAATACCCGGCTGGGGCTCAGTCTGTTAGGTACATCGTGTGGAGTGTGAGTGTGGCTGAGATGAGTCCCTCGAAAAGAAAAAGAAGAATAATGAAGTAAAATAAATAAATAAAGGAAATCAATCCTTTAATTAGTTTTCACTTTCTTGTAAAAAAATAAGGTACAAATCAAACCATAGATGCTGTCATTCTTTGGAGCGTCTCAGTATAGATGAATCGATTCAAGAATTAAGAAAAAGAAAAATGTATTACCATTCTCGTGTACATCTGAACCATGGATCTTACATACCAGTAAACAAACTTCCACAAAAAAAAAAAAAAAAAGCCTAATCAATTCTATCATAAGATTTTGTCAAAGGAAACTTGTAGGCTCCACGCCCGTGCTCAGCCTAGGCCCTAATAAAAACAATTTTTATTTTATTTTAATTAGATATATTTTATTTTATATTAGTATAAATAATTGGAGAGAAAAAAGGCATTAAAATCATACACTAAATTAACGGCCTGTTGTAGGAATTTCAATGGGCCAGTTTCCGGACTGGCCCATTTCTACTATCAATGGGGATTGAACGGCCAGAGTTCAGGTGGATATCAGGTCCTAGATACAAAGTTCGAGCCTGTATACTCAAAAAACATGGTAAAGGCCGGGGTCAGACTAAGGTATGAGTCCGGCTGCACATAGGATCATCCCAGCTCAAACCACACGATAAAAAAGTACTGGAAATATATGCATGACAACTGATCTTTAAAGGCCTCGGTTCAACAAAGCCTCGAGTTCATTTAACATTTGAGTCAGGTTGATAAGTTCTATGAGGTGGTCCCACTAAGATGGTGCATGGGTTAGATTTATTAAATTCCCTAAAACTTTTGTGGGGTAACACATAAGTGAAAGAGATTGATATTACATAGCGGGCCCCCTTAGAAGGGTCTTTTGTGTTATTTTTACAAGATTAACTTTAATTTTAGAGGATATTGATTGAGAGACTTTAGGAGATAGGAGATACGGATAGATACTTTTGGAGAAAAAATAGTGGCATGTGATGACATGGCTCCTTAAATCACTTTAAGTTTTTTATGTATATTTGTTAAGAAGGTAGCAGCAAAGGCCCGGGCTTAGGCAAAAAATGAAAATATGTTAAAATTTAAGAATTCTTTTGAAATATTGTTAAGATAAAATAAATATAAAATATGTTTTTTTATTATCTTTCAATATTAATTTTTTTTTCTATGTATGAAAATAAATATAAAATAAAGTAAATTTACATAACCCTTCGACCCCTTGAATTTAAAGGCATTGACCATTACGGCCATCTCATTTACGGATATATTATATCATTGATGATTGAAAATATAAGAAAAAGAAAACAAACCGGATGGATCTACATCTACTAAAAAGAACCAAAAGAAAGGGATAAAAAAAATTAACGTGTTTGATCCATCAGTGGGTGCCACCCTTGAAATGTTTTTAACGTGTGGGACCCATTGATGGCTCTGCATCAAAAGAAGAAAAAAGGGAAGACAAGAGGAAACGAAATGGAAATCAAATGATTTCATCCTCAATGGGCCACACTTCACATCTGGATTTATGGTGATGGAAAAGTTGGCCCCCACAGATGATTGATAGTATAAGAAAAAAATTGAAAGAAAGGGGGGCGAACAAGTGTAAGAGAAGAAAAAAACATTAAAGATGTACATTGCATGGGATGAGTATACGTGGATATAGATATAAGTCATCATAGTATGCTTATAATAGTTCTAACTCATATGCACACAAATCACACCCTAACAATTGTCAAAGAAATTAAGCTTGTGTATGATACCAACCCAGTCTAATTGCCTACTACGGATACATATTGACCTAGAAAACTAATATTTATGCATAATCCATGAGTGGGTCCCACTGCAGAAATAAGTTAAATGTTACATATTGACCTAGAAAACTAATATCTATGCATAATCCATGAGTGGGTTCCACTGCAGATATAAGTTAAATGTGTGGGGCCCACTAATTGATTTGCATCCATTAAGAAACCAGACAACGGCCAACAGGCTTGCCTCCCTACATTAGTGGGGCCCACTCTTAGAAAAAAGGGGTTAAGAAAAAGCCATTGGGATTTCATCCAATACTGGAGTCCAATCTTGAAATATATTTAATACGAACTGGTGCCACTATTGGATCCATCCATTTGGGAAAAAAAAAACTGAAAGGAGAGTAAAAGAGTAACAACTTAGATTTCATTCATCGGTAAGGCTCACAAAACATATTTAACATGTGACCCATTGATGATTGAAGATCTAAGGAAAAGAAAACAAACCTACTGTAAAGATTTGCTTAAAATTTGGATGGTGGCAAGAAATATGACTCAAATTCAAACGTTCATAAAAATCTCTTATTAGAGAGGTTTTAGGAGAGAAAGAGTAGACCAAAGTGAGGTGGTACCTTGAAACAATGTGGGATTTTTGTGCATATTTCTTTGAAATGAGAGACTTTTTAGGGATGAGGTGGCACCCGTCACAGCCCACCTCTTCCTTTGCTTTAATATATATAATTTTCACACCAAGAAATTCAAAAGAGGAAACATAACTTAAGACTCCCACAAAAGTCTCCTAAACTTACCAAAAATCCTATCATGGTTATTAAGCAAAGAACCCTCCCAAACTATGCTACCTTGGACCACAAGCCATCAAGAAAAAAAAAATATATATATATAAATCCCCACAATGGGGTTGGAGGTCCAACTCCCATACCTCTCTTGCATGGCCAACAACATCCATCCCTCCATCACTTTTCTCCAATTTTCCTCTTCCTTCTTCACTCACCCAAGGCCTTCCCTAAGGTATCCACCACTTGGATTTTCACGCCACTGTCGCACCACTGCCGTTGCTACCATCGCTCCACGATCCTAGCCAGGCACTGCTACATCCTAACTAACCTCTCCAACATCTCCTTTTTTGAATTCATATCACAAAATGAGAGTCGGTTGGATCATTGTACGAGACCGCAAGTCCTTCTCCTTTGTTTAATGTTTCTTGTATCTAGGGCAAGGTTAGATGCATTTTTTAGTTTAAGTGATTTTGTAATTATTATTTGCTTGTATTGGGTCTTTCAACAAGAAATCAAGTTTGTGGGTTCTTGGTCTTCGGCAATGGGTCAGTGAGTTCCAATGCTAAGACTAGGTTTGGAAAATCCCTAAAATTCCTGTATCTCTAAGGCTAGCCTCACGGTAACCTTATGGTTAGCCATGGGGTGATTTACGGTTAGCCGTGAGTCAGATACGGCTAGTCGTAATAGTTAATCCTGAAACAACTCTCAGGTTGGAGTTACGGTTTCTACAAGGCTAGCTACTTGGCGAGCCGTGGGCGGCCTTCGGTTAGCCATAGAGCTGATCGTAGTTCAAAAACTATGAAGAAACATAGATTCTGGAAAGTTGACCGAAATGGCTTCTATAGCCTTCAGAATTTTTGGACAGGGGCAAAATCCGCATTTTTCAGGTGGTTTAACTTACCACTAAGCTTGGGCCTTATTAAATCACATTTTCACATTAAAATAGACATTATTAGGCTTCCTCAAAACCACATTAAATAAACATTAGCATAAATACAAGATTCAAATCCACAAAACCTACTAAACACACTAATGAGCTTGGAAATGGGCATTCTAACATGAATGGACAAGTTTCAAATTAATCCACAAAACCTACTAAACACCCTAATGAGCTTGGAAGTGGGCATTCTAACATGAATGGCATTAGGAATCAAACAAACAAGCAACATGCATGCTATTATAAGTGTTCACTTGTCTTATCCTTGGTGCTTGGCTCAAATCTCACTAATTCCAAGCCTTTCCCTTCACTAGTAGGACTCAAAAACCAAAACCCCTAATTTTAGTGCTCAAACAAACCCTTCACAACAAGAGAAATGAAATGGAGGTTGAAAAAGGACTAGCATTACTAGATCTAGGCCACTAGGAACTGATTTCAAGTAAGGAAAAGAGTAAAGGAGAGAAATCTTATCAAATAGAAGTTAGTAGAAGCTAATGGGTGTTGTAGGAAGCTTGGAGAAAAAGAACTTGGGGGAAGATTAGAGTCTTGGAGCAAAAAATCTCTCTCTCATGCTCTCTTTTGGTGTTTGGAGGCAAGGAAATGGAAGGAAAATGGAAGGGGAAAGGAGCCCTAGCTAAGCTCTTGCAATGGAGGTGAGGCAAAATGGAAGATATGGGTTTTAGGGTTTTAGAAGAGGGTTTTAAAGATGAAGTTATGTTATTTACAAGAAAGTCCGGTTTCTAAAGTGAAATTAATGACAGTTTAGGGTTTTTAAGGTTGAAAATGGTTCAAAAAGGGCCAAATGGGTCCGGTCAAAATACATAAGTTGTTTAGGCCGAAAAACTCTACCCAACGAATCCGGTCTCGTGCTAAACCCAAAATAACACGCAACGCTATCCATAAACCAAAAATATCAAAAAGGACCTCAAGCTACCTAATTTGGTTCAAAACATGTCACGCCCCCGAGATTAGGCTGGATCCTAACCTGATCTTAAGGGCGCGAGAATCATGGCCAATTGAAAATTTCCATCTCATTACCTTTGTGGCCCCAATTTCAAGGATCAAAGTCCGCGGTGAGGTTATGAATGATGACCAGTCATCATAATCAAATCGCGTAAACATCAAAATATACAAACTGCGCAGATGGTGAGATAAACACAATACATAAGAAACAGAGCGGAACAATTATTAAGAGTGCATTAAGTTCCATAAAGTTATCCAAGTAGTTTAAGTTAAGGTTTCTTGTCCAATGGTACATCCATGGCCCAAAATACATATCCAAAAAATCGAAGTAAACATAGTCCAAAAGGGGGTATGAAGGCTCTCTGCCCCATGCACGACATCCTCAGACTATGTCGTCGACGCTCCACTCATAATGTCCACCATCCCCCAGAACCTCTGTGACTGCCTCACCCTCCATCTCTACTGTGGCATTGGTACCTAAGCATCAAATGTAGTATCTCAAATAAATTGGCAAGTAAATAGATGTTAATAACACTGTAATATGTGTTAAGTGGAATGAAGACAATATTAGATCATAAGAGTGTCAACATAGTTGTTTGGTTCAAGAATGAAAAGGAGAAAAGGCTTTTATTCATTCTTGAATGTTACAGAAAGATGTAAAGCTGACCCACACACGTATTTTGTTGTGCTTTGAGGGATCATCTTCACTTTTGTTTACATGGGTTCTCTTTGCCTCACCTTCTGGGTGCAAGTTGTTTACAAGTTTTTATACAACCCCCTCATCAGGCTTAGGAGATCAAATACAAGAAAATTACAGAGTGAAAGGGGAAAAGAAAGGACGTACGACTGTTGTCTCCAGAGGTCTGTCGGAGACGAAGTTAAAGAAGTTTGCAACGTAGTTTCCTTCGCCAATCTTTGTAGCTCATCACCTTTTTTTAGAAAGAAGAATTAGCAAAGAAGTCTGCTTCAAAACAGCAGAGACAATCTTTGTCCTTCCATGGTGAGAGAAACAAAGGCTGGTTTTATGAAACAATCACCCAATCCAGAGAATGCTTGCTGCCTGACTCTCACCTTGAGAATGAAAGAAGGGAAGTTTTTTCTTTTGAAAATGGCAGAGTTTCTAGGCTTTTTTGCTGGATTCGATCTACTTGCTACTTAAGTGTCTCTTTTATAGCTTTTTGAGAGGGCTGCAACTGTTGCAGATCGTGGGGGATTAAAACAAATCGTGAGGGAGTGGAGGTGGTTCTGGAAACCACGATAAAGGGAAGTTGGAATTGCAATTTTGCTGTTCCAGTGGCTGTCAAAAGCGCACTGCCCAAATCGTGGGTGACAATTGTGCGGCGGCCACTAGGAAAGACGTTCGGCAGCTAGCGCAATGTTCTTATAGCATCTAGCGGCATGGTGCTTAGACGGAGAGCAGCGGCCATGGTATGCACTGAGCTGAGCGGTCAACATTTTGTAATTTGAAGTGGCCGGTGAAGTCTCACATGGAATGACTGCTAAAGTGCTGCTGTCGTGACCGGTCAGATTCCATCAGTAAACAAAAGTGATATTCTTTCTATGGAAATGAGTAAATTTGCCTCGGGGAAAGTGGTGTCTAAATGTATGAAAATATTTGTGTGCCAATAATAGTAAGCTAGGCATTTTAAGCATGAGTAATACCTGACCATATGAATAAAGTGGAGACATAACCCTAAATACACACCCTAGCAAAATGGCAACCCTCGTAGGCTAAGCATGCAAACCCAGGAAAGCGCCTGGCAATTCAAAATGCAAACCAATGAAATGCAAACAACGCAACTGCACATTACCTCACATAATGTACGCTGGCCCGATGCCATACGACCACCTCCCGATCTGCAGGCGGTGACCACACATACATGTTCATACAACAACTTTATTCCACGGGCAGGCACCCTAAACCGTGGAACCTATATCCACCTGGGGGTGCCGACTCGAAGAATCAAGGACCAAACCTCGTTGGGCATCACCTCATACACATAGTAAACCAAAAAGAGAAGACTACCCCATACGTACATTTCAAACAACACACCCAGACCACAATCAGGTAGCCCTCGATGCCCAACCCCTCATACAATCCACTCACATACACACTGAACTAATATAAGTCATAACGGACATAGTGGATACATTCTCATGTCATGTAGTGTACGAAATCCATAACCTAATGGATAGTTCAATTAAGGAACCAAAGGGGTAGAATACTAACTGACCTAGGTTTGGGGTCGTCCATCACAGATGGAGTCCATATGGTCCGTCATAGTGGATCCACGGGCTCAAAATGCCTACAATATCATTTGATGCTTCCGAAGTTATTGGCACCCCGCGGTCCCACTTGCCACTTGAATAGCTCTATATGAGTTCCATTCGCAATTACGGACCACTCGTGAAGAGGTGCCAAGCTCACACACACTTCCTCACCAAAAGCCAATCCTAATCTATTAAGTACTTAGGCTAAGGGCCAATAATCCATTAAATCATTGGAGATTATTGAAACCCATTAAACATTAACCCATTACATCATTGAAACCCACTAAATCATTGAAACCCATTAAATTGTTGACACTTATCAAGTCATTGGAAACTCATTAAATCACTGGAAACACGTACTACCACCCATTCCACCTAACCATTTTCCAATTAGGGCCATTCATCCAAATCACCAATAAAAGCCATTAATGCCCAACATGATACCATTATTATGCTAAGAGCTTGAAATAAAGAATAGCTACACAATAAATGCAATGAATCAATTAATATAAACATAAAATAGAATTATGAACATGTATTCGCCTGCCTTCCTCTTAGAAGCCTGGGGTTTGCCCACGCCACCTCTCACCAAAGCACACTAAGAATCCTTCTCCTACATGCCAAAAAAGAAAGGAAAAGCCTCTAACCCATAGACACATGCTCCTAATGAGGAAAGAAAGAAAGAAACTACATGAGAAAGGGGAATGGACACTTATTAGATTGTTGATGGAGGAAGAAGATGTGATGGAGAAGAAGAGTGAAAATGAGAGAGTGGAGAGGGGGAGAGAGATCGATGGGAATGGGTTTTGGTATTTAGTAAGGGTTTTAAAGGAAAATTGCATATAGGACCCTATGGTTAAAGGGGTTTATAACAAAACCCTTAGTAAATGGGTATGGGTTCATGGGTTGGTTCTTTGGCCAAGATGGGTCTAATAATGGGCCAATGCCATGAATGTATGCATGCTAACCTCCATCTAATGCAACCCACTCTCTAATCCCAGTGATTATGCTACTAAGCCCAGTTCCACCAATTATAATCCCTCAACTAGAAAGGTATTAAAGCTATTGAACCCAATTAATTAGTCTAATATCATTAATTAACATCTAATCCATATTTAAGGCCAGGGGGGATTACAAAACCCCTCTAATCTACCTAATTACTATAACTAATCAACAAATCAACACATTAGACACCCTAATCTTTATTAATTAGGTCTGAATCAAGATTAGGAAGGGTTGGGGTCATAAAAAGGGTGTGCAATTGATAACCATGAGACAACCCAAGTGGTAAAGGGCTTTTCATCTAACCATTAGCCTGGCGCGAATTCCACAAGTATATGGTTGTCTCAAGTAATAAAATTATGGAAGTCCGAATATCGTTCCAATAATGATTGTGACAAGAAAAATAACAATGATCAACAACAAGGAGTATTGACTCAAATATAGCTAACAACTACAAATGGAGATAATGCTAACAAAAATAATGAAAACAAGAAACAAGATAATAACAAGGGAAATAAAACAAAATAAAAAATTCAAACTAAAAGAAAACAAGAAACTAGATAACAAGGAGCTGTTAGTAAAAATAGAAGAATTCAAGTGAGAACCAAAACAATTAACAAACCAAGAACAAGGTTAGTAACAAAAACAAATGAGCAATGTTAGTAACAAAAACAACCAAATAAGAATAATAGTAAACAAGTGTGTGAAAATAACAAGTCAAAAGATCAAGATAAAAATTAAAAAAAAAATACATCCATGGAAACTAGTTAATAAGAAGAATGAGTGAGTAAGATAGAAAATGTATGCATGGAGATGAAGAGAAAGTGTGCTAAAGTAGTGTGAAATCAAAGGGGAATAAAAACAAACACATGGAGGGTAAGAACAAATAAGCTAATGGAGGGAGGAGAGGTTATATAATGGATATGGAAGAGATGGACTTGATGGTGTGGATAGAAAAATGGAGTGTGAGAATTAAAGCAAGTTAATCAAAGTGTGTGGAAATGTGAATAGAGCTAGTTAAATAGAATCAAATCAAAGTAAAATAAGATAAGATAAGAAGTGGGGCCAAATAGGAGCAACAATCAATAGTAATGGATAGATTAAAGCATCTAAAATTCACTAAGTGTCGCTAATCCAACACAAATGCCCTTCTCTTTTTTCCAAACAAACAATCAAATCTAAAGACAAATCAATGCTTAGATTTGGAAAATACAACTTGAAAGCTCTAAGATAGGAATCAACAATCCAATAGCCAAGACTTCCTTTCATTCATAAAAGCAAAGATCCCTAATGACTACTTATCAAAAGTAAGCATAAACCATCAAAAGGTATTAAATTCTAAGCATGATCTATCAAACCTAAGCACACATAGTAAAATAGAATGCTAAGATAGAAAATAAGCATGGAAGGTTGCACATTACAATGAAGACAAATCTACTCTAACATGTTAAGCATATAAACAATGGAATTAGGATAAAGAACATAAGGAAAGGAAATATCATCAACATAGCTTCATCTAGACCATCCAATCAAAGGGATTAGCCACCAATTGGAGAAGACAAAGCTTTAATTTCCATTTTAAATATTCAATTATTATAAAGCTTTCCTCACCTTCTCTCTTCACTACTCTCAATTGCATGATTAGCTTAAGTAAAGAGAATATGGCTCTCCTTGCTTGTGTTCTTTCAAATGCATAGAGCTACATTCCTTATATAGAAACATTTGCCTTGCTTTCGTTTCATTTCTTTATGATGTGGGACTTCACAAGAATAACAATGAAAGGCTTAGGTAAGTTATTAAGGGAACAATGGCTTGAGTGTGGGTTGGAAATGGGTTATGGAAAAGTGGATTAGATTGTTTGGTTTAGGCAAGTTGGTGTGGGCCTAAAAGGGATTGATATGAGCCCTCAAAATGGGATAGAAATGTGGTTGGGCATTGGGCTAAATAGTTATGAAAACTGTACTCAAATTGAGGCGTGGTTTTGACCCTCGAAACGTCCAAATTGGGAAAAGTATTGTCATCTATGATTTATAAGACTTTGAATAAGCTTTCCAATGCTCTTGAGATAACCTCAATCGGACATCTGAGTAAAAAAGTTATGGTCAAAATACCAACCCAGTTATTTTTTCTTCTTATTGGCCTAATTTTTCTATTTCTTCATCCAATTGCCTTCCAAACTTATCCTTACTCTCTCTAATTCTTGAATCTCAACTTTAATCTTCAAAACAATATTCAATTAACAACTACAAAGAGAAATTAACATAATTAAGAATATTTCCGAACATATTTTGTATGCAAGCCATTGAAACTCATATAAATGCATACAAATGGGCCATCTATAATGAAAAAAAAATATGAGAAAAGCAATGATAGAGAGGAAAATTATGATTTTATACTAAAAATGGTGTTTTGAGTTCTTTTATCTTTGAAAACTCTTAAGAATAATGCTGTAAAAGTCTAACTTTTGTGAACTCATCGTAGCTCAGGGATCGAACATTGGCACTAGTCGAATACAAATTAAAGATGTACTATTTTAGACTATCAAAGTTAATATATTTTACTATATATTATATTAACATGGATGAGTGTCAAAGTTAATTAGCATGATCTATTTAGAGCCCCAAAAACTAGAATGGGTGTCATTTTTTTACGAAAAGGAATTCTCCCATTTTAAAAGTGGGAGTATTCACATTTCAAAAGTAGGAGTATGCTCATTTAAAAAAAAATAGTCCGTCATGAAATTAGTATATCAGTTTAAACCCTAATGAAAAAGTCAATAGTATCAAATTTAGAAGAGACCATCACCATGCATATAGGTATCTACGTTTCAATTGAATCAAATCATGATTTTCTTCCTAATATGTAATATATAGATTTGATAAGATAATCTAATAATTGGGTAGGATATAATCATCACAAATATCATTTTTTTCTAAAAGCCCGTGTTAATACTCATTCTATTTTATTTAAAGTAAAAACTTGTTGAAAATTTACATTCTACTAATAAATGTCATCAATAATAATGACAAAAAAAATTCAAATATGAGTGAGGCTATACAATTCTTGATGAAATCCTCGATAAATTTGATGAAGTGTCTCTTGATATCATTGAAAGAACATAGAGACAGCTAATGCAGTCATTTCCAAAGAGAACTTTATCAATATGATGGATGGACTCCTAGTCCTATTGATTCAGACCAATACCTTATCGAAGATTCCTGAGCACACTTTTAAAAAGGCAAATTATATACATTAATCCAGCAAATGCAGCAATTATCTCTAACAATCAAGATTGCCGACGTATAGTTATCTAGCAAATCTCAATAAAAAATTTATTTCCACAATACAGGTGCAGTATGCAATAGTTCATCATGCAGACTAGCAGTCGGAAGATATAAATGCAAACATCCATGTGTCCAATAACCATTCCACCCCATCCATATATAATTGTGCACAAGTCTTTTCCATCCATAAATGACCCCTAGCAAACCATGCAACAATAGCTTAAGGGTCCCTTTCTAATAGGTAAATGTCTCCATCTGTAAGGACCCAATCTCTTAACCCTAGGGTTAGTGATAAGTCCACACAATTAGGTCATTAGGTCATCATTTCAAGAGCATTTGTGGACTTAATTAGGTTTAATTGCATAGAATTACACTTAATTTCATGATTACATGTATTTGGGGATATTTTTGGGAAAATGGTCAGAATTGGTCAAAATTCATTGAATTGCATGACTTTTGTGAAATTAGGATTTTTCATCTCATTCATCACCCCAAAATTAGTTTTTGGCTTCACCAATGCATACTTGCTATTTTTGGCACCATGTGCTATTTTTTGGAAAGTTTGTCATTTGGGTGCATCATTAGGCATGTAGGGTCCCATGCATAATTCATGTTTATTTTTATTATATGTGATTAATTAATTTCTTTCAATTTGTAGGAAAAATCAACAACATGGGACCCACATTGATGAAGTTTGAGGAGAGAGGTCAAGGGAAAGTCAGATGTGCAAGCATGGGAAACTCATCAAACTTGTAAAGAAAAGCAAGAAGATCTCCATAAAATGCAAGGAAGTTCTTAGTGCTTTATGGCCCACACATGGAATTTTATATAAATATATCCCATGAAGATTTACATGATTGGTGAGACCATGATGGTTAGATGAATGTGTCTTGGTTGTGAAAGAGTTTTTAAAGAAGCTTCCACCTAATACAAAGGAGTCAAGTCCACTTGGAATTATTATGGCATATATGGAAAAGCAACGTGGGTGGATGGCAAGTTTTGTATTAGAAGGAGATCTCCACAAAGTCAAACTTGTGGAAGAAGAAATCTAATTAAGAAGGAGATAAAGACCAAGAAGGAAATCAAGAAGCAATCTTAAAGATCTTTTGAGGAACCCAAGATGGAAAAAATTGGACCACAAGACTCTGTCACTGACAAGAAATCAATTGAGGTTTAAATTGTTACCAAGATAGGAGGATTGCTTGGAATTCAAGCCAAGATGGAGGAGGTGTGTTACCAAACAAAGGGACATCAGAGATTATAAAAAAGGGTCTAGCCAAAGGGGCTGGACGTCCATCACTTTGTCCAAGACTTTTTGTAACAACCAAGGAGACTCTTTATCTCTCTATTCCACTCCCATCCACCTTTCTCTCCAAGTCCCTTTCTTCTTCTTCTTTCCTCCAAATTCTTTAGACATAGGTTGAGAGATCATGTTGAGAGAATGATGAAGAGAGAAGAATCTTAATTTTTTGTATTTCAAGATCAAGGAAAAAAAGACACTACTTGGATTGATTTTGCAACTTTCTATGTAAGTGATTTAACTTTCTTATTTTAGTTCTTTTATGTGTTTTGATTGGAGACAATATTTCACATGATTAGATCAAGGGTTTGAAAATAAAATAAAAATATCAAAAGTCGAGAGACATCAAATAATCACTTGCATAATTTTTTTCCTACTCTGAGAAGAGAGGACATTATCATCGCATTGTCAATACTTGTAGGATTGTCTAGATTCTAGATCTTTGGTACTACTTTTCCGCTTTTTATTTTCTTTCCACCCCTTTTGTTGTTATTTTCAAGTTAATATTCTTAATTTTTTTTTCTATTTACAAATTCTAGATTTAAAAACTCAACTTGCATCTTTCTATGTTTAGTGGAAACTTTCTATTCTTGTTATTTGCATCATATATGGTTAGAAAGTGTCTTTGTGTATACTTCATATTTAGAAATTGCATTAGAACAATTTTTCGTTGCTGAAATCACAAGATTATCAACTGATTAGAAACACTAAATTCGGATCTCATAAGTCAATAGTGAAAAATCCTGCACAGTTCAGCAGAATTGACCCAACTGGGTTACAAAAGTGCACGATTTAAAAACCAGGTAAAAGTTAATATTTTTGTCCACAAAATAGCAGATTTATAGTATGGTAATTGGACTTTGAAACCATAGAATTTTAGCCAAAAATAACCTAGGGAACCATGTCAACCAGAGGCTCAAAAAGGGGTAGTTAAGCCTGCGTTTAGATTTCATCAACAAAACAGTTCAAGCAGGCATCTTTAGGTGATCATATCTTTTTCGTTTTAAGTCCTTTTTCGGTTTTTTTTTTTTTTTTTTTTTTTGTTCATGCATCATTAGACTATTGATCCCAGCCATTAGATTTAGGTTCACACCATCTTAGGCCAGTCGTGCAGTCCAGTGAAAATAGGGCCGCGTAATAGTTTCCGTACTTAGAATTTTTTACAGCATGCATTATATAGTTAGAAACTTGCATAAAATTGCATTGTTAGCATTTAGGGCATTATAAATCATTTATATTTGCATAAAAATTATTTTGGTAAGTAGGATCTAATTTAGGAAATTTTATTTTGATTTTTTTTATATTAAACAGGTCGTTTGATTTGTGTGTTCTTTTGCAAGTTTTTAGATATTTTAGGATTGCTTAGATTAGGTTTCCTTTATTATAATAGTTCCTTTATTTTTTTGAAAGCATTGTAATTAAGCTTTTTTGTATTTAGTTATCTATTTAATTAGTTTCTATTTAGGCCAGATTTAGTGTTTATTTAGGATAGGTCAAAGTTGGAAGGTTTCTTGAAAAGCATTGCTCCCTGTGGATCGACCTGGATTTACCAGATTATTACTACAATCATACCCTACACTTGGGGACCGATCAGTTAGCACTAGTAATTCGGTGGTTAGGATTGCTAAGTGGGCATTAGAGGTCATTTATGGTGTTTTTTGTGTTAGGATATTCTTTGATCAGCTTCGAAGAGCTTTGAGAGTCTCTGAGTCTAGTTTGACCCCCCCTTTTTGGAACCCGTCTGTGTTTTTCGATTGAGACTGAGAGATTATTCTTGAATTCTGACTAAATATTATTCTAAGCTCATTTGATTGATGTTATCATTCCAGTCAACTCATGTGTTCAATTCGAATCAATTTGAGACCTGAGATCCTTCAGTTGACCAATTTCGTCATAAATTGATAGGCTTTGACCAGATAGTTGACTTTTTCCTTAGAACCCTGAATTTAATAACTCTTGAGCTCAAAAATTAGATCTCGACTTGCCTAGCAAATTTCATGTTCAGCCCGAATTCATCCGAGGCCCAGAAAGCATAATTTGACCCTCGGTATTCTTTTTTAGACAAATACCGCAATTTGGAAAATATCAGCTTTTGTTTTCGATCTCAGAAAATTATGGTTCTTGGCTTGTTGGAAAGCTCTTCTCTAAACTTGTAATTCTTCTTCTTTGACTTGATCCATCTGAGGCCCTGAAGACCTTCGTTAACTTGCCCCAAGTTCGACTAAAGCGGTAGCAAACTCACGCCATAAGTCCTTGCAAGAATATCCTACGTACGACCACCAACCACATTGAATGCCACTTACCGCCACTACTTACCTTTACAACTTTCATTCTTAGCTCATTTGTAACCGGCCACAGCAAACTCAAGAGACTTTCTCTTTCTCTCTTTTTTTCCTCCTCTCCTCTCCCTTTCATGTCATGGTGAAGAACATCTCCTTGAAGCTTTTCTTACCCGATCCAGCCCGACCAATGAACTCCCCCTTCGCCTTCTTTGCAACATACTCTGTTTTCGTACGAATCCAACGGTGGCAGCCCCTTCCTGCAACACCTTCTTCTTCCTTGATTTTCAAAGAGGTAAGCCCTCTTTCTCCTTGGCTAGAACCCACCTTCATCTCCTTTGTGTTTTCTGTTTTTGAGTTGGGTTTTGATTGCGTTTGGGTTTTCCTTTTTAGGATGGATTCTTGGGGCTTTGTTTGTAGAGAGAAGCTCCCGGTGAAAGCGTGGCTTGACCGAGGCTTGAGGTTTGGATTAGCTTCCGATTAGAGGCAAGTATTTAATTTAAATTACATATTTTGAATGGTTTATCTTGATTTGACTTGATTTTGAATGTTAATCCTGGTTATGGAAAAGAATGAGTGTCAATTTTTGGATGAAAAGGAATTCTCCCATTTTTAAATTTGGGAGTATTCACATTTCAAAAGTGGGAGTATGTGACATTCTGATTTTTAATTAGGGTCATTAGTGCTAATTATTCTATTTAGCCTAATTAACCTTGATTAGTCTTTTGATTAGAGATTTTTATTAATTGGGACCCATTTGTAAATGTTGTTTTCGTAGAGGACTTGCACGTATTTTGGTTTAACTATGGGGGGTTATCTGTAAAAAATGGATGACCTTATCTATTTAAAACTCCAGCTCCTCTTTTCTTCCCTCTCATCTCTATCTCTCTGTGTTTCTGGCTCTCTCAGCTCTCTTTCTTTCTTTGGTTCTTTCTTTCCAGCAACTCTTTCCTTCTTCAGCTCTCTTCTTCTTCATTCAGTCTCCACCACCATCTTCTTCCTTGTTTCTTCTTGGTTCAAGCTTGAAGAAATCTCAGTCAAGTGGGTTTTTGAGGGAAATCAGCTAGGGATCAGTTAGTTCAGTTAATAACAGTCTTAAGGCAAGTCTCTGATATGCTAAACATGTTAGAGTAATTTGATTTCAAGAAATTGCATGAATTTCAAACTATTTCCATTAACTTTCAAGTTTTTGATCAAATGACAATTATAAGTTTAAGTTAGAAATTATGTGTTTTAAATCTATTAAATGATGATTTAGAATATGTTTTGAATGATGGAATGTGTTTCTTAAAGATTGGAAGAAGATAGACCTGAAATAGAGACAAAACCAGAAAATCTCAAAACTGGGATTCTGTGAATAACAGTGCACTTGGTCGACCAGCCTGGGGACCAGGTCGACTGGCCCCACTGAGAAATTTAGTCAGTTGCATTTCTGCAACTGTGAATTACCTTCACTGTTTTCTTTGTACCAGGTCGACCGGCCACACTAGGTTTTAGAGAAAGTTAACTACACCAAAAATGAAAAATTGGAACGGATTACCGTTCCTAATTCGTGTGTTCCTAATCCGTTCATCCGTTCCTAAACCGTTCCTAATCCATTAATCCGTTCCAAAAACAGGAAATTGGAACGGATGAACGGATTAGGAACACACGGATTAGGAACGGTAATCCGTTCCAATTTTCCTTTTTTGGTGTAGATACATTCCTGCAACTGAAGCTTCTGGATTTGTTTTCCTTCAGACCAGGTCGAACCGAGGGAAACCAGGTCGATCCGCCACATGGGAAATTCAGCCTGTGGTATTTTTTTTGTAATTATAAATCTTTTCTATGGATTTCTTTTGTACTAGGTTGACATGATACACATGATGTTGACATCATACACTAGGATGTTAACATCATACACTAGGATGTTGACCTGATACATTTGGGTGGACCATGATGTAGACTTGATATAGTACGGGTGGACAATGATGTAGACCTGCCACACTTAATTCTATGACAGTTATATTGTTTGTAACTGTGACCCTTTCGTATCAAGGTTCCTTTGTACCATTTCGACACAATAAGAAGGATTTTGACTGGATACACTGTGGGTTGACTATGATGTTGACCTGACATGTATGATATTGACCGGACACACTGTATTTACCAATTATTGTCCAAACTTAGATTCTATAGTATGAGAATGTACCCTATGATAGTTCAATGACCTTGAAATTTTAGAAGATCATTGTAGGTGATGTCTATGATTGACATTGACCTATAATTCTGTTAGATTGTTATTTATCTGGAAATACCATCATTAAACATCAATGTGATACCAAAAGAGATTTTTTTTACTGAATTAACCTCTGAATGCTAAGTTATGGTATACATTAATGTCTAATGATGATATCCAGTATTTTTAGATTGACTGATGGACTTTTTTGATAAGTTATCGTTTTGTATTCAACTTTATCTGTCTAGGACCACTGACCAAGAATCTTAAGCCTGGGGTACCGCCTGAGGATATGGATTGATGTTCTAATATTTCAAATATAAGTATGTTTTCTCATATTTTTGTAAGTATATGATTTCGTTTTGCAAGACAAGTCTGTATTTTGTTAGACAAGGATATATGTACATGTGTACACATTGATTGGCATTACTTAGTCCGATACTTTTGAACAAGACATATTAAAGTTGGGCTGTTCAGTTCCAATACTAGCTGCAGTTTAGTCATGTTCTCTGTGGAGTAACTTTACTCCAGGTACCTCTGTGATCTATATTCAGTAAATCTGTGGCTACCCCCTACATCTATGGTACCCATTATTAAGATATTATATTCAGTTTATTGGCTAAGATTGTATTGCTTTTCTATTTCAAACAAGTATTTATTAGTATCAGTGTCTGTATCATAATTAGTTTTAATGTTTTGATAAGTATTTGATTTTGTTCATTACTCAGTATTTGATATTTTGATATTTCGATCTCAGACACATGTTTATCAGAGATTTATTCTGTTTATCGATATTTTGATATTTCGTTTATTATCAGGTTTAATTTCTATTTTTTCAGCGACCATTTCGTATTTAATATGGCTTACTTAGATTTTAAAACAAATTTGTCATTGTTCAGCACACCAGCTTCTTGCCAGTTTATCCGATTCATCCTTTGGCGTTCCATGTGTTTGACTGGAAACCATATGATTTCTGTTATGATCTGCAGATGTCATATAGACATCGGGTTCTGTGAGTTGCGTAATTGCATGGGATGGTTTTATTCCTGTTTTATTTACTGACCTTATTTGGTCTTAATGTCTAGGTTGTATATTAAAATACATATGTTTCTTGTTATAAACTTTAATATTGTAAATAATAGTTCTGTTTATGTTCTGTTTTTGCTCTTTATCTGGGAATTTTATTCCTGTGGGAATGTCATGCCTTTAATTTTGGTCAAAGAGGTTTAATCAGATATTTGGGGCGTGACAGAGTATGCTCATTTAGATAAAAAAGTCCATCATGAAATTAATATGCCAGTTTAAATCCCAATGTAAAAGTCAATAGTATCAACTTTAGAAGATACCATCACCATGCATATAGGTATCGATGTCTCAATTGAATCAAATCATGATTTTCTTCCTAATATATAAATGTCCTAGTTTGATCCTTGACACTTTTTTCGACTTGTATACCGCAGTTTGGAAAATCGCTGCATCTGTCACCAATCTCTTAACATTCTAGTTTTGGGCTAGTTAGAAAGCTCTCCTCGTGACCTACAATTGTTCTTCTTTAACCAAATCCAAACGAGGTCTCGACGACATTCAATTTCGCGTCACAAATTCTACTAAATGTGTAACAAACTCACATTTTAACTTTTCATTAAATATCTTCACCTACCCCCACATTATCAGTCAGTAAGTTGGTATCAGAGTCACACCAATCCTCTCTCCTTGTAAGAAATTTTGTTATCAACGAAGTATTGCTTTTAATGCTGTTATAAAATGACTTTGCAAGATTTCATTCATCATCACATGTCCCTTTCTCTCTTTGTTTATTTCTTTGTCGATTGCTCAGTTTAATCGAAACTCTGTTTGTAAGTTGCACGCATTTCAGATTGTTGATCTTTTAAGACTTGATAGAGTTAATTAATCGTTGTTATAAAAAGGAGTGGTTTGGGTCCGAGGCCTCTTGTCGCGTCGCCTTTGTTGCCTATTTAGCCATGAGTGCATTTAGGGCTTTTGTAGGCATAAAACGTTGACAAGCCACCAATCATTCTGATTAGTGATAATTATTAGTTAACAATGTCTGGAATTTTTAGATCATTAAAAAGAAATTCATCTTCTAACCCAGTTTCTTCTTCTTCTGCATCATCATCCATCATTCCAATAATAAATAAAATTTCAATTAGGAATTTAAAAGAAATAAGCTTGGATGATATAGAAAAATCAATCCAAGATTAGACAATTCCTAAAGTATCTTTAAGAGAAATCTATAAAGAACCAACATTTAAAATCAAATCTGATTATATAATCAAGACGGTTGAAGAAACCCTCTCAATACAACAAAATGAAGAAAATCTACATTTAATTCCTTTGGAAAGAATTGACATGCATAAATCAAAATATAAATGCATGTATATAGGACTTATTCAAGTTGCAATAAATCCATTAACCAGAGTTGATTTGAGTAAATCTTGTCTCGCCTATGTCCGAGATAAAAGACATGAATCATTCAAAGATTCCCTAATTAGGATAGTAGAAGCCAGTCGTCGTGATGGCCTGCCTTTTTTTTATTGCTTTCCCAATTCCAGTGTATCACTTCATGATCCAGGAACTTTTGAAGTTATCACTCTAGGCATCCATACAAAAGGATTCAATATGAAGCCTTAATGACAAAATGTTGCAATCGTATATAGAATTTATTATAAAATCATGAATACAATTGTACCTCAAATTGCCTATTCATAACAAATCAAAGGAGTAACTACTTTATTCCTTACTAATTTCAAAAATAAAGTCACTACACTGAAATCCATAGCTTGGGAAGATGTGAGTCTTTCTGGCAAATGGGAGCTCGAAGAAGCTCAACAAAAAATCCCTCAACTTCAAGATGATGTTGAATCAATTATAGAACATCCAGATGGAAAAGTAACAATAACTTTTCATCCACAAAAAGATTAATCCCTTCGGAAGCTAGATCTTACAGATCAACCACTTCCTCTTTTAATAAATCCTTTGCCTTGACTTCAATCCCGAAATCACCATCTATTCATCCATCTGGTATAGCCTTCCTTGTTTTTTTATAAACAAAAGATGAATATATACTATCAGTCAGATTATCTGAGTCTGGTTTTGATGCCTCAATAAATACAATTTCTTTAATTCATAAAACTGAAGAAGTAAGTGATTTCATAATAAATAAACAATACCTTCAACAAGATCTACTCAAACATCCAAAGACAAAATGGTTTTTACAAAAAAATTTTAAATTTTTAAGATCTCAAGTAAAAGACTTATGGTATGAACAAATAGATCAAGAACAAAGAAATATTCCTTTCTTTGATTGGCTTTCGTCAAAAATAAATAAAAAAGGAACTATAATGACAATTCATAAATCTACACAATTATGGAAAACCGAAAAGGGTAAAATCGAATATGTACACCCTCCTTTCTCTGCAATTAAACATAAAGAAATAAATGCTACTCCATTAAAAAAAGTGTTCAAAAGAACCCAAAGTAATCACTGTCGAATATTTATCCCATATAGAAACACTTCCAATATAGAAAGCTCTACACGAAAAAAACTAAAGAGAGTTTATCTAACCCCTCACCTTCATATATAAATGTATTAAGTGCTCAAGATGAATAACTTCTTAGCATAATAGAAAACATCTCATCTAAAGAAGAAAAAAGAAAATACTACAGAAAAATCCTTGAAGATAAATCCTTTGAAAAAACTTCAAATCTTAATTTTGAACCAATTTCTATACAAAACTTGGAAGAATAAATCAAATTAATTTGCTCATAACTCATAAAGGAAAATATTTTGAGAATTGAGGATCGGTTAGAATCAAAAGATTTTGAATCTAAACTTAATAATTTTCAAACCTCATTAATAAAAGAATGTTGTTTTGAAATTCCTTCTGCCTTTTGGCATAGGAAAAAAATATGGTATCTCTACCCTACATTTCTACATTTAATGAAAGAGATATTCCTACAAAAGTTAGACCATCTCAAATGAGTCCCCGACTCTTAGAATTATGTGATAAAGAAATTCAAGATCTTCTTCAAAAGAAGTTAATTAGTAAATCACACTCTCCTTGGAGTTGTGCAACTTTTATGTTGAAAATGCTCCTGAAAAGGAATGCGAGGCTCCCCGCCTCGTAATCAATTATAAACCATTAAATAAAGTTCTTCAATCAATCAAATATCCAATTCCCAATAAACAAGATCTTATTACTTTGCTTATATGAAGCATTTATCTTTTCAAAATTTGATCCTAAGTCGGGGTTTTGGCAAATACGGGTTGAAGAAAAAAGATCGCTATAAAACTGCCTTTACTGTCGCGTTTGGACATTACGAATGGATTAATGTTATGCCTTTTGGGCTAAAAAATGCTCCTTTGGCTTTTCAAGAAATGATGAATGATATTTTTCACCCTTATAATAATTTCTCTATTGTATACATTGATGATATTTTAATCTTCTCTCAAACCATTGATGAACATTGGAAGCATTTAAAAACTTTCAAGTGGATCATTAAGAAAAATGGTTTAGTTCTTTCTCAAAGAAAAATAAAGTTTTTCCAAATAGAAATACAATTTCTTGGTTATAAGATAACAAATAAAACTGTAACTCATGTTGAAAGAGTAATCAAGTTTGCTGATAATTTTCCTAATGAAATTACAGATAAAAAACAATGAAAAAGGTTTTTAGGATGTCTAAATTATGTATATGATTTCTACCAAAACCTCTCTAAAAAAAGATATCTTTTAAAAAAAAGCCTAAAAGATTCTGCTGATCAATGGACTCCTCAACATACAAAAGCTATTCAAAAGATAAAACAAAAAGTTAAATTCCTATCATGTCTAAATATTCCTAATCCATACCTATTTAAAATTATACAGACAGATGCCTCTGAGATAGGATTTGGTGGAATCCTACTTCAACGAATTGCTCAATCAACGGAACAGATCGTTAGATTCTATTCTTGCAATTGGAATACAACTCAACAAAATTACTCCACAATAAAGAAAGAAGTCATTGCCATAGTTTCATGCATACTTAAATTTCAAAGTGATACTTTAAATCAAGAATTCCTTTTAAGAGTTGATTGCAAATCTGCAAAAGAAACTTTAGAAAATTATGTTAAAAATCTTGCATCAAAACAAATAATTGGTAGATGGCAAGCTTTACTTGCTATTTTTTTTATTTTGACATTAAATTTATAAAAGGTTCTTCCAATTCCTTTCCCGATTCTCTATCTCGTGAATTTTTACAGGGTAGAAACAACGTAAGCAGCGATGCCTCCAAAAGGAAAAGGAAAAAATCCAGTCATTGACACCATTAATATCCTTTCCAATAATAAATTCAATGCCTTGAATTCAGCCTCACCAATGCTCCGGGCACCCATTCCTTTAAAAAACTCTCAATATATTAAGAGCTTTGAATCTCCTATTGTCTTTCTTGACGATAGAATTTGTGAATACCTCACCGTTGACCAAATCCTCATAAAATTATTCCGCCTAAACAACCATTTTGCCCCCAAAGCTCCCAATACATCTCAAAAATTTTATGAAGGTATTTTGGATCAATCCAAAAGTGCAATCATCACTCATCAAGACCGAGATAGTGAACATGCCTTTT
Organism: Litsea cubeba; assembly: GCA_012931725.1. Classification (NCBI taxonomy): domain Eukaryota; kingdom Viridiplantae; phylum Streptophyta; class Magnoliopsida; order Laurales; family Lauraceae; genus Litsea; species Litsea cubeba. The sequence goes on from CM022947.1 coordinate 77,406,124, forward strand.
CAAAAATGAAAATTCTTTATATCCATTCTCCCACTGAATGGGTCCACAATTTCTCCTCACCAAAGTATGTGGCAAGTCCCACGAGCAGTGTTGGCCCTATGATTATTGGGATTATATGAATTCTTAAGAATACACTTTGTTGTATCAAAATTCTAAAAAATCGAATTCATGGTACATCAATTTTTCATCAAAATGTGATCAAACCATTCCCTCTTGGTTCTGGAAGAATTGGTGGATCCCTTTTGGACCACAATCTTGCATACTCCCAGAATCCCTATTAAGCAATTATCAAACATTTGAATCCCATACCAAATTTGAAATTCCTGATCCTTCATACTCTTTCTTTAAATTCATCTCTTCCTCCATTATCCCATGGATTCTCTGTTGGGAATATGGCAAATCTCAATCAATAAAACCAACATGCCTTGTTCGCATTTGTTATATAAAATGGTGGGATAAATTTGACATCCCGAGTTTTCTCAATAAATCTCATCATTCCTCCCCTCAAGCTTCTCTCATAATACAACCCCAAACTACAATTCTTCGATCTGAAAATAAAGCAGCTTTCAATGCAATTTTGCCAAAAAGTTTTAAAGAAGTTCTTCATGGCGAATCATCCTCCCCAGCTGATGTGACCAGAACTTGATCGATGTCCCAAGTATATCCAAAGAGATCCAAACACAAGGTCTTACCGAAGCTGCAATAAAGATTAGTCTGTTGGACCATTTGAATAAAATACTTCAACAACAAATATTATAAAATAATAACCAAATAGCAACGAATTGAACTCTTTCTAATATTTCTGGCCTGTTTCATCTCCTAGACTCACTCATGAATATGGTGAGTCCAGGCCCTCTGCGTGACAGTGTCTGGCCTAAAACTCTAGCAACCTAGGAACAACATTATTTAACCGCAAGTGCACTACTGTCTATTTGAAATAGTGGCAGATACGGGTCGAACCCACAGGGAGCTAGTTAAAGAAACTTTTAAATTAAGAAACGTAATTAATCAAAGAAGATGAATTTTTAAATGAGTTAACGAAAACAAAATCACACAATCAATTAGAAGAAGTTGATAAAAATGATTAAAGCATAGGAATCCAATAAGCAACCACCCGTTTATTTATCAAGTAATCATAACTTGGTCCAACTTTTACTTCAAACCAAAGACAAATCAATGTTTTTTACTTGGATAATTTAATTTTAAAAGACTTTTTAATTAACAAAAATCCAAAATCCAAGACTTCCGTCACCTCATAGACGTATTGAGATAATGTAAGCACTAGCCATCAAAGGTAAGCATAACCCATCAAAGGAAGCTCAGTCCTAAGTATGGACTATCAAACCTAAGCATGGATAGTCAAAAATTAATTTCTATTTTCAAAGATTGAGAAAAATTTTAACTACTAAATAAATAAAAAGGTGATTACTTATCTTCATCCATAGCTCTAATCAAAGAAATTAGCCCGCCATAACAAAGGATACTTCTTGATTTATGATTAAAAATGCACCTTTACAACTTCTCTTTCACAATAATCTTCCTTCAAAACAAGTCATTCGACATGGCCCAAGGATACCAAAAGACGAAATCAATAGAAGCAAGAAGAGCGTAGATGAGATGGAGCCGGCCTCACCAATCACTCACGAGCAGTACTCATGGCCTCACCAATCTTCCGTGAGCACCCTACACACGCCTCGCCCTCCAATCACATTTTCACCCCTTTTTATAGGGGTGGACAAGGGACAAATATCCATGTTCATCTGGTTGTTGCGTTGAGTTTCGTCAAGTAATTGGTTTCGCTTGCGGTGCACGCATAGGTCTTCACATGGCATGGACAGGTCTTCACGTGGCATGCACAAGTCTTCAATACCACAGCTGCGATAATCCATCTGCGTTCACACCTATGGGTGGAGCTCACATATACAAGTGTGGGTCCCACATATAGCTCGTGTGGAATTTCTTCTCCTCTGTTTCTCTCTTAAGGCGGGTCCCAAAATTACGAAGATAACCTACAAAAAATAATCAAGAATAATTATTTCATATGTAAATCAAAAGTCATGAGAGATTTTTGGCTTTTTATGCTAAAGATAGAAGTTTTCATAATTTAAAGTGAAAATGTAGTTTTTCAAAGGATGTTGACTTAAAAAGATAAAATCATCATTTCTCAATGAAATCAAGCATGATTAGATGATTAAGTCCTTAATTATTAAAAATAAAGGATGAAAAATGTGCAATTCTAAAGACTCATCACCAGCTGCTCCTTTCAATACTCAGCAACATATGATTCTTCTACGAGAAATGCATAAATTAAAAGATGAAATCCAATTTCTCAAAGATCCTATCATAAAGAAATATGGCAGATTTATTCAAGAAGTTCCTTATTCTAATGGTTCCATGATGCATTTCACGAGGAGGAATATGGTGGGTTTATCAAGTAAATAAGGTGGGTGTATTTAGCATCTTCCTATTATGATCAAAAGATACAGTACAAATGATGCGTACATCTTATCTATACACTATATTATATTTTCACAGATGAATGTCAAAGTTAGCATGGTCTATTTAGGGTCCCAAAAACTCGAATGAGTGACAATTTTTTACGAAAAGGAATTCTCCCATTTTTAAAGTGGGAGTGTTCACATTTCAAAAGTGGGAGTATGCTAATTTAGATAAAATAGTCCGTCATGAAATTAATATATCAGTTTAAGCCCCAATGAGAAAGTCAATAGTATCAAATTTAGAAGAGATCATCACCATGCATATAGGTATCTATGTCTCAATGGAATCAAATCATGATTTTCTTCCTAATATATAATATATAGATTTGATAAGATCATAAATAATTGGGTAGGATATAAGGGTGTTACTATTTATACCCACCCCATGGCTATGCCTATGAAATAGAAAAAATCATGTCTTATCAAAGCAGGTGGTTATACGCATGTGGTCTTCTGCCTCGGGACTAGCGCCAGCATCAAAGCAGTGCATGTGGTCTACCGCCTCAGCTAAGGCATAATTTGATTTGTTTTGCCTCTATTCAATTTTTTTTTAAAAAGTACACTAATTATAAGCTATGCATATAAATACACACTGCATGTCACACTTGGATTTTAAGTTAACTGTGGGGTCATGATCTATTTGTTTACATAAGGGGTGAAATGAAATATAATTAAGTAGGTAAATCAAGAAAAAAAAGTACAAAATGACAATTTGACTACCTTTGAAAGGCACTAATGACCAAAAAAAAAAAGATGAGCATGTGTTTGTATTTTAGTGCTACTAAATCTTAAAACACTGGATTATAACTACTAAATACTAATAACACAAAAATCTTCCTAATCTCAAAAGTCTTGGATATTTAAAACAAATTTATTCAAAAATATTAACACATGTTACATTCCTAATCTTCCAACACAATGGTTTCAGAAGGAAACCTAGAACGCATATACTGCATGAACGCATTAATTCGCTCCGCATACGGGGTAGCCCATGCAGCTGCACAATGATGCCTGAAGTGAACCCATTGAGGCATAATGAGAGGCATCGGGTGACCATCTGTCAATGCAACCTAAACGTAGTGATTATTATTTATGTACCCGATAGCGATAGCAACATGTTGATATGATGGTGGTGGAGTAGATCGAAGTGGCAAATACGTAAAGCTCTGTGCAACATTTAAAACGTGTAATATCACATTGAAGTTCGAAGTTTTTAAGAGACTTGTCTGGCATGGTTATCCAATCCTCAATCGGTGTTCCTCTATCTAATGCAAAAAAGTTCAGTGAGTTGTAAACACGAGTCCACTGGTCATCACTATCAAATATTGCAACATACTGTGTCCTGAATGTGCTCTTCTATTAAGTTATGCCAGATAGTTGCCCATGCATCTTCGTGAAGACCAAGACAGATAGCTATCGCCCGAAATCCGTAATTTCCATCAGGTTTTACGTCTTGTACATGCATAATGTAAGAATGCAGTATAAGTCTGGAAAATATCTGGCTCAACAAACTCAAATGTATCCGTATTAGCACGAGTTGATATGTCTTCCCTGTCCTTTGAGTCGAGGCCTCCAAACGAATAACTATTTCTCCTTCGTTCCCGAGAATGAAGGGAATTAAACTCAACGGACACTAATGCAGATGGATTAACACAAGTATTTGCTGCAACTTTTTTTTTTAGGAGCGGCGTCCACGAGTGTTCGTCTTAACAGCAGGTTCACGAATTGAAGTTGTTGATGGTGTGATTATCTCTCTCAACTTCCTTAAAAGACTAAATTTTATTTGCTGCTTAAACTGTTCTGTGAACACTTGTAGCTCGACGTCACAATCTATGTCATCGTCTTGAAGAGACACACGGTGATAAATCAAGTTTTCTCCAAAAGTTATCTATGGAATCAATTGGTATGGGACAACCATCCACTACACCAAAAATGAAAAATTGGAACGGATTACCGTTCCTAATCCTTGTGCTCCTAATTCGTTCATCCGTTCCAATCTTTTTTTATGAATGGATGAACGGTTTAGGAACGGATGAACAGATTAGAAACACACAGATTAGGAACGGTAATCCGTTTCAATTTTCCATTTTCGGTGTAGTGATCGTTCAAATATATTGCTTGCTCGTGCGCACATGGCAGTCCGTAGCTCGTATGATGTCGACATCCGCATTTGTAGGAAGCTTCTCAGACATCCTTAGACTGCTCAAATTCCTTCAAAATCAGATGCATTGCGCGGCTTGAAACGAAACCACGTAACTCCTGAAAGTGCGATATATTAAATCGATGTTGGACGATAGTTTTGCTTTGCTCAATACTCGCTTTGATAGCTATGTCCTGTGATTGGATGACTTGCTGAATAAACAACAATGATGTCTCCAAATCCGACTATGATGACTCCAAGTATCGTTTCTGTGTGGGGACGTTCCTAAGGACACCAAGAATATGTTAGCCCTGGTAAGATAACCAGCTAATTATGCCTCAAGCCCGGTCACACGCATGTCGGCGATGATGCCAGGGCACCAGCCGTAGCCAGGCTCATGCGGACCTCCGTCATGCCTGACCTCGGCAGTCTACTTCGACTTCGGTCACGCCTGACCTCAGCAGTCTACTCCGGCCTTGGTCAAGCATCTCGGTCACGTGCCAGCATGCTAGCTGAGACGGATACTAACGGCCAAAAGCTCCATTGGAGAACCAGCCACGTCATGGAATGCATGATGAGATATGGGCACGCGCGGATGAGACTGAGAAGACATCTCAGCCGCCCAGAATCCTTGGCAGATCTGTATCCAACGGCTATGTCCCCATCAGGGTGAGGCTCCAGGAGAGACCCGATAGGACTACCGCCGAAAGGCCCAAACAAAGTGAGGTCCGATTGGACCCTCATTTAATGAATTGTGGGCCAATTGGACTACCATTTAATGAAAGGTGGATCCAATCGGATTGTCAATTAATGAATGGCGGGCGAACTAGACCCTCATTTAAGGGAATGTGGGCTGACGTGACAGTGCTTCCCAAATACAAGACAAGTCAGTGGGCCCCACCGTCCTCTACCATGGAGACTTCCTCTATAAATAGAGAAGCTCTCTCACACTCCAGGTAACGAACGACACCTTACTCTTGAGCCCTCACTCTATCTCTCTTCTTCTTCCTCCACCCTACTGTTGAGTTCCTTGAAGTGACTTAGGCATTGGAGGGCCTTGCGCTGCCCACAGCCAGGGTCTTTGACGATTGCTTCTCTCTTTCCCCCCTTTTCAGGTTCCTAGCAGGCGTATTAATCTCATCAGGGAGTCTCTAAAAGATCCTAAACCTTCACTAATCAAGCCCGTGATTTTTAGGCACTCAAAGTTTCAACTTCGCATGCTGGCTCTCGACTCTATTAGTTGTCTGATTTTCAAAATGCAGATATCTGTCGGTCCAAGCGGATACGAACATCTCCTTATACGGTGTCAACCTTACATCCTTAAGATAATTAATCATACTTGGAAAGTTTTGTAACACTACCTCAAAGTCCACCAATTTGCACACATGCATTCTCAGTTTCAGATTTCAGCGACATATTCCACATTTTGTATAAAGCATTCCAAGATTTGTTGTCTGTTATTGATGGCCTGCACTTGCTTAAAATACTCCTATAAATGTGCCACCTACAGTTTAATTTCTTAGCCTCGAGAAATACCTAGACAGAAGCATTCATCAAAGCCAACTCTCTGTCTGTGACAATAACTCGTGGACCGGTGCATCTATCCATTGTTGACTGCAGACACCTTAAAGCCCAAGTATAGTTGAACACTTTTTCTGAGTGCATGAACACGTATGCTATGCAAAATGTCATATTAGTTGCAGTCACGCCGACAATCTCGAGGAGAGGCATCCTGTACCTGTTTGTTTTATATGTTACGTCCATCAATAACACGTGCGGGAATGTATGCCATCGCTCTAATGATCTTGGATGTGCGAACAATAAATCTTCAAGCTCATTGGTTACATCATTTGTTCGGCTCTCGAAAATGTATTCTTCACGTTGCAAGAATGACTTGACAACTTGGATCTGGGTTTTACCGACTTTCTCTAAAGTCCGAAATTTCTAGCGTGCTTTGTATATGGTCCTAATAGCAGACACATTGTCCGGATTTCGCTTCTTTAACGATGTCAAGATATCTCGTGGCTTCACATTTTTCATAGACAGATGTACCATCAACTAGATTTCGGATTCAGATAGCCGACCGGGGTATGGATGTCCCTCCATATATGATGCTAGGGCATGGTTATGTGTTCCACATACCACCTTGCCATCCAGTCATCACTTGTTCGCATTTTCACCCCTTTCACTCTGAAAGGACAATCACTTTTTTTTTGTGCCTGTAACCTTCGTGGAAGTTTTCTTGCTTCTTTATGCGCCACCATCACATTGGAACAACAGTCTAGGACTCTTCCCAATTATACTAGTATCTGGCCTTTTAAGGGAAATGATATATCCTAAATTACGTCCAGTATTTTGAATCCAATCAATTAGAGATTGACGCGAATTTAATACCTGAAAATGTATTAATTTTGTTTGAAATTAACAACTTTTTATTAAAAATTGACAAAATAAAACATAATTGGAATTGAGTTAATATCATACCATGTCGGTGGAAATTTTGTTTGTAACATTTTCATCCACATTTTTGTCTTCTTGTTTTATTTCGTTTCTGAGAATATGATCCTAACAACAACATACATTCACTTGAGCATCTGCAATTAATAAAAAATATTTCCTGAAATAACTAAAGAACTGAATGTTTACCTGATCACTTGAACCACTTGACAATTGCAGATCATTGGCCCAAATCCTCAGTTGATCCAAATTCATATCTTCTGCTGCTATGATCCAAATATTGCCAAGAAGAACCATATCTACGTATATATAGACAAATACATAATGCACACAGGTCTGATGGAACTAAAGAGACACACTTTAATAGAGAATATATTCCCTGAAAACAGAGGATATATTTCCTGAAAAAAAGAGAATATATTCCCTGAAACTAAACATTGACAGCAAAGAGAGAGAAAATAGACCTATGGTGTCCAGCTTTCACACTAAAAGTCTTCTTACACACTGCACGAAAAGATTTCAAGATCTCTTGGCTAAAAGAAAACAGAATATAATTTCCCAGTCTTTCGGTCAAGAGTCATACACCACATTTTCTCGTGGTTTTTGCATCCCGTCACAAAAATGTCCTGTTCACAGGCCAGTTGTTGTACGTTTTCTGCAGCCAAAACCCTATCAATGGTCACGTCAACCAAGAGTCTGCAGGCGCAAACGGATCGTCTATCGGAGCTCAGATGACCCAGATATCGTGTGACAAAACTCAAAAATCAGAGGTGACTGCAATAGGTCCAAAAAAATTTTGACCGTTGGATTCTAGATTTATCAATGCTAGTGGGTAGTGCTCGTCATCACGAATCCATGGGACCAAACTGCACATCAATCGAAGTCCAGATGAACAAGTTATGGCCAGTCAAATTTTCTGTAGCCCGAGGTTGGGCGAACCTTGCGTCATTTTCTGCCTCGCAATGATGTCACGCTGACCCCACCCGTTCAGCCCTACTGTTCTTCCTGCAGGCTGGACTATGGAGCGCCATGCGCTGGGCTTGAAAACGGGTTGGTTTGAACTCCACCCGACCTGACTTCCCGTAAGAAAAACGCAGATGCAGCCCTTCCATCAGACGCGTTTCATGAGGAGGAATAGGGTGGGTTTTTCAAGTAAATAGGGTGGGTGTATTTAGCATCTTCCATGATGCGTTTCACGAGGAGGAATAGAGTGGGTTTATCAAGTAAATAGGGTGGGTGTATTTAGTATCTTCCTTATATGATCAAAAGATACAGTACAAATGATGTGTACATGTTATCCATACACATATATTATATTAACATAGATGAGTGCCATATTTAGCGTGATCTATTTAGGGTCACAAAAAACTCGAATGAGTGTCAATTTTTTACGAAAAGGAATTCTCTCATTTTAAAAGTGGGAGGGTTCACATTTCAAAAGTGGGAGTATGCTCATTTAGATAAAATAGTCCGTCATTAAAATAATAGGTGGAAAATGACGTGCATAGGCACGTATAGAGTAGTTGTAAATAGAGGAGCAATTGTATCTTGCTCGTTCCTGAAACTGGAAAATATCTGGTTCAACAGACTCAAATGTATCAGTATTAGCAAGAGTTGATATGTCTTCCTTCTTCTTCGAGTCTGGGCCTCCAAACGAATAACTATTTTCTACTTGGTTCCCGAGAATGTAGAGAATTAGACTCAACGGACACTAATGCAGACGGATTAACACGAGTATTTGCTGCAACTTTTTTTTTTCGAGGAGGGGCGTCTACGAGTGTTCGTCTTAACAGCAGGTTCACGAATTCAAGTTGTTGATGGTGTGATTATCACCCTCAACTTCCTTAAAAGACTTAATTCACCATGCCTTGTTTGCTGCTTAAACTGTTCCGTGAACACTTATAGCTCGACGTCACAATCGATGTCATCGTCTTGAAGAGACACAGGCGATGATAAATCAAGTTTTCTCCAAAATTTATTTTTACGAATATCGTTCAAATATATTGCTTGCTCGTGTGCACATGGTAGTCTGTAGTTCGTACGAAGTCGACATCCGCATTTGTAGGAAACTTCTCCGACATCCTTAGACCGCTCAAATTCCTTCAAAATCAGATGCAATGCGCGGCTTGAAACGAAACACATAATTCCTGAAGGTGCGGTATATTGAATCGATGTTGGATGATAGTTTTACTTTGCTCAATACTCGCTTTGATAGCTATGTCCTGTGATTTGTTGACTTGATGTATAAACAACAGCGATGTCTCCAAATCTGACTGTGATGACTCCAAGTATCGTTTCAACTTCGCAAGCTGTTACTCGACTCTATTAGTTGTCTGGTTTCCAAAATGCAGATATCCGTCGGTCCAAGCGGATACAAACGTTTCCTTATACCGTGTCAACCATACATCCTCAAGATACTTAATCATACCTGGAAAGTTTTGTAACACTACCTCAAAGTCCATCAAGTTCCATACATACGCATTCTCAGTTTCAGATTCCAGCAACATATCCCACATTTTGTAGAAAGCATTATAAGATTTGTTGTCTGTTATTGATGGCCTGCAAATGTGCCACCTACAAAATAATTTTTTAGCCTCGGGAAATACCTGGGCAGACGCATTCATCAAAGCAAACTCTCTGTCTGTGAGAATAACTCGTGTACCGGTCCATCCATCCATTATTGATTGCAGACACCTTAAAGTCCAAGTAACACTTTTTCTGAGTGCATGAACACGAATGCTATGCAAAATGTCATATTAGTTGCTATCACGCCGACAATATCAAGGAGAGGCATCCTGTACCTATTTGTTTTATATGTAGCATCCATCAATAACAAGTGCGGGAATGCATGCCATCGCTCTAATAATCTTGGATGTGCGAAGAATAAATCTTCAAGCTCATTGGTTACATCATTTGTTCGACTCTCGAAAATTTATCATTCATATTGTAGGAATGAGATGACAACTTGCATCTCGATTTTACCGGCTTTCTCTGCAGTTCAAAATTTCTGGCGTGCATTTTATATGGTCCTAATGGCACACACGTTGCTCGGATTCCGCTTTTTCAACGATGTCAAGATATCTCGTGGCTTCACATTTTTCGTAGACAGATTATCATCAACTGGATTTCGGATTCAGAGAGCCGACCGGGGTATGGATGTCTCACCATATATGATGCAGGGGCATGGTTATGTGTTTCACAGACCACCATTGCCATCCAGTCACCACTTGTTCGCATTTTCACCCCTTTTACTCTGAAAGGACTGTTAGTGCCATATTTTCATGTGGAACATATCATTTCTTAAGTCATGAACTTATTTCATAATTCCGTAAAAAGCAAAATTCTATTGAACTATCTACTGCTGAGGCAGAGTATGTTGTTGGAGGTAGTTCTTGTGCTCAAGTTCTTTTCATGAAGCAACAACTTAAGGATTTTAAACTTGTGTGCTATAAATCTTTCTTAGAACCCAATACACCAGTCTAGGACTAAGCATATTGAAATTAGATATCATTTTCTTAGAGATCATGTGCAGAAGGGTAATATTGTACTAGAATTCATAAGCACACACGATCAGTTGGCAGACTTTTTTACAAATTCCCTGCCAGAAAATAGACTATGCATGATTAGAAGAGAAATCAAAATGATGCATGCCATGAATATTTATTGTACATTTTTCTCAATGTCTTACAAAAACTTGAGACTTCTAGCCTCATCATTCAAATGCTTTTGCTTTTCATAGATCATCATGCAATCCTTGTCTAAAGGATTAGGCAATTGAATTAAATAGGTAAGCAAGGATTTTAAATCCTTATTCTGTTGCTTCAACTCTACTATTTTTCTATCAGGCTCGAGAAGAAGCCGTTGCAGTACATCGATCTCCTCAATAAGCTTTTCTTCTTTGCGAGTTTTGGATTGCAACCGATCGGAAAATGAGACAATGGATGATGAGTATTGAGTTCCGAGAATCACAAGCTCATAAATGGCGTCTTGATCCGATTTATTAGCCAAAACTCTCTGTCGTCGCCTTGGTATCATGGAACCTAAAACAGATGCAGAAAAAGTTTGGGATTGAGGTAAAGAATACCTCATCTCCTGATCACAAGAAGTACTAAAAGGAAATTGTTGAGCCATTGAAACTTTGTGGAATAAGAATGCAGATGACAAGAAGAAGTTTTGATACAAATTAGATAGAGCTAAGACTGTTCTTATAGAGATGGATTTCGAACAAGACAAACCCTCATCTCTTCAAATCTTACTTTTCCAGATTGAAAATATGCTGGATGCATATTTTCAAAAGCTACTTAGCTAAGCCAGCGAAATTAAATGCGGGATGTCCCTATTTTTCTCGTTTGTCAACAACATCTAGCAAATTTGAATCTCCTTCAGCATCCAGTTAATAAATCTAGGCCTCTAGCCTTTGCAGGTTCTGTCGGACATGGGTGGTTCCAGAGTATATTTCTTTGCGGGCTTGGCTTGGGTGGGCTGGGGCTTTCGTGATGTGTATGAATTTGGGTTGCACTCACTTAGGACCAGTAAGAATTGTGGGGGATGAACTTGAAGGCCCTCGGCCCTGTCTAATCGAGGCCCATCTATTATTTATGCTTGCATGGATTATCTACCTTTTGTTCTCTAATCTTTGGACTAGCTTCCAAAGTTTCTCTCGGTTTATACATCTCTTTGTCAATTTCTGAAAAAAGGGGGAGAAATAATCTTCGTTGAGGGGAGACAATCAGTATCTCCTCAGTTTCATATGTTGCAGGTACAAAGGGAGAGAAACATGGAAATTCTTCTCAAGCAAAAATGAAGAAGATCATACACATTCTTTCTGCTTCCTTATCCTTTTATTATTGAAAATCATATGTAAAAGTTTATGAACTTTGTGTATAATGTATGATTTTTTTAAGTCTCCTCTTTTAAAGATGTATAAGTTTAATTGGTTTCGTCATGAAATTGACAAAGGGGGAGATTGTTAGTGCCACATTTCCATGTGCACTATTTTTATTGTCAATTCCGTGCCAAAGAGTTCCGAAGACATTGTCTCTTAAGTACTTCAAAGAAGATTCAATTTAAAAAGTCTGTCCAAGCTTTTTGGAAAGGCCAGGTTTCGTCAAAGATCAACATCAAGATGTGCCAACCAAGATCAGGTAATTGGGACCGAAACCATACATCTTAGTGACCCTAAAAAACCTAGGCTAAATTGTTATTTTGATAGGATTTTAGAAGATTTTTTTAGCTTGTTTAAAACTCAAAAATGACCCCAGATTTCGGCCAGCGAACCTCATGCGGTTAGCAGTTCACCTCCTAAGTCCACCTGTCCTAAGGCATCCAACATGATCATAACACCAGGTCACATTGAGGCTTAGTAAGCATGAGTATGTATAGAAACTTAACAATAAATAATGTTTTATAAATTAATAAAGAAATGTGAAGATTTCAAAACCGGTGTGCTTTTGATTTCTTTAATATTTTTTCCTATAAAAGTTCCTCATATTCATACTCATGTTTCATATAAGGCCTCACCAAAACATTGCTTATGTCATGGTTTTTATCAAATTTCAAACGTTAGAATAGTATTCCTGTCAGGTACACCCTACCATGTCTTAAGTGACCATTGGAACTATCCGTTCGATTTTTTCTATAAATACCTGAAACTCATTTTCAACATTAAGGAGTCCAATTTTTTAAGAGCCTTTGTTTTAAATTCTTGTAAACCTTTCCCAAGCTGTCAAAGCTTCTTCCAAACACACCTTAGATTCTATCTTGAAAAATCCAAGGGCTTACTTAGCTCTAAGGAGTGTGCTTTGAGAAGCCAAATCTAGGGTACCCTAATCCGTAAAGCTATCTCTCATTTCTGCCCTAGAAATCAAACCTCTACAACTTGGTTGTGCATTTCAATTGAGTTTCATCATCAACACCAAGCTAGCTGCAAGGGTAAAAAGCTTCGATCACGGTCAAAAGCTTCCTCGAACACTTTCGATCTTCATCAAAGGCAAGTGTTCGCCTTCCATTCAAATTTATATCTTTGTGACAGTGGATTGAATCTGTGTGTGTCAACCACTCTAAAAAATTGTGTGTAGGGATTAGATCTGTGTGATCGAACCTCAGTAACAAAATTGAGTTAGAATCAGTACTTATGTAGTTTGATTCTTTATATTGTAACCAAGGGATTGTGTGACCCTTGAGAGTGGATATAGGTCTGTGTGACTGAACCACTATAAATCTCTTGTGCCATTTTATCCCTTGTGCTTACTATCTTGTTTCAAATTAGAGTGTCTCTGATTATTTAAGCACACACACATTGAATTTATAAGTCAAAGAAGTTATTTTGTTATGTGTGATTATTACTCCAAGTTGAGATTAAAATTGGGCTAATAGGTTTAAAATTGGCATTAGAATTCATTTTGTCCTATTCACCCCCCCCCCCCCCCCCCCCCCCCCCCCCCCCCGCCCCTCTAGGACTTATTCATTGAACCTAGTTGCACTTTCAAGGACAATCAATTTTTTTGTGCCTGTAACCTTCGTGGAAGTTTTCTTGCTTCTATATGTGCCATCTCGATCACATTGGAACAACAGTCTAGGACTCTTTCCGATTATACTAGTCTCTGACCTTTTAATGAAAATGATATATCCTAAATCGCGTCAAGTATTTTGAATCCAATCAATTAGAGATTGACGCGAATTGAATACCTGAAAATGTATTAATTTTGTTAGAAATTAACAACTTTTTATTAAAAATTGAAAAAATAAAACATAATTGGAATTGAGTTAATATCATATCATGTCGTAGGAAAATTCGTTTATAACATTTTCATCCACATTTTTGTCTTCTTGTTTTATTTCGTTTATGAGAATATGATCCTGACAACAATATACATTTACTTGAGCATCTGCAACTAATAAAAAATACTTCCTTAAATAATTAAAGAATTGTATATTTACCTGATCACTTGAACCACTTGACAATCGCAGATCATTGGCCCAAATCCTCAATTGATCCAAATTCATATCTTCTGCTGGTATGATCCAAATATTGCCAAGAAGAACCATATCTATGTATATATAGACTAATACATAATCCACACAGGTCTGACGGAACTAAAGAGACACACTTTATCAGATAATATATTCCCTGAAAACGGAGAATATATTCCCTGAAACTAAACATTGCCAGCGAAGAGAGAGAAAACAAACCTCTGGTGTCCAACTTTCACACTAAAACTCTTCTTACACACTACACGAAAAGATTTCAAGATCTCTTGGCTAAATGAAAATAGAATATAATTTTCCAGTCTTTCGGTCAAGATCTCTTTGACCGTTGGATTTCAGATTTGTCAATGATACTGGGTAGTGCTCGTCATCACGAATCCAAAGGACCAAACTGCTCATCGATTGAAGTCCGGATGAACAAGTTATGGCCGGTCAGATTTTATGTAGCCCGAGGTTGGGCCCACCTTACGTCAGTTTCTGCCTCGCAATGACGTCACGCTGACCCTACCCGTTCAGCCCTATTGCGCTTCCCGCGGCTGGACTATGGAGTGACATGCGCTAGGCTTGAAAATGGGTTGGGTTACACTCCACCCGACCTGACTTCTCGTATGCCGCAGGAAAAACGCAGATGCAGCCCTTCCATCAGGCGCGTTTCACGAGGAGGAATAGGGTAGGTTTATCAAGTAAATAGGGCGGGTGTATTTAGCATCTTCCATGATGCGTTTCACGAGGAGGAATAGGGTGGATTTATCAAGTAAATAGGGTGGGTGTATTTAGCATCTTCCTTATATGATCAAAAGATACAGTACAAATGATGTGTACATCTTATCCATACACTATATTATATTAACACAGTTGAGTGCCATAGTTAGCATGATCCATTTAGGGTCCCAAAAACTCGAATGAGTGTCATTTTTTTATGAAAAGGGAATGTCCCATTTTAAAAGTGGGAGTTTTCACATTTCAAAAGTGGGAGTATGCTCATTTAGATAAAATAGTCCGTCATTAAATTAATTTATCAGTTTAAGCCCCAATGAGGAAGTCAATAGTATCAAATTTAGAAGAGATCAATACCATGCATATAGGTATCTATGTTTCAATTGAATCAAATCATGATTTTCTTCCTAATATATAATATATAGATTTGATAAGATAATAAATAATTGGGTAGGATATAAGGGTGTTACTATTTACACCCAACCTATGGCTATGCCTATGAAACAGAAAAAATCATGTCTTATCAAAGCAGGTGGTCGTACGCATGTGGTCTTCCGCCTCGGGACTAGCGTCAGCATCAAAGCAGTGCATGTGGTATTCCGCCTCGGCTAAGGCATAATTTGATTTGTTTTGCCTTCATTCAATTTTTTTTAAAAAAGTACACTAATTATAAGCTATGCATATAAATACACACTGCATGTCACACTTGAATTTTAAGTTAACTGTCGGGTCATGATCTATTTGTTTTCATAAGGGATGAAATGAAATATAATTAAGTAGGTGAATCAAGAAAAAAAAGTGCAAAATGACAATTTGACTACCTTTGAAAGGCACTAAATGACAAAAATAAAAATCAAAGAAAAAAGAAAAGATGGGCATTTGTTTGTATTTTAGTGCTACTAAATCTTAAAACACTGGATTATAACTACTAAATACTAATAACACAAAAATCTTCCTAATCTCAAAAGTCTTGGATATTTTAAAAAAATTTATTCAAACATATTAACATATATATGTTACATTCCTAATCTTCCAACACAATGATTTCAGAAGGAAACCTAGAATGTATATACTGCATGAACTCATTAATTCGCTCAACATACCGGGTAGCCCATGCAGCTGCACAATGATGCCTGAAGTGAACCCATTAAGGCATAATGGGAGGCATCGGGTAACCATCTGTCAATGCAACCTGATCGTAGTGATTATTATTTACGTACCCGATAGCAATAGCAACATGTTGATACGACGGTGGTGGAGTAGATCGAAGTGGCAAATACGTAAAGCTCTGTGCAGCACTTAAAACGTGTAATATCAGATTGAGCTTCGAAGCAAATAAGAGACCTATCTGGCATGGTCATCCAATGCTCAATCGGTGCTCCTCTATCTAATGCAAAAAAGTTCAGTGAGTTGTAAACACGAGTCCACTGGTCATCACTATCAAAATTACAAGATACTGTGTCCTGAATGTGTGCAACTCTTCTATTAAGTTATACCGGATAGTTGCCCATGCATCTTCATGAAGACCAAGACAGACAACTATCGCCCAAAATCCATAATTTCCATCAGGTTTTACGTCTTGTACATGCATAATGTAAGGATGCAGTGTAGGTGAAAACTGACATGCATAGGCATGTACAGAGTAGTTGTAAATAGAGGAGCAACTGTGTCTCGCTCGTTCTTGAAACTGGAAAATATCTAGTTCAACAGACTCAAATGTATCAGTATTAGCACGAATTGATATGTCTTCCCTGTCCTTCGAGTCGGGGCCTCCAAACGAATAACTATTTTCTGCTTGGTTCCCGAGAATGAAGGGAATTAGACTCAATGGACACTGATGTAGACGGATTAACATGAGTATTTGCTGTAACTTTTTTTTTCGAGGAGGGGCGTCCACGAGTGTTCGTATTAACAGCAGGTTCACGAATTCAAGTTGTTGATGGTGTGATTATCTCCCTCAACTTCCTTAACACTATGTTTGGGAAAGAGGTAAAATGAGGGGAAGGAAAAAAAAAAGGGGAAAATGGAGGAAAAGTGGAAATTGAGGGTGTTTGGGAAGGGGGGAGGGAAAGTGGGGTAAAATTCGTGTGGGGCCGATTGTGAGAACCCGACCCCAGATTTCCTAGTTTAGCATGTTTTTAATCATGAATTTGTTTTCTCAGTGGGATTAGTGGTTATTTGATTGAATTTTTGTGTTTCATTATATTTTCTTTGGTTTTGGGAAGTTTTGAGAGCCAGTGAACCTAGACTTTGACCGTAAGGTCCTATTTATTTTGTGTGGTCTTTGTGGAGAGATTCTTTTTTATTTCTAAAAATTCTCATTTCAGTTTCGTTTGACTAATCTTGCCACTCTCTACAACTTTCGTGTTCACTCCATGCCCATCCGAAACTCCGAAAATCAGTTTTTTCAGCCCTGGGCCAAAATCGGTTTTTTTACACAAATCTGGACCCAAATTTCGAGATCTCAAAACCTTGCCAAATATATACTTTTGGAAACTAGATTTTATGAGAAACATTTCTCTTATCTTTGTCGATCACATCCGAGGCCCAAAAATTCATGTTTTAACCCTTGTAATCCCAATTCTTCTATTATTTTGATCCCTTTGACCAAACAGTTGACTTTTTTTGTGGACCCCGGAAGTATGTCAATATTAACCTTGTTGGAAAGATAACTTTGTGCCGGACACTTTTCATGTTTCAAGTTTCTTGATCCAAGATCTAGAAAGCCCTCTAATCTCCATTGCAAGTTTTAAGTGTGGTGGGGCCCACACCCACCCATTATAAAAAGGACAAGCTTCTCCTTCTCCCTCATTTCCCACTCTCCATTGACTGCAACTTCCCAGCCACAGTATCAGCAGCCATCCTTCTCCCATTTCTTCCATTTCTCTTGCTCAAATGGAGCCTCCAAGCCACCAATCCGACGAGGGAACTCCGGCAACTTCTTCCCCTTCATCTCCTCTCTCGTTTGACACCATTTTTGTGTGAATCTCAGCTGGGCAGCCCCTATTTCAAGCTCTTTCTTGTTGATTGATGGCCCTAGAGGTAAGGACTCATTCCCATCTTGTATTATTGAGCAATGGCATCCCTTTAGGTCTCATTTCCCTAACTTTGTGTACCCCATTCCTTGTCTTTATTGATTTACCATTTTAGGGTTCTAAGATGGGTTTGTTTTTGGGGGTTTTCTTGGTTTTACTTGTAGGTTGATCTTGATAGTGATTAGAGCTTGATTTGCATTAGTTTGGACCCAAGGCAAGTGGATGAAATGATTTATTTTCATTGATCATGTTTTATACAAATGTTAGCTTTTATTAATGATCTTCATTACTTAAGCTTTACTTCATGACATGCTTTTATTGAGATTTGAAATACACTCATTAATGTATTTTTGTAGTATATTGCTTTCTTGAAAATGATATCTTGATTGTATTAAGTTTTGAGTCGTTTCAAGTAATGGATTTCTTTGGTTAAATGTGAATGGGATGAAGAGGTTGGATCCATTTTTATGGATGATTCGATGGAAGAGTGGATGAGGTGGAATGGTGGAATTGTAGTGATGGATTGGAAGTTTTGATTAAGGAAATGGAGCTTTTAGCCCATTTTATTGAAAAAAACCGTGATTCAGATCTGGAAAACACTACCAGAAGATGCCCATGGCTGATTTAGAACATGACAGATCTTTAAAACAAATCTGATTTCAACATATATGCAGCACAAATCAGCTATATAAATCGCATTATAACTCCACCAAATCATGATCAACAAGTGTATAATTAAAGGAGATACAAGAAGACTATTACCTTGATGATGTGTAGACTTCAAATCTCTGAAATAAAAGATCCAATGGGCTGAACTCAGACTTGCAATCAGCTAACACCTTGCTGGAATTTTCTGCAGTGAAATAGTTTTTGATCTTCTTCTCTATTTCACTTCCAAATCTGATTGGCTAAGATGGTGGGATCTTGATCTAGATTTCTAGATGGGTTTTGAGAACTTTCAATCTATGAAAAAATCTCAGACCTGAAGCACTCTTCAATGAAGAAGAAAAGAGGCATGGACGTGTGGGATGTTCTCACATATGGGATGTGTTATGGACGTTCATAAGGGGGCTTCCTCCTTATATAGAATGCTTTAGTATTCCTTTAAACATATCATATACACCCATGAGGGAGATTTTGAAAAAGAAAACCTATCTTTTTCTTAGTGCTCTCTTTTTCTAAACAAAACTTATACAACCATGAGGAAGAATTTGAAAAAGAAATCCCACCTACTACTTAGTGCTCTCTTTTGTTCAAAAGGAAAACAAAGAATGCTTTCTTTAACATCAACAACCAACCAATATGGGTGTGCAACTTATTCTAATGATTTGTGTACAAAATAATTAGAATACTATAATAGTAGGATTTCTTATCCTAAGGTAAACCAATTTTTCCAAGTAAAGATTCCTATGTAAAAATGGAAACCTTACACAAGGGGCCCGCTTTATGGCTGGCCCACACCATGGCCTACAAGTCAAAAACTTTTCCAAAATAATTCAACCTCATATTAGGAAACCATGCCAATCTAGGAAAGTGACTAGAGAAGGGACCAAAAGACATAATTGACCTTGGCTCCCAAAATGACCAAAAATGTCCATGCTAAACCCATAGCAACATTAAGACCATTTTAACCTTAACTCATTCCACTATAGAGTTATGGTTGAACTCCAGGGACAAATAATAATTATAAAATAAGCTCGTCAGAAAATGACAGTTGTCTTCAACCTACTAAGTAAAATGATCTAAATGCCCCTCTATGTAACATCCATGATCAAGTCAGGTTATCCGATGTACTATCAACCTTCTCGATTACATCTAAATCTTAGAACTTCATATCCTTAACTTAATCATCATCCGGATATCATTCTCTTGGTCCAGGGAGCGACCCAAAAGTTCAGTATCCATATGGAACATCCATATGCTTAAGATCTTAGATTTTGATGATTAATCGGATAATTCTAAGGGGACGATCATTCCATCATTAGATGGCATAGATTCTTTATTGCATCTGCACGTCCCAACTGATCAAGTCCGAGTACCCAAAACACAAAGCTGTTGACCCATGAAAAGAATCTCACCCATAGTGAATTAAAGCACAAGAACTTGACTTCGTCAGTTCATCCACAAATACTCAAGATTAAGAGCACTGGTCACTCAGTAGCATGAGGTGATTTGATCTCTCTCAGTGGTAGTACTATTTTAGAGATCACACCTACAATGGTCCTGTTCAATGCACGACATATGCACTAATGAGATAAATCCGGGAAAGACCTCCCGTGACTTAGGTAAGTCACCCTGAATATATGAGAGTATCTCACTATAACTTACACCAAGATGAAGTGCCCAACTCCATCTCTCAGTTATGAACAAATTTATTATTTTCAGTGTCCATGAATCAGATCTATCTGTGTGTAGCCACTACACACCTAATTCATTTACTAGAAACAATGGGCCTTACACAACCATACATATATACATGTTTATAGAGAAAAGAGTCATTCCATTAAATAACCAGTAAATATCCAGTGACAAAAGATGAGAGTGCAGCTAGTGGGCTTTAGGGCATACACCAATCCCAACATTTATTACAGGGATCTGACCCTTGAAAATGTGGAGAGTTTGGAGAAAGAAAGGACTGAAAATAGCTTCAAAATCTCGTGCCCGCAGCAACGTCGGTCAGCATGTCGGCTAACCGACAGCACCTCGGCTCCAATTCCAGAGAGCTGCATTTTCTATCAAATTTCTGATGTTGTAGTGTCGGTCAACCGACATGTGAGCCAACACCCCTCGGTTCCAATTCCAGAGAGCTGCAATTTCCTACAATTTCTGATGCTGAAGTGTTGGTCAGCCGACAGTGAACTGACAGCCCCTTGGTCCCAATTCCCGAGAGTTATTTTCTCTCCATTTCTGGACTCGGCTAGCTGTCGGTCAGCTTGTTGGTCGACCGACATAGCCCTGTCGGTTAACTGACAAGCGACAAGCCAACCGAGGGTTGACCGAAATTTCAATCTTGATGGATTTCTTTTGAAGAACTTGTTGAACTATATGGGAGAACAATGTGGAACTATATTGAAGAAAAAATCCCTTTATCATGATTTGTTAAGATCCTTAGATTTGTCAATGTATGTAAGGTCCCGTAATGTTTTTAATTCTTAAAGAGTACCAAATGTTTATCAAACCTAACATACGGAACCCTATACACATTGATTTAAATCTTGGACCTTCAAAACTTGGCCTGGAGATTTATAGAATCCATTTGTACCTAATTTTACCGGATTTCACTTGTACATTGCAAGTTTCATGCCTTGTAACTAGTCTTGCCCCGGATATGGTTTTTAGCATAATTGTTATCTTGTTCCTGCTTGACCTGATATGATATGTTTTACGCTGATGAGCATCTTACCCCGATATATATATATACGTATTGTTTTGTTTTCTTGCACATGACCTATGAGTCGGCACCACTAAGCTTGGATGTACCTTGTCGGTTTGATCCACTGGTTTGGAGATCCCCCTTTTGTCCTGCCAGCTGCAGCCTGGATCTTGTCTTATCTTACTATCCGGTTCACTACCGTGTTCTTGTCTATCTATATGTGACTGAGGTCAATGTCGTTGACTCTCCTCACCTCGTGTGACTGAGGTCAATGCCCTGACTTGCTCTCATCACTTTAGTGAGAGAGGATTTAGCTTCGTGTGGTTGCCATCTTGACAGTTTCAGATCCTTGGTACCCTTACTGGTTTAAATATACATGCTTCACACATGCTTTAAATGAATCCCCGATTTGTTAAATGTTCATGCTTTGTACATGCTTTAAATGAATCCCCGATTTGTTAAATGTTCTTGCTTTGTACATGTTTTAAATGAATTCTGATTTGTCAAATATCCATGTTCAGTACACCTTTTTTAAATGAATACATGTTTTGCTAGATATTCATGTTTTATACATGCTTTAAAGGAATACAGGATTTTGTCAAATATTTAAGTTTTATACCCATCTCATATGAATACAGGATTTTGTCGGATATTCATGATTTCTTATAGATTGTAATTGTGTACAACTTTTGATCAGATAACATGATTTATTACATGTTTTATCATTTAGTATATTATTCATATCAATTTCACCCACCTGCCAGACCGTCGTGTCTGACCCACTACTTTGGTACTTAGGTCCAGATATCTAGCCCGATCAAAGTGTACGTGGCTATGGAGCCATGAGTTTACAGGTTGTTTTGTCGGCTATGTCATGTAGACATTGAGCTTGACATCGGAGCTACATCACATATGGGGTAGTGATTATTAGCTTGTTTTTGTATGGCTTTCATTAGCCTTTTTCTTGGGATTGTAATTAATATATATTGTTATTTGTAACTTGAACATATGTGGGAATATAATATCCAGATACTGTCAGCTCTGTATTTTGTTATAATGGTTTGTTCCAGTCTGATATTTTCATTGATATGAAAGCAATATGTTAGTGGTTGAGTGCGACATGGAATCCAATGGCCACGAATCGGGTCGCAACGCCACGAAAGCTTCCGCAAAAATATTCAGGATGTGTTGAAGCGTGTTATCCTCACACACATCATGGGAGAAACATAATTACTACTTAACTCCCAATTTTCACGGCCCCTCGGTCTGGGGTCGTGACACCCACCATAAAATTTTCTCTTCAAAAATCCGGGGAAAGTATGAGAGAAAGAGGGGAGTCTTTGTCATTTTACTAAACTGCCCTTTTCACTTTTTCACTTTTTCTGAAAGTAAGGATAAATTGGGAATTTCCTCTCTACCTCACAAACAAACAAAACCCTACTTTTTCACTTTTCCTTCCCCTACTTTTTGATTATCCAAACAAGAGGAGGTAAAATTAATTTTCCCTCCCTTCCCCTCCCCTTCATATTCCTTCCCCCTCAAATTTTACCTCCCCTCCCCTCCCCCTTCCCAAACATAATGTAAAAGACTGAATTTACCATGCCTTGTTTGCTGCTTAAACTGTTTCGTGAACACTTGTAGGTCGACGTCACAATCGATGTCATCGTCTTGAAGAGACACACACGGTGATAAATCAACTTTTCTCCAAAATTTATCTATGGAATCAATTGGTATGGGACGACCATCGTTCAAATATATTGCTTGCTTTTGAGCACATGGCAGTCTGTAGCTCGTACGAAGTCGACATCCGCATTTGTAGGAAGCTTCTCCGACATCTTTAGACCGCTCAAATTCCTTCAAAATCAGATGCAATGCGCGGCTTGAAACGAAACCACATAATTCCTGAAAGTGCGGTATATTCAATCGATGTTGGACGATAGTTTTGCTTTGCTCAATACTCGCTTTGATAGCTATGTCCTGTGATTGAATGACTTGGTGAATAAACAACATCGATGTCTCCAAATCTGACTGCGATGACTCCAAGTATCGTTTCAACTTCGCATGCTGGCTCTCGACTCTATTAGTTGTCTGGTTTCTAAAATGCAAATATCTTTCGGTCCAGGCGGATACAAACATCTCCTTATACGGTGTCAACCATGCATCCTTAAGTTAATTAATCATACCTGGAAAGTTTTGTAACACTACCTCAAGGTCCGCCAATTTGCACATATACACATTCTCAGTTTCATATTTCAGCGACATATTCCATATTTTGTAGAAAGCATTCCAAGATTTATTGTCTGTTATTGATGGCCTGCACTTGCTTAAAACACTCTTATAAATGTGCCACCTACAGAGTAATTTCTTAGCCTCGAGAAATACCTAGACAGATGCATTCATCAAAGCCAACTCTCTGTCTGTGACAATAACTTGTGGACCAGTGCATCCATCCATTGTTGACTGCAGACACCTTAAAGCCCAAGTATAATTGAACACTTTTTTTGAGTGCATGAACACGTATGCTATGCAAAATGTCATATTAGTTGCAGTCACGCCGACAATCTCAAGGAGAGGCATCCTGTACCCGTTTGTTTTATATGTTGCGTCCATCAATAACACGTGGGGAATGCATGCCATCGCTCTAATGATCTTGGATGTGCGAAAAATAAATCTTCAAGCTCATTAGTTACATCATTTGTTCGGCTCTCGAAAATGTATCCTTCACGTTGCAAGAATGACATGACAACTTGCATTTGGGTTTTACCGACTTTCTCTGCAGTTCGAAATTTCTAGCATGCTTTTTATATGGTCCTAATGGCAGACACGTTGTCCGGATTCCTCTTCTTCAACGATGTCAAGATATCTCGTGGCTTCACATTTTTCATAGAAAGATGTACCATCAACTAGATTTCGGATTCAGATAGCCGACCGGGGTATGGATGTCCCTCCATATATGATACTGGGGCATGGTTATGTGTTCCACATACCACCTTGCCATCCAGTCATCACTTGTTCGCATTTTCACCCCTTTTACTCTAAAAGGACAATCAATTTTTTCATGCCTATAACATTCATGGAAGTTTTCTTGCTTCTATATGTGCCACCGCGATCACATTGGAACAACAGTCTAGGACTCTTCCTGATTATACTAGTCTCTGACCTTCTAGCCCTATTGATTCAGACCAATACCTTATCGAAGATTCCTGAGCACACTTTTGAAAAGGCGAATTACATACATTAATCCAGCAAATGCAGTAATTATCTATTACAATCAAAATTGCCGAAATATAGTCATCTCGCAAATCTCAATAAAAAATTTATGTCCATAATACAAGAGCAGGATGCAACAATTCGTCATGCAAACTTATAGTCAGAAGATATAAATGCAAACATCCATGTGTCCATAACCATTCCACCCCATCCACATATAATTGTGCACAAGTCTTTTCCATCCAGAAATCACTCGAAGCAAACCATGCATCAATAGCTCAAGAGTCCCTTTCTAATAGGTAAATGTCTCCATCAAATAGTAAAACTAGGCTTTTATGAAACATTTATGTCAACATCACTTATATGGAGCTCATAAGCTCATATGAAGTCTACCGAATAAATGGAGTATGCAAAGTCAACAATAGTGGATATGGTGCTCTCCATCACCCTACCATAAGTATTCCACAGTCACCATGCCGAATTTTCATGCAGTTGTCAACTGTAAAACTGAAGAAATCAATCAAATGATGTTTAAATCTTGTCTATACACTATGTGTAATTCATTTCAGTGGAATCCCATGGCGGATTTCAAATGAAGTTAAATCCATAATCTCTATAAATAGGGATTGAGAGCCCTTTGTCTCTCAACTCAAAACACATAGTTGTAAAATACTCAGTGTTTAAGTCATAGCTTTATGTGCAAGAGTCTTGAGGACGAAAAGAAATTCTCCCATTTTAAGGCCCAAAAAACTGGAATGAATGTCAATTTTTGGATGAAAAGGAATTCTCCCATTTTAAAAGTGGGAGTATCGTCATTTAGATAAAATAGTCCGTCATGAAATTACTGTCAGTTTAAATCCCAATATAAAAGTCAATAGTATCAACTTTAGAAGAGACCATCACCATGCATATAGGTATCTATGTCTCAATTGAATCAAATCATGATTTTCTTCCTAAAATATAAATGTCCTAGTTTGATCCTTGACACTTTTTTCGACTTGTATACCACAGTTTGGAAAATCGTAGCTTCTATCACTTGAAAATCATAGCTTCTGTCACTGATTTCTTAAGATTTTGATTTTGGGCTGGTTGGAAGTCTCTCCTTGTGACCAACAATCGTTCTTCTTTGACTAAATTCAATCGATCACAAATTCTACTAAATGTGTAACAAACTCAAATTGTAACTTTTCATTAAGTGCCTGTTTGGCAAGTCTGTTTTGAGCCTCTTATTGACTAAAACTGGATGAAATTGAAATACACTGTTTGGTAATCATTTTGGGACCTCCACTACAAACATCATAAAGATGTTAAATGTCTAAAATGTACAGCCCCAGAAACAAGGATAATTGAAATAGACTATTCTATTTGCAAAACATCTATTCCACAAAGATCTATTTTAAACAGGCAGCAGCTCCGAGAAACAAAAAGAAAAGGAATGGAAAATGGAAAAGGGGAGAGGGAGATACTCTATGCCTAATGGCGATGGAGGGTGCTGGCTTACCGGAGATGGAGGAGGGTGCGATCGAGATGACTCTCTACTCCCTTCCCCTCATGTGAGAATGAGGGGTGAAAACGCTCCTCCATAATCCACTAATTTTTTTAGAAGACATGAGTCGAGAAGGAAGGAGAAGATGAGGATAAGGAGAAGGAGAAGGAGAAGAAGTAATATTGTGTGGATTATTAGTTGAATCTTCATTCAGGTGACGCGTTGATTACTTGATTCTAATTCGGGTAGTCTGTTCCAGTTAAACCAATAAAACACAGTTGCAACTAATGTAAAATAAAAAATAAAAAAACAGGAGGTTTGTTCATGATCAGCGATACCGTGGATATTCACAGTCCCAGTGGATTGCCAGGGTGAGCTTTTATTCATCACGAAAATGATATACGCAGAAGCCCAGCAACTCTGCAAGTCCACAGCACCAGCTTCATGCTTTTATTCCTGCAAGTCCCAAGGCTCGGGTGTTGAGTGTTGTATTAATGATGATTGATCTAAATTATCAACTATAGGGTGTTGACCCGACCCGCCAAACCGACCCGACCCGTTTAGTAACTGTGTCATCAAGTAGTAATGGACTAAAGAGTCTAGATTATCGATCCCACGGAGAGAGGATGGAACAAGCGATGAATCCAATTTAAGTAGAATTGAACTAAGATATAGCTAATATAGACAAATGAAGTGAAAAAATAAAACTAATAAACTATGCAATGTAAACAAACTATACAAAACTAGTGGATGAATTGTGGTGGAAATGGAAGATTTAAGGTGAAGATGTGGTGTGAAATGTGTATGGTTTTAAAACAAGTGGTGTAAAATGTGGATCTAACAATCTAGAAGTGAAAATAACAAATCAAAGAAGGATTTAAATTAACAACAATAAAAATAAGAGATTAGGCAATCGAAATATACTAAGTATGTAATTAATCCAATCAATGCATGTTCTAATTCAACTCTTAAATCTACAATCCAATTAGCAATCTCTTGCCTAATTCGATTGGATGATAAAACAATGAAGATTAAAGTAAAGAAAATCAAAAGCCAAGTTCCTAGATCATAACCTAACTACCCTAACAATTTATCATCAAAATCAAGTTGCAAAAGACAAAGATAAGGGCTCTAGAGCATGCTATATGAGAGAACTTAATCCAACTACAAAGCATTAAGTGTAGAGATAGAGCATGAAAAATGAGAGATTAACACAATTAGTTCCAAAATCTACTAATCAAATAAGGCACAAGTAGGGAATTTAAACTAAAACATGCATGAAATTGAACTAATCACATTACTTAGTTTTAAAAGGAGAGCCTAATCCAAGAGCTTTAGCCACTAAACATCAAGAAATAGCTCCAAATCTTCATTAATGATCTTCAATTACACACACTCTCTCTAGATTAGCTATAAATTAGCTCCTAATTACAATCTAAAAGTTAAAACAAAATTACAAAAAGACTAACTTGCCAAAAGATTTTTTTCCCTCTATAAATACATTCCAATTTATAGAAATATTGAGGACATTTGATTTACTCATTTCTTTTAACAATGATTGCTTCCATTTGATTGGTTGTAACTTGAAGGCTTTTGATTGGCTCTTTTGCTTTCATATGGATAGCTTTAATTTAATTTGGAGGCTTTTCATTGGCTCTTTTGATTTCAGATGGATTGCTTCAATTTGATTGGTTGCAAATCCATGGTAAGCTTTGAAAAAATATATGTAATTGTTGGAATTTGAACACTTCACCTATTTCATACCAACCCAACCTCTAACCAATACACCAAGCACTCATTTGTATTAGAAAATGACTTTTTTATCCTTAAAGTCTTCTCCTCTTATTTTGGAATTTCTTCAACACTTCACCAAGATTTCTTCATGTAACTTCTTTATTGAAATCTCTTCTTGATGCCTTGGGACACTAGCCGGAAGGTTGGGGTAATAGCAGGGTCTACCTACACAAGAGAAATTACATAAAAATGCGCTATAAATAATCGAATTTATGCATGATAATCCGTTAATGTGGTAGAAGGGTAAAATCTCCATGTAAAGTAAATGATATGCATATGAGATGCTGATAAAATTCAGACTAATGAGGGGTAAAATATACAATATTTAACACTCATCACCAACTACATAACATACTTCCTTTTCGCGTGATTTCCAGCTGGGCAACGCCTTAAACCCTCTTTCCTTCCTCATTTGAGATTCTTAGAAGTAGGGTCTACCTCTCAACCTAATGTTTTCATGATCTATGTGACGCCCCGGAGTCCCAGCTCGACTATAGAGAGAAAAGTGATTGGGATTATATGTAGAGCATACACCCTTACCTTGTATGAGGCCTTTTGATGGGTTGAGGTCCATCAGAAACAAAACTGTGAGTCATGTGGGCCAAAGCAGACAATATCATGCATGTATGAGGGGTGAGGCGTTACAAATGGTATCAGAGCCGACTCTCGACTAGTTCGAGTATGGGTCCCCTGCCGTGGTCTGGTGCAAGTCGGCGGGTTTCCATGTGGGCGGGCCAAGAGGGCTTGCAGGCTATTGCACAGGGACGTGCAGCCTTAAGGGGGGGGGGGTGGAATGTGACGCCTCGGAGTCCCACATCGACTATAGAGAGGAAAGTGATTGGGATTATATGTAGAGCTTACACCCTTACCTTGCATGAGGCCTTTTGATGGGTTGAGGCCCATCAGAAACAAAACCGTGAGGCCCGTGGGCCAAAACGGGCAATATCATGCATGTGTGTAGGGTGGGGCATTAGAATCTAAGTCTCCCTTTGTATCATATATGTTGCATACATGGGGTGTTTTTAAGTATGGTTGGGTTTTGGATTTTTTTAGGTTAATTTAGAGTGGATTTTGGGGGTTTTTTCTTGAAGTGATTTCATCAGGATTAAGAGGTTATTGGAAGGTGATTAAGGTGGTTAAGAGGCTAAGGTAATTATTCAATTTATTTATCAAAGCATGCCATAATATTTTTTGTTGATTCCCTAATTTGTTTCTCAAGGGCTTGATTTAGAAAGCAATGCTTGAATTATTAATATATTAGTTGTAATTAAATTTACTTGTTAGAATTTTGAGTGTTAATATCCGTTAATTATTCATATTTTAAGTGGGATTAAAATCTCCAAGTGGACCCCACTGAAATTCCCTTTGTTTCCCCTCCTCGGCTGCCAGCAGACCGACCAACTGTGCACAGCGGCCATACCATGGATATCCCCATTTATTTGCATTTCTCCAACCACACCTCTTTTTCATTATTATTTTATTAAACCCATGAGCTATCTCATGTGACTCATCTCTCCCCTTACCTTAATGCCATCGGCCACACCATTATTTCCTTATTTTATTACAAAAAAATTCACGGGCACACATTGACTTATAATTTCCCATTTTAATGTCCATCGGCCACATTCCCTTTGCCCTTATTACTTTATTAAGCTCATGAGCATTCCATGTGACTCTCCTCCTCTACCCATTTTATTCTCAGCGGCCACCTTAGATTGACTTCCCTTTTGAACTTGCACTTTGGGCAGCGGCCACACTTTTCCCCCTTCTCTCTTGCTTTATTTCCACAGGCCATGTGCTGGCTGGCAACAACAGCTAGTGGCCCCACTTTGACCAGCTTGACCCCACTTGACCAGCCCGGTCCTACTTTGACCATTTCAACCCAATTTTAGCAAATTTGACCATGTTAACTCCCAATAAGTTATATTAATTTAGGATCTAATATAAATGGATTTTTATCCCTTTTGAACCCAAAGAGTGCTCTAACCCTCCATTTGAATGTGGATCTTTCCACGAGCACCCGACTACCTTAGAAAATGAACCCGAACTTTGTCACCGGTGGACCTAAATTATGGTATTTGAGACCCCTAACCTAATTGAAACTATTGAACTTGGTCACTTTCCTTAAAAGAGATTGAAGGCCTAGGATGAGGCGTATCCTATACCCGGACTTTGTCTAACATGGTTTTCGCCTAAAACTTATGGAAAGTGATGTTTTAATTTATCTTACGCTTCTCGAATTTTAGAAGGCATGTGCAGTGCGGTGATTACCGTTCTATCTTGACTTAGAGCTTGGATATCCCCACCTTCTGAATGCACCAAGTGTAGAACTTAATATGATTTCCGACCCTTAGAGCGTATAGTTACGGGTATTATCGTACTTGCATGTCCAGGGTACTGCATTGTAATGGATCCTTGACTGTACTTTATCAGTATTTCCGTATTCATACGCATGGTGCATATTTCTCCTTATGATCGTCTTTATACGCTCCATCAAACTCGGACTTACCTGGCCCTAGCATTGTGAGCAATTAGACTCTTTGGGTCTTAGTGCACAGTCTTCGCCTTGCTTGACCATTGGATGTACCTGGATCCATAGATGGTTTTTGGGTAAGCGTGCGACCATTCAGTTGCCATGCCCCCTCCGAGTTACCCGAATCACCTTATTCTTTCTCCACCCATTTGGGGCCCTCATTTCTAGTCTAAATGCTGCCCGTTTATCGTTAGAATTTCTAGGTCAATTCTTTTTAAGGTTCTAACAATTCAAACTCCGATTGAATCGGTTCAATCTAATATTATGTCCGACTATTGATCCGGCCTAGTAATGACTCAATTCTATCTACTGATGCTCTCAAATGGTACCTGGGCTGGGGTAACCAACTAATGTCTGAGTGATCCATTCAATATGTAATCTTTTCTATTTTCATTGATTTTGTTAAGACATGTAATTAACCCCGAGAGACACGAGAGAGTGAGATAACCATGGACTTGGTGACCCAAGTGAATTCGCAATCCCGATTGGGTGATGAAGTCCCCTTGTAAGGATTGAGGTCACAGGTAAGCCTTCAACATGCGGGGTACTTCTAATACCCAATGGGAGCTTCGAATTCTAGAGTACGTGAGAAGATAAAAATAGAAAGGACCCTTTGTACTGGGGCCACAAGCCATCACCACAACACTTTATTATTATAATTATTATTACCAGTGCTTATTGTGTTTGTATTGTTACTTGCATTGAATGACATCATCATGATCATCGCATCTGCATATTAGTGCAGTACCACCCTTGTATTTCCTGTATTATGCTCTCTGGTAGAGCTGTCTGTGGTATTGTACATTCCGCCCGCTATGGGACCATGGTTGGCATGCATCAATGATTTTGTTCTGGTCGCTTTAGGACACACGTATGCACCCATACCGACGATCATGTTCTGTCACTGTACCCCCCCCCCCCCCCTGCTCAGGTTGAAGCACTCGGGGAAATCCCGTGACACCCGCCCACCTGGACACACTGATAGATTCTGATACTGTACTGCTCTGTAGGATTCTGTATTATCCTGTACTGGTAGGTTGTACACATGACATTACAC
This sequence comes from Litsea cubeba, assembly GCA_012931725.1. NCBI lineage: Eukaryota > Viridiplantae > Streptophyta > Magnoliopsida > Laurales > Lauraceae > Litsea > Litsea cubeba. Next base: position 77,437,411 of record CM022947.1, read on the forward strand.
CGTTCTCTTGAGTGAACCTTGTATTAATTCAGTATAAATGTTCAAGTAGACTGGACTCTATTTCAATTAATTTAACTGTCTTTAATTTTGAATAATACTACATACTATGATATTTATATTGAATGCTTGTCATACATTCGTGTCTGACCCTACACTTAGTGTTGTAGGTAGGATTTCCCCGACCCTCGCCCTGGAGTGGTATCCGGAGGAGGTGGTTACGGAGCCACAAGAGGCGAGTGATTGATGTGATTAGGCTGTCATATAGACTCTGTTCCTTGCACATGAGAAGTTATCACATGGGAGTCTTTATTTTGGGTTTTGTATTATGTTGTACTGGCATCTATTGGCCTTTTATTTTTGGGTTTGTAACCAACACATCTTTTGTAATTCTCAAACTTGACTCATGAGAATATAATCTCCTATTTACTTGTCTATCTCTGTTATCTTTTGTTTACGTTATACCAGTCTGATGAGGTACGGTACAAGTACGATGCAATTAGTAAGATATTAGTGACGCAACACGGAATCCGATGAGCTCCGGACTTCGGGTTACACCACAATGCAAGCTTCTGCGAAATGTTCCATATAACGGTGATGGATCTTATATTCTCACCCATGCGGATCTTGTGGTGGAAAATAAACATTATGCTACAGTTATCCCCACAATCACGGCCCCTTAATCCTACCCTAATTTTGTTGTCGTGACAATTTTTATCTCATCTTTTTCATTTTTTATTTCTCGCAAATGGAGATTCGGAATCCCAAGGGAATTTTGCCCTCCTCTCTAATATTTTTTTTACACTTATCATGAAAAGATGGAGATTCGGATTTCTTTTAGAAATATGCCCTCCTATAAAAAGGCTAAAAATTGAGATTCAGATTTCTTTTCTAGAAATATGCCCTCTAGACAAACAGATAGCCATAGTCCTGCATATTGGAGATTCGGATCCCAATGAGGATCTACCCCCCTGCTGAGTTCTTCATGAAAAGTGTCTAATAGACTCAAATATATAGCAGTAAAATGGGTAAAAATGCTCTTCGTTCAATCTCTTCCCCTGCCCCACCATCTAGCTATTCATCTTCCCTATCATGTTATAATTATGGGATACGGTTACTGGAAATGCGGATTCATTTATTAAAATCTCAATATCCTTATGGACTTTAAAGTCATCTTTTATGACTCTTTTGGTGTTTGAGTTTCTTATCTTCTCTTCTTGAGTAATATATTATGGCTTGATTTCCTAACAACATACACTTACCTCCTTAAGAAGGACCCACAGATTGGATTGACTTCAATTAACTTTGATAAAATGGAAAGTTGGTATATACCCGATTAACAATTTCTCTTCCCCATATCCAACCATAATGATTTTGGGGTTTGTGAAGCCAAACTCACCTTGTAATTGGAATTGGTCGTGTCGGTGATTTTTATTCATTTTAAAGTTAAAAGGGGTACTCATAAGATGGTTTATGTGAGGACTCGGCTCGGGATAAATTGAAATGGTGAAATTAAATTTATATAACCCACCTCAATGTAGTTGCGACAAGACTTTAATGATAATGACGACGACTCATGAGATGGTTGGAAATGTAACACATGATTGCATTGCGTATTGCCACATGTGCTTCCATAACTTTGCTTTAAAAGATTTCTTTAATAATATATAAAATAAAGGTATATAGGGCAATACAATTTATGCAAAAATAAATATTTTAAATGTCATAATTTTTTTTAGTTTTCCGTAAAATTTTTATATTATGAATCATATTACCTGTGCTATTTTGAGTATTTTTAATGAGATTGACTTTGACCTCCTATTTTAAAAGTGCAATGGGCCCACCTATAATAAATCCTATATATCCACATACACGCCCCCATGAAGTTACAGTAATCCAAAATATAATATAATCTAAGTGCATTCCACCATTAGATTCATCACATATAAAAAATATGATTTATTTCGTTGGAGCATGCATTTTAAACGTGACTAACCAAACAATGGCTCGTAGTCTGATTAAACCAGTATCTTACAGGCGTGCGCGCATAGCTTAGATGCGTGCAACCCATCTAAAAATTTCTCCTATGATCAATTCAAATGAGACAAACAATAACCTTTTAATGTAATGGATCCCTTTTTTTACACCGATCAAAATGAGAGTCATTGGATTGAAATAAAAAGAATAAAAAATGATGTGTTTTAAAACCATTAAATTTGAGGACGGGCCACAGATCAAAGGGTTAGGATGTCTTGATGGACTTGAGATTTTGCATATTGGTAGGTCACATCTAATTCTTTTCATCCCCGCCTTCCCATGAAGTGACGTGGCCCAAGGTGGACCCAACAAGGCTTGCACAAATAACTTAGATGAGTATGTGTACACCTAAAAAGCCTACAACTTAATGAGTATAAAGGGCTTAAATTGATCACAAGTGGCCTAGTGGGCCCCACAAGCCTACATATGGAGTTCTAAAAAATGGTTAGCCGCTTTTAAGGAAGAATTTGCCTCAAAGTCGTTCATATCCCAATCATTAAGTTAGATGAGTGTCAAGTTTTGCACAATCAATTTAAGGGCTTACAAAACTTGGATAGGTGCCAAATTTGAGTCAAACTTATTTCTCTCCCAGTTTTTAAAATCTATGTAATCAACTCATATATGATAAATCCAACCTACTCATGCCACACACCTCCATGAATTGACACTCATCAACTAATCACTCCAATTGAAGTTCATCTCACGTTTGAAACAATCACATAGAAAAATATATGATTTATTTCATTGGAGTTGATCATGCATTTTCAACGTGAACAGTCCAGCTACGATTCCTACCTGATTAGAGTAACCTTGTTGATATACCCATGTCATGTAATATGAGCTGCTTATATATAGAGTCTAGAAGTTCCACCTTGTTGGTTTTTTATTAATAATTTTTTTAAAAAAAAATATTCTTTTTTACATTTTATTTAATAATATAAAGAAATCCTAAGTTAAAAAGAAATACTTTCCTATTTTTAAAGACAGTTTCTCAAAACATTGCGATGCTAGTCAAAATATGAGACTAATAGGGTTCACCATAAATCCAAATTGCTCAAAATAATAATTTATTTATTTGTTTTGAGAACGAGAGTCAATCTCTCTCTAATAAAAAAGGACTCGTACTAAATTGATCACATAAAAACCAATCCACCCACAGTTAATTCATAAGAATCCGTTGATTTGTTACCTGTTATTGTTTGATGCTCTACGATGCCTACAGTAAATGTGGCGGTTGAAGAAAGTTCACTGATGGGCTACTTGCGATCATTTCATGGGCCACGATGCCTAGGGTAGGCAAGGCATAGATGGTTGAGTGGACACCATTGGTTTTCATTCACCAATGCAAAAGGTGAAAAGGAGTCCAGGTCTTTGGAGTAACTCACCCCTCTTGTGATGGGTGTGGAACTCCACATTGAGGGGCCACCTATTAAGTATTCGTACTGCTCAAAATAAATACATTTCCTTTAAGTAGATTTTCCTCCGATTTTAATCCAACAAGAGATGGTCTCACTATAAGATTAACCACATATTATTTTAATTATATATTCAGTCCTGTGGTGGAATCAACTCCCATAGAATAAAATTTTGGGACAATCCACTAAAGAAAAGGTACTTCAATTTTCAAAATATGATGCCAACTATTGGAGTTTCACTCTCATTCAGGGGGAGTAAATAGTAGATGGCGAAAGTAGGATAGAGAGTAGCCTTTAAACAAGGAGAGTAATCTACTTTCTTTTTGGCATTCAAATAAGGCTAGTGTAAAACAGTTAAATCGATGACTTTACTCTCCTTTTATACTTGGCATTCAAACACCATAAAGTATAAATGCCGATTACATCATTACATCATGTACTTTATCACTTTCCTTTACTCCTCCCCTCGTACAAATAAAGAGGCCTATCAATAACCATTGCCTCCTCAATTTGAGAGATCATCCTGTAATGCTGCAAGTCAATGGAAAGGTATGCAAGGCATTCACAGGCACAAATCTGACGTCAAACAATTATCTATTGCGTGGTTGGAAATGTCTCCGAGTTGACTCTTGACTCTCCCGAGTCATCTCATTTCTCATTTTAATAAGTTATTTGCATTTCAAATCATTTAATAGACAAATTTAATTTTAAACAATTAAAGTTTATTTATATGACATTATTGATAAGGTTTGGAGTCAATAATTTAAAAATGATGACCGAAATAAAATTCAAAACTTATAATTGATCTTTTACATTCAATATTTGGACTAACAAATTATGTAATATGCAATATTTCTTCTTTTATTTTCCTTATTGGAGTACTTGTCTTGCATATATAAATTTATTATATTGAATTGATAATCATGAATGCATGTAAATAAATGTAATTCTATATATTATAAGTAATGAATTCATTTTTAAATATTTTTAAAAAACATGACTCTCCCGAGTCCCCATATTGATTCTATCCGAGTCAATTTTTTTTGCACTGGACGAGTGAAGTCCCAGTCGAGTTTTCCAACCTTCATCTATTGAGTGCTTTTCTCACCTATTGTAGTACTCCTGCATACCAACGGTATGGGATTTTCAAACCAAGCTGTCCACAAAAGTAGGAACCCTTGAATTAAAAGGGTGAACTGAAGTTGTAGGTAAAAATTACCTATCCGTTGATATGACTATTATGAGAGTCCAACCATCTTACGTGTATATACAATCGAATATGCTCTGAAAGAGACAGATATACGAATGAAACATGATATTAAAAAAAAAATCGCTGATATCCTCTTAAAAAGACGAACAATAATAGCAATGAACCATGAAACTGTCAAGGTCGATTAACTTTATTCTATATATTGAAAATTACATGCCTTTGTCTGAGCACAAAAATTCTGACTCAATGACAACACACTACCTTATAAGGTATGACAAGAGAAACACTGAAGATAAACCTGTTACAAGAAAAAAGAGAAGGAAACAAAGGAGCAAACCGAAGACCAATCTAGAGACCGTAGAAATTTAATGACCAGCCTAGAGAAACCCATTCACTAGAAGATTTTCTGAAAAAATAGAAGTGATCTCTAACAGCAAGAATACTTGTTCTGATTTTGCTTTGAGTCGCTATTGTTAACAAGGCTTACCCTGTTGATAGACAATTCAGCTTTATAGGTATCAGAATTCAAGACCTTCCTGCTAACATTATTGTATATTTCTTTGATAACCATCTCAAAAGCCGTCTTCACGTTCGTAGCATCTAGAGCTGATGTCTCCATGAAAAACAGCCCCTCTTCTTCTGCGAGACTTTTACCTTCCTCCACACTCACATCCCTAATATTCCCCAAATCACATTTGTTTCCAACCAGCATCCTTGCCACAGTTGTATCAGAATGCGCTGCAAGGATTGTTCCATAAAATCATGAGATCTTTTAAGTGTGTAACATCTTAATATGTAAGGAAAGATTCCAAAATCTCAAAAGAAGAAGACGAGAAGAAGAAAATAAAAAATCCATGCATCTGTACTTTATTTAGAGTTGCCCTGTCAAACATTTAAGACTACAGGCAGCATGATAGAAACACAATCTCAAGTCATGTATCATGTTTTTGTATATCCAACTAGAAGTTTATAGCCTTCTCTACTTGTAATTAACTCAAACTAGTACAGCCCAGACATACTGAATCCTAACACAAGCTCCCCTTTCAGGAGGTCCCTAACCAGTGCCTCATATATGTCAGAATAGAGTACATAGAAGAAATTAAGCGACAAGCAATTGTAAGAAAACACCAAAGCTAAAAATCTCTAGTAGTACCAAAATGTGTAAACCAGATGGAAATGGGAACCAATAAAATAAATGATGCTACTTAATTGAGGGGTCGGTCAATAAGCATACAAATTATTAGATTTGGATTATCTGAGGACTATGTTTCTCTTAACTGTTTTCTCCCTTATTTCAAGATCCAAGTGGGAAAAAGGGACCCAGATCAGAGCTGTATCAAACAAAATCCTAGCAGTATGCATGACCTAATTCATAATCATAAAAGAATATGACGGCTACAAAAAGTCAATTTTTTCTCAAAATAACAAATTGCATTTAATAAGCACACTATATTAAAAAATGTAGATCCATCAAGTAAGACAGAAAGCCTAAAGAAAATACAGAAAAAAAGAAGAAAAACCGAAGATATTAAGCCATGTTCCATCAAAATAATGCTCTAATTAGCCATTGAAATGTAAATATTGTCATCCACAAAGGAAGCAAGGGGAAAATTTTTATAGCCATGCCCATAAAATCAAGGAATTTCCTTCATCTTGTAGTCTATCCCTTACCAAAAAGGAATAGGAGTGGGGTGGGGGTGTTAGGCTTTTTGGTGCATCACACTCACATCACACTAGCTCAATGGCCATTAGTCCTGACCAATCATTGGGTTCCCACCAATACATGTGTGCAGTGGGTCAAACTTCCATCCGAGTGATGGTTATCTTTCTTTCTTAATGCTGACCACTGTAGGCATTCTTTTCATCCACTTATTGGCAAGCATGACCTATGTTAGATAGATTATGTTTGTTAGTGTAAGATCCCGACCCAATTTAATAATATTTAATTTCTATGAAATTAATGTGAGATAAATAATGGGATAAATCAGATTGGGGGATATCGACACACATTGCACAATTAGGATATAAATTGATTAGGGCAAGATTTGGAAATCAAAGGGACCTATTTGTAATATTAAGGAAACGTGAGGGGTTCTTTGTAATTTCAAAAAATAGGTTAATATGGGGCTCATTTGAATGAGGATAATTAATTATGGAACTTTTGTTAAGCATGTGGACCCATTCAATGTCAAATAAACAGATAAAGGTACTTTATTAAAAAGCGATCATAAGTAACACATGTAGGGGCTATGAGTGGCCCATAAGAGGGCTGGTGTGCTTGGCCTTGGACGACTTGCCGAGCAGCAAGTTGCACTTGATTTAGGAGTTATCATAGGAAAACAGTTAACGGAGGGGACTCTTGATGCAAAAGGGACTCAAAGTGTGTTAGGAATACAAATTAGCAAACACATATAAGGAGTGCACAACCCCTTATTTTCTTATCCACCTTTTGCGTACAACCCAAGTGCTCTCTCTCTCTCTCTCTCTCTCTCTCTCTCTCTCTCTCTCTCTCTCTCTCTCTCTCTCTCTCTCTCTTCCTTTCCTAGTTTCTCACAAGGTAAGCTCTCTTGCTTCTTCTTTAGTTTTTCTCTAGTCCCTTATTACATGCCAAACCCTAATCCCTCTTTGTTTTTGGGATTTTCAAAATTAGAGCCCTAATTAGGGTTGAAATTTGGGAAAAAGTGAGGAAACATGAGGGGTCTATTTAGGCTCCTTACTCGAGTGGTAAGGAGCGACAGTTCTCACCTATCTGCTCAGGATTCAAACCATGGGTACGCCGCCTCTTCCCGTGTGTGCGGGCTCCCTTCCCACTTGTATTGCTTTCTTCCCGCATGTGCGGGCTCCTTTCCCACATGAGTGGGCTGTCTTCATGTGTGTGTACGGGCTCCTTTCCCACATGAGTGGGCTGTCTTCATGTGTGTGTACGGGCTCTATCTTGGTTCCCAGCCCCCTGGCTAGGGTATCAAAAAAAAAAAAAACTATGGGCAAGATCTTTGACGAATTTGACAAACAATGCAAGTGGACAAACCTAAATCTCCATTCATACCCAATTTTTATTATCTAATTCAGATTATATAACTACTAGAAACCCTAAACTAAAGCCTAATTTTGAAATTGGACAAAGGAGTACATGTAAAGGACTCCAAAAACACCCTAAATCCTAAAAGGCATGTCCTTCAAACTATACACAATATACAGATTAGGGGACTCCCCTTTGGTCGTGGCCTATGTATGGGTTCTATACCCAAGCCATACAAGATTTCCCCATGTGATTTGGTCATTGGACTTGATACATGTACAATCAAGGTTTAGTAATCTTTGATGAATTTGATTAATTTGAATGTGTTGGATAAGTCAATTAGGGTTTTCATTATTCAGACAGAGATTCCACTCCTTGAAACAATAAATAAATTGGTGGCTTTAAAAATTAATGCAAGTTGCATGGATGGGATGTGGACCCCTACAAATTAATGATTGTGCAAGATATCAAGAGAGATCGGAGTTTGTGTTTATTCATTCAATCTTTAATCTTTCCAGAACCATGCAATTGTGAGAACTGAGAAGATGTTAGATATAAGTGTTACGTATATTTAGTTTGTTAGGTTCATAGAGAAAAAAGAGCAGATTGTTAGGAGAGATTTTAGGTGACTTGGATTTGAATAACCTTTTTGTTGAATAGGTTCGTGGATAGGTTTGTCAATCCAACCCTTTGACGAGGGCCCGGCCAGCAAAAGCCCTCAAAGCGAGGGCTTCTTTTTTCTCCTAAAGCCCGAGGATAGGGTAGGGCCCTATTTTGAAAACCCTGCAATCTTGAGGGCCGAGCTAGGGCTTGACTCATCCGGCCCGCAATTTATTAAATATGTGAGTTCTTTTAAGAGTGTTTGTGAAGCTAGTTAAAAACTTTCAAAAAGTATGTACCCATCTATTCATTTATTTTTGCTAGAAGTGATTAGAATACATTATTTATTGGTACAAAGGTTAGATAGTGTAGATATCTTTTGTAGAAATATGGCTTGAAAGATGGAAGGAAATTCTTATAAATATTAAGAGCAGTATAATAAAGTATTTGAAATGGCCATACTCCTCGATCCTTAACGTAAGATGTTGTATTTAAAGTATGCTTTAAGAAAGTTATATGGATCAAGTGAAGATATAAGTATTCGTCGAGATGATACTCTTAGACTCTTTAGAAATCCTTATAAAGAATATTGTGTGATTCATGACACACTTACCATGACATTGTCAAATGTGGACAAAGTTGATTTAGTAAAAAGTAGCTACTTAAGTTTGAATATGATTTTTTAATATTTAAGGAATAAATTACTCAGACTATTGCTGTAAAGGGAAAATCTGAATTAGATTGTTATTTGGAGAAGCCAAGGGATAAATCTACAAATTTCAATATATTGGATTGGTGGAAAGTTAATTCAGAAAAAAAAATATCTAGTTATTTCAAGAATGACTTGTGACATTTTAGCAATTCAAGTCTCTATAGTTGATTCTGAATCGGCATTTAGTACAGGAGGAAGAATACTTGACCAGTATAGGAGTTGTTTAAAATATGAGACTTGTAGAAGTCTTAATGTGTTCAAAAAATTGGATACGTTTGCAGCAACACAATGATAATAATGCATTAGATGATTTTTTAGATATTCTAAAAGTCAATTGAATAATTAAATAAAAAATTTATTTTTATGTATTATCATTTATAGGATTATTGTTATATGCTTTATGTTTTACATTATAAAAATTATTTTATCCCACCACCAGGCTTCTAATAAAAAAAAAAAGGTTTTTAAAGCCGTCAATGTTTCCTTTTGCATTGCATTGGAAGTCCCCAACCTAGACAAAGGATGAGGGTTAGCATTAAGTTGGAAGTTGGTTGTGGCATAGGAAAGGTTTTACTTTCTTTTGGTCCTAGCCCGGCCTGACCTTGAGGGTAGGGTAAGGGCCTAAAAATTAAAGGTCTGCTGTAAAAGTCGACGGCTTTTACTCGCCTAGGCCTGGCCCGCACATGTGAGGGTAGGATAAGGGCTGTTTGATAGCAGCTGATATAGCAGCTGATAGATCGGTCCAATCTATTAATGATATGGATCTTGTTTGGTCCCCTTTTGTCTGTAAAACATTTTTTTTAAAATGATAAGAAAATTAAAATTTAAAATGGTTTAACCCAAAAAACAAAACATTCATTCTCAATGGGTGGGTTTAGAGGGTTTTAGATTTATTTTTTTTTTAACCCTAATTGTGGGGAAAACAATGTGCTGAAGAGTTTCAGATGTTGGGTTTGAAGCAACAAAAGAATCAATCTCTCTTAAGTTCCAAACCAGTACATATTAGAGGAAACAGCATGCATTTCCTGAGCTTTAGAAGGATTGATCACATCATTAAGATCATCTGATTAACGAATGGTTAGGAACATTGACCTTGATTGCTAATTCAAGTATGGCATTGGGTAACTTAAGTCCAATGGTCATAGAACTTGGGTAAAACCAAGTTGTATTGTTTTAACTGATACCATCTTTCCTAGTTAAAAGCCTACATTTTTGGGGTACAAATTTTTAGATTCACATTGAGTCCTAGAGAAAAGTACTTATTAGATTCTTATATTATATAGAACCCCACAATTTAAGTAGTGACAACTGAATAACAGTTTTTAGTAATCATTTGAAATTTTCTTTTTCATTTTTTATTATTCTATTTTACTAGATTATCTAATGGTAATTGTATCAAACTCTCCTTGTTCAATGTATTAATACAATTATGGATAGAAGATAGATGGATTCAAAAATCACAATAGTCAATATTTTTCTTGATTCGTGATAAGATTCACAATAAGATTCAGTCCAACCCCTTGAACGATATACGATACAATTTCAATTTTTAGAACTAAAAGCTAAAACATAAAGTCCATTGGAACTCCATTCCCACCACCATAACAATGAATCCAACAACAAGATCAAATTCTCATAATCCTCTATTAGATCTATCATCATCAATGGCTAACTAATTCTACCATCCTCCAAAATAACCAATCAAGAAAAAAACCAACCCTCCCAAAAGTTAAAAAACCAAAATCCAAATCAATAAACAGAAAAACCCCACACTCCAAACCAACCCAAATCACAAAATTGTACATCTGAATCCAAAACTAAGACATCAAAAAGAAAGAAAAGAAGAAATGCATACTGTTGAGTTCATCGAGCCAGCGACGAACGCTCTCGAATGTAGATCGCCGGCTGATGTCGTAGACGACGAGTGCGCCGACGGCGCCCCTGTAGTAGGCGGAGGTGACGGCCCGGAACCGCTCCTGGCCGGCGGTGTCCCAGATCTGGGCCTTGACCTCCTTGCCGTTGATTTCCATGCTCTGAGTCTGGAATTCGACTCCGATCGTCGCCTTTGAGTTCAAGTCGAACTCGTTCCTAGCATATCTCGACAATAGATTCGACTTCCCCACTGCAGAATCCCCAATTATCACGACCTTGAACAGATACTCTTCTCCTTCTTCTTCTTCCATTGCTTCTCTCTCTCTTTCTCTTTTGTTTGGTTCTGAGGAAATGAGATTCCTTGCCCTTTTTTTAGGTTCAAAAGAAGAGGATAGGGTTAACAAGTGAAAAGGTTAAGGAAAGTTTTGGTACATTTTCAAGGAAAGTAAATACAAGTAAAGAAGATCTGGGAAATGTCTCCCCCTCTCTCTCTCTCTCTCTCTCTTTATATCTCTGTCACATGTTTGGTTTAAAGAGCTGGAATTCCTTTTACTAGGAAGAGGATAGGTTTTGAGCCTAGAGGTGAAAAAGGAGGAAACTTGTGAGTATGCTTTCCAAGGAAAGTAAAGAGGAGTTTGAAGAAAGGAAGTGAAGAGAAGCAGAGCAGGTAAATCTCTCTCTCTCTGTCCTTTTCTCTGGCAAGTGGCAAAAGGAGGAAAGTATTTTGGAATTTCAAGGAAAGTCAAGAGAAACGAAGAAAGCGAGGCTGGCAAAAGTGTGAGAGAGACGTGAGGAGGAATGGGAAGATTGTGTAGGATGGGGATCTATGGAAATTGTTTATGAGGTGGATTTCCGACAAAGTGCCCGATTTTAACGCAGTGAATCATTCTGTTGTGGCTACAATGGGATGTCAACAATGGAACGGTGCATCTGAAGGTGGGCCACATTCTTCTGCTATGAATTTTAACGGTTGTTATTCGTGACCCACACCCACTATTCGTTTTTCATGATTTGTCATGATTTTGAGGTGAACGGTCCCCATGTGAAAGAGGACATGACTATTTAATGGTTGTTATCATCATGGGATATTTTATGAATATATGGGTGTTTTTATTTCTTGTGACAGCAAGAGTTACACTCAAATTCAACACAAATTCTGCCAAACTACAGGTCATAATTCTGCCAAACTAAAGTCATAAATTTCTGTATTTTAGTTGATTTGTTGGCTTCTGCGCCTTTCTTCTCTCCTCTGTTTTTTAATAATAAAACTCCTGTCTTTCAATCAAAATTAAAATTCATAAAATTTTACCAAAATATTGAAAAATTAGAAATTAAGGTCTTTCTCTTAACAAGTGCACCACCATTATTGGATTATTAAGAGAAAATAACTCTCTATCAAAAATAAAAAAAAAATAAAAATAAATTAAATTGAGTAAGTGTGCCCAAATTATCTTGAATAATATTTTAGGTTGTCGTTGGCACGACCTAAGCATGGACAAGTGACATGCCAATTAATTCTAATTAAGTGATATGAATAATTTCAAAAACTTTTTATCTTAGAAGATGGAAAAGAAAAGAAAAGAAAAGGTCTTATGATTTTGTTATCCTTTTTAAACTAACTAGAAAAACCCATTTCATTAGTGCCATAGCAATCAAGTTATTTACTATTAGGTTTGGCGTGTTCACCAATTCATGAAAAATAAATTTAATCACATGATCATTCATTTTAATTTATGTCGTGCAGAGGTCTCTCATTTAGCATACCTTCTTTAACTTAATTAAGTTTTGGAAAAGGCTAAAAGGTTAATGATTAACCTCTGCTGGGTCCTCTCTTCATTTTCAGATTTCTTTAAATAACGACTATGCTTTTTGAAAATATGAGTGAATGTGAATTGAATATAATATAGCTTATTTGTAGAGTATATCGGTGTGATAATATAAAAGAGGATTCGGCAGATTAGCTATTGATAGAAAATCCATATCATTGAGCGTAACATTTCGATCAAAGGCTATAATTCTGAACGTTAACAAATCACATCCCACTTCTATATCTTTAATTTATTGGATGGATAATGACATTAAATTTGACTTTTTTTTATAAGTAATTAATCTAACAAACCCTCCTTCTATGATGGGAATATCAATGGGACACATCTAGGCATCACATATTTTATATGTCCGACCTCATGGTGATTCAACTCTAATTAGAATGCAATTTAGGACTTATTTGTGTAAAGCTGCAGAAGAGGAAATGTCCACTACGAAAAGAAAATAGGAGTTTGATTTCCACGAAAATTCTCATGCACAAACGTGCCCTTAGACCAAAATAATAATTTTAAGTAGGTGGGATCTAAGAATTGGATTTTTCTTTTTTCTTTTTTTTGTTTTTCTAAAGGCTGGCCAAGAGATTCCCAATCTATCTAGATGGCAGGCGGGCCAGGCTTACATGGAGAGGGAGTTAGATCTAGCATCAAAGTTCCTCGTTTTGAAATATGCACTCACTTGGTCTGACCCAGTCGAGTGAACTTCACTGGGAGGGAATCGAGTAGAACGAGGTTACAGAGAGTTTTAACCAAACCCAGTCAAACACACTCAATTTCCTTTGAAGTCGCTTGGAAGTTGGACCAGTGGGTCTTGTAATAATATGACTATATGATCATGATGTCTTATATGTAGTCCTTGGTAGTGGGTCTGTAGCAAGACATGGGCCCAATCGAAGCTCGCCCTATATTCAGCCAAGCTCAGTATGTTTAGTCATATGTTTAGACATGGGCCCAATCGAAGCCATTCGTTGGGGCCCCATTTGCAAGTCTGATTCATTTGAAATGGAGTTGATTCAATTAAGATCCATTTGAAACAGAACTGCTTTAATTCGACCCTCCTATAAATAAGCCGTTTTTCATGTGTTATTTAACTATGAAAAACAAACTTATATTATAAAAGTTATATGAATAAAATTGTCATATAATTAAAACAGCGCATATGAACTCGTCATAATAGTTATATGGGGAGTAATTGTCAAGAGAAAAAAATGTCTAATTTGTTTAGACATTCCTTTGAAAGAGTTGAAATCAATTAGACATTGGCTTAAGCCTTTTTCAAATGGTCTAAAGCATTCAAACATGTATTTGAATCAATTTAAGTTAAACAGACCTGCAAAGTGACTATGGAAATGGCACCATATTATAGTTTTCTTTAAAAAGCTTACAACGAAAAAAATAAAAATAAAAAATGGCAATATATATAGGAGAGCTTCTATTGGCACCTCAGTTTTGTCTCTTCACACCATGCAAAAAATATATATATTTCATAACCCCCCCCCCCCCCCCCCCCCCCCCAAAAAAAAAAAAAAACGGGTCTCCGACGGAGAGGGAGAACGGCTAGCAGACCAAGTCGGCAGCTCCGGCCGGCCGGCCGGCCTCCCTCTGCATCCCCCCTCTATTTTCTCTCCCTTCCTCTTCTTCCATCTCCTTCCCTCCCCCACTCTTCCTCCCCCTCCTTGTTGCTGGCGGGGAGGGAGATCGAGTGGCAGCCCCTGCAGCAAGAGAGGGGGAAGGGATTCCGGCTAGCCGGCCGGGGCTGCCGTCGCTGGTTGCCGGACGTTCTCCCTCCCCGCCAGAGACTGGGTGGGTGGGTGGGTGGGGGGTGGGGGGAGATGGAGGGAGAGAGGATGAGGGAAGAGGGTGGAGGGAGAGGGAAAGGGTGAGGGAGAGGGAGGAGGGGGGAGGCGTAGTTTAGAAAGAAAAAAAATTGTGCGGTGCAGAGAGACAAAACCGCAGTGCCAATAGAAGCTCTCTATATATAGTGCAAGTATGTGTATTGAAGTCTTTTGGTGACTAATACTTTTATATTTTTCTTAATATAATTTCTTAGTTTTCACATATTTGATATTATTTTATATATGAATTTGTCCGTACATTTACATATATTATTAGATACCGTATGTAAACTTTTTTTCCTGTTTTTGGTAAGAGTATGCACGCTGGCTAACTATGGAAGAACTAAAATGTAAATAAAAATCAAGAATGGTTAAACTCATACGCATTTTAGGTCTATTAACATGACCCGTATACATGAAAAATGCTCCTATGAGAATAACTCTCACACTACTATATATTATAAAAATATTCAATTCGCATACCAATTGATACGCCAGGACCCTAATACCTTAATGGTATAATATGCATTATAGTACCATATACTAGTAATGGGCAATGTTCTCCTACGACAATACTTCATATGATCAATATGCAGTCCAGCTCGTATATCCAACTTAAGATGCCCTCTTATTATTAGGGTGGGATACATGGAAAGGTCTCCTTCGATATAAGGGCTGAAAGAAAAAAAAAATAAAGAAAAGAAAAAAAACAGCCATGTAAGATAGTCCTACCCCTTGATTTGAAAGCCATAAACTTGATCTTTTAAGTATAGATATCTTTGAGATTCAATCCAAAAGTGGATAAAGGTTTGATGATAGTGAACCTAGGCCTGGTGCCTAATCACGAGGGCATGAGAATGTGAAAGGGCCTGCACTAACCAATGTGGGTTGTAGTGGCCCCCACATAGCTGGAATGCATATGCAGCGGCTCATAAGAGAAATTTATCTATTGGTAATAGGGACAATGTTCTCCTACAAGGACTGGGGCCCACTTGGATAGATGTCTCTCAAAGGTCTCCTCATAAGCAAGGGGAAACCAAAATATCGATGCCACCCGATGATCCTAGCCCTTGATTTAACAGCATTAAAGTTTAATGGTGTCTTAACTGTATTTTTTTTTTGGAGATTGAATTCAATGAGAATAAAATTGATCCTAATGCTAGATCATGGAATGAAAAGAGTATCAAAGGGGCCGCACTAATCTAAGGTAGGCTCAAGTGGCCCTGTAGAGCTATAGCGCATAAGCAATATCACCGAAATCTAACAGATTTGTCATGCCTTGGCTACCGCATAGATTATAGGGATGTAAATGGGTCCCCGATTCTCCGATTACCCGAAGGTGCCGACCTATTAAAAACCGGGTATGGGTCCTTATTTAGGCCCCGATAAGTAAATGGGTCCGGTTCCATCTTCGTTCGGACCCGTGGACCAAAGACTCGACATATTACCTTGATTTTCGTAAATCTCTCATAAAAATCATATATTTTTTTTAATATCATTCTCTACCTAGACCCAGATCCAAACTCATCCCATATATGGTTTTGGTTTCGGTTCCGGAGCCAAGAAACCGGCTCCGAAATGATTCTGGGTCCGGATCCGGTTTCACCTTTTCCTTAACGGTTCCAGGTCCACCATGGACCCGAACCGGTAGCCCTAATAGATTGTATATGTCTTCATATGTAAATTCCAATATCTCCGTTGTCTTGCAGGTTATTTCGTTTCTTTAAAAATTCTTTTTTACCTCCTTTTTTTTTTCTTTTAGAATGTTCAATCTTCCATAACATTTTTCATAAGGTTCTATGGCCAAAATGGCCAGCTGAAGCAAGCATGCGGGGCCCATAGCTTGAGATGGATTGGATCCTTAGAGTGTATTTGGCATCGTGCCATTTGGATATTTCCATGTTCCCGTGAGACGAGGATAAAGAAAACATATTTGGTAAGTGTAAATCATTGTTCCGAATTTTGTTCTTGCTAAAGGGAATCCCAAGATCTTAACCCGCTCTCATAAGAAAATTGGAATAAAAATAACTTTATCTTTTTTAAGAAACAACTTACTAGCACAGTTGTTTTCCACTTATCTCTTGCCTTTTAAAGAATACCATTTAAAGACTCAAAACCCTCTCACTTATTCTAAAGGCAGGCCTCATGTTCACAATCTCAAAGAAGGTAGCCCCACTTTGTAAATCCTAAAGATGGATCACATGGTCACAACCACAAAAGGTGAGCCCATATTATAATTTCTATAATAATGATACCACATTATAAGACCTCATGTTCTAATTTCTAAAGATGGGCACCACGTTGTAATTTTTAAAAGTGGGCCTCGTGTCCACAATCACAAAAAAGTTGATCCCACTTTATAATTCTTAAAGGTAAGTCATATAGTTACAATCACTAAGAGTAGATCTGAGTCGCATTGTGAATCGTATGCATGCAAGCCCACATTGTGAATCCTATGAATGTGGCCCCATGTTCTAATTTCTAAATATAGGTACCACATTGTAATTTTTAAAGGTGGGTTCCATGTTCACAATCAATAAAAAAAGATGGCCCCATATTATAATTCCTATAAATGTGGACTAGGCCCACATTGTAAATCCTATGAATGTGGGCCACATGGTTACATTCACAAAGGTGGACCCACATAATTTTCTATGAATGTGGGCCCCATATTCTAATTTCTAAAGGTGTGTAGATGTTGTAGTTTCTAATGGTGGATCCCATATTTATATTAACAATAAGGTTGTCTCGCATTATAATTCCTATAAAGGTGGGTTCACATTATAAATCCTATGAATATGGGCCCTATGTTCTAATTTTTAATGTGTGTACCACATTGTATTTCCTACCAGCCAGACCAATGTAGACAATATTAAAGTGTTGCAAATAATAAAAGGTGTATCCCACTTTGTAAATCCTACTATTGTTTTGCTTCCATTCCGTGGAACAAAACCCTTATTTAGATTTAGTTTGATGTATCCGGCCTCTGTTGGGTTCAGGTGCAGGTTTCCTTTCGGGTACAGATACATGTGCGTTAGTTCAGGTACAGGTCCTGGTATGTCATGGTCCTGCCAAAAGCTCAATCCATTTTCATCCCTATTGGGTGAAGGTCCACAGGAATAAAACCTATCCTTATATGAAGTTTATTCAGGCCCATGTCTATGCAGGCGACCTAGACCCAGATCCAAATTTAAAATGGATCTGAACCCTTGGGTTAATGTTGTAAACGAGGTCAGGTTAAGATCAAGTCCATGCATGATGTTACAATAGCCAGACCTCCCACCCATTTGAGCACTTTGTGAATAAGCCGAGAAGTTTCTCACCATGCATCCCGTTTTCTAAAGTGGAGTTCATATTTCCGGCATTGCCGTGGTGATATAGAACATTTCCTTCAATGGTGGGCTCAACTCCTGCTGGAGTTTGTCCCTACTATTTTTTGCAGCCAATGTACCCCCACTGGCGTATGTCTTGCACCAAGGCAAGGTAGGTTTGTGTGTGGTAAGAAATCACATCATTGGAGCGACATGTTTTTTAAGCCATACCGGTAAAGGTAAGCCCTATGATCAATAGTCTACCAATGGATGAAAAAGCAGTGGTAAAGCCCAGCCCAGCCGCCACTTTGTTGCAGCACACACATTACAAGTAAAATAAATATTAAAAAACAACTATTTTACCACTCTCCCACTTTACTTTATCTCATATTTACTTTACTTCACCTTCTTATCATGCCCGTAAAGCAAATGCTTGAAACATGATTCACTTCCTCCTCTTTTTCTTTTTGTTCTAGTCCTAGTGTTTAATCATGGATTTCGTATATTATCGGTTATGATCACGAGCCAGATCCCTATTCTAAGCAAAATTCAGGTGATGACTAGTGCTCGAGGAGAGCATGATTTTGAAGTGTTTACCTACCTGGTCAATCTTACAGTAAAATATTGCAGTAAAATTTGACAACATCCTATGAATGAACATCCTATGTATTTTGAGTGGTTCAGATTTTTAATAGTTACGCTCCACTATGGAGTTCCACTTCTCTCACTGGTGGAAAGCATGGGTTAGACTCCCGGAGGATCGACACCGGCAACTTCAGCTGGATAGATCCCTAATTCACAATCTTCTATTCTCATGTGGTAAGCCTTAAAATTGACAAGTATCACAGATTTTTAAAAATGTAACCGGCCCCTCTCCTAACATGTTATCATGCTAGCCAAATTCAACTTTATATATCATTTTCATAACAAGAAAGATTGTCATTTGGGATAAGCATATAAACAGACACATGATTTAGTAAATCACCCGCTCCTAACCAATGTTCCGAGTCTGAACTCTCTAGGGATTCCAGAGCAACTAATGAAAATGACCCTCAACCATTTTGAACATACTCAGCACCAAAATATGAATCGGAAAATTTGTCAAAAGCTCTCTTTTTTTTTTGCTTCATTTCATGTACGCATACTATACAAAGAGTCCTTTGAAATGCCCGTCAGTCGGCATTTCATAGAGTCGAAAGGCAATCTCAAAAACATCTTCATTAAGATCAAGAAAAAAAAAAAAAGCATCCAGTTTCCATGCTCGCCTTACTGTGCAGCTTGACTTGGGTATCAAAACTAGAAAGCCATTTCCTGAAGAATTTGTAGGGTCTTCTGATGAACCTGAAGGTAAGAAAAAAGCACATGTTAAAACGTCAGAAAGGTGTTAAGGCATGATGGCAGTGAACATGTTAAACTGCACACATGCTGAAAGTTGCCTTTTCTCATGACAATTTCCTCGACATTTCAAAAGAGGCCTAAGTTAAAGAAACGGACAGTAAGTGTTACCCATTCTAGATGTTGGGCGGTAATGCCTGACACATTTCCAGAGTAAATGCCACCCAATACCTGACAAGCTCAAATGGGGAAAAAAGAACCGTTTATTGTGAGAAAAGGGCATTGCATGCTTGTTTGATTAATAGAAAATTGAACATTGGCATGCAAATTATGCCTAAAACCACAAATCAAAGGGAATTCCTACCTTGTCAACAGTCTCAAGGAATGTTCCAGGGCGTACAGGTCGTGGCTTACGGCCCGAGACACTTCCCTGGGAAACCCAGTAAGGAAAATTCAATATGCTTCAATCTCATTCACCACTTGTGTTGAGAACCTACCAAAGTAAAACAGCTCAAGAAACACTAATAATTGCCAGTATTCACTGTAATGAAACTCACCCTGCCAGCAATTCCACCTAGTCTCTGCTTGCCACTGGTTTCTTCCTCATCCTTGCCATAGTTGTCCGCACCTTCGTCTTTTCCTTCCATTGCATTTTTTATCATCTCTTGAACTTTTTTTCCAGGTTTTATAGCAACTAGCTTCATGATGAAGTTTACCTGCATTTGACAATGAAGAATTCACACCGAAAAACTAACAAAGAAAATGGAAACTGAAAGCAAATGCAATTGCTTTGTCCTTTGTGGAATTGTAGTTTCTACCCTGAAGGACAGTAATTCCAAGGAGCTGGTCTAATTCCTTTTCCACATTTTAATTTCATTCGGGATCATTAAAAAAAAAAGTGACTGATTAGCTTCAGACATTTTTAAAGGGGTCCACAGACATGGTGAGATTGACTATACAAAAACTGGGATAATTGGCATAAAAAGGTTTAAGAAGTCAATGGAGCGCAAGAAATCAAAGAACAGAAAGAGTTTCCTAAGTAGGACTTCAAAGTTCAAAATAGAAACCCAAATTATCAGGGTACAGACATGTGGCTATATATTTATTGCATGGTGTTTATTGTTGAAATATTTGAAAATATTTTTTTTTATTAATTGTTCAAATATGTTTTTAGGGGTTTTTACATGCAAAGTCCCCCTTACACTTCTATACAATGGCTGAGGGACCAAACATTTCATATTAACACGTGAAGGCCTCCCGCTAGTTTCCTCTTTTTTTCTTCACTTTTTTGCACTAATCCAGCGATATTGCCGGATGTTGTCAGAGATAAATCCCTAGCAGATAACCTCTTTCTTCCATATCTTTTCCACTTGTTTTCCCAAGCCGTTTCGCTGCTTTCTCATTACACAAACTACCCTAAGGATTTATAAAACAAGAATTACAACAAAAACTTTGAAGTATCCAAATCAAAGCTTATGATAATTTGCTGGACTTCTGTAATTTTTTTGTTACCTAGGCTCTAATCCATATATTCCTCTAAAGATCTTGAGTTGGGAATGAGGTCGCTCAATGCCAAACCGGAACTGCCCCAGTTGCAATTTTACAACTTACATTGAATCCAGGTTTCAATCTTCTCTACCATCAATCCTATGCTATGATGCCCAAATACAGCAAGGATACGGTAGGGACACGCTATGGATATGGTAGGGACGCGGATTTAACACATAAAAAGTGAAGTATCAAAAACGATATGTTGCCCACTTTGAAGTATCCATGCATCATAGATCCTATGTTATATGAGTTGCCACAAATTAATAGCCACCTAAAATAACAAACCCAAAATACCATGAAAGACCTTTGTTAGCTCACTTCCCTCTCTCTCTGCGTCCACATCTTCTTTCTCTCTTGATTCCTAAAGATCCAAATGTCAAAAGCCAAACACTCCATGGCAGATTTCCTCAACAAGATCCCAACACAGGAACACATCATATGCATACGACACCCCCTATTGCATCGTAGCAGCTTCCTAAACCCTTCTCTCCTTCAAGCTATGCCTGCTACTACTCAATATAGCATTTGTCTTCCTCTCCCAAAAATAAATAAATAAATAAAATAGAAGGTAAAATGGAGAGAATCGAGGCCTAGAGCCTAGCACCATTGAGGAGGAAGCAGTGAAACGGGTGGAAAAGGTAAGTAAGGAAGAACGGGGTTTTCTGCTAGAGTTTTAAGTCCGACATCCGGTGATATCACCGGATAAGGCAAACATCCAGCGATATCGATAGATAAGCACAAGGAAAAAATCCCGTGGGAGGCCATCACGTGTTAATATCAAATGTTTGGTCCCAACACCGTTGTATACAAAGTGTAAGGGGTTTTTTCCTGTAAAAACCCCATATTTTGAATTTCATTTTTTTCATATCTCAGGGTACATGAAGTCTAAAGGTTGTGAGTATCACAAGATAACTGGACTAAGTAAAAAAAGAAAGCAGGAAACAAAACTAAGAAATTATTTGGGAACTGTCTAGTGCTTGAAACAATCAGGGAACCAAAGTGAGAAGTATAGGTATTGGTGATGGCAAAATGGTTCCCCCTCAACCCTCTTAGAAGCATCAAATAGATGTATTTAATAACTTTACCAGCCTTGTGAGAAATAACAATCCAAATGAAGTTGAAGAACCCTTTAGAAATAGAATACAACAAAATCTATATCCTGACCTCTGCCTCAGGAAGTGTCCTAAAACCACGGTCATTTCTTTCATCCAATATTCCCCCACCCATCATATTTCGGGCCTCCTCTCTGATTAAAACAAGCCTTGCAAGTAGCTTTCGATCAGGAATGGACGGCCTAGCTTCCATTGTCTGCACAGACATCAATAGTTAAATTTAATACATTTGAAAGAATTTCAAGAGAAATAAAGATAGGTTCTAGATAATGAACTGAGTTATGAACCCATCAACTATGAAACACTCCAAGCAAAATCTTTAAAAAAAATTGCCAAATTAGATGCATGTAAACACATAATTGTAAACAGGATGTGAAACTCCACATGTTTTCCATTACAAATCCAAATTACAAGATGAAAAGCATTCAACATTGACTTTCAAATTATAATTGTTTACCTCTAGTATGTCATCAGCCTGATTAGCAATATCATTCAAATTTGCCCCTGGAAGATGAATCTTTCCACCCTTTTCACCGCCAAACACACCACCACCTGCAGCAACTCGACGCAGCAGTTCATATCTGCTATCTTTATCAGGAGTTTGACAAAGCAGGCCAACCACTTGAACCTATTGCCAACACCAGAATGTCAACTCTTAAATATGTAGTCATGGTTGAAAAACCTTCTGTCCAGAACTATTATCAGCTCTTAAAACATACTGAAAGAATTTAGCCTCACATGTGGGGGGCACTTTTTGGTAAGATGGGACAACACTGCCTCCTTGATTACCTCCAGGACAGACTTCCGCTGAAAAAATAAACATACAAGAGCATAGCATCAAGAATGTCTAAGCATTGACAATAATGCAGAGTTGCAAACCAATCAAAGCTGGTCATATGCTAGAGTTGTCATGGAACAAGAATCTCCCAGGCTAGGCTTTAGCCAGCCCATTTTATCTCAGTTCAGGGTAAGGTTTATTGGCCCATGGGCTTGACCTAGCTAACTCAAAATGTTTGCCTAAAGGCCTGGCAGGCTCGACAAGACAGGCTCCCCTCTAACACCATTGGACCTAGTACTGGCTAATGAGCTGCACTTATTACTTAAACTATTAACCTGTCAACAAGATCCAGATATGATATGAGGGATTGAACAAAATCTGGACATCTATAATTCTTTTCATGCCAACCTGGCCCAGTTCCATGAATTCCACCAAACACCACTAGTGCATTAAAAGATCAAGGAAAATTCTCAAAAGAGCCTGGACATGTAAAAAGAAGTCTATGCCCTCTCTTATTTCAGACAATAGGACCCAACCCAACCCAGACACTCACCTATGAATTGGCACTCCACCACAATTTACACTGATCTGATCATTCTAATCCATTGGCTATTTGGCTTGAACCATGAAAATCAACGCTCTAATAAAAGCATTAAAATTTGGGGCCAATCAACAGTTAGGTTCATAGACGGGGTGATTTCTGGGTCAGCCATTATATTATCCATGTGAAGACTTCTTAATCCACCACCCCCGCTGATCATCATGCATCCAAGTGGGCCCTAAAAGGTAGAAGAACAAGAAGAATGCTTTTCTTGTTGTCATATGAACTTTTTTGAGGAGATGAATTCATTGGTCATTATATCAACTTGATCTCAAGAACGCTTTTCTAAATGGATTTCTACTTGAGAAGATCTATATGACTATACGACCCTTCCTCCCGTGCTTTCACAACTTCCTCGTCAATTATGTCACATGAACTGCTCTATTTGGCCTTAAGCAAGCCCTACAAGCCCCATTTGATAGATTCACCACTACAATTTCCAATCTTGGCTTTCATCAACAAATAATGATTTATTCTCTGTTTACTTGACACTCATCAAGAGGCTACATGCTAGTACTCCCTTTATATGTCGATGAAATGACCGTCATAGACAATAATACCAACATCTCCCATATTTTTTGGCCATAAGGGCCATCTTCAATCCCAAATGATAAACTTCGAAGAAATCATTCAGCATGAAGGTCACTCTAATGCCAAAACTGTTGACACACCACTTGAGCTCGATGAGAAAATGAAACCTACAGTTGGCATTGTTCTGGATGATCCGATTTGTTGTTGACTCTTATATACCTTAATATCACTCAGCTTGACATTACTTATGCAGTTGACATCATCAGCCAGTTTGAAGTTTGAACTACTCGCTAGACCAACATTTGTTCAGTGGGTCTTCGTTCTTCAATGTACTATTGACCCGAGCCCTCATTGTTTCTTGTAATAGATCTCTACATTATAGGCCATTCTTTGACTCTGATTAAGCCGACCACTCAAAGATTGGGTAAACGTTGGCCTGAGTTGAACAATACAATGGGGTACTTATTTTCTTGGGTTTTAATGCCTGAGATTTATCTCAGATTTTATAATGTGCCACTGGTTGATTTATTTGAATAATCTTTATCCTTGTTTCATGTTGAATATCGATTCTAGTATCCGTTTCATGTAGAAATCATCTCTAGAGTGTAAAGTTATGTGATGTATTGATAAAAAAATCAAGAAAATAATGGTGGGAATTGGCATAGTCACCAAGCAAACCTCAAATATGTGGCTGGTGACTGGTGAGACTTGACCGAAAGGATTCTCTTAAGAGAATCCATTATGGCCGATCATGATACAGAACTGGTCTAAGGACATCTGCCTTAGATCCATCATTATTTAGCTATTCTGTGAATTCCTTCTATGTAGGCTCTTGGAGTTTAGATTTCCTTTAAGATTGGGTCTCCATTGTGTAAAAAATTATATAATTTATTTAAATACATATTTATGAATATCTGAATTGGATATATTGGAGTAAACTTCGGGTGTGTGGAATGATGTGCCTAGATATGGTGTTCTACGTGGTGTCTGAATCTACTACCCTTCCACATAAGATTTCTAGTTTCAAGTTATCCCTTTATTTCAACCCGCTTTATTAATATACCACTGTATGTAAATTCTGAAACTTAAGTCATATGGACTATTTTAATTTAAAGGCACCACTGAGCTGAAAATAACCTAATGCGTTGGCGACATCTATTTTGTTATGGCTGTTTCTAAGACTTCACTAGTTGAAGTCTAACTCAGTGAGACTATTGTCACTTCTGGGTACCATTCTGATGGCCCAGGCCCCTAGGGGGTCTAAATCAACTAGGATGTCTGAGGTATCGATACTGTTCTTCTCTTTTCTGTTATCCGCTTCTGTGGTGGGGATATAGCTGATGTGGTATGCCATCTATATGTAATTTTAGTTACACGATATTTAGGATACTCATTTATGTTCCTAACGTGTTGAGATTAGATTTCAGTTTAACTCTGTCCATATGCCACATTATGCCTGCTAACAAATTGTGATAAATAACACATATTATTGAAAGCCTGGAGTTTTATAATTCGCATACCTGTGATTACTATGTAAGACTACATGTGAAGTAGATGTAGGGTTTTTTTTTTTTTTTCCCACTAAGCTCTCTGCACTTATCCTTTCATGGGAATTTTTTAGGTAACAAGAGCTGGAGTGGAAAGCCAATTAATGATGACAAGGCCTATGGGGGTTGAGTGGTTGGATTCGACATTTATGCCGGAGGATGCAATAATCAGTGATAGTCCAAGAGATTTTAGTCTACTAGATTCCTTTATGTTTTAAGTTTCTACAGACTTAGTAAGAACATTACTTATATTAATGCATGAATTTTGTTATATGTTGATATCTAGTAAGGTATGGACTGTCATAGATAAGTTTTAAAACACTCACTAAAGCTCTGCATCTGGCAAGCAAAAATGAATTGTTATTTCTTCAGTTTTGCTTCACCAATATAATTATGATTGAAGTTTTATTTATATTCATGCTCCAGAACTAGGTCAGAATTAGACATTTGAGTAATGGGGCTTCTCAAGGAGTCCCCCAATTTGGCCAACTAAGTTAATCTTTTCCCTTACTCTTCCTCAATTTATGTGTTGACAAATCAGCAGGAACAAATATTTAGTTTTCCATTTATCAAGATCTCACACATTGACTACTTTATACATTTGAGCTATGTTGCATGGATTCCTCGCAATTAGACACATACACATGCCAGTCGCTTAGATACAACATGTTGGATTCTTCACAGATTCTTCCAATGCTAATTTAAACAATATTTTTCAATTAATAAGATATAATTATGTCTTTTCTTCTTTTCAGTTCTTGGTATAATATTGATATATGTTTAGAGTAAGATTTGTGCATTATTTTATTAGTGTTACTTTTCTACATTATTTTTATTTAAAAATAAGCATTTAGTTAAATGTATTTAACATTATGTGAAATCCATATATCCTAAGTTTTAAGATTTGTTTTATCAAGACATTTTGTACCAGTAGGGATCCGGAGACACATACCCATACTCATGCAACTTAGCATCTGATCTATTGCGGTAATGCCTTTCAAGTTCTAGCTGAAAAAATTGATGTAACTGCTACATCACTGCTAATATTTAAACATTACAAGACTTTTAACAGTGAATCCTTTTACAATATGAGAAGAAAATGAGAAGATATTTTGGGAATCCAAAATTACAGACCAGCCTAAAACAGTAGGACTTAGTTAAATACCAATATAACAGTATAGTGTCACAATATGATTCACCAGCCTCTACAAGTATCACAGTATCTTGGCTCTCATATAGTGACAACAACATCTAAGCAGTCTAAATGAAATTGGGTGCCTCTATTCTTTTTCGATTTTTCGTCTACCTATCTTGATCAAATAATAGTAAGTAAAATTCCAAGAATTACACAAGTCCTATGATACAAAATCAGAATACAAGAAATACAACATCGGCATGGAAAATCTCTAGAGCAAATGATTAACGGTGAAAATGATATAAATACACAGATAAAATTGTGGATAGAACAGCTAGTGCATAATAGATATAGCCATTTGGATTTAGAAATGTTGGCATTCGAAGTAAGTCACCAAACCTGTTCATCATTATCCTTTTCGGCTAGTCGTATCATGTAATCAAGAGCCATCATAAACCCGCCCTCCATCTCATCGACCCTCTTCCCGATGACTCCTTGAGCAACTATTTTTAATGCTGCAGCCTCCGATGTTTCATCCATTTCCATATCATCCAACTGCATATTCCCTCACAAGCATATACATAAGATGGCCCAAAAAAAGATCAACCCAGTTGATAAAATTTATCATGTTCCCCATTTTTATATTGCTCAAGTGCCAACCATTGATAAGTCCAACCCCTTCACACTCATTCCCGCATGAACTGGAACTTACCCCATTTTGGCACAATCAAATTCACAGGTCCACTGAGCCAAAAAAAAAAAAAAAAACCAAGAAAGAACGAAAAGAAAACGAAGAAGAAAAAAATATGCAAAGTTAAAAAGTTGTTAGCTTTGATGCCCTTAAGTCTAGGTTTAAATATAATCTGTATAAGCTAAATTTTTAACCCAACGTAAATTAACAATGAACTTTTCCATCCCCAAACCCACTAATTTTTGTACATCTAAGTGGGCACCAAAAACAGGGGTGAACAAGATATTCGATCCTGCATGTGCATGTGTATGTAAGAGCTTCGAAGGCAGGTATGATGGATCTTTGGAGTTCAGAATCTACAATTTATCATGGACAATCATTCGGTACTTAGTGGCCGTGCATCATGTACTATACAAATTGTCCATCTGGCAGGTGTCAGGGATGGACAGCAGCAGTGAAATAGGTCCTCTATCAGACAATTGTAGGGGTCCAATAACATGGTTGATGGCCCATGTTCTGCGATAAAAGCCTACCTTTCCAATGACTGGGATCACTCAATGGGAAGACCCCATATAAAGTGGGTTCCACAGAAGAAGAAAGGCACCTGTACAGAGTTCTGGTCCAAAAAATAGCAAATATACTGTAAAGAGATGATCAAGTCCCACAGGTTGTACTACAGTTGTGGTACAACTCACATGCTAGTTCCACTTCAGCCACTAGTACCCATGGTGAATGGTTCATAGAAAGGTCATTCCATAGATTGTGTCCCAAAGTCTCTTTTAGCCAACCCCAGTTCAAAACATTATGCTCATATGATGCTGATGATCACATCCATTGAATCAAAACATGAAAAATGAACTGTTAATGCCCCCCTCATGAAATGGCTGTGATCATCAAAATAAGGTGATATTGGAGCCCCAAGAAATTTAAGAAACACCCTTTATATCCAACCACTCACAGCTGAAACGTGTGCACAACATGAAAGAAATTAAATTTGTTCTGTTCCATATTAACAATTGAACATTGCACATACATTCCCAGATATCCAAGTTTGGTTTACTCGAAAAAAGAAGAGTGCTACAAAAAAAAAAAAAAACACTGATTTACTTTTAAAATCTACAGCCCTGTTTCTGGGGGATAAGATGGGTATGATGTGGATTGGGGGAATGTCATTGTCACTCTAACCAATCATCCTTATCATGGTTCAATCCAGCGGTGGATAATAGCTAGTCAAATTGCTATCAGTGCAAATTCACGAGGTCATGTGTGGCAAAAAAAAAAAAGTGTTTGTTCTGCACTTTTGCCCAATAGACTCATCCATCTTGTCTCGTGACTGTGTGGTGTTTGATAAAATGCCTGTGAGAACAAACAAAATAAAAATAAAATCACTTACCAGCTTGATCATTTCCTCCATTACAGAGGTGACTTGCTCGCCTCCTTTGAGAAGAGCTTCGTACTTGGCAGAGTCCCATTTATCCTCGTCTTGAGGGTCTCCTCGGTCAAATCCAAGACCGGGTGGGATTGTGGCATTACCCACGTCTGGAAAATCACCACCAACTTGGTAGCTGGAGCAGACAAGGCTTGTTTGCTTCTTGGGGTGTCGTAGAGAGAGAAAGGAGGGTCTCGAAGTTGGGTGAGAGAGAAGACAACAACAAGAACATGGTATGTGTTTGTTGGAAACCCAACGTGAAGAAGAACAAGAGAGAGAGGAGAAGGCGAGCGCACTTGACATTGTTATCAGAGACAGAGAGAGAGAATGAGACGGGAATCTAAAGATATTTGCTAATTGGGGACCCCGTGGGCCGGACCTACCCAGGCCGGCACGTGGCCTAGCATGGCCCAGCCCGGATTGGGCACGGCCCCCGCACGACACGAAAAATATCGTGCCATGGGCCAACCCCGAGCCGCCTTGGGCAAGTCAAGGCACGACCCAACCCAAACACAGCTGGGCTGGCCAATTTATCGCTGCACAACCCATTTTACACCCCTACTGTTAGCCCCTAAAATGGTCGCACTGCGTTGGTACGCAGGTGACGTGCAGTCGTCGTGCTTTGATCGTCATGCAGGTGCTGCGAGAACAGTGCGAGGCTCACCAGAGTTGTTGGTGCACAGAACTGCACGTGGAGTGTGCAGTCGTCGTGCACGTTGCTGTGTTCGTCATACAGGTGTGCGAGAACACTGCGAGGCTCACCACAGTTTGTATGTGCACTGTGCTGCAGGCAACGTGTGCTGTGTTCGTCGTGCAGGTGCTGCGAGAACACTGCGAGGCTCATTCTAGTCTGTCTGTGCACGTCGTGCAGGAACCACGTGCGGCAGACTTTAGCCTCTCGACCAACCATGGACTTTTTGAGTCTAAATGCATATGTAATGCATTGAATGATCCTTAAACATGCTGAACTATCATTGTGCAAAAGGATTTGTACATTGGAGTCCGGGAAGTGGCCGAAAGTCTCAATCCGTCGATTTCGGACGTTTATACCCAGGAGGTGAGAAACAATGGTCGGCACCAAACTCTACTATGTTGGAGTTATGCCTGTTGGGTGAGAAAACGGACGGTGGACACTGTTGGCACCCGGTATGCATGGAAAACAATAGGAATGGCCTTGGGGGCCTTGGTTGAGTGTTGCTTGGACTGTGGTTGAGAATTTGGTGCGTGGGGCCCACACCCTCGTGCCTGGGCCTGGTGGCCCAAACAGAGATGCTGGCGTGCTAGATTGGTGCATGGGGTTTATTCCCCTTGTGCTGGGGCTGGTGTAGCCCATGTGGAAGACACAGTTGGTGCTGTGTGGCATGCCTTTTCACTTAGACAGTTGCTGGTTGGTTTGGGATGACGTGGCAGCCACTTGGGTGGGTGGTTTGAGAAACTGCCATGGCAGTTTGGTCTGGAAAGTGTGTTGGACATGTGGAGGACTACTTGGACCAACAAAAGCATGACAGGTGGCATGCAACTGCTCAGACAAACTGCCCCTTTGAGGGTTATTTCCAGAAAAACAGTGGCAACTGTTGGAGGGGCCAAGTGGCAGGCAGTTAGCCTTGGTGGCACTGTCTGATCGGCCAGAGACTTGTTTAAATAGGACTGTATGGTTGCAGATCCGAATTAGACAATGGTAGACAAGGAGAGACAGGGAGAAGTCTCAAATTGTAGTCTTAGAACAGAAACTAAGACAGAAGTTTGCCTTAAGAGATAATCTCAGGCAGGGCTTCAGGGTTCAGGCAGAGATTCAAGAGGGATCTCTGCATGAGAGTATTACAGAGACTTATGAGTGGTGATTCTTTGTAAGGGCTCGTCCCACAGTTTTGATTAATAAGAGAGGGCTGGTGCCAAATTAATCAAGTGATCTGTATTTGCATTGTGTTGTCTGCAATTGTCTCCTTCCCATTTCCTTAAGTGTTGTTTGAATGTGTGTTTGTTGGTTGGCTGGTTAAGAGATTGGTGTCCTTAACGCCGCACGGCAGAGATTTTTAGGCAAAAAATCTACCCCGTGACAACTGGTATCAGAGCCTCAGTTTTGGTAAACTGGGAGTAATTTCAGTCTGCTGATCATGTCAAAGTCAGCACTGGAACAAGTTTGAGAGCACGTTCTTCGTTTGGAAGAGAAGGTCGAAGGCCTGAATGATGCAATCGCTCAGCAAATTACCTTTGGCCCAAGTCTGACGGTGTTGGCTGATAAAACGGAATCAATTGAGGAGTTGCTAAAGGATCGATCTGCACAGTTGGTGGAACTGCGTGCAGACATCCTGTCTTGGATGGAACAAGGGCAACAGCAGTTTGATTCCCTCTCTAGTGAATTGACCCTAGTGAAGAGGGCCATTCATGGTTCGGTTGCTGGTTCAGAGAAGAGACGGGTCAAGGTTCCTGAACCGAAACCATTCTCTGGTGCTCGGAGCGCAAAGGATCTGGAAAACTTCCTTTGGGATATGGAACAGTATTTCAAGGCTGTTCATACTCCGGTGGAAGAAATGGTGACTATTGCTAGCATGTATCTTGCTGGTGACACAAAGCTATGGTGGCGAACGCGTGTAGACAACGACCAAGAGACAGGTCGTGCAGAGATCACATTGTGGGATAATCTGAAGAAGGAATTGAAGGATCAATTCCTACCCTGTAACGTGGCCTGGGTGGCACGTGAAGCCTTGAGAAAACTCAAACATACTGGCACAATTCGAGAATATGTTAAACAGTTTTCCTCTCTCATGCTTGATGTGAAAAACATGTCTGAGGATGACAAACTGTTTAATTTTATGACTGGTCTGCAGGGGTGGGCTCAGGCAGAATTGCGACGCCAGAATGTGAATGATTTGCCTACTGCAGTGGCTGCAGCAGAGGCATTGGTGGACTACAAGTCTGAACGGGCAGAGGCCTCAGACGCTGATAAGTCCAAGTTAAAAGTTTCAAAGAATGGGAAAAAGAAGAATGGAAACAGTGATAATGGCAAGGACAAACAGTCCAATGGCAATGGGGAACAAGGAAAGCCTGCAAAGGTTAACTTTGGGTGCTTCATTTGCCAAGGACCGCATCGAGCGCGGGATTGTCCTAAGAAGGAGAGTCTGAATGCCATAGTTGCTGAATCGGGAGAGGTACTTGCTAGGGTGAATCCCATACAACTGTTAGGTGGGACCTAACAGGCTTTTTCCCCAAGGTTTTGGTGGTGATTGAGATCAGGAATGGATATCAAGTCTGCAGGAAGTTATTGTCCATGGAGTGGACTATAGCATAGGACTGGTATTTCTATTGGTCAACTGAGGATCACTATTCAGACCCTGGTGTTGAGTTATCTTGAAGAAGGTGACCATTTGAAGCTTGTAAACTGAGTTTGGTGTTGGTACACCATGATTTATTTTGTTTTTACTTGATGTAAGAAACAATACAGGAGTATAGTCATTTTTGCTTTAACTAGCATTGGTAATTTCTGTGGTGGTGTAGGGGCATCACACAGTAAATACTTTTGACTGTGGTGTCTGGTGGCATCAAGATTGGAGTTTTGTGGACAAATTTCAGTCTTTTGGGTAATCCAAAAGGTGAAACTTATCAAGGAGATAAGGGTGGTTCTTGTTGAAGATTGTGGTCTAGAACAGTAGGAGTTGTTTGATTACAATCTTGAACCATTAAACACTGTTGGTGCAGTGTTGAAAAGGATGAGTGTCTCGGTTGGAGTCGATACACACAGCAAAGGATTGCTGACTAACTGTGAAGATGGACTTGGAGGTGCAGAAGATGACTTAGGTAGAGTGGCTTTGGTATCTTATTGTACTGGTTCATGTAAAAACAGTTGTAAAATTTACATTATTCATGCAACTTTTGGGCGTAAGCACTTGAATGATGTATATTAAAGACTAAGTGTAGGTGCACTTAGCATATTTTTATTCTGTTGTAGGCAGTAGGAGTCTGTAACAATAGGTGAAGAAGACCCAAGGAAGAGGTGACTTTCTTCAATCACCAGATGAGGACATCTGTTGGATCAGGTGGGGGAGGTTTGTTAGCCCCTAAAATGGTCGCACTGCGTTGGTACACAGGTGACGTGCAGTCGTCGTGCTTTGATCGTCATGCAGGTGCTGCGAGAACAGTGCGAGGCTCACCAGAGTTGTTGGTGCACAGAGCTGCACGTGGAGTGTGCAGTCGTCGTGCACGTTACTGTGTTCGTCATACAGGTGTGCGAGAACACTGCGAGGCTCACCACAGTTTGTATGTGCACTGTGCTGCAGGCAACATGTGCAGTGTTCGTCGTGCAGGTGCTGCGAGAACACTGCGAGGCTCATTCTAGTCTGTCTGTGCATGTCGTGCAGGAACCACGTGCGGCAGACTTTAGCCTCTCGACCAACCATGGACTTTTTGAGTCTAAATGCATATGTAATGCATTGAATAGTCCTTAAACATGCTGAACCATCATTGTGCAAAAGGATTTGTACATTGGAGTCCGGGAAGTGGCCGAAAGTCTCAATCCGTCGATTTCGGACGTTTATACCCAGGAGGTGAGAAACAATGGTCGGCACCAAACTCTACTATGTTGGAGTTATGCCTGTTGGGTGAGAAAACGGACGGTGGACACTGTTGGCACCCGGTATGCATGGAAAACAATAGGAATGGCCTTGGGGGCCTTGGTTGAGTGTTGCTTGGACTGTGGTTGAGAATTTGGTGCGTGGGGCCCACACCCTCGTGCCTGGGCCTGGTGGCCCAAACAGAGATGCTGGCGTGCTAGATTCGCGCATGGGGTTTATTTCCCTTGTGCTGGGGCTGGTGTAGCCCATGTGGAAGACACAGTTGGTGCTGTGTGGCATGCCTTTTCACTTAGACAGTTGCTGGTTGGTTTGGGATGACGTGGCAGCCACTTGGGTGGGTGGTTTGAGAAACTGCCATGGCAGTTTGGTCTGGAAAGTGTGTTGGACATGTGGGGGACTACTTGGACCAACAAAAGCATGACAGGTGGCATGCAACTGCTCAGAGAAACTGCCCCTTTGAGGGTTATTTCCAGAAAAATAGTGGCAACTGTTGGAGGGGCCAAGTGGCAGGCAGTTAGCCTTGGTGGCACTGTCTGATTGGCCAGAGACTTGTTTAAATAGGACTGTATGGTTGCAGATCTGAATTAGACAAGGGTAGACAAGGAGAGACAGGGAGAAGTCTCAAATTGTAGTCTTAGAACAGAAACTAAGACAGAAGTTTGCCTTAAGAGATAATCTCAGGCGGGGCTTCAGGGTTCAGGCAGAGATTCAAGAGGGATCTCTGCATGAGAGTATTACAGAGAGTTATGAGTGGTGATTCTTTGTAAGGGCTCGTCCCACGGTTTTGATTAATAAGAGAGGGCTGGTGCCAAATTAATCAAGTGATCTGTATTTGCATTGTGTTGTCTACAATTTTCTCCTTCCCATTTCCTTAAGTGCTGTTTGAATGTGTGTTTGTTGGTTGGCTGGTTAAGAGATTGGTGTCCTTAACGCCGCACGGCAGAGATTTTTAGGCGAAAAATCTACCCCGTGACACCTACCATGGACTAAGGGGTAATGAAAAGATCCATCTAGGTCATAAGTGCTCAAGGTATCAAATTTGAGATCAATCTCATACCTTTAAACAATTGATATTGCCCGCAAAATATAGATGGGGGCCTCACAGTGGAAAACAATACCCGCATCTATACCCGATGTTTTGCCTTTTGGTTCCGATTGACATGATGGTCTAGGTCTAGATCCAAAAGCTCCATATCCGAAAACACATGCACTAGTGATATGTATATATATAAGGCATGTGGTTGGTCCCTTTTCTATCCATAGAAGAGCTGCAGTTCATGTGGTGGAGTATATTTTTGGTGCTAGTCTCAAATGGGATCCATGTCGGCCTACTCCAAGTAGGGGTGTATAAAAAATCCGTCGATCCGGAAATCCGATCCAATCCGATCCGATTCGCAGATTTTTATCCGATCCGAAAGTAAACAGATTGGTGACGGATTGAAAATTTTGTAATCCGTCGGCAACGGATCGGTGGCGGATTTCACCCTCAATCCGCGGATTCAATCCGATCCGATCCGTTGGCATTAAATATAAATAAAAAAATAAGGGGTCTAAATATAAATAAAGATGTCTAAATTTAAAATAAGAAAAAAAATTTAAGGGGTCAAAATGTGATTTTTTATAATATATTTGATATTTTTATTTTAAAATTAGATTGAACGGATTAATCCAATCTGGTCCTCCAAGGATCGGATCGGATCAGATTTTAACAGCAACAGATTGGTGACGGATTTGGCCCAATCCGTACCAATCCGATCCGTGTACACCCCTAACTCCAAGTATTAGAGTGTGTTCCAACTTCCAATGGTTGTGGTCGCCATCTAATGAGTAATGACTATGACAGAAAGATATAAGCTAGAGGGGTTAAGTGTCGGTCCAAAAGTCCGTGAAAAGAGTTTGATCCAAATCTAAATAATCACAAGTCACATATCTTAAAATGGTTACTGTGTGGGGAGATTTTCAAAGCTCCAGGATTACACTAATCACGGCAATAAGATGGGACTAAGCATTCTCACGAGCCGACCACGTGCCATCCATATGGCATCCAGACTCACCTCGGCTGCCGAGACAGAGGCCTCAGCCGAAACCAGACAGGCTTTGGCTGCTAGCGCCAAGCTCGGCCGCCAGGGGTCCACTTCGGCTAAGGAGCTTGACCTCGGCCAAAAGAGCTGAGGGCCCCGGCCAAAGGAGTCGAGACGGAAGCCGAAGCAAAAGAGTGTCCCCACTCGTGCCCTACGCCTGCCAGCCACATACACGTGGCGGAATAGGGGCGCGAGCCAATGGGACAGATGCGACATCAGCCGTCCACAATCTTCGCCAGATCGCTGACAAAGCGGCATCCAGCGGCTGTAGCCAAATCAGGGAAAGGCCCGAGAGTGGATCCGATGGGACCTCAACCGCCAAATGCGTCCAACATGATCTGGCCCAACATGACATGCATTAAATGCAATATGGGCTGATCCGACTGGCATTAAATGTAATGTGGGTTGAAATGGACCGCATTTATGACTTTGTGGGCTGATAAGGACTTCCCTATCAAATCATGAGACCCACTCCAAAATATCATCCAAGATATCCTCCATAGTTCTCTATAAATAAAACTCCATTCAACAT
The DNA here is from genome assembly GCA_012931725.1 of Litsea cubeba. Taxonomy (NCBI): domain Eukaryota; kingdom Viridiplantae; phylum Streptophyta; class Magnoliopsida; order Laurales; family Lauraceae; genus Litsea; species Litsea cubeba. Next base: position 77,473,133 of record CM022947.1, read on the forward strand.
GTAGGTACGCACATCTAAAACCAGAGAGCTGTTACTCTGCCTCTCTTCTTCCTCTCCTTCCTTTGTTCCAGTTCACTCACTGACTTAGGCATCGGAGAGCCTTGTGCCGCCCAAGCCAGGGTCCTCTGACCGTTTGCTCTTCCCTTTCAGGCTAAGAAGTACCAGGTCAACTTCTTCATTTAGATAAGTCCTGTGAGGCACCCCTGTTATTGTGGGTCAAAATTTTCCTGCACCTACAATTGGCGCCGTCTGTGGGGAAGCACTATCCCATCCCTCCTAACCTACTCAATCTTCCCAGAAACCATGCCTCCAAAAGCCAAGAAAGGCGGAGAGTCCCAAAGAGCATTGCTCAAATGACCAGGCCCGTCGACAGACGTCCCCCCTCAAGGACGGTCCAGAGCAGTGCATGGCGCGTTTGTAGGTGAGGGGCTCGTAGGCTCGCAGCCTTTCATCGAAGTTCCTTTCCAAGAGGGGCTTGAGACCTCGCTCTCTGACGAAGAAGTTATGCCTCCCCAACGGGATGAGCGTTGACACAAACGGCCTCGCAAAGACAAGGCTGTGGCAGTGGAGGAGCCACGCCGTGCGCAACCCCCTGATGATGGAGGAGACATCGCAGCTCAAAACGCTCTCCTCCAGAAGCGGGAGCAAATGATCCGCCAGCTCCAGCAGCAACTGAGAGTGGTGCAAAATGCCTTGTTAAGGCAGCCCTCAGAGCCCCAAGGCGAGAAGAGAGCTGTCCAGAGCAAGGTAGTCCAGCCCTCTCGCGAGGATCTGAGAGCCTTTTTTGATCAGAAGCGCAGCCAGGCCCACGACCAAGGCTCGAGCAACACCCATAGCCATCGTGGCCGCGATGGACGAGCCCATAGCCGAGGCCATTCGAAGCGGAAGCCAAGAGCACCGACACCAGATAAGGATGATGAGCAGGAGCGGCTCGACAAGCGTATCAGGCTGGCTCTTCGGCATAACTTGGAGATGCGGGACCAACAAGATATTTGCGGCCCTACCGACCTGGGGGCCTCTCCCTTCACGTGGGACGTCGAAAGAACTCCCTTGCCCAAGAAGTTCTCCATCCCGCGGTTCGTCCCCTATGACGGAGTGTCTGACCCATCCGCTCACCTCCGGCATTTCTCTCAGAAGATGTCCATCTGGGGGAACGAGGGCCACCTCAACTACAAACAAGATCTTCTCCTCCAGCCTAAGCGACCTCCCTCTGAAGTGGTTCTGCGCCCTCCCGGAGAAGTCTATTTCGAGTTAGAAAGAGTTCCAGCTCTCCTTCCTAAAGAAGTTCCAGGCCTATAGCGTCGTCCCTAAGACCGACGCTGATATCCTTGCCCTAAAGATGAAGCAGGGTGAGAGCCTCACCCAGTTCGCCCGGCGGTTCTGGGCGATTTACAGCCAGATCGAGGATACCAGAGAAGAGGTGGCGATCTTCGCCTTCTGGAGCGCCCTATTGCCGGGGCACGAGCTGAGGAAAGATTTGGTTGGAGATCCCGCTACCTCCATGTCGGCCTTGATGTCCCGGATAAAGCGCTATGTCGCCCAAGAGGAGGACGAGATCCGGGCTCGGGAGGACGAAAGCCCAGGACCCAAGGAAAGAAGTAGCCAGCCCCAACACAGGGGCAAGAAGCCCTTTAAGAAGGAAGAGCCGAAGCAGACCTGGGCCTCCAGTTCGGCGAGAGCGTCCGAGTCTGGGGGCAGCAGGAGGACCAGACCTCCCTCTGACACCCACTAGGGTGTGAACATCGTCTTCAAGGAACCGATCCACCAGATCATGAACAAGATCAAGACCAAGCCATTCTTTAGGTGGCCCTAGACCATGCGGAGTAATCCGTCCACCCGTGACCAGACCAAATTCTGTGCCTATCACAAAGATAGTGGGCACAGGACTGATGAGTGCAGGACTTTGAAGTATCACCTGGAGAGACTTGCCAAGGAAGGCCACCTTGCGGAGTTCATGAAAGCAGGAGACGTCGGCAGCGGCGGAGGCAACCGAGCTCATCAGAACGCTGATCAGGCTCCAGACAGCGAAGACTCTGAGAAGATCATCAATGTGATCCATCTGGCGCCCTCAGCTAGAGGCGGCCCCCAGGCTCGTGCCGAAGCCAGGCGGGCCTCGCACGGGAAATAGGTGACGAAAGCCGAGCTCGGCCCGGCACCCAAGAGAGCGCGCCGAGACTGCCCAACCATCTCATTTTCAGACAAAGATCTAGAGGGGATTCAGCTTCTCCACAATGACCCTCTGCTCCTGACCATGAAGCTGAAGGACTTCACTGTGAAGAGGATCCTCGTCGACTCTGGCAGCTCTTCCGAGGTCCTCTACTATGAGTGCTTCAAGAAGATGAAACTCTCAGAAGCTGATCTGACGGAGGTTCGTGTGCCCCTGATAGGGTTCAGTGCCAAACCAGTCTACCCTAAGGGGAGAATCACTTTAGAAACCAGAGTAGGCGGAGCCTCCGTGACGGCCGATTTCCTGGTAGTGGACGCCCCTTCTCCCTACAATGTTATCTTGGGCAGGACATGGCTCCACAAGATGGAAGCAGTTCCCTCCTCCCTCCACCAGAAACTGAAGTTCGTACTCGAAAGCAAGGATGACAGAATGGAGGTGGTCACTGTCGAAGGAGACCAGCGGTTGGCCAGGCAGTGCATGCTGGCCATGGTCCCTGCAGAGAAGGAGCCAGAGCGAGTCAATTTGGCAGAGTTCGAGAAGGGACTAGATGAGATCGGCAGGGATTCTGACAAGAAGAGCATTGAGGATCTGGCCGAAGTCAGGCTCGACCCATCAGACCCAGACAGATTTTTTCTGATTGGCACCCAGCTGCCCCACGAAGAGAGAGCCGAGCTCTCAAGGTTTCTGATGCAGAACGCGGATGTTTTCGCTTGGACCCCGAGCGAAATGCCTGGGGTCGACCCCGAGGTCATGTGCCATAGCTGAACGTGGATCTCAACCACAAGCCAGTGGTACAAAGATCTCGCAGGACGGGGTTACAGCAGACAAACGCGGTAGTCGAAGAGGTCGACAAGTTGCTTGAGGCCGGCGCAATCCGGGAGGTCCAGTACCCGGTCTGGCTGGCCAATACGGTGGTGGTGAAAAGGAAGACGGGAAAGTGGAGGGTGTGCGTAGACTTCACAGATCTCAACAGGGTCTGCCCCAAGGACAGTTTCCCCCTTCCAAAGATTGATCAGATGATCGACGCCACCGCTGGCCACGATAGAATGAGCTTCCTCGACGCCTACAGAGGTTACCATCAGATTCCGATGTACGAGCCAGATGAGGAGAAAACCGTATTCATAACCCCCCGCGGCACTTATTGCTACAAGGTGATGCCCTTCAGGCTGAAGAACGCAGGGGCAACCTATCAGCGCCTCGTCACCAAGATGTTCCAGGCTCAGCTCCGCAAGACAGTCGAAATCTACATTGACGACATGGTCGTCATGTCCAAGCAGTCGAGCAACCATCTGGCGGACCTGGCCCAAGTCTTCAGCATCCTCCGTGAGTTCAAGCTCAAGTCAATGCTTCCAAGTGCGCCTTCGGTGTAGCTTCTGGCAAGTTCCTCGGAAGCCTAGTAACACAGAAGGGGATAGAGGCCAATCCGGACCAGATTACTGCAATCCTGGGCATCCAGAGCCCATCTACCACAAAGGAGGTCCAGAAGCTTACAGGCATGGCTGCAGCACTCAATCGCTTCATCAGCAGATCATCAGATAAGTGCTGGCCTTTCTTTCAGCTTCTGAAAAAGAATTTAAAATTCCAATGGACCCCTGAGTGCGACCAAGCATTGGGAGCACTCAAAACCTATTTGTCTTCACCACCCTTACTCTCTACCCCAACTCCGGGGGATATTTTGTATTTGTATCTTGGGGTCTCGAATCATGCGGTGAGCTCCGTCCTCATCAGAGAAGACCAAGGAGTCCAAAAACCAATTTACTATACGAGCAAGATCCTGCTTGATGCCGAGACCCGATAACTTTTGCTGGAGAAGCTTGCGTTGGCGCTCGTCAGCGCCTCCCGCAAGCTCTCCCATTATTTCCAATCCCACACCATTGTGGTCATCACGGAGCACCCACTCCAGTCTATTTTCAAGAAAGCTGACTTTTCAGGGCGTATATCCAAGTGGGCAATCGAACTAGGGTAGTATGACATCCAGTACCGTCCCAGGACTACAATCAAAGCCCAAATCCTGGCAGACTTCATTGTAGAGTTCGTCTCACCGAGCTCGGCTTCGACCCAGCCCGGCACCGAACTGGGGGGCATAGGGCATGAGCCAGAAGTTACCGAGGTCGAACAATCCTCTCAGAGCCAGGATCCTGTCTCGGCATGGAAGGTCTTTGTCAACGGTTCATCCACCTCGAAGTTAACTGGCGCCGGCATAGTCCTCCAATCGCCAGAGGGACTGGTCATAGAGCAAGCCTCACCTTGGACTTCAAAGCGACGAACAATGAAGCCGAGTATGAAGCTCTGATAGCAGGGCTGAATAGCGCCCGAATCCTCGGAGCCCAGCAATTGGTGGTTTTCAGTGATTCACAACTGGTAACTAGCCAACTCACTGGGGACTACCAAGTCAGAGACGACAGGATGGCGGCCTACTTAGCCCTCGCAAAGAAACTGCTCTCGCACTTCCAGACTGCCGAGGTCAGGCAAATCTCCAGAGATACAAACAAGCATGCTGATGCGCTTGCAAACCTGGCCTCCGCTGTCGAAGCGGGAAAGAAAAGGACTGTTGAGGTCGGATCGATACCGAGATCAAACCTCGAGCTCCACTCATCTCGGCAGGTCCTATGTGCTGATCTCGGCCCGAGCTGGATGGATCCAATCATCTCCTATCTAAAGGACGACAAGCTCCCCGAAGACAAGAATGAAGCCCACCGAATCAGACTCAAGGCAGCCAGATTCTGGCTATCTCTGATGGACCGCGCTCCTGCTCGGTTCCTACCGAGGTCGGCGGACGTGGGAGTCCGTCGGGTCCGACCCTTTCGTAACCAGGGGGCAGGGGTGTGCATCAACATTTCTTTTTTTGTGTGGGTGTGCCAGATTTTCTATTTTACTTGGAATTGCAAGTGGTGATCCGGAGATCAACCTTCGCAAGTAAAAAGGAAATCAACTTCTTTCAAGTTTTCCATTGCACATATATTTAAGAAAAGAGACATTTTCTTGATTTGCCGTGAAAGGCGATTTTTTTGGCATTTATAGCCGATTTTGGCGTTTATAGCCGATTTTTAGCGTTTATAGCCGATTTTGGCATTTATAGCCGATTTACAATCCTTATCAATAATGAAAGACAAGAGTTGTGATTTTTGTCTCTTTTGAAAAAATATAAACTATAATGAAAAGCAAGAAAAGGAGGATCTAACTTCTCAGAAGATTGTGGGGGACTCGATTAGATTGACGGTCGCAAGCCATATATGGGCTTCGCCATCATCTATGCAGATGAGAATAGAGGATGCTATTGATTCGCTTGGCTTGGCTATAACCTCAGGTTTTTAGAGGACAAAGACCAAAAGGAGGTCCTATGTCCAATAAAAAGCCGAGTAGACGGGCTGAAAAGCCACATCTAAGCCATTGGAGGTAGGAGGAGAAGGCAAGGACCTTGGGTGGGGTACCCCCCAAGGGACTTTTGTCACCTTGTAGCGGTGGCCGGTGTAGAATTTCCGCAGAGTTTTCTCTCTTTTCCTTTTCTAAATTTCTGTGCTTCTGTCTGTGATTCGTTTTCTGTTGTTTCTTTTTGGAGTGCTCTCCTATTTATAGGCTTTTTGGTAGCCATTTAGGAGGATTTATGGGCTTTTATTGTCATTAAGCCGCATAATGGGAGGAGTTACAAAATTGAATTCTTTATTTTGTAACTCCTTTTTCTTGGCTTCTGATTGGCCGGAGGAGATTGAGGGCATTTAATCGCCTTTAATCGCCATGATGGGAGGAGTTTCATGGGTTAAATGCCATGTGACTTGTAATTCCCGGATGCTTGCTTCTGATTGGTCCGTCCAAAGAAATGGATTAATGACTGTAATAAAGTTGTTCAATTAATCGCATTAAGTGGTCGCCGAGCATCTGAAGAGTCGCGGGCCGTGCCGCGTCTTTTGGGATTCTTCTGGTGATGATCATCGATGGATCTTCATGTAGATCGACATCAGATGATCATGTAATTTCAGGTGTTTGTTGCCAACAGCGGGTCGGTGCCATCTGTCCTGTCGATTTCTTGATCGGTCGGGTAGAAAGCACACTTTTTTTGATTGACCTGGTGGCGATCAATATTGTTTTCGATACTCTTGATGATTAACCCGTGTTTTGGACGGATGTCAGAGGACTTGGTTTCTCAAAAGCATGAATTTTGGAAAGTACCAGAGGCTGGGCGCTTCGAATCGCGAAAAAACGGCGAAAACCGGGGTTTCCGGGGCCTTCCCGGCGACCCTAGGCTCCAAGGTCGCCAGCGACCCTGGCCCAGGGTCGCAGGGGCCTACGACCCTGGGGGGTTTTCCCCCCCCTTTGTGTCCCGTTTTGTGTCCGTTTTTGCTGTTTTTCGATTCTTTTTTCTTCTGTATTTTTCCTTGACATTTTGACAATTTATTGGCATGATTTCTTTGTAGGAAACCTGATGAGAATCCTTACATTTTATTTTGCAAAGTTTCTAATTTCCTGAGAAAGCCGAAGACTTTGTCGCGCAGAGCTGCCAATTTTCCGTCAGAAGCTGAAACTGGGTCAAACGATGTCGGAATGACCTGAAATTTGGTGTGAAGCCTCCTGAGCAATAAATAAGACCAACCATAGGCTTTTGTTTAATTTTTGAAGCCGTTTGGGGTCCTATCACCAGTAGACTCGCTTTTGTCGCGATGAAGATGTCGCGGTTTGATGTGCGGTCAACCGATGTCCGATTGACTTGAAATTTGACAGGGAACCTATTGGAGTCATTTTAAGATGATCCATAGGCTCTGTCTTGGAAACCATGGTCCCGGAGAGCTTTGCCGCCGAGAGGCCTGATTTGGCTTCCGATCGTCAAACTATGGTCAAATGTTGTGGAAATGACCTGAAATTTGACGTGTAGCCCTTTATAAGCATTTTGAAGCCGTCCATGTGCTCTATCTGATGAGTAATGGCCTCGGTGGTTCTCGCCGCCGAGAGGCTTGATTTAGTTGTTCGAGGGTTGATGTAGGGTCAAACGTTGTCGGTTTGACTAGGAACTTGAAGTGGAGCCTTTTGAAAGTATTTTGAGACCATCCATCGGCTCTGATCGAAGATTTGGTGTCTCCGATGCTTTTGCCGCCGAGAGCTCCTTTTCGGCTGTCGGAGAAGCGAAGTTAGGCCAAATGATTTTGAAATGGCCCGAAACTTCTTGTGTACTCCTCTTTTGGCTGTCTTGAAGGATCTTGCAGTTTTTGTTTGATTCTGACAAGATTTGATTTTTGGAAGTAGCATTGCCTATTTATGGCAGGTTGCGACTTCATGTAGCTCTTTGGATCTTGAAGAGGCAAAGTGACATTTTTGGTGTCAACAATCTCCCGAAGGCAAACTCTACAGAAAATCCTTCACAGGTCCCTACCTCCAATGCGTCCATCCAAGCAAGGTGGACAACTTTCTGTATGAGATCCACGAAGGAATCTGCGGCAGCCACATCGGAGGCCGCTCACTGGCCTACAGAGTTATAAGCCAAGGTTACCGGTGGCCGTACATGTAGAAGGACGCGCAAGTATACACCAGGAAATGCGAGAAATGTCAGAAGTTCTCCCACTCGCTTCATCAGCCAACGCAAGACCTGAGTCCCCTCTCCAGTCCATGGCCCTTCGTTCAATGGGGGTTGGACATTGTGGGACCTCTCCACCGAGCTCCGGGGAAAAAGAGATGGCTGATAGTTGCTACGGACTACTTCACGAAGTGGATAGAAGCTGAACCGTTGTCCTCCATCACTGACAGGGACTCCAGGAACTTTGTATGGAAGAACATCATAACGAGGTTCGGCATCCCCAGGACCCTGATTTCGGACAACGGGACTCAGTTCGATTCCAAATCCTTCAGAGACTCCTGCCAAGGGCACGGCATCAGCAACCACTACTTTACTCCGGCATACCCGCAGAGCAATGGCCAGGCCGAAATTTCTAACAAGGTACTTCTGGACGGCTTGAAGAAGCGACTGGACAAGGCAAAAGGGAGATGGGTAGAGGAGCTTCCCAGCATATTGTGGGCATACAGAACGACGCCAAGACGTTCCACCTCGGCCACTCCCTTTTCTCTGGCCTATGGGATGGAGGCGGTCATTCCCTTGGAAATTGGCCTCCCCACCCTGAGGACAGAGCTGGTCGACCAAGGCCGAAACGAAATGAACTTGGCGATGGAGCTGGATCTAGCGGACGAGCGCCGAGAAGCGGCAGCCCTACGACTGACTGACTATCAGCAGCGGCTAGCTAAAGGATACAATGAAAAAGTCAGAGAAAGGAGCTTTTCAGTAGGAGAGCTGGTTCTGAAGAAGACCCTGCCAGCTGACAGAGATCCGAATGAAGGAAAATTGGCCCCAAACTGGCATGGCCCGTTCAGAGTGGTCTCATTGGCAGGACGATCCTCTTACAAACTTGAAGATTTAGAAGGCAGGCAGTTGCCGAGACCGTGGAATGCGTCTCACTTAAAGAAATTCTATTTCTAAAAGATGTAACAAGTCTCAGAATCAATGAAAGCAGCGTTTGCCTTGTCATTAAATATGTGTCATCTCGTCTTGTCTGAGTTCGGCAACTCTGGTTTCATAACACCCTTGGACCGACACCGGCTTCATAACACCCGGGTCGCTTCATAAACTCTGGGTTCATAACACCCTTGGTCCGACACCGGGTTCATAACACCCGGGTCGCTTCCTAAACTCTGGGTTCATAACACCCTTGGACCGACACCGGGTTTATAACATCCGGGTCGCTTCCTAAACTCTGGGTTCATAACACCCTGGGACCGGCACCGAGTTCATAACACCCGGGTTGCTTCCTAAATTCCGAGTTCATATACCCTGGGACTGACTTCGGATTTATACACCCAGTCTTCCCTAAAAATCAGGGTTCATACACTCCCAAGATGGTTTTCAAACTCAGGCTCGCACAGCCGAAACCCTCAACTCTGGGTTCATCTCGGCACATAACAGCTCGTCTCGGCCAATCCATTTAGGCCAGTGACAAGTCTTTGAAAAAAGCAGTGCCAGCACTGAAGTGCAGAAAAGCAGCACAAAAATACAAGTACAAAAGTATAGAAAAAAGCAAAACAATACAGAAAAGCAAAAAAGAATGCAAGAATGCAAAAATACTGTACACAGGTCATATGATCAGAAACTATTTTTTTTTATTCATTGTAATTACTTCATTACAAATATCACAGAAAAGAAAGAAAAATACAGCAAGGAGGCTCGCAGTCCTCTAAAAACAAAAAAAAAGGAAACTTCGAGCAGTTTCGAGACTGCTCTTCGCTGATTCCGTCCGCTGACTAGAGATCTTCGACCACAAGACTTCTCGATTCCGCCCACTGCTCGGAGGTCTTGATATCCCGCATGGCGACCTGCGGCGTGATTCCACACGGTCCTTTGGGATGAAAACAAGGCCCCCAAGCGGGTCCTCAGTGCCGGGAGCTCCACAATCCCCTTTGGCTGGGTAGGCCAAAGTCTGCAAACAGGCTCAAGCTCCCGGTCCACTGTCGATCGAAGCTTGGATCTCGACAGAGCAAAGTCTGCAACCAACCCCCGGCTGCGAAGAGCCAACCTCCTCTCAGCCGCATTGGGAGGGGGGGTTGGTCATGGACCCGCATTCAAAGAGCGCGTGGGCCATAGAGATCGTCTTCAGAGAGCGCGCAGACCACGACAAGACAGTCCCTCCCGCAGGAAGCTGTCGTCTGGCATAGGGTTTCCGCCCGGGTCAAAGGCTCCTAGAATCCTACTTATCATGGCTGCGAGGGTGACTAATAGAAAAAGACATGTCCCTATGTTATTAAAGAAGTAAAATGTCCTGAACCTCTCTCTCCCATAGTGAACTTACTCCATATTTATAGGGGAAGGAAGGCTCGGAACTCGAAGACCCATCAATGAGGCGAGGTCTCCCATGCTTTACGTGGAGTGCACGTCTGCCACAAGACTGATCAATGGCTCTGATGATGCCACGTGGAGCCATCCGCTCATCTTCCGCCTCGACCGTACCACCGCACTTACTGCTACTTATGGTTCCCAGAGTACGGAGTATCAGCGCAGATATCTAAGAAGACCGTTCGGTACTCTCCCCAACTCAAAACTCACGCCTTGCCAACAAAGAACGCTCAGCCGAACTCAAGCATAGAAGAGTCGAGCTCAAAAGGATAGGAAGCCAGCAATTACAAGAGCAAAAGCATGAGACACAGGGGATCTGCGGCGACTTCGGCACTCCTGCTGGTTTAACCCAAGACCAACCTGGGGGCAGTTCGGCATCTATCCCTACTGAGTCCATGCACTCATGCGAAACATTCAGCCAGCAAAAAACACGCGATTGGTAAAGAAGACAGTAGCTGGAGAAACTTTCAATTGCATTGAATTTTTGTTCATTACACAGCGCGGCAGATACAATTTAAAAAAACGGGAAAGTACATCATAGAAAAACAAAAAGCTCTCAAGCAGAATCGACAAAGATTGGCCCGAGGTCAAGCTGGATCTGAGGCTTGAGTAGCAACAGCAACTCCAGTGTTATTCCCGGCTTATTCGGCAGCAATCGTCCCGCTGGCAGAAGCAGCGACAGGAGGGGCAGAGCTCGACGTCAGAAGAGGAAATGGAGGGGGTTCCTGGAAGGACGGATGATCCTCCGAGACCCCGGCCTCCTTCAAGCCAGCGCGCCATCCTTTCACCCAGGCCTTATCCCTTACCACGAGGACTCTTTCCTTGTAATAAGCGGTGACCTGCGTCCTGGCGTCCTCAAAAGCAGCATCGCACTCCGACTCGAGCCTCGCCTCGGCCTCATCTGCCCTTTTGGATTCAGCTTGAAACAGGGCCGCGTAGTCATCTTCCATCTTCGAGATGGACACTTCGAGTTCGGCCACCCTGGTCCTCTTCGCCTCGGCCTCTCCCTTCGCTTGCTCGAGCCTCGCCGCGAACTCTTCTTCAGCCCTCGCTAGTTTCTGAGTAACGACGTCTAGGGATTCTTGCAGTCCATTCTTCTCCGCGGTCAGCTCGGCAATATCGACGCTGTACTTGCACAGTCTGTCGGCCGTGACCACGGACTTCTGCACCGCCTGTTGAAGAAACAAGGCATTCAGGACGAAAGTCAAAACATTCACTGATATTGAACAGCTAGATGAAATATGTAGGGGTTCAGATGGATTTACCGTGAAGTTCGACTGTAGCATCGACAGTATCAGCTTCTGATCATTGTACCTGTCCAGTTGCGCCATGTCTCGAGGAAGGGCGCAGGCCCGCGCTAGTGCCTCGAGGACCGTGGGATCGATTTTGTGGAGAACGCGATCGTCCATCGTCATCGGCCTCCCCGATTCAAGCACGAAGCTCAGCTCCCACGGATGTGGGCCCCGAGATGGCGAAGCCGCGGCCGAGCTAGGGCCTGCCTCGGTTCTCGGCCTCTTCTGCGGCCAAACTTCCTCTTGCCCTGTCTCAGCTGGGGGCGAACGTACCTCCAGTCCGGCAGGACTAGGAGGAGCAGAGACCTCCACCGCAGCCACGGGAGAAGCTTAATATGGTGGCTTGATCCTATGCTCCTTGAGTATATCCTCCTCTTTTGCTTTGGCGAGAATATTGTCTACGTCCTTTTTGGTAAGGGTGCGTGACTCATTTTCTTCTCCATTTACCTCATCGTCTTGATGATTCGGAGGAGGTTCATTGTTCGCCTGATTTTGGAAGGTGAGGAGAAGGTTTTCTATCAGAGTTTCAATCCTCTGTTGGCCTTGTTCCAACTGCTGGATGCGGGTGATCGCATCATCTTGAGGTGGATTACGGGGTGGTGGCTCAGGATTTGTAGCCAAGACGTTCATCCTTCGTGATTCGAAGGAAGAAACTGTCCTGGTGACTGAGCTGGGGCTCATTCTTTTTGAAGAAGAGCTCGATGAAGGATCACTCTGCCGTCCTTTGCTTGAAGGAGCAGGGGATTCTTCTGAATGTCTTCTTATCCTGGAGACGCTGCGAGTCACCGGACGTCAGACATGGATTTTTGTTGCTGACTTTTGGCGTCTTCTGGTTTTTCCAAGCATATGGACGGTATCAACTTGGTTGGGTCTTTCTTTTTCGACCCATTTGGGAGAGACTTGAAGTGTAGGAGGCTGAGTCCTTTGCTTCTCTAGTCTCTTTTGCCGATACGACGCGCGACGGCGTATACGACGAGCAATTTGAGCTTCGGTAAGCTCTGGCTGGGCTTTGACAACGAAGGATGTGCTCCCTCGGGCGCAGCAGCCGAGCCTGTCTTCTTTGTAGCTGGGCAAGGACAGGATGCGAACCCTGTCCTTCGCCTGTTGCAGCGAAGCTTTGAGTTTTTGGAGTTCGGCCCCTATAGAGATGAAGGGTCGAACTACAAGTTTGTAGGCCTTAGCAGGTGCTTGCAGAGGCCTTGTGATGCATGGCTTGATTTTGGGCTTGTAGGAACAAGCGGCTCATGCTGGGTTTACTTGGGAGTCAAGTTGGAGATGGGCCTCTCCTCTTTCATGTAGGCAAGAGGGTAGAACTGGTTCTCCTTGAGTGGGGCCAGGAATGCTGGCTTGGTAGATGTTTGGGACCTTCTCTATTTTGGTGAAGGTCTTGGGGACCAAGTCTTGGGATAGACCTGGTCATTTGAGGGTTGAGGCTTCGTGGGGCTGCCACGGGCTTTGGGCCTTTTGGTGCTCGCCTTTGGTGTCACGGTAGTGACACGTTGAGAGGCGAGTTTCTGCTTCTTGGAAGGAGCAGTTTGTTCCTCAGGAAGTGGGAATGGTCCCAGCGTCCCAAAGACAATAGTCCAGGGAGTCGAGGTCGACCCGGAGCTTAGAGAGTTGCCGAGGGAGTTGAAGCTTTGGCAGCTGATGGGGCACTTGTAGGTGCGCGTAGTTTACTTCTGTTGAAGCATGAGTTGGTGCTTGCTTACATCGAAAGTCATGGTAAGCGATGCTGCCATTTTTATTTTTTTTCAAAAATTTCTGAAACAATGCCACATCCATTAGCAATCACAAGAATATAATGATCATAAATGGGAAGTTCTATGGTTTTGTCTTTTCAAATTGCTCGAGGAAGATGACCCAAGCAATATGAAGAAGGCAAAACGCCATAGAGGGTACAATTGTTCTGATCGCAGGTATGGTAAGCCCAGAATGAGCGTTCCAGTGACTGCTAGAAGCAATTGTGAACTTAAATTCGACTTATCGAGAAGTAGAGCTTGCTCGAGGTAAGAAGAATATAAAGTTGGAGTTACAAATGTGCCGGTCGCAATACAGTAGACCCTGAAAGGGCGTACTAGTACCGCTAGACACAAATGTTTTGAGACCGCATCCATGAGATGAGATTCTCAGTTTTGAAAGGTTAAGATCGGATTCATCAAAGAGAGCAGATGGTATTCCGATCTGAACACGGGCTCAGCGATTTCCACGAGCGCCAGTGCTCAGAAAGAAATGAACCATAAATTCTCGGATCTGAATCAAAAAATGACAAGTTTTTTGTTTTTTGAAAGCTAATATCGGGTTCATCAAAGAGAGCAAAAGGCACTCCAATCTGAACACGGGCTCAGCGATTTCCGCGAGCGCCAGTGCTCAAAAAGGAGAAGACCAAGATTTCTCCAATCTAAACCCAAAATGACGGAAGTTTTTTTTTTTTTTTTTGAAGATTTATTTTTTAAATCTTTTTTTTATTTTATATTTTTTTAAGATTTTTTTTTTTTTTGAAAATTTTTTTATTTTTATTTTTTATTTTTAAAAATTTTATTTTTGAAAAAGATTTATTTAAAAGACGAAAGAGTACACATAGGCCTCCTAACCCGATCTTATGAAATCTCGATTGATAGAATTGCCCCCAGGTAAGGGTAGGATTACTTAATGAACCCGTTTGGAGGACCCTTGCCTAGAACAGTCAAGCTGTCTCCTAACTCTGGACAAGGCTTTTCTTGAATCAACCATGATCAAAGTACGCAGTTGGTTTAACCTTAGTGGTCTATGTCTTTTTTTTATTTATATATATATATATTTACTATCTTTTAATGAACTCATCGAAGAGAAGCGATGGCCCAAAACCTTAGTCGAACAGGCTCAACATTTCTGCAAGCACGATGAACGATAGGAAAGGATCGAGGTTTCTCAATTTTGAATCCAAAATGAAAAATCTGATTTTTTGTTTTTTTTTTTTTAGATCTTTAATGAACTCATCGAAGAGAAACGATGGCCCAAAACCTTAGTCGAACAGGCTCAACATTTCTGCAAGCACGATGAACGATAGGAAAGGATCAAGGTTTCTCAATTTTGAATCCAAAATGAAAAATCTGATTTTTTTTTTAAGATCTTTAATGAACTCATCGAAGAGAAACGATGGCCCAAAACCTTAGTCGAACAGGCTCAACACTTCTGCAAGCACGATGAACGATAGGAAGGATCAAGGTTTCTCAGTTTTGAATCCAAAATGAAAAATCTGATTTTTTTTTATTTTTTTCATTTTTTTAGATCTTTAATGAACTCATCGAAGAGAAACGATGGCCCAAAACCTTAGTCGAACAAGCTCAGCATTTCTGCAAGCACGATGAACGATAGGAAAGGATCAAGGTTTCTCAATTTTTGAATCCAAAAATTCGATTTCTTTTTTTTGAAAAGAGAAAGAGTGGAAATAAATTCAAAGAATTAGAAATTTCCAAAAAATCTCATCTCATTTTTTTAGATGCGGAATCCAACATAGGCCACCAATTAGAAAGTAGCCAAGGAATCAAGAAAAGAAGTATAAGCATAGAGCAATGGATATGATATGCAAATATTTCATTTCTAACATCGTGTTCTCAAATGAACGTGTCCCACCGGGTGTGCCAGCTTGATGGAACAGCGCTTCCGCTCGGTCCTACCGGGGTCGGCGGACGTGGGAGTCCGTTTGGGTCCGACCCTTTCGTAACCGGGAAGGGGGGCAGAGGCGTGCATCAATATTTTTTTTTGTGTGGGTGTGCCAGATTTTCTATTTTACTTGGAATTATAAGTGGTGATCCGGAGATCAACCTTCGCAAGTAAAAAGAAAATCAACTTCTTTCAAGTTTTCCATTGCACATATATTTAAGAAAAGAAACATTTTTCTTGATTTGCCATGAAAGGCGATTTTTTTTGGCATTTATAGCCGATTTTGGCGTTTATAGCCGATTTTTTGCGTTTATAGCCGATTTTGGCGTTTATAGCCGATTTACAATCCTTATCAATAATGAAAGACAAGAGTTGTAATTTTTTTGTCTCTTTTGAAAAAATACAAACTACAATGAAAAGCAAGAAAATGAGGATCTAACTTCTCAGGAGATTGTGGGGGACCCGTTCAGATTGACGGTCGCAAGCCATATGTGGAC
The DNA here is from genome assembly GCA_012931725.1 of Litsea cubeba. Taxonomy (NCBI): domain Eukaryota; kingdom Viridiplantae; phylum Streptophyta; class Magnoliopsida; order Laurales; family Lauraceae; genus Litsea; species Litsea cubeba. The sequence goes on from CM022947.1 coordinate 77,488,595, forward strand.
TTCGCCATCATCCATGCAGATGAGAACACAGGATGCTATTGATTCGCTTGGCTTGGCTATAACCTCAGGTTTTTAGAGGACAAAGACCAAGAGGATGTCCTATGTTCAATAAAAAACTAAGTAGACGGGCTGAAAAGCCACGTCTAAGCCATTGGAGGCAGAAGGAGAAGGCAAGGACCTTAGGAGGGGGTACCCCCAAGGGACTTTTGTCACCTTGTAGCTGTGGTCGATGTAGAACTTCCGCAGAGTTTTCTCTCTTTGATGCCTTTTTCTGTCTGAGTTTCCGGATTTTCTGCAGTCTGTTGTTTGTTTTCTCTGTTGTCTGTGTTTTTTTCATCTTGGAGAGCTCTCCTATTTATAAGCTTTTAGGTAGCCATTTAGGAGGGTTTATAAGCCTTAATTGTCATAAAGCTACATCAAGGGAGGAGTTACATGATTGAGTTCTTTATTTTGTAACTTCTTTTTCTTGGCTTCTGATTGGCCGGAGGAGATTGAGGGCATTTATTCGCCTTTAATCGCCATGATGGGAGGAGTTTCATGGGTTAAATGCCATGAATCTCTTGACTTGTAACTCCCGGATGCTTGCTTCTGATTGGGCCATCCAAAGAAATGGATTAATGACTGTAATAAAGCTAGTCAATTAATCACATTAAGTGGTCGCCGAGCAGTTGAAGAGTCGCGGGCCGTGCCGCGTCTTTTGGGATTCTTCTGGCGATGATCATCGATGGATCTTTATGTAGATCGACATCGGATGACCATGTAACTTCAGGTGTTGGTTGCCAACAGCGGGTCGGTGCCATCTATCCTGTCGATTTCTCGATCGGTCGGGTAGAAAGCACACTTTTTTTGGTTGACCAGTTGGCGATCAATGCTGATTTCGATACTCTTGATGATTAACCCGTGTTTTTGACGGACGTCAGAGGATTTGGTGTCTCAAAAGTATGAATTTTGGAAAATACCAGAGGCTGGAATACCAGAGGCTGGACGCTTCGAATCGCGAAAAAACGGCGAAAAACGGGGTTTCCGGGGCCCACCGGGCGATCCCGGGCCCCAGGGTCACAGGGGTCTGCGACCCTTGGGGGGGGTTTTCCCCCTTTTGTCCCGTTTTGTGTCCGTCTTTGCTGTTTTTTCGATTCTTTTGCTTCTGTATTTTTCCTTGACATTTTTGATCATTTATTGGCCTGATTTCCCTGTAGAAAACCTGATGAGAATCCTTGCATTTTATTTTGCAAAGTTTCCAATTTTCTGAGAAAGCCGAAGACTTTGTCGCGCAGAGCTGCCGATTTTCCGTCAGACGCTGAAACTGGGTCAAACGATGTCGGAATGACCTGAAATTTGAGGTGAAGCCTCCTGAGCAATAAATGAGACCAACCATAGGCTTTTGTTTGAGTTTTGAAGCCGTTTGGGGTCCTATCACCAGTAGACTTGCTTTTGTCGCGATGAAGATGTCGCGGTTTGATGTGCGGTCAACCGATATCCGATTGACTTAAAATTTGACAGGGAACCTATTGAAGTCATTTTAAGATGATCCATAGCCTCTGTCTTGGAAACCATAGTCCCGGGGAGCTTCGCCGCCAAGAGGCCTGATTTGGCTTCTGAGCGTCAGACTATGGTCAAATTTTGTCGAAATGACCTGAAATTTGACGTGTAGCTCTTTGTAAGCATTTTGAAGCCGTCCATGTGCTCTATCTAATGAGTTATGGCCTCGGTGGTTCTCGCCGCCGAGAGGCTTGATTTAGCTGTTCAAGGGTTGATGTAGGGTCAAACGTTGTCGGTTTGATTCGGAACTTGACGTGGAGCCTTTTGGTTGTATTTTGAGACCATCCATCAGCTCTGATCGAAGATTTGGTGTCTCCGATGTTTTCGCCGCCGAGAGCTCCTTTTAAGCTGTCGGAGAAGCGAAGTCAGGCCAAATGATTTTGAAATGGCCCGAAACTTCATGTGTACTCCTCTTTTGGCTGTCTTAAAGGATCTTGCAGTTTTTGTTTGATTCTGACAAGATTTGATTTTTTTGGAAGTAGCATTGCCTATTTATGGCAGGTTGCGACTTCATGTAGCTCTTTGGATCTTGAAGAGGCAAAGTGACATTTTTTGTGTCAACAGATGTGCATGGTATTACTGCCACAAGAAACTTTCTACAAGAAGTTTCATATACATCTCCCTAATCGAGTACCCATGGACCTGAGTACCTATTATTGTGGGGAACAAGCAAAAGAGATTCTAAATGAACCCATGCCACTTGCTGAACCCACCACATTTTGAGCTCACCACATTCAAAATATAAAATGCTCTATTTTGCTAAGCCCACCCACGAGAATTTCCACAACTGCCCTTCTCCTCTTCTTTCTTTCTCCTATTCCCATCTTCTTCTCAAAAAGCGATAGCCACGATAAGCACATCTCAAAAATGGGATTTGCATCTTCTTCATCATCTTTCTCCTTCGGGAAAATGAAGCTTTAGCACATCTCAAAAACGAGTTCATCTTCCCCCAAAGGTGAACTCTTCATCTTCAACCTTTTTTAGTTTTATTTTTTCTTCTATGCTAATTTATTTCCAACTAAATAATCATATTTAGGAAAGGTTGTAATCTATGCAAATGGAATGGAGTGTGGGTTGCAGTTGGGAGGGAAACTTCATTGAATTGAATGGATGTGAGAGAGGGAGAATGGAAATCACGAACGGAGGGCAAAACATTTTTTTGTTCACGTTCTGCATGGATACGCAGATACGTGCACATTCAGCGTACACAGCTATTCATAGACGTGCAACATTTTTCTGCTTGGCATATGAAAACCGTGCAAGTTTCCATATGCACGGCGCTTCACAGACGTGTATATGTGAAATGCACGGCTAATGAAAACTGTGCCATTTTAGATATGCACGGTAAATGAAAACCGTGCAGTTGGAGATATGAACAGCTAATGAAAGCCATGCAGTTTCAGATGTGCAGCTCCCTGAGATTGTCTACTTATTTTTAATCCGAATGATATATATTTCAGGACATGCCACCAAGACAAGTTTGACGTAGCAGTTCTCGACGTCTAGTAGTCCATCGACCTCGTAGGGTGGTGTTGAGAGCTCATCCACTTTAGAGCGTCATAGGCCAACGAGGTCAGAGCGAAGATGCAAGGCGCGACAGGATCCACTACCAGATCCAATAGAGGAGCCAGAGGAGGATGTAGCCTCTCAGGAGGCTACAGATGATGATGTTGTTGATGAGGAGGCACAGCCGGTTATTCCAGAGGAGAGGGTGGGTGAGGATCGTCAGGCAGGTCCTATTCCGGGCGGTCCAAAGGATCTATCTGTCCTTGTCAGTTTTAGGACGTACATAGTTATGTTGTTATGGACATGGGAGGTACGACCTTCATTCTGACAATGTATTAATTATTCATTTATCTTATCGGAATTGTGAGAATCCAATTTTAATATGTTTTCTTACAGTATGCAGGATCGTGGTCCTTTTAAGTGTCTTCATCATGGGCCGACGTTGAGATTGTGGCATCTATCGCAGCCTGGGGAATATAATCATGTTCCTAGACTTCATGCAATTGTAGAGGACTCCGGCTTGGCACCATTGAGGCAGTTTTTCTTACCGCTATATTGATTGGGCTTTGGTGTTGGCATTTGTAGAGAGATGGCAGCCCGAGACGAACACTTGTCACCTACCATTTGGAGAAATGACAGTAACATGGGATAAAATTAGCGTTATTCTTGGCATCCCAGCTCTGGGTACACCTGTCCATGCACCGACTCATCTATCTATTGCTGATCAGATATCTTTACTAGAGCATGGATTAGGGTTGATAGAGGGTCTGCCAATGCAGACTTGTCATTGGCCCCCTGTGGGGTAGTGAGAATGAAATGGATCAAATAGATGTGCAACAATGTGACTCCTCAGTTGTCTGCACGGCGAATAGAGTATGCTGCTATGGGCTATCTATTGTATTTGTTAGGTCACACACTCTTCGTCGAAAAGTCCGGGACGAGAGTTTCCATCTTCTACCTAGAGTTATTGATGGACTTAAGACAGATTAGACATCATGCATGGGGGGTTGCTATGTTGGCGTATCTATATTGCCAGTTGGGTTTTGCGATGTTGATAGGTGTCCGACAGATTGCTGGATATCTCACGCTGCTGCAGGTATCTTATGTCGTATATATGTATATATATAACACTTTTGGTAGATTTATTAATTCATATATTTGGTGTATACAAGCCTGGGTGTATGAGTGCTTCCCCTTTACCCATCCCCTCACACGGATTGGATATACTCCGGGCGACCCAATTGCACGTCAATGGTATCCTCCCAGCAGTTTGGGCAACACCATGGAGAGTATACAGTTGATGCGTGAGAGGTTGGACGGTCTCCATCTGAGCGAGGTGAATAAACACACCTATTTAATAGTTACTATTATATAGAAGTCATGTAATATATTGTTTCATTTTTTCTTCACAGGTAGCTTGGGAACCTTATGCTAGTGTCAAGGCTCATCATCCATTCCATTATATTTCATCTTTTTGTGGATGCTTGATATAGATGGATGTCATAAAACCATATCATCCACAAAGGGTTCTTCGTCTGTTTGGACACTTGCAGAGCATCCCACCACCAACTTATACCATGTTCGTGCATCTCGGGGAGCTACTGCTGCTAAATACAGGGTCTCCTACCAATTCCTCAATCAGTTTTGGATGACATGGGCTGACCATATTTTATCTCCAGAGCACCATGGGGGTCAAGTGACGCATGCATGGGATTGTACCCCAAATTACCTTGAGTAGTTTCAAAGGATTTCGCATTTATGGGCTCAAAACCCAAAGCGTCATTCACATTATGACCCCAACTAGGGCGCTGGTGACCCTACTCCCACAATGGTGAGATTAATAGATTAACCGTGCATAAAAATTAACATTGATAGTATTTGCATGCTTTCCCCATTTGCTAAATTTGTATCTTTGACGCATGATATAGGTCCACTGAGCTGTGAACCGTCTTCGTACCACGATTGCTCAACCTGGACAGCTAGCTGACGTGTATTACCAGGCGTTACAGACTACAATCGAGATTCTAGAGGACTTGTCGGTTACATAAAGGCGTCATTTACAGGGACCGCAGTCTTGTTTTGTGGGTGTGAGATGTATTTTTTGTGGTTGAAGGATGCTGTAAGGTCCGCAACCTTACTAGGTCAGTTGGGCCCAACAGCAGGCCCGTTGACCCGTTTATTTAGTTTTTATTATATTTAATTATATTTTAAATATTTAAATGGGTTTGGATCATGAGCGAGTTTCTTTTAGAGTTAGTATAGTGTCTACAAAGTCTCGTGCGATTCCGAGTTCGTTTTATCCTAGCGGGGGTGGGGGGGGTAGTTTGCAATTTAGGAAAAATTGAGTATTTTTCTGAAATATTTCAAATTCCATGATTTTTGGGTTCGTTGGAAAGGTTTCGTTGCGCTGATCATTTTTGTCTCTTGGCTTGTCATAATCCGACAATCAGAAACCCTTCAAGTGGTCTATTCTTTCACCGGGCCCACTTAAGGGTAATTCAGTCTTTTTCCCTTCATCTTCTTCTTAATCAGGATTAACCCTAATTCATTTCATTCAACTCTGAAATGAGAGAAATTACAGCAGCCCTCTTTCTTCTTCCTCTCCTCTTCTCAAGCCTAGAACTCTACCCCGGAGAGATCATCTCCGCGATCCGAACCGTTAATTTTCATCCTCTTAGTCTCCTCTTTCTTCTGGTATCGATTTGGTAAGATTTCTCATAACTTCATATTTTCAATCATCTTCTCTTTGTTTAGATTAGGTCTGATCTTGATCTTCTTCCTTCCTTTCTTCTTGTTAGCATTCTAGACTGTGTTTTATCTTATTAGATTGGGGATTTCGCGGGTAAAAAGCTTCTCCTCGAGTTTTACCCATTTTCATCATCTTTTTCATTGAGGCAAGTGGATTTGCATTGTATATTTGAGCATGTGTGTATGTTTATTATTGATTGGTTATGCTTCTTGCTAGATTTTCCTTAATTCCAAGCATGTGGATATTCATTTGAGGATTATATGTTTAGGTTAGTTTTTTGGAGAATTGGGTTGATAATTGTAAATTGGTAACATCAGGATGTTTAGAATTTGCTATAAATGATGAATTATGATGTATGGAATGAATGGGGGAGCATGGAGGCACTTTTCTACAGATTTGGCCTTGGAATGGCCTGAAGAGGAAGAGGGCAGAAACCCATATTCGGGCTTCAAGCTCGCTGTCCGATCGATCGGTTGCTCTGTGCAATCGATCGGACAAGGAACAGTCCCCAATTAACTGAAGGTGTTTGCAGTCCGATCGATCAGTCTGTGAAGACCCATAGTTAACTGGGAGGTGCCCAGTGCCGGTCGATCGGGCACTCTATCCAATCGATCGGACTGTGCACTAACTGAGAGATGTTCAGTGCCAATCAATCGCACCTTATGTCTGATGATCGGAGGGTGAAGGATCGCTGAACCTGGAAACTTCAGAGACTTGTAAATTTTAATTCGCCCGTTGAATTTCTACGTATAATATACCGTTGGAAAGCCCTTGAGATGTAGAATCCATTAGTTCTAGTTCACTACGATCGGAGATCAGAAAGTGATGTAATTACTCGGATTAATGATCAAACTCTTGTTTACTTGGGAATGAGACTGTTTAACATATGTTTGGGCCTTAGATGTTGGAAACCATGAACTTACTCTCTCATGACTATTAATGTGGATTGAAATCAAATCACGTGGCTTACTGTCCATTCGATGGGTTGTTTAGGTATTCGTGTATTATGCATGGTGTAACCAAATATGTATGGAACTGAATTGTTCGATGCTTAACATGATTGTACACCAAGAGGTTTTCCTAAATGTAACGTTGATCCAATTTCTACACGTACTTCATTAGAACATGTGGGGTATAGGGATGACACCACTTACCTAGGTTTGGATTGTAATTCTTCTTTGACTCGTGACTTATATCCGTTATTTATATTTCTTGTACACTCTCTTGGTATAAAATACTTAACTAATTATGAAACATAATTTCTTGTAGGATTTAGGACTTGCAATTGACTTAGAATGTATCTTAGGAACCGTGTGTCATATATTTAATAAACATGAGTTGCTAGCAATGTAAGGGATTATTACGTGGTTGACTTGTCTTGTATTATCTTGAATGAGATAATTCCTATGACCATGTCTTGTGTATTGAGCTAGCCATACTTGCTTGTCTTGTTGGTTCTTGTGTTTGATAAACATGACTTGCTAGCAATGTAAAGGATTCTTACGTGGTTGACTTGTCTTGTATTATCTTGAATGAGATAATCCTTATGATCATGTCTTGTGTATTGAGCTAGCCAGACTTGCTTGTCTTATTGGTTCTTGTGTCAACACCACTTTATTATTATTTGCATATCATGGCCATCTGTGGTTTGGGGTTTTATTGACAGACCGGTTACTCGATCGTCGGGATGGGCAATCGGCGTAGGACAGCGTTCATGGCGTTGAATAGCTGGGAGAGGGCTAGGACCGTGCTGCTATTTCCAGGACCGGGAGCTATGATCTCACTGGAGCCGGACTTTGGTATCAGTAGTCTTGTTTTGATTATTACTGGTACCCCGGGAGGTGGCTAGGACATCCTCAGAGTCTCCCTCTTGATTCTTGCATTGCATTGTCTGGATAGTGGTTATCGGTAGATGATTGCTAGGATTCGTGTTATTGATTCTGTTTATTACTATTCATGTTTTATGTCTAGCTTCGATCCTTGTATTCACATGATTATTATACTTGTCATTACTCTATGCTTGATGCATGTCATGTTTAATGTACTTTGCTTATCTATTGCTCAACATGTCGTTGAGTCTGTTCCTTGGTGTGCAAACATCTCAGGTGGTTACTACTACGAAGAGCAGATCGGTGAGGAGATCCCAGAGGATCCCCAACCAGCCGAGGATGAACGAGAGTGGCATGCCGATGATATAAAGTGGCGTCATCATTTCTTGACATAAGAGAGAGAGTCACATGGGGATACTCATCAGTTTTATTCATTCTTTTATTACCCCTCGTTAGGACTTTCATTTCATTGACTTTGTTCTTTTAATGACGTTGATTCTTGGGTTGGCCATTGTAATTAAATTAACACCCTGTTTAGTTTTGTTTATATTCTTTTGTGCAACTTTAAATTTAATGAAGTTACTATTCACTGTTGATATTCTATATGCCTAGAGTTGTATGAATTCCGCACTTATTGAATTACATGAGACTTGAAATATAATATTCTCACAGCAGACTTACGGTCCTTAGGCCTAAAGGATAAAATTTTAATTAGTCTTAAATTTCACTCCCCGAATCTAGTTTATTCTTTAATCGGGTTCGGGGGACGTGACAGATGTAATATGGATATTTTTTGTGGATGATTTGTACTATGGATGCACTTATTACGGAGTTTTTGGATTTTGGATGTACTATTTTATGGATTGTGGATATACCCTTTTTATTAGTTTTATGGATTGTGGTTTTTTCCTTCAATTTTTTGAGTATGCATGTTGATCAAGGAGTTATTATATCTTAGATTTTACTTCAAAAACCTCAAATAAAAGAGAGTTTGTATTGACGTTGGATCAACAAAGTCAATCGCATGGTTGATGGTATCTATGATAATTTGTATCTCGATCGAGTCTGACGGACACTTAACTTCTCCTTCTTCTTTGTGGTTGATTGTATATGAGGTTCTAATTACTATTACTAAGCCTTATTTCTTTCCAACATCCTGTGTCCATTGGATAAGGGCCTCTCGGCTTTTGAATATAGTGTCGGTGGTGGAGATGTTAGTAAAATCCAATAAGCACTCACTGGCACCTGTAGAATTAATGTCCTGCAAAAAAAAAAAAGTTTCGGTATGGGGCGGTTGTGCTAAACCTCCCAAAATCATACAATTCGACTAAACTTGGCTGAGCTATATGGTATTGCACAGAAATATAGAGTCGTGCAATACATATATGCACGGTCAAGTATGGTCATGCGTTACAATATTGCACGGCTTAAGATGGCCGAGCACTATATGTGATGCACGGTTCTGCAATTCCGTGCAAGACGCGAACGGAAAAAAAAAAGATTGAACTATATGTCAAAAAAAATGATACATTCTCTTCAAAGATGGTCATCCGGTTGTCCATATTGGGGATGGCTTCTCAAAAACATAATATGGTACTTAAGATTGGAGGTGTGGTATCTTATATGGGGAAATGGAGAGATGGGTTGGGAGATGAGTTCTTCCAAGGACTAATATGGTGGGAGCTTTATGATGATGAGAAGACGAAGAAATATAGTGATGAAGGAAAGAAGTGAAGAAGAAGAAGAAATCGACTGAAGAGAGGAAGAAGAAATCAGCTGAAGAGAGGACGCAAAAGGACTTTGCTGAAGATCAAAATGAAGTTGGGTAACCAGAAGATGGGTAACCGGTCTAAAGAGGAAGATGAAGTAAGGGGTACTTTCGGTTTGGCACAGATGGGTATTTTGGTAATAAAAAAAAATATTAGAATGTGGGTGGGTTCAACAAGTAGCGTGGATTCATTTAGAATTTCTCAACAAGCAAAGCTATACTGACATGAAGATGGGCTCTAAAACATAACAAGGAGATGTCACAAAGATTGCATCACATCAATCTATTTTACACTGTCCAAAAAATGAATCTCTTTTCAAACTCACTCACTCTCTCTCTCAGACCTTACATCCAACCAATCTTTGCCCCCTCCCCCTATCCAAATGTCAATCTCTACCTCTACTCAAAGTCTCTCACCTCATTCCTCCTCCCACTCCCCTATCTAATTGTGAGATCCTAGCCTAAATCAAACTCTCTAATTGCCAACCCCTAGCCTAGGGCATGTTCTTTGTTAGAGTTTCTTACAAGAATTTGTCATCTTGGGTTTTTTTACATGATGTGATATATTGTCCCTTGACATTTGCAACTGTCATGTTTCTTCACAAGCATTTTAAAATTTCAGTCACCATAAAGATCTCAAAAGACCTTTAAAATTTCAGGAATTCCAGCCCCTCTGTATTTTGGTGGAATTTCTGGATGCTCTAGTACAAGGGAACATTTAGGATTTCCACCATGTCTGATAATTTCAAAATTCTCCAGAGAGGAATTCCATGAATTCCAGTAAAACATGCCCTAAAATTTAACTCTCACAGGAGGCAATATAAACGAGGAGTCTGATAAGAACCTTAGGTAGCGTTTGGTTCGTTGGAATGGCTTTAGGCAGGATTGGTACGGAGAGTGGAATGAGTCTGGAATGGAATGAGGCAGGAATAGTCATTCCCATTCCAACGTTTGGTTTTACTGAAGAATTAATCTAGTAATAGAATTCTTATTCCTATTCTTGCGTTTGGTATGCTGGAATGATGCCCGGAATGGAATAAAACTTATATAAAACTGAACAAAATACCCTCCTCCTCCCCCCTCCCAGTCGCCGGCTGGGAAGGAGACAAGCCGGCCCTCGTCGTCCCTCTGCCCCCCTCTCTCTTGTGGTTGACCCCTTTCCCTCTCGAACATCTTTCCTCTCCCAGGCATAGAGCAGATTGGAGGAGTTCTGGTCTCGCCGGAGAAGGAGAACCCCTGTTTCGTTCTTGATCGATTTGCAGGAGCAGATCGTCACCGGAGTTGAAAAAGAACACATAAATATTGTTTCTGTTGCAACTCAAGGTGGGTTGCAGAGGTCCGGATTGAGATCTGTCTGGGCATTGCCAGAGAAGAATCGATTTGGGTTCTTGTTTTCGGCTTGGCCCCACATCGCCGTGAACAACCGCCGGAGATTATCGTCGCTGCCTCCCTCATCGTCGACGGTTGCAGACGCTGCAGCCTTGCGCCGCCGCCGAAGAGGTCAAAGTTCGGAAGTGGGGCTGTCGGTTCTGGTTACAGAACCAGAATGAACGGGAGGAAGAGGATCTGGGGTTCTCGCGGTCGCCGAAAGAAGAACGAAGAAGGGTAGGCAGACTTGGTTCCGTTTTCTGCAGCAAACAGAGGATCGGAACTGGGAGGAGGAAGGTCTCCACTGGATTTGTCGCGTCGTGCAGTGACCGGCGGGGGGAGGCCGGCAGAGGCCTTCTAGCCGATCTCCTTCCCAGCTGGCGACTGGGAGGAGGAGGGGGGTGGAGGGAGGAGGGGTTGATGTGATAAAGGGCATTTTGGTCTCAACGAAAAGTTATAAAGGAATGGAATGGCCATTCCTCTACCTCCCCAGTGCAATGACCATTCCTCTACATAAAGGAATGGTGATTCCGGAAGTAATGGTCATTCCGCCACTTTTTTGCGAACCAAACACGGTAATGATCATTTCGTTGGAATGACTATTCCATTCTGACCTTCATTACAGCGAACCAAACGATGTCTTAACCTTTAACAAGGCATACCAATAACTAACTCAGCTACCACCAAACTTTAGCCTCCAACCCAACGCGCATCAGTGGTCCTTCCTCTCCCGATAGCTCTTATGGATCCATCGACTTACCCACACAACCTTTATCCCCAGACTCCATGGATGCCATGTCCTTTGTAAACCCATTGGATATCTGTCCCCTTGAACCAACTGCACCTAACCATGTTTCCATGGTCGGAGGACATTATGAACCAAGCCTGGACCTATCCCTCTCACTTCCAGTTGCTGATGGAGAAGTGAGAGGAGAATTTTGGGGTGCATCACAGCCGCATCATAGTGGTCAAAATCAATGGCAAGTTATCCCAATCTTTCTACCCTTCTAGAGGCTAAGGCAAGGAGACCCAATATCTCCATACCTTTACCTCATAATGGGAGAAGCTTTATTTAGAGGCTTCTGTCATTTGAATTCGAGATTCAGGAATACTTTTCCTCAAGTTAGACCAAGGGTGAAAGAATTGGTCCATTGCATATGCAGATGATGTCATCATCTTCTTTTCGCCAAAACAAAAGTGGGCACAAAACCAAACAAAAGAAGTGGGCCGATTTCTTATGATTGAAATCTAACCTGAATCTCCAACACAGTCATTGCTGGAGATAGCGTGACCAAAGTGGACTCTCTCTTCAAAGATATGACAATCTTTCATGGTCATGCATGGTTAATTGGAGCAATTTAATGCGAGCCCTTATGAATGTTCATTGGTGGGAAGCAAATTTATGCAAGAAAACAATAAACAAAGTAGCTAATCTCTTATCAAAGATGTTTTTGTACCTTCTTGTTGGTTCTCTGGTGTATGTTTGGCATCTGCCCTTGTGCTAAATGAAACTCCTCTTTCCAGCAAATAAATAAATAAATAAGGAATAAAGGGTAGTTAAAAATGAAGATAAGGGTGGATTTTCAAAAATAGAAAGAAAGAAGATGTTATTTGATGGTCATTTTGAAAATTACTTTTGATCTTAATTTTTAACCATCATCTGTATACAATTTCTACGTAAACAAATGGGGAAAGAAATTTACAAATAAACTCTTCTTTTCATTTTTTTTACAATAATAAAAAGCACCCTTAAATAGGAATTTAGAAAGACACCCCTCTGTTTACATGACATTCACAAAAAATGCCTTCCGATTGATTCAAAACCCCCCCCCCCCCCCCCCCCCCCCCCCCCACCCCCCCCCCACCCCCCCCCCCCCCCCCCCTCCCCCCCACCCCCCCCCCCCCCCCCCCCCCCCCCCCCCCCCCCCCCCCCCCCCCCCCCCCCCCCCCCCCCCCCCCCCCCCCCCCCCCCCCCCCCCCCCCCCCCCCCCCCCCCCCCCCCCCCCAACGATACACGAGTCCAACTCAATGATACGATACCCCCCCCCCCCCCCCCCCCCCCTACCTACACGAGTCCAACTCAATGATACGATCCCCCCCCCCCACCCCCCCGATACACGAGTCCAACTCAATGATACGATCAAAGGGATCCACCCAACTAAACAACATAATTTTGGTGGGATCATGTACACAATGTAAAGGTAGATGTATGATTATCTATCCATTGAGGCCCACCTACATACATAATGTTCATTTTCTTGCCTCTCAATTTCTTGCCTCCCGTACAAAATGTGCATTTTCTATGATCCACAAAGAATATAAAGCCTATAAACTCACTTAAACCCTTAATTCATTCAGGTAGCATACTAGTTTATTAACACCTTTGCAAGCCCAGGATTTCTTGGGTAAATTCAAGAAAATTAAGGGCTCATTTGGGTCCTCATAAACCACGTCTAGGTAACTCATGTCTATGCATAATGACGGTTATCTGAAGCTATGATGCCCATATATGGATATAGATAAGGACACTAATATGGGATCGGAGATACGATTCCTCACTTTTGAAAATCTAAGATACGTATATAAGTACGGGTATTCTAATTTTTTCTTTAGATCACTTTGAATCAATGAAATTATCATTGTTTTCGTCCCTTTCTACCATTTTTCATTGTGAGAAGTTAAAACATTAAAAAAACTTTATGAAATAAAGGACTTTATAAATCGGATTTGTTAAATTGGTTCCCTAAAAGTATTGGTGCAATATCAAGTACCAAT